>CM012440.1:11425649-12921899 GCA_003999625.1 Oryzias javanicus | reverse complement strand
TGTGATGACTATAAATATGCAATAATAAATACACAAAGATGCTTCAGTAAAGAGTATAAAGCTTTTAGACTATTAAGCACTTATTCAAAGAAAATTTTGGCAAAAAAAAAAAAAGAAAAAAAAAATCGATTAAATATTTACAGCGTGACTGCTTGCACTTAAATTGTTGGCAAAGCTCCGGAGAGCACAATCCTGACGAGGTCATCTCAAGAGAGCAGAGTACGTACACAGAAAAACAACACCATGCGTAATCCATTCATGACATTCAGAGTGAAGAATTTAAAGCCTGAGAAGTTGGACATCCATGCAACAAACACACAAAACTTTGGTTGATGGTGAAATGCACCAACATGTCAAGTTTCATTAAACTGTTAATGTCAGTTTGAGCAAACAAACAACAAAAAAGAATGAAAAAAAACAAAACATCCTGCATCTCCAAACTTGATCAAGTAGAGAGAAGTATAAACAATAAAAACCAGAAGTTTGTGTTCATAAGGCAGAAGTGCGTTTGTTTTTTCTCTGCTGTTGGTAACATTACTCTGAGATATTGAGGAAAAAAAACGTGTCACCTCTACTGTACACACTGTACAGTATATTATTCAACCATAATGCAGTTTCATGAAATGTAGAGCTGCAGCTGTCTGTCTGTGTGTGTGAAAAACATCCAGTTGGGACTGCTCTGCAGCCGCATGCTTACAGGCAGTTCTAACACGTCTGTTAGCGTGTGGCAGTGGTTAAACTGTGACAACGTTGTAGCTCCGTCCAAACATTACGCAATACAGACCGAAGTGTAAACTTGTATTTTGTCAAGCTGTCATGAAAGCCGTATGTCGTCAAGCCAAACCAATCTGTTGCTAGATCACAGAAATAGACGACTCTGCGAGTGAGCACAGAGGAAGAGCGCTGACGTTGGTGCTTCACAGCTTCATACCAGGCGGCTGAGTCTCTCAGGCAGTGATGTTTAAAGCCAACATGCTGAAGGGAAGGAGGGGATTCCAGCAGATGTTTGTCAAGTACAACTACAGTATTTCTGTTGCTGCTTTTCAGGAACTCGTTCAAGGCTCTGACAAACGTGCACTTTATGCTGTTATCAGTTTTAAAAACATTTTTATGATGTTAATGTATTAAACAACCAAACTCATGTTATTTCTCGACTTCATCTGTCGTCAAAAGAGGCGACATCTTTGTGACATAAACACTAACTTTTGTGTAAATGAAAACATTTTGACATCTATGCTGCTTTGAGACTTTTCACCTGTTTCATTTAATTACTAATAACAGCTAATGAAACCATCAGCCTGAACTACTACAATACATACTAACAAGCCATTATCATCTTGCTTATCGTGCCTATGAGTGTCAATTATTTTAAATCTGACTTTGAGACGATGCAGAGAACCCACAAACAGTAGTTTGCTTGAGAACATCAGAGCTCCACTTCTCCAATCTTGAAGAACGTTCCGGATCCCGGTCTCAACACAGCTGCTCCAGGTAAGCAGACAGCAGAAGTGAAGGAGGCAGAAACTCCTCCTGTTTGTTCAACACCTCCGTCTGACGCGAGCCTTTGTAGTTGGTGCCTGTGGATCCCACAGGAACGTTTGATTTAATTTCAGCTTTTGGACTGATATCTACGGTGGCCAAGAAGGTCAAATTGCATTCAAAAAAAAAATCGCTCAAGGGAAAAACGACAATTAAAAAGCAAAACATTTAAAAAGTAAACATTACACTTAAAAACCCAATACTTACTAGTAGAAACGAGGTCCATATACTGGCAGATGGCATGAAGCAGCAGTCTTTCAAAACTGATCAACAAGCAGAAAAACAGAAAGATGAGTTTCCTCTCTGCAGTCAGCTGTTCCTTCACGCTGAGCAACCATTTTCTTCACTTATGTCACCGTTTCCCTTCTCAGATCAATAACGCTCCTTTCTAAAGGCCAGATGTTTTCCGTTTCCTCACATCCTGATGTTGTTGTGAGCCGCTTCTCATCTCTGACTTCTCTGTGATTTAATCGAGTAGAAGTGGGTTTTTTTTCCAGGAGGGAAAATTCAATTCATTTGTCACATTGTCCTTTGTTTAACCGCAATGTAGGGAGCTGCAGTGTTGTGGTCAGATATAAAGAGAAGTGAAGGACTGAGGAGGAATTGATATTTTTACATAACAGAAGGATGGAAGGAGAACTCACTTCCTGCTGCTTCATTTTCACTCTAACAAATAAACAGGGATTTCATTTCCTTATTTCAGTTTTACTGTCAGCGTCATTACGACAGAATCTGAGCGACTATCATCTAAGAAATGTAAAGCAGACATTGTTGCTTATAAAACAAAACATTTTAATATTATAATTGGATTGGAATTCACACTATCAGACAAAATGAGGGCTGACGGTACAGCGTCTGCACACAGTCCCAAAACCACAGAGTACTTACGTTAAGTGTTCTACAGAAACTGACTCCAGGGGTTTCTGAAGATCTGCAGATACTCTGAGAACAGAAAGAGGATTTCTACCTGCTGCTGAGGTGGGTTGTGTAAGCTGAGCGAGGCTCCGCCTTAAAAAAGCTCAGAAGGTTTTCCTCCAGGACTTCAAGAGTTCCCTAGAAAACAGGACAAAGTCAGTGAGTGGAGGACAGTTACATTATTATCCAAACTCATACTAATATACATTTTAATTGATCAGCTGATTGGATGATTTGTAAACTCTACATGTTGTAACACCTTATTGCCAGTAGGTGGTAATCTCAGAAAAATTTCAGAGGTTAAATTGTCTCCGCCAATCAAATTTAGAGGCTGAAACATAAACGCCATCTCTCTTCCCGATCAAATGTTCCGATCTGCTGCACGTCTACTGTCTCCACTTTATTGTGATGTTTGGATTCTTGCATCCGATTCCCATATTGGGAAATATTCTCTCAAAAATCCCAGCTAAGATTGTGCTCAACAGTCTGCATGTTTTTAGGTTTTGCTCTTCTTGCAACATTATGTTGGAGTCAAAGACGTTTGATAATATTGAAAAATATTTCAACTTTCTTTGCAAATTTAGGGCATTTTGTGTCACAAAAACTATTTAAAAATGTCCATAAGATCTTGTTTAAAGTTATTAATCACATATTTAGGTAATCCCTAGTATTCAGCAAATATTTCAATGCTGGCAGATCAAAATATCATGACTAAGGTGAACATTTCTGAAGGTTTTGATACATAAGTTTGGGATTAGAGATGAAAAAGTCAAGTTTGTTACTCTGAGCTTTAGCTAGAAGTCTGCATTTAAAGAAATTTAAAAACAGAAGATCTTAAAGATGAGAACAATCACACAAGTGCAACAGCTAACATGCATTTAATGTAAACTTTTACAAACAACCCACCATAGGAATCTGCTTCCGCCTCAGAGTGGCTCGAAGTCTACGATCGATTCTTTGGAAGCAGTCCTGAGCTTTGACGGCAGGATTTACTGAGAGGATATGAACTGCAGTCAGCCAAAACACCAACAATACTCAAACATAAAGCAGGGAAACGTGACGCTCACCATTCTTCGGGTCTTTTAGAGGCTGGCCGTGAAGTTTCCTTTTGGCCCCTTCCTGTTCCAGCAGAGACAGCAGCCTCTCCTGCTCCTCGCCGGAGCAGTTCATGAAGTCGTTCCATGGCTGAAACAACAGGAGTGTTATGGTACACAGAATTACTATTTGTAAATTTAAAGGATGTCAATTCATTTACAGGAAAAAATATGCAAAAACAAAGAAAGAAAACAGGTAAAAACAAACCATTCTCATCTGAACATGAACATTAAAATATACCTATAAAATTATATAAAAAGGCTTGAATAAAGACCTAAATCTACATTTGTAGTTTTTAACTAATTTAAAACCACTTATTTTATTTTATAAGCATCTGGTTACTGTATTGATTTATTGTACTGAATGTAAAGTATGGATAGGATTAGTGAACAAAACAAGCAGTGAATGTTCCGTTCCAGACTGGAACCACAAACTCACAATTTACATTTCTTTTAATGAGATTTAAGGAGCTCTGTGACAAAAAGCCGGTGATGGATCTGAGTTCACTGTTTGATCACTTGTTCTCTGGTGAGGCTAAAGCAGCGGTTCACCTCTATGTAGTTTTCATTGGTGCAGGCCTCAGTGAAGATGGACGGGATGGCAGGATGACTGCCAACCTCCAGGTCGTCTTTGGAGCACTCATCCTTCTCAAGAAGGTTGGCAAGATAGAGTGCTGAGAAAAAAACAAATTATACAAATATAAATCATACAAACAGTTGCCTACTGAAATCACTAAAAAAAAGCTTTATAAGACTCAAAGTTTGAACTGTATTTAGCTTCTCCTGCTTTGTTTTGAAATCAGAAGCACGCTGCTTTACGCTCCGATCTCATGAGCGCCAGCTTCCTTACTGTTCTCCTGTCGTCGGAGGCTCTTTTTGCCTTTGGCACGGGGAGTGAGGTCAGAGTTGCGGATGGCTTGGATGCAGAAATGCTTCTTTTTGGCAGGTGACACTCGCTTGGCAGGAGAGCAGGGCAGTGAAGAGCACTTGCGCTCCTCGATCAGGCTGAGAAAAGAGCAAATACAAACCCACGTCGTTTTCAAATCCATAAAAAACTCTCAGCGTCTTATGGAAATTAACTTATTAAATGTAGTTCAACTACCTCTTCACAAAAGAGTGTTTATTTTTGTGTGTGCACACGGCAGTATTAATGCAAACAAAGTAGGTGTGGCATAACATTTATCTTTCTGTTCATGAGGCAAACTCGTAGGGCTATGTATGGGAATTCTGGTATCTTTGCATAGTTAAAGGCTGGGTTTGTTAGTTTTTGTAAAGTGGGGCAAAAAAAGTATTTGCTAATTATTAAAAAGATGAGGCAGGTCTGTAAACGTCTTTTTTGGATTGAATTACCAAGATTGGGTATGACACTTAAGAATATTGAAATGCTTTTTTTTATAGCTGCACCTTCGTTGCCAAGGCAACTTACTTGAGGTCACTGTCATGCTGGAAGAATTCCCTGATGGAAGTTTTTGACCAAAACCTCATCAAACATGGAACTATTCATCCTTAATACTATAAATAAATACTATAAATGTAATACTGATAATAATATTTAATGACTGTTTATATTTATTAACCCGCCTTGTCACTTTGTTGCACCCAAGCTTTAAATCTTTTATTGTATATATTCCAAATTTCACAGCTTATTTTATTTTATTTTTTTGTGTATACTGTAACTTTGTTTTTAGAACATGTGCTGCTGACCAGTTGGCCAGGTCAATCTTGATCTCAATGGGTTTTTTTCACCTGGTTAATTAAAGGTTAAAAAAGATAAATAATACGAAAAACAGCAGGAGTTTGTAGGAAAGCAGCTTCAATGCATGATACTTCCACCCCCATGCTTCACAGTGTTCTTGTGATAAACCCCTCCTCCAAAGATGGCAAGTGGAATTTACACCAATGAGCTTCATTTTGGTCTCATCTGACCACAGGACGTTTGTCCAGTCCTCCTCTGGATCATCCAGAAGATGTCTGGCAAACTTGGATATGTGCTAGCTTAAGCAGGGAGACCTTTAGATTTAAATCATTGATGATGTTTTGTGTTACTATAGCAACCTTTGCCAGGTCATTGAATAATTCTACTGTATTGTTTCCTTAACAGTCTCTAGATCATTTGTACACCACCAGGTGAGATGGGGAACAATTTTGAGCTCCAATTTTGAATGATATTGTTTTACTTTCATTCTTTAAACAGTTGGTGGAATTGTTGATCTCTTGACACAAAGATGCAGATGTATAGCAGACTGGTTCATCCTAGTCTTGTTCAGGTCTATAATCTTGTCCCTGGTGTCCATTGACAGCTCCTTGATCTCGTTCATGGTGAAGAAGGTTACAGTCTGATTGCTAAAGGGTGTGACAGGTGACTTTAATACAGATCATCAGTTCAAACAGGTGACATTAATACAGATATAGAGTAGAAGATAGAAGACCTTTATAAGCAATAAGTAACTGGTCTGTGAGCAACTTATTTTCAGCACTGTTTGACAAATAGTTTTTCAAAAAATCTGATTTTTATGTAACATTCTGTCTCTCACATGTATATTTAAGGAACATTACAGACCTTTTTTGGTCTTTTGTTTTTAGAAGAAATTGGAGAACTAGTGAAAGCCAAATACTCTTTTGCCCCACTGTAGCTGTTTCTGATGTAAGATGATGCAATGTCCTGCTGGATACATGCTCTATTTACAAGAGAGTTTGGATATATGCCAATATGGAATTGATACCAAACTACAATGTTTTCCAACATTTTATCATAACAGATCAATTAATATTGTTGCATTAATGTAGTAATGCTGGATCTAGTCAGTCTATAAGGCTTTCCTGTCTTAAAATAGTTTTATTTTATAATAATCTCTATTTAAATACAATTTTCCTTGTATGAATTATTAAAAAAAAAGAAGCTCTTCGTGAAATGGAAGCATGAGAGAAGAAATAGAACAGCAGGACCACCAATCAGCTTCAAATGTAGGTCAGTGTGTATCACAGGGACCGCCCCCAATTGGGGTCACGCCTCTGAAATCCAGTACTTCTAAACCCCAAAACTGCAGGTTGCATCATAAAAAATAATGCTAAGTTTAGTCGAATTTTTATCCTAAATGCACCCCCAATAAAAACAAGTATTTAAATTGGAAAATGTTGGTTATTTTATGATCCATTCTCCGGTCTGTTCAAAAATAATGACGATTTTAATATTTTCCAGCTTTTGAAGAAGCCTGTTTCCTGAAATACAATCACATTATGTAAAGTATTCTTCCTGTCATTATTAACATTTCACAACCTGCTAACTTCCTGGCAGAAACCCTAACCCATTATAATGGCTACAAGCCTCTCAGTATATACTTAGCAACCAGTCAACTGTAGCTACATTCAGAAACAAAACCACAATCCCGAAATTAAATCTTATTTTGTACGTTATTCTAAAATCGAGGCTAACTAGCCAATTTACGTAAGCGGTTCACTCACATATAATCCTGTTCTTCATTGTTATCAGTCAAAACGACCATCTTATTCCAGTAGGAACACACGGAAATGTTTCTCCAACTGTATATTTATCAACAAAAACTACAGGTAATGAGTAAACCGAAAAATTAAACGGCGAAGGTGTCAGACAAATGCGGTAAAAAAATGAAATGACTAGCCACTAGCTGCTAGCTTCTTCTTTGCATGTTAGCGCAGTCGTCGACAGCATTAGCGCCCTCATGTGGCGGGCGGTGTTACTACTACTACCATCACTACTTCTAGTACTGCTGCTGCTACTACTACTACTAATACTACTACTAATATTAAAATAATAATAAATGATTAATTAATGGAATTTCATTTTATAAAAAGGAACACATTGATAGCAAAATATAAGATGAGATTAACTTTCTACATTGTATGCATTTTTAATCCCTATCGTAAAAATTTGAATCTTAGATGTTGTTGAACAGTTTTTTATTTTACTTTTTTGCTCTTAGTAAATATGCCAACAGGCTAAAGACCGATCTAACCTCTGTCATGGTTTTTGATTTCTGATTATTGATTGTGAAGCTGCAGAGCGCAACAGATAATGGGTCCAAGAGCACCTTAAAAATAAATTCTACATTTTAAAAACTTGCACATTATTCAGTTTTTATACTGACAGACAATTGTTTACATGTGAGACATTTGGAAACACAAAGACTTTGCATCAAATTAGTAATAGAAATTTAAGAGAATTTTAACACTTCGAAAATTCCAAAATTAGTGAAATTTTATATTTGACAGAGGGTTCTGTCATTTTAAAACATAAGTTGGGACAATTAAAACTTTATTTGAGCTGAATATTCTTCGTTGCCTGGCAAAAAACCCAAGAGAAGATACACTAAAATCACTGCAGACAAACAAAAAGGTTTAAAAATGATTACAGGAATCCAAATGTTTTATTTTCTTTCAAGATCAGACTTTTTTTTTCTTGTACTGTTGCACATTTGACAATGGATGCACAAATAAAGATAAAATAGCTCTAGTACAGACAGTACAGATGCCCAACTTGCCATTAAAAATTCATTTAATTCATCTTAAATTGAAGTGTTTTACTTCCTTTCTAGACATAAATCCAGCCTTCATTTTTTAAGTCATCAAACATAATAAAGTGCAGAAGAATCAGGTCTAAGCCAATGAAGGCATTTGATTATGAGGTGTGCATACTTGTAAAAACTCGTTTTTTCTCTTAGTTTAAAGCTGTATCCATGGCTACGATTGCAACAATCTTTAAATAAGTGCCAGTACATCACAGTGCAGTAACAGCTATTTTTTTTTAACATTCACCAGTCAGATGTGTCATTTTTTTGGTAAATTGTCAAATCCAAAATAAAAAAAAAAATTAAACTAGGGATGCCATAATTCTTAACTATATCAAATGTAACACAATTGAAGTGAATCATTGCATCTCTACCAGCATGTTTACATTGAAAGTGCCTGAAGGAAAAAAAAATATTGTTTAGTAGCAGAAGACGGAAAATTCTTACTTGCCTGTTGGCAAATAAAAAAAGGATTTTTTCTGATTATTTTTTGTTTATGTTGCTGTTTTGTAACACACAAATAATATATGGAACTAACCCAAAAAATCAAGGTTGAATTGCTGCATCCTTAGTTTAAACTACAAAAACATAAAGGAAGATTAAAAAAAAAAAAAGAAAAAAAGATAAATAACAAAAAACTGACAACTAAATAAACCCTGACAAACAGACAGACATGATATACATGTTTTATGAAAACAGTCATTTTAAAGAGGTAAATGAAATTGTAAACTGTTCTGTAACAATACTTCAAATGCCTTTATAACTGATCGTTTTTCTAATATGCTTTAAAATACACATTTAGATTCATCTTTTAAGCATAGTCTTACTTTGAAGTGCACTCTGGAAACCTGCATAGCATTCTTACAGAATAAATAACATCAGTAACAGTTTCAGATTTAAAAGATAGATATGTAAAGGAGGTGAACAAGGCACCACAATAAGTTTCTTTTTTTATGTAATAACATTTTATCGTAACGGTTTTTCAACCCTTTAACACTGGAGCTCCAGTGTTTATGTTTTTTTCATTTACTGTAACTTTTCAACCCTTAGCACCATAATTCCAGTAGATTTTGAAGGAGAAAAGCAGCTCATGCTTGGTGTTAACGGTGGAAAAGTTACAAAATAATGAAGATTTTATGTTCGGTGTTAAAGGATTAACCACCTGGCTTTATCGTTTCATAAACGGAGTGAAACTTCTCCCGTCTTTGGTCTGCAGGAGTTACAATGAGCTGTCCTGTGAGCTGTTGCTGACGATAAAGAGTGCAGAAGGATCTTTGCTGGAGTTCCTTTTGGAGCCATGAGATTTACTGGATTCTCCCTGAGCGTTGCTGCTGCCGCTGCTGCTGCTGTTGGAGCCGCCGCTGCTGTTGGAGCCGCCGCTGCCATTCTTCTGCGTTAGCCTGCTCATGCCGATGCTGCCGCTCTTTTCTTTGCCAGACATGCTGCTGTTGGTCCTCTTTGCTTTGCTGGACGTGGGATTGATCTCGGGCGACCTCTCGGACAGGAGTGGGGATTTCCTCTGCGGCGGGGGAGTGACGGGTGGCTGTGGCTGGACAGCGGGAGAGGCGAGTCGAGCGGGAAAGTTTGACTGAGCCAGGCCGTTGCTGATGATCACGTCTGTGAGGCAGTCATCCGTTTGATCTTTAGCAAAGCTGATGAAAACCTGCAAACACAACATCTTTAGATTAGAATGATTTTATTAGAAAAGTTAAGGTGTTTCCATTAACTCTGAAATGGACAATATTTTAAGTGCATCCAAAACTGGTCGCAAGTTTTTAATGTTAAAATGTTAGGCAAACTTTGCCTTTTTGGATGCTATTGTGTTCACACAATGACAAACTAAAATACAATTTAAGAAATAATGAAAATTATAAATAACCAAGAATACACATTTAGCTTCATCTTTTAACATTTTCTTATTTTAAGTGCTCTCTGGAGAGTAAACAGATCTGAGCATCATCCAAAACCTGCATAGCATTCTTACAGAATAAATAACATCAGTAACAGTTTCAGATTTAAAAGATAAATATGTAAAGGAGGTGAACAAGGCACCACAATAAGTTCTTTTTTATGTAATAACATTTTACAAGACCGCAACTGGCACCGGGCCGGGAATGAAATGACTAACTTTACCAGTTTTTTCTTTTGAGTCTCGACAATCTTTTATTTTGAAAAATGACCAGATACTCTCAGCAACACATTCGATCACTTGAGCTGTAAAGTTTGGTCAGAGGAGCAAAATGACGGCGTTAGAACTATATTTTATTCTGAAATATCTTTTGATTTTGAAAAGGATTCTCTTGGTCACTTGAGCGCTAAAAGTTGTCCGGCGGCGTGCAACACGAGAAAAATTGTACGTGGAACATTAAGGGATGAGTGGTGGAACAGGAGAACAGACAGAAGAACAGGCTAAAAAAAAGCCCAACAGAAGGCTACCAGGAGTTCTCAGTCCAGACATGACCGATCCATAGCCACAAACATTTTGGAAACAGTGATGTAGAACAGCTGCCCTTCAAGCCTGGAGTTTAACACCTGCGATAGAGCAACCATCCTTACCTGGTCCAACGTGGTCTGTGAGACCGAGAAGTCCGTGACGCCCAGCTCCTCGCTGTTGTTGGCCAGCACGTCAAACACCAGAGCCAAGCAGCAGGCGTGCGAGGGCAGGTGGTACTGCAGGACATTCTGGTGCTGCTCCTTCAACTCGATGTTAGGAAAGGATTTGGTCATGCACTCATCCACGGAGCACGAGTCGCCGTCCGTCAAGCGCAGGATGATGGTGTATCCATCCCCAAACCTATCAGACAAAATTCAAGCGTGATTACTCGCTCCAATCTGCTTTAACTGATAGATCCTTTAACAGTAATAGAGCCATTTGGGCTCGTTTTCTATTGATCAAAAACTAGTAGGGGCTGCAAACTCTTATTTTGATGCTTCTGTGCATTTTTTACAATGTATTATTTAAATAATAATTAAGAATTATGTTTCTTTTCTGGCATAATTAAAAACAGAAATATAAAGATAAACAACCCTTTTACTTTTTACATTTGACAGAAGCTTGTATGATTTCCTTTCAAAATAAAAGACCCCTTGTGACAAACCGGATCACAATAATATAATATTTCCAACTGTATTTATTCGTCTGCTCCTGATTTGAACAAAGAAATGCTCAGAAATGTAATTTTAAGCTTAATTCTCCTTATACATGTCCTCCATCAACAGAAAAATGCCACAAGAACATGTTATAACACCAAAAACAAAACTTTCATCATTGGAGCAGGCAACGTCTGCCCTCACCTGTTCTTCAGGTGCTGCACTGATCCCAGACACTGAAAGCGACCGTTAACCATTATGGCCATCCTGGTGCAGAGAGCTTCACACTCCTCCATGCTAAGGAAGCACACACAAATTACATCAAATGTACTTCAGAAAGGTGAATCCTTGATGCGTCTCAGATTATGGTGGATCTCACCTGTGTGAAGTGAGGACTACAGCTTTGCCTTCTTTAGTGACACTATGGACACAATTCCATAAAAACCTTTTGGCTTTTGGGTCCATGCCGGTGGTGGGCTCATCCTGAGAGTGACCACAAAGAAGCAAATGAAGTATAAAATACTTCATAGTAAAGACCTAATATATATATTTTATTTATTTATTTGTTTCTCAGCTCCTCTTTAGCCTCTCACCAAGAAGATAACGGGCGGCGCCCCGATGAGGGAGATGGCAGTGGAGAGTTTCCTCTTGTTTCCTCCGCTGTAGCCTCCAGCCTTCTGCTCTGCATACTGAGTCAGCCCCAATTTTCTTACCCCCCACTGCGCCACCTACAGTAAAGCAAAAAAAAAAAAAACCTCACTGATGGAGCAGTAGTTAAAAAAAAAAAAAGTATTTGTTTAACACAATTGGATGTTATTGGTTACCTTTGAAACAGACTCCTCTGGCACTCCTCGCAGGCGAGCGTACAGCTCCAGATGTTCCCGACCCGTCAACAGGTCACTGATGGCATCAAACTGCGGACAGTAACCCATCAGCTGGTGGACTCGGTCCATCTCTGTTAACACACTGAGGACAAAAAAATCCCTGTAATTACCAGACAAATGGCTGAAGGCGGTGCCACTGTGAGTGCTTTGGTACCTGTGGCGGTCCAGGAACGCCTCTCCGTGTGTGATTGGCGTGTCTCCGGTCAGCATGCGGAACGTGGACGTCTTTCCTGCTCCGTTTACCCCCAACAGGCCAAAACACTGCAGGGCGGATGCCCAACAACACAGTTAATAAATGTCTAAAAATTCAAGAGTGATAACTAATGCTGTCATGCGATTAACTTTTGTGCTATTAATTAATTGTGACTTGTAATTAATTAATCTATTTTAATCGCAAAATTTTTAACACAATAATTGATGTGGAAAACCTAATTCTGAGGTACGTTCATTTCAATTTAAGTCATTGTGGTGAAGTAAAATAACAAAATATGACTAAAAATGGATTTGAAAGTATATTTATGAAGTTTCTTCTTTTTTTTTTAATAACAGACTTTCAACCTAGAATTCAATCTCAAACAATTAAAAACAAAATACACAAAAACCCATTAGGTCCATATGACACAATACATCTAAAAATATTTGTGTTGAAAAAAAATATATTTTTAAAGGAAAAAAAAAGGTCTTTGAAAGAAAACATTAAATATTTTAATTTAAAAATTATAAAGTTTTGTTCTTAATGGTTAACATTTTGTTTGCAATGTAAAGAAATTTTGACCTCAAAACTTGGCACAAAAATCACTCCATATACTTCATACAGGTAATTTTACGTTGAAAGTATTAAACCCATGTAAAAAGGATTTATTTATTATTTATTGCTATATTTTAGAAACTGCAGGCTTAGCAAAGGCCAACTGAAGCTTTGCTTCCTTGTTGTTTTTTTTAGGGACTCAAAATAAGATTTTTCTGAATTTTTTGTATTTTTGCTGTTGCTTTGTTTTACAACTGAATATACTATATGACTGAATTGTAGGGGTAGTCAATCATCCCCAAATATTAGCAAATAAAACATTCTGTTGGAACTAGAAAAAATATTTTTTTTAAGATGAGTAAATTATCAGAGTTTTTCTCAGAAATTATACGTAAATGTTCAAATGTCTTATGGTTACCACATTTTTCAGGAAGTGCTTCTGTAATTACACAGAGGGACAAAGCTGCAATTACATCTTATGAAAAAAAAAAAGAATTTTTTTTCTGGTAAGAATTATTTAATTGCAAGTTTTAGCTCCAACAGGAAGCCGTTTCTTTTGAAGAGTGTCTGCTATAAAGACAAGAAGTGTAGCTCAAACAAACTTAGAAGTTTAGATGGAAGTTATTATTGAAGTTACAGACAGAAAAGAGAGCTGTAAATCCCTCACCTCACCGGGAGGAATCCCCAGACAAAGACGATTCACAGCCGGATTTTTACCGGTTTTATACACCTGAAAAAAATGTACAAAATAAGTGAGGATTCAGTCTGTTGGTTAAAATGTAAATTATGTCCTGAGAACATTTTAGTTACAGTAGTATTCAGAAGTAGAAAAAAAAAGTTGCGACAGCTGTGCACCTTGCTCAGGTCGATCATGGTGAGGATGTCTGACTGAAATTTGCCACTCATGATCCTCGCTCGCTCCCTCGCCACATCCTCGTCCTCTGGACCAATAGGAGGCAGCTGAGGTTCCCCCAACCACGGTCTGAACAAACATTCATCATTTTCACTGAGGGGGCAACATAACCATGAATCTAACAAATGATGTTTGTAAATCCTTACATCAATCTCCTGTTTCCATGAGATTGCAGAGTAGAAAGTCAATGAAATGTAAAGGAAAGATTTGAGATTTTCTATTTGGTTTTTTTTTTGTCTTTTGATCATTAGAAAAGCACCAGAAAAGGAAAGTGAAAAAGTAAATAAAAAGCTTTGCAGAGGAAAGCAGAAAATGACAGCCTTACTTGAGGTGAATGAAGAACTTGTACTGGAGCAGGATGGTGAAGATGAAGTAAACGACGCCTGAAGCTGCCATACAAAAGAGGTTCTTCCCCACAAAGTCCCACTGAAAAGGATCCAGAACTGGTCTGGAGCCTGAGGAGCCACAGATACTTCAATGCACTTATTTTGGTTTTATAAAGCTACAAAAACATAAGAAGTAAACAAGTTAATGGATGTGTGAGTTATACCAAGTCTGTGGAAGGCGTCTGCCATGGCCTGGTTTTTAGCCATGTCAATAAGCCCTCGTCCCAAGCAGAAGTGAGGGAAAATTAAAAACACTTTCTTCAATACTTTGTTGATTGCATTCAGATTCTGTCAAGACAAAAATCATAAACAAATTAATAATAAAAAAGAAAAATCAGCCTTGAAGCTTTTTGTTCTCAGTGTAACAGACTGGTATATAATTACTGCTGAACATCTGTTCTGTTTTTTCTATTTCTGTAAGATTTTAGTCTTTAAATTAAAAACTTTTGTTTATGTTTATTTTGTGGTTAGTAAATAAATATGAACGGATGTTTGTGCCTCCATATTTCAAGGAAAGTATCAGTTTTGAGATAAAACATTTTCTGGATTGCAAACAACATCTAAAAATGTAATAATAAAACTTCATAATTTTCAAATGACAATAATTGCTTTTTTTGCTTTCAAAAACCTTTTTTATTTTTTTAAAGACCTTTTTCATTTTCAAAATCTTTTTTCTTTCAAAAGATTTTTTTGTTTGGTTTTTGAAACACTTTTTTTTTGCTCTAAAAATCCTTTTTTGGTTTTTCAAAAATTTTAGGCTTTCAAAAAATATTTTCTTGCTAATCAAAAACAATTTTTTGGCTTTCAAACACTTTTTATGCTTTCAAAAATTTCTTTTTGCTTTAAAAAAATTGTTTTTTTCAAAATCGTTTTGTGTCCAAAAACCTTTTTTGTTTTTAAGAAACTTTTTTACTTCAATTTTTTTTGTTTCAAAAAACTCTTTTTGCTTTTTTTGAACGGATAAACAAAGATAAGGAGAAAGCGAGATGAAACATTTATGTTGCAAACACAAAAATATTTTTTGTAAGCAAAAACAAAATTTTTAAAACAAAAAAAAGTTTTGTAAAGCAATTATTTAATATTTTAATTGGCAAATTATGCAGCTTTATTCCTAAAACTTTTGAGTTTGTTTGCAGTTTAAGAAATTTTGATCTCTAAACTGTTGATTGCATGAAGGTGGCACATCCTAAATGAGCTCACTGGGCTGCCGTACCTCATCGACAAACAGCTCCAGAACAAAGGTGGCCATGCTGCAGTTGATGCCAATGAAGAGATTAATGGAGGTGAGAATCACGTAAGCTGTGCTTGGAACGGTGAACACAAAGGATGCTGGGTACATTAGAGGCGTTATAGACCACCTAAAAACAAGAATTTAAATTCATTACTTAGAAAAAAACCTTTGAAAATATCTTCTTTGAAATTTAAGAATGATGCAGGAAAGAAAAAACATTGTGTGGATGTATGTGTAGAACAGTGGGGAGTAACATTGTGGTATTCTGCAAGTCAAATTTAAACATTTGTGTTGCAGAGTTTGATGTAAATTTCAGTCAGTCTGCTTGAGCTCACCCATAGAGCAGGAGCAGCAGGATGAGAGCGGGCAAGTTTTGCTCAGAGACGTAAGACTTCTGCTGGAAACAGATGAAGATCAGCACCACCATGGCAGCCGGGACGGCATAGTTTAACTGGGAAAAAAATCAGACATAAAGCATTGTATGGCTTTAAAACTTGTAATATGCAATATATTGTGATGAAAAATTGACAATATGACTTGTGACATAAAAACAAATGGCAAAAAAAATTGACATTTACATTTTACTGCAAAAGTTTCAGTTAAAAAAAATCTTAAAGGAGCCCTACCATGAAAATTCTACTTTTTAAGGTTTTGAATGCATTTTACTGTTCATTCCTCACTATAAAGAACCCCAAAACAGTATTTTGGTTTGGTTCATTGCTTCAAGCTGGCATGAGATCATATTAGCATATGTGTAAACATTTAAGGCACATGTGTTAAAGTCATGGCCCGGGGCCGGATCTGGCCCTCCGGATAATAATACAGACCATTTTATTTCATTGTTATTAATGACGTATTGTGCTTACGTCTAACTTGTATAATTTTGACAAAATTATTCAAGGTTTAAGTTGAATTTTTTTCTAGAATAATAGTCTTGCCTGTTTTTATTCATATTCATGTTAAAAAATTTATGTTTTTAAAGTTTTAAAAATGTTGTTTTATTGTGTTCAATAAATGTTTATCCACTTCGCCCCGCGACAAGAAGCCATTGTCACAAAGATGTGTTTTGGATTTTGGCCCCTTGTATGATTGAGTTTGACACCCCTGATTTAAGGTAACAGTTTATTGCAGTTTTTGCTGTCGGCACTGGCTAATATAACAATAACGACACATTTGTGATTCATTGTGCAGGGATAGCTTGAGTGTGCAGATGAGGAAACACAATTCAGATGCAAAAATTGATGAGTCAACAAAAGAAAATTAAATCCCTCTCTTTGAGGGTTTTTTATAAATGAAACATGGCAGCACGTTTTAAGGAAGGGGTGTCATTCGCACAATGTGCCAAAAACCGTAGGTCGCGGGCCGAACAGAGAAAACATTTATTGAACACACTAAAACTTTAAAACTGTAACTTTTTAACATAATTATAAATTAGATGTGTAGCATTACCTGCCATTATGCTAGTGTGAATACGGTAAGCTGAATTTGGTCATTAAAGATGCTAGTGCTGATAGCTGAAGATGCTAAAATTAATAGCAAAAACTGCTGATAGCTGAAATCGCTGAAGCTGATAGCCAGCTAAAATATTAGCTAAATGCAAAAATATCCTAAAACACACACAAAAAAGCCTAAATTAGCCAAAACAGCTAGCGTGTAAATATTAGCCTTCCTCCAAAACAGCCTAAAAGAAATCAAATAGAAAAACCTAAATTAGCCAAAACAGCTAGCATGTAGCTGAAATATTAGCTAAACTCTAAAACAGTCCACCAAAGTAGTTCAAAAAGCTAGCATGATGTCAATTTTTAAAACTTTAAAATTGTAACTTTTTATAAAAAAAATAATTATGAATAATCAAATATTATTCCAGAATAAATCAACGTAAACCTTAAAAAATTTCAATATTTTAGTCACCATAAAAATATATTTTGTCAAAATTCTACATTTTAGAAATGAGAGAAAGATAACATCGGGCCATTGATAACATTAAAATAAAATGATCTGGAGGGCCGGATCCAGCCCCCGGGCCTAGACTGACACGTGTCTTAAGGGATTATTTTAGGTGAACAAGTCACTTGATGTTGGTTTTTTAGTCACATATGACAAGACACTTGTATGAGACTGTATGCTGTAAGCGTTCCATTTAACCAGTTGATGCGACACTGAAGACTCACCATGTCCCAGACATAGTTGGCCACCCAGTAGAGGACTGGCTTGACGCCACTGACGAACTGCAGATGTTTGGCTTTACTGGCTCGCTCCTCGATCAGAAACAGGACAAAGCTGGCCGGCACAAAGGACATGGCGAAGATGACGCAGATAGAGATCAATACGTCCACTGATGTAGCCATCCTGTGTATGAAAAAGGTTTACATCCATTTACATCCATTTTCACTTAAATCCGTCTGATTCCGACTAAAAGCGGAAAAAGGAAACTAACAGGGCCACTTCTGTGAGCTGATCCTTGGTGAGGTTGAGTGGGTGATTATAGGCGCTGATGCCATGCGTCCTCCTCTCTGGGCCTGGTGGTAAGCTGGCTCTCAAAAGGCCGTTGTTCATGATGTTGACAAAAGACACCATGGAGTGCCACCCTTTATTGTTGAACCACACCTGATATCAAACAAATGACTGAGTTTTGAAACTGATGACTTTTCTTCAAAAGTAGAGAGGGAAGATGGAACTCTTCTATGTACCTTGACGTTGTCTTTACTGTGCAGTCCTTCCAGAAACGCTGGCAGTTTGTTTAGAAAGTGGTCAAGCGAGCCGTTCTGTGATCAACCAAGGAGCAGATAAATGAGTTAAAATTCAAAAAGCTTTGATGAAACGAGCCTCAGAGCCCGCTTTACCTGTGTTACTTGGTAACGCCTCCTGAAAGTCAACACAGATTCTTCAACGTGGTCAACATCCACGTCAGTTTGTGTAACTTTACCCCCAAGAGAGAAGCCTCCATACCTAGAAAACCCATTTTAATTACTTCACATATTAGATATCAATTATAAGTTGTAAGGAATTTAGCCAAAAAAAAAAAAATTACCTAAATTCGTTCACAAATTTCTTCGTTTTGAGGCTGCAAGGAGAAAAAGCAAACATTTATTATGCTGGATTTAATAATAATAATAATAATAGTTGAAAATACTTTAGCTTTTTTACATTTATTTATTTTGCAAATGATAGTTTCTAATAATCAGCTAGGGGTTTTCGGGAAATAGAAACATATGAGCCTCCTATTACATCTCAAGTTCCCAAAGAGTGTTACAAATATTCAGGAGAAAACCAAAAGAGGCAACAATGAAACAAGCAGCTTTAAAAAACAGATTAAACTTTCTTGGTTTCTAAAAAAAACTGTCAGGAGGATGCACTCAAATGCCCTAAATTCAATTTAAATTGGGTCAACCCAAAATAAGGTAGAAAAGATAGAAAAAAAAATCCATCTCGAGCCAAACCCAAGCATGCTTTGGTTGGTCAGATATCATTAGCAGGTCAATTAAAGTAAAAAGGGAAAATAAAAGCATACCTTTTCTTCAGAATTTTGGCGTACGTCTTTACCAGGTAATCAGAGACATTATAACTGGTTAGATTTTGGAGGATGTCTCCAGTTGCTCTCTTTATCTATAAAATAAAGGCAAGTTAAATCACAGCTACATAAACTTTGGGTTTCACAAAAACAAAGAATGAGAAATAAAAAATTGGGTCATTTTCTGAAAACTCCAAGAAATTTAAGAGGAAATACGAGAAGTCAGTCAGATCTACCTGAACTCAGCTCTAAAAGAAATGGAGCTCAGAACCATCGCTTCACTCACCTGTGGAGGTGGAAGCCCCCCGGCGCCTTCTGGACATTCGGGGAGCATCCGACTGACTTCCTCTGTGCTGCACTGACATTCAGGCGAGGGTCTTTCTTTGCTCCAGTTTCCTTTGCTGAACATCTGCCACATGGAAAACGACACCTGGGGTCTCGTGAACCGACCGCCTCGCTCGACTTCACAGGTCCTGCAGAGGACGGTTTACAGTATGATCAACCCCAACATGACTCAAAACAAAATGTTTTCTTATTCAAATATGAAATTGTTTCCTGGTTCTCTGTGAACGTGTTCAGCTATTCTTTTTATTTACAAATCACAAAGTGACCAAGGAGTGAATATTATAGCGAATTATAACTTTTGGACTGAAAACAGAATGACATTTAAAAATGCAGTGTTTTCACACATTATGTTTTAATGGTTTAATTATCTTTGAAATAGACCCTTTTCACGTGACGACAGACAAAATAGCGACATCGCAGTCAGTGTGTGTAGTTATTCCCAGTACAGACTTTCAAAGCAGAGAACTGAATATTGTTTGACACAATCTAAAAAAATAATAAAAGGCAGCCTTACCAATTTCAACAGAAACACCAAACTATATTTATTCTATAAATATCTTAATGTTCTTTCCTTTCTTAGATCATTAAAAAAAATCTGAATACAAATGTCAGTGATCCTGCCTTCAGAGAGTATGGCCGTTTCCCCAAAATCATATGGATGATATTAAAATAGTCGTGGATCATTTCTCTCTGACAACCTGGTCAAAGTCAGACAAAAATTACAAGAACTTCATTGAATGCTGCTTGTTTGATTATGAAGGTAATTACGATTTTATTCATCTACTCTATGCTAACGCTAGCATTAGCTTTGGGTATAAGACAGACCTGTAAAAGATCTTTACTGCTCTGTCAAAGTTGTCTAATTTTCTCGCATAAACATTGTAAACAGAGCAAAAGTCAGACAATTTCAGCGTGTCTGACATTAAAGTAAAACTGATTACTGTTTCATTGTTTTCTGATGTTGCTCTCCTTTGCTTTTGCGCATAACGGTGCCCGATCTTTGGGTAAATAAAGGAAAAAAAAAGATAAAATTAATTGGAAACTGTTGCCAAAAATATTAAAGTGACTATTAGCATGTAATATTCTAAATATGTACTCAACTTTTATTCTCTTGTTTTGTAAGATGAAAATACGTGGCTAAATAGCTGCGCATAAAATTTTTGCTGAGCCACATCCTTCCTGTTTTCACAATTATCCCCTAAAATACCCATAAAACAACAAATACCAAGCAATTAAAATGCGTGCAGACCTGCAGCTATGTGCATCTTTGCTGTACATATGTGGCCAAAATGAATTTTCATTAGTTTTTGTGCTTGATCATCAGTCAAAATAGAAACCGTTAGAATATTTGCTCAAATGAAAAGTCAAAATCTCGAATAGAACCTTGAAATGTTGAATATTGGAGGATATCATAAATTTGTATCTTGATTTGTGAACAATCTAAGAGAGGAAAAGAAATACAGTTTGGTACGACATTCATGAAATAATTATTGTGAACATTTTTCATTACAATTTGTAAAGTTACCTTTAATTATTTACGTAAAATTGTGTTAAACAGCGTTCAGCTATCAGTTTGCACACTGGCAGTGATGTGGCTATTTTGTGTGACGTCACAGTGAAAAGGGTCTATTTACGACATCTTGCAGCACTCTACACAAAACCACAGAGCTTAAACCGTCTTACGTTTTGTTCTCCTCCTCCTTTTCCATACACTTGGTACCAAAGCCCGGCTGGTCCAGCAGAGCCTCCAGCAGGTTCTCCATGGCCGGGTTTCCAGGAGCATCGTTGCTGTAGAAATGTGTCATAAAAAGGATTCAAAGACATCCTCTAGGTAACTATAAAGGTTTACCAACAGACTGGCTTACCTAAAGAATGTGTACTGCTCTCCGTACATCCAGGGCTGTAATTCAACAGAAGGGTACCTCCCAAAAGGTGGAACAATGAGGCTGAAGAGCAAGGCGACGAGGACAAACAGAGCAGGAAGGACAATCTGGAAGAACGTATTTGTGAGATTGGATTTATTTAAAAGGAATTCACAGCATATATTCATGGTATATGTTAAACTTAAACCTCTGCAGACAGACAGCTGTCCAACCTGAGCGAAGAATCCTCTGCGGCTCCTGAAAGCGTAGAGCCAGCGTTTGATGAAGAGAGCTTTCAGTTGTTGCCACATCAGCCAGGATCCTGACAGAGGCTCCCCTCCTCTGCCGTCTCCACTCAGCAGGTCTGTTTCTAAAGGCTCTGCAAGCATCACAGTACAGATAACTACATGTATTTATTTGATAAATACATTAATGATTTAGAATAACACAAAAATAAAAGGGCTCTGTCAATTTTGAGTCTCTTTCTAAACCCAAATCCTCATGTAGATGTGAGGTGAGGGTACCTTTTTTACGGAGTCTTTTCTTTCCTGGCAGCATTATGGAAACAATGACAGATGAGACAAAAGACTAACTGAACATGAGAGGTGATGTGTGCAGCAGTGAGAGTGTGTGCCCACCTGGCTCAGGTTGCTCAGCCGGCTGCGCCTCTGCTCTCTGCCCGGACGGCTGCTGGTTGCGTGGCGATTCTCCCTGCTGCTCCGGTTCCGCGTCCACTCCAGTTTCTTCAGCAACTCGCAGAAAGATCTGGAATTTTGTTAATGATTTTTATTCCCTGATATTAAAGAGCAGCTTCAAACTGGAGGAATTTTCCCCCCAAAACTCTGGATCCAAACAGATACAAGTGCAGCCAGCAGGTGGCAGTAAAAAAGCAGCCAAAGCTTGACGCTAAGGTCAAACGAGCAAAGAGTGGACAGCTAATTGACACGGACGAAACCTATTAAGCCCATTATGTGCATGGCTGCTCCGCAAATATCCTCCTGATGAGACCCGGGTGTGTGACAGTGCGGTGCACACGCCTCTGGTACGGAGCAGCGGAGTTTATCTTCCTTTTCTACACCTCCTTTGTAGTCGTCAGCATCATTTATTCACCAGCAAAGTGGAGAGTATCCAAGCTGAACTCAGGTAAACAAACCTGAGGAATTTTCAAAATGGCATGGAAATTCCATTTGTTTAAAAGTAGTGTCATTAAAATTTGGGATAGGGAAAATTGTGAGACTTGTTTTTAAATGGTGAATCTCACCTGATCACAAAAAAATAAATAAATAATCAGCAGCAGCAGGTTAAGATGACCTCAAAGCTTAGAATTTAGGAAAACCAGATAAATTTATCTCTAACACAAAGTGAATTACAGTTTAAAAACAAAAGATTTTGAGCTTTTATTGTGTTAAACAAAACTGTGAGTTTATGTCATGTAAATCTGAATAGAATCAACGTGTCTTGATAAATACAACCTGGATGCAATTTTTACACCTCGGGATCATTTCCACCATAATTCACAATGATTGTTTCAAAAACAAGAAACTAGATGTTAATATTAGTTTGGAAATAAATTCTACAGTAGCAAATAATGGTGGTGGTGGGGAAATATTTTTAGATGCATTGATTAAGATCCATAAATGACTCTGAATTTTAAATAAATCGATAATCAAAATATTGATATAATTTTAGAGTAAAAGTAACAAGAGGAACTAAATGTGAAGCGTTTTTCACTCGGATATTTTTGAAGAGCACACAAACATGGCTGACCTTCCAGATCTCGTCATCCGACCGGTCCCGAATTCACTTAAAGCGACAATTTGGAAGCATTCATAGTGTTGAGGGTCAATTGGATAAAAGTCATGCGGTGTGTAAATTATGTCACACCAAAATTAAATATCTAGGGAACACAACAAATATGCGACATCACAAAGTGCGGCTAGCTAGTTTGATGTGGTTTAAGAGTGTTTCATTTAAGCTGGTCTAATGATAACATTTCTCTTATTTAAGGTTGTTGAGTTCAGAAAATTTTTGTACCTTTTGATGCTGTGAAATATTTTTGATTTTCGAATGAAATATTTTTCATGTCAGAATTTATATGTTCTCGTTAAAAGGTAAACATGTTTACTGATCTTGTCTTTACTTAAAAATGCACTTTAGTGGAGTAAGTCGTATTGGTCTAGTGTCTTGTTGTAAACAGAAACATTTCTTTAAAATAAATGCCGTTCTGGGATGCATTGATAATTGTTTCATAATAATACGGTGAGGTGCCTCAAGATTCCCACTTCTAGTAACAAAGCAAGTCACTAGATTAAATTTCACTTGCCACCTTGTGATGGTTAATTTATAATTAACACCCAATTTATTAATGCAAACATAAAAAAAAACATCTACCTTCCTTCACCTGGATGATTTTTTTTTAAGGCTAATTCAAATTCAAATTTAAATTGATTTTATTTATATAGCACCTTTCCAGTTAAAAACAGCTCAAAGTGCTGTACATAAAACAAATACAAGAAAAACTATACCCCACACATGCAGTAATATAAAAACATAAGCCCCTCATAACAATAAAAACAGAAACAAACAGATAAAAAAGCAGAGCAAACAGATCACTGAGGAGCAACCTGAAGGCGCTGTACACCCTGTCCTCCTATTGGCTGGACTGTCAGCATCCAGGCAACATGAGGCACGTCCCGCTCATCCCCAGCACCCCCAGCCCTCCTCATGTGACTCTGAAGAGTGACTGTATCTCATTCTTGGATTTGCTCCGCGTTCACAGACTACTGCTAAATACCGAGAACTTACCTCCTCTTTAGCGTTGCTGCTTTGATCACCGACTGATCACTTAGCCTGCTGGATGCCTGCACAAGGCAGGAGCTGGTCCAGTTTAGATAAGAGGATACCCAGGCTGCCGTCTTTAGCGGCTTGCTGCGGGAGGTTGATCACCGCCTCTCGTCTGGACTCCTCCACTAGACTGGCACTGGGTATGTGCTGCTGCACCAGAGCAAGCAAGGCTGCGAGATCTGGCACAGGGGAAGGCAGACATATCTGGAATTTCACTTGAAGTTCTTCACAGGAATTGCTTGGTGTGTTTGGCACCTACACGAGCTGCTCTCATCACTTCCCAGTCCGGTGTCTTCACTCAGAGAAGATTCAGAGTCCTAAACACACAACAGAGAAGACAGTAAGCTGTTACTTTTATTCAGTTTCCCTCTAAATATGAACATGTTGTTCATAAAATTAGAAAACCTTGGCGGGAGGCACTTTGTTGGTGATGGAGTTAGTGCTGGCGGAGAAACTCGAGCCGCTGGGAGTGCTGGGGTTGGTTTCCTCCTTCTTCACGACAGTCAGGTAGTAGCCAGAGCCCAGCTGGGACTTGAGGAAGAGCGGTGATCCGCAGCAGCACAGCTTCCCCTTGGAAATGATGGCGATCCGATCCCCCAGCAGCTCCGCCTCGTCCATGTAGTGCGTGGACAAGATGATGGTTCGGTCTGATCAAGAAAGAAACAGCTTTTCATTTAGGATTGTAGCTTTTTTAAGAATGTTTTTTCTCTCTTGATTTTTTAGAGCAAAGATTTGATAAATACCTTTACGGTATTTGAGCAGCAGATCCCAGATCCCTCTACGGGAGTACGGATCAACACCAGCAGTGGGCTCGTCCAGAACGACCACTTTGGAGCCTCCAACAAACGCTATCGCCACCGACAACTTCCTCTGCATGCCACCTGGCAGACAAACACATAAAATAAAGGAAAGGGAAACAATCCAACAATTCTATTTAAGGATTTATAAGTTGCAGTTTTACCAGAAAGGTTCCTGGTTTGCTCGTGCCGCTTGTGCAACAGGCCGACGTCCTCCAGCAGAGTGTCAAGTTCAGCCTTCACCTTTTCCTTGGACAAACCCTTCAGACATCCATAAAACCACACATGCTCCTCCACTGTGAGTCTGGAAAACAAATGTGGAGATAAAAACACAAGCTAAATACATCGCATTCAGACAAAATTAATTTCATTAAAATATATTACAGGAGATTATGTCAAAGATTATGACACAGATATGCGAAATTAACTTCATTTAAGTCCAAAATAAACCTTGTTTTTTGTCTAAACTCTATATTTTTTGACAGATCTTGTCAAATTCTGACTAACTGAGCTATCCTCTTCAGATTTTTTCCTGCCAAAAAACTATTGTGCAATATTGTTTCTGAGACTCAGCTCCACACAAAGTTAATAATGCATTGTGTAATCTTTTTTGGGTTGACACCAGCTGGTTTTTTGAAGCTCAGAAAACTCTAGAAGTTTCAAGTTCCATTATTTAGGAGCTCCTGCTGTGCTCCACTACAATGTTTTGGAGTTCAGAGTCCAGCACGCAGATTAATGAGCATTTTGTTACTGTAGCCTTTCAGAGAGAACCTGAGCCTTACATGTCAAACAGGACATTGTGCTGAGGACAAACTCCCAGCGTGTTCCTGATGATGTCCATGTCGTAGCGGATGTCCAGGCCCTTGATGTACACGGTCCCAGAGGTGGGCGGGAAGAGGCCAGTCAGGACAGAGCTGAGAGACAAAAACAAGTTTATGTCGACGCATAAAAAAGTTCATCGTGATCTCGATTTGGATCAGAGGTTCAAAATGACCTTAATATATAATAATTGAATGTTTTAGCTCTAGAGAGTTGACAGGTGATTTCAGTGCTTACATAGTGGTGGTTTTCCCAGCTCCATTGTGTCCAAGAAAAGATGTGATCTGGCCTTCAAAGAACTTCAGGTTCAGATGGTTGACAGCAAGTTTTCCTCCCTTTTTGTAGATTTTCACCAGATTTCTGATGTTCACACCCAGAGGCATACTACTGGGTTCTGCCTCAATGTTATCTAGTAGAAAAATAGGAAATTATTTGATCTGTATTGAATAAGCAAATCTAGCGAGTAACCTTACAAATAAGCAACTATTGCTAAAATCAAAAAGAATAAAAAGAATCATTAATTGAGGCCGTTTCTCAAACTGTTCAGGAGGATTGTTTTCTCAAACCGTGTTAATTAATAAGATTACAGTCTCAGCTTGTTACCTGGATTTAAAGTTAATCTTAAGGTTACATAACTGCTGCTTCAAACTCATAATTGGTAAGAAGATTGAGTTAATTACTTTGTTTTTCCCTTTTTCTTTTTTATTCAACACCATTACTACACACTTATCATAGAGTTGCCGCTAAAATTTCCTAAAAATGTTTTAATTTAATTGGCTAAATTATTAAATAAACAGGTTATAGGGATCTATACCAAACTACTTAGTTTGCCAGTTGATAATTTTGCGGGATTACACATTCTGTACAATTTGACTAGAAATTAATTTGTGAATTTTTTTTCCATCATTAAACTACATTCATTCAGTCATGAAAAAAACCTTTTTGCCATAAATGGTGTTTCATGTGCCATTCATTTCATCATCACAAAATGATTTTTAAAAAATCTAATAGAGAAGCTATTTTTAGGCCTAACAAATACAAAGCAAACTTTGATTATTTGAATTAGACTTGATTTTGAGTGTTTTTTTAAACTATACCAGATTTTGTAATGACAGTATGAAGCGAGGAGGAGGCACGTCAAGTAATATCCTAAAGTCTCTGGTACCTTCATCCTGGTCTGTGGGCGCTGGTGGGATTGGCATGCCTGCTTCAAGAGGAACACCCCCCCAGTAGTTGAGCTGAAAGATGAAGTACCAAGGCCTGGGGATCCCGTACTCACCTGTACAAAAACATGCAAAAAAGAAATATAGCTAACATCTTTTTTTCCCCTGTAATTTTAAAACTATTGTATGACAACTCAACTTACAATCAATCAATCAACATATAAATTTAGCAAATATGAGGATGAGGATCCAGTTGTCATACCAGGAAAAACGGCTTCGATGTACCAGGCTGCGAGGGCGTAGATGAAGGCATCCACGTAGAGCATAATTATAGAGGTGGTGAAGCTGTACGAGTCTCCTGCCACAGGGCTGCTCTGCAGGTTAAACCACTGGATGCCCAGACCCTGCTCCTCATACTGTGAGAAATATTCACAGCCAAAGCCAAAGGCCACGGGGGACAGGAAACTCTGACGGAAACAGTTTAGAACACGCCGTTAGAACATCTCCAACTCATTCAAATCAAAACTTTAGCCTCTTAATTAGGGGAAAAATTACTGCCAAAACAGAAATAGATTTTCATAATAAGACTTGAATAGCTTTAATGGTGAATACTGTTTATCTTACTGCTAATATTCGGTGTGTGGAGTTGAGGTGGTCCCTCCAGGCGGTGAAGAGCACGTAAGGCAGGTAGAGGCTGAAGTAGATGAGTCCTCCACAGGCGGAAGCCAGATTGGCCTTGCTGAAGAACGTGCTAATCAGGAAGCATTGCATGATGGTTGCAGTGGCAAACGCCATGAGGAAAAAGAAGACGACAGCTGGATCGCTGTATGGCAGGATGTTACCCCACTGAAAGGAGAAAAATGACACCATCAACAAAACAGTTGCACACATTGATGTTACAGTCTAAGTTTAAATTAGTTGAAGTCCCACTCCAACTATATTATTTTCAATTTTTGCGATCTTTTAATTATTATTATTATGCACTTTTAGCCAAAATCAAAAAGCCTGTGTTGTTTTTTTAGGATATATTTTCTGTAGAAATTCGCCTCAGAGTTGTGAGCGGTGACTGTTGGCTTAGAAATTACCGGTAACCTCGGCTAATTTTCCCCCAACCTATGAAGTGATTTTTGTGCCACAATACTTGCAAACAAAAATGTAAAGTTTTAAGAATTAAAAATTCAAAATTTGCTAATGAAACTATGATATGTTTTCTTTCAAAAACTTTTTTTTGTTTTCAAAAACTTTTTTTTTTTGCTATCAAACAGTTTGTTTTTGTTTTTCTTTGCTTTCAGAAACTTTTGCCTGACTGCCTTTTTTTAAAAATGCAACATTAAGGTTAGGGAGAAAGCGAGATGAGACACAACATATCTGAAAATATTTGTGTTGCAAATGCAAAGGTATTTTTTGAAAGCAAAAAAAAAAAAATTTTTTTTTTAAGCAGATATTTAATATTTTCATTTGCAAATTATGTTTGTAAGTTTTATTCTACATTTATTAATTATATTCTTAGATTATATTGTAAAGTGTATTCTTACATTTGCTATTATTCTCTTCATTTCAACACAGTCCCACAAAAATCACTTCATATCAACTCTTTGTTTACACTCTCTCCAGCTAGCTTCTAGCACCTCTCAAGCCCAAGCTAACCTTTCAGTGGCTAAAAAACTGCAATATTGAAGCTATCCAGCCATACAGTTTTGAGCTGAAAACAAAGACGTTAATGGATCTATTTTTCTGCAATTGGATGGATCAGAGTTGGAGCAGAGCAAGGAGACTTTGACCCGCTCTTGACAGTTGCTGCGTCACAAACCTGAGCTTTTTTAACCGCTGCTCCTGATCTTTCACAATTTGAATAAAACTTTTGGGAACATAGTTTTAATCTTACATTATACATGAGAAAAAAATTATAAAATATTACAAGAACATGTTAAAAAAAAACTCCAAATATTTTCATTGGAGTGGGACTTTAATAATGAAGTTTATTTAAAAAGTAATCTCACCTTGAGCAGACCAATGAGGAGCGCTGCAGAAATCAAGAAAGGAATCAGACTACTGATGAACCAGCTGAACCACAGCGTTCCTGTACTCAGACCCATAATCCTCATGGTTTCCTTCAGCCTGGCTTCCTTCTCATACACAATAGATTTGGTGATCATAGCCACTGTGTAGATCCAGGCCAGGGTCATAAAGAGCGGCAGTGAGCGGTTCAGCACCCGTAGAAACCTGAAAGATAAAAGAAGAAACTGTTTTATTGAGCAGCAGTGAAGATACTTTTGAAAGTTTCTCTGTACTGTAGAAATCTTACAGAAGCTACATGGGTAATGTGATCTGATCAAGAACCAAAGAACCATTTTCTTCTGAGTTTTTAAAGTAAATTTCACTAAATTAAATATATATATATATATACACACACACACAGAGCTATACATAAATAAATGGGATTTAAAAAAAAAACAGCTACCAAATTTGACCCCATGGGTTCTCCAGGGTTGAACCAATATTGATAAGTAACAGTATTGGATTTGAAGTTTTTCAGACATCTTAATCAATCCTATATATTTATGTTGCATTACTTTTATTTAAAATGCTGGAGGAGGATTGATCTTTTTTCTATTTCCAGCATTTGCAGTTTTCCGACAGCAGCTCTCCACTAGCAGAAGCACTCATCATCAATTTAATCATAAAGTAAAAAAAAACTTAGATTTATCTTTCTGGAGTGCTTCACAATTACGAAAAAATAAATAGAAATAATACATCATAAAAGTAGGAGAGAAATGGAAAATTTCTACTTTCTAAAAATAAAAGGTCATTTAAGAAGTGATTAAATACTATGAAACAATTTGGTGGTTTAACCTCCCAATCCAACCCTATGCTGAGTATCTAGCACAAAGGCACTGGGTCCCATTTTTAGAGTCTTTGGTATGACTCAGCCTGGATTTGAACTCACAACCTTCCAGTCCTGTTAACACCTCTTGCTTGTTGAAACTCTTTTTTTTTTTTTTTTCAAGAGAGAAGCTAACATGCAGAAAAGTGACTGCTGTTTCTATCAGGAAAAACAAACAAACAAACTTTTCATCATTTAGACTTTAGTTATTTGTTGACATCCATCTTCTGATGTGTGGGATCCACTTAAAGAGAAGTTTGACTAAATATGAGTTACTCTTTTCTGGAAAATAAATTCAGCAAATGTATGTATAGCAATGAGAGCACATGGTTTACATAACTCACACATTACTGCTAAACACAAAAAAGTATCCAGTTGTCATATTTTTGTTAATGCAACGATAATTCTACATATGACTGCTATTTCACAGAATTTTTTTAAGTAGTACACAAAGCAAAACAAAGTTTTTCACAGGGAAATTAATTCTAAAGTGTTCAAATTTCATACAGTATCTACTCAGTGCATGTTATTATCCACAGAAAATGATTGGAACACAATCCACTCTAGTTTTACAAAGAACTTTTACCTCCAAAGAAATGATTTAAGTAAATAAAGGGACAAATCTAATTAAAAGTCAGATTTTTTTTACGACTAGCAAAGCTTTTTTAAAATTATCCCACAACTACTAAGAAAACTGCAACAATCAAATTCACAAAATTATTATTTTCCTAATAATATCACACCATCTAAGGATAAAATTGCCCCATATAAGAAGTGATATCAGTTTGATTTTGATCCATAATAGAAGCTTATTGAGAGTTTGTGACTGTGTTGTTACTCACACGTCATCCACGTAACAGGGGTAGGGCATCTGCTGGATGTAGACGCCCGTCGTTTGTTTTATTCCAGTTAACATCTGGTTCACAGCTCTCTCCACCAGATCCTGAATGTAGACGAATCCACCCCAAATGTAGCGCAGGTCACTAAATGGTTCAGCAGCTGGGCCAGGATCCCAAAAGCTGAAGGACAAAAAAAGAGTTAGACAAAATTAGAACCAAAAGAAGTACCAAAAAATGAGGTTTGCTGCTGGTTTAAACCATCATATCTCAAGAAAATTTGGATTTCTACAAAAAAGTTCAGGGATGTCAATATACAAAAAATGATTTGATCACATTGTGTCAAAGTTAATTTAGTGAAAAAAAAAAAAAAAAAAAACAGAGATATCCTCAGTACTTGTCCTTGATCTTGTTAGTCCGAGCCACATTATCAATGTCCATCCGGATCTTGTAGGAGACATGCGGCGGTAATTCGGTTGTGGAGGAATTTGGCAGCAGGAAAACAACACCTCCCCAAAACTGCCGGTCGTCCAACAGCTCCAGAGCTCTATCGATCAGCTTTGCCTCAGACTCCAGCCCTTCCAATTTATCCAAGGAGATGCACTAAGAAAGAGCAAAAATGAAATTACTTAAAAAACAACGAGAACTGTTTTCTAAAATAATTTCATTTAAAGGAACTCACAAACCCACGCAGGATTCTTTATCAAATAAATCAGCAAAACACATTTTTAGAAATAACAGTAACAGATAAATGTTTTAGATTTTTAATGTAAAAAAAACAACTTTTTCAAACAAAACTAGCTAATGATTTTACTAAATAAAAAAAGGACAATTTCTCAAAAGAAAAGAAAAACAGGGAATCCTTCGATTTAAAACTAAAATGAAGACGTCATAAAAAGGAGAACCTTAGTAACTTGGGCCACAGTGTTGGTCACATGGCTGAAGTCATTGTAGAGGTCCAACCAGGTCATCGGTGAACCTGGTTTTCTCTCAGCGTTTGGTGAAGGCGTAGACAAGAAATGAGCGATCTGAGAGGCCGTCCACGGTGTGTTTTCCAGGCGCATGTTCACCAATATCGCGACCTCTGGACGCTTCAACAAATCCTGTAGCACATTGTGAGAAAAGAAATATGTAACTCATGCGTAAGAAAACACAAACACGTGTGTTGGGAGAGCAGAGGGTGACTCGAACCTGTAAAAGACGAATGTCTGAACTCGTTTCCATGTAGTTCTTGATTTCAGGTCCCACCTCCATCCAGGCTTCATCCATCTCTTGGAGAATTTCAAGGTCCTCAAACGTTTTGTTCACCTTCAGAAAACAATTAGCTTAGAGTATGTTCTCTTTAATTAGAAAGCGTGAGCACAAATTGTTCAAAGTCAAACTTAAAGTATAAACAAAAAATCTACAAAGTCATAAATGATGGCTTGTATCACTGCTAAATTCCTAAAGTAGCAAGGATTTGGACGTAAATATTGATTCAAAACGAAATAAAGTAAAGCTTTAAAGTGGCCCTACCATGAAAATTTTTGAGGTTATTTTCTTGTCATCTTGAGGTTTATTGTTCATTCCTCACTATAAAGAACCCCAAAGTGGCATTTTGATCTGTTCATGCATTTAAGAGTGATCCTCTAAAAACCTGCGCTGTCTGCAGCAGCCCCTCCCATACAAACGAAAACGAGCGGTTGGAAACGTGCTGACGTAAGATCGATGCCAACAGCTTCCTCCAGGAAGAGTCTGAGCTGAAAGCTCCACCGTCCCAACACACTATTTCTTTACTGAGCTAGTGATAATCAGCAAAAGAAAACTTTCATTTTAGATGCAGAATACCATATATCTTCCAGTTGTGTCCCGTCTTCAATAAATTCCAGCTCAAACAGGTGTTTGTTACTTTAAACGTGTCATTTGTTTAAGACATTTTATCTTAAACTAAGTACTTAATATTAAGTAAAAAAAACAAACTACATACATAAATTATAATATTTGAGATATAACTAAGTAAGCACATTCTCACCTTAAATTCTTAGCACCAACAAGAAGTTTTCCAATGATTGTAACTATTATTATTCATTACAAAAATTCTCAGTAAAATGAAAATTAAAGGGTGAAATTATTGATTCAAATCGTTAAAAAGATCTAACAAAACGCAGCTTACGGAAAACTTCATATAACAAAGTAAACATGTTAGGCTCATTACATGTTCCCAACAATACCTCTTTCATGAGTGCCTTCACTGCAGGAGTGTCCGGTGTGTACAGCAGCTTTCCTACGAACAGCGGTTTGATTCCTCGCCACACAATCCGAGAACGAGGATCCGACTCCAACTGGTGAATCAGACTCCTGCAGAAAGGAGCTGCGGCAAAGAAGGAATGAAAGCATAAACTTTACATTCATAATATTAAGAATCATAGGATTAAATGTAAAAGTTGTATTTCAGTTTTCATCTTATTTTGTTTTATTATAAGCAGATAGATTTCCAACTGAGAATTTGCCAGTCCTTTGTTGCTTTAATGCACAAAAACATAAATCATCCTCTGTAGAAACTATGATGTTTGATTAAAATCAAGGCTAACGTATTTTACGTTTCATAAAAGCCAAGAATAGGAAGTCTCTTACTTGTGCTGTTAGAAATGCCCAGATTTGCATCCTCTGACGCGTCTTTGCCCAATAAAGACTTAAAGTCGTGGTCTTCATACCAGTTAAACGATGGGATACGCTCACCGCCAATGTCCGGTTGACCACACATGATCTTTGAAAAAGCTTTGAAACGTTCTCCTTCTGCTGCGCTGCTTTCAGGAGTGAGAAGACTAAGAGCGACACTGATCTCCGTAAAACTGGACAGGGAGGAGATCTGTAGAAGGACCGGAGGGCACAGAATCAAAAAATGACATTTAAGTTAATAAGAAAAATATTAATTTCAGCTCATTTTACCATATAAGACAGGTTTACAACCATCTGAAGTGTATGTTCCAGTTAAAAAGAGTATAAGCAGAAAAATACAAGATAATTTCTTACGCTATCTGTGAATACAGTCAGTTCCTGGGAAATCGTGCTGATGGCCTGACTCATGACTCGAAGATCTTCAGCATTGGACACGACAAGTTCTCTCTGTCAGGGAGATCATTCAACGACTTTAGAAATGTATGTCACTGAGGAAATATTTATTTACAAGTCAACTTCACAATTAAGTGTGTCACTAACTGGGTTTTCATGTAAGCAATATGTGCAACCAACATTTTAAATGCTCAAATTGTCTGACACCTCAGTATTTTTCATAACTTTTATAACTATTGAGTCCCAGAATCTGAAAATCAAATGCTTTTAATGGTTTCTAGGACTCGGCTTGTGACTTGGGGAAACAGAGCCTTCTGAGCTGCAGCTCCCAAACCCTGGAATGTTTTCCTCTTTTCTGTGAGGTCTACCAGATACCTCTGTGATTTAAGACACTTTTAAAAACTCCTCTTTTTAATCAAGCTTTTAACTCCAGCGAGCAGATCTAGTGGGAAAGTTTGTTAATTTTATTGTTTTCATTGTTATTGTTTACTGGTTTTATTTATATTTGATTTTAAGTTTAGCACTTTGGTAGCTTCTGGTTTTATAATCTTTTGATTATCAGGTAATTGTTGAATCCCTATTCTAGAATGGATTTGCTGTTCCAACAGAGTTGGGGGTTTTGTGTCCTCAGACATAAAAACTGGCTTTTAATTGGTCGAATTTAAGACAAACTATCACCAACATCCTGTGTTCATATTTTTTACACATTAATTTCTTAATATTTAACAAAATTATGCAATATTTTACTTATAACTATTTTATTGAAATACATGGAGTTCTCCAGTGACCGATGAAATGCAGTAAATGCATTTCTTTCGATCTACTTTTATGTCAAATGTAGCTTGATGTGAAAAGAGTGCATTGTGAATTTTATTGGATGCTGGATTTAGATTTTTTAGAACTCTGCATCAATCACACGAGCACTTACCGTTATAAATTTGGTCAAGTCAATCTGGCTGAAGAAAAGGCTTTCAGCCTCCTTCAGGACTTCAGCCGGGAGGTCGCACAGCTGAGTTTGAAGATCGGTCATGTTGGCCGCTCTTCCCTCTACAATAAGCATTTTCTCTAGCAAACTACTATTGCACACAACATCCTTAAGAGGCATCTGGGATGCAGCCCGAGCAACCTGCAAGAAGAGTGAGAGATTTTTTATTTCTTTGTGAGAGGCAAGGTATTTAAAAAAAATAACAGGAAGCAAAAAACAAAGGTCTGCTCCTCCAATTTGTTTCTAAAGTGCTTTAGTTAGTTAATAGCAAAAGCTAGCATGCTCCTTTTTAATCTTTAATCTTGCATTCATTTGTGTTGGCTGAATCTGGGTCATACAATGATAAAACACATTCTTAAATAACTACAACAAAATGACTAAAAAGAAGCAAAGAAAATTGATGTTGGAATGTTAGGATGTTTTAAAAAGGTGTAAAAATGCAAATGCTTTCTCTAAAATCAATTACTTTCATTTACTGTTGCCAAATGCAAACTTATAATATTTTTTGTGTTATGAGGTAGACAAAAAAACTGAAATGTTGTTTTTCAGAAGTTGCATTTGCCTAGTACCATATATAGAGGTTTAGCTATATCTTATAGATAGCCTCTATCTTTTTAGTATGTTGGCTATTAATTTTGGTGAAGCAAACAGCAACAGAACAGGTTAAAATCTCAAATTATTTAGCAACAACAACTGACCTGTATATTAAGATGAGCGTTCATCAACTGATCCACAGTTTCAGATGACAAGCTGGCATTGGTGAGCAGAAAGGTGGAAACGGTCTCATTGGCTCTCAGGGAGTCTTTGAGCGGGACAGCTACAGCAGAAAAGAGTAAAACCAAACAACAAGAGGATGAGTCCAGAAAACCTAAACAAATCAAATAAAGGCAAATAATAGAATAAAAAGATGTTTATCTATTAATAAAGGGCTAGACAAATGTTTTAGAGCAGTCAGACTCTTGAATTTAAAGGAAAAGTGTTTCCAAACTTCTGATTGGACCTGCAAGCTCATTGATGTTTAGCTGATCAAAAAATTAGCTAAAACTATTTCTTATTATTGTTTTATACAAAACATTAAAAAACAATTGTTAACATGATAACCCTAACAAGAAGCAATAAACATGTTATATCACAGTGGAATCTGGGGCTGAGTGTCAGAATTCTCCCCATGATGAAACAAATTCCTGCACACACACTAGCACACACTCGCCTCTTTGCATTGGTCTGATTGTCAGTCAGCAGCATTCATGTAACCTGATACGGCTACAACAGGAGGCCGGTAAACTGCACTGTGTGTGAGAGTGGCTGATGTTTTGGCGCTCAGAATGTCTACATCCAGACAAGCTCAGAAAGAAAAGGTTTCTTAAAAGTTCTACATGGATTAGCATCCTCTGGATTATTTTGCATATTTTTTACATTTTAGGGCTACTTTTACTGAGTAGGGAAAAGTTTTGTGGATACAGAAATACTTTTTTTTTTTTTTTTGGCTTTTCTACATTTAATGAGGGTCACCACAACAAAGCAGTTCACTCAGTAATTTTTAAAAAATGTTCTTCCTGTTTGCTCCTGTGCCTCGGCTCAAACCAGCAACTTGCTGTATATATACTGTACATGTCCACATTCTAGGGCTTAAAAATACTTATAATACTTATAGTCTCACACAAAATTTAAAATGCTGAAAGTTATCAGGATTTAGTACCTAAAGATCATTTCCTTTTATTAAGTCCACTAAAGTCTAAAATCCCAGTTTAAAATTTGTTTAATTAAGATTAACTTTTTTTGCTTACGTCTTTCATTAAGCTTATATGTATCTCTGTCTTTATGCTCTTCTTTTTGTTTTGTACAGTTTTTGTAATGTCTCATATCTTTCTTTATTTTGAATCTACTGAACAGTGTCCTTCAGTGAATTAAAACAAGAATTTTGGTGTTTTTTATTTTTTATTTTAGGCTTTACAAATAACTTAACTAACTGATCAGTCCTAAATAAAAAAATATCAAACATACTTGGCGATGACTCGAATCTTCTTCCGAGCAGCCGGACACTCTCCATCAGGTCCTGAAAGGCAGTGTAGGTCTGATTTCCACGGCCCAACAGGAGAGCTTGAGCGTCCATGAACACACGAGACAATCTGGAAAGGAGGCACAAGAAAAGCGTTATTTGATCTAAGAAATATGCGTTAACAAACCAAGTCAAAGCAATTTACCTTATAGCCATCTTGTGGTTATTTTAGTATGTAAAGTACAACATAGAAGGAAAAAAATACATGATTTGCTTCAAAAATTAAATCTTTTTGAATCAATAGATCATTTAGTCTGGATGTAAATAAAACTTAAATTATATAAAAAGTAAATTAGAATCTATAACAAAATTTGGGATAAAAACTTCTGATGGTTTCCTAAGAGGAATCTTTGTTTTTTTTTTTAAAAAACAGTAAGTAAGTAAAACTTTATTTATATAGCACTTTTGACAGACTAATAAAGTGCTTCACAAAATTTAAAATACAACACAAATCTATAAAAACTTTAAATATTATAAAAAATTATGAAATATTAATCCTGAAAAGAAACTACAAAGGTGGAGGAAGTTAAAATAAAATGAAAATATAGACTGCATGGCGGAACACAGAGAAGTGAGGTATGTTTAGACTGTGGGAATTTTAGCATCAGGAGCAAAAATCATGGTCTCTGTCTTCTGAGAGTTGAGAAGCACCTGTAGGTGATTGTCAAGCAATCAGGCAATCAAGAAGTGAGGATAGCGACAACTGTTTTCAGCAAATGAAAAATAGAACTGAATGTTGTGAGCATAGAAATGGTATGAAATGTGTCTAAGTTTACTGATAAGTTTCCCAAGTGGAATCATGAACAGCATGGATGAAATAGGCCCCAGAACAGAGCCTTGGGGAACACCACTGGATAGCTTTTTTTGTTTATGAAAACAAAGTGTTAACTGTGACATTGTAGGTTCTGTCGCTAAGGTAGGAGATACACTAACTCAGGACAGACCCAGGTCAACCATAATCACAGCGGAGATGATCAATCAGAATAGCTTGGTCAACAGTATCAAATGGTTTCAGAAAGAGAAGCGTATCCTTTGAATCATCTTTATATAAGATCCATCATTCCACCTACAGGGAGTTGTTGAAGTTGCCAGCTAGGCCTGGTGTCTCCCCCGGCGTTGGGTTGTGGAAGCAGGGGTTGTCAACGTTACAGACGATGCTTTGAATCCAGGGCAGCGTGCCTGCTGACGGCAAGGCTTTGTTTGGGAAATGACCTAAAAATGACGGAAAGTCAATCATCCAGAGTCAGCGTACTAGGTTCTCTCTAGCACCTCCCTCCTGTTATAATCAACTTATAACATTTTGATAAACTGCAACGCTCTTTCAATACATTAGTAAATTTTTTTGTAAAACATTAAACATTTTTACTGATTGAAAAATAGAAAGAGAAATGTCTAAATTACTTAAAGTACTTTTTTTCATTTAAGAATTCAAATGTTTGGTGTACTTTTATTCAGAAAGGCTATTTAACCTATTTTTACTTCTTTTATACATATTGACTCATTCTTTTTAGATTACAATAGCCCTAATGATACATACTTAGCACAGTTTATTCATACTTAAAAACATATTTGATAGCTTACATGATTCCTTTCCTGTACTGTCAGATAAAACTATCCAAAACACAGACTATCTGACCTGAATTTAGCCTTCTGTTTATGTTGTGCTATTTCACCAAAAGTCAAAGTAGGAGCTTTTAAAAACAAGAAAAAAGCAAAAAAAAAAAAAAAAGAAAAGTGTGTCTATTACTCAGTTTATCTTTTATAACACAAACAAAAAAGACAGATTTTGTATTATTACTCACATTGTCCTTGTCTATAAGGGGGGTGTGACTGACGAACAGCGATGAGGATGAGAAACAGGAAGAGTGGCCAGGCTATCTCAATGATCAGTTGAATCTGTGCAGGACAATAACATCACAGAAGAAAAACAGCATTACTGTCAACTATGAGAAATGCGACAAACAGGCAAAACTTTCGCTGACTTCCTATCCGAGTTGTGTCCTCAGTGTAAGCACCTTGTGTCTTCGGCGGTATGTGATATTTTTCCAGAGCAGGAGATAGAGTTGACGGAAAAACCCCATCGCTCTCAGGTACGACCAGGATATACGTCCCTTTTCAAATTAAAGCTGAAGGTATTTGAAGCTTTTCAACATCCTCTCGGTTTTGTCATTCTTGAATCTTTCAAAGTTTCTGGAATACTGTCAACAGGAAAAATTACAAGACGAGTTTAGCAAAATGTGTCATCAACAAGATATTACATACATACATACACACACACACACGCACACACGCACACACTTGGACAAAATATTAGTTAGGCGGGTTTTTAGCAAAAACAAAGAATTAAAAAATTGTTTAAATCAAAAGTAAACTTTGAGGTAAAGTATTTTCGCTATTTCGCTTCCATTAAAAAAAAAGAGAAAGTTAACTTATTGTCCTTTTTTAAGCGTGTATTTTGAGTAAAAGTTGCCTTTCCGTGTCTTCAGTGATCTTCTTGGCACAGGCAATCCCTGGCTTTATCTTAAAATCCTCCTGATCCAAACAGCTTACCTGTTTCTCTTTGAGCCGGTGACTTCTGCTCCGTCAGCGTCTCCAAAGGCAGCTTCTTATAGTAGTTCTAGTAAATAAACAGGTGAGGAAACTCTGTCAGGTTATAGGGATCCTAAAAAATTAAGACCATTAACACTAAATCCAGTGTATTTTACTTTGTTAAGATGCATAGATGCCACATGAAGACGTATGTTTCTCTATTTATCGACACACAACATTTAACTGCTGTATAAAAAACAAAACTATAGCAATTAATACGAGAAAATATCACAATATTGCACATACCTTTTAATTACCAAAAAATAAATAACAATTAAACAAACATATTTTTCAGAGCACACCAAAATGTTCAAGAAATCCAGTGTAAACCGGCCTAATACCAGTTTAATATAAAAGCACGATAGGACGTTTAAATAATACAACTTTCTTAGCTTAAAGTTGAAAAACATCAAGTCAATTCTGAATGAATGTTAGCTTAATTTTAGCACTTAACAGGATGGAGTCAATTCTTCGTAGGCTCACTCCAAATATAAAGTCAGAACAACAAGCTAAAGATAGGTATGAATTTGTTCATATTTACCTTTCCGGAATATTGTTTTCTTCTTAAATGTCAGTAGCAGCCGGGAAAAGGAAAGGTTGGAGGCAGCCCGACATTGACTTCCCTGTGTTTGTGAAGGCAGGTGAAAACTGAACGCTCCGTCAACGGCCGAAGATGATTGGCTAATGTGCACACCAATGGGCTGAACCACAAATGCCGGTGAAGAATGGGATTGGTGGAAATCTGTGCTTTCGTAACTGACGGAAGCCTCATTGGCCAATCGCAGAAGAGGAACTCGTTCACTTAACTCTTGGATAACGACTGTCCCGCAATGTAAGATTAAATGAAAAATACAGGAAATAATGACGCAAAAAAATAAATTTAAATGTTCAAACTTATTCTGGCTAAATATTTTTAAATAAATGCTAAGATAGAGGACGTGACTGCAATAAACAAACAAACAATTTCTTATTTAAAAAAAAGGCAGTCAACTTTATTTGTTTACATCAGTTTTGAACTGGACATAGTTAGGCACAATGTTGGTTCTGAATCCGGTTCTAAACATTTTGTGATTTGTGCATGAAATACATCACATTAACCCCTCCACATACAGCAGAACTTACATGTCTCAAGATTTTTTGCTACACTAAAACCAGAGAATATTCACCTCAATGTAGTTTGATGGTAGAAAAAAAAACAAGCTTATATTAATATACCAAAAATTATATATTTAAAAAAAATAGATAAATAAAGAGCTGTGATCTATCCCTGACTTATTAAAATCCTTTCATAACAAAATCCACTTTACATCTGAAAAGGTTAAAAACTAAACTTCCTTGTGGTTGTGATGTGACAACACTCAATTTGCATATTCTCTCCATTAAAAAGTCATAAAATTTATTTAAAATATTTGTTTTTGTGCTCAAAGAAAGACTGGCTGCTCTTGTCCTGTTAGAAGTCGGTACGTTGAGGCGGGCATCGTCTTTAAGTGAATCTGTCCAAAGAGACAAAATGTTAGTTCACACTGTTCAGGTTTAAATATAACATTTGTTTTCTAATTTAAAAACAGGTATATTATTGTGCATAATGTCAGCACTTCTCACCTCTCCAACAGCGTTCGTCAGGGTCTGGATGATCTTCTCATGTGAAGTTGCAACGACGCTCTGTCCATTAATTTCAATGATGCGGTGTCCGACGCGGATTCCTCCTCTCTCTGCGATACCCCCCCGCATTAGACTGCAGATCTACAGTGGGTTGAAGAAAACAAAATCCTTTACAAAACAAAAGGTTTTGTGCTTGAGATTATGTTTCCTTTTCTTGAAAATAACCCAAAGAAAATACAGTTCTCCACCTTAAAAATCAAGATCAAGTGTGCAAGCAACAGTTATACATTCTGTTTGTGTACTTGTAAAATATAAATTTAATAGTCAAAAGCTGATAACATGGACATACAATGCCATCTTCCACACTAAAGCCTAGTTGAAACTTGGGGTCTGGTCTCCTTATGATCGCCATGGTAACTGGGGGGCAATGGACAATACTGAGCTTCACATACTTCTGGCTTTTCAAGTCCTGTGAAAAGAAAAGAAAGATGTCCTATTAGATTTTTTATGCTATTTCAAATATATATATATATATATATATATATATATATATATATATATATATGATTGCACATAAAAAAACACAGAATAAAATGGTAAACATAAACAGAGAATCAAATAACAAAAAGAAAATAAAATGAAAACAGAAAACCAGAAGCAAACGTGCTAAACCTGGTTTAACTTCCTTAGTTTTATCTTAAATTGTGAGTCAGAAAAGGGGTCAGGATAAGGGAGTGAGTGCACACAATGAGCATATCTTATCCTCCTGAAAGAGGATGAGACAGTAAGTGAAAATGACATACTTCAGAACTATTCCTTGCTGTCATTTGTGGACTACAATCACCAGAAATGACAGCATTGCCATCTTCAGTCAGATTGTACTTGGATAGTTTGCATGTGTGCTACACAGCATATCAGAAACTTTTTTATCTTAGTCTTTGAGCACCATAATATTGTTGCTGTTTGGGGTTAGAATCAGCTGAGAGCAAATCAGGGCGGCTCGTAATGTTCTTCTTGACGTCTCAAATGAAAATAATGGTCAAATGTTGACAGTGCGGTGCAGGACACCAGAATTTGATATAAAGCATTTAATTCATCACTCTTTCTGAATAAAATTTAATTTAAAAAGACTATGTGACCTTCCAAACCAAAGGTAATAGATAATAAGTAAAAGAAATATGCAAAGGAAATGTTATGCCATATAAGTAAAAATCCTCAATGAATAAAGACTGAATGTACTTAATGAAACTTAAAACTTCTCATCCAATGCGAACAAAATCATAAATTGCGTGTTGATGCTATTTAAAAAAAAAAAGGCATTATTTCAGAAACCAAAAGGCAAGTTTATCAGAAGAAAATATATTATCACAGAGACATGTTTTGTACTGGTAGTTATTGTACAGCTCCTTCTATTCGAATGCAAGGTTGAGTTTTTTTGTCCCCATTGACAAGAATGAATTAAGATAAGTAGAAGTTATCATTTATAAGCTCTGCGTTTCAAACACATTAGGTGGAGAAACTTCACCTTAAAATACTCAATATAACAGCTATGACTCCTGGAATAGGTGTATTAAATGTGAAGATTGAAAATAAGCATTTCTTTTGTGCCAAATAATGATGCACTGAGTTAATAAATAAGCCAGTGTGTATATTAACTGCATCACTACATAATGTCAGTTTTTTTCATTAGTATTAAAGATTTTGTGCCAAACAAAAAAGGATCAGAAACATTTGCTGGCAAGTTGAGTTTTGTGTTAAGCTGATGCTAAAGGGTGAGGTTTGCTTTATTGTGACAAGATCACAAACTGAAAAAAACTCATCTTCTTTGAAAGACCCACTCTTGATCATTTTTTGATTCATATTAAAAGTGTAAGAATGATTGTGCTGATTTTAGCCCAAATCTATAAACTCAATTGCACTGATGGGTTGACGTCCCTCGCGGAAAAACGAAAACTTACAGAAATGCCGTGTTTGTGGTGTTTCAATGATCAGAAAAAAGGCCTTTCCAACTATAAAAACACACAAAAAAGCTGGAAAAAAACAACAAAACTTCCTACAACACATGACAGCAGAATAACTTTCTGCAGCTATAGACAAAGGTTATGTATTTGTTATGTACCATCTAGTACAAACTAGAACTGCAGGGAAAATAAAACATTTTCTATTAAAAACTTATTCCAGTTTGGTGGGACAGACTAAATAGTTAAATGGGCTGCATTTGGCCCCCAGGTTGTTGTTTGCTCACCCCGGAGATAGTGGAATAGGGAGAAGTATGTAGTTAGTATAATGAGATAATAATCTATGCCTCTAGCATCAAATAAAGAAAGTTCTTTATGATGCAGTGAAAGTTTCCTACTAAATCGAATAATTACAAAGAGATAACAGGGATGGCATAAACTACTGCAGTAAAACAGTCTAATTCTAAACAACCAAACTTTAGAGTAAATAAGAATCTGGGCTTTCTGTGAAGAATAACACAGTGACTGAATGAGACTCTAGATCCCAAAGAAAGACGAGGAAATGTTGTGGGAGACGTGATACAAGATATGTCAGGACGCTTTCCTGATGCACATTTCCTTTAGATCCTGACACTGTTGTTACAGCAGCTTTTTGAGTTCCTCTGCATCTGCTCCTCCTGAGGACTGAAAGACATTAATTTGGAGAAAACTCCCCAAACAATAGTGACAAACTCACAACCACAACATGGAACCACAGTGCCACCTAGAGGATATCAGAAGAGCAACCACCACATAAATTCATGAACTTTTGATATGACTAAAGGCATTACAATCCCATCAACGGTTTGGGTTTTTCCTCATCTCACCCGGATAATGTTCTGGCAGGTGGTGATGGGCAGACCGACCAAGCTGGTGCCGTTGACAGACATGATCCGGTCACCAATGCTGAGCTCGCCGCAGCGCTCCGCTGGGCCACCGTGAAGGAGGTTGGCCACCACCACAGTGGGCAAGATGGAGCCCCAGCCAGACTCCACCACCGCCAGTCCCAAGATGTCTCCTGGAGCCTTAGTGATGACCACCTGAATCCCAGACATAGAGACACACCTGAGTAAACTAGAGTTTTATAGGAAATGGGAGAAACTGTGTTTAAGATAATTTCTTTTCCCTTTTTTTTACGTATTCGCCAACGTATTCCTGAATTAGAGTTGTCATAATGAGTCTTTTAACCACCTCAGAATGTGGTTAAGAATATGACAAAGCAGAGCAAAAAAAACAGGAAATACATGGTAGTTTCACTGTGTTGCAACATTTACATTTAGCTGAGGGAAACATTTTTATGCACGACTGAGTCATGGCCATAAAAAAAATGTATGCAACAAGAAATGTAAATTAAAGGAAAAAGCTGAAGAAGAACTTGAACCACTCATTCTTTTAAAGTTTAAAGATTTGAGACTTTGTGACTGTTTCTTCATAAAAGTCATGAGAAAATTCTGTTTAAATTATGAAAGATAAAAATTTTTGCTTCAAAATAATTCAGAGGCATGTTGTGACCGAGGTGTGACCAGTCTATCTGCTTACGTCTCGAAGGTTCTGGGAGTCAGAGAAGTGGGCCAGGTCTCCATTGTACAGCTCCTGAGTTTCCAGGTAGTCGCTGTACTCGCCTGGCCTCAGATCGCTGGCTTTGATGCCACTGGCCTGGAGGAACTGCTGATAAGCCACTCCAAATGCCTGTCCGATAGCTTGAGCGATGATCTGTGCCTAAAGAGGAGCAAGTTTTATTAAAAATCATCATTTTATTTATCAAAATTGCCTTTTTTTCAAGAAAAATCTCAACAAAAAATCATCTTTTGGTCTGAAACGGCAATAAAAAAAAATACATTATATATAATTGAAACCCGTAGAAGGAAAGTCGTTCATTAAAGGAAAACTAAACTGGTGGCAGTAGCTTTATTGTCTTTAGTGCCCCACAGCTAATTAGTGGAAAACAGACACTATTGTTTTTACTTTTGAATGCTACCAAATGTGGGAAAACTGGGATGATAGCTGGACTTTTTGTAAATAGAAGAACCCCCTGGGACTTTAAGGAAGGAAACTAGGGTAGGCTATATATAAAGCTGTTGCCCAGAGAAAAAAAACAAAACAAATGAGACTAAATGTATGCAAGGCAAAACCATCTCTGCAACATTTATGACTAATCGACAGAGACAGTAAATCATATCAGCTGTTGAAAGCAAACAAACAAACAAAAATCTAACTTCAGAATACAAACACCATCCCAAACCTTCCAACTGACTGACTTACATCCTCTGAGGAGAAGACGTGACAGATCATAGTGCATTTCTTCTGGGACACAGAGGAGCCTGTGGAGGCGGAGTCTTCATCGTGTCCTTTTTGCTTCCTTCGTGCCATCAGGACCACAATCTTGCCAATGTCTGCGATGTAAGAGATCATCTGCAGAGCATGATCCATCATAGCTTCCTGAGAGGACACATGGGTAAAAACATGCTTTTAATCATAATATGAAGGTATTTTTTTTTTATTTTTACCTACAAAGAGAAAACAAAAAAATGACAAGAAAAATAACAGAATTTTTAATTTTTCACATCTTTTTTTAAGCTCGATTATTGCTGCCCACTATTGTCTACCAGGTAACGATTCCAACTTTTTCCTTTAATTTCCATAAGCATTATCTAAAAATATAATGTAAAGATAATGCCACGTGTTTTTTTGTTATTTTATATTTTGGTAAAATAAAAAATATATTTTATCATGAATCTCAAATATGCAAATTATTTACTTGTTAATTAATTGGCTATTTATTTTTTAAACTTATTTAATTATTTACATAATTATGATCAAATGGAAGCCACGTAATTGCGAATTACATTCTTAGAAACGCGATAAAGTTTTGCGCATATGTGTAATGGAAATGCAGCTTGTGATGCTTTCGGGAATCAAATAAAAACTAATTTTTTGCCTGTTCATCTGGGAATCCTTCAAAAATCTTTGAATCCTTCCATGAAAAGCAAACTAAATGTAAGTGATCAAATGAAGGTACAGCACCTGAGTGTCAGCAGTCAGGACTTTAATTCTTTGAGTGGAGATGAACAGATCCACTTCTGTCATCGGCTGAGACTCTCCTTCTGGAGCCTAGAAGAAACATCCTGCAGTCATTTCTGATGACACACTAAACTAAATACAACAGGTTTTAAATAAATATTATTAATGAATACATGAAAAGAGTTACTTTAATTTGAGGATAACAACAACATTTTCTCGTGTGTTGCCATGATAACAGAAATGTAATTTTAGACTTCCTTTTTCAGAGAGAATATAAGGAAACAGTGAAGTGGTCTTACAGATTGTGAAGCTTAGTTCACTTATGACAGAGTAAAAGTGTGACCACCAGTTTTTACCTTAATTCTGTCCACTGCCTCGTGAGCCTGGGACATGCGAGCATTAGTTGAGGGGTTTCTGTCAGATTTGATCTGAGTGGAGCCCAAATACTTAGCACCAAATATAACTCCATCCAGGAGGTCCTCGGGGTCACAAGGACCAGGCACTAATAAGCAGAAAGATTTAGAACAGCTTTCAAAACAAAACCTGATACTTAACCCAATTTTCTATTGGAAATCTCACACTCACCATCTTTATATGAGGGATGATCATCCGAACTCTAAAACAACATAACAGAAAATGCAATCAAGTTAAATTGAATTTAATCAAAAGCAAAATAACCATTCTAAATAGATTAACAATTGGCATGTTCACAAATAAAATAGAAAGTGTCACATTAGTAAGCTTTATTTATTATTTTCCAACATACTGAACTCAAACTGTTTTTCAAATAACCACATTATAGTGTGAATTCTTTAAGGAGAAGTTTGGTAGCTCATCAAAAGCTAAAACAGCTATCAAGTGTTATCGTGTTGGTCAAAAGAAAGTGTGTAAAAAGATGAAACTTTTATCCTAAAAGAAGTTTTGAAATTGCAACAAAAGAAAATGATTTCATTAAAAGAATCTAGTCAATAGATTATTCTAATTTTTTAGCTTTTATTCATTTTAAATGTGAAGTTTTTTGTTTTACTGTTGTTTGTAATCAGTAAAGGCAAAATAAAGTGTAATTCAACCTCCTCTTTGGTCTGTAGTACGAACCTGTTTGCTTTCAGCTTCAACCTCGTCCTCTGGAGGCTCCTCCCCCATTTTCTTCCACACTGGCTCAGGGTAGTTGTAGTCCGACAGAGGGCTGATGGAATCCTCCTGATGCTGCATCCCCCAGAACCTCTGAGCATCCTCCTGGCTGTAAGAAACGGAGACAACAGCATCCACCTCGCCACCGTGCGACTGGTATACTGAGTGGGATTCTGCATTGATCTCGGTGCACTGCAAGAGTCCAAGCAAGTCTGTGTGGTGGCTTTCAGAGAAGAGAAGGCCTTTGCTTTCAGCGCTGTCTTCTCTTATTGTGAAGGAAGGGCATGCTCCAGACTCTAGTTGTAGAGAGCTTTGATGGGACGTCGGTGGTTGATGGCAAGTGTGGGATTCTCTCTCTCTCAATTGGAGATGGCTAAGCAGAGTATGAATACGATTGTGGTCTTCGTCATCTGGCCTTCTGTTTGGAACATCTGTCTCATCTTTGTCCACTTTCTTTTCAGTTTCTCTATATGTCATCTCTTCTTGGTCCACAACATCTTCAGCCTTCACCTCCTTGCCCACTCCTTCATCCTCTAATTTTACTTCTACGTTCTGCACTGACCCAGGTGTATTTCCAAGAGAAAACTCTGTTTCAGGGTCAAAATGTGTCACTTTTTGTCCTACATCCAAAGGCGGGTATCCTGATTCTCCTAAACCTTCAATCCCCAAGGTGCTGCAGGCAGACGGAGGCAACGAGGAGTCAGCCAGATCTTCTGGAGAACCGGCTTCACTGGAAGAGTCGGACCTCCAGTCTAGAGGAGGAGGTTCCATCATGCTGTAGCAATCAAGATCCTCTGCCTCTGGTGGAGGGGATGCAGTCACGCTTTCCTCCCTCTCTGAGGTTCCATGAGCAGGGATGGAATCCAAATCCAAGCATTCAGCACAAGAGGGGGATTGATCAACAGGAAGGCAGCTGGGGTCCATTTTTTTTTTTTTTTTTTTTAAATAGGTTTTAGAGGCAAAGTGGCATTAAGACTTCTTTGTTTGAGTTTAAGTGCAGCAGAGTCATCTGGAAAGATTCCTGCATCCAGAAACAAGCACAGTTTGAGTGTTTTATGCACAACTTCATCAGGATCTGCAGAACAATGTAGTGTTCTCCTGTTCATGATCTACCAACAACAACAGATAAACAAGCTACAAACAAATTAGCTTAAAGTAGCAACATGAATGAAGGAAAACAGGGTTTCGCACATCACACAAGTACTTAACAATTTAACTTAACATTGTTTAAAGTAAAATTTCATATTTCAAATCTCATCTTGGGGCATTTTCAAGTGTTATAAATAACGGGTTTTCCAGGACAACAGAAGCTAAAACGGGAACACCGGGGTCCGAGCAGCCAAGTCGTGCTAGCAGCTTCAAGCTAATTGGCTAGCTTTGACTATCACAAGTTAAACAATTGTAGCTGTACCAAAACTCCCAAAATACTTTTTACTTTAAAAAGTTGTTAAACTAGGTAAATAAAGTTATCTTACCGGTTATTTTTGAGCATTTTAAAGGTTCTTTTTATCCAAACAATACCAAAACCTCTAAGTTGACGTGGTTCGGAATGTAAGCGTTCTCTTACTCCTAAATACGAGTTTTAAATGTCATAATATTTACAAAAGTGCAATTGTGCAATCTTGTCGTTCAATAGTATCGGTAGTCTGTATAAAAAAAAAAATAGGATGTAGTTGCTGGTATTGCTGAAAAAACCAACTGAGAATTCATGTATTGGTTCTTCACCTGTGTTGCGTTCACGTGATTTCTGGGCTTCCCAAATACCTTGCTTCGGTTCCTACTTTCGTTCTTTGTATGAGCGTACAATTAATTATAAACCATATTTATATAATTATCAAAAACAAAGTTAATTAACTAAAATGTGGATTTTCATGTTGAAGATTCCGGTGTTGTATAATAATATATTTACAACACGTTAGTTAGTACTTGAAAGCAACACGGCTACGTGAAATGCCAGCGTGTTGAAATTTTTAAGTCTCCATAATCGATCGCCGAAAGTTCGAACGCTTTTCTTCTGTGTACTTGCGCGTTCGTGTTTGTGTGTTCCACTTGAGCATGAACAGATAAACAAACACGTGTTTGTATGTTTTTTATTTACAAAATTTTACAACATTTTGACCATTTTGAAATAGAAGTTAAATTCATCTTAAGGTATTGAACGTCAGCAATGAAATATTCGGACTTTAGAAACAGCTTTAAAACATAAAATCAGTTTAACTATTTTACAACATAAACAAGAACTGTGTTAAAGAACACCACAATTCATTATCTGTTTGAACTTTGTTTTCAGAAGCTAAACAGATATATAGTTTATTCTTGACTTGCATAGCAGTATTATAATCACAGTGTTAACTGTATGTAGAAACAAAGTAAAATAAACAAAAGCTCATAATAATGATAAACATGATGCTGGATTAAGCATTCATACTGATTTGTTAAAGCCTACATTTTTCCGATCTAAAAAACTTAATTGAAATGTTTATTTTTTTATTAACACAAATATATATCTGTGAGAAATAAAATGAAAAATAATCTTCAGAAATGTTGTGTCGCACCATTACATGATTAACTCATAAAAGTATAATTAAACAAATAGTTCACATTAAAGAGGCTCTCCAACTTCGTGGAAGTTGCATTCATTCATCAACCAACAGAAAATTAATTACTTCCATTTTAGTGTTTTAATCCTTTCAGATTGTTAAGTCTATAAACAATCTATTCAAATCAAACATTAATATTGTGTTGTTTGAACTAGAATACACCATCTGTCCACATGTGCATGGGTTCTCCACTCTGTAGTCCCAACTCGACCTTTTCTGACTGCTAACTGTCGCTGTTGTTCATTTGGATCAAACCAATCACAGAGGAGGTGGTGCCCAGCAGCCCCACCAGCCAGCTCGGGAATCGCCCTGCCCACAGTAAGCCGGGTGGCATCCAGTGAATGGCGTTACTAAGGTCAGCCGCGCTGCTGAGGATGGAGAGCAGCTCTCCTCGAATCTGTCTGTGGAGGCGAGTTTGTCTGCTGGAAAAACAAACAACAATTTATCATTATTCTAAGGCTAATAATTGACTAAATGTAAACAGTTTTAAAGAGAACACTCACACACCCAGCAGTTTTAACTAAAGTGGCTTGAAGCAATTGAGCTTAAACGTTTACTTTGCATATTTGAGACTTTAGACAAACTGTAATCTTAATTTCCTCTTTTTTGCAGAACTCTTGCCTTTTTGTTAAAACACATAAACATTTACGATGCAACTCAATTTAAGCATAAAAAAGAAGTTGGGATGCTACACCTGCTGCCTTCTCCATCACTCTCTTGTCTCTTCAACTTTCTCCTGAGCAGCAGCAGGACTCGAAGTGATCTAAAAAGAAGCAAAGAAACATGAAACTTTCAATTACAACTATGGTAAGTCTGTTTTTAAAAATACAGAAGTATCAGAGAAGAATATGGGCAATGAAACTTTTTATTTTAATAGGTATCAGATATAAAAATGAGATATAACTGCACATTTTGCTTTACTTTGCTGAATAGAAACTTTTTATGGACACATAAGTTAAAAAAAGGGTAATCTAAGGCCACAGAATAGTTTAATTAGTTAATGGGATCGCTAAAGCCTATCCTAGTCACTGTAGGGTAAAGGGAAGGTAAGCATATACAGGTATAAGTATATATACATTTAATATGATCACAAATAACTTAAATATAAGTACATAAGCAAGTAGCATGTACGAAAGTTACCTTGAGGTGAACAATTGTTATTGACCAAATACTTACTTTCTGCACAGATGAAAACAATAAATTCTTTAAAAAATCAAACGCTAGTTGAGTCTAAATTCCTTCACTATTCAGTGCATTATATCTGGTGTTCGCCAGTACCCTGGAAAAGTCTCTGAAAAACTAGACTGTGATGATACTCACTAGGTTGGTGAATATCGTCCAAAACCCATTGTGTTTAAACAGTATGTGATTTAAAATTGTGTTTAAAATATATGTTTTTATAAATAATCCAAGTTTTCATCATCAGGGCTCAGTGGATTCCTTAAAAGTCTTTGTAAAATGTTCATATTTATTAGGTTTTTACTTCTGCAAAGAAATGGGTGACGGTATGTTCCACATTAAAAAAGTGGTGAACATGTGTCTGAATTGCATTCAAATCCAGTTAGTCTTTAAGGGGTTAGGGAGTTGTGAGAGATTTTTTATATTATGTCTATCACAGTTGAAGTGTATCTATAATAAACATTGCAGACATCTCAATATTTTTTTTTTAAAAAAGTCAGACAACTTGTAAAATCTGTGATTTCTCCACTGCATGCTAAATCTCCCTGAAACTAGAAAAGTGTTATATTATTTAGGCTATTTAGCAAAGAATGAAAAATACTATTTATGAAATAAATATGATCAATATCAGTCACCTGAGGATGCCGAGCAGCAGTGAAGTCCCCCACAGCACTGTGCAGAACAGCCACCACTTGTCAGACTTGACTTTAATGATTTCTGCATCAGCTGCCCAGGCAACGTGCTCACAGGGGTAGTAGAGCTGGTCGGCCACATTCGTCAGCACTGATATCCAGCGGATTCCTTTGTCTTCGTCCTGGGATAAATGAAAATCTGAAGTTTTCTTTTCTTAATGTATTAGAATACTTTAAATATGACTTATCTGATGTTTTTACTCATCTGAGTGAGACTAGTTCATTAGATGTCTTTGTAAAGAACAACAAGAGGTGAGGTGACTCACTGAAGCTCCGAGTCCGTAGCTGTGGGAGTAGGCCAGCATGGACAGATCATCAAACAGCCTCAGGACTGTTCGGCAGTGGCTGAGCTGAGCAGAAAACAGCAGGAGACTCTTCCCTAAACGCTGCGAGGAGACGTCTGCTTCTGCTTTACGGGTAAGAACTCCTCCAACCAGCTGAGAGCCATAACAGACCGTCCTGATCTGAACACAAGAAAACAGAGAAACTTGCAAAAATACATTATTATTCTTTAGTTTAAGAAATAAAACCAACATCTTTTCATCAGGAGGGAATTGCACAATTTAATAAGTTATACAAATTATTTATATCAAGTTTTCAATATATAAGATTCTTTACATTTAAATTAATTTAAAGCCATTTTCAAAACAATTTAGATCTACAAAGTCTCTCAATGTAGCAGTAATGCAGACTTACCAATACAATGTTAAGATATTAAAATACATTTGTAAATAATATTTTTAAAGAATAAAAGTCTTTTATCTTTTAAAAAAGTGAACATAGAAACTCACGATTTTATCTCTGCCTCTGTATGACTCCAGCAGTCGGACTAAAGACTCCACAGACTGCTGCATGTCTGCGACGATCCACTTCCCCCCACAACTAATAGAATTTAGTTCGGTTAGAAGTTGCTACAGTTGTCTATAAAAAAATAAAAGCAACATCTCTCAGCTGGACTTTGAAACCGGAAGTGGAGATTCCAGTCAAAGCAGACCAAAGTAATGGATGCCCGATGTTGATCGCAACGACGAAGAGCTGCTGCCATCCATGTTCAGGAGGTTTTACAACTCTCTACTTGAAGTTAAATACATGGCGAATTTAGCATCTATTTTGCAAGATAAGAGTAAATAAATAGAGGCATCTCATTTGGAATCATTACACCTAGTAGAAACATTTCCTACTTGTATTTTCAAGGTTAACTATTGTGGCCTCTAAATAATGAAAAACAGAATTTTTGAGACTGTTTAAATAATAATAATAATAATAATAATAATAATAATAATAATAATAATAATAATAATAATAATAATAAACATATTAGAACAATGAAAAAAATTTGTTTTCAAAACAAATGTCACAAGTTTTTTTTAATCCAATAATATTTTTTTTGTGTGAAATTAGACAAAAAATAGTCCATAGCATCCCAAAAGTTTTTAGTTTTTTATCAGTAAATTGGGAACAAAAATACAGATTTAAATATGAAAATAAGGACTTCAAGCAGCGATTGTAAACATTCTGGAAGCAGGCATAATGTTTTTGGTTGTTTTGGTGGAATACTTTCAAAACAGTTATACATTTTTCCAGAAGTGGACTTTTTTCAAAGCTTTTGTGAGGTCACAAAGTACAGGTTAAAATTTAAAATCAATCAATCAATCAATCAATCAATCAATCAATCAATCAATCAATCAATCAATCAATCAATCAATCAATCAATCAATCAATCAATCAATCAATCAATCAATCAATCAACCAACCAACCAACCAATTTGTACATTTGACTCTGCCCAACTATCAATTTCAAATATTTAGATGCATGACAGCACAGTTTCAGGCAGTATGAATTTTTGGTTCTTCTGAAAGAATTTTCAAAAGAAAATCTTTTCATTTTAAGTTATAGATTTAAAAGTTATATCTGAAAACTACAAGACTTCTTGTATAATGTAGGAGAGACCAAAGGGGCTTTTTTGCTTTTAAAGGAAGGTTTTGGATTTTTTTTAAATTAAGCTTTTAGCTGAAATTAAGGAATTTGGTATTTAAAGTATATAATTTTACTTCTGCTTTTACTTTTTTGAACTGATCTTTTAGTTGTACTTCACTTTTAGTTATCAGTGTGTCATTTTATGCTTTATTGAGCTGAGTGATTGTATATATTTTCACGTTTTTGTCTTGCCCTTGGGTTTTTAAAATAGGAAAATCTTGTTATTTGAAGCACTATGGGTCAGTAAGAAAAGTCTCTCTACAATTATAATTCAATATGATTTAAGTAAAGATGTCTGGTAAAAAAGCCAAACAAAATTAATTTGCATAAACACCTCCTAATTACCGTCATTAAAGAATTGGATAAAATTTGCTCCTGGTTATTTGGATCCAGACAACAATGAACTCCATCTGATTAATGTGGAGTCTGATGTGAAATAATCAGTGTGAAGGCTAAGGTTTGGGTCTGGCTGTATAATAAATAAACTAATTAAGGGCAATATCACAAAAATGTGAAAACATAATATTTTTTTCCCCACACCTGTATGTTTGAAATGTTCCTTTTTACCAAAGTTTCTTGGTAAACAAAGTTGAGCTTCATTATATCACCACAAGGGGCCAGCAAAAGATAAATATGAATCAGTCAGATTCAGACCTTGAGAAAAAATAACTAATCTCTTTTATAAGGCCTGAAATCCTTGACATAACTTTTTTTTTCTTTTTTGCTTTTCATTTGTACTCAACAATAATTTAGAGCAATTATGACTCACACGTCAGTGCCAGAAAATTAGAGGACTCCTCTGGGGATCAGTGACACCCTGACCCGCCTCTCTGTTGGATTGGTAGATGAGGCTGACATCATTGAAGACCTGGATCAGGCGCTGAATGTTGCTGTATCAGGTTTCTCCAGACTGACAGTAAGGTGGTCAGCTAAAGTCTCTTGTTCTTATGGTGACAATGGGAATCACAGTAAATCTATTGAAAAGCTTTAAAAAAACAAAACTATTTGCATTAAAGAACATCATCTTAGTGCTGACCAGTCAAACAATTTTGACCTGAAAAAACAGATACACTTCTAAGACAAATATCTTAACAGGTAATGATAAACTATTATCAGTACCTCTTAGCTGCTTCAAATGATCCTTACAATCAGTTTCAAAGCAAATCTTCACCAAAATAAACATTTTGTTGGAAAAAAAAATCACTTTACCCTCATAAATCTTCAAAATCTTGAAGATTCTGTGAATGTTAGAACCGTTACAGAAAATTATAATCTAACAGATGTGATTGCGCAACACGCCAGTTGAATGTTATAAAATAGATACTAGAGATTTGCTAAAAAAAAAAAACAGTCAGTGAAAAAAGGGCTTTTTTTCCAAGAAATGCAGAGTTTTTATGATAAAGCAAATACTTTTGCTGTTGAAATCCTTGATTTTTCAGTCCTAAACTAAAAAATCATTGGAAAATCTTTTAAATATATGTTTTTTAATTGTACTTCTTAACCTAAATAAGTAAATCTACTTCTAAAATGTTATTAAAAAAGGGGAAGTTCTCACTTCTAAATCGGAATCTTAGAAATAAAAAAAAAAAAGAAAAAACGAGAAAAAAAATGCATTGAGGGTTAGAAAATGATGACTTAAGCAAGAACAAATGTTTTATGGAGCTGTCCATGAATTTACATGATTACACATATAGTCCTGTATGTGTTAATAAACATGTGACATCAACTGGAATCTATGATTCTTATTTTGTGAAGGACCGACCTGAGCTTGAGCTTGCAGAGAGTTTGACCTGAACATGGAGGAGGAAGACAAGATGAAGACAAATCAGGCCTGTGAAAATGGAACATTTACGGAGCGCTCTGCCAGGAAGGGTTTCTGGAGTCGGATTGAGTTGAATGTGCACATAAACCTTTCTCTTTGCTGCAGGACACAATCCATCATGAGCTGTATTTCCATGCTACCGTTGATGAATTTCATTCACAGCGCTTCTCCAGTTTTGCTACTATGAAACCTTACAAATTCATTCTTTTATGTGAATCAATTTCTTGGAGCAACATCACTAACTGTAACCCTCTGAATGTAGTCACTGTCAGATCTGCGTCACTTTTTTTTGTTGTTTTTCACCACAACTCTTCTTTTGTAACCGATAAATGTTGATTCCCAGCCACTATCGCATCAATCACTCTTGTTCTGCTCTGCTTGAGTTGGTTTTACAAAGTGCTTGGATCTGTTCAGCTGAACCACAACTTTCCATCACATTCTATTGCAGCAGAATCAGGGTGAGAAATGCCCCCTGACTGCTCTTGCTTCCTCCCTCAGAGGTAAAGCATCTTAAGCCTTGCAGCATTTTGCCACCAGTCTGCAGGAAATGGTTAGAAACAGAGAAATATTTTGGAGTTTCTGCATTCCCAGGAAACAGCAGCTCTGATGGGTGAAGCTTTTAAACGAATAAGACGGCAGGTCAAGAGCAACAAATGCTGCTTTTTATCTGGAACTGTCTAAAGTGTTGGGAATTCAAAAACAGTGTCAGGCCGGCTTCCTGTTATGGTTTCTCCATGATTGGTTTACTGTTAATTTGCTTTTAACCCAACAGACAGCATGGCATCCCACTCCAATTATTCTTGTTTTTGCTCTAAGAAATTGCATTTTTCCGATTATGCTTTGAGATTGTCTGATTGCAGTTTTTACTGATCTTTCTGATTATTATAGTTTCCTTCCTCTTTTCTTCTGCAGCATCCATATGAGTGACCTGAATAACTAAAGATCCCAGACTCCCCTCTCCCCAACCACTTCCTCCAGCTCCACTGGGGGACGTTCCCAGTCCAGCCGAGAGACGTAGTGTCCTACGTCTTCCCTGGGACCTCCACCTAGTGGGACATACCCGAAACACTTCTCCAGGGGCCGTCCAGGAGGCACCCAGACCAGATGTCCGAGCCACCTTAACTGGCTCCTCTCAATACGGAGGAGGAGCGGCTCTACTCCGAGATCTCTCTGGGTGACCGAGCTTCTCTCTCTATCTCTAAGGGGGTTCCCAGCCACGCACCGGAGGAAACTCATTTCAGACACTTGTATTCAGGATCTTGTTCTTTATGTCATGACCCAGAGCTCATGGCCATAGGTGAGTATTGGAATGAAGATCAACCAGTAAATTGAGAGCTTTGCTTTCTTCACCCATAGACTGTGAAAACAGTCTATGGGTGAAGAAATCTCTCCTATATACAGTCAATGTCTTCACCACAACGGACAAGTACAGCGACCACATAACAGCGGACGCCGCTCCAATCTGCCTGTTGATCTCACGCTCAGATCTTCCCTCACTCGTGAACAAGACCGCAAGATATTTAAACTCCTCCACCTGAGACAGAAGCACTCCACCCACAAAGAGAGGGCAAACTACCTTTCAGTATTTTCAGCACTCATCCCAGCCGCTTCACACGCGGATGTTGGAGGTCCCGGCTCCATGATTCTAACAGGACAACATCATCTGCAAAGAGCAGAGAGGAAATCATGTGGTCCCAAAACCAGATCCCCTCCAGGCCCTGGCTGTGTCTAGAAATTCTGTCCATAAAAACTATGAACAGAACCGGTGATAAAGGGCAGCCCAACATGCACCGGGAACAGGTCTGACTTACTACCGGCTATGAGAATCAAGCTTCTGCTCCGGTCATACAGAGACCGGACAGCCCTCAGTAAGACACCCGGACCCCGTACTCCCAGAGCACCTCCCCACAGGATGCAACAAAACACAAATGGACTGGATAAGCAAACTTCCAAATATCCTCCAACAACCTGAAGGAGTAAAACTGATATACCGTTCCACAACCAGGAGGTAAATCGCACTATTGTTCCTGGATCTGAGGTTTGATTATCAGACGGGCCGGCGTGGAGGACATGTGGTCCCTCAATGGAATGACAGCCAGTCATCAAGGAACAATTTATTCTTGCTATCCTCCTGCAAGTAAATAAGAAAAACAAACATTTTATTCAATCTGTTTTTTGTGCATCAGTTCTATTCCTATTTATCATTAGCTGCTTTTGCTATTTCTATTGCATTTCTCTTTTTTATCGGATGAGAAGAAATCCTTTTTGGCTAAAAAAAGCAGACAATAAAAACCTAAGACACAAAACTTCAAAAGGTTTTGACCATTTTTTTTTTTTAACCAGCAAAATGTGTACATAAATGCAAAATCTCATGCTGCCATCTGCTGGCTTGACCTCCACAGTACCAGTTTTAAAACAAATTTCCTGCCATTCATTTCAATGGAAAAAAAACTAAATTTTCCTGGGAATCCTAAGAATTTGCTCTTCGCATGTCCTATTTGGATTAGAACAACTAACGTCACTTCCGCTGATAAGATTATAAATTACATTTTTTTTGGATTTCTAAGAACACTGTGTAAAGGGTCACATTTGTGCTGAAAATCAGGAAAACATCAGGGATCATATAATTCCTGCATGACTGTTCAAAATGCAAAAATATTGAGTCTTTTGTCTGTAAACGTCTCAGTTTAATCAACAACGAAGAGAATGAGCTTCTGCTTAATGTTAGATTAAACTTGCTAATAAATAGTGGACTGGATGAAACATGGATGCATCTCATGAATCCAATCAAATAGTTGATATTTATATGACCAGATCATAAATAATTTTCCCAGCTGAAACTCAGTTTTCCTGTCGCAAGATGGTTCATCATGTGTGATGTGTCGGGTTCAGCGGGTCGTTTCATTTCCATTTGCTTGTGAGCGCGTAATGAAGTTTTAAATCACAGAGGAGCTTCTGCAGTGACTGTTCAGTTTATGTTCCTCTGAAAACTCCATTTGAACTTGCTGATTTTGTAATTTCACAGCCGTCATGCAGCCTTGGAGAACAGAGTGGAAACAACCCTGGAGGCGTGTCCGAGGTGTTTTTGAAATTACCTGCACTCAGTTTAGTCAGACTGCTCTAAGATCTTACTTCTGGGTGTGTTTCTACAGCAGTTTGTGGATTACACATCCTTTCAGTTGTTGTTCTTTGTGTTGTTTCCTACAGGAACAACTTTCGTGAAATCAGCTTTAACCCAAGACAAAACCTTTATGATCCGATTCATTGCTACTTTCATCTTTGTATTTGGTTTTGTAGCTAAAGGATGTTGGAACGATGATCCAAATCTGAGACTTTACTCTGCTACATGGATATCATCTTTATTGGAGAGCTAAGAGATTTAAGACTTTCCAGGAAGTACTTTCATTCTGCAGTTCATGCACACACTTTTGTGGAGAAAAACTGTCAGACATCGGCATCTGAATTAACTAATCATAACCTGAGGGAAGTCTAGATTTTTGTTTTTAACTGAGGATTTCCAAAAAGATTAATGATTCACGTTACTAATCCATGATCTAACTAAATAATATGAAATGCATTAAAACACAAAAGGAGTTTGTAATATAAAAGACACACATGGTGTTAAAGCTTTAAATGCATTTTTGTGTTAAAATATAATTAGTAACAACAGTTCTGAATCCTTTTCCTCCCTTAGAGGCAACAGGAAGGTCAAATTGTGAATTAATACAAAGTTTACTAAACATGATTTGTAATTCAAAAACTGGTTCACAGATAAATTAAATTGTGTTTTGTTGTACCATGGTGTACATTTCCCTTTAAACCAGGAATTGTATTATTTTCTAATCAGTTCGTTTTGAAATATTGCGATTTTAAAATGCATTTACAACTGAATCTGCAAATGCATTTTTAAAAAACTTTACAAACCGATTTACACTGATTTGCCCGAATGCGAACCGACGTCTACGTTTGGGTGATTTAGCTTTTTCCAAGCGACGAATCCCTTTCAGTGTGAATGTAGCACAACACACGGAGGAGAAGGGACACAGGAGCATAGTAATAAGAAAACTGTGTTGTGCAAAGGAAAGGAAGATCAATTAATGTTCAAGTCCAGAAAACAGACACAAATAAAAAAATTGGACAGCTCACTGTGACAGGCTGCCTCATCCTATTTAAACCAACTCAAAACCTTAAACTAAAATGACAAATCCAGTAATAGTAGACTACTGAGACAAAAGAAAAGAGAGCAGCAAATCACACAAAGTGTTCCAGCTCTGCTTCTCTCTTGCCTCCTCTGACTTATATATATATATATAGGTGCAAACCAGGAGAATTGGCTCACACCTGCCAGGTGAGCAGAATGACAGAGAGGGCGGGGTAAGGGAGGAGCACAGCAGCAAGAAGTTGCATGGAGATTGATTCATAAAACATCAACTTTCAGGTTCCTTCAACTGTGGACTTTGAAAACGAGAAGCTAAAGCTACACAAGAAGAATGATGGAGAGTGGCTCCAGTGTAAATATGGAGGAGCTGTTAAACAAAAGAAGGAAAAGCAAGTGACCAAGGAAAGTTACTAAATTGTCATAGTCAACACCTCAAACATGAAAGGTTGGTCACTTTCTCTCCTCACACCCATACTGCGAATCTGTGACTAGACTCAGATGTTGCTATTTTTTCCTGCAGCACAGTCATAAAATACCTGGAAGTGAACCAGAAGCCTATTCGTCCCTCATGTCACGCCTAGTCTGACCCAGCACTAGGTGACTTTCAAGCAGTCTGCACCATTTTACAGTCCCCACCAGGAGGAGAGAGCCAAGTCAGACATCTTTTCTCTCAGAAAGCAAATGCAGAAGATTTAATGAAGGCTCTAAAACCCATGAAAGATGTCAGACAGAAGCAGACCCACCATTTCTTTGATTGCTCCTCTGCAAGCAAAACTCTGTTAGTGCTCCTCTGTGCCTCACAATTATTCATCTCACTGGGACCCAAGAAAGAGATGAACCAATAATAAAACTGGGGAAAAACACTCAGGCTACTGCTCTGCTGAAGTCAGCATATTTATTGTATGTACTTAAGAAAGTCAGTATTAAGATATATAAAAATCAAGAAGAAACCATATAAGACATAACACAAGATGTGTTTTATGTTTTAACTTTTTTCCTTAAATGGTTTCTTCCAAAAGGAATGTCATGATCCTCCATGCTGGATAATCCTCTGAACCTTACAGGTCCTGCAACAGGTTTCTATGACTGCTTGTTCAGCTCAGGATCAAGCAAACAAATACTGTAGCACTCCATCTCTCTCTTTTTTCAGGATTCTCTTCTCTCTAGAAGAAATATCAGGCGGGTTTTTTTCTTCTTTTTCCCATCAGGCCAAGAGATACTTATTCCAGGAACAAGCATCACTGCTTGTTTTTTTTTCAAGAGCAGATATTTTCAGCAGAGCACTCCTCTGGTATCCGAGCAGGTAGAGCAGCTCCTATACAGACAGACATATATGCACAAACACCGTTTTTACAATATAGAAGCTTTGTTTTCTTTAAGTTCATGTGTACAATATTTTTTTTTATGTAAAGATATTCTATGCTCAGTATATTGAAGTCAGAAGCCTTATTTGTTTTTGATCAAGGTCAGTTTTCTTTGTTTATGTATTTATCAAGAGACATATTCTGCAGCAAAGCAAAATTTGAAAAAATCTGATGTTAACCTATTACTGATTAAAAATGAAGACCTTTATCTGTTAAAAAGGGTGTATTTTAAAGTAATTGTTTGCGAAAGTTTGAAAACTTTTTTGTTGACCTGTCAGCTTGTGTACATTATTCTATGACAGGTTCAGCGAAATCGTATTTTCCTATTATTCTTTAAGGATGGTTAATCAATCTTATTTTATGAATAAGCCATTTTCCCAAAATGACTAGATATAGCACTAGGAAACAAATGTCACTAAAAAGTTTTGCAAGATGCATAGATTCAAGATGCATGAAAATTCATCAATAATCGATTGATAACTTGAAATGTTACACCAACTTTTAACCAAGCATTTCTGACTGGAATTTTTTAACAGTTGTGCCGTTTATAAACTTGCAATGATTTTTTAATACATTGATCTTAATGCAAATCAAAACTGCAAATACATGAACATAAACTGATGCAACCTTTTCTAAAACCTCTGTTATGTCATCATTTTTAGGAACGTATATCTTTAAAATTCAGTGTAAATATTTGAAAATGTCAGTACATGGTTTTTGGCAAATACTTTTATCTCTTTGTCTTCACCTTGACTCTCTCACAGCTGACTCCAGAGCTTTTAAATTTTACTATTGGGTATGAAGATTTTATGAGTTTTTTGATTTTAGTGGCTGAATTAGCCTAATAATGGCTTTCAGCCTGTTAGCAAAAATGCATAATTCCTTTTCGTTTTATTTATACAGCCTAATATCAAAAAACAGTTGTCTCAATGGGCTTCATTCCGGCAATTTTCCAAATACATAAAATCATTCATAAAATATAAACAATAGTCGATTACTAAGCTAAAATAAATAGACTAAACTACAGAATCCCTGCCCTTAGACTCTCTTTCCTGGCAAGGAAAAACTTTGGAAAAAAAAAAATACATTCTGGGAAAAAAAGTGGAACCCTCAGGAATGTCTACATGAAGGAGAGGTGATGTACCGGGACTGTTAAAGAAGAATTAACTTATCTTGCTCTATAACTACATGTTTGAATAGTGGGGCAGATGGGCTTCATCCAGATGGAGCTGGGAGACAGCTGAGGGTGAGAGACGAGCCTGAGGCGAGGTCCACGATCAGGGACAGGATCACAGATGAGCCACCTGGAATCTGGAGTCTACAAGAGGAACAACACATGAATCGCACAGCACCAAACAGAGGCATGGATAAGTAAATGAAATATAATTTCATACAATTCTGAGTATTTTTTATTCAAACAATTGTGAATCTGGAGCAGATAAAAAAAATGCGGTTTGAAAAATATCTTATTTGTTATATAGAAAATATAATTGGCGGGCTACAAGCTCCCTGCTCAACTCAATTCTGATGCCTCCACCAGATATTTATGGACTTATTCTTTTTCGTTGTTCGAGCTGACATCTGGATCACATCTGTACGGCTGATAGCTCCAATATTGCTCGCCAGTTTTGTTACAGCAGAAATGTTAGGTTGGGGTTAGGAAGGGCTGTAAGCTAGTGGTAGAGCATGTTAACAGATGGCTGACAGGAAGTAGGGGTCATCACAACTTCTAATGAACTCCAGCCCCTTTTCAGAAACTACAGTAAGTTCTAGAAAGCTACATAGTAGGTTTTTTTGGTTTTGGTTAAAAATGGCACATTTAGAATCGAAAATCCACTGGGAACGCTTATAAAATGGCTCAAAAGATGATTGGAGTTCACAGAAGAAGCAGTAGTCAGTTTTTCTTTTTAATGCACTCTCATAACCCTCGTATTTGTGGAGGCTTTGGGATGTGCAGTCAGACAGGAGATAATTAGATGTTTAAACAAGTACACGGGGACATTGCGTTTTCAATGATCAAACAAACACGCAAAGTCAGTCATTTAACGTGACTCACCAAAACGGTCCTTTCAACGCCTGCATCATGAGATGTTTCATCTGTTTTCTGCTCAATGGTTGCTATGGTTACCACCGCCGGCCCGGACAGGTTAAACACAGACTAGAGCAGACTTCGCAGAGCAAAAAGCATGTTTCTGACTCATGCAAAGTACATCATGTCACATCTTTACATTTTTTATTTAAATTCTATGAAATCCTTTCAGAAAAAGTAATCATAGTTGGAGCATAGTGTTAAAATTGATGGCTTTAGTAACCTTAATTATTCATTTTTCTGCAAAAAATAAAAAAGAGAAATTCAGAGACTGCAAAGAAAGAAAAGTACAATAATTTGAAAAAGCAAACGATTCAAATAATTTTGTTTTGACCTTCACACTCATCAAATTTTAAAAAAACAAAGCAGAATGAGATGTTTATGAAAATTAAAGCCTAGACAGGTAATTAACCTAAGTCAAGTCAGGTTTTAACAAATAGAAATAATGGCGAATGTTTTTTTTTTTTTTTTATTCTCTGACCCTTAATGTAATTATCAGGCAAAAGACAAAATAAACACAGTACTGACCTATTATTTTATTTCACAATTTGTCTCAACAGAACACAACTTTGACATCTAGAAAGTACAAAAGCTAACCTTTTACAAAAATAACCAGCTCTTCTGGCACCATTCACTGTTTTCTATATTGTTATTTTTTTTACACTTGTTTTGCTTTTTGCCTTTAAATACTACTGAGGCTAATTTTCTCCACAGAACACAGTTATTGATTGACTTTCTGCCTCAGAAGATTTAAAAAATGTGTTCATCAAACTACATGACTCCAAAAAAAAAAAAAAAAAAAAAAAAAAATCCACTCAGTTATTCAAGTCACAGGACCAGGAGAAATGTGGCTTTGACATTGAGTGGTTTGGCTTTGTGCTCTTATTCTAATCTTTTAAGTTTATTACAAAATGTGTAGGGAACAAGAACAAACAAGAAAAATATATAATTTTGTCGTGTGGATATAATCATGTGAAGTTTAGGAACATTTTTGTTGCAGTCACATTTGTTTTACTGTAGGATACACTTGCAGTGACACTATATTTTCCTCTCAGCTGTCTTTTCTGAATCCACACTTTAAGTAATGAAATGGACTCGAAGCCAATAAAACTTGAATGTTGCTGCATCACCACAGTGACTGCACAAAATCCCTAATAACATTCAATTTGCATCCTTTGTTCTGATGTTAACATCCATTTACATTTAACTCTGAGTTTTTCTTTTTAAAGAGTCTTTGTGGGAATTCAATAAATACTTCATGTTCAGCCAAATGAGAAACAGACCCAGCAGATTCAATTTCTCCTCTTTGAATCCGACTTTGATTGGCTGGTTTACAGTGAGAAAATGTGTTTGTAGATAGATTCCTTAAATTTGTGTAAATCAAAAGGACCTTTGTGTCCCTGGGTTTAAATATGAGCTTAAATCAGTATTAGACCAAAATTGATGAAATGTAGTCATCTTTCACTGCTTATAATCTTGTAAAAACTGTCAAATTCACAAAAAATGTTAGAAAGAAACACAAGACACAAGACGACACAACATTCTTAATGTGTCTTAAAGGAATCTTAAAATGTGAATAAAAATGTTTCCCATTTTCCTCTAAATAAATGACTTAGAAATTACACCACTCTTTGGAAAATTGTGAATCATTCGCTTCTCAGTTTATTTATGACCTTGTGTGGTGTAGAAAGAATTATCAAACAAATATGAAGTTTGTTAGTATTCTGTTACCACTCTGTTGGTCTGTAGTGTGGCCAGTTATTAAAATAATTTTGCAAGTTGTCGTACAAGCACCAAATTTTCCATGAATGCCCTCTAGGACACCCTCTTTCAGAAAAGTGTTAACCATGAGAAAATCCAAGATTTTAAAATAGAAATAATTCATATCCAGTATACAATAGTTTTCTGTAGGTACCCATTCTACACATGCTCATTCCCAACTCGTCATGTATGGACGTATGGTTCGGGTCCATATGGTCCATACGGGATCAACCCTCAGGACGCAGTTCTGGATGCGGAACCAGTATCGGGTTAGGGTACTGGTTTGCTGCTTGGAGGTTGGTGACCCTTGATTAAACGGGAACAGCCAGCACGTCAAAAAAAAAAAAAAAACGAAGAGTTGGAGACACCCAAAACGTCAAAAAGTGACGTGAATGGAGGCCTGAACCGTATGTCCATATCCATATTTGATGAGTTGGGAGTGAGAATGCGTTGACCCATCAAGTTTAAAAACTGCATTTTGTGCACAAACAGACAATGCTGTTGAGACTGGGGCAGACAGACATTGAATATTTTTGTAACTGTTGAGATTTTGGCCACCAACTTTAAAAATGGCTGGCATTTTGGATTTTTCTCATGGTTATCGACCCTGCCAAATTTATTGCTCGTACCACAAAATTAATGATTTTTCTGAGAAATCAACCTAACCTGCTCCACTACTAAATAATACTTCCCAAAAGCTATGTGTTTCTTATCCTCATGTATCAATGAAGGACACAAAGTAACTTGAAGGTTGATTCACTTCAGGGCCAAAAGTTAGAGAGGAATATACTACTTCAAAGTGATGCTATAAAAAAAATAAAAACAATTTATAAAAAGCTTAGCTTAGTTTTGAAAAAAAAAGAGAAAAAACTTAATTTATGAGTAAAACAGAGCTGATAATGTTTCTCATGCTGCTAAATTTGCAAAGGTTGATGCAATTAAGCCCATCACTGCTTGATAATAAAAATCGACATACACATAAACATATTTTTAACTCATTATTTTTCAAATGTATTTATAGTTTTTGCTTATGTGAATTTTAATTCTGGTAAAATGTCCTCCACTGATCCTTTGAGTCAAACTTTAAATCTCTGAGCTTGAGCATACGCTTGAAGCTGGAGGAGCCATGAAGACTGCCAAAAAGAAAGGTTAAGCTCATAAGATCTGAGTCAGCAACAACAAGGACTCCAGCACCATAAAACCTGACAGCTGCATAAGGAATACTTTAAAATTTAGGGTAAATCTGCGTTTTATAGTCACTTTAAAGCTTACCGATCTGCAGAGGTGTTGGATTTTGTTGGAAAAAGCAAAACTACATGATGACATATAGTTTTATTTCGCTTTTTTAAAGGAATTAATTTAACCAACAATCCAGCTAAGAAGATTTATTTTATAAGTTAGAGTAGCCATTTGAATGCTAGATATAATAGTAAAAGAAAGTCTGATCTCATACTGATTGTGTCATTCTCTCTGTCTGAAAGACAAAACTGTTTTTTTGAGAAATGCTTCACAAACAGTTGAATCCTCTGCCTTTTGTTGATTCTGACATCTTTAGTTTATTGACATACATTAAAGAGAACAGAAGAAAGAGCGGAAAGATTAGGATGTGATTTGAGAGCATTGCTCCCCTCTGTTGTGGTAACCTCCTGAGATGTATTTTGCAGCTTTACCATTGACATAATGGATGGCAGAGTCTCCCTCTTCTTTTTTGTCTTCTTTTCTGCAAGACAATAAGTCAATGCTGCAAAACCGCAACTGCGGATTATAAAAGGACCTTCGAGAAACAAAGGCTTAACGTCAATACTGATACTAAAATTACAAATAAAATGTCTGATGTTGCAGTTTTGACTGAGCAAAATTAAAGTATCTTGATATTGAGGAAATTTCAGGTTAGATTTATTAACATTACTACTGAATAGACACACATGGCTATTTTCTGTGTTGACTTTTCTCGAAACTATCACTGCAATGTGATATATTATTCCGACCTTTATGATTTTATACTAAATTGCTTAAATTCAGGCAAATATTGTGAATAATTTCACTTCAAAATGATGAAGTGACACCAAATGACAATGGCTTGACAAAGTGCCCAAGAAAAACTCTGTTTGGATTCCTGAAACTTGCTTACGTCACAATAGCTAGCTAACCCGGATGCAGCTGTAGGGGCCGGAGAAGATAATATAACGTCCCACTTCTGTGCTGTAAGGATTGTAAATCAGTGAAAGGCCATACTACTTTTGCTGCATTGAGATGTTCATATGTGACAGGATGTCTTTTATTGTGAAAGGAACTTATATCAAAAGTTAAAAAAAGGCTATTTTGGCTATTATGTTTGTGTTAAATTCATATAAAATGATAACATAAAAACAAATCAGTGTCTTATTTTTATAAAGGGTTAAGGAAGACTTTGTGGCCGCTACTAGGTTGTAGTCTGTCAGAAATCAACGAGTATGGCTCTTTCAGAGTTAAAGGTTGCACACCCCTAGCCTAAATCATGTTATTCTTAAGCCTTTTAGAGTAAACTATATCCACATATATAATAATATAACCTTTGGCACACTAAAGAACACATTTTAATGAAATATTAGTCATTTTTGTGATCTCTTTTCCTTACCAAAAGTAAGACGCCCCAATTTTATGACGTCATCTTAGAGCCAATCTGCGTTTTGCCCACGAAAACAAACAACATCTAAACTTTTGCATGTAAAATAAAAGCATTTTGCTGATCACTGCTAGCTCAGAAGAGAAAGTGGGTGTGCTGGTAGTGCAGACTCTTCCTGGAAGGGACTGTTCCCCACTTTGTGATGTCATAATGTGAGTACTCATTTTCGTAGGTTGGGAGGGGCTGGTGCTAAGAGCACAGGGTTTCAGAGAAATTCTTAAAGATGGATGAATGGGTCAAAATACTACTTTGAGGTTGTTTTTTAATGATTAAATTAACATTATAATACATTTAAAAGCTCATGAGACGTTAACTTTGCTTGAAATAGGCCCCTTAATTACAATGGATGTCAGTGTTCCATCGATGAATCCAGCCTCTGTTGACTTTCTCCATCAGTCCTTGACATTGAGAACATGAAGCTACTTTAGTCTTCACCGGCCGTGTCTGTAACATATCATCTTAATTTGGATTTTCTGTCAGATTTTTCCTGCAGTAAAACTCAGGCAGTGATGCCTCCCGTCTAAAAAACCTAAAGGCAGGACGTTTGCTTCTCGGAAAATGTCTATTTTCCTTTGAAGAGGAGAAGCTATCACTCCAGTTTAAACACAGTTGCCCCCATAACATCTGAGCATATTCAGAAACACTGTTAGACCCTTGAGTAAGATGAAAGCCAAACACACTGTGACTTGTTTGTGTAGCTGTTTGTACGTGGACTGACTCATGATGGTGGCGACTGATGTTTTCTTTTGTGCAAATGCCACTGACATGCCTCATATACTGTCAATTTGCTGTGCTGGCAAAAGCTTTTTGCTTTAACCCTCTGGATGAAAATCCTGACAGCCAGATGGTTTGTTACATAAAGCATATGGCAAACTGCTGATGGAAAATGTTGCCAGAGTCAATAAGGAAGAACTGACTTTTAATTTTAAATTACTGTGTTCCACCTAAGTCAAACACATTTAAGCAAACGGTAAATGTTTCAGGGCTTTGAGTCATTTTGAGGCATGAGGAGGATTTCTAAAGTGGTGCAAATAATTTGAGCATCCGATTATTGATTAGAAGGTCTTAGATTATTTTTTTAAAAGTAATATTCATTTAACAAAACCTAATTAAACTAATCTAAAAATTACATTTTTGTAATCTAAATGTCAGCAAGACTTTTCCTCTATACACTAATCATTAATTATAACAATAATTACAAAGCAATCCATCCATAGATTCTTGTTTCAAGTGGAAAATTGCTTCAGGGGGGGTAATTAGTTATAAAACCATTCATTTATCTTCCATCTGGTTTCTAACCACCGATCAAAACTGTTTTTCACCTGCCAAAAACAAAGTCACAGGCCATTAAAATCTTCAAACAATCCACACAATCGCAGCAGATTGAAACACACAGACATGTAGACAATAGAATCTGTCATATCAGCGGCAGCAGCTTTTTCAGATGAAACGTTACAGTTGGGACGTCCGATGGCCGGCACTGGCAGCAGCAGCAGTTAAGGTTTGGAAACCCACAAATTCAATGACAGGCCTTGAGGGTGGCACTAGCTGATTAACATACAAACATACAGTATAGTTGTATACCTGTAAGGTATTTGTGTTGTGCAAGATACTGCTTATAATCTCTTAATAAATAAGTCCTTATATCTACATTTTTCAACACTTAAGGGTTTATCTTTTTAATTTGAGTTATGTAAATTTTGGAAATATTGACCAAAAAACTCCAGTTTGTTTTTGAAAGATTTTGAAATGTGAGGCTTATTCATGTGAACTTTGTAAAAGCTTTTTTGTAACAAACAACATACAAAAACTCAAATTTATTTAAAACAATTTTTATTCTACACGTTTTGAGAAGATTGGGATGGTACAGGTAGGCACAACCACGGTTAAAATTAAACGTTTTTCCCCAAAAAATGGGGCAAAACTTTTTCCTCATTTATCCACTATCATGATAAATAATTAGGCACCAATAACGGTATAAATTCTCTGTGTATCATAACTACAAGTTTCTCCTGAGTGAGGTAGAAGTCTAAACTGTAAGAGGCTGCATAAGTAGGTGATTAGAATGGTAATGCTTTCCCTCTATTGATTGAAGCCTCTCCAAGACATCTCATTTCATCAGCTTCTTACAGCTCATGTATATTCATTGCAAAGTCTTTCTCCGAACTAAGTTCCGTCGATTGTTGACCCAGAACTTGGGGGGAGTCACGTAATAGTCTCTCCGACTGCAGGTGCTGCTGCACAAACTCAAAGACAGAACGATCAACCGCCGGGGTTAATGGACAGTTTCATTTAATTGATCAATCTGGGACTCCAACTTTTTTGAATTTCCTGGAAAATAATAAAGGCAGATCGTTTAGTTCTTCTCCCACTTTAAATTTGTTTTTAATTGATTCATGACTAAAATGAAATTGGAAAAAATTGCAGGACCAGTCAAGTTGACCAGTCGGTCTAACCTGCTCTTGTATCTACTTTAATAAAGTCTGCAGTTCTAACTTTCAATAATTAATTCAAATGTGTTGTTATAGCTAAGTGCTAAGTTATTATTTATACCAGTCTCTTTATTTTTATTGTATTTTTTTTTCTGTATTGAAAAACTGTTTTTGTAGCCACATTTTTGTCACTTCAGATACATTTTGTGCTCAACTGGTGATAACAGCAGTTGCTGATTTTAAAACTAAACATTTCTCAAAATAATGAATTTACTTTCATGGTTTAAAAAAGGCAAGAAATTTAAAAACAATCCTTCGCTGTGACTGAATCTGTTGTAAATCTAAATTGTCAGGGATTCAGAGCAGACTGACGGGGTCCATTGAATTTTGTTTATCAAATTTCCCTCAAATTTTTGTTTTATTTTAAGCTTATTAAACATTCTTTTCATTGTCTGATTTTTGTCAGTGAGTTATATCTGTTCACTGCTAATTGGTGTTTTCCCACCTTTGTTCTCATAGGAAATAGGAGTCAGTGAGAGTCACTTCTTTGAATCCTTTTTCTGCATTTACTGATTTTTTTTTTATCTAGGTTTCATCAGTATCTGATTTGTAATATTTAGTGTGTATTTCCCCTTATTTATTTGCCATTTATATTTTTGTTTGTCTTTAAAAGGCACTTTTCCGTCCTCACTAACGAGTTTTCAATTTCAAACATTTATGATGCATAAGTTCTGCTGACCTTTCCTCTAAGTCTGCTGCACAGCATGAATCCTAAGGTGAGACCGTTTATAGATTAAATATATTTAAATGCACCAACAATAGTTCATAGAAGCGGTCTGATTCTGAATGGAGTTCTGCAAACAATGTTGCTCAAAGTGCAGGAAATGTTTCCCCTGGCTGTGCACTGTTCAGTCAGCCACAGAATGTAAATATTGATATCAGCTTTGGCCACAATTACAGCCTTAAACTGGCTCAGAATATAAAGTGACTTCTCAGTAAAAAATATGAGAAGTCCAATAAACTTTCAATGTGGCAGGATAGCTGAAGCAAACCTTATAAACCAAAAAAAATAAATAATAATCTACACTTACCACATTTGAAACGGAAAAGATCGTTTTGGTGGCTTTACCAACCCTTTCTTGCTCTTCTCTCTCCTTTTGCAGAATTGAATCAAGAGTCTCCTTTCACATTTCCTGTTTCCATTAGTCGTAAATCACAGCAGAATTCACTTCCAGCACCTTCCAAAGTATGTGACTCCTCAGTCTAAAATCCCCAGGGGCTAAGAGCGAATCTGTGCACTCCTTCAGCTCAATTATCTGCAGCGGCGATGCCGTCCATCTTCCTCCTTTAGAGACTGATCACAACCTGATGGCATGGATGCTACTGGAGGAGATTTCTACATTACAGATAATCCTGATACAGTGGATTTTTCCAGATAGATTATTTTCGATTTGTCTTTTTAAATTCAAATTGATTAGCGCCCATGTTAAAGTTTCTTGTATGAAGACTCAAGTTTTAATGTATTTTTGGTTACATAGATTCACAAAAGACTGAAAACATAATTTAATTAAACTCTATGATTAACTTGAATTAGCTTTAAAATCACTTGTAGGTTTAAGAGGAGTTTTTCTAAGAATTCCAAAAGCTTCTTTTGCTTCCATTCGGTCTCTAAACATTTATCTTTAAAGCTTTTATGACATTTAATGGGACTTTAATGAACCTTTCACGCTGCTGACACTAATTTCTCAGAAAACAAAGTGTTCTTAACGTGAGCACATTTAGCTCTTCTGCAGGGGAGGCCATAAACATCTCAGTGTGTCACAAAGTTGGTAAATGACACCAATTCATCTTATTCAGTTTCTCACTATTTTACAGCTCGTTCTGAAACAGAAAGAATAAATTTTTTCCCTCAAATAATAATCTTAAAATTAGAGCACTTCAGGCCTTTTCCAATTCTCCCATTTTTTTTCTTTACTGGCTGAAAATAGATAAAACTGGTATTTGAATTCAATCCAATTTTTATTTATATAGCCCAAAATCACAAAGAATTTTGCCTCATTGGGCTTCATGCAGGTAATTTTACAGTTGCAAAAAATAGTCATGAAACATGAAAGAAAGATGAACAGTTTAAATCAATGAAAAAGGTTTTTACATTTTTTTCACAAAGCTTTTACGCTGTGGGGTAAAATAAATGAAATGAAACATACTTTTTAAGACAAAGTTGTGCACAAATTTATACTTTATGCACAACTTTGCAGAAAAACATTAATACATACGATTATATAGAGGATTTAAAAAATGGACGGAAAAACTAAAAACAATACATTAACGCGGGGGTAAGGTAGGCTTACCAGCGGCCAACCGTATAATTAAAAAAGAAGGAAAAATCAGGAAAAAAAGAATGTTGGGTGCTCTGAGTCTGATCCCACTGACGCTGATCCTGTACTGACTTTTCTATTTACTTCTGGATCAGTGGGCTGCCATTCAGCTTAATTCATCTCCAAATTTGCTTAGATATTTGTGTTTCATTATCCTCATGTTAACAAATTTTGACAGACATGGACCTTTTTTCTTTTACACCTGTTACGTCCCAAAGGGGAAAAGGTGTAACATATAGAAAAAAAAGAAACCGGGAGGGATCAAATAAGATTGGCAGCTGGGCCGTTTATTACGAAAACTTAAACTAAACCCAACACAAGTAGTCGATAATGAGGGGAGAAGAATTTCAACTTAAAATCTCAGGCTTTTTAGCATCAAATATAGACATTAACATAAATACAAAACCAAAAGCAAATCACCACCTCAGGCAAAACCAAAGTCCAAAACTAAATTCACAGAAAGGACAACACCAGGCAGAACAGGCTTATTAGAGCTGAGGCCAACAACAGGGGCAGGCTGAGGAAACAGATTCCCTCTGGAATTTCAGCCGCCACCTCATCCAGGTTGGGCCACTTCTTTTATGTCCTCCCGTCCCGGCCTGGTAATTGGTGAAGGTGGATGGAGGGAGGAGAGATGGTTTCCTTGAGGGGGGCGGAGCCAACAGCAAACACTGCAGGCCTTTCAAGGAAGCTGTCAAAAACACTACACAAACAGACATACATACATACATATACAGACACACACAAGCCTAGCAGGCCAGGGGCCGTAACACCCCTCCCCTTAAGCTGCAAACCCAAAGAAATTTGGGTATGCACGCAAAACCACCTTAAAAGGAAATTAGGGGGTGTGTATATTTTACTTGTTACTTTGTCATACAGAGCGGGACAAGGCATCAGCCAACAGGTTTAAGTTTCCTTTCTTATGTTGGATGGTGAGATGGTAATCTTGCACCAAAAGAGCCCAGCGCATTAATCTCCGGTTTTGATTATACATGCGCGAAAGGAAAACTAGAGGGTTATGGTCGGTTCTGACAGTGACCGGAAAAGAACTGGACCCAAGGTACACTTCGAAATGCTGGAGTGCGAGCAACAGTGCCAAAGTCTCCTGTTCAACAGTTGAGTATTTTTGCTGATGTTTGTTAAACTTCTTTGAGAAATAACTGACAGGGTTTTCAAGACCTTCCAAGTTTTCTTGCAGCAATACAGCACCTGCTCCCACACAACTAGCATCAATTTCCAGTATAAAGGGCCGGGTGGAATCTGGTGCAGCCAAAACGGGTGCATGGCACATCAGTGTCTTTACACTGTCGAAGGCATGCTGACACTCAGGAGTCCACATGAATTTTACTTTTGGACTGACGAGAGAGGTGAGCGGTGCTACAACGGATGAAAAGTTACGACAGAAATTCCTATAGTGTCCCACTATCCCTAAAAATCTGCGCAACTCTCGACGGGTGGCAGGCGTGGGAAACTCCATGATGGCTTCTACTTTAGCAGCCAAAGGACGAACCTGTCCCCGTCCCACTTGTCTGCCCAAGTATGTGACCGTGGCTTGACCGAAGACACATTTTGCAAGATTTAAAGTTAATGTGGCTGCAGCCAGACGAGAGAACACTTCTCTGAGGGTTTTAATGTGGTCATCCCAGGTAATGGTGTGGATGATCAAATCATCTAAGTAAGCGCTGCAGTTCTGCAAGTCAGAAAGTACAATGTTAATCAGCCGCTGGAACGTTGCAGGCGCATTGCATAATCCAAACGGCATTACGGTGTATTGTAGAAAAGTGTCCGGAGTGACAAATGCGGCTATTTCGGAGGCCCGGTCAGTTAATGGAACCTGCCAATAGCCTTTCAGGAGGTCTAACTTTGTAACAAAATTGGCATTACCAACGTTGTCCACGCAGTCGTCCATCCTCGGTAGAGGGTAGGAGTCCAAAACCGTGACCGAGTTCACCTTTCTGAAGTCTGTTATAAATCGGGGAGTGCCGTCTGGCTTTTTCTCGATTAAACAAGGAGAACTCCAAGGGCTGGTGCTGTATTTGGCAAGACCATGCTGGAGTAAATAGTCTGTCTCCTGTTTCATCAAAGCACGTTTTTCTGGTTGACGCGATATGGGTGTTGTTTTACGGGCCTGTCTGTTTTTTACCATTATGTCGTGTTTGAGGATGGAAGTGGAGGTTGGTACGTCATTGAAAAGACTAGGAAACTCAGACACACACGACAACACGTCCTGCTTCTGATGTTCTTGTAGGTGGTCGAGTTGGAACGGAAGAACTTTTAGCATTTCGGAGTTTGCTAGCCTAGCACAACTCCGGGGATCTGATGGGGATCGCAGGTCATCCTCCTCAAGAGTGTCAGGTTGTTCGGGGCATAACAGAAAAGACAGCGCACCCCTGGTTTAGCCACAACGGGTTCCGGATCATTCCGCGAGTGGTATGGTTTTAACATGTTTATATGACAAACGCGAGCTTTCCGCCGTGTCAGGACTTCCCAAAACATAGTTATTGTTTTGCAAAAACCTCTCTAATTCAAGAGGACCAGTATACTGCACTCAGCGATGACCCTGCTGGATAATGAATAAACAAGAACTTTGTCCCCTGGCTGGAACTCACGTTTCACAGCAGTTAGGTCATGCTTAGTTTTCATCCTGTTTTGAGAGTTGTTTTAACATTCTTTTGCCACAAGCGTTGGCACAGCGTAGCCTGTCACGAAATTCACGCAAAAAGCCGCACATTTCGGCGCTTTTCCTCTGAAGGCAACATAAACCTTTCCTTCAGAGAAATCCAAGGGATTCCTGTACTGCATCACGTGCAGCAAATAAAACGAATGGCACTCCCTCGTCCCAATTTTTTTCGGAGTTTAAGCAATATTTGCGCAGCATAGACTTTAAGGTCTGATGCCAGCGTTCTAGCGCCCCCTGTGACTCTGGGTGGTAAGCGCTAGAGGTAATGTGCTTAACATTTAGGGTTTGAACAACCTGCTTGAACAACTCTGATGTAAAATTTGATCCCTGGTCTGTCTGAATCACTTTTGGCAGCCCAAATGTGGAAAAGAATCTAATAAGTGCCCTTTATGACAGAACGTGAGGTTATCTTACGTAGAGGCAAGGCCTCGGGGAAACGCCGTTGCTGCACACATATATGTGAGCAAATACTGGTTTCCATTCTGAGTGCGAGGTAAAGGTCCAACGCAGTCAATGATGACAAGGTCAAAAGGATTTCCTATAACGGGAATAGGTTGTAACGGGGCGGATGGGATTTTCTTATTTGGCTGTCCAGCCATCTGACAGATGTGACAGGTGCCGACAAAAGCGTACGACGTCCTGCTTCACACCTGGCCAGAAAAATGCTTCAACAGAAGTCTATACGTTTTAGTCACACCCCAGGTGGCCGGACCACTGGCTTTCATGTGCCAAGAAAGAACATGCGCGCGATATTTCATTGCACCACAATTTGCGTTACGCTTTGCCAGTGTAGTTTTCCTGCAGCAGCGGTCGGAGACCATTTCGCATTAGGATTTCCCATCAACAAAGTTATCCTGTTTTTTCATTGGCAAGTTGCTCGTCACTTACCACACTCGAATAGCATGTGCGTAATGTTGGGTCCACCTTTTGCGCAGCACTGAGCTTGGAGCGCGTGACTGGGAGCGCGACATCAGCAGGACTCTCCTGGGCCGGCTCCGCAGGTTCTGAAGCAAGACAATTAACATTAGGAAGAGTACTGTTTTTATCGTTTTCCCCCTCCATGGTGTTGACAAAAAAAAAACTATCACACAAGTCAACCTCCTGCTGTTTTCGGGTCTGCGCACGTGTGATGGCACAAGCTGGATGCAGCTTGCGCTCATGTGGGTCCAGTGTATTAGCTTTGTTCATTACCTCAAGATGAGGAATTACCTTCCCGCCAGCCACATCGTTTCCCAACAGGACTGTTACTCCTTGTATAGGCAGTTCTGGCAAAACTGCCATGGGAAAAAACGCCTGAAAGTAGTTCGGACCTTAGATGAACATGGTGAACTGGGCGAGGAGAGTACTCCATTCCTGGTAATTGGTGAAGGTGGATGGAGGGAGGAGAGATGGTTTCCTTGAGGGGGGCGGAGCCAACAGCAAACACTGCAGGCCTTTCAAGGAAGCTGTCAAAAACACTACACAAACAGACATACATACATACATATACAGACACACACAAGCCTAGCAGGCCAGGGGCCGTAACAACACCTTACGAGTGAAGTGACATAAATGCTACTCTTTTTGGGATGTTTTACACCACTTCTGGTTTTGGTGCATTGTTTACACAATTGGCGAAATGAACAATTGATGTTTCGGTACTCGATGTATATGCCTGAGATTCAATGATGTATTTTTGACAGTGAGTTAAAAGGACAAATAATGTATTTTAAAGGCAAAGAAAAGTTGTATTCCATATAGACGTCTTAAACATAAAACGAAATGTTTTTCTGTGAAGTTGTGCACAAAATATTTTTGTGCCAAATTTTGTCTTTATGAATGCATTTCTATTATTGACAGATCACCATACATTTGCTTTTTTTTAGTCTAGAAAAACTAAACACAATAAAAAGTTAAAGAAACATATTATATAGATAAATATGATCAAATGCAATATTGACTCATTCAAACAAAACTGTCTCCCTCTGCATGAATTATTTAAGGTTTGAATCTGTTTCCATGTCAGACTGATGTCTGAGAAGAATCAAGGAAGAACCAGTCACAACAAGTCATTCGGGTGAAAAATGCTACATTGTCAACAATATGTAGTGAGTCATAAAGTTTCCATTTATCTGTAGGGAGACCTGTAATGCTATTGTCTTCTGTTGTGCGGAAGAAACGAGAGAAGTGTCACCATCTGTTCACCTGTAATTCAAACCCTGAACACCTGAGCTCAACTCGCCACAAAGCTGTTCTGGAAAAAACAAACATCAAATATTGTTTTCTTTCTTTGACAAACCTTCTGATGCTAAATGTTGAAGAAAATGTCTAAATTCTTGACTTATCATTGCCGTTTTGTTAGAATCATTGTACTGTGAGACACCTTTTGCTCATGTGACCAGCAGACATTTGAACTAAATTAGGATTGTCATTATTTTTTAGTTACAATCAAAAAAGTAATAAGTTTAGCTAATGAGAATAGCCTCTACGGAAAATCCATTGATTGTAAAGCCTGAGGTTGTCATTACAGCTCCAGAATTTAAAATATGTATGGAGAAATAGAGCAGTCCGTGCTAAATAAACAACTTTACGTGGTAATGCTTAAAACATCTCCCCTTATTTACCATTTATACAGGTCTCCAATTGGGTATAAGTGAGTATAAGGTATTTATGCAGACACAAAAAATAATTTTACTCATGAGTAAAACTAATAAACTCCTGCAGCATTCATGTGCCTGTAACCATGTGGTAGTGAATATGCATGGAGTGTCTTTTCTAGAAGACATGAACCTGTGAACACATCTGTGCACTGAGCGGTAAAATTTTCAGGGTTTCGGGTCTGGCTAATTTGTTTAAACAGGAGCAGAAGCCTTGTCTGTCTGCAGCCAGCCCATCTGCTGCGGGAGCCGTTTTGTCCTGGGAAAAACACTAATCACCGCAGCATTCACAGTCATTAGAGGCAGGATTTATCATAGCTCTGCAGCATGCGTTCTTGCTCACAACGGCTTTAGCTGTGCACTTAGTGCAGCCCAGTGTGGGAGGATATGTTGGTCTGAATTAGCAAAGGATATCCATATTCAGCTTAGCAATGCATGACCTGCTAACATTAACAAAGGCGGGTTTATGGCAGCAGGTCGAGAAATATCATTAGCGTCATCCTTTCACTTGCCATTATGGTTTTTGGGTCTTTGCTGTGACTGATTACACAAGAATTTACATCAAAAAGCTCTTACCTCTGTAGATTAGTTCCATTTATTTCTTAATGATGGTCTTTCATTGAAATCCATACATAAATAAAGTATTAGGCACTGAAAGCAATCATCTGTTGGCGCTTTGACAGGTTTATGTGCCTTTACAGACCATGATTGCTCACACATTGCTGCCATTGTACGCTGTGCAATTCAGATATATAGATATGTTTAGCTATAAGTGAGATACATTTTACTTAAACATTGTATTAATCGTTGAACAGCGCATATAAACAGTGAAAACATCACGTTGGCACGACAATAATAATTGATTTTATTTAAGCAATTTGGAGGATTACACTGAAGCTTTTTTCAGTAGTATTTGTTTGTCGCTTGTATTGACTGTTGTGGAAATTTCCGCTGTTGAACCAGATGAGAGAATACAAGGTGAGGGGGGAAGGGGCAGCTTTACCCCAAATTAGATGTAATTCTTGTATCGTCATTGACAAAAGTTAATAAATCATCAATAGAAACTTTACAAAAATAGAAAGAGAAAAATGAATAACAACATTATATATAACAATATTAATAATAAATCTTAAATTTTGAATCTTTTATTTCCACTTTATTCTTCTCATTTGCCACCCTTCAGAATCTAACAGAACTGAAGTTATTTTGTTAATTGTAATGGAACATTAGTTTAAAGAAGTGTTTTCTGATCTGCAAGAACTTCCTCATCCATTCCTTGTGTGTGGGCATTTTATGATGTTTGCTCCGTGTAAACAGGAGGAGGATTGGAGTTTGTGTACTGACCCATCAGAGGATTATCACATGGCTTCTGCACAATCATCAGATTGTATGGTGCTTTTGTTTAAAGCTTTTCTCCACCCCCTGCATTTACACGTTGCGTTTGAGAAAAGAAAAATAACTTCAGCTGGTCAGCAAAAAGCACTGACCCCTTTATCCAGTGTGAAGCAGTTTTTGCAGACCTAGACACAATTTTTAAGGAACTTTCCTGAGAAAATGTGAGAAGACGACAACGTTATTGAGAATGATCCACAAGGATCATCATTTAATATGCTTGCAGAGAATACCTGCATATCACATTAAACTAATGGATATGTGATCAAGAAGCAAGTGTGGCAATTAAATCAAGACCAGGTGGGAACATTCATCACAAAGAACAGTGAAACTGAAAATAAAATTCACGTGTTCAGAACGAAACACAATTCTGAAACATATATAGAATAAAGACCCTTTCTGATAAAAATAAAAAATGTTTGTGTTTTCAAAATACTTTTGTTTTATTTTTCTCATGATAGAGGACATATTTTAAGAAAATTCAGTGTCAGTGGTATTGCCCACAACTCTGAAACAAACTTTTACTGAAATTGCTGCAATATCCTGGAAACCTTTTTTTTTGCTAAAAAAAAAAAAAAAAATCGCATAATGATAATCCAAACCCCACTGGCAACACTTTTACAATAGTTTAAAAGATGACCAGAGTGGATCTTTAAATATTTTAAAACAGGTAATTTTAAAAATAAATTAATAAATAATTTAAAAATAGTCATTTCAAAGCCAACCAGTAGTGAGTGTTGGTTTTCTTTAAACATTATATACATATTAAGCATCTAGTTTAAACTCCATCTGTGGTACGACTCTTGTAGCCGTTTTTTATTTCCTACTTTTCTGAATTCTCATTTTCTGAATATTTTCTGAATGTTCTCATCTAATCAAAATTAGATGCGAAGGGCAGTGGAGTCGTGTTTGCTAGTTCTGGATGAATCAAACCCCAGCTGGATGATGCAGTTCATCCCACAAATCAGAAGTAGCTTTGAAGGAGAAATGTGAAAATGTCCAGCAGGCTGTTAAACACAGTGGTGGTTGCATCATACTATGGGATTGCTTTTCTGGCAGGGTTTCAGCAGGACCACTAAAATGTGGGATTTAAAATCTCTCTTACCTCCAAGACTTTGGAATCCAGAAAGCCAATTTTTGAAGGGACCTGGACATATTAGTTATTAAAGATGTTTGACCTTTTCTTTTATATAAGGGTTGAATCCCCTATATTTAAGTGGTGAGACGGGTTTCTAAGTGCTGAGACATTCTCTTGCCCTTTTAACAGAATGAACGATAAATTCTTGACAGCTGTGGGGGAGTGTCCCATTGACTTCATTTAATGGATTTTAGATTAAATAAACTTACTGCTGTGATACATGGAGTTTGACTTTCTAATTGTCTACAGGTTCGACCTTAAATACTCTGGTGTAAAATAAGCAGTAAATTATTCACATCTCTTTATTTTTGCCCATATTTTGACTCAGCCCATTACAACCTTCTCTAATTGTTAATTTTGAGGTTAATAGGGTAAGGTGATATATTTTTATTTATCTATTTAAATAAGTATTTGATGTGATTTTAAATATTTAAATGTTGACTCCTCTCCTCTTTTGTAAAATGATCCAGCATTAATTCTAGTTATAAATTTCTACCAATTCACTTTTTGAATTTTTGATTTGAGGAAGTCTAATCTGTGATGAGCTAAGGAGGCAACAGGGGGCAGTAGAGCACACAGCATGTTCGGTTGCCTCATTTTACACCAGATGAACTTTGTAATTGTGTCTGCTGTGCTGCTTGGAAAGAGTAACTATTTTTTTTAATACAGTTTCTGAATAAGTCTACCTTTGACTGTTGTTTTTTGCTCTTGAAAAATATTTATTCCTCTGAGCAGTAAATGTTGTTTTTCCCTAAGCACAAATGTGACTGGAGTTTCAGATGTGTTCCCTCCATCAACTAAAACAGATTTGTGAGTACAACTCAGCATAGTGTTGGATTAGCAGTTGTATAATGATGTTGCCATCAAAAGTTGTTTGTATCAATTTATATAGAATTAAATGGATCAGTTTACAAAGCATAAAGGGGGTTCTGAACCAGTAGAAATGAAGGCTAATGCTACATGATTAGATTTAGAAACAGCGTGACAGGACGCCTTTAAGATAAGACCGCTCTTTTTCTTTCCATTACACAAATTCTATTGTGCCATGTGTATGTCCTGTACCACTTATTCATTCAACCCATTTAATTATTCACGAAGTGGGGACTCGGTCTGAATTGATCTTAGCTTTCATACAACTGCTGCAACAGCTCACGTCGAGGATGCAGTGGACCCACAATAACAGCTCCATAAGCACAGCTAATGTTCCCTTTTGCCCTTAGCCAGCCCTCCATTTCTATGTAATTGGTTTATGATTTATTGAAACACACAAATCATTACGATACTGTTTCTTGTTCACTGTACAGATATATTTAGGCTTTTGCTAAACAGTGGTGAATGCTGAAGTGCAAAAACCTCTTTACAATTTGTGTGCACAGTTTCGACTTTATGAATAAATTGCTCCATTAGATCCTAATTTCAACATCACTGAGAGCTTTGACAAGTTGCAAAGTGCAGAGCGTCTGGAGGGCTGTGTCCAGAGAGTCATTGTTGCCATGGCGAATCATGCTGCTACACGGGACTGAAGTCCATGAAAGTACAAACCTCTTTATTCAGGACACTTTCAGAAAAGCTTTGTGCACATGAATCGAGATGGAAATGTATGAGTCTTTCCCAGTTGTATTTAATTGTGGAATTATCTGTGGGATTCCAGTGATCTGTAAATGTTACCAGACGTTTCCAAGACTACTGAAGCAGCAACAGAGGTTGTAATGTAATCTTAGATAAGGGAAACCTTTTGATAATGAGGCAGTAGTGAAAAGAACATTCTGAAACTATGGAAAAACAGCATTACTGTTTTGCGAGTAGCAGCCTTCTTGGGAAGGATTTCCATAGAAACATCAGCTTGACAGGGAGGGACCCCTGGCCATTTATCCAAACTGATTAATTTACAGGAACTGAGTCAGTGCCAGAGACCTGCGTTCTGCTGAACGTGTCTCTTCACCCTGTGTAGCAATTAGATAGCAACCTGCCATTTTGCAACAACAGGACATCAGAGGCATTTCCGTGCTCAATGAAAAGCTTGGACTCATAATAGTTGATGCAAAGCATTCAAGGGACTCGTTATTGAGCCTTGTGTCTAAAATTGAACCTTGTTTTCAGATGAACGATCTAATACCGGTTTATAAATGAATTTCGGGTTTGTTGGCCACCTGACAATTATTGATCTAAATGTCGGTGGCATCCATAGAAGTGAAGGAGCAGTACTTCCTACTAGATTGTTGTTCCCATCCGTTCTCCCAACTATTTGTTGAAACAAGCGTTTTGAGAAGCAGCATCTTGCCTTTTTAAAAATGTGAAGCTGATACTTATTTGTTGCCAGGAGGAGCAACAACCCTCATTTTTTCCTCCCTCCCCTCCTGTCAACAACGATAAACCTGGAGCATGCTGAGTAAAGTAATTGTGTGAAATAAATTTGTTTTTTGCAAGACGTTAGCTTCCACATTTAAGTTGATGGGAATGATAAGCATTATTGAGACCAAATTGTGTCTTTTTGTGGATGAATATAAGAGAGATCTGCAATTTTCTTGTTTAGAAAAACAGAGCATTTTACACTTGCAAAAACCAACAACACAGGGAGGCTAATGAACAAGATGCAACATACATCAGAGACACAGGACAATTAATTATATATATAAAAAAACAGTCCTGGTCAATGGTTTGGATATATGGATGAGACCTGGGTCAAGAAGTCTTTGCAGGCACATTGATCCTGTGGAAAAAACCCATCAAATTCAACCGGAACATTAAGGAGAGTTTTCTGGGCTATTCATTGACCAAGAGGACATATGGAAGAGTACAGAAAGCCCACACAAACAAATCACTACTTGCTGCTTAATTTCAACCGGATGCTATAGGATTGGTGTGATCAGAACTTTGCAGTACAGTCGTGGAACAACATGCTCTTATCGTGGAAAAACAAGGGCTAAACGGCATTGTAATTCTTTACATATTTGTCTCAAATTTCTCAAAACTCAAATGGATTTGAACACAACATCCTGATCTATTTGAAACCATTCACCTCTTTGAGATGGCAACTAATTCACACAGTTATGATCACAGTAATGCGGTGTAATCTATTTATTGCAATGAGAACTCCAACGGACAATACATTTGGGAAACCAAACAACCGTTGCATGGAACTCTTCATCAGCATCCCAGGGTCAACTCCACGGAATTAGATTCTACAGTAAACCTGAGGGACACAAAGCATTTGTATGAGGACAGTTCTCTCTCTTATCTTAGCCAGAGGGAAAAGTGGTTTGAGAATTAATTTTTTTCTTTTTTTTTTTATAAAGGAAGACATTACCTCAGTAGAAATGGTTGACTCGGGTGCAATTTTCAAACCATCAACAACCATCTCTTTAAACCCAACAAACTGGTTTTCCCCAAAGGAATAGACAAGGTTGAGGAGTGATAACAACTGTCCCTTTTCACCCTCACAGGACAAACAATGACCGCAAACCATAGAACAAGGGATATGAAATGCCTCTGCTAGAAACATACGGTAAATGTTGAATGCTAATATAGTGATTTTCTACTTTCATCAAGCCACGCAGTCATAGGTGTCCATCTGAACTGTGGCACAATTACCATGTTGATGGTTAACCAGAACCCCAGGGGCAATGAGGGGTTCAGTGCCGAAGGTCACTTTGACACATGAGCAAGCAAGGTGGGAGCTGAAATGCAACATTCCTGTCAGAGGTCAATCGCTTTGCCTCTGCATCACAGTCATCTCAAAGTAGCTCTCTAATCTCTGTTTAAGACTCAAGAAAGGTTCTTGGAAAAGAGTTGAAATGTCTTCGGTTAAAAAATGAATTTTAGTTGCTTATTTTGTTAATGTACTACTTTGACAAAGACGTTAGAGGAAGTATATTTAGCCTGTTGCCTCATAATTTTAGATTCTGAATAAAATTCTTACAAATTTTAATTCAGAATCTATACAGCAGTGCATGTTCTTATTCTAAGTAATGCAGACGCTGTTTGAGGCGTGGGGAGATTGACCTGGTGTGCCAACCAAGCAGGGACTCAGCTTTGGGCATGTGACATTTTTAATGACTCGATCAAGGGGTAGAAAAATACCCCCAAAAGGCCGTTTGATGCAAGGATTTTTGTCCAGAATTTCCATCCATTGTCTTAATCCGCTGGGGTCGCGGGGTTGCAAAACCCGCTGTGCTAGCCAGCCGCCTGGTGGACAGCGTAGCGACCTAGTGAGTTTCGCTGCTTGGGCTCTGGCAGAACAAGCGGGGTCACCACCCAGGCTCCAAGTTCCTAGGCAGCAGAGCTCGTCATACTGGCCTGCCGACAGTTGAAGGCAGAAGGAGAGCCGCCACGGGTGCCGTTATAGCGATTGCTATAGCTGCATGGGCTTATAATGTTTTTCTTCTCTCAAGTTTAAATTTTTTTCCCTTCTCAGGTTATAGTCAAATTGGGACGAAGACAAATGGAAATAACATTTAAAACTGCCGTAAACCAGACAGAACTCCTGGTGCAAGAGTGAAGTACACTGTGCTGGGAGAGACTCTGAAGGTTCTGGTGAACCCAGATAAGGTGACTAGCTTTCCAGCGTTTCTGAAGAGCTCTCTAAAACTTAAAAACTTGAGCTTCTCGCTCCACGTCACTCATGTTTTCCATAGCACAGCAACGAATAAGATCCAGAAAAACTTTGGCGTTTGCTCCGCGGTTGGCGTATCAATCCGTTGAGCAGTAAAATTGATGCATGTCAAAAGAAAGACGGAATTCACAAATTTGACTGTGAATGCACCGTTTCAGGCTTTTTCAAACTCTATTTTTTGCTTGGTTCTAATTCACAACAATTTGAAGAAAGAAATACCCAAAATTTATACACAGTATCTCCTCGTTCATGAGAAATTACCTCAAGAACATGATAAAAACACCTAAAAAGACAATTTTCCCCAGAGTGCGTCATTATATATTAAAGCTTGTGTCACCTCAAGTTACTCACGTTTTCAAGGAACTGCAAAACCCTCCAATGAAAACACATGAAGCCCTGGACAAATATTATACAGCAGTTTTTGCTGTCAAAGTGCTTCATAGAATAAAGCAAGAAAGCAAAATACACAGAAGATGAGCTGGTGCACACAAATGCTGAAAGAAGATCACATTCTTTGCAAATCTTCCTATGAGTGCGTGCCTCATAAGTAGGATGGCAACCTCAGAAGATTAATTCCGAGGAATGTAAAGTCAACTGAGAAAAGAAACTATCCACTGTTGAGCTTTACGCTGTGAGGCTTTACACTTCAAAAAGACCTCTGAAGACTTCCCACCATCATTTGGCTCATTATGCTTCCACTCAGTCCATCTAAAACAGTGGTGGGGACAGGAGGTCGGATTCTCATTTGTTTTCCAACATGTCCTGCTCTGGCATGTTCTAATTAATTAGACACACCTGATCCAGATAATCAGTCGTTAGTAGGGAGACATGCAAACAACATCCCTCGAGGCCAATCGCTGCCCACTCCTGATCCAAAATATGAACGTAAAGAGCTAATCTTCTTTTATTCATTGAATGTTGCATGACTGACGTCTAACAAATACTATCTTTTCCAGATTGGATATATTCACTTTTGGTTTGAGCAAAAGTTTTATAAACTACTAAGAATTTAAGCCATCCGACCTGCTCAACCCAATGATGTGCAGCCAGCTTTCACTCATGCAACTGTGCACATTCTTCACGTGTTTGTGCGTCATTGTTGGAGTGGAGACAGGTGTCCTTCTACAACTTCTTTATTTAACTCTCCTTCAGACACTCATCTTAGTTGCTTTTTTGTAAGAGTCTGCATAACATTAAATACCATGTTTGTCCCTGACATTTCCTGAGCAAACAGAGGATACTTGAACTGAAAAAGGTTCCATGATAAACCTGAGATAAACCGAAGTAAATTGGTAGCACAATCACAGTAAGTCATTGCTTTTCTCATTATCTTTCAACAAATCTTTCATCATCCAGTGGCAGAACAAGCAATCAAAATCTATGTTTTTAAAAACAGACAGATAATGTAAACAAAAGTTTAGCCGTTGGACTTAAATTAAATTAACTAATTAAATGCAAATTTTGTTTTTATTTTCCGACATTAAAACTGGTAAACAGTTATTATTTAGCATCAAACTTTTTCTCATATTGTTGACAAGCCATTTTCTCCTCTGGACATGAGACATTTTATCTTCATAATAAATTATATGGAATTTCTCTTGTCTAAAGACGAAGTTACATTAAGATTTTTTTTCTTGCAACTCTTTCAGTCTGTTTTTTTCTGTTTTTAAATCTGTAAGTTCAGTGAACATTTCAAAATTTTCTTCAAAACACATTCAGACCTGCCTCAGTCAGATGAACAGAGGCCAAACTCTGCAATAAAATTAATGTTTTGAACAGCTGCCAGAAGTCTTCACTTGCGGCTAACAAAGAGCAGAGTTCAGCAACACTTCATCTGTCAGAGGAGCAGTTTTGAGGCCCAGATCAGCAAAAATGTAATGTCCAGAAGTTATAGTCTTTATTTATGCTCTCTCTCTGTCTCTCTCTCTCTCTAATTTTTCTCACATTTACAAAGGCTTCTTGGGTTTTGATTAGTAAATGTCAAGCTTCTGATTGACTAACGTATTCATGCATAAAGGTTAGTCATTTTTGACAGAACAATCACATCAGTAGAACAACCAATATTTGCACGCTACTAGGACTTTTTTGTTTCTGAGTTGAGAACTTTTTTCCATTTTGAATTTACAACTCATCTCAACTGACTGATTTGTGCATCAACTTTAGAATTTTATTTTATTTTACCTGGAGTTTAATTGTAAAAGTTTTTTCTTTTAATACGTTGTAGAAGCTCATACAGTTGGTCTTGAAAAAAATATATATATTTTTAGTATACTGTTATAATGATTACAGAAACTAGAACATTTGTTTTGCTCCATGACACATGCAGCTCTCAGGCTCAATTAAACCGTTTTAAAGGCTTGTCTATTGGGGTTCATTCACTTTTTATGAGATTTGATAACAAGATTATGTAAGAATCTGGGAGCTAATGTGAATTTAATTTGCTCTTCTACTTGCAAGCAGTTTTGGACAAAAGATCTTAGTCCTATAAGTTTAGCCAGATGACGAGGAAAATTAAGTTTGCGCTGATTGTAGTTTTTACGTAAAACTATAAACCTTCTCAAACTGCATTTTTTCATCTGCTCCTGTTTCACAATTATTTAAATAAAGAAACGCATATTGACACATAAAACCCCACAGTGATATCAGTATAACAGAAACATATCTAAAATATTTTCTGGTTTGTGATTTGTTACATAATTTTATTTTAAAGCAAACATTGAACTGGGTCGTCATGGGTTAAGCTTAGTTTTCTTTAAATATGTTCTCAATCAGAAGAAAAATTCTTTAGGAACATTTAAAAAACACCAAATTCAAAAACTTGAATCCAATATTGTGGAAAAAAGCATGAAACAATGAAACATTTTATTTTTAAAAACATGGTTTCCCATCACTGGCTAAATTGTGGTTATTTTCAGCATTTTAATATATTTGGTTTTCCTTGTTTAGCTTAAATATGATGAAAAATCAAATCATTTAGATCACCTCTGTTTTGATGTAAAGAAGCTGTTAAAAATCTCTGGACTTTTACCATGCTCCAAAAATTGTATTCTCATCTTACTGAGATGCAATCTTTCAGATTTGTTTCTACAGCTGACATTTTTTTCAAAAAACCAAATCGCTGCACGTTTTAAGCCAAACATTGACAGAAACATTTGGTTCAATAGTAATACTAACTTAAAATAATAAATGAACTTTTAATTTTTCCATTCAGTGCTTTCTTTTGAAGCCTTTGACTGCTTTTAAGACTGCTGTACAAATAACAACAAAGACAATAGAAAGACTGCAGACAGTGCACACATTATGAAAGAATGGAGTCTCCATGGTGTGAGGCTCTATGTTGTTAGCTTAAAAGGCCCACATAAATGATTTCTGTCTGCTTTACATCGCTGCTGACCCGACTTGACAGCTGCTTGGTTTCAGATTTCACTCAAGGACACACGAATCAGGCAGCACTGACGAGCTGCAGAGCATTAAAGCTTTCCAGGCGTCACAAAGCTCGATTTACTTCACATTCTGAGTGTGTCAGAGAGAATTTTTCCTGCTCTCCTACTGAGGGGATGAAACAGTCATGGGTCAGGAGTTTATGCCTCAATCTGAAATCGGACATCTTTATTTTTCCAAATCCAGACATCAAAAAAGGGGACTTTAAAATAAAAAGCTATCGGATGCAGAGCAGCAGTCTCTAAATCACCTGGTTTTTACTAATTCTGTTGGTTACTAAATGTTTTAGAATTTAAACAAAAAGCTTCAGCATCATTTTCAGCTAAATGAAGAAACTAATTACATAAACAAGAAACATGTTCATTATGGAGTTGATACAAGCATGGAAGCAGATTTGAGAGGCTGCACTTTACTAATCCTTTGATGCTCAGCAGACATGTTCACAGAGTTCTCACTCTCAGAGCTGAGGACATTTTCTTCACATTTTCTCCATCACCCTTTTATCTCAGTTCCGCTTTTCAGATTCGAATGGTTCTAAGAACAAGAGAGCACCGAGGTGGATAGGAAGAGGATTCTGAGCAGTTTTCTAAAAAAAAAAAAAAAAAACGAACAAAAGAAAATCTGGCTAATAAATCAAATCTTTCAGAAACAAACCACAAAGTCTCTGTACACATGCTGGCATTATTTGATATGAAATTGAAACAGAGTTTTATTCTTCAACCATTAGATCAGAGACTGACTTCTAATAAAAGGTTTTCTTTTTTAGTTAATGCATGGCTGCAACATCTGAATAGACTTTTGGGCAAAAGTCCAACACACTGATTGTGAATCTGAATGAGACACCTGATTGTTTCAATGTCCTAAATAAAACAGCTTCAGTATGGACACAGTCAAACTTGCTGTAGTTTAAAATTCCTGTCAGGAGCAAAACCAAGGTGACATCTCTTTCATCTCTTTCCTGAAACAATAAATTCTGGCAAAATCTTAATGTTTGCCCTCTAGAACTTTCCTCTAGGTGTCCTCCTTTCTATCTGTGCGCGGTAAGTGCATAAATCAAAGCAAACTGGATGACAATTGGAAATCTATGATGCATCGTTTTACCCTGTAATGGCATTATCTTAACTTGCTGCATGTCGCTTTCCTTTAGTTGGAATAAAAGGAGCTCACTTGTGTTTTAAAAGAAGCTGCACAGTTGCTTTTTTCTCTCCTCCTTTTGGATTAATTCAATTTTCTCTGGGCGTCACAACAAATAATGTTTTAAGACTATATACTGCAATTAATTATTGCTATTCTCTTATTAAATTCTAAACTGCTGCTGTGTTTAGTTTTTAATCAGTGGGGAGCAGCACTGCTTTGGGTTTTAAAGAGAGTTTGTAGGTTTTGTGTTTGAGGCTGTGCAGTCTGACAGTGATAAATGGCACACTCCAATATAAGGCAAAACAGATGAAGATGTACAAAAACACCTAATGTAGAGCAGGGCTTTGTCTCCCTGTGGCTTTTTTTTGGTAACATTAACTTGGTCTTAAATATCTGCACACACAGGAATCTGCAATTAAACTATTCATAAACCCCAGATTAAAGAAGTAATGGCAAGTTAATTTTAGCATCAGTAAATTTGTATCAGATCATTTCAAAAAGAATATTTTAAGCCAAATTGCAAAATGTGGTTGTAATAATTAATCTAGTTGACGACCAACAGGAGGTCCTTAAATGATAGGCAACTAAAAGTGTATTTTGGAAGTACCTTTAATTAAAAATTACTTGTTGAACAAGAATGAAAAAGTGAGTTATAACACTCACATCAGCAGAGTTAATGTTAAATCTGGCAAGAAAAAAAACTTTAAAAAACTGCATAAATGAACTAAATTGTGATATAATACTCAATTCAAATAGATTATGCACTTCAAATGACTCAGCAAAGTATTCCACTTTTGTTTTAGTCAAAGCAGAGATCGTTTCAGAGCTTGGAGGCTGTTTTGCAGTCTTAGCATAAATAAATAACATTTAAAAGCAAGCCTGCGGATTTCTAAGCAAACAGATGCACACCGGGGACATGTTGTTGTCTTGTCCACTGATAAAATGAAAAAATCTTCTCTGTTCATGTTGATGCAGCAGACTTAAATCACACAAAGAGCAGATATGTTTTTCTTTTTTTTCATCGCTTTTATGAGTTTGGCACATCATTGCATGATGGTGCTTCAGCAAAAAACTAAAATGGTCAGGTAGGAAATAGCATTTCAAATGTTTTGTTGATTTTCTGGTCTTGTTTAACTGAACTCTTCAGTCTTTAGTTTTATTCTTACTAATATGAATCAGCTGAAAGTTGTTTTTCTTCTTGCACTTCAGTCAGAATTCTTAACGGTTTCTTCTCTGCAGCACAGATGTCCATCTCAACTGCATTTTTTGAACACCTGCAATCCTTAAGATACATTTTTTTCCTCCTCTCTGTAAAAATAACAGACAAATGATTTATTTATCAAGGACGTAAATTCAGCTGTGACTAAAGAAGAAAACATTAGGAAAGAAGGAAGACTGGCGTTTGGTCTCCTTTAACAACATATTGTTATTGCAGGACAACATTTCTTGCAATAAATGCAAGTTTTTGCATTATTAAATGGTATTAGTTTAAACGTTAAACTCTCAGTTTTGTATCAGAGTTTCATCTGTGTGTTTGAGCAGCAGAGCAACCAGACATCTGTGTGTGTCTTTGTCTGTTTTCTGCTCACAGCTATTTGTGCTGATCAGAAATATCGAGTGAAATGCAAATGATTGCATGAGAAGAGCAGATAACTGCTCATTTCAATTCATAGTTCATGTTTCATAATAACACATTACAGTCTCCTGCTGGAAGGTAAAATGGCCATTATTAAAATTAATGCAAGTTGATCCAGTGAGACACAATGTTTTTGCTAAATGAACAACATGAAGCCAGCGCATGCACTGTCAAATCCTCCAAAACGGTTCCAGATTATGTTTTTTTGTCACAACTAAAGGCTATTTCCAGATGGTGGGAATGAATAAACAACATATAAAAGGTTCTAAGGTTAAATTATTCTAACCATGCAACTTTTAAAACCAAACTCCTTCTAATGTCCACCCACACTTCATATTTTATTTCTCAAAAGAAGAATATTTGCCCGTTTACCTCCCACACCATGCCCACTTCGGAAACAAGTAACCCTGACGTGGCCTGGACTGTGAGAACTCCAAATTCTTACATTTTTTCCAACTGAAGAAGTTCTTGATTTTACTTTTTAATGAATAACGTGACAAAACTTGGCATTTTCTGAGTAAAAAGTGAACCAATAATGCTGAATACTTCCCTTAAAGAAGCCTTCTGCTATTCAACAGCTTACATTTTCATTTTAAAATAGTAAGTCAAAAATGTTATTTTAAATTTATGAATCCTTGAATTTGTGTATTTTTTGTTTTGATTTTTTACATCTAAAATGCATAATGTTACACTTTTAGTTGAAATTTATTTAGTCTTTAACCCTAACAACATGAACAATCTTAGAAGGTTAATTTTAGTCAAACATAAATTATCAAAACAAAAATGTAAACTTTAATTTGAACGTATTCTGGATTTTTTAAGTTTAGAAAGTGAACAAAAGCACAAAAAAATGTACCCAATTTGTTATCTTTCCTTATTGTAAAATGTAAAACTAATAGTGAAAAATGATCCTTCATATAAGGCAAAAACCATAGATCTGTAAACATTTATTAAAAATATCTGATTTATGGAGAGTATTATTTTAAAGGCTTTTGTAAGAGAACAGACAAGAGGAATTCTTTAGTGCATCTCGAGTCTTTGGAAAGCCGAAAGCAAAGAGTACAAGATCCAGACACTGAAGAGACTTTTGCTCTGCACAGAAATGATGGACTCCAATTGCTTTCATGCGTTTTTGCAGCACTGCAGCAAAACTGGTCAGTAAAAAGAGAACAAATAATGTAATAAAACATCTGCTGAACAAGCCAAACCCAAACTATGTCCATAAAAAGCTTAAATTACATGTACAGGTAAGGTCAAACCTTATAATCTTTTAAAGCTGAATGAACAAGTTATTGTTCATAAATCTTTTGTGCAGTAAAAAAAAAATCATAAATTTCAAAACTCCTTTGGAATATGAAGTGCCTCCAAGTCCTTTTGACTGCTTTAGAAGTACATTTTATCAATTTATCTTCAAACTCCACTGCTTTTAATTTCACTTAAGCCGTTTCAATAAGCCCCACAATGATCACCTTACAGACAGAGACCACTCTCAAAACACAAGGATAAAAGGCAATATCAACATGTCAATAGTCGACCTCAAACTCAGACATATTATGGCTAGACGTCTTAAATAGGAAGTCGATGCTGTCATTTCCCAGAAAACGGTTACATTATTGCAAAGAACGAGGAAGCACATTCAGCTCAGATAATTGTTGAAAGTACAGTGTTTCCCAAGCATCCATGAAGAAAATAATCAGATCCCCTGAATCTCTGCAAGGGTCCCTGATGCTAATCAAGGTTCTTGGTTTTACACAGAAATATCTTTTCTGTCATGCCTCCTTAAGGTTAAAAACCCAAATCGCACAAAACTAGTCTAAAAATAATATTAAAAAAATGCTTTTTTGCTATTTATAGGAATCCAAATTTCTATTTTGGCTTAATTTCTGTAGATCAGGTTAATGTATCCTGGCGTTTCTCTTTTAAAATGTTCTCTAATCAAATCAAATACATTTTTTGATGGGCTGCCTGGTGTAGTGCCGTGTAGAATCTACCTCACTACACTTAGATCACCCGTCAGGTTGCCTAATTAGCATCCCTGCCTCACAGTGGGACTTTCCTTGATGGAGTTTGCATTTTCTCCTCCTGCATGTGTGGGGCTTTTTTTTTCTTAGTCCCAGAGTCCAAAAACGCATTTCAATACTTTTTTATGTGTGAATATGTGGCCCTGCAACAGACTGGCAACCTGTTCAGAGTGTACACCTTCACCCAACAGTTGCTGGGATAGGCTGCAGCAACCCTGTCACCCTTAATGGATGGATGGATGGTTAAAGACTATAAACATGAAGGGTCATTTTAGAATCAAGGAAGTTATTTCACACAGGCTAGAATAAAACAAAGTTAAACAGGTTTATAAACTTGAACATGAACTAAGGGGAAACAAAAAGGATGACTTGACAATGCAGAAGTGAAGAACACTTCAATTCAGTAAGGGTTAATTAACTGAAATGAAGACAGCTTGGATGATTAAAAACACAAACCTGGTGAGACTGTAACAGAGGAGCGGCTCAAAACAAGCATGGCCAAATACTAAAAGAAAATCATTAGCCATGAACCCAGATGTAGCAACTTTAATTAAAACTTTTTTATGTGAATAATCTGTTTAGTTTTCAAAATTAGCAACAATGGAGAATTTAGCTTTACTTTTTATTTTTCTTGCTTTCCTTTTGGTACATCGTGTACACCAGGAATTTAATGTTGTTTGAAAGAAGATCATGGGCGGCTGAGAAGAGGAAAATGGAATTGCTAGCTTAGCACTATGTTTTTTTGCTTTCTAATGTCATCCGCCCCAACCGTCCCATTCTGTTTTTCTGTGGACCAACAACTGATAGGGGCCCTCAAGAAGTACGGGTCAGAACTGTTTAATGGGTCCATTTTACATGGAAACGCTCAAAATACCGTATCGAACCGGACTGTACCGTATCATGCTGCTCAGTGGAAACAAGGCTCTTATTTTCCAATTTTTATTTTTCTATGACACATCACTCTCAGACTTGAAAAAGACGTTGAACAAAACCTCCCGTTTCCCTCTTAGTTTCAAGGCAAAACTAAAAAGTAATAACATAACAAGCAAAACTGCATGAGAGTTTGAAAAAAATATCTTCATTGACCTTGTAAGTTTTTTTTTTTAACTTCATTTTGTTCTCCACAATAGCAAAACCACAAAAAAAAAAAAGAGCCTTGTCTTGTGTGCTCAGAATTCACATGAGGCTCAAAATAAAGATCTTGCACATCCTCAGATTCTGTTTCAGCCTCTCTATGTAAGGGTTGTCTTTGAGATATCAGACCGTTTCGCTAAGTGGTCACTCCGCTCGAGGTCAAGCCTCCCACATGCCCAGACAAGCACAAACATGCAGACATATTTTACCTTATTTGATTTCTCTCTTTCTGAGAAATCTCTCTTCAGGAGCAGCGGGACAGAGTGGCCTACGGCGTTCTCACATTTTTTCTAATTGCCATGTCTATGCCCCATAGAAATAATATTGTGGCTGCTAATGATTGTGTTGCCTCATCTTGTTGTTCCGTAAGTGGGAACATTTACACGTTAAGCTCCCTGGAATTGGTTTGAACTTATCTTGCAGCTTCAGGTTGATGAGATCTTCCAGAATAAATGTGTTGTCTTCCCACTGACAACATGTCTGAGTCATGCCCATTCACTCATTGCTTCTGGATTCAATGTCCATAGTAACAATTTGAGTTAACTGAGGTCTCTATTAAATCCCTCAAAAAATTCTCACTTGACCACAGTCTTAATTTTCTTCATTTTCTTTAACTAAAATTTCAAATCTATTTTTAATAAATTGAAACATATATTCAACTATTGTGAAAATGAATGATATTTGTTGCAAAAGAAAATTATGCCCTTATTATTGCTTATCCATGGATTGTCATTTTATAAAAAACCTTGTTGCAGAACCTCAAAAATGTCTGTTTTAGTAACCCGCAGGGATCATCAAGAACTAGGAGATTATATCTCCTAAATGACAGGAGGCAGAAATAATACACCAGACAACCGATAGTTGCTAAGAGTTGCTGACAAAAAAGCCCTGAGGCTTCACTGTCATAGTCTGATAACCTGAAAACATCATTACCGGCAATGTAAAAAGGTTACCATAGAGTAAGTATAAATTATCTGATGAAACCTTTGGCATCAAGAAATCTGTTTTGGTTTTTAGAATCTGCTCCAGTGTTCCTGAGCTAAAACCATCATATATATGTTGGTGGTTTGTCTCTTTAGACAGTTTCCTCACTTTTTGTGTCTATTTTTGCGATATCAGGATGTCTTTGCTTCTCAGACAGATCAGTCTGCCAAGAAGACTCTGTCTCCTGCAGCCTCCCACTCCCTCCTCTCCTCTCCAAAAACTTCCCAGGGTGCCTCAACAAAATGGAGCTCAAAAAAATTATTTCTTAAAACACTTTAGTTTAATCACCAGCCTGTCGTTATGAGATTATGCCCTGACGACAAATGAAAAAGATTTACATATAAATCACTCGGTTGGAAATCATCTGTGCTCTTTTAGTCTTCAATCAGAAGTTGTTTAGTGCCGTTGTTTTGATTGGTGGGCAAACAAAATACGAAATGCAACATCAGATTCGTAGGTTATAAAAAGGAAAGTGCTTTCTAAGATTTTCATCAAAGAAAAATAACGTATTTCTTTAATTTTTGTCCCACTATTATAGTTATCACAGTTTTAATGAAGAAAATCTGTTCCTAAAGTGATGCAACAGCTGCAACTGGATACATTATTAATCTAAATAAACATATCTGATTAGAGTTTTTTTATGGGTTTTTACACTTTGTTTTTCATATGAATTATTGTCCTTACTTCAAAACCTAAGAGTATGCATAAGTTTGTCTAAACATAAGTTTAAAAAATTTTCCTAATAAGTTAAAATGCTAAAAAGAAATATATATATAACCAAATTTCATGGGTTATTGTGAGGGAAACATGTGACTTATACAAACATTAATTAATTCATTTCAGACATGCAGCAGTCAAACAATGAGTTTATTTTCTGGTTTCTGTTCGTCTGATTAATTACTGCTTATTAAAAACTTGTGTTGAGCTAAGAATCGTTTGCTTCTCATTTTGGACTCCAGTAGTTTTTCCACCACATTATTTCCTGTAACAAAATTAAACTTGTAACAAAGTCTTCAAATTTGAAGAATCCTAATCATGAAGCTCCATGTGTTACACTGAGCTGCACAGCATTGGAAGTAGATAAAAAAAAAGATTCCCACTGAGTAATAAAAGCAATGAAATCTGGATATTCTTGAAAGGATGTGGTTTGAATGGTTTTAAAGCTGTAGGTGTGGAAGAAAACAGCAAAAATATCCCAATGATCCAATTTTCTTTTAGAGTGGTTTCAGTTGGAGCTGCTTTGGCTTTTTTTGAGCATCTGTAAATTAACCCACAGGACTCCAATAGCATGACCTCATTTCTTATAAATCCAGTGGAACCAATACCTATAGAGAAGATAGATTAAGTTTGTGCTGGCAGCACCCATTGATTTGGTTGATTTAAAACAAGCTTTTTAGCTCTCTGGTTGCCACAATATTGGCCAAACCTGAAAAAACAAGTCTTTTGACAAACAAGCCAGCTGTTGGAAACACACAGGAGTGTTGTTGGACTATTAAATATTAGATCAACACGTGTTGATAAAAAAAAAAAAAAAAAAAAAATCAGTCTCCAGAGCCTTTCTGATCTGATATCTAAAAAAAATAACAGATGGAGTTTTGTTGTTATTTGGGTAAAGGGGACTTACTATACATTGGGACAGAAATTTGAGGTTATTTGGTATCTTTTGATTTTTTGTAAAAGCATTTCCAGTGGTCTTTTAATTACGATTATGTCCTTTTTGGGCAAAATGAAAAAAACTGTCATTTTCTAGATCATAGTTTCTGCAGAGCGGCAGTAGTTTGTTAGAATTTTGCCTCTCTGAGCTCAGATACAATCTTTTTCTAACTAAATTTTTTTGTCTTCTCCTGATTCCCAATGATTTGAAAAAAAAAACCTCAGAAATGTATTGACTTTACATAAGCCCTCCATCATCAGAAAGAAAACACAAGAACATATAACACAAAAAACAAGGTTTTCATCGCAGTAGGTCTGTACTAATTAATGGGCTGCACTGTGGTGTAATGGTTTTCACTCTTACCTTGCAGTAAAAAGGCACTTATTCTAATCCCTCTGGATCCTTTCCTTGTGGTATTTGTACGTTCCCTCCTGTGCATTTTCCTGGGCATTCCGGTTTTCTCCCAACAGTGCAAGAGATGGACTCCAACAACCCTGTGACCCCCAAAAGGAGGAAGTAGGTAAAGAAAAACCAATGGATAAATGAAAATCTGATGTAAAATTCCCTTTTTTATACATATAAACAAATGGATGGCAACAGGTAGAACATGTTCAACATTATAAGGCACCAAAGACAAAATGTGTGGGCTGCAGAAAATGGTTGAAACTCTTAAAATAGTAAGAGTTGTCTCTTTGCAGGGCTAGGAGTATCTCTGAATACACTCTTATCCAACTAATATGTCCATCTTCAGCCATTATCCTTTGAAAAGACTGGTTTGAAGAAATGTTGAGCAAAAAAAAAAAAAAAAAAAAAACAATTATTGTAAAAATAGTAAAAAGTTGTCATTTGATTGTTTTTTATGATGTGCAGTAATGGGGCATGAGCTCATACTTCCTAACATTTGCAGAAATATTAAAGTTCTGTACAAAGTCAGGGTTAGTTTTGATTGAATTTAAAGCTCAGTATAAGCAGAAAATATTTTGTGCAACAACATAAAAACAAGCAAAGAAACCATCTGTTCCTTCTTTACACCACAAACCAGTACATCTGGTCTAAAGAGACAAACTCTTCTGAGAGTAAAAGTTTGATTGGAAGAATTGGGCACTGCTGAGATGTGCCTTCCTCCAAGCCTGCGCTTTCAAGTTATTCATCGAGCATCTGATAAGAAATAAATCTACTGCAGCTGCTTGAGAGCTTTTTTTTTTTATTTCCCTCATTGATTAAAAAATAAATCTACAAGGCATCTACCCACAACTAAGATCAACAGAAGTGTTGTGCATTAAAAATAAACAAGCTCTGATATGTTCAATTTAAACATATATCCTAAAAAACCCTTTGGTGCAGCTGAGCATGCACTGGATGACAGTGGAGAGCAAAGACTTCCTCTAAAAGGAAGAAAGCAGATTTTGTGAGTGGAGGTCCACTCAAAGCTTTATTGTCACAACAATGACAAACACACAGACAGAAGGGCTGAATCAGGAGGATTTTTGAGTCCATCATGAGATCTTGCAGTCTAAGCCTTAGGCAGCATTGTTTTAAGGTCATCCAGGTCAACTTTATAAAAAAAAGGGTGGTCTTGTCTGAAGAACAGAAGGAATATCTGTCCCCCAACCTGAAAAATGAAGCTGGTTTCATGAGATGGTCCTGATTCCTGAAGGCTACTTTAGAAACTATAAGAAGACTGAAAATCAGGCACAGGATGAGCAAAGGGTTCTGTTGTGTTAGGGTCGGCACAAACTCGTTTTTTTTATCTTAACTGCAAAAACGAATCACTTAAAGTCAATATATTCCTTCAAAGCTTTTGACTTTGTTTGAAACCTTGATTTGAACAAAATTCAACTATTTATTTTATTAAATGCTCTGGTTGATATGATGTCCTTGTTGTTGTTAGGGTCAGTTTTGACCCGGTTATAGGAAATAACTTTATACAGCAATACTTAGAGACAAAATTAAAATCCTTAGTGTATTTCGGCCAACACACTGGCAGACACCTCTTCTCCCAATCATTTGAGCTTCACAGATGCTCATTTGTCCAGGATAGTTGCAAAAAAGAAAAATAAACAAACTCTGGCAAGTCAACACCCACAGACTTCACTGATTTAGCTTTCCAATATTCTTGGCATATTTCAGTGATTTCTGTTTGTTTGTTTGATTGTTGGTTGTGTTCTAATGTGTTTGGATTAAAGTTCTTTTGCTGACAAAAATATATATGTATTTTTAAATGCTTTAGAAGAAAATATGTCTGGGTTAAAACTGATCCCTACACAAAGGAAGTTACCAGAGTTAACTAATTTTAAAAAAAAAAAGGATAAAACAAAGTTATTTCAGAGATGTGTTCTAAACCCTTTAAAATTTACCCATCTGTCTCTATTTGTTTTATCCTATTGTATTGCAAGTGTATTGTGTCTTAATGATGTCTTGTAAAGCACTTTGTGGTTTTTACTTGTGAAAAGTGCTATATAAATAGATTTCTTCTTCTTCTTCTAAAATTCAAGCAGCAAAAAAAAGTTTGTTTTGATTTTCTTAAGGTTATTTTTTCTATTTTTATTAAAAGTATAGAGCATACTTGTTTATTTAAAGGACCAGAGACCCGTAAAAAAAATAATAAAACAAACAGTTCCATGGATAAGGAAGCCTAACAAGATAACCAAGAAAAAGAAAAAATTGGATTATAGGTTTTTGTTTTAGCATATTTTAAAGCTGATTTATGCAGTGAGTCAAAATCGACCCGTTATCACTGCGGAAGCAAAGAGAAAGCTAACACGAGTGGAAGGTTAAATACTGTAAGTCAGCAGATTTTCCTGTTTGTTCATTTTCAGAGGGATAATAATTTCAATTTGAGAATTTGTTTTTGAAAAATAGCTTTTTTTTTATTTTTAAAAAATAATCTAAAAGTAAGAAAAGAAATCTAATCTAAAAAATAATTAATTGATAGAAAGTAATAAAATTGTGTCCATACACCAAGTAATTTTTATTTAACATGAAATTTAAAATTAAGACTAAAAAATCTAGAAATGAGGAGTTCCCCACAAGAATTCAAAAAGAGAAAAATTAAAAGCTAACTGTTGGATATAATGACTTCAAAATGAATATATGGGTTTTTTTTGTGCCAATTCTAAGCAAATAGTTTGTATTTTTTTTAGTTTTTATGTCGTTCATTTTGATTTTACAGTGACAAAAAACTATAATGTAATAATTGGATATGAATAATAATTTTAGAACAAATTTTGAACACAATCTCAGTTCAAGTTGGCCCATCTTAATAAATCCTTTTAAAATCTCTATAACCTACTCCTAATATTACTATATAGATCTAAACTTCTGTTTCTGAAGTGCAGACAACAAACGTCAGTCCAACTTGTCAACATTAATCAAACCTGAAAATAACATCTTTTAAACTGAGCCAACAGTCATAGTAAAATTGAATATTTGTATCATCTGTTGTCTATTTCTGGGGAATAAAATCCTTTTGACTTATTTAATACATTTTTCTAGATCCTCGCCGTTAACGAAGCAAAAAAAAAAAAAAAAAAAAACAGAACTCAACTGTGCTGATTTTGGGAGAAACTTGGAAAGGTGTAAAAGGTGTAAAACAACTTATAAGTCTAAAAACAAGGCTTTAAATCTTTGCATGCTTGTTTGGAAACAAACAAGAGAACTATGTGCTCGTTCTCTTATGCACAAATGTTTTGTTTTTGTTGCACTAAATGACAAAATGACCATTTTCCGATCACCCCCTTTCTCAGTACAACCAAGTCATGATTTCTCATGCGTTTATTTCCTAGTAGAGCTTCACTTCTGCCTTCAAGTGTCTCATCTGAAGGTGAAAGAATTAAATGTGGATAAAAAATAAAAATAGATTAAGACTTTTTGAGAATCAGAGGTAAATGGATTCGCAATACAACGTGAGAAAGTTCTACAAATGCCTCTTCATTGTTTGTTTTACATCAGCTTGCCTTTAAGGCTTGAGTGTAATCTTTTACTTTACTCAGAATAACATAAAAAAAAGTAAAAGAAATCTCTTTTCCACTTGACAGCCCGAGCAGAAGCCTGCAGCAGGTCTTAGCACTATTGACTTCATGGTTGAGGCTTTTGCTCTTGTAAAAGCTTCTGCTGCTGTACATTTAACTTCAAACACATATAGGAGGTAGAGAGATTTATTTACTACAAAGAAAATGTCATCCGCTGCTAAAATTAATTAACTGCAAAGCTCATTTAAAAAAATAAAGGGAGGGCTGTTGGTGCTGTGCTGGGATGTTTTTCTTTTGCAGAGACTTAAGGGAATTGGAAAAACTATTGCAACTTGAGGCAAACTCAATAATTGATGCAGGTTAGTCAGTTATGTAAAATCACCAAACTGGCATTGATGGAAAAAATCTCAATGGAATTTTTTTGATATAAGAAAAATCCTAAATCACTGGCCGTGATTGTTGCATTTATGTTTCTTTGTTGTCAGGATGCATGAAATATGACTTTTATGATGGATTTTAAGTCATAGCTGAGTGATCTGTGGGGAGAGCAGCTCATCAGTTAGTCCTCCTACCCATAACATATTGACAAATATGACAGTATGCGATGGAAAAATGATATTTTCATTTCGATTTTATTCTAAATGAAGACTGACCTGCAGTGAAAATTAAAACGACTCACTTAAGGTTGTGGGTTCACCTCAAAGAAACATTTTATCGGTAAAACAATTCCCTCAACTCCCATTTATAATCTGCTGGGTTCAATATGAAATGGACCCTATAACAGCTTTACCTCTTCTGAGAAGGGGTTTTCAAAGATTCATGAGTGTGTTTGTAACAATGTCTGACCATTATTCCAATAGTGCATCTGTGAGGTTAAACACAGATGTCAGATGGGAGATTCTGCTTTGTGAGCTCCTGTTTGACCCAAAGATGCTCTGTTATGTTCAAGTCAGTGTGGTGACCGCCTTAAAGCAAAGAAAACACTTCTTGGACTCATCTGGAGGCCACAGGAGGTTTAGAGGTCTGTTTTGACTGACAGCAGCAAGTTTGAGATGCCAGAAATTCTGAAATGTCATAACTGGACCTTTTGGTTCTGATCACAGAACAAGGTTGGAAGTATTATTGAAACTTTACAAGAAGATTCTCCAAAAGTCTGACAAGTATCAGAAGATCTCAGCCACAAGAAAACTGGAAATACGAACCAGACAGAAACCTCTGGAGATCTGAATTATCAAAAAAGTTAACCAAAACTGTTTTGTTCAAGTATGTGAGCTGCAGAAAAACTTGCATGCTCCCAATTTTACTTGCAAAATGTATTTAACCAAATGAATGAGCTGATATTGCTTAATGACATCAACAATGCAAATCCAGAGAAGATAAAGAGCGGGAAGTTTTCTCAGGTCTGCAAAATATTTCAGGAAAGAAGATTGACAGTTTTTCCCTTTGATCTTTTCCTCTTACCCTCACATTATGCATTAGAATAATAACACACAAAAAATGAATAAAGTATAAAAGTCCACCTGTCTTTCTTGGCTTAAATTTAAACCAAAGGTGCAATTTTTTCATCCCATTTAGCTGTTTGGAACAGGTGATGTGGGACCCAGAATGCAGGAGACCAGACTTTGTGACAGAAAATCAGATAATAAACTTGAACATGACAAAATTAATTAACTAAGTAAGCAAAAAAAGGATGGCCAAAAAGACAACCAGACAAGGATGAAATGAAAATCAAACACTTCTAAATGCAGAGGACAATTACTAAAACTGAAAACAGCTGTGGATCGTTAACTTGAACCTTGTGTGACTGGGACGAGAGGAAAACTCATAACTTGGCGCACAATCCTCACATTGACTTTATTTCATGCTAATATTATTTAACAAAACAGATCAGAATTTACACTACTTGTCATTTTTCATTTTTTGCTTGTTTATCCTCTTACACTTAAATCTTCATTAAAACTTATACAAAACACATTTGTTCTTCCTCCCCTGAAGGCTAAAATTTAGAAATAAAGTACATATTTTATTTTTATTGTCGACAACAATCATGTTTATACACTTACTGTTGTGTTCTCATTGATGTTTGGTGTATTTTTCTGAAGTGCATTCTGGGTTTGGAGGTTTTTGGACTGAATTGTGTTGAGTGTGAAATTTGGTGGAGAAGAAGTCATGGGTGGAGCTTAGCCCCTCCGTTCCAGTGAAAGGAACTTGAATGCTTCAGGATACCAAAACATTTTGGAAAATTCCATGCTCCGGAACAGTCATCTTCCAACATGACTGTGCATCAGTGCACAAAGCAAGGTCCATGAAGACATGGATGACAGTCTGGTGTGAGAAATGAAGCTGCAACAGCTGTGTTTATTGAACTCTGTGGGTTAGAAAAGGGATGACACTTCTGTTCATATGTGAGTCAATAGTGTATTTATTATTTAGATTATTGTAGTTTGATGTGTCCCAAACTACTTCAAAACCAGCAATTTAATCAATTGTGTAGAAACATTTAAGAAAGCAAAACATTTGGTTGTCCCAAAGCCTGACAGTAGTAAAACCACAAGGTTAAATTAGAGAAAATTAGGATACGACTTGAGTGCAGTTGGATGGCTGGGCAGACTGCATTCATCCACACGAATGTTCCTGGCTTCGCTGACGTTCGAGCAGCGCCAAGCAGACTGAGAGAGCCAAACCCCTTCATTTTATTTTCCAAACCATTCTTAAAGCACACAGCTGCACTCAGATATACAGGAAAAAGAGCCTTTTGAGATCTGGGCATCTAATTTAAACCAAATTAAAAAAAAGAGGAGATTATACTGGAAGAGCACAGCTTAAAGGCTCAATGTGAAAGCAACACCACTCAAAACAAGGTTGCAAAGGAGCTGAGTGATGCTTGCCTTATAATGACATTACCCTCTTTATTGCCATGCTTCCCTCAGGCTTGTGGCTGTAGCAAAATTCAATCATTATTATGCTGTTTTTTTGTTTTTTTGCTACGTTTGTGTACATTAGTCAGCTGGGAGTTACAAACAATGTTTTATGAGCTTGCTGCATGTTTTATTTATGTAGGATTAAACCAAAACTCCCCCCCATGTGTAAACAACAGTTACAGGATTCTGCGTTATGCACTTCTTTATTGTTTCATCCTCCAAGAAATGCTTCATCACATAAAATGCAAATGAAAGTCAGTGGAGGTCATCGACTCCGAGCAGTTTTAAGATCATAAATCTAAAGGAGCTGAGTGATTATTGAAGGTTTGATCATTAACGCTCTAAAGCAGGGTGGTCAATAACAGGAGAGTTGTTCGTACTGTGTTCAGGTGCTGATCTTCATACCTGACAGCAGGTATGTATGTGCATATATGCATATAAAAATAAATCTTTTACCTGTGATAGTAGACAGTGACTTATGTGGTTTATAATGCAATCACAAAGGTGGTAATCCGGAGTTGGATGGATGAATGGATGGATGGATTGGTTGGTTGGTTTATTTCAAGCATGGATTGTGCAAATACAAGACAAAAAAAATCACACAGATTTATCAGACTCATTACAGAAATAATGAAATGCAATGATTAAAAAAGAAAAAAAACACACTTAAGTGAAAGTTTATTAATTAAATATAGTGATTATTAACTAAAGTCAAGTAGTTTGATTCATTGCTTGAAAAGGAGTGGGAAGAAACAAACGTATATAATCCCACCCCTACATACTACTACTTCCCATCATCCCTGTGTTTGCACTCTCTCCCGCTAGCTTACAGACCCTCACGCCTGCTTCACACTGGACGTGGAACGAAGGCCGCTTCCATTCGGCACCCTAGTTAACCTAATGTGTGATTTACACTTGACGCGGAGCGCCGCGGTCCTCCACGGAAGACTTGCACCGTACAGCTGATTGTTTTGGTGATTGGTTAATTTTGTGCGCGGGCCACGAGCAACCTGTGTCAGTCGTGCCAGGAAGATGCTTGAGAAAGTCTGGTTTCTTTTCAAAATATAACCAAATTTTTCCACAACAAAACACTGCAATTGACAAATTAGATCGTGTTTTTGTATTTAAACAAACTCTAGATATGACAATAAACTTACAATTGTTACAAGCACACACATGCACGCGGACACGCACACAATCACCCACAAACTACCCGTGTCCAGTGTGACCCACGCGTCACACCTCCAGCATAACATAACCAGTGCAGCAAAAATAGCGAGGTTTATTGGAGCTATCCAGACGTACTGTTTTGATCCAGCAGGGACGAGGAAAACAAATACTTTCTTGGATCTATTTGTCTACAAGTGGATGCATCAGAATGGAGTGAAGCGGGGAGCTGTCTGCAGGTTCTGAGTCAGATTTATAAGCTTTTTCCAATGACATGTTTTATCTGCCCTGATACACAAGGATGTTAATAAATTGTTTAATTGGGGTGGGGTTATATAAGCTTGCTTCCTCCCACTTCCTTTCAAACAATCTATAATTTGATGCCTAGTTATCCTATGTATGACTTATCTTTGTACGGATGTAAATCCTCTTTAATGCTTGAAATAAACCATTTCCAGTAATAAACAAATCAAATAAAGAAATACTTAAAAATTATATTTTAAGCTTAATTTTCTTAAATGTATGTTCTCCATCATCAGAAACACAATTTTTGGAGTTGACTTTTAGTGATTTGCTCTAAAATGCTAAAACACAATGTTAGTTTTATGTAGATGCCTTAAATGAACATAAATGGCACAAATCTGGTTTGACAATCATGGCAAAATTACATTTATTTTGTAATATTTTGTTTCCTTCTCCCAATTCCAGACTAATTTTAGTTAACTTTGTCTGATCTCACTTCACCTTTTTCATTCTGAAGCTTCAGTAAGAATATTTAATCAAATGCATTTAGCTCCTCAGGAAAATTATTAAAGTTTATTCTGAAAGGCAAAAAAAAAAAAAAAAAAGTGCAGACTCACTAACCCATCCAGATTTAATTATCAGAACTTTGCTCTTAATTCCATCTATCATAGAGTGTTGGGTCTAAACTTTAATGAAATGATCCTCCCTTTGAAAGGATGGTTTAATTCCAACAATAATTTTAGTTTGTTTTTTTCTCAAACATCCACAGGCTTTAACTGCTCCCCATAATTTACTCTTTTTTCATCGTGTGTAGGTTTATGGCAGCCATGAAACCAGGCTCAAACTGATACTTGCTCAGGTCCCGCTGAGGGTTTAAAATAAAGCCTCTATTGTTGGTGTCTTGATAAACTGCCAAACGACAAGGAAACTGTATGTTCCTCAACAATTCTGCAGTCATTTTTTTCTGTTCTGCTTCTAATGCACTTCTCAGAATTGTATTGATTATATTAACTGCTCTAGATGAATCACAAACCATGTGGAACATGGGTGGCATTATTCTTTTGCGGCCGAGCATGTTTTTGAAGGTGCATGCAAAGAGGAATAACACTAGGTGTGAAGTGCTGCTGGATAATCAACAGCAGTCTGAGAGAAGAAGAACAGAAAATGAAAAATGTGGACATGTATGGACCGCATTCATTTTTGTATCCATCCTGTGCATTCCTTTGATCCTGAATAAGTCTAAGCCACAAAGTTTAACATTTTTTGTCATGGTGAGGATGAACATTTCATTTCATTTCATTTATTTGGTTTCTCTCATGTGCCACCATGATCTACAATAAACAAAGGGTCATACACACACCATAAAAGAAACAGAAACAATGAAACACGAGTGAAAAGGATTATGATGAAGAGCAAGTCTTATTATTCATGTCCCTTATACTAAACACTACACAACTTTGGCCATCCAGATCAAATACATCTACATAATAACTTCCATATTTTTTTAAATAATTTGTAAAAATACCACTTTTTATACTGTCTTTTTAACAGTGAACTTATTTGTGTAGTTTTCATTTCAGTGATTAAAGAATTACACATTTTTATTCCAGTAAACACAAAACCTCTTTGGCTTAATGAAGTCTGTGCAAAAGGTAAATGAAACTCATCTTTCCTTCTATAGTTACCATCAGTAATTAATCTAAATTTCCACACATATCATCTGGAACCAATCTGAACATCCAAAATTTTGTCTATTAAAGTCAAATCATCATCAAAGGAAAGCCCGATATTTCCCTGCAAAGCATTTCCTCCTGATTTGTTTTCTTTTGGGATTGCATCCCCTCCATTGAAGACACACACACATGCATCCATGTGATTGTCTGAAGACACAATATGACATTTGTATTTTGAAATGCTCACATGCTGCATTCAGGGATTTAGTGACTGAACATTTGGCTCAGAAAAGCAGACTTTTCTTCATGCCGAGAATCCCTACTTCCCTCTGAATCACAGGTGTTCACATTTCATCGATGGGAAGTCGTTTCTAAAGCAGCTGCCTGACTTCATTAACAACTGCGGGAACATTCGTCCAAAGGGAGCTGTTAACATACCATAATCACAGGGATTTCATTTTGCATGGCAGCGATTTGAATACTTTTGATCCGACTATCGTGCAGGGATACATTAAGCTGCCAAGTTTTCACACATTGGCCCATCTGATCATGTCTCACAGATCGTGATTCCATCAGACATCATTAAGTCACAGAAAATCAGTCGTTGGTAAAGCTAAAACAGTTTGGTAGCTACAGCTACAACAACAACATTGCTCCTCTGTGTCAGAATACCTTTAAAAACAACACTAAGTTAAAGCCCATAAACTTTGAAGGCAGTTTCAGACCAAAGGCTGTAGACACAAAACACCTTTAATGATTCCTTCACACTTGGTTTTCACCGGTTTGTTTCTTTGGCTTGTCTGCTTCTTTTGGCCGGCGTGAAAGCTCAACTGAACTTTGGTTTGTATCAATCAGCCAAACTCTTGTCTGCTTTAAAATAAAGGCTTCTGTTTCTGATTAGTGACTCAAAAGAACTGCACTGAACATAGAGCATAAATAAAAAAAAGCGCAGTGAATTTTTGGAAAAAAGCTTAAAGTTCCACTTTCCACCAACTTGTTAACATCCTTTGATGAAGCGTTTACCCTCTTTTGACACATTTAAAACCAATTCTGAACACTAAGATAAGTTTTAATAAAAGCAGCAACAACTGGCTTATGATTTTCAGCCACCATCTTGCTTGCCACCAGGTCCTCTTGCTTCAAAGAGTCGATGGAAAATTTTGTTTAGGTATTTTTTTTTTTGTGGCCTTGTTCTCACGATGGAGAATGTCTATTAAGAAAATTAGGCTTAATATTGCATTTATTATCATTTGTTCAAATCATTGCGGATTAGAAGCAGACGTAAAAAATGCCAATTGAACAAGATCAAATTTGTGATACACTGGTCGGGCTACAAGCTCCCTGCTTTACTCCATTCTGATGCATTCACTTGTAGACGACTAGATCCTTTGTTTTCCTCATCTGAGTTGCCATCTGGCTCAAAACTGTACAGCTGGATAGCTCCAATATCATTTGACATTTTTGCTACACATTATTGGGGTTGTAAGGGGCTGTAAGCTGGCAAAATATTTCATAAGCATTCCTGCCTATAACTCAAAAGAATATTTCAGATGGACTCGTTCTATCGTTCTGCAAATATTATGTCCTAATGGCTAAAAACAGGAACGCTTTGAAACTTGATCAAAAGATGAACAGAGTTGGTCTTTAATCAGAAAAAGCTGGAAAATCTCACATGATGGTTGGATGGGTAAAGTGAATGCTCATATTGAGAAAGACAGCACCAAATGAGCTGGAGCTGTAATTGTGTGACATTTTAAATGGATTTGATACTCTCAGCTTTAAAGGAAGACACATTTTTGACATTTCCCTTCCAAACTGAATGTAACCAAGCAGACAATGCTGGTCTGAAAGTATTGGACCGAATTGTCTGATGGAAATAAGACACAAGGAGACACTGTAAAAGCAACAAACTCTGATAAATTGAACTTTTTTTGAAGCATTGATGCTTTAAAGAGCCTTCCTATCATGACCCTGAGCTTCCTGTTGCTTTCTGTCAGTTTTTTTAACCACACCAGAGGAGTTCAGACCCACGTCTCCCAACACTCTAGGTGATCCACTCCGAGGAAGATTGACATCATTAACCCAGCAGGACCAGACAGGCAGCATGGCCTCATTCTGAAGCCACAGAATCAACAGGATGTCCAGTAACATTTTTTTAATTCTTCTTTGGAGCAGACTGCTGTTCCCACATGCCTTAAACGAAGCCCAGCAATCCCCGTGAGCCCATTCATGTGTCACTGTGACCATGACACTTTGCTATCTCTCATCAAAACCAGCATCCCCTGCAGTCTGATCTGGACACGGATCAGCTTGGCCTCCCAAGCAGCACGCTCAGTCTGTGTCATTTGTCATCTGGAGTCATTCTTACACTTGTCCACTGCAGCACAAAATCTCATTACTGCCAAACCAGTTTAGTATTGTGTTAGTGTCACCGTCAGCTTCTCAATGCTTGAACATGAAATCCAGTTTGCAGTTTTTATTTATAAAACGGGTGGATTTCAGCATGCAGGCAGTACAGGCTTAAAAGCAGGCATCTCTCTGAACACCAACTAGTGGTCAGCTGTGGTTGGAAGGGCGGTTCTCCTCCAGTGGTGTCAGGTATTAAAATAAATAGATTTTGTTACTTTTTTTGGCTACTTTATACTTGTACTGAGTGTCAAAAATATAAGCAACTTTTCCCTCTACTCAACTATATTTTCGATTGAAAATATGTACCCTTAACTCCACTACATTTGAATGGACACTTACCTTTACTCGTTACATTGTGATTGTGCGCAAAGGTTTGTCAGACGGATTAGACGATATCACCAAATGCAGGATACTTAAGGTACTGCATGCTATTTATGAGCTAAATCCAAGTAGTAACTTTAGAGTGAGGGGGGTGCAGGCAACAAAACCTTGCAGTACCGCAACTGACCAGAGATGGGTGGAGCTTAAAGTGAGCAATTTCACTTTGACTGCCACGTTAAAGCAGTCCTAAAAACTTTCCCACCTAAACTGAACTTGTCATTATGGCTCAACGCTCCTCAATCTGCATCTTCTGCTTGTGAGCGTCTTTTTAGCAGGGCTGGCTTCATTTTCACACCAAAAATTGATCAAATAGGTTCAAACTCTAAAAACCAGCTTTTGTTAAAACTGATCAGAAATATCACACCCCACTGAGACTAAGAGCTGAATTACTTCTAAGTCAGCTCTGACTTTTTCTACTACTCTACCCTATTTTTTTTGTTATTTGGAAATATTGTTTGTGCCTTTTTTGAACATCTGAATGGGACTGAGACTAACTTTTGTTCTAGTTATAATTTATTTTATTCTGTCATTTTGAAACTTTAAAGTGTTAAATTTAATTACTTTTCATTCATTCATCTCTAATATTAGGAAATAAAACCTCATAGTCTTCTATGAGCCAACATTCAAAACGAGGGAGAGGGCTCGCAAAGCTAGCTGATCACCGCTAGCTCGAGTTGCTAGCGGTGATCAGCCACTTTCTTCTTGAAAGGGGCTTTCTCATTCAAGTCAGATCATAAGGACCTGCTTGTTTTCTTGGGTGTGGGAGGGGCTGCTGTTTAGTGCGCAGTTTTTAAAAGATTACCCCGGGCTCACACCGCTAGCGTTACAGCTCCAATGCGAGCGCCGCACTCTTTACATAACTTTGGAAGTCCGAGAGGGAATCCTGCTGCAGGCGTTCACATCCTGTGTCTACGGTCAGGTCTCTGCGTCGCTGTGAATTTGTTTCGTTTGTTTCAAATTTTGCCAGATGACGCAGCTGAATCGCAGCAAATAAAGGGGGGATTAGCGTGAACATGTATGAGTTTCTGAGTTTTGTGATGTCTGCAGCAGAGCCCGTGGCTGCAGCCAACTTGTAGCTAATATGAGCCATCGACTGCAGCTAGACCGCTCCCGCATCGCACCTGAGCTGTAACGCTAGCGGTGTGAGCCCGGGCTCTGAAATGTATGAACGGAGCAAAATACCGCGTTGGGGTTCTTTATAGTGAGGAATGAACAGTATTTAAAGCTCAAAAGTTGATTTTATGGTACGACCCCTTCAAATCGGATACTTTTATAGTTTCACTCAAGTATTACTGTAATCGGTTTTACAGTACGGTATCTGTACTTTTACTCAAGTATGGTTTTCAGGTCCTTTTTAAAGCTCTGGTCTCCTCCCGTATTCATTACCAGAACTGAATATGCACACATTCATAAGCAGCATCGGTCTGTCAATCAAGACAATGATAATGGAGATGTCAGCAGAGAAAGAAATGGCAACATAAGTGTAGGGGTACAGTGCAGTGGTGCGGTGGTTGGTCCTGTCACCTCACAGCGAGAAGACCATGTTTTGAATCCCAGCTGTGTGGAGTTTGCATGTTCTCTTCATTCATGCGTGGGTTCTTTCCTGGCAAAAACAGGCTTTAAAATAAATAAATAAATAAATGAATAAAAGAATAAATACTTAAATAAAAAGAAAAATAAGAAATTGATAAAACAATAAATAATAAAATTAAAATAAGTACATGGAAATCATTACAAATAAATAATAATGATTGAAAAATATAAATAGCATAAAAAATAAATTATAGAAAAAAAAATTAAAAAATTAATTAAAAGAGATAAATGTAAAAATTAAACCGGCTTTATAGGTCAAATTTTAATTAAAAAAAAAAAAAAAACCTTCTTCAATGATTTAAAATTATGCACATTTTTGACAAATGTCTTTAGTAAAATTTGTTGTGCACTCATCTAGAAGTGAAGCCCCAGAACTTTTTTTTGGTCAAATTACCACACATAATTACACACTGATGAGTGATATCAGGAAAAGATTAGCCACATTAGAGAGGAAAAGTTTAAACTCTTTGGAAAAACAAAGACCACTGTAATTCAGAAATCATTCCCTGCTGGTGTTTGGTTCAGTCATCCAATCACCGTAGTCAGAATCTTAACCCTTCCAGTGTTTATGCTCTTTGATTTACTGTCATTTTTTTAATTGATCTTTTTTCTTTTCTCCCTCAGAATCTGCTAGGATTACATTGATTCTTTTAACGGTTGAAAAGTTAAAGCAGAGATTTTGTGTTTAAGCGTTACCAGCGTTAAAGGGTTAATTGAGATCCGTAGATTTTCACACTTGCCCAATTATCAGTAGCTTCCAGAACAGACTGCTATTCAACCTCCATTATACTCTGCCATTCAAAAAAAAGCTCAAGCAGAAAAATCGGTTTAATTGCTCTATAATTAGGTGAGGCTGTCAGTATGAGACATAGTAAAATGTTTGTTAGAACGTCCGGACACCAACAGAGCATCACACATCTCCTACATGCGGTTGTGTTCAGGGTTTAAATGTCTCTATTTTCTCAGAGCTAACAGTCAGAGCTTCTTCTCAGCAATCTTAGGACGTTATGCGTGGACATGGACACTGCTGGATCCTCTCTTCAGCCTTTGCCTCGTGCTGACGGTTAACTGTCGATTTCCTGTGATGTTCAGAACAGTTTCTTTCTTGTTCCTTTCTCAAGTCATCTAATGCTTTTTTCTATGCCTACAAAGTGGACATTAAAACACAAGCAGGGTGAAAGAGAAGCCCCCCCCCCAATTATCTTAGCTTTTTTGCAGTGTAGTTTCTGCATTGACTGGAGGAGTTCATCAGAAATTCCCCTTTGAGTTGGACTGTTACTGTTGGCGTGGAGTAAGCCGAGGAAAACAAAGACGTTCATGGATCTATTTGTCTCAGGAAGCAGGAAGCTTGTAGAGCGCCAACTGCAGCTCCAACTTAGCAGCTATAAAACAGTGTTTTTCTTCTCTTCCTGATTCAGAACAGTTTGATTTGTGTAATATATTTCAAGCTTGTGTACAATTGTTCAAGAAATTTGCATAAAGATATGATTTACGTAAGGGAGTGGAAGGTTTGTCTTTTTTTCCTCACCCCTATTTCCTTTCTTACATTGTGGGAACAGCATTATTATGTTATTATGAATACAATTCCATACAGATGCATATTTGGATATATAATACAAATACACATTTATTGAATCATTTGTTATCTGTTCAAATATTTAGACTAATAATATATCATTACATTTTACCTGTCAAAGGTATTCCTTTACTTGTTTTATTGTCCCCTCCTTACATCTTGTATTTGTACATTTGTTTTAAATGACTCTCAAGGTTGTTCTACAAATGTAACTTCCCTTACTGACACAGACATTTTGATTCTGAACAAAAAAATACTCAGAAATGCGATTTGTCCTCCATCATAAGAAAAATTCAACAAGTAATTATTAAAAACACTTAAAAACATCAATTTCGTTAAAACTTTACACACAAATACAGACTCGTAGTTTTGCAATTATCTTCAATGGTATTTTTTATATTTATTTTAAATGTATTATTTATTTATTTTTGTTTCCTTTATACAATGAATGTAAAAAATAGAGTCTAGAATTGTGGAACATTTCAAACTTTTTGTTAACAAATGGGTCTTTAATCAAAGATAATATAAATAAAAAAGACTGTAACTCCTACATTTTCCTTTATTTTACATATTTTATACATCGCTATTACTTCACTTTCCCAGTCATCTTCTTTAGAGTTCTGGGAATTATTCTATATATATTTTAAATTTCCTTATTTGTAAACACTGTGGCTTAAGTTATGTATTATATTCAGACATTTTTAACAACCAGATAAAAAAAAAAAAACATTAAACTGATGTAAATAATGAATACATTCAAGTCTATTCAGTCTTTGTCTTTGTAACACTTATTAAATTCCTTGCCATTAATAGTCTGTCCGTGCGTACCTAATAGAATATAAAATATATTCACTCTATTGAGCTTAACCACAATGACTAATGGGGCACTTAAGGCCTTAATGGGCTCAACAGAATTTATCAGATGCAGACAGTGTCCTTAGTCAGCAGTAAAATGACTAAACGGTGAGCACACCAAGGAGACTGAGATAGACGGGTCATGACTATTGGAATTTAGGATCCCAATTTTACCAAAGTGGAGGAACAACCTCTGAAATTTCCATCAAACATTCATTTAATTGTTTACACAGCTTGAAATAAAGCTTGAATAATGCATCACACCCCATATGTCCAAATGTGACGTTTAAAAGTTAAACAGAGATGCTATTGTTACTGCCTGTAGTTTTCTACAAACAAGCAATTCTGTAAATGAGATATGCCTTGAGTTTAATAACCTTCTTTTGATTTAAAACCTGCAAACCCATGGTGGTAAAACGTCGTCCAGCAGAAAATCAAAGCAAGCTTTGGTTTAAACATGAAATTGGCTTGACAAGTTGAAACTGCAGCCAATAGCTGAGTTTCTTAAGTAAAAGCTGATGGTCTTGGACGCTGAAAAGAAAATTCCAGCCAAAAGTTAGAAAAGGTCACATCTGAATTCAAAAACAAGTGAATTCTTCGACACATATGGAACACAGACGACCACAAAACCTCATTCTGAACAAATTAGAAGGAAAATAATCAAAACCAGGTCTGAAAGTCTTTATTTCTCTGACAATGGTGAGGTCAGAAACTGGTCTAAATGGAATCCATTAATTAGTCCTGTCCCAAATTAAACATTCTGGCGGTTGTACGGTTGATTTTGAAGACCCTTGACAAAGTTTGTTTTCCTCTCATGACAAACAATGCAGCTCAACCCTTGTTCTATCTTATAGGGTCGAGATGACCCAAGCTTTACATTGACATGTTATCCATCCCATGAAAAATATGGATGAAGGTGGAAGGATTTCATGTCTCAAACACCAGTAAAAATCAAAATTTATTGGAAAAAAAAAAAAGTACACAGTATTGTGGGGTCAGATCACCCCACTCCCAACGTCAACATACCTAGGATAGCACAAAGGTTAATGCAGTTGAGTAATATCCACATCAACTAATTTTACTGAAAATAAAGCACCAAATACCATTAGTACCCAGATGCTGCTGACTAAGAATTTCTTTCAATAAATACTCATCCTCTAATGGATTTGCTGCCTTCTCACTCAACTCTCAGCACCGCTGACTGGTTTCTTAGAAATGACATTGAGGCCAACCAAATGGCCTTCAGAGTCAGCACATCTCATTCCTGCAAAACATCGTTAGGAGGATAATATGTAAAGTTGTTTTATTAGTTTGAGTGTTTTACAGAAAACTGCTGGATTCGGCTAACTTTGCAGCAAGAATCCACAAGAAAGAGGTAAATAAGAAGTGTTCATACAAGAGTTGACTTTTTGTTAAAGGTTTATTTGGTCAAATTTATGAAAAGAAGTATGAATTTTCAGAAAAATAAAAGCAAAATTTGAGATAAAAGTCATAATTTTAAGACATTGAGGTAGTTCAGGACTACAAGAACCTATCAAGTAAAATAACCGGAGGAACATTTCTCAATTTCTCAAGCTAAGAATATAAACAACCAGTGGGTGCAACTTATGGTTAACAAGGTAAAACTAAGCAGTTTTTTCATGAATTTAAGGACTCTAAGCTAAAAGGACATGAGATGCAACAGGTTGGATCCCCTTTTAAAGCAGCAAAAAAGACATTTGTAACCTTAAAGACAAACACATTATGCAATTCTGTGTTTATTGGACAGTATCAAAAATAATCATATCAAATCATGCATCTTGAAAACACAATATAACTTTATTTACACATAAATTAAGGTTTTACAAACAACAGAAGTCTATTAACACAAAAAACATTCACCATTTTTACATTTCCTAACGTAATTGCAGGCAAATATCAAAATCCTTCCTCTAGCGGTATGCACAGAAAATCAATTCTTTACAAATCTATGACCTTTTGTTTCACTTAATGAGCTTTTGATTTTCTTTTTTCTGCTAATTACCACATCGTAGTGTGAGCTTCCTGCCCTAAAACAGCAGTTTAGGTTAGTATTATCCTTGTGTTTTTCATATTTATTGCACTGCATCGCAGCTTGTAAAATGTAGCCGCTTTAAATTAAGGTTACTTAATGATCATGTATCCGGATGCCCTAATTTCTCTGTCACTGCACAGAAAATTGCTGTTTTCACCCTTGACGATATATCATTAAGAGGGTCAGAACTTGTAGTCCATTTGTCACAGTCATCCATTGCATGACATTGAAGCAAAGTATTAATTTATTACTGTACATGTGCTACAACAGCAGCATTAATCCTAAAGTATGTAACGAAACGACGTCAATTATCGCTAATAAAACTACAACAATACCCTGATATGGTTCAAACAGAGGACGACAACATTACGCACCAAAAAAAACACATTTTTAGACATTTAAATGGTCAAAGCAGTTTGTTACATAAGTGCACCTGTGATGGATGATGTTAAATATCTAAAGGACAGAAATACAAAAGGCTGCAACATTTACAGCATTCTTCAGCGCGAGCACGGAAACGAAAGCGGGGACAGAGTGCAGGTAGCCCTCATCTGAGATTCATGTCTCAGTTTTAGGAGAAACAATTAAAGATCTGTTTAACTTTTTCTTTGAAATCCATCAACATGAACAAAAGGTAAGCTCTGATAAAGATATTTTTACATTCATGAATGGAATGCTGACAGGTAAGACCAAAACCCGTCAGTGTGCATGGCGCATCAGCACGTGGTCTTTAACACTTTCAACCACTACAAAAATCTATTTTTGACTGTTAAATCACATATTTTTGTACAGTAAATATATATTTTTTAGTCGTACTATCTCTTTTTTTTTTTTTTCTTTTGTTAATAGAAAATGTTTCTGAAGTCACTTTCATGACTGAAGCTTAGAAAACAGCAGCGTGAGACCATCAGATGTCTTATCAGTGAGCAAATCATGGCACTCGGTGTGTTTGTCATTTCTTAAAGCCACAAAAACAAGAAACTAGTGAGATCTTATCTGACAGTTTCAACATAGATCACCTGAGCTCTCTTTCAACAAGTATGATCAAATCTGGAGCGGTATTCTGATGGTTTGCCAAACGTATGTAAACGAGACAGCGAGGCAGAAGTTGTTATATCTTTTGTGTTTTTTAACCCTTTAACTCTCTGGTATTTATGTTAGCTCTAGTATTTATATTCTTTGATTTACTGTTTTCAGTCATTAACATAATAATTCCATAAGATTCTGAAGGAGAAAAGAATCTACTGGAATTATCATGTTAACAGTTGAAAAGTTACAGTATCGTAAAGATTTAGTGTTTAAGCGCCACCAGCGAGGCCTCAGATGTTAAAGGGTTAAAAAAACATAAATATTAGAATAAAATAGTGGTTAGACAGGTGAGTATTTTCAAGTAACCAAACGTCCAAGTTGGTTAGCTTTGGAAATTGTGGAAAAGTTGGGTAAAAGTCGAGAAATTAGTTGGTCTTCAAGTGATCTGCTTGGCTTAGTAACTTGCACGAGTAAAACATGGCGTCATATATTAGTCAAAACTCCACACAGAATTAAGACATTCCCGCGTATGTTCAGACACTCCTCGCGGATAATTCAGACCTCCACGTGCTCCCGCGAGCAGAAAAAGTAATCGCATACGAGAGACTGTCTACATCTGCATGCGTGAGCTGGTCCCTCTGGCACAAATTATGCGGTCAAGGTCGGCCCTGGGGATAGGTGACCTAGGCAGCCGCCTAGGGTACCATCTGCTGGAGGGGGCACCAATTGCAATTACTTTTTTTTTTTTTTTTTTACAGTTTTACACACCGCTTATTTCTTGTAAAAATGTTTTTAAAAATGTAATAATTAAAACCAGGAATAAAATAACTCAAAAGTTTGACATAATCAATAATTTTGCCAGGTGCTGTTCTACTCCTCGCCTGACACAGCCCCTGTCAAAGCTAAGTGGTGATGGTGGTGGTGGGGGCTATCTGTTAGTGCTTCTTTATGTAAATCTTTACATCTTTAACACTAGAGATGCCTGTTAAAAGATCTACCACACTGAGAGGATATACAAAATGTTTGTGCAGTGGTTAGTGTGGCTGCCTCCCATAGGAGGGGGTTATAGGTTCATCTTCTGGCAAGGTCGAAGTGTTAATACGCCAAAAAAAATTAAGCGATTATTAATATTTTATTATTGAGAATTAAATTAAATAAACAATAACTTTAATGTATTCCAGGCAGCTACAGTGTTTCTTTTTTGTGTGCAGTGATATTTGTGTGTGGGTGGAGGGGTTGGGCCCCATGCAGCCCAGGGCTGATGTTAGACCCACATAGACCATTCCAGTAACTGCGGGCTCCTCAAAATAGACCAATCAGAAGAAAGCCAACGCAGCCTTGTGACTCCACCCCCAAAAGTCAAAAGTCATTTTCCTCTTACACGCACAAAGCGAGCACGACCAGCGCACATGACAAAATGGCGCACATGCACGTGCTCAGAGAAATTCTGCTAGCGTCATCTAGACCCCAAAAGACAGCGTGCTGAACTTTTTTTTCAATGATCTTTAATCTTCACTGGTGTCTGTCACAGACATGAGATCCTGTTCACCTTTAGTCATTGGCGGGATCCCACATCAATATGAGGATGGGGTCATCTGGACCCCTTAAAATGGTACAAGGGTTAAACATGCATGAGGATGTCTTATTTCTGAGTTTTGACTAATAAATAATGCCATAGTGAAAGAGAAGCATCGGACATACAGTCATTAGGTCGCTGCACACTCCTGGTACTCCTGTGAGTAATTCCTGGCACAGCCTCTCTCGCTGTCCTACAGAGGCAACTGTACAACTCTGACAACTCTTAATTAGGCTAAACATTAACCACTATTGGCTTTTATGATTGCACCTTGTGGATTATTAAAACGAAGCTGCTTCCAGTCTTGTATTACTCAGTAGTTCCCGCGGATCGGACAATCATGCATAATTCATAATAAGTAAAACTCTGCGGCACAACAACAGGAAATGCTCCCTATAAATATTGTGTTGGAGCCATTAAGGAATGTATCATGTTTGAATGGATTACTGTTGCTTTCTGTGGGGGTAGGATGGGAGGCTTTTTTGCTAAAACTATAAGGAAATATATATATATATATAAAATATTTGTTTTTATCTTTTGTGGAGCAAGAACCTTGAAAAAACATAAAATTTGCAAACTGGACAACTACTTCATGCAGCTTGAGCAGATAGTTTGTTGTTTTGAATGTGAAAACTGAACCACACAGGAACTTGTATTAGATGTTCATATTGAAGACCCACAACTATAGCTCATTATTCTCCAAAAAAAGTACATCTGTAACAAGCAGCCCTTTTTTAGTCACAGAAAAGATCCACAATCAGCAGTAATTGTCAGACTAATCATAAAATGTTCAGTTTTCTTTGCTTTTATGCTTTTTTTTTATTTCTTGACAAACAAGGCTAATCCTTTGAGTGCCCCACTAAAAGCAAATTGCTTTACAATCTACACAAGATCAACTCTTATCTCTGCTCTGTCTCCGCTGGCAGACGAAGTCATGAATGGGAGCAGAAAACGTGAGTTTTTTTCAGAGATAACAATTTCCGAGCCGGGTCATCATCGCTGTGTGTCTTTTTGGAGCTGAAAGGCTAAAGAGAAGAGCGTGGATGACAGATGGCACACATTAACCTCGTCGTGCTGTTCGAGCCGGACGTCGGGTGCGTGGAAATATTGTTGTAAAAACATCAAGGTTGCCATGACAGTAAATGCACCAAACCTTGAGGTTATCTCTTTCCCTGGATTTGATAAAAATGATCAACAATTGGAGGATGCTGCGCACAAAAACAGCCTTTACAAAATTGAAGGACGAATCCCTCATTGAGAAAGTTGGCACTAAGAAACAGTCATCTTATTGAAGGTAAAAGACTTGGCAAATGAAAGACTATAAATTCTTGTACCAGATTTACAAAGAGGGAACGAAAAATGAAGAAATTGAGGAAAAAATGTTCATAAAAAGGCCCTTTACTTCTCTTGAAGTGTTGTTAGAGGGAGGAAATGCCACTAACAGCACATTTCACAGTGTCACTTCTGCATATTGTTGCCTTAAGTTTTTCATTTTATGGCATCAAAGAGGAAAACCTTAACAGAAAATATGAAAGGAATTAAGGAAAATAATTTGTTCATTATTATTATTATTATTATTTATAATTTAAATGAATTAAAATTAGAAGTAATTCCAGATGCATCATCGGGAGAATTAAATAACTTATTAAAAGGTGTTTTTCATTCATTTTCACAACTAGGATTTGTCCAAACAGCCTGATCTGCCAATTCTTGCTTTATTTACTTGTCTCCAGAAGTTAAGTAAACGGCACTTAAGTGTTTTCTAACAGCAGAAACTCAATCTGTCTCTAATTTACAATCCCCTCTCCTGTAATCTGAACTTTGAAAGTGGCACATCTTTGTAAATCAAATAAATAAACTATACATAAGAACCTAATGACGTTACAGCTTCACATTTCTTACTTCTTGATGCATGCCAAGGAAAAGCCTGTTATAAATTTACAGCATTTTTGACCAAACAGGCAGAATTATAGGAATGCAGCATAAAAGCAGTAATAATATTCTAGAAATATAATTTTTTTTAATCACTTTTGAGTTTTTTTTTAAGAAAATGTTCATTCTGACACATATTGATGTTTACATTTGGCCTGTGCATTTTAAAATGTATTTACAGCTGAATTATGGGCTCTTTTTAAGCACACAGCCAGAACAGGAGTGTGTTTGGTTAGTTTATGGCTTGAGGTTACTGAAATTCACCATCGTTGGGGTTTTGTGAGTCTTGTGAGACATGCTTCCACATGCTGGTTAAGAGAGTTTCAACTGTAAGTGCTGTTAACAACACAAATGCTGACTCAATCACACAGCACAATAGTTCTGTGTGTGAGGAGTCATCCACTTTCTCCAGATTTTTTTAACCGTCGGGTCGGTTACTTTGAGATTTTTCGAGTTTGTTACCATTTTGATTCTGTTTGTTAAGAGCATCGAGGACTGTCTGCGTGCCCTTCTGGTCCTCCGTGGAGCAGTTGGAGACGGCGTTGGCCACGAGGCAGAACTTGCGCAGGAGGATCTCCCTGAGCAGCAGGTAGACCCACGGGTCCAGGATCTGGTTGAGGGACGCCAGACGAATCGCTGTCAGGAAAAAGTTGCAATCCAGAGTCCTGCTGTTAGTAGATGTGGATGATAGGCCGCACTCGTGGGACGACATTCGGTTGGAGATCATCCTCAGCATCAGTACCTATGGGAGGAGGATTGGAGATGTCATAATATCCACCATAAATTAAAGGTGCTTTAGCAAAAAACAGCTGGTTCATTCTACTCTGAATCTTCAGATCTGCAGGTTTAAATTGAAGGGAAAGTGTTTGTAACCACAGATTAAAGAGGCGCAATATTTGTAACATTTTTTATCTCTATGTTTGACATTTTTTATGCCTTTGCACAGTAAAAATGGCAAAACCTACCAGTAGAGGAGACCAGCATATGAGCAAGACGCACATAATCCCCATCAGCTGAATGACTGTTTCTGTGGTGAGCCGTTCCCACTGTTTGGAAGCCTGGGACGCGCCAGATTTCGTTTTACACCGGATTATCAAACCCCGGATCGTCATGACATTGCAGGACAAAGTCACCAGCAGAGAGAAAATCCCAAGCGCGGCGAAAGTGACGGCAAAAATGGTGTTTCCTGGCACCTTGCTGTCCCCGGTGCTGATGAAGCACCAAGTGCCCGGCCACTGCTTCTGATACTCCCCGACCCCCGCGATGGGCAGCAGGGCAAAGAGTAGCACGAGGAGAAACATGACGGCCAGGATCTGTTTGGTCACACTTGTCTTCATGTGGTTGGAGTACCAGTGCGGGTTCGTTATCGCCATGGCTCTTTCTATCGCCATGGCACTGGCCAAGAAGAGGGCGCACAATCCAAAAGTTGTCATACAAACCCCGAAAAAGGAGCAGAGGCACCCATCGGTGTCTATGTTCTCCCATTTGCGACCTGCCCGGTACACTGATATGACGATGGGACTGGTCAGGAGCTGTCCGAACAGGTCCGTCAGCGCCAGAGATCCAATGCAAAGCAAGAAAGACTTTTTCCTCCGGTTCTCCTTCCTTCTGTAAGAGATGGACACCAGAATAAGCGCTAAAGAGTTCCCGACTAAACCAGTGACCATCATGGTTATGGGGAATCCAACGGACACAGTTCTGCACGCGGAGTCATTGATGTTGCTTTCAAGCAGCGCCTGGGAGACGTTGGAGCACAGCATCTCTTGAACAGTGGTCCCTGAGCCCTGTAGAGAACTGCAGCAGCCTATAGACATTCTTTAGGAAAGAGGAGGCTCATGCACAGCACATATTCCACGTTTATTCGTCTGCAGTCATCTTGCGCCTCCAGCCTCTCCAAGCGAATGCGCTGCGTAAAAGCGCGTCGGGGCTTTTACGCCCCAGAGGCGGGTCTCGCTGCTGACAGCGATTACGCAGCAAATGTGGGAAAAATATCTTACTTGATTTTTTTTTGTTTATCCTACACCAATTAATTAAAAATAAACAGATAAAGATAACATAAGTGGAAGCCACGAGCCAAATAAATAAAACATTTTGAGCGTTTTTCTCTCTTTAGGATCGGAGCGGTTTGTATGGAGTTCCATTTGTGCCAAAACACACCAAATTAAGTTCACTTGTACTTGTTTGTATAAGATGCAGAGATTGTCTCAAGTCTCTTTTTGCAAGTCAAAGTTAAGTTTAAGGGTTTTGAATTTAAATTCAAGTATATGGAGAGAAAATAGATTCTTTGGATTTGTTTGTGCATTCTTGATTTGTAACTTATACAATACATTTTGGGTATAACTGCACTTGCAATTTTGTAACCACAAGTAAAAAATGTCAGAACTTTAAACTGTAACAGTTTAAAAAATAATTACACATACAACTCTTTAAAAAATACACATCAATCACCTTAAAGCGCACTTACCCACAAATCTGATTTGAGACTCTTTCTGTCTCCAAGTTTTGAGTGTAAATGATGCGTTTAAGTGCTGCTAGAATGCTGGAGTTTTCTTATCAGCTGCTTTGAACTTAAATTATGAAAAATATCTGGTGAAAACTTAACAGTAATTGGGATTAATTAATGTAAAACAGTCCAAATATGCTTTTATAAAACATTCAACACTAAAGTTTTGTCATTATGTCTTAGTTCCAAGTCCTTGAGGTTAAGTGTCAAGTCTGAAGCTTGAGCATGGCTGAAATTTGAGTCTCAAGTCCAAGTCTCTACTGCTGGTGAGCATTTTTCCACATTTCTGTGCTGTCAAAACAGCTTTGACTACGTTAAAAGTGCTGATTTCAAACAAAACACTCAATTTGGGAGTTCTGTGCAGTCATTTGTATTTTTTTAGTGTTGACTTTATGAATGATAGTGAATGATTGTCTTGTTGTTTATTCTGTAATACAGCTTTTAAAATAAAAAAAATGTTAAAGTGGTCTATTAATCCATAATTATTGCAAAAAATTGTCAAAGCAACCTTTAATTTCAATCATGTCTCAATTGGTATGAAGAAAATTATTTATGGCAATATTGTAAATTAACCTCTCAAGACTCGAGCTAATATTTGAGCTAACCCTATATAGTCACAAGGCTCCAGTTAAGAAGAATTAACTTCTGTTGTGCTATAACACAAAATGTGATTTACATATGTGGACAGCAGTAATAAATTACTCATTTTGTTGAGACATATAGAATGTTTTTGAAATTCATGAAGTTTTAAAAGGTAATTTAATGTTTTCCTTTATTTGGTAAATTTTCATATTTGATTTTAGATAGAATTTGATGAGCAGTAACACTCATCATTTGACTGAGCTTGAGAAGTAAAAATAATCTTTTAAAAGATTCACTTCAAACCTTTAATGAAACCTCCTGCGTGGGTCAGAGATCCACAAAGTTTAAGATACACAAGGCAAATACTGTCTACATGCATGACGCTTTGAAGCAAACGCATAGTTTTGTTTTTATGTGAGTGGAGCCATGAAATAAAGTATTAATGAGTCCAGATTGCACAGTAAAGTTTTGTTGAAGTTTGTAGGTCTCAAAAAGTCGGACTGGAGAGAAAATATTGGTTAAAATTCTCAGAGCTGATGGGAGGAGTCACAAAACTCTCAAGTGTTGCAATACCAGTTGAGCTAAATATGAAACAGCACAGCAGCTTTAAACTAAGGACAAATATATCCATTGCAATCAGTTTTAACATGGAAGTTGCCCATGAGGTAAACAAGAAAGTAAATCCTGTTTCATGAGGAATTTGAAAAGAGATGAAAAAAGAAAACTACTAATCAAATCCTATTTTTGTCCGGAAAAAAAAAACAATGATAAAAAAGGTTTTTTTATGAAGCTAATGTTTAATAGAAAAAAAATCTAATAACCAAATGTTCTTTAACTGAAAATATTAATGTCTGAAATACAATGGATTGGCTTTGTTTTTATGTATCAGACGATGTTTTTCTTGTAACGTTTTTGTGACATCTGTCATATAGGAAAGCATGGCTGTCTGGAGAACATAATTTCCTCTGAGGTTTTCAAGGTGATGGTGAGGGAAATCCAAATCCATTTGCTGAAAGATTGGTTTCAATTTGTTCACAAATAGCTCTCTGCTGAACAAGTCATTTGTGCTCCGTCTGTGCTTTGTGGAGTGCATTCAGCTCGAGAGGCTGCATCCTCAGCCTAAAGTTATTAATTAAATCCTTGAAACACAGAAGGATGCTCAAGTTTGTTTCTGAGAAAAGACAGAAAGTTCAAACAAGTAATTTATGTATAAGGAAGAAAGAAGTCATAAAGATCTTTGGATCAAAAGAGGGGTTTTTTTGTGCTTTAATTTGGTAATTCAGAATCCAAATTATTTTCATTGTGATAGTAAATTTTAATGAAATTATAGGAGCTCAAGAGGTACTGGGAGGAAAGAAAAAAATATCAGTGCGCAAAATGAAACTGTACAAAGATGCAATTCAGTTCAGTTTTTTTATATAACCCGTAATCACGATGCAATCCTGTCAGTGGAGACATGAAGTCAGTCAGAAAATATAAACAGTAGCTGGTTGCTAAACTATACGAACTAAAGTTAACCTGGCACCCCTGCTCTTAGACTCCCCTTCTCTGTGAGGAAAAACTTAAAAAAATATATATTGCGAAAAAATAAGAAACGTAAAAGAAAGAAAGTTAAAAAGGAATAAAAAGATAAATTCTCAGCAAGGGTGTGGGTTTGTGTGGGTGTGGCTTGTTTTTGTAGGTGTTCAATAAAGTGACTGCTTGTGGGAAAAACCTTTTTTCTCAGCAGCATGGTGGGTTTTGTCCTGATGGACCGGTAGCGTCTGCCGGAGGGCAGTAGGGGGTAGACTGGGTAGGTACAGTCTTTGGGGATGCTGGTCACTCTGCTGAGGCTGCGTGACCGCTTGTCATCTATCCGGGAGATGGAGGGCGTGGCTGATAGTTCTTCTTTCTGCTGACCTCACCACTCTTTGGAGCCTCTGGCGTTCTGCTTCAGTGCAGAGAGCCTGAGCGCCCTCAGGAAGAGCAGGCGTGGCTGGACCTTCTTTGGGATGAAGACCAGCTGAGATGGTGGTGTCAGGATGGAGAGGAAGGAAGTCTGCAATGATTTATTTGGTCTTAGCAGTGTTTATGATGAGGATGTTGTCTCTACAGACAGCTTGAACACCTCATTCCTGTATTTAGCCATTTTCTTCAGTATTCATCCCCACTATGGTGAGTTTAAGAAAGTTATTGATCCAGAAACAGATGAACAGGGTTGAAAGTTACTGGGCGGGAGTCATTGAGGCAGGCTGTGGAGGATTTTTTTGGGTGTGGAGATGATAGTGGATGAGGTTTATTTGAAGATCTTCTGTGAGAGATGGTCAGCGCAGGCCTTTAGAACCTTCTCTGGGACTCTGTCAGGTCTAGTGTCTTTCCAAGAGTGCATCGTTTGTTGCATCAGTGCCACATTTTGTGTCTGAATGGTCCATGGGTGAGAGTTGTGTATAAATAGTGGAAAACTGCTGATCTGCTGGGATTTCACACACAACCATCTCCAGGGTTTACAGAGAACAGTCAGAAAAAGAGAAAATATCCAGTGAGAAATGTCTTGTTGATGCAAGAAGTCAGAATAGTCAGACTGTTTCCAAATGATAGAAAGGCAACAGTAACTCAAACAACCATTGGTTATAACTGAGATCTGAAGAACATCACAACCTTGAGGCAGATGGGTTAAAGCAGCAAACGACCACACCTGATGGCACTCCTGTCATCTAAGAACCGGAAACTGAGGCTACAATTCACTCAGACTCACCAAAATATGACAATAGAAGATTGGAAAAATGTTGTTTGTTCCCATGAATCTCAGTTTCTGCAGCGACTTTCAGATGGTAGGGTCAGTATTTGGTGAAAAAACATGAAAGAACAGATCCATCCTGCCTCGTATCAACAGTTCAGGCTGGTGGTGGTGGTATAATGGTGTGGGGAGTATTTTCTTGCCATACTTTGGGTCTCATGCTACCAACTGAACATCATTACAACAACACAGTCTACCCGAGGATTGCTGCTGACCATGTCGATCCCTTTATAGACACAATCTTCTGATGATGCCTCCAGCAGGATAAGGGTTTATGTCACAAAGTTGGAATCACACTAGCAATGTTCTGCCCCTAGAAAATGTTAATTTTGTAGTTTCGATAAAGTTTTGAATCCAAATTTATTGTTTATTGTCATAGCAACAGAGTTCGTTTTGCATACACACAACGTCTGCAGCTTTATTTGTTATTCCTTCAACTAACAGTCCTATGAAAAGCAATGACTGTAAGTGGGACGTGTTTATTAATTCTATAGAGGGGAATTTCTAAATACATTTTTCTGTCCTTGTAGTTTTACTCCATTATTGGTAAAATAATGTTTTTGAAGCAAGGAGTTTAGCTGACGTTTTCCTTGTGCAAACGCACAATTTATGCACAAGCAAGGTGTACCAAATAAAGAAGCCGGTGAATGTAAATATTAATTTTTTTCCAGTAACTTTAACTTCTGATTGATTTTTTTTTTTTTAAACCATGTTTTAAACCATTTTTTTTTTATCGGTAAGAAAAGTGTTGCATCTTTATGTCTTTCTCTTTTGTGATGAAAGAAAGCTTTTCCCTTCAGGATTGTCACAAATGATTTCAATAGAAAATCTTTCTTTGAAACCATACTTTTTATTTTTTTAGTTACAACACAGATTTTTTTTCTGCAGCTGTGATTTGATTTATGTCATTTGGTGTGAGACTCATTTAGACAGCATCTGTTTCCACATGAAGTCACACCTGCTCATTATCAATTAATAAAAGTGATTGAATTACTAACAGCTGGCTGCTTCTCCCCACCGTCGACGCTCTGACATGAATTAGTATTTTCTGAGAGAACCATCTTTGTTTGTTGACGAACGGCTGAGAAAGTGTCCTCTTCTCTGTATCAAGGTTAAATTTTGATCTTTTTGAGGATTTCAGGACCAAACTTTTATATAACTCGTAACTTTCCTGTTGCTCTACATCATAAATAAACAACCAACAAATAAAAACAAGAATATATATAGTAAACTTAAAACCTCATTTGTATTGTGTTGGTTGACTTTCTTGTTTTTTTTTTTTTTTAATTAAAGAAGTGTGTATTTTCAATATATATTTCTATTCTATTCAAGGTAAGAAAATCCTTTTAAAATTCCAATTATTTTGTCTTTTCGCTTCATCATGAATTACGAGGGGGTTAATAGAGTCGTTACTGAATCCTATTGCTTAGCACTTACCCAGCAGTGCAAATTTTTGCCAAAAGTAACAAAAGTACTGCACTAAAAGAAAAAGCGAGATTTAAATTGAGCATTACATCATATATCAAAGGGGGGAAACTTAATGTCTTCTATGTAAAATAATATAAATGCACCAAAAAGCAACAAAATGTCAGTTATTTAAAAAAAAAAAAACGCAATAAAATGCATTATATTAGTTAAAACAAAGTTAAAGAAAATAGAATATCTCAGAGCGATGTTTTTAAATGTGGTCTTCAGTAGATAAACGTATCCAGTTCTGAATGATTCAATGAGTTCGACACCAAATTAGGAGCTTGATGTCAAATAAAGGAGACATCAGTGAAGTTTTTTTCCTATCAGCTGACTGTTTTAAGACGGTCATCAGTCTTTGCAGCTGGTTCTGTGTTTGTTTGAGTTTTAAAAATGTCTGAGTTAGACACAGCAGGTTTATCCTCCAAAAACCTTTAGGTAACCTCCATGAGCCTCTCAAACACCGATCACACCTCTAACACCAACCTGGTTTATCCTTTTCAAAACACCTTTAGTCCCCTCCCATGAGGCTGAACTGTTTGACCCCAGCTCTTTTATACCTGGTAGAAAACAGGTTCACTCATTTGTTGATATGTTTACACTGAAATGTCTCAGAGTAGAAGAAAAAAGTTGTGGTTTATTCAGCATTAAATGTGTCACACAGTTCCTAATGTCTTTACTGTAAAAATAATATGTATTTCAGAATGAGACACAAATAAATGATTGGTACTTTAATTGATGTAGCTTAAAAAATGCAAACAAGCAGAAGTGAAATGAAAAAGAGACACATTAGTTATGCTGACCCTCAAAGTGATTAAAAAAGACCAAAATAACCCAAAACAAATGCAGTTTTAGCCAAAGCAGAGAATGGAGGGACCAAAATAAGCAATAAAAAGGCCATTAAAACAAGACAAAAGATCAAGATAAAAAAAAAATAAAATTAACAAGAAACAGAGACTGACAATGTACTTAAAAATATGTCAGATTGATACAAAGTAAAATAATTGTTTGAAAATCAATTGATTTTCTTGTAAATAAACAACACAAAACATTTTTGGAGAGACTACCCTAAAGAGTTTTAACGCAGTCACCTCAATCAGCACTTTCCTCCATTATGGAGCCTTAGCATCTGCCTAGCTGACCTTTTATTTATTTTTTTTAATTCTTCATTTGATCCGTTTTTGATTTTATTGTTGTATTACTTATTGCTTGACTTATGAACATCACTTTGGGCCTCCTTGGAAGGTTGTAGAAGGTGGTTCAGAAATGAATAAATTAAACAAAAATAATAATAGTCCTGACCCAAAGCAATCAAGATATAAAAAGTATTGAAACAACAAACATGGAAAAGTCCAATTTCCCAGTGTATGCAGAGAGAGAAATATCATTTAGTACAAAACAGAACAGCTTCAGTGGACACATGCAAATCCTATTTAAATGAAGTTTGTTTAACTTATGGACTCTCTAACATTTTTTTATTATGTAGGCAAACTTTGAGTTGCCTTTAAAACATCAGTCCTTGTGGTTTTGTTTTATCAATCCACAGAGGATCCTTCTTTCCTAAACTGCAAACAACATAAAAGCTGTTGATGCATTAAAAAAACATTTTGGAAAGAAAAACTTGATCTAAACCACTATTTAGATATTTGAGTTTCTTTTTTTTAATAGATTACAGTTTAATGTTTGATCCAAATTGCATATTTCAGCAAAAATAGATAAGATTTTGGTGGTTTGATTGGGTTTTCTTTTGAGATTTTACAGGATTGCAGTTGCAAACCTTAGCCTCAAGAGGGCGACACACACCCTTGGAAGTTTAAAAAAAAATCAAGTGAATATGAAAATCTTTTGAACACTTTCTCCACTGCTTCTGTTTGAGTTTTATGCTCTATTTTAAACATCTTTTCATTCTCGTTAGCACACAAAACAGAAATTAAATATTTGCAGTAATAATTCTTAATAATTCTTGTATTCTAATATACTATTCAATTATTATCCAAACATTACCCCCCCCCAAAAAAAAAACCTGACAAAGGACGACAAGAAAGGAAGTTTCAGAAAATGTTCACATTTTTCAATTATTTCAATTAATTAAAAAAAAGGAAAATAACAGAAGTCTTGAATAAGAGGAAACCTTTCATTTTTCCTGCAAAGCGCTTTACTTTATTTGTTACACAATATGACGACTTTAATGCAATAGCATTTCTTTATGATAAAGGATTTAAGACAGATGATACTGGCTTCCATCCAATACATAAGATATTTGAGCAATATTTAACAATATTGTCAGCTACTATTCTTTCTAAACCTATAAAAAAAAAAGCTTTTGGCTTCGGTTGCAGCTCTTTTTTTCTGAAATTCACAAAAAATGTCTTATAAATTGACAAATTGCACCAATTTTTCCCACATTTAAAGAAATATTCTCAACTTAGTTCATTGTTTTTTTAAATTTTCTGTTGAAGACTATAACAGCTTATTAAAAATATATATTCTTGACTTTTGAGCTTCTAAAAGTCATGCTTTTTTCTGCATGTTTTAGGTTCAGATCAGTGCTTCTTTAAATATAATTATTAAAGAAATTTAGCAGATTTTTAATGTAGTAAACAAACAGGATAAAAAATAAATCTGAATTTAAAAAAAAAAAAAAAAAAAAAACAGTCACTCCTTTGTCCAAATATAGATTTAATACCTGAAAATAAGCCGGATCACATTAAAAAGCTTTCATTCTGACACTGCAGTGTGGCGGTAAAAACTCTCAGATCAAAAGGCACAATTGGCCTCCAATATAAGAGGTTAAATGTGGTTAAGAGTGCATATTGTGAACATTCATACTGTTTGCTGCAGTGACCACATCTGTGCTTGGAGCTGCTTGTGGACAGCTTAAATTTGTACCTAAGCAAACAATAATTCTGCAGTGCAAACACAGAAAAGCATGTTAAAGCAGATACTGCCTCTAGCAGTTTACTGTAACACAAAACACATGGAACAAATTCCTTATCAACCACATTTGCCTTTCAAAACCTTTGAAAAAAAGCTTTTTTTATAACTTTAATTTCTACATTCCAGGTAGTACTGTCTAAATAATGTAATAATCTGCTTAACAACTAAGAACAAATGATCCCGTCTCATTTCAACTTAAAACAACTTAATTACCATTCTTCACTTTTTTTTAGCAAACTTGTGCCAGTGCGGCAAACAAACGAGTTAGCAATGAAAAAAGTTAATGGTTGAACACATTCAAACAGGTCAACAGCTTTATACATTAACTAGCTGGTTAAGTTTTCATTTTATGTTTTTCCCCCAAACTCAGCATTCTCATCGTGTGAAATGTCCCAGTGTTGCTGAAGGCTGCGGGGAAATGTCTGTGACCAGCTTGTTTATAGGATAAACACTGTAAAAGATGCAGCTTATGATAAAACACATATGGGATTCCCAGCAGCATTTACAGACGATACAGCTTTATAGACTCTTACGTGAGAAAAGCATATAAAGAAACAGTTTAATCCACACTACCTAACCTTTCATAGAAAATAATTAACTTTTTGTATGTATCCAGTTAGTTTTAATGGCAAAAAAGACAAAGGAAAGCTTTTTTTTTTTTTTTTATCGTAGAAGTTTAATTTCAGAGCCGTTGTTGTCCTTTCTGGTAATTCAACTGCATTCAGATGCCGTCAAACATCTATTTTCAAACACCAATTTAAATACAAACTTTGCGACAATTGTTTGACACAAACGTTTCCAAAAAAAGGTGAAGACAGAAAAAGATGATCAAGAATTGAAAACTAAAATATATGTTGAACTTTTAAATGACACATCTCAGTTTTAGTAGCAACTTAACATTTTAATGAAAATGCAACTTTGCCAAAACAAATGAGCGACATGCATTTAATGATTGATGTGTAGGGAGTTTAGCAGTTAAGGCTGAGAATAAATTACTTTACAATAAGTCAGATCGTTTCATAACAATCATAAATATATCACAGAAACTGCTTAAAATGATTCCCTACGACAACAATAGTGTCAAAACTAACATTAAAAGAGCTGTGAGGACAAATGAAAAAAGTCCAGCCCATCCATGAGGGTCTGCAGTGCTTTATACATTAACCAGCTAGTTAAGGCTGTTCTGCAGCGAGTTCACTCGTCAGACTTTGCAACATCGAATCAGTTGACTATTGCTTTTTTTGGGGTAATCGTAGAAAATGGGGATTTGACCTGTCAAATCAAAACGACTGAAGGGCGTGCCCCAATAGAAAACAACCCCACGTATTTCCTCATTAACTCCTATAAACGCTTTTCAAATGTGCTCATTTGCATTTTCCTGTTCACACAGACAACTGTGCATTAAATAGGCACAAGAAAGGCAACACATTGGATCTTTTTTAAAGCCAAGGGTGCTCTTGTCACTTTATCACCCTTATACATGATTTAACAAACCACCTGTTTAGTACCTGCACAGCAAAACACTTAAGACCAAGTTTCAGCAACCGAGAAAAAGGCCATAAGGCTTATTGTGCTTATTGCTGATTTGTAGCTGGTGACAAACATCCTCTTTATAATAAGAAACAATGAGGTCTCACTTCAGAAGATATAATGGAGTTATTTGTCTGCTCATACAAATATTTCCGTGGTAAATCGGATATTTTTAGAATGTCTTTCGAAAGACATTTAAAAAAAAAAAAGTCAAAAAAAAAAAAATCCACAACTGTGGATTCATTTAGCTGCGATGTAGCTTATGTCACGACCCTGAGACGTATCTGTGCTGGTTTGCATAGTCTAAGTGAGGCCACAGCGCATATTTGACTCCTTTATCCTGTTCCACATCAGATACATCTGAGCTGGAAGGAATCTATGGACCAGCAGAATCTCTTTATAAAAACAGGGATCGTATGAATCAAATTTGTCAGAGGGTATACGCAGTCCCGCCGTTTTCACACCCATGTGGGAGGTGGGCCGGAGTCCCGCTTTGGCCAGACACATCCCCATGTAGACGTCATCGATGGGCAGGAAAGGTATGGAATTGGACATGTGGTGTATTACTTTGGCGGTGTAGCCTGACAGAAGGAAGCCTCCCCCGCCACAGTAAGGTGGGTACGACTCCGACTTGTGCACCTGCTCCGGAATGTAATACTTGCTGTTCACTATTCTGATGGGTCCCACGTTTTGGATCAGATGGCCTGTAAAAAGATGGCGGCTCCCGTTGTTGTCATGGAGGCTTTGCAGAAACACCACCATGTTGTCAGTGTGCGCAAAGACGTCGTCGTCGCCGTTAAACAGGAAGTGAGCCTTTGGACAGTTTCCCTCCATCCATTCCAGGAAGAGCATCTGCTTCAAGGTGAGGTTGTAAAATGTGTCGCTGAAGTCCCACTGGAGGATGTCGCCGTACTCCCGCTGCTCCACCTGGAGCAGTCTGTTGAGTCTTTCCTTCTCAAAGCCGGCTCCCGTCGTTCCTGAGATGAAAACCCTTCGAATCCAGACGCCGTTTGACAGCCTCTCCTCAGCCCAGGTTTTCCGGAGCACCTCCCTGCGGTCGTAGTTTGCCGGGGAACTTTTAACAACCAACAGCAGAAAGACTTCCTCAGATTTATTCGCTCCTCCACATTTCCCTGGCAGGTCCAGCAGCATGGGGAAGTGTCTACAGTGCTGAAAATAAAGAAAATCTCGAATGTTTTGGGGAAGATTCTCGAATCCTGTAACATTGGCCGCGGTGTTGTTCTGCTGACAGTTCGACCACGAATACACAGAAGAGCTTTTTTTGATAAACTGCCGTACTTGGTTGTGTATCTCCTTCACATTGAGGTGCGCTATTTTATCACTGCTGGAGAATTTGTAGAGATGGAGAATCAACAGACCAACAGCTGCTGCCACAATAATGTTTCTCGTTTTGTTTCTTCTCATCCTGGAAGCTGCAAGAAAGACCAAAGAAATGTTTTAATCTTAAGATATTTTACATCAAACAATGAGAATCTTCAGCTGCTTTTCAACAAATCTAAATGTTCCAGAGTAACTCAGCTCAGTTTGAAGCAATCCTTTCATAATTGGTTACTAATTTGTCCAAAGTAAATAGTTAACAATAATAAAAATGTAGATGTCTGAAGCTGCTGACTGTTAATGATACTTCGCCATCAAACACTCCCCTTTTCTTTTAAAGACCCACTCCAATAAAAATATATTTTTTTAATCAGTATTTTACATTTTGAAAGGATGGTAGAGGTTAGACAAAACTGATAACATAACCCCTCCCTTGCTTCCCATAACTGTATCACTCATTCAAATGGCATCTATTTTATAAAATAAACATTTTCAAAAGAAAATACTTCTCTCAATTGAAAATTTCCAAAAAATACAGGGTCAGCCCTAACAGCAATGACGTCTAAACTCTTCGTGTAACGAAAAAAGGGATTCTAAGTAGCATAAAAATCTTGTGTACAAGCTCTTGCAGAAAACACATTTTTTCTAAAACCAAACTATGTAAGAGATCATTGATCCACATCTTAAAAGTCTGAGAAAATTGGAAATCTTTCCATTTGAGAAGAACTCGTCTCCTGCCAATAAAAGTCCCAAAGATAATTATGTTTTGTGCTCTGTGGCTGAAACTTACAGATGATTACAGATAGTTTTATGGGCCTAGAACATCTGAAAGCACTCAGAAAATTCACTGCAACAGCAATCTTATTTTACACAGGACCAAAATATTTGCAAGAGGGTGGCTGTTTCTTATTTGCGTCGATCGTAGATAGGATTGATACTGAAATTTAGACTTGGTAAATTTACTTTAGTTACAAAATCATCTGATGTAGACAAACTGAAAGACATCACTGATATTATTGATCTTTTATTACCTGAAACTATATTGATATTTGATTTTAAGTCCTGAACCGGATATTGATTATTCATGTAGAGAAAATGGTATGGTCGAGTCGGGGTGGGATTATATAAGTTCGCTTCCTTCCACCCCCTTTCAAGCGATCTATTTGTGATTTATTACGTGATGTTATTCCATGTATTATAACCTGATTGCTTGAAATAAACCATTTCATTCATTCATTCATTCATTCATTCATTCATTCATTCAAAGAGATGATATTCTATGTAGAACCTTTCCACACATTTGCACAGAGATATTTAAACCCAAATCTTCTTTCCATTGGGCTTTTAGTAATATTAGAGGTGACTTTTGTTCTGCATTTATGTGCGCTTAGCAGAGTTGTTCGCCTGAAACTTATCAAGTGTAGAGGCGAGTCAGGTGAGCGGGATGGAAAATGAATAAATTCTGATGAAATAAAGCTATGAAGCTAAATAAGAAATCACTGGGTTCCTCACGATTCAATGCGATACATATCTCACGATACTGATGGTATCGCGATACTGCGATAATTGATAAAAATCATCTCTAATAACTCATTTTATATAGATTAACATATATTTTTGGGGAAAATGTATCCCCATTTATGTTTTTAGCTTGAACACAATCATACCAAACAACTTATTTCTTATTTTGTGCAACAAACAATAGACACTTCTGTGTAACATTGCTGACATCAGTAATACTGTGTCTTTGACAAGCTTGATCGAACTGCAATTAAAGGTAGAATTCCATGTTAACAAAAGGAAACATGAACCAGTACCACTACTTAGTGCAAAATGTTGTAAATAACATAAGAAACAAATTAAGTCATTCAAGTAGCTGCCAGACACATTGGTGCTCGGGACAACCAGTCTTAAAAACGTGGACCCCCATCTACATCCAAAAGAACGTCTCAACAAAGGATGGCGAATATAACGTTTTACAGCCTCATCAAACGATTCATACTAAAAGATTGATACTTGGTGAGAACTCACTGAGAATCAATCGCAGGGTTAAATATCGCCATATATTGATATTTTGGCACACCCTTACTAAATAAATGGTAACATAGGATATTCTATCTAATGACAATTTGTTCAAAAAATGCCAGTGCATCATCAATGAATAGATCCTCGACCGTTGCAATTAGGGGTGTGTATTGGCAAGAGTCTGGCGATACAATCCGTATTGCAATACCTGTCATGACAGAATAGTTATTATGCTATATCCCAAGACAGTATCAGACAATATTTCATTATTTTTTTATTATGACTTAATAGTTATCAGAATAATAATACGTTTTTTTTTTCACAAAAGAGGAATAGTAAAATACATGTTATTTAATGATCAGAGACGTAAGGACTGCAACTGTGAGTGGCTTTTACCCAAGCAAATTCCTGATGCTTTTCATTTGGTAATTTAAAAATATTCAAGTGGAAAACAAAACTAAGAATAAACTAAATGATTGCTTTTAAATAACAATCAACAATCATCTTGGCAGTATTTTAAATAGATACAAGTATCGCCAGATAAAGTATCACAATATTTCACTGAATCCATTTTTTCTTACACCCTAAATGGCAATTCCTCTTCTGTTCCATTCATAAACATCTTTGTCTGTAGTTTATGGTATAAGCTTATTATTTTTATCAATTGGAGTACATTTTGATTGGTTTTAGGGGACACACTTGCCTAAGCTGTCTCTGAATTTCCAACAATAACAAAGAGACAACTGTGGAGAGGTATGAGGACAATCAGCCTTTTCAATGCATAGCCATTTTGGTTTTGTGTTTTTGATCCAGTATAGCATGCTTCTAATGTTGGAGATTAGGAAGGGATAATCCACCTTGTTGACGGAGCTGTTGTAAGATATTTTTCTTATTATAGGCTTTCCTTTGTTCCACAATATTAATTTGTCCACATTTGAAAAAAAAAAAGATAAATGTATAGAGATCCATGTGTTTTAATTGTAGTGAAAGAGTTAATAGATACCAACGTTCCAGATCTTTTTTTTAATTGAGTTAATAATGGGAAGTAACTGGCTTTAAAATATCTTCAAAGGAGTGTGTAACCAAAATTCTAAATATTTATATTTAAATTGAATAGGTCAAATATATTTTTTAACTTTTGAATTCACTTGCATTATGTTACATTTCTGAAGATTAACTTTATATCTCGATACTTTACCGAATTATTCTAGAGCACATGTGTCAAAGTCAAGGTCCTGGGGCCAGATCCGGCCCTCTGGGTAATTATGTCCGGCCCTCCAGATCATTTTATTCTCATTGTTATTAAGCATGTGTTATCTCTTTTCTAACTTGCATAATTTTGACAAAATACATTTTATGGACAGTAAAATATTGAAAGCCATTTAAGATTTAAGTTGATTTATTCTGGAATAATATTCCTGCCCATTTTTATTCATTGTAATGTTAAAAAGTTACATTTTTGAAGTTTTAAAAATTTAGTTTTAATGTGTTCAACAAAGGTTTATCCTGTTCAGTCCGGGACTGAAGGTGTGTTTTAGGTGTGTTGGTATTTATAACATGTTCTTGTGTTTTTTTCTCACGATGGAGGACATAGATAACGAAAATTTGGCTTTTAAATGTGCATCTCTGGTTATTTCTTTTTTAAATGATTGTGAACCAGGAGTATGACTGAAATATTTAGATATTAATAACTCAGTAAAAATGCTGGTGGAGGAAATAATTGAATTAGAACATAAATTGAAGTCCAGTCCATTCCGCTCAAATGCATTGATTTACTAGGGTACAAAGTTATCTTACTGCTTTGTCATTATCTAAGGAGTCATCTGGCAATTTTGTTCCTCCTCCTGGAACACATGAGATTTTCCTCTTCTAAGAGTTGGGTCATAGCGCTAATGGGTCATAAAGTTCCAGGTCAGGGGTCTGCAATCTTAAAGAGCCATTTCAGCCAATTTTTTTTACCAACGCAGCAAGAGCAAAGCCCCGCCTCCCCGCTTAGAAAAATACATTTAGTTTTTTCTTACCATTAAGTCATTTTTTTATATAAAATGTAGCTTTTAAATATTACAATAATTTTATTTTAATAATAAATACAGTGATAAAGTGATACATTTTTCTATATATACCAAGTCCTTTTAAAATAAGATAAGCTCCATGTCAAATAAAACAGAACTGCTATAGTAGATTTACAGATTAGGATTTACAGTCTACAGTTTCATAGATTTAAAACTGCAAGAAATGACATTTTCTATTAACATGACTTTGGTCCACCTTCATTTTTTTAGAAACTTTTACCATCAAACATAAACATGAGAACCTTACTGTATATTTTTTTTATTTATACATGTAAATGCAATTATATCCATTAAGAACTTTGAAGTTTAGAATATGTGACTTATGTGCATCAATTTTTGTATCATTTTGCTCAGTTTTCTAACATGTTAAAAATCTAAACATAAGACAGCTTAACTAAAAAATGCAGTAAAGCTACAAACACTTATTTATTTTAATTTTTATCTTTTTTTTTCAATGTTAAAGAGCCACAATAAAGGAAAAAAAAGGGCTGGATGTGGAGCTTCAGGTTGCAGACTTTTATCCCAGGTTGTTTATTCTGAGTTGTCCTATCAGGCTTGCGAGACAGGAAAAGAAGAAGAATGGTGGCCCAACAGAGCAGGATAAAGTTACTCAGTTCCTGAATGTAAATTATGTTCGCACAAAGACAGACAAATGTTTGGATTCAGATGTGAGGGAAAGTAGTATCAAATGCATCTTTGCTTGCTTTTGTTTAAAGGCTTGCTTTAAAAAGTAAGCGTTCTACTTTATTTTTCTTGTGGACACATAATATCAAACCACCTTTTTCCATGTGGGACGTGCAGATAATGTGTATCCTATTGACCTATGAGAGACGAAGCCAACATGAAAGGATATTTAAAGCAAACCTGGTTCTGAGAAGACAAAATAACCTGAAATAAAAAAAAGACAAAAGGCAGCTATAGTAGGTCTGTTGCTTCACATAAAAATTTGACAAAAGCTCAAATAAATGTGATTTCAACCAATATACGAATTTTAGGAAAAAAGATGTTAACAAGTATGAAAGTCAGAAAGACTTAAAAAAAAAAATCTAACATGATTTTTCAAAGCATTTTTTTTCCTCAACTTTTTTTTAGAGACACAGTCAAGAGATTATGACTGAAAGTTATATGTTAACATTAATAGTGACTGTTGCACAACAAAATCCGGACTTTACACATTTGCTCCACACTAATCAACATACTCACAAAGTCTCAGGTGTAACAATCCTTCTTCTTTTCACTCCACACGACCAACATGGACTGATGAACAAATGAATAATGAACTTCAGCTGCTTTTGTCGCAACTTTATTGATTTTCTTGGAGTATATTTTGCATTTGCACTAAGCATGTCCCAAGTTTGTTCAAACACTATTGCTTTAAAGAATGTTGAAACTGAACCAGAAAGGAAGCTGTAAACACACGACGCCAAACCTCCATCTATACTGATAGTCGTTTGAATTTGATTCCATCCAGCCACAATCGGTGGTACACCATCACCGATATGTTTCACAGTAGAACAGGGGTTCATTAACACAAGAATGAGTGTTTCAGGTGTCATTTCCTGAAGCATCAGAACAGGGAGTGATAAATCTTTAAGGAGGTTTACGTATCAGTTTCTACCCAAAGGGAAACTAAACTCTCCTCCAACGTCCTTCAGAGGGTACACCACGCAAAACCAAGACTGATTTATGATGAGAACTCTAAAAAAGAGTCACTCAGTGTGATGCAAATTAGTCAGGCATTAACTAACTAACTACAGCCAAAAAAACGCATATAATATAAGTAAAATTATATGTAAGTCACACTTCTGAGAGAAATTATTCAACAGAAGTGGGGACCAATGACACAAATTTCACCTTAAAAGGCAGTCATAATACCTGTTTAGATTATGTATGCACAATTCACTACAGTAACTGTATTTAGCTTCATGAAACACACAGCCACACACAATTAAGATCCGCCCATCTTGCCCAGGTCGTGCAGACGCCAGATGTCTGTGGTGTAGCGATGGCCAAGAAACACTCGTTCGATTTGGCGCTTAAACTTCATGCGGTGGAGAACATGAGGTGAGGAATCTGCACGACCTTTTTGGGATGGATCTTAAACATATCAGAGTAGATGGGGATATTGAGAAGACGGCAGCAGAAAAAGGAGCAACAAGCAAACCAAGAAAGCAAGTGATAAATTAGAATTTGAACATGGAATATTTAGCAGAGACGGAAAGGAGAAGCACGTCTCAAGGAAAAGGATTCATGTGAAAGCGAAGAGGAAATTTGATCATGCTTCAAAGAGAAAAAAAAAATCTAATCAGAACACAATACAATGTTCTCATAATTTAAATAAATACTGAAATCTTCATCTGGTGTTGTCTGCATTTCTTGACCAAATTTCACGGCAAAATGAACCTTCACCATTCTGTCTGATGAAATAAAAGCCGGTCTCCAATAAACTATCTCTAATAAACACCAGCTGCCAATTTTTTTTAATTAAATGCCGGAGCTACGATTGGTATATTAGTGCAACATATGAAAAATTATTCAGATAGCATAAAGAACAAACTAATCAGTCAGCTTGTTGTTCACCTTCCGGCATATTCTGTCAGCTTTCATTGATATGCACAGATTGTTTAGCCGGATTACCTTTATGACACAATCCTGTATTTTATCTGGGCTGGGGACAGACACAGGGAGACTCAGATTTGGACCTCCTTGTAGCAACATAGGATGTAGCGTGAAGAGTTTCACCTAAGCCAAGTCAACTAAACTCTTCATATCACTTCAAATCTCTCCATTGAATTTTTCACCCTCTGTCACTTTAGAACGATCCCACCAAGCCCGGCATAAGACTGAGTGTTGCTTCTTCTTCTGCGTCGCTGTCAGTAGCAAATACTGATACGCACAACTACAGTGCCCTCTAGTGGTTGTTGCTATTTGCTATAAATAAATCATGAGTTGCACCTCTATGCCAAAATCTGTGCCACACTAAAAAAAGTATTTGAAACTGTTAGCATGTTTCAAAAAGTAAACAAAACTGAAAAGCATACTTGTATCTGTGTACATTAAACAGTGATATCAGAAATATAACAAAGAATGATCTCACAAGGATTTTTTTAAAACTGGAAATAAAATCTGTGGGTAGTTTCCAAACGTAAGTTGAACTTCAGAGCAGACTCGCACCTCATGTGCCAATATGGTAGCAAGACTTATTGCATGATTTACTGCTCTGAGGAGGGTCAAACACTGAGTCATTGCAGGAAAGGAAAGCTTAGGGGGAAGTCCTCAGTATACGTTTCTACTGACCTCAGAATTCTCACTTAGTTCAGAGATGTGTAATGTGTACACCTCCCTTGTTGAGGGCCCGTTGGTTAGCCATGCTTTCCTTTTCTTTTCTTTTCTTTTTTGTCTTTGTAAGAGGACATGCTAGTCTTTATGATAGCGCACCTATACAGAGCAGCTATAAAGTTCTTAGTCCTCCACCTATTGTGCAAATTCTCCCACTTAAAAAATTAGAGAGGCCTATAATTTTCATCATGGGTATACCTCAAAAAAGAGACAAAACGAGAAAAAAAAACATCTAGAAAATCATACTCTCCGATTTTTAATGAATTTATTTGCAAATTATGGTTGAAAATACGTATTTGGTCATACATACAAGATTTCTAGCTGTCACAGACTTGTAACTTCCAGTGAAAGAGGATCATTTGTCCTCCACTCATTACCTGAATTAATGGCACTTGTTTGAACTCCTTATCTATATAAAAGATATCTGTCCACAACCTCAGTCATTTCATTACATGTTTGCTAGAGAACATTTGGATGATCCAGAAGAGGATTGGGAGAATGTCCCATGGTCAGATGAAACCAAAATATACCTTTTTGGTAAGAACTCTACTTGTCATGCTTGGAGGAGAAAGAATGCAGAGTTGCATCCGAAGAACACCACACCTACTGTAAATCATGAGGGTAGAAACATCATGCTTTGGGACTGTTTTTCAGCAAAGGGACCAGGACGACTGAGAGTAAAGGAAAGAATGAAAAGGGCCATGTGTCATCAGATTTTGAGTGAAAACTTCCTTCCATCAGCAAGGGAATTGAAGATGAAACGTGGCTGTCTTTCAGTTTAACAACATCCCAAACTCACTGCCCGGGTGACGAAGTTGTGGCTTCATAAGAAGCATTTCAAAGTCCTGGTGTGGCCTAGTCAGACATCAGATCTTAACCCCATGGAAAATCTTTGGAGGGAGTTGAAAGTCCGTGTTGCCCAGCGACAGCACCAAAACATTACAGCTCTAGAGGAGATCTTCATGGAGGAATGGACCAAAATACCAGCAACAGTTTGTGAAAACCTTGTGAAGACTAACAGAAAACATTTGAGTTCTGTCATTGACAACAAAGGGGATACATTAAATACATTGGGATGAACTTTTGTTATTGCCTAAATGCTTGTTTTCCACCATAATTTATACATAGATCCTTTAAAAATGTGACTTTCTGGATTTTTTTTTCTCATTTTGTCTCTCATATTTTGAGGTATAGCTATAATAAAAATAACAGGCCTCTCATCTTTTTGAGTGGGGGAATTAGCACAATTGGTGGCTGACTAAATACTTTTTTGCTCCATTGTGTCTGAAAGGGACATCAAAATATGTTTTCATGTTTCTGTCCCCTTTCATTTCTCAGGTATTAGAACTTGTGTAAGATCTTTTGTTTCTGTTGTTTTGTGGAAATGAAAATAAAGGAATAGGAAATCTCTAGACTCACTGTGAGTATTTTCAAAAAAGCCAAAAAAAACTTTGAGTCACAAGAAAAAGTCATAACGCTATTAAGTTATGACTCTTAAGGCAAAGATGTTAAAGACCTTCTAAAAGAAATCCATGTTGAAGAAGAAGCGTGTTTTCAATAACTACAAGTATTTTTTCCCATTGAACCAGAGGGACTTTCTTGGATGGAAAAATAAACTCAAAATGAAGTTAACAGTCTGATGTAGGTTTTAGAAACAGACATTTACGCCATAAAAGCGGTTTACAGAAATCTGTAGGCAAAAAACTTCCCTTTTTCCACCTTCACAGTCAAAGCTATGTAAGCTCAACAAGTGGAAAAAATGTTAGAATAAAAGACATTCTCATGGGGACACAATCCACACCCAGTTGCCCATGCAAAGTCCAACACAAAAACTTGAATGGTCTCTAAAGAAAGTGAAAATAATACATCTTTTATCACACAAACACCTGAGAACTTACAATTAGAGTATGAAAACTGATCATAAATAGAAGAAAAAAAAAACCCTCACTGCTGAGTGGTTTTTCTCAAGTTTCTTCGTGTCACATCTTATTTTTCCGCATAACTCTTCCAAGTTTTTAAAAGATGGGTTTAAAGATATACTCATATATTTCTAAGATCCTCACATAAAGTCGACGGAAGCAAACTGAAGCCAAGAACACACCTTTGTCAGTTCTGTGCGCAGCCACAGAGTTAATGATTCATCTCTTTCAATCAATCCATCACCGCTGTTTGTCAAATCCACCAAGAAGACACGCCGATTCTTTTCTGCTTATTTCATGTTTTTAACTGAATGTATCTTTCTCTAAAAAAGATGAATGGTGATTTCTTATTTGCCAAATTAACCGGAAGAGGGTGGAAAAAAAGACGTAGTTTCGCCAGCTTCCAAATCTTCAACCGTTGCTCTAAATTTTGACACAGTAGACCACATCCAGTGTCATATCCTTTTTTTCTGAAGTGCAGCTGTATCATAGAAACTGAAAAAAAGACAAAAGGGATTCTCAAGAGAATTAAACATTTTAAGAGATTAAAGTTAAAGAAATGTAAAAAAAAAAAGAATGAACTTTAAAAGAAAAAAGTAACATTAGAATCTTACAGCAACTACCCCTGGCTGCAGCCTGGGGCGTGCCTCAAATTTTCGCCATGCAGACGAGAGTGTTGTTTGTATTTTCAAATGTTTCATGCTTTGTCCTCCAGTTCTTTAATGTGGTTCAAGTTTTACATGAAGCTCGTTAGCTTGCGGCTCTCTGCGGGACGTTTGTGATGTTTAGCTAAGTTGTACTTTCTATTGTTGGTTAGACTTTTTTGTGGGGGGGTAGATAGAATCGATCTGGCATCTCCAGCCCTGAACCCCGTGACCTACTGCCCTGCTTGTTTTGCCTTTAGGTTTTATCGATCGGAATTGACCGAGCCCAGTTTCTGATAGACTGAACACATCCGATCCAGGTAAGCAGGCCGGTGACTCACGAGGATCAGGGCTGGAGACTCCTGGAGTAGATGGATACTGTTTTTGCTCTTTGAGTTTCCAATTGCTACGAGCTTATGTAGTATTTCTGTCTTTGTGTACAGAGCCCACCACCACAGGCCTTTGTCAGGGTAAACATTTTGGCCCTCACTTCTTTTATTTAATAAATATGGAGTTTTTTGCATTTCCACGTTTTATGGAAATTCTGTGAAAAAATAATTTTTTTTTAGTACTTAAAACTACTCAATCCACTCAATTATTATCAACTCAATTATTATCATTAATTGTAGCTTTGACAATTAAATGATCAGACTTTCTCCATCACAGAGAGAGGAGCATGTTGTAACTGTACCCACCCTTGACACTGCCACTTATTCCAACCATCATCAGAAAACCCATGGACCACCTGCCAGTAATTTGCGGTTTACTTGTGTTTTGGTAACCAAACATTGAATTGGATTTTTTTTACTCATATTTTACAATTGTATTTTTCACAGGCCATTGGAGGCAGTCTGCAGTGGATCATTCTTACTGTTTTTGTTCCTGGACACTGGATTCTTCTCATTTATAATCTCCTTGATTATTGATGCCAACAAAAAAACATAAAAAAAAATATTTCTACACTCACAATTTTCCCTTGTGTTTCCACGTGTTTGTTCCAGACACATTGCACACCTCCTCTCCTGTGGATCCTGGAGGACACTTGGCAGAAGTGATGTTCCGGTCTGATATGTCATTGCATCAGCTAAAGTTTTCCATTTGGTTAGTATCCTTTAATTAAAACATTTTTTTTCACCCCCAGACTCTGGCAAAGCAAGTGGTGAGCTTAGAACGGTAAGACCATGGCTGTCCTAGTAGTTATTATTATGAAGGTGGTGGTGGGGGGTTCAGGGAAGTTATCATTGTGGGGCATTTCTAAGGAAAGTCATGAAGGTGATGATTTTTTTTTTCAAATTATTCATTTAAATGCTCAGCCAAAAATGGCTAAAAAAGAAACCAAGAATTGATCAAGTTCATTAAATTTTTCCTTCAATAAAGATCAATACAATGTAGACCTAACTTTATCACACTATCAGCAATTAAGGAGCACATGTTAGCATTATACACAGCTTCCACATAATAGTGCAATGCAAATTAGTATTACACAGTATAAAACAAAAAATATTTTACACATTTCAATAACAGTAATTTTCAACTTTAAGCATTTTTTTCCTTAAAACTAGAAAATAAACTATTTTTTTTACTTTTCAGTGACACGACTGATACATGTTTTACTGAAAACAGCGTTGGGAAGAGCAGAACCCACAGCTAAGAGGAGATCATTTAATTGATCAGGCATGTATTTAAGCACATGTTTGAAAACAATTCCATATTTAGAAGATGTTCACCTGAAAAGACGCGTTCCAAACCCATCTCATCAGGTACTATTAAATTGTTTTTCCCTGCATGCTTTGATTCTCTGTCAGATTACCCTGGATTACTTGAGATGCCCCTTCAAATATAATATAACACCATATATCTTTTAATAATAGCCCTGGCCTCATTCCAAAAATGTGTCAGCTGGCTCAGTGTTTATTAAATACAGGCGTCTATTGGAAACTGGAGTTTCTTTCGTCACAGACAGAATGGTGATGGCTATTGAGTTCATTTTGTGGTGAAATTTGGTCACAAAATGCAGACAACAACACCAGATGAACATTTCAGGATTTATTGAAATGATGAGAACATTAAATCATGTTCTGATCACCACTGGCTGTGAATGTTTCTGTATCAAAAATGTACTTTCATGTGAATCATTTTCATGGAGACGCGTGTAGCTTTCCGTCTTTGCTCTTCTTTGTACATCTACCAGCATCTACCACCAGAATATCATTTGTCATTTGAATATTATCCCCCATCTGCTTGCGCAACTCTCAAATATGTTTAGGATCCACCCTAAAAATGTTGTGGAGATTCCTCAGCAGAATGTTGGCGCATGCCGCCACATGACATTTCTAAGCAACACTGACTCACAATGCAAATATCACAGGGAGACCAGCTACTATTTGAAGGTATATGGTATTGTATTGTAAGTTTAAGAGGTGGGATGTCAAAAAAAATTTTAGTGTCTTCTTCTTTTGCTTTGGGCTTTTTCCTTCAGGGATCGCCACAGTGAATCAGTTTCCTGCATCTAAGCCTGTCTCTCCTCTAAACATGTCCAAACTTTTAATTTGTTTTCTCTCGTAGGGGGAGGTGACATGAAGACCAACAGTGGGAAAGAGAAGAATGTTTGTAGCCTTCTTACCTCCCCGTTTGTGAGATCGTCATTATCTACTTTAAGAATGATCTTTTTTTTTGTTTTTATACAGGAAGGAGAAGTTTTACTGCATGACACGATAAGGGCCAGAACACCAGCATTTCCAGGAAGATATCAAGAACTCAAAAACTGTGACTGTGACTGAAGGGGAAGAGAATCATGGAGCTGAGGGATCATTTCATGCTTTCCTGTCAGTTGAAAAGTCACTGAAACACTTTTTTGTGAGGAATTTAAATGTGTATGTGTGTTTTGAAGGAGCAATAAACCTAGTTTTGGCTGTTTGTTTCTTGAAAAAAAATGTCTTGCTGCATTGCAGTCATTATAATCTCTGAGAGCTGAGATGCAGTTTGAAGGCCATAGAAATGATTACATACACAATTTATTGGTGGAACCTGGGCATAGTATAATGTATACTTTATCTTGTGATATAATTTTACATAAACAAGCAAGACATTGATCAATAAATGACAGGTGCACTTGATAAGAAGAAGAATCACATTCAGTGGGGGTGCCTCAAAGCTGGCGGAGTTAAACGTTTAACCCCGCCCGCTGGTTTCTCTCTTACAGGGCTTTTTCTGTTTGACAAGAGGTGCTTGCTTCCACTTTACCGACTTTTAAGCCACACAGAGAATGAACAGAACAGAAACAAAAGGTGTCCAAACTCTTCTGGTAAAGTGCTTCATTTCTCCCTATTCAAGTCAGATGAGTCAGATGTAAAGCAGTCTCCTGCTATACTGACTGATAAGACTTTTATCTGAACCATTGTTTAAACGCTTACAGCCTCCCTGATTTAAAATAGAAAGACTATTTCTCTGATACTCCCTCCACTGATTTCTGATTTAACGGCCATGGAAAGTTGTGAGTCATTTTGTCCGTTTAAGGTTACACTATTTGCTACCCATCAATATCAATTGCAACCTTATGGTCTCTAAGTATCTTTAGAAGATTCTTTTTACTCTAAAAAGCGAAGATGCAGGTCAAGCTTGGTCAGTGACTCAGTCAGTGAGAAGAAAAAGAAAAAAACTGCAAAGTAAAAAAGTATTTTAGGTTTCACGCTTTTCTGACAGATTGTTTAGATCACGTGTCAAAGTCAAGGCCCGGGGGCCGGATTCGGCCCTCTTACATTCAGCGCTCAAGATAAATTTATTTTATTGTTATTAATGGGCCGTTGTAATTTTGCATATATTTCTAACTTGTAAAACTTTGAAGATATATATTTTTACCGAGAGAAAATATTTGTTGTTCTTTAATGTTTAAGCTGATTTATTCAGAATAAATAATCCTACTTGAATTTTTTATTTTTTATGAAATGTTAATAAAATATATATATATATATATATATTTTTTTTTTAAACGTTTTTGAATTTTTGTTTTATTGTGTTCAATAAAAGTTTATCCTGTTCGGCCCACGACCTAAGGTGTGTTATGGATTGAGTTTGACACCCCTCCTTTAGATAAATAGAAGCAAAGAGGTGATAAATTGCTTTTATGAGGATATTTTTGATGAAAGAAATGTGGTAATTTACTGACACACACCTCTGCTGCACCCATCTTCTTGATGTAGATTATTACTGCTGTGAAAGTCCTTCCAAAATTTGTATTTTTTTTAAATCTTGTTTTCCTTCTTAAACTAGAAATATTTTTTATAACTCATTGTTTTCTTTTCTTACAGTGAACACTGTCTATCTTAGTTGTTGACTTTGATTTTATTAGATTTAAAAAAAAAAATGTGTTGAAATATATGTTTAATATGTTCAATGTCTTCTTTAATCAAAACAATAAAGGGGAGGAGATAATAACCTAACAGAACAAAAGGATGCACAAACATTTTTCCAGGAAAAGAGGATCCGCTACCGCCAAACATTTGTATTAAGCTGCTACACGAATACATATTTTAAGAGGCACTTCTTCCTTTTAATACAAGCTGCTAATTTATCTAACCGCCTCGGTCGTTTCAATACTGAACGAAGACTTTTATTCCTAAAGATGCATTTCCCGTTCGGTGCGCGCGCGCTCCCTCGCACGAGGAGCGTTCGGCACAAACTTCCTGGACTGTTTCCTCGAGCTGGTAGCAAATGTAAGCGATTTAAAACGAAAAGGCGTGAAGTCTTCTTACCTGGGGATGAAGGTGGACCGTCGGTGGTTGAGTGGACTCAGCTGCAAGTGCGGAGCGGGGAAGAGGCGAGGCTGTGCCGGGGAAGGGCGGCGCCTCGTCCTGCGGCGTCACCGGAGGGCTGAGATGGACGGACATGTCACTGTGGAGGGACTGAGTTCTACCCATCCCTCACATAACATAATGTTAGATTTACATCTTAAAAAATGAGTTTTTCAAACATTTAACCAATTTTTTAATCGAACAGATCACAGAGCTCCACTTTAAAACTGAAACATGTTCTTGCAGGTTACTTAGAAATAAAAAGTCCCACTCTAATCTTTGATTGATTGTGAAAGCGTGATATTTTGATTTTTATTATATAGTTTCTAAGCATTTCTCTTTTTTTTATGGAACTGTGTTTTTTTTCTAGTTTGTGCAGAGCGTAAGGGAGCTCATCAGAAACTTGCCACTGAGATGTGGGCGTGACTCTTGGCATGGAAGTAAGCCACCACTGATATCCCATCATCCTCCTTTTGTTTTTTTTTCTTTCTATATTCTTTTCTGATAGATTGAAGCCCCCTGTCCTGAGCAAATCTAAATAAAAATGCTTAACTGTTGCAATGTTGGCCACAAAAAGTAAGTGTTTATTTCTATTGCACCAGACAGCAGTCACAAAGTGATTTACTTACAGAATAAGAATAAAACAACTCATAAAAATATGTAATAAAAACATAAAATAAAGCATATTCAAAAGTACATAAAATTATGAAATAAATTCATAATTTTACAAATTAGTGAAAAAGGTGGGAGATTGTGCCATAATTTTAACTGTCTCCTCAGGTTGTAAAAAAGCAAATGTCACATGATGCTCACGAGGGGACTGATCGGGTTGCTGTTACAGATCAAATAGCGACAGCGCTATATTTATCATAGTTTATCCTCCACTTTTCAAAACAGTTGCAGGGACGTCCAACTCCATTCCTCATGAGCGAGCACTCTGATTATTTTCCAGTTAACTCTGGTTCAGTAATTGCTCCTCACCTGGATCAGAACTGTTAAGTCAATCAGAAACTGAGCTCATTTATTCCAGCTAATCAGCAATTACTGAAGCAGGGTTAAATGCAAAACAAGCAGGGCGGCAGTTCTCCAGGAACAAGGTTAGAGACACCTGGAGAGACATATGGGCATCAGGGCTGTTATTTTTTAATGATTTATTCTTTTTTTTTTTTTTTAATATACATTTTATGTAGGTGAAACTTCAGTTATTTGTCTTTTTAAAAATAATTGTATTCTTATAAATTAAGCAAATATCACTGAGATGATAAACCTGGCTGGTTGTTTTGTGTCAAAGTTTTTTGGCGTGAAGTTGAGGTTTTGAATCATTAAACTTTCTTTCTCTTAAACTGATGTTAAGGGATACCTGCTGCAGTAAAATTCAATAAGCATTCAGAATCCCTTATACAAAACACAAAGGTTGTCCTCATTTCATGTTTTTTGTTATAATACATAGCATGGTAGCTTTTGAATTTGATGTCTTAAACATCAAATCAGACTGGAAGAAACGCAGACGAGATTACAGACTTCTTAGAAGAGTCTACCACCTTCAATTGACATAAAAAAATTCACAATTCTCATTTTCACTATGGCTAATTTAATAGTGTTTTAGTTGGTCTGGTTGTCTTAATGAAGGACTGAGCACCAAAACATTGCAGCATGTTTTTTTTCCTTTGCAAGTTTGGATAGTGCGTAGCAATCAGTTTCTTTTTTTTTCTTTTCTGTCTACATTTGACCATATCCTCACTTTTTTTTTATAAATTTGCACCTCTCTAAGACAAAAGTTTTCTGGCATTTCATGTTACAGCTTTGAATTCTAGTAACCCAATATTCTCATTCCTTAAAGTTCTCTCTAGCCTTTTTTAATTTTTTCACTTTCCTTGTCATATGTTGCCACAATACCGACTATTTTCAGACTTCAAATGTGAAATTCTGTCTGAAATAGATTTAAAAGCTCAGGCCATGAGACTGTGTATTTTCATAGAAAGTCTCCCTCGTTATCAAGATAGAACTCTATCGTCTTCATTATGTTAGTCTATGCTTCTCTAGTAAAATCCATGGCTTAAAATGTCACAGCTGCTCCAAGAAAGTGCCTCGAAAATAATAGAACTCAAAAATGTATAATTTTGCAAAAAATTAGTTCATTTATTTAGAATGAAATCTTTAAAAAAAAACGTTCAAACTTTCCTCCATTTTTTAGTTTTTTTTTTATCAAAGTGTATAATTCAAATAATATCTTAATCATAAAATGTGTGTAATTATTAGCTGCTGCCTGTCTAAATTAGTCGCACTGTTGTGTTACACACCTGATTAAATGAGCTAAAACTGTCAAAATGTAGCTCTGTAGCTCACATTTGACAACCTGTTTTTCTATACAGTTGTATTGTTTTTTATAAAAACAACTAAAATCATGAACAGACATAAATGATGACAATTATTTGTCCTAGACGCACTCTCATATCTTAAGCTTCCTGTCTCTGAACTGATTATTGTGTATTTGATTTTGGATAGATATCACACACAGGTGTCAAACTTCCAGCCTCAATGTCCAGTGTCCTACATGTGTTCCAGCTAACCTGCAACTGTAGTTTGTTAATAGCTAAACGCACCTTGTCCAGATAATCAGCTTCAGATAAGGCAGGGTTTTTGAAAAACGAAACAGGATGCCGTCCTTAAGGTTCTCGAAGCCTGGAGTTTGGCATGCATAACTGAAAACTTACATCATCCAAGGGGCTCTTATTCCACTCATAAGTTTACAACTGCTCCCATGTTAGCGCTTGCTCTGAATCCTGCTTGACATCAGAAACTCTGATAGAACAAAGAGAAGAAAAATCGCATTATTTTTAACTCCATGGTCAAAACACACATAAAGGGAACATTGGGTGTGGAAATGTAACCTCATATCTTGTGCTAAAAAAGGCTTTTATCTACTTCTGGGTGGCTCAGGTCTGTTTTGTTTTTAGAAAAACTATGGCAAACATGTATGAACATAAACTTCTTTTATGATGGCTTGTATGGAATTTATAGCTTGTGTTTCTGTGCTTTGAAGGGAATTTTAGTGATTTTAATGTGTTCCACTTTGAAAAAAATAATTATTTAAAAAGTCATTTTCCAGGGAGTGTTGCCTTTGATGCAAACACAGATGATGATTTAAACACCAGGAACAAATAAGTCTGACGGAAAACCAAACGAGCACGATCAAATTAAAGGGAGTATTTGGTTCTATCCAAATCACGCTCCTAATGTTGACTCTGAGAATGATTTTTGTGCTTTGGTTTTGTCATTTTCTGGTTTCCCTGTTGTCTAGTTAGAAAGTCCCCCACTCCGACACACTCCTACACAGTAGGTGGCGGTAATGCACCTTTACGTTGGCGCCACCCGCCATTTAAAACCCAAGAAGAAGAATTGATTTTCAATTCAGGTCATATGCTCTTTCTGCATTTTTGTTCCTCAATGGTTTTTCTTTTGTCATGTTTTGGTTAATTTATTAAATGGTTGAAGTTTCTGTCATCAAGTCTGGTCTCCTGTGTTTGAGTCCTCCTCCACCACTTCCTGACAATCAGAGGCTGTAAGCTAGTGGGAGAGAGCGTAAACAAAGGGTCGATGGGATATCAGTGGTGGCTTACTTTGGCACAAACAGTCTCACCAACCAATCTAAGGAAAATTTCTTGCACAAAGTTGCAAAAACTTTATGCTAGGAAATGACACAGGTTTATTTATTTTGCATTAAAAATCCACGATAGTCACACCAGTTTTTAAATTTTTTTTTTGATGGTCTTAATTTAAATATTCTGACATCCAGAAGCAATTCTATGCTTATCCACTTTTGTGTTCAATTTTGGTGCAATTTTGGAATCTGAGTCTGCAGAACCACCTACTAGTATTTTACTCTTCATTTACTTTTACTTTGGCTTGAAGATAAATGCTGCCAATTTGAATAAATAAGGAGTTTTCAGTTCATGCCCACTACAGCCATCACACTAAATCGAGAGGAGTTGTGTGCTTTAAAAGGTTGAATTCACTATTAGAAATGTTCATTAATAGAGTTTAGAGGGCAAATTCTAATCTCGATGCAGAACAACTATTAAGTTCTGGACTTTACGAGAGGATTGTAAAACATTTTATTGAGAATTAATGCTGCGGCAGCAGGGAATAGGACTCTTCAGAAGCTGCAACAGTCAATTAAGAGGATAATTGACTGGGTTGAATCCAGGAAGATGAGGTAGACACCTGAGCAAGAGACAACATCCAGGTCCAATGAACACAGTGGGAATCATAATGAACAAACCTCCGTTCAAAGTTGAAATGATTCAATCAGAAACAAAAAAAAAAAAGTGGAGAACAGAAACTTGGTCAGGATATTAAAAAGGCAGACATAAAGACAGGTAAACAAGTCAGAAAGAACCAGGCTTGATTTTGACGGATGATCTACTGAGATGATCTGTCAGAGCTTGAATGAATCCTGGCTGAATATAAAGCACATCTCCTGGGTGTGTCTGTCAAATAGCAGTAATTAAATCAGATCCAGTAATGAGGTGGAGCAGTGAATAAACCACATGGCATGATGCAACCAGACTCAAGTTATCTTCTAGTTTCTGTTCAGAATAAATCCTTGATAACTGTATTTACATAGTTGGAGTTTTTCTTACATTAGATCCTAAATCAATGTGGTCTTTCAATATTAGGAGGAGAAACAAGGATGATGACACACTGAAATAGACACCATAACAATAAAAAAAGCTTTTTTTGACTTGGTTTGTTGACATTTATAATTCATAGGCCAAAACATGGAGCAGGAAGATCCCATTTGACACAGAAAGTATTTTATTTTGAAAGGACTTTTATGTGCTGCTGTCAAAGTAAAATAATTAAAATTGGAATGTATATAACTGAGTTTAGATTTTAAATATTCAAAATCTAACTAAATAAAGGTGAAGTGGGGTTTGGTGACTCCTGCTTAGTTTGACTCAAAAATAAAAAATAAAAATTACAATTCTTTTAGAGCTATAGGTGGAAGACCCCTACCTTCAAGCAACCACAATTCCACAAACAACAGTGAGAAAAACATGACATCACTTAAAAAAAAGCAACAAAACTTTTCTTTTGCACATCAACCCACATAGTTCTTTTAATGTCGAGACATTGTAATTCTATTAAAATTTCACAGTGTCATGGAAAAAGGTTAACTAGATAAGAAGATATATTTTATGTACAACAAAAACATTTTAGAAGAAACAAATCTGATTTCTAAGATGACCTGCTTTTGTTATATCACCTTGTTTTAAATGCACAGAATATGCACACATTGAGTTTAATTGTATTCGTTAAGCTTTTCTCTATCATTGTTCCGGCTATCTTGGTCTTTCAGATAAAACAGAGAAGTGTGAACACAAACCACTTCTCTGCTTGTTTTGTTCACTTCCTGTCTACATGCAAAGGATTTTTTTTTGCTTTCGTTTTTTTTGTAGTTCACGCTGGAGGTTTATTCTTCCGTTAGTATTTTAAGAAGCCATATTGACTCACAACAAGCGTTTGTCACATTTCTGATACCTCAGTTGCAACTTGTAATGAGGTGAGGCAATTTGCCTCAATAGACCACAAATAATCTGACATGAAGGATTAGAATTAAGAGGTTTAACTATAAAGATAACAATAATCTGTCAATTTTGTTTACTTTCACTTTTAGGTAAATTCATTGCTATAGGATTCGGGAAGCAAAGATAACACTTTGATGCAGGCGATCAGAAAAGGTCAAACCCCAAAGCAGAATTTGCATGGAAATGACTAAATGCTCATCAAATCAGTCATGCTTTGAAAAACCAAAGAATACCATAAAATGTTTCTTTTAACCGCTAAAAACATTTAGCATTTAGCTAACATTTGTGCTGCTAACCCTCTAAACACATGATCACAGGTTAAACAGAATTAACTGCTATGATGTCCAGATGTCCATCCATGTGGATGCCAATAATTAAGTGGTTAAAATTGTTATTTTTAAAACAAGGCTTTTTGGTTGCAAAGTGGGTTCTTTCAAATTCTAAACGATCCAAAATATAAAAGTTCCTCTTCTCAGAGAATATGGCCCGTTTTGCTAAAACAGAAGCATAACTTCAGTGTCCCTCTCATGGATGATTTATGATAAAATCAGGTAGGATTTTTTAAAGATGTTTTTATTCATCTTTAGGGATACAAAATAGTGTTGGGATGCTGGATGGCAAACAGTCTTAGAAAAAAAGTTCTGTCCCTTAACATTTCTCCCTCATTTAGGGATTCTTGTCTCTCATGCTTCAACTCTTGGACTGTTTAGTATCCCTTGAGAGTTTCAAGCTTCTGGCACTTTCTCTAGTGAAAGTTTTTTTATGAGTTTTCTGTCCTGTGAGAAAAAACTGTCAAGTAGCTCTTTTGCAATCAAACTTCCTCTTCAGAGCCCACAACAACAGAGGTTCTGGGCAAAAAGTCAGCTGAAAATAACTAAAATGGAAGAAAATAAGAACAGACATCAAGAAATGATGAGAGTTTGGGCTTTCTGCCAGCAGTCTCTTACTACTAGTTGAATAACTCAAAGAGAATAGAATAACTGCTAACATGACAATATGACCTATTTAATAATTTCCTTTATTAGTACAAAGATAAGCAGAAGGGACTTTGAGAGAATCACAATTCACCCTCTGGATCGAGACCACCAACCACCATTTTTCAATTGAATTTTTTTTTTGTTTTTTTTTTGATTGTCTGATTACTCAGTGAAATGTGTTATAAACTTTTGGATTAAAATAGCTTTGCTTGATGTTCAATAACAGAAAAGATTTGATAATATTCTTAGAGAAATACAGCTTTGAACAAAATAAAGTCATATTTTTTGTAAAAAATATGAAAGTGTTCCTAATACAAACAATACTTTCTTATATATTACCTGTTGCTTTACAGGAAACATTGTGTGTTGTTTTATTTTGTTTAAAATATGGTTTTCAAATGCCCCTTAAGTTTTATAAACTTTCAAAAGTTGTAAAAAAAAATAATAAAGTTACCTTAGATTAACCACTACTCATTTTGAATAATTAAATGTGTATATTACTTAATTCTATATTAAAATGTTGTGACAAATTAAGTTAATTTTTGAAGAATTTTGAGGTGCAAATGTACCTCTTTTGAGGGAATGACCCAAAAAGTCTTCCAAGCTTTTCTTCTGACCTTGGGCTACTCCCTTCAGGAAACAGCCCTTTCAATTCATCCATTTAAACTGGTGGAAGTGGGTGAGGACCACCTTGAACTCCTCATATCTTCCAGCTCTCATGCACATCCTGACCAAATCCGTCGGACTTCCTTTGTTTACTGTCATGGAGTCTCTAGATCTACAAAGACACAATTCAGCTCCTACAAACCTACTCTGTTCTCTTCAAAGCGAATGTTACATCAGTGATTCTCTTTCTTGGCATGAAACTATGCTGTTTTTTTTAAGTTTATTTTCGAACAAGAACAACGATACAAACAGAAAGAAATGAAAAGAGCAAAACAAACAAACAAGAAACAAAGTAAACAAAGCAATTTCTCTCACAATCATTCTTGAATGCAACAAGAGATGTTCATAGTTCAAAAAAGGGCTTTGGATGAAGCTAATAGCTTATCAACTCCAAGCCCCTTGGAGCTGTTGCTCACGTCTTACCTCAGCTGCTTCTACGACTCTTTCCCACAGCTTCACTGTGACTCATCAGCTTTATTCCTCTGGTTTCCACAACCCTTCACATCTCCTTTAGAAAAGAAAAAAAAAAAACACATTTTCTCCATGGCGTCCTCTCCCTCTCCAAGATCTTGTTCATCAGTCCAGCTTCCGCCATGTAAATCAAAAGTATAGTTGATGCTATAAAAAGATTATTTTCAAGAAATGTTTTCATATTTATATTATATTTTATGTTTGAAATTCTATTACATCCCTGATATTAATTATCTTTTATAACCTGAAACTATATTAATATTTGATATTAAGTCCTGAACCCAATATTGATAATTCATGTCTTGAAAATGGTATGGTCCAGCCTGGGTGGGATTACATAAGTTCGCTTCCTTCCAAGCCATCTACTTGTGATTGATTATGTAAAATGTTATTTCATGTATTATAATTTGATTGCTTGAAATAAACCATTTCATTCATTCATATTTAAATATGTGAATAATGGTTTTTATAAAAAGAAAGATGCATTAAGAGTTATTTTGGATACAGAAGAATGCTGAGACAGAACTGACACAGCTTGATCAAAATGTGTTTGGATGGTAGAAAGTCACTAACCCATTAAAAAAAATGGATGGATCCGAGCCTAGAATCTGCTTCCTATGAGTTGATAGTTTCCTGTAGTCACAAATATACCCTCTGGTATCTTTAGTCAGAAGATGCTCCTTAATTAAGATCACTAAGTAAACATGTTCCTTTGATTTACAGTTACTATATTCATCTGGCCATTTATTCATTGAAAACAAACCCAGTTTTATCATTATTTCAGTGGTTTTAACGTGTAGTGTTCTCAGTCAGAGACTAAAAGAAAATATAAAAGACATATTTTGTAGAAGATCTGAACAATATTTTTAAAGATCGCTCCATCAGGGAGGAAGTTGGGACCCCAGTTTTCAAATCTGCCACCATCAATGTAATTAATGTGTCCCATTAGATCTAAATAAATGATTTCCTGGTGTTGCAAGAGAAGCTTTGCCTTCAGAATGGAGCCAATTTCCCTGCAGACATCAGTAGCCTGCTGCAGGATTTCTCCCTCCGGGGCCTCAAGCTTCATATCCCTGCAACATTTACATGTTTCCCTGCTATAGCAGTAATGGTTCAATTCATTAGAATTCCTTTAGCTTTGTAGAAGCCTGGTAAACAATCCGCAGTTCAGAACTGGAATATACTTATCAGTAGTTTTGCATAGATAAACAATCTCTAGCACGCAGCACTTCGTACCGTCACATCTGGACAGGAAGAGGATGTTTGGCACATCTCCTTTTCATTGATTTAGGAGTTAGTCTTCATATTTCCACCACCCCCCCACCCCACCCCCAAACGTCCTGTGGCAAAGGAAACAGGCTGGCGCTCGTTTTTCAACCTTACATCCTCATACAAAAAACAGCTGATAGTAACATGAAATGCTGATATATATTTTTTGTTTTTGTTTTTAGAGAAAACCAGAATCAAAAGACAGTATGAAATAAGTATCAGGATATTAGAGTTTTAGGTGTTTAAAGGGAACAGGATAAATATAAAGGATACATTTGAGCTTTTTCTGGTTTCTTGTTTTGGCATTTTTAGTGTTTAAATGTTTAAACATGTATGAAATAATTTTTTTTTAATATTTCATGGAGCAAAACTAATCAGAAAAGTCCAACTTTAAATCAACTCATTCAGAAATTATACCCAGATACTTAAGGCAGACCAAATTTTAAGCCAGATTTCCAATTTTTTTTTTAACAGATTCAAGGATTTTACATGCGACTTATGGTTAAAAAAAAAAAAAAAATACTATAATGGTCCTTTAATTGGCCAATTTTTTAGATTTCTGACTTAGATGCATCATAAACTGGAATTATTTTTTTAAATCGCTGCTGGCATTGCACTACATTTGGTGCATTAAGATGAGTCTGTGGTACAGGATGTCTTATTTTGAAAGGAAGTCTTGCAAATCTGTCAAGAAAGTAAAAACTATTTCATAAAAAAAATGCAATTTTCTAAACATTTGTTTTAATTATGCAAAAAAAAAAACCCCACAATTGTTCATTTATTTTTATCAATATAAATGCAAATCAGTTTTTTTTTTTCCCCATAAAGGATGAGGTAAGACTTTGTGGCTCCGATTGGGTTCTGTAAGAAATTAAAGTTAAAGGTTCCAGAGCATTGATCTAGGCAGTGATATCAAACTGTAGTAAACAACCGATTGTGATGTTAAAGTCAGAGTGTGGAGACCTTAAAATGACTCAATGAAAATGACATTTGCAAACTTTTAGTTCTTTATTTGTTTCACTCACAGAAACCAAAACCGTAATGCAACAAAATAAATAAAACCCATCAGTCAACATAAATATAATACATTGAGCTCATGTTCAGCCCAGACTTAAAGAATCATTTCTTAATGATAGATATTTTTTACTGCAGTTCTAAAGTAAAGAACTAAAAAAATAAATATTTGCTCCCACTTTGAAACCAGCATTTACAGCAGTTAAACACCGTTATTACTGACTGAGCTTCACTCAGAACGACGCTCAGTCAGTTCTGCCTGTTACAGAGTGCGATTCCTCTCTAAAGAAAAGCCTGTAAAACGTATTTAAAAAAAAAAACAAACAAATTATTGGTAAATTATGAAAAAAAAAACTAAAACACAACCTCTGTTTTTAATTAAAAAAACTAAAACTCTGAAGTACTAAATATTTCCATCACTTCCAGTTTCTGTTAGTGAAGCAGTAGTCTAGCTGTCAATTCAATTATCGGCATTAAATATATCAGATATGTTTATTCAATAAACAAAGAAATGTACTCAAAATCTGAACTGAAAAAATACAACATTGTGACCCCTAGAATTGAAGAAAAACACATGTTCTCATGATAAACAACGTTGAAGGCACACGGAGCAGTTTGAGCTTTCAGTGATGCTGAAGAGCCAGAAAACAGTCAGTAGTGACACGCGGCCCCCTCCACTCCCACAACCCCTGATGTCATTTCATTAATGATGCAAACCTGTGGATGGCCGTGCCAGCTGACCAGCTGGGTGTGTCGGCTCTGATGTCACTTCGACGACCAGCCGTTAACGGGAGTCAGCTGACCACACCTCACTTCTTCAATCACTGTCCAGATCCACCTTAAGCAGCAAGTCCTGCAATGGAGAAAGAAAAGCTCATGTTTAAGTTGATCAAACTAAGTGAGTGAAATACATGTATTATTCTCTCCAAGAAGATTGCAGGAGGCGCAGAAGAATACAGCCAAAAATAAGAAAACTTCCGGCGTGGATCTTAAGTCGGGAAAAGTGCTGGTCGGACGCTAGTTACTGTTGTAATAGCTTTCCATCAATAAATGGATTTCATCGTGTGATGACAGAAGTGTCACCCTTACTGGTCTGTTCCACTTTCCTATGAACCTGCAACCAACAGGGGACCAAAAATAGTACGAATTGGTCCAGCCTCATGGGTCCATTTCATAACTGAAATGTTCTTAGCAAAACTGAAAGGTTTTAATACAATCATTAGTTAGTATTTTTATGTAAAATTAAGATCTGTTATGAGTCATCTGAATCAGAATTTTATTTTATTTTATTTTTTTTAAACAATGCGGTTTTAAATCATTTTGGGGGAAGTTTTCCATACTCTGTCAGGTTGTTTGTTTTGATGTCCAGATTCATCCACTCACATTATGAGTGGAACACCCTTTTATGTTTTGGCCAAAACCAAATAATAATAATAATAAAAAAAAAAACTCAAGTCTTTTCGTGTATTGATGCTTCATTAAATACAGGCTCTCCTCTGGAGGACGTGAATCCGTTTTTTCCTTTGAACCTGCCTCGATCAAGAAGGTCCTTGTACGAGAGTGCGACTCTTGACTGATGAGCGGGTCCTGGGAATCCTTCAGGGAGAAGCTCAGCGCAGAGGAAGCCCTGGACGGCTGCAGCCTCAGCCTCCTCCACCACCACAGAACCCCTCCCAGCAGCAACACGCTGAGAAAGACTGGCAGACACAAACAACACCCATCACTGTGTGCAGAGGCTGCGCTCAGAGACTGATGTAAACTTTATGATGTCAGCTGACTGCACACGCAAGTGGAACGACTGAGCACGGCCGTCTGTGCAGCGACACCCTTCACTGTGTACTCTTGTTAAACGGGAATCCATTAAACCAAAGAAAGAACTTTTTTAAAGTCATAGAAACATGCATACAGAAACAGATTGTCCTGTAATTGTGTATTTACTCTCCTAAGACCACAAGTGTGGACATCACATTTTGGGTTATATTACCCCAGTAGTCATTTCTGCTTAACTGGGGCCCTGTGACTACATATATGGAGGGCTAAGTCAAATATTAGCTCAGATTTTAATTTGTTAAGAGGTTCTAAAAGTAAATCCGACGTCATACAGATGATGCCAAAATGATTCAGATTCTTTCCAGTCCTCTCTGACCCTGTCCCGAGTTTGGAACTGATGCAGGTCTTATTTTTGTTTAAGGATGGGTTTCCTTCCAACGGTTCTCTCACTTATGCTTAGAAAAATTATCTGTGCACAAGAAATTATCCTTTTACATTGCAGTGTTTTATAAAAGGTATTCAATTACACAAGATATTCAATTAGAAGTAATTGTATTTTGACAATTTGAGCTGATCTTTCTGGTTCGTCTTCAAATGACTTTGTTTTATTAATGTTGTTAAAAGATTAGTGAATAAATCTAAAAGTCACTTCAATTACTATAATCTGTCATATAATTTTTAATTAAGCTCAGTTCAAAATGAATATTATATATATGAAGTCTTATTTTTGAAAGGAAGTCTGATGAGCTTCGGTCAAAAGTGAAAAATAGTTTTACAATGTGAGAAAATGCTAGTTTCCCCTTTATATTTATGTTTATATCTATGCAAAAAAGAAACGATTCATAGTTGTCTTAAAAATGAAAGATTGCAAAGCAGTATTACATTTTCTTAAAGTGTAAGGTAAGACTTTGCTTCTCCAAATAGGTTTTCGTATGCGAGATCAAACAGAGATTTTACTGTTAAAGGTTGCAGACTCCAGCTTTAGATGAGTGAAGGAATTTGTGTAGATAGTCTTGACTGTGGGTGAGGAGATGAAAGAGACTGGAGACATTCTTACTGATCAGTGACAGAATTCCAGCGAAGGTGAGGACAGAAAAAGTTGCTGCAGGAACGATGTTTGAGATCTCAGGAGTCTGAGGTTTGATGCTCTTGGTCTCTGGGGAAGCACAGATGAAGCGTAATCTTTCAGGCTGCAGGTTGACGAGGCAGGTGTGAGGGCACGCCGTCCCGGGGCGTCCACACACAGATGGGCCTAAAGAAGCACCAAAGGAGTTCCAAAAGGAAAGTGAGGGGACACAAAGTTGAAGTAAAAAATGCACTTCATCTCTGAGATGAAATGCTTTGATTCAACAGGAGTTGTATCTGGTTTTACCGTTCGGTTGGAGCACAGGCTGAATGATGGCCACTCCTCCGGCTGAGGGGATGTCAGACAGCAGCACCTGGAGGTTTTTGCCATCGTGCTTGTTTGCGCGGCAAATTGAGCGCGTCACTTCGTCACTCCAATATAAAAACCCCTAAAGCAGTGAAGGATCATTCATGGTTACTGTCACTTCAGGATGTCCTGCTTGTGTGTGTGTGTTTTTTTTAAAAGACATTTCTGTATGGGGTCAAATCAGGATAAATCATCTTAAAATGACTGAATAACAATATTGCAGATTTGGAAAAAAAAAATTGGAAACTGTTTAAACTCAAAAGTACATTGTAAACTTGAAGTTAGAAAGTTTGTGGGAAATAGGAAATTACATTTGAAGAAATACTAAAAACTTTGGGGCTGCTGTCCCAGTGGGGGGGGGGTCTTGGGCGCTCTCCCCCTTTGTAGATTCCATCATCATTCACCTCAGCAATTCATAAACACTCACCTGAGCACAGGCATCAGCTCACCTTCACACTAATAGTATGTGTGACACAATGAAAGGCAAAAGAGAAGGGGTGACACTGGCGGTTACAAAAACTGTTCTGGAGTGAAAATGATGAGCCCAAAACCTCTGTCAATTAATTTCCGGTAGCTGATGGGCTCAAAGCCCTAACTCTACTTAAAATTAGGGTCCAAAAAGTCGGAGCTGAAACTGTAAACTACCTGAAAACTATGAGGAAGAAAAATAAAAAACAATTGAAAAATGCAAAAAAAAAAGCAGATGTACAAAACAAAACCCTTTTAAAAAAAAAAAAATTGGTTATCATTTTAGGATCATAGTTTTTTTTTTATTCAATTTTTCAATATTTCTTCAGATAGCCCCCTCCTCCCCCAAGAATTATTATTCTAGAATTTACAATATGTACTTTTGGGTTTTCAACGATTTTCAAATGTTCTTTTTTTTTATTTAGTATATATTAGTGGTATATTTAGTCATTAAGAAAAAAAAAAAGGAGTGGATGGAAATGGAGCAAAATACGGCAAACATTATAGAACTTTAATCAGGGACATCTGAAAGTCTGACTCTCCTATCAAATGCTTGGGCCTACAAAACTGACTGTTATACCTCAAAAACAGCGAGTCCAAACACGCGGTCCAGGTAACCGTTCGATTCTACCACTGTTTTACGATGGCGTCCTTCATAGGTAACTCTGGAGATGCTCCGGGTTCCTTGGTCAAACCAGTAAAGAAGCTGTCGCGGTATGTCTGGAGAAAACAAAAATACATGGTACCATTGGTAAATTTAAAAAAAAAAAAAAGTAACTTTTATTAAAGGTGGTCAGATCCTTGTTTAAAAATACAAACACATTGGTCGTTTCTGTTCTGGTGAAAATGTACAATAAAGGCTTCATTCTTAGCAATGGCATGTCCGAAAAGACAATCAACTTCATAAAAAAAAAAAAAGCTACCAAACCTTATTTGGGAGAAAATCTAAAATTGTTGAGAACTTAGGGTTTGCAAAAATCAAGAGAATTTTGACTCAAACCAGAGCACAAGTACACAGGCTTACTTTATTTTTTCCGCATCACTATGCTTTGTAAAAAAGAATATATGATTCAAGAGTACATAAGACAAAGAGATCTTTAAGAAAGGCTTTAAAAAAAAAAAGCAAAAAGGATGCTTTTTTTTTTTTAAACAAAGTGAAGCTCTATTGGTTTTCCAGATATTTCTGTAGCTATATTTTTTTGTGGAAAAAGCTTCAAACATACCCAGAGTGATGGCAACAGGCTGGTTTAAGGAGGATGTGACCAGAGCCGTCCTTCTGCGGCCATCCAGGGCGGCCCTCTCGATTTTCGGGGCGCTGCCACACTGAGTCCAGAAGACAAACCTGAAAAATGAAACTTTCTTTATCAATGGAATGCTTTCATTTTGCAGCACTGACTGGTCCCTCAAACACAGTTAAAGACCCATCCGAGGAAAATCAATGTTTTTGGTGTTTTTAACATGTTCTTGAAGCATTTTTCTGACAGTAGAGGACACGTATGAAGAAAATGAAGATTAAAATTGAATTTTTAGTATGTATTTATTCAAATTATTGTGAATGAGGAACAGACAAAAATGCTGTTGGAAAAAAAGAGCTTATTTGGGATGGAGAAAATACACTGGGTAGGCCACAAGCTTCCTGGTCCACTCCATTCTACTGCATCCACTTGCAGACAAATAGATCCGTGTACGTCTTTGTTTTCCTCATCTGAACTGCCATCTGGCTCAAAACCCTACGGCTGGATAGCGCCAATATTGCTCGCCATTTTTGTTGCATCACTAATGTTATGTTAGGGGAAGTAAAAATGCCCTGTGACAACAACTGCACCTATAACTCTGGAAATTTCTAATGATCTACTGCCACTCCGTAGAAACTTTGTCCAAGAAAACATTCTTTTGGCTAAAAAAGTATAATTATAATTTTAAAACGCTTTTAAAATGATCAAAAAATGATTGGAGTGGGACTTTAAAGTGTAGGTTCCAGGTGTTTATTAATATGAGTCTAAATGTGTTAGAGTTAAGTTCCTGTTTTTTAAACAGTCAGATGTGCTTTCACACCAAAACACAAGACAATCTCCTCAAAAACAATAATATAGAGGTTTTGGACTCTAGGCCTCGGGGCAGTCATCCTGCTGGTTTTTCAGAAACCTGCCCTACTTGCTGCTGATTACCTGATCAGGTGTATTTTGCAAACATAAAGCTACAGGTTAGTTGGTAAAACTATAGGACACTGGCCCTCGAGACCTGGAGTTTGACACCTGTGCATTAGAAGAATTTGAAACCGAATGTCTCGCACCCTTGAAGAGGATCCACAGCCACAGCGGAAGGCTCATCCAGTCCTGGGATAAGTCTGTGCTCTGATGAACCGTCCATCAGGGCCACGTTAATGGCACCCTGGTCTGGACTGGTCCAGTAGAGAAGTCGGTGGATCCAGTCCACAGCTAGGCCCGACACTGAACCTTGAACCTTTTGCATTGGGACGGCTTCCTGAGGTTCTTTATCCATGGAGATCCTGCACATCCACGAGACAGAACACTTTAACCAGACTTATGTTTTGGTAAATGAAATCAGGATTTTTCTAGGTATTAAAATGTTAAGATATTTAATCTAAATAAAATAAATCTTCTAGAACACAATTCCAAAAGTTCCAGGATACCATTTAATAAACATGGAAAGTACAGTTTTACTGGTTTATTCTGCTACAGCTGTGAGGCATATGCTTTTACTTAGGTGGGTTGTAAGAAATGCAATATAATGGACTGCAAACATAAAAGGGAGGTGTGCTCGTTCTTCTGTTACCTGTAAATAAAGTTTTGTCCTTGCTTGGCCCAGTACAGTGTGCGATTGGATGTCACGGCTGCCAGTGGACCCCGCCCTGATAAATGCGGGGCCAGTGTCTCATGACCTGCACCAAACAGGCTCATCAGCTGAACGCCTTCCGAAGTGGTGAAGACCAGCTGGGCTTCACCTCCTGGAGGAACACAATTTAAAACAAAAAAACTGTCACTAGGGCTGCTCTTCCTCATATGCTGATAAGGTTCAGGTAACATAGGTAGAAAGGGGAACTTATGTGAGGAACTTTATTTTTATCAATTTAATAGCAAGCTTTTCAAATATTCCTTTTCATGGTGTTGAACTCTGCTAAAGGATGAAAAAAAGGCTTACTTAAAGCATACAACTTTTTTGTAATACAGACCTTTTTATTTTTGCTTTTTCAGATCCGCTGAGATTTATTCATACATCTGCTCAACATATGGACCACAAAAAGCTACGATCATCTTTTGATTCATTTTCAAAGTGTTTTCAATAGTCTTAATTATGATTAGACTGTTTTTAGCCAACATTTCAAAAGAACTGTTGTTTTCTAGGATAGTTTCTGTAGAGCAGCAGTAGAAATTTGAATGTTGCTGAGAGACAACCCCGCCCCCTTCCCAACCCTTGGTGTATTTTCGTCACATATTCAATCTTTTGTCAATGGCGTTTTCTCATCTGCTCCCGATTCACAACAGTTGGAATAAAGAAATACTCAGAAATGCAACTTTAGGCTTAATTTTCTTCATATGTCATGAGAAAAATGCCACAAGAACATGCTAAAAACACCACTTTTATTGGAGTGGGTCTTTAAGACCAAATCTGAAAGCATTCCCCTTTGAGATTGCAAATGACACGGTGAAAAGCTAAATAAACCTTGTTTTCGGCCTTGGTCAGTGGACGTGTGTGAGAGCATCTGCAGCTGCTGCTGTACCTTCAGCTGTGCACTCTCCTATGGTTGAACCCGGACGGTAGCCCTCGTGACAGTCACAGGTGATGCTATGACTGCTGTAAACGCACAGCTGATCACACACGTCTCTCTCCAGGCACACGTCAATATCTACAAAGACGGGGAAACATATTCCAGTGTCCGTGTTATGAATGTGCTTTTCATGTCACCAAACATCAAAGAGAAGTCAGTTACTGGATGCAAACAGACTCTGCTTAGACAACACACACTTTGTTGTTCACATTTGAATACTGGAAAGAAAACAAGAAAATTTGCATCATAAAAAAGTGTTTTGTTTGTATAGCTGTGTAGAAATGGAGTGACTGACCCTCACACCGGCTGTCGTCTACCAGCTTCATGTTGTCGGGGCACTGGCAGAGGAAACCCATGGGGAGGTCCACACAGCGATGAGAGCAGCCGCCGTTATTGACCAGACATTCGTTCTGATCTGCAGAAAAACGATTACAGTTCTTATTCTTATTGATATGATTGCTAAATAAATAATTTTGGAATGACGAGATTTGGCTAAAAAGAAACAAAGTTAAATGGGTACACAATTGGTTAGTACTAAAAAATAAAAAAATAAAAAATAAAAAAAAACACATTTAGCCCATGTTATCCAGACTTTTTTTTTCTTCAAATACCCAAATACTCTATGAAACCTAACTATTCATTTCCTCATTAAGTCTGAAAAAAGCTGACTGTGTAAAAAAGTTAATGAAATATTCTGCAATTAAAAATACTGAACATATCAAGACCCACTTCAATGAAAATTGTGTTTTTAACACGTTTTTGTAAAATTTTTCTCATAATGGACAATATATATAGAATAATTTTTTTTTTAAATTGGCATTTCTGAGTATTTCTTTATTCAACTCGTGTTGAAAACCAGATGTTTTTACCATGAAACTAGAGGTTTGAAAAAGGTCAAGTTTGTGATGCAGCAACTGTCATGAGTGGACCCAAGTCTTCCTTCTCCACCACAATTCTGATGCATCCACATGCAAACAAATAGCTCCAATAACCCCTTTGTTTTCATCGTCACGGCTGGTATCTGGCTCAAAACGGTACAGCTTGATAGCTCTGATAATGCTTGCAAACTCTGCTTCTATGCTAGTGTTAGCTAGTGCTTGTGAAGAGCTTAAAAATCCGGCTCCAACCATATTTTCTTTATAATTTAAAATTATTCCCAGTGATTTTTTTAATTATGAAGATTTTAGCCAAAATCAAAAAGCATTTTTTTGTTTATTAATAAAAAAATTTAAGGCATATTTTATCCACAGCATCAGTAGCTCAGAAATACAATTCTGGGTTGTGGGCGGGATGATGGGTCCCACCTACAACTCAGAGGCAAATTTCTAATAAACTCCTGCAGCTCTGCCGAAAATATTTTAAAAAAATAATAGTTTTTGATTATGGATAAAAGCTTTTAGAAATTTTGTTATAGAAAAAAAAATATATAGCTTCACTGGAACTTTAAAGTGGTCATTGTTTGAGTTAGAAATAAAAGTTCCTTAGATTTACTAAATGTGCTTCTCACTGTTGTAAAGACTGTTTCAAGTCTAATGGGGCTGAACTACACATAACTGGATGTAGATTATGCCCTGCCAACATTACAGCAGAATAAAATAAAAAAAAGAAAAAGAGAAAAGGAGAGGAAATGCCATTGTGTCGTCCCCCCACACTGGAGTGCTTTCGATCATCCAAGGGTTTCTGTCCTGGTAAGGAACCAATGACTGCAGTTTCTTCACTCCTAACCCTTGTGCTCTCTTATGGGGTCCTGATGACCCCACCCTTATATTGATGTGGGACTCCTCCCATGAAAAAGGTGGACAGGATTTGCCACATAAACAAGTGAAAATAAAAATTCCTTGGGAAAAAAAAAAAAAAAAAGGTTCAGGGCACAGGCTTGTGGGGTCCAGATGACGCCATTTTAAATGTAAACATGTCTAGGAAAGCACAAGGGTTGAAGGGTCAGTTTAAGCCTGACACTGAAGTCCAATCAATCATCTGTCAGGAGCCCGAATAAAAAATATTTAATCATCAGTTTAACACTCCTCCACACCAAAAAACAGAGTTTTCACATAAATGTTCTAAAGCCAGACAGGCACTCTGTGGGCTTCCTTCCTCGTTTGGGACCAGAATGACAAGGACAGATCTTTGCTGTTCAGGAACTCATGGTTGCAGTGAGCACTTCAATAATTCAGTTCAGTCTAAAACCTGATTTAAAAAGAATAAAACATACGTCAAAACAACGGTTTAACGTGAAACATAAAAATGTGAACTTTAGTGCAACTCAATGATAAGAGTTGTACAAACCGATAAAATGCAGCTGAGATAAATGAATACAAACAATGGAAAATGTGCAAACAGGACGTTATGCTTCCAGAGGAAACATGCATGTAGAACTTGACTGCACTTGTGTGTGATAATAAATATGGAAAACAAGCTGGTAAAACAGATGCTTGCTTTGAAATACATTTAAAAATATATCGTTTGTTCTTTAATAGAGGTTACGTTTTTTTCTTTGTTTTTTTTAAAGTTTTAAGTTCAAGATAAAAATATTCTGTTATACATTTTGGTGTAAAATAGTAAATAATGAAAAAATTAGATTGAATTAATTTTTCAATCGATTAACTTTTATTAAAGTCTTTGACATAAAGGCTAACTTTTATTACTAAACAAAAATATTATATCTTTAACTAAGCTTGGAATTTACTAAAGAACACATGAAAATGTGAATGTTTCTTGCATTTACTATACATGGGGTACTTGTGGGGTACCTCAAGGCTCTGTTCTTGGTCCCGCCCTTTTTTCTTTATATCTGCTGCCTCTTGGTTCCATCATTGCACGGCACAACGTCTCATTTCACTGCTACGCTGATGATCTGCAGATATATTTGCCCCTCAGTGCAGGACAGAACACTTCACCAAACGTTTTAACAGAATGCATCCAGGATGTAAAACAGTGGCTGAGCCAGAATTTTCTATATTTAAACGAGTCAAAGACGGAGAGCATTGTGTTCGGTGACACCTCTACAGCTGACCACACTGCTGTTAGAAATCTGGGAGTGATCTTTGACAGCGGTTTTAAATTTGACAAGCAGATTGACAATGTTGTCAAAATGAGTTTTTATCACCTGCGTCTTTTAGCTAAAGCCAAACCTTCCTTGAGCCGCAGTGATTTAGAAACAGCTATCCACGCCATGATCACGTCCCGCATAGATTACTGTAACTCCCTGTACTTTGGTGTCACTCAGCGATCACTCAACCGTCTCCAGTTAGTTCAGAATGCAGCAGCAAGACTGTTAACTGGAACATCCAGAAGAGAACACATCACTCCGGTTCTCAAGGCTCTTCACTGGCTCCCTGTTCATTTTAGAATTCAATTTAAACTTTTACTGTTTGTTTTTAAGGCTCTTCATGGTCTCGCCCCTGTTTATTTAACTGAGCTTTTAAACGTCCGTAGCCATTCCAGAGCTTTAAGGTCTGCCAGTCAGTTTCTGCTTGAGGTGCCCAGGTCACGACAGAAACGCTGGGGTGACCGTGCATTCTCTGTTGCCGGCCCTCAGCTATGGAATAGTCTCCCAGCAGAACTGCGCATGATGACGGACCTTAACAGTTTTAAATGTTATTTAAAAACACACCTTTTTAGAATGGCTTTTAATGCTCAGTAGTTGGTGGCATTTTATTTTATTCTATTTTTATTTGTTTTATTGTTTTCGTATTGATGTTTTATATATTTTACTGCAGACTGCTTTTGTAATTTTATGTTGTTTTTATTTATTTTTTAATTTGTCTAATTTTTAAACTCTCTTCCTTCTTTTAATGTGAAGCACTTTGGCCTGCTATAAGCAGTTGTAAAGTGCTATAGAAATAAAGTTTCATTCATATAGAAATAAAGTTTCATCAGGTTTCAGTGATGATGTTCCATTTTCCATTATCGCACCACCATAAGGGTGGTGTTCCAATAATGATGCAAGAAAAGACAAAAGAAGGGAAGTTGTTTAGTTTTTTTTCTAGTCTAAAGACAAACCAAAATTAAATACCTGAAAGCTTTTTGACAAAATTACAAAATATTATAAATGTATGAGAAAATTATTATAAAAAATATTAACTAAAACAAGTATAAATAAACTAGTTAGAGAAGTTCGATTAGAGACTTTATAATTATTTTATAATAGTTTCATCTCATTCTGAGTTATTCCTTCTTGGTGCATTTAGTCACTTAAACAATCAAAGGAGGAAGAGACAGGAGGAGACTTCATTGCCCTCTGCTGGACAGTTAATGCAACTGCATTCATTCTTGCTTATTTTAAAGGTTTATTAAAATTTATGATTACTGGTTTTATGGTTTGATATTTAAGTAACTATGTGAATATGTGAGAAAAATAAAAACAGTCAACCAACATTGTGAACTGTATAATTAATGGGAGAAAAACAAAACGCTAAAAAAAAATGTCCATTACACAGCAGCTTGGTTTTGAAATATGTGATGTGGAAGTTGCATTCATAAAATTATACATCTTGCACTGAATTTAGAGTTTTTATTTGCCTCCAACAATAAAAGTAAAGGCATTAAAGTAAAAAAAAAACAAAAAACTGATAGATTAAATGATTTAAAACAATTTCTCTAAGTCTAATTTGGGCATTTGCATGGAGAGCTTCAGTTTAGTTCAGTCTGTTAATTGCATTGTGGTATAAACCAAATCTATCAAATCTAACTTTTGTAAACTAAACCCCGTTACTTAAAAGTGCTTCACAATGTAAAACATTTTTCAATGTAAAAACAAAAAGCACAGAAACACCCAAATATTATAAAAACCAAACACAACAGTCTATACTGCATTACATCTCCTGCATCCTGAGAAAAAGTTTTCAACTATTTCAAGTGAGATCTTGATGGTTTTGTTCTTTGATTACCAGTAGAAAAGTTGGAAATGTCAGAAAAAGTCAAAGATTTTTTTCCTGTTTAAAATAAACAAATATATGCTGATTTTTTTTCCCAGTACTCACTGCAGTCTTCCTCATCGCTGCCATCAGAGCAGTCAGGTGTGTTGTCACACCTCCACACGTGGCGGATGCACTCTCCGTTTCCACACCGAAACTCTGACTGAGCGCACGTCGGTGCGGTCTGGGCGACGGGCTGGTCCGAGCCGCACAGTTCCCGGCTCTCGTCCCGTTTGTTTGTGCAGTCGGCCCGTCCGTCGCACACTTTGTCTTTCAGCAGGCAGGCGTCGGACGGGCCACAGGAGAAGACCCCAGAGGTGCAGTTCTGACAGGAATCCTCGTCGCTCCCGTCACCGCAGTCATCAACACCGTTGCATAAATGCTCTGTCGATATGCACCGTCTGCTGCGGCAAGTAAATTCATCTTTGCACCACTCCTCACCTGCAAGTCAAACAAATTACAGTAATCATAAATACATTTACATATTGTTTGTATTTTGTCATAAAAATATATTTATTTGCCAATTATAAAAATCTGAATACCTCAATTTACCAAAAACAATTCATACTCTGAGTAACATCTGAAGTTTTTGCTTAGTTTAATTAATAAAAAGTGAAATAAAAAATGTTTTTGAAACTCAAAACAGCTCAATAATAAAAAAAAAAAAAAAAGATAATCCTGACGTAGACGCCAACGTGAGTGTGTCAAAGTCCAAAAGATAGTGAGCTCCTTCAAGGTTTATACAGAAAGAAAACTAAACATTTGTGTAGGGTTTTCTGTTTCATGCAGCCGACAAAGGCAGCTTAGTCATGTCTAACATATCAGATTTTAAAACAACACTTTTTTTTGGTCATATGACCTCTTAACTCTGTCCACATGTACAAGTGGCTTTTCATGTAAATCAATTTTAAGTACAAGTAACTTGCTAATTTTTGCAGCATGAAAAAAAGGATGAGGTTTAAAAAATGATTTTATACACCAACTGTTATAGAATTACTGTTGAGGAACCTTAGCAGCACTAGGGAAGAGAATACCTTCTGCTTATATCTGCAGAAAGGGGTTTTAATGTGTGAAAATAGATCCCAGGAGCTGCAGATTCCCACTAAACCTCTCAGGAATTAAGTATCAAAGGCTCCCATGACCTTAAAGGGATTGGAAACAAAAATCTATGATGACATGATCCTACATTTTTTTTTTATTTTCATTAATTTTAATTTTACAAAAAGAGTAAAACGTTGTTTGACACATGTCGGAAGATTAGAAAATCTAATTAAAAGCTCAAAAAGTACAAAAGAAGAAAAAAAAAAAGGATGGGACTTTTTAATGCTTAAAATGTTCCATTTTCAAAATAAAATAATAAAATTTGGATTTCATTCTACTTTCATTATTATGCTCCTTCTCTGCATTTTTAATCACAATAGAAGTTTTGTTTAATAAATTCCATAAGTCCATCAGCTTTTCCACATAAATAATGAATCTCCTGCACAAATGGAGACAAAACTTAAACCCAGACTCACTACAGTGAAGTTCATCCGACCCATCCGTGCAGTCTGTGTGTGCATCACACACTTTCAGCTTGGAGATGCATGATCCATCCGTACATGTGAAGTCCTGCTTATGGCAGTTCAGCAGAGAATGACCTGCAGCACCTGGACCACAACGTGTATCTCACATGAGGTTCACCACATTTATTCCAGATACTATTAATATACATTTTATGAAAAATATTTTGTAAACACTTTAAGGACATGGGAACTGAAGATTTTACAATAGAACCTTTTTTTAAGTGACTTTTTGAGCATAAGTGCGAGTAATAATGAAACACAAATATAATTAAACAGCCAGGGAATGCTTCAATGTGTGCAAACATCTAATGTTATGATAAAACTTCCTGTAAAATTTGTCGAGTCACAAAAAAACCGCGAGAGTGAAGGCGGCGTGGGTCACCTCAGCTTCTGCATATCAATTATTCTAAGTAGGAAAACTGAGCGCAAACTGTTACAAAGCTGCTCAAACACGCAAGGACAAGAGTGTTAAATTACGCCGATCCACAGCAAAAACTCCCGCGTCTTACCAAATATCTGAAGGATGAAGATCAGGAGAGCCAAACATCCAAGGTGCCCCATGCTTGATCCGACACCTTCTGCAGAAATGAGAGACGCGCGGCGCAGAAAGATGACGTAAGCGTGTTTTCTGTCAAACTCCAGGTGAATGAAATGCAAATAAATTTATAGTTTTTCACGTTTTTTTTAACGTATTGATGTTGATGCAAAAAATATTCATTAAATCACATTTGTGTTCTCATTTTTGTATTCACAATAGTTTGCTTTGTAACGTGTGTTCTGCACCGATTACAACCATTTTCTCTGTTATTGAAGGTTTAACAAAAAATAAAGTTTTATTTTATTTTTGCCTAAATAAGTTGCAACATTTAATCACGTGTCATTCATAAATTCTCATCTCGAAAATACTTGCGCTCAGACGTACAGGTGTTTCCAATGTTTGTTGATTGGTTCTCCCATTCTCCTTAATTACTCTATTAGGAACACCTGTGCATCCAGCTCATGACCTCCTCTAGTCATCAATTATATCTTGATTTTTTATAGAAATTGCTGCTCTAATAACTTGAATTATTTTTTCCTTCTAAAAACAAAGCCTGCACCCATTTCAACCAATGTGGAAAAATTTGTTTTTTGATAAAGAGCCAAGACCCACATATGAAATAAAATTTAATGAATACATTGAAACTCAGGTAGTTAATTTCCTTTAGAAAAAAAAAAACTTAATAAGAGCGTCAAATCCATCTTCAAATGCCAACATGGACAAAAACTGTACACAATTTAGTGAAACAGAACATTTTATTCACACTTTCTATTGCACAACACCACCAAAAGCAGCTGTAGTCAGGATTTTCTCTGCAGCTCGTGAGGAGGAGGTGATGGAGCTTTGTTCATCCTCTCACAGGTACGGCTGGTCTGTGGAGAGTGGCGGTGGTTGATAAGTGGCTCCTGGTGTCACTGGGGCCTTTGAAGTCTCTGCAACTTGACTGGAAGAGGTCAAATGTACATTAATAGGAAAATATTCCAAAGTAGAATTAATGTAAAAATTAACAAATTATCTGTTGGTAGTCATGGGAAAAATTATTTCTAAATATGTTGCTTTTTAGTAAATATCATAAGTTTGCGTATATTTGTTTTTATTTTTTGGTGGTGTTGAAAATTTTAAACAATAGAAAGATACAAAATTTATTTTTGGATTTTTTTTTTGTACCTGCCAGCTGTAAGAGCCTTCTGTGAAGACATCACCACTGTGGCGGGTCCCGACTCCCGGCGGCCGTCTCTAGTGAAATAGTAGTTGCTGGCAAATTTGTGGCTTGGACCTACTGGCAGTTTAGGTGGCGGCTGTGTTCTGCAATACAAAAAAAAAAAAGCATTTCACGATAGTGTTTTAAGACAGTAAGAGGTAATATCCACTAAAATGAGTGAACAGCTTATAGAATAAGCAACGGTGAAATACATTTATCCTTCAAGATGGATAGGAAAAATTGCTAAAATTAATAAAATTTTTAGTGGTTAAAAAAAAAACTTCTTACAAATTTGTATGTTTCCACACAACATGATCTAGCAGGGATTTAAACTAGGGCCTTTTCTTTCTGTTTATTTTTTCCTTACACGAAGAGTACCACATTGCATCAATATATTCAGTACATACTACATAAGTCCACACATACTCATGACTAGAAAGGAGCAGTGAGAAGAAAAAAAAATCTTATTTTTTTTCTTCTCCTTTATCACATCTTTGAAAGAAAAGAGAGATTGGCATCAACTTCTAACCACCAGGAGCAATCTGGGATTCAGCATCTTGGCCAAAGACTTTTTTTTACACATTGGCGAGCAGGGTAAACCTGTGATCTTCTGATCAGAGGTCGGCCGCTTTACCTCTGCACTATGATGGTGCAGAAAAAAATGGCATTTTGGTCAAAAACAAAAGTTCCCCTCAAATCTTTGTATCAGAACTCTGGTTGTCAATGATAGGTTTGTACACACTGTTGCTGGTATTTTGGTCAATTCTTCCATGCAGATCCTCTTAAGAGCAGTGATGTTTTGGGGGGCTGTCGCTGGGCAACATGGACTTTCAACTCCCTCTTACAATTCTGGAGTGAGGTCAGGAGACTGGTTAGACCACTTCAGAACCTTAAAAAGCCTTTTATATAGCCACTCCTTCAGCGCACAGCTGAAGTGTTTGAGACTATTGTCATGTTGGAAGATCCAGCCATGTTTGATCTTCAATGCTCTCACTGATGGAAGGAGGTTTTTTTCCCCCAACATCCCACCATGCATTGCCACATTCATCCTTTCAAACAGTGTCCGCCAAACATTAAACAGGCATATGTTGTCTTAATTAGGGGGACCATTGGAGCAATCCATGATGACCTAATTTGTTACTATAGTAACCATTGTTATTGTAGTCCAAGCTCTTAACAGATCAATGACCAGCTCCCCATGTAGTACTGGGCTATTTCCCCACCATTCTCCAGATCATTTAGAGGTGAGAGGGAAGGAGATTGTCAGTTATCTTGGTTTTCAACCATTTTGTAATAAATGCTTCAATTGTTTCTCTTCAAACCAAGCTGCTTGTTTATTGTAGATTGGTTCATCCCAACTTTGTTTAATCTTGTCCCTGGTGTCCTTTGACAGCTCGTAGATCTTCATAGAGGAGAGGTTGCACTCTGACTGTCTAAAGGTATGGACAGGTGTCTTTTATACAGATAACCAGTTCAAAAGGGTGTCATTGATACAGTTAAAAGTGGATGATAGAAGACCTTCTAAAGACCGAATTCCTGTAATTGTCTGTAAGATATACATATTTTCTACATAATTATATAAGAAAATTCTTTAAAATCACACAATGTGGATTTTTAACTTCTGTTAATCACAATTAAAATATATGATTAACGTTGAAACTCTCTCATCTTTTTAAGAGGAAGAGCTTGCAGAGTCTATGACTGATATATACTTTAACCTCGCGGTTCCTGAGTGTATTTAGCCATGATTCTACCTAAACTTGTTTAAGTTATATTCTAAAAATAAAAACTAAATGATAAGAATGGCTCATATTTGCTTTTCGTGTCAACAAGCTAGCATTTTGAAATGTTAATGTTTTAAATTAGCAATGACAGACATAAATGGAGAAGTACATGATTTTCTTCAGGTATTTTGATTGATACTTCTGAGGACTGTGTATGCTAACAGCAGGCTCTTTAGGAAAAAATTTTTCCGTCAACTTCTAGCTTCTTCCGTCTAACATCGTCTTACCTCTTTGATATCTCTTCATAACGCAGTTGCAGTTTAGCTTGTAGGTCTTGCTGGAAAAGAAAACAACAGATAATGTAAATGCACGTTTAATTCATCAAAATAAAAAACATTTCTTCACCTGCACGTTCAGATCTACTGCTAGCTAGCCTCTTAAGTTCGTTGGCTAAACATCACGATTTAGTTAAAGTTTAGTACGTCAATTGCATAAAAATCTCACAAACATTAATTTTATATTTTCAAGTCAAAACGAAGAGTAGTGGCATACCCCTGACAAGAAATTTCTCAGCCTTTGAATGAGTCTGGTAGCTGTAGCCATGTTCGATGTTGTTGTGAAGGACACCGCTCTTCTTCTACAGTCGTCTGTCAGATGAGATCTCAGCTCACTACCGACACCTGGCGGCAGACGAATATTTTAGACTTTGTCATAAAAGTTTAGACTTAACCCTTCCGCTCTCCTTGGGGTCCAGATGGCTCCAACCACATATTGTTATGCCATTTCTTCCATGACAAATGTGGACGAAAGGGGACAGGATTTTATGTCTGCCATGGACATTAGTGAAACTCCGAAATCAGTGAAAAAAAAAAGTTCAGCGCATTGTCCTGTGGTGTCCAGATGACCCCACTTTTAATGTAAACAAGCTAAGGAGAACGGAACGGTTAATACCGTATCAGGACCAGTTCATATATTTTTGTTTTTTCGAAGAGGGTTACTTTTCTAAAATGGATGGTATTCCCAATATGTTAAGTATTTATTACCTTTTTTTTTTTGTTTGTTTGTTTAAGCTGGTGGTGCGTTTACAGATGCTCGGAAATCAGAACTATTCCCGTGTGACTAAAACCTAGTACAGTTAAAACAAACAAACAAAAAAAAAAACCTAGTACATTCGAATTGATCTAGCATAGACCATGTAGTGTAGTAAGTATACTAACTGAATGCTTCTTCAGACTAAATTGGAACACTTTTAAGTTTAAAATATATAGATAGTGTATATATAAGAGAGATCTGTCTCACTTTTAATTTAGAAAGTATACTTATTATACACATAAATCAGGGTGTCAAACTCAGTCGCACAGGGGGCCATCATCCAAAACACACCTTTGGTCGCAGGCCAAACAGGATAAATATTTATTGAACACACTAAAACTAAATTTTTAAAACTTTAACTTTAACTTTTTACATTACTTGAAATGAAAGCCGGCAGTAGTTTTATTCCGTAATAAATCAATTTAGGCCTTAAATAACTTTTGTATTTTTTATTCCCCATAAAATATATTTTGTTAAAATTATACAAGTTAGAAATATGTGCAAGATAACATTGGGTCATTACTAACAGTAAAATAAAATGATCCGGAGGGCCGGATATAATTACCCAGGAGGCCGAAAGCGGCCCCCGGGCCTTGACTATGACACATGACTTAATTAAACTATTTTTGTGAAGGCAAACACATCCATAAATCCTAAGGACAAATATTAACCTAAATTAAATTTAACATACATTTGTATTTACCTATTATGTGCAAATAAAGTATAACAGAAAGTTTGAGCCTCTCTCTGCTAATTGATTGGTCAAGGGTTCAAATCCCAGTCTTGGCACAAGACACTTAACCTATATTTAAACAAGCCTGTAATTTCTGTCTTAGATGTAAGTGTTTGCTGAAACACTAAATGAAATTGCCATTAGGAGACTTGACGTAAAATCACAAACGTTCCGGACTGAGGAACGTAACTGAACAAATCTGATAAAGACTAGTTTGTTTGAAAGCTGTCATGAGAATCACAAGTACTATAATGTAATCAAGTATGGAAACTCAGATAAGCTTTTTATACATCTAAATGTCTCTTGTACTTGTAATCTCACATCACAGACCAGCAGGGAATCAAAAAAGGCAAAACTCAAAGGAAAATACGAGATTTATTTTTGCACGAGAACACAGTACAGGGCGGCAGTGCCGATATACCATGCAGTCAAGTATTACACCTGTGTACTTGTCTCATGCAGCATGCACCGAACAGGAGAGTTCACAGGAGAACATGTGCACAGACAAAACTTTGATCCATCAATTTGTTCTTATAGTGCCCGACCAGCAGCTTATCTTACATCTACTGACCTCCTGCGATTCAAGCTGCAGCCAAATGACACTGTAGTGGTGGAGGATTGCACAGTGAGAAAATACTGTAAGCTTACATTCACAACAAGAATCCTCTTTCTCTTTTAAAAAACTGTTGATAAAATGTTTTGTACTCAAATTCTCCCTCAAATGTGTAGCTTAAAACATCCAGAAGTTTGAACTGTGTGTAATAACTGTGTTCGAGATTCAGTGATTGGTTTGTCACAAAAAAATAGTACGTCATTATTTTTTTTATCTTTACAAAAAACAAGATTCCACATAGTGAATAAACCGATTGGGCTTTTACAAAAACACGTGATAAATGACCATTTAAACACACCGATCCTTAGAAAACAGGCCAAGAAAAAAAATGCTACTTCCTGTATGTGAAAACATACAAAAACATATCCCAATCTGGTGCTAAAGTACTCTTAAAAAAACACAAAATGTGGTATGGAACTTGTGAAAGGTTTTACATCGATGTATCAAAGAGGAGCTTCATCATATGACATCCACATGGTAGGAAGCCTTTGTACAGTAATTTGCTCATTTGTTCATAGTAAACAATCCTGTTAGCCTGCAGAAATTACTCAGACATCTTTCCAATTCAACTGACATGTAGGGTTTTTGAGACTGCATAAACAAAAGTACACAAAAACATTTTTCAGACCCATCAAAAATGGGAGGAAAAAATTTGAAATCCACCTCCGCAATAAAATAAAATACATTTCCAAAACCCAAATGTAAAATAATTAAAATAATTAACAGCAACCCTATTTGTGAAATTGAAATTTTCCCCAATACTTGTTCTTTGTGCGTACCAGTTTAACACCCTTTACTACATTTGTCATTTGTCTGCCTCCGTACCAAAAATATTAAAAAAATATTTGTACAAAACCAAACAGTACAAGACAAAAACTACATTTGTTCAAAAAAGCCCTGGGTTTGGATCGACCCCAAAATACTCTGCTTTTTCTCCAGTTTGCCCTTCATACGTACTCTCACACCTTTCATAATAGTGCACTATCCTGTCGGATGTAAACATGACTGCAGAGAAGAGAATGTGTACATCTACAAAATTGAATTGAAGCCTTCCAGAGAACGGACACCTCTTCAGTCTTAAAATCTTGGCACTTTGAGCCCTTCGCGTTGGCTTCAGCTCGCCTTTGCAATAGATTGTACTTCAAAGTCACAGCCAGGTGGCGTCTCAGCATGAGCTGCAACACCGAATGGTTGAATATGAAACAATGGTGCGACCACAATTTCACACTTGGGAGGATTGTGAATAACAAAAGGTCAGTGGCTTCTTTTTGGCTGTAGTGTCATAAAAGACTAAAGCCATTTACAATTTGTGTTAAGTCGTGGTAGATACTGAAAAAAAGGGGAAGCAAGAAAAAGGTCTATAATTGTTCTTCAGGTGTGTTTTGGGTTATGCTTTTCAAGTGTAAACAGCCACCGAGGGGGAGAAGAAGAGAAACCTGCCCTGACTTCTGTCTTTTGGTCCTACTGTATTCCAGCTTTACCTCCACATCATTTCAATTAAAAAAATAGACTTTTTTTTTTTTTTTAGAAAAAAAAAATCCACTTAAGACATAAAAGCACATATGGGTACAAAAAAGATTCGCCTTGGCTGTTCTAACAAGCTCCTTCATTCCCTGCCATGAATCGATCACACTTTAATAAATACAGTCAGAGTTTGCATTGCCGAAAGGCAAATATTTACAATACAAAATTCAAGTAAAACCTTCTCCCACGACTTCAGTCGCTAAACTTTGTACAAAAGCGTTTTAAAATTTAGTCGGAGGACACTTTGTTTTAACTGCCACTCTCTCGGGTGTTCTTTTTGCAGTCAGTCTTAGATGCTGTGCAGGGCGTTACCGCTTCCGCCGACTCAGAGGAAGCGCCTCCTGCGGCCTGACTGATGCCAGCAGGAGGAAGTGCTGCTTGTTGCTGCTGACAGGAGGTCACCTCCAGTTCGGAGTTTTCACCCGCGCTCTCCCCGTCTGAGCACGGCTCCCACTCATCCTGCTCCTCGCTCTCCGTTGAGCCCTGCACGGCAATCTGGGGCACCAGCGTGAACCTCCGAACGACGGGCACCTCCAGCTCCACCTCCTCTCCGCTCTGGGGTCGAATGACCATCCAGGGTACCCTGTGCTGCTGTTTGGTTTGCGCCGCATCTCCGGGGGCCGCGGCCCCCACGCCGCCGTTTTTCTCGTCGGGCTCGTCGAAGCTCACCTCCTGCACTGCCTCCTGCTTTTTGAAGGAGTCCCGCCGCTCCGACAGGTTGAGTTTCCTCATGACCACCAGCTGCTCCGATCGCTCCGCTCCGGAGTCCCGCATTCTCTGCCCGCCGATGAACCCCCCGAGTCTGCCGTGGTCTGGTCCAATATAAAACCCTCCGCACGCTCCCTCCACCTCCGTGTCGCCCAGTAGGTCACCCTCACCGTAAAACGGGACTTCCAGCGTGTGCCTGCGGGGGGCGTATGACTTCTTGTCAGCATGATAGACTCCAGACAGCTTCTCGGCGGACTGCACCCGCTTGAGCAGGGGGGATCGGGGAGGCTCTGCGCTGCGGGGGCGGACGACATGTCTAACGATAGTGGGCGGTGACAGGGTTTTGCCGTGATACGTGTGGAGGCCTTTGGCGAAGCCCGGCAGCGGCGAGGGCGAGCGTTGAGGGGATATGGGCTGGTTACACAAAGAGGAGGAGTTGCAGGCCAGCGGAGAGGGCGGAATGTTGCTGGTCGACTTCCGCCGACCGACCTTTGAAAAGCGCTGCGTGTTGAGTTTGGAGCCCAGCCCGTGGAGGGAGTTGGGCCGGATGTGTGCAGCGGGAGAGCTGGGGGAGCTGGAACATGGAGACGTACTCTGAGGAGAGTTGTTTTCTGGGAAGAAAACACACACACAAAAAAAAATATCTATAGGTAAATAATCTATCGACTTCTTTAGCATCTTCAACGGCAAAAACTGAACTCACCACATCCCTGATGGTCAGGGGCGGGGCTCCTGCAGGGCGTGGAGGGACCTGGAGAGAGGCTGTGTGTGGGAGAACCCGGGAGGCTCTCGCTGGAGGAAACAGAGTGATGGAGACCTGAGGAGAAGCTTCGACTGCTGTGCATCACTGAGCTCTGCTTGGACAGCTTTTTTAAGATGCTTCTTCGCCTGAAAGAAGAACAAATGGGATTTAATCAAAATGTGTCAATCATTTTTTAAAACACGTGTTAAAAATCCTTTTATGTATTCACCTCAAAAATAATAATGAAGGATAAATAAGTTCAGATTCTAACACTAGAGGGCAACAGTGAGCTGGTAAAGCCAGCTGGACAAAGAAAAGTAAACAAATGATGAGTAACATAGTAGGGGGGGGCAGCTCCAGGATAGAAGAGCCAAACGTCGGATCTTCACCTGTCATAGTTGTCCCTCCTTTTGCTCTTCTTGCTACGACGAGCCATCTTGCCTTTGTGTTTGGTTTTCCGAGCCGGGCCGACTTTGATGGAAGTGTTTTCCAGCGCTATGGTCTGCAGCGTCACCTTGCTGCCGCTCTGAGGGTTGAATCAAAAATATTTTTGCGATCAAGATCACCAAAAAATCCAAAGATATGGAAGGGGAGGTTCTACCTTCAGCAGTAACTCGATCATCTCCGTGTGGACCAGGCCTTGAACGGACTCCCCGTTCACGTGTGTGATGAGGTCTCCGGTCCGAAGGCCTGCCTGGTATGCCAGGCTGCCCTCCTCCACACTCTTTTTAGAAAAGCCAGAAGAGGAGTTTCATTCCAGGATTACATAACCACCTGCAGCACTCAATTCTAGTTTGGGATCACTAACATAAAACGGCTCCATGTTTAAAAACACAAAGAGGAGGGCTTTTGTGTTGACTCACCGACACCATGTGATGGACTGTGTAGACGTCGCTGTCACCCATGTAGACCCGGATGGCCTGCACCGTGAAGCCGTACTTCTTCCCTGAGGTGTGGATGACTATAGGAGGCTTCAGACTGGCAGAGCTAAACGACAGGTCCCTGTTGGGGGACGAGTCCCGGGAAGAGGGGTTGGAAGACAGCGAGCGAGGCGAGATGGGACTGGGCTGGAGGCCGATGGGCGAGTCATCTAAAACAGACAAAAAAATGAGCAACTCCAGTTTAAGATATTTTGGATCCTTTTTACATTTAAGTAATTTAGATGAATCTAAAGCCTGATTTACACTGGTCTGTCTGCTGTGCGCCTCCATTACATTGACACACAAAACATGTGTATTAATCCATCGGAATGTTTACATCGCCGCTGTCGTGTCTGATGTCTGTCCCTCTGCAACACAAGCTTTAAGCAGAAGTTCTATTTCAATTCTGTCGCTACAATTGTGACAAAAAGTCTGAGAAATGGGAAGCAGCTGGGTTTCAAAATGAAAATGTATACAGTTTTATTTTGCGATAACGAACGTTAACACCAGGTATAACATCGTTGTCCATTTTAATCATGGATAATAAAAGTTTAATTTTGGTTGTAGAAAAAAAAACATTTTTTTATGATACAAAACATGCGTTTTATTACTACGGCTCGAGGCCCAAATGCAGCCTGCCACACTGGAATAAATTATATTGACAAATCAGATCAATGTTTCATTTTCCCTGTAATTCTGGCGACTCATCTTAGATGAGAATAAACTGACTTGTGATTAGGTGGAGAAAGTTATTTTGCATTCATGGGACAATTTGTTTTGTTTTTTCTGACACACATCTGTGTTTTTTGAGTTAGTCATTTTTTCTTGACACAACACAAAATTTTTTTAATTTTGTGTTTTTCCCTGAAATACATCAACCAACTGGTGCAACTGTACAGAAACCCTAAAGGACATCAAAGTTAAAAGAAAAAAAATAAAAGAAATTGAAGTAACCAGTTACTATCTGGTTAGTTTTAACTACTTTAGTTGTGGATATAGTTCAATATAATTTTACATTTGGAAAACATGTAGTTAAATATCTTTTGAGCTTCTGTCTTCCATAAGTTTTCTTTATGAAATAGGAAGTAGTGCACGCCAGAAAATGTTTTATTGGAAAAAAAATGTTTCAACTTTTTTTATTTGCTTTAGGGGCTCTGTAAAATTGGCTCTAAAATGAGAACAAAAACCTAAATTTTTAAACTTAAAAAAGCTTGTTATTGTCCAGATTCCATTCCGTTTGTTTCTCATATGAGGTTGCGTCCCATAACAGTTCAAACATCTGCTCCTGGTCCAATCTCTCAAGTTTTAGAATGCTTTGTGGCCCACAAGTCAAAAAGTGTGCCCACCCCTGGCATAGGGCCTGATTGCCAAAGTTTTGGATGAAATACTCAACACGGGGGGAGGGCAGGACAAACAAGTCCTTTGGAAACCAGGGAGGAGGGACTGCAGATGCAACGGAAACCATGGAAACTACCTGATGCAAAGGAGACGCGCTGCAGAAGGAGCAGTGATGTAAAGACTCATTTTTTGGGTTTGAACTGAAAACTGTGACTGTTGATTACTGTAAAAAAAAAACCACAAAACCAGCAGATCGGTTCTGTTGTTTTCTTCTGGTTCTTCAGGGAAGTCAAAAAACAAAAAGGCCGGTTCTAGCCCTCAGCGTACCCGTGGTGATGATGAGGGACAGCGCAGAGACTGAGGCAGATTTAGGAACTTTTCCAGCACAGGGCAGCCTCTGTCTGTCCGGCGTCTCCAGCTGGTTTCCAAAGCGCCGAGTTCCTGCCGGATCCTTCGGCGAAGAGTGTTTGGCCCCGGTGCTGTTGCTGCGGATCCGGATCCTCCGCAGGTTTGACACCACCACCTCAGCTGCAGCGGGACCATAAATACTGTTAAGTCGTGCTCACCGTTGACGCTCAGAGGCAGAAGCGTCTCCAGCTACGGAGCAAAAGTGGGAGCGGTCTCGATTTACCCTCGTCATCAGTGGACAGGGCAAAGCGGGGCATCGTCTCCAGGCTGTGAGTGCTGCTCATCACCAGAGGGCTGGTGCTCCTCTCAGACTGGGAGGAACTGGAGGAGGCCCGAGGACGAAGGCTGCAACCAGTCCAAGACCAACAGGATCATTTAATCAGCGAGTGACAGTCGACAGCATCAGTGACTCAGCCGTTTGTTACAGTCAAGTGTGAGATTAGAAGCAGGAGGGAAAGTTGTGCAACAGACCAACACAGATTGTATCTGGAAAAAAAAACATCTCAGCACTTACTGATCTCTGTCAAGCTGTTATTAATCTTGAAAAAGTATTTCATTCGATGAGATCAGCGGATTGAGTTTAAAACACTTTTTTTTTTTGCAGCAACAGCAACAAAGAAGAGTCAGAATTAGAGTTTTTAGCAGTTCTTTTGACTCAAAAATCCACCTGAAGGTTTCTGTGTTGCATCTTCTTACAAGAAGAACCAGATGTCAGGTGGGTCATACTTTAGTTTTGGTTGTAGTGTGAGATGAAAACACAGAGGAGAGTCTTTTGAGAGTCATTTTTGTGGTGCTTTTGCAGCAGCTTGTTGCAAAATGAGCAAGAAACCGATCACTTTTAGAGATGAATGCACAAGATAAGTGTGTTTTTAGCTTCACCTGCAATGATCTCCACATGTTTCACATTTGTTTTCACTTCTCCTCATATAAAAAAGTCTCTTCAAAACAGGGGGAGAAATGCAGCAAGACATTTCATAGTTCTGATAAAAAAATAAAAATAAAAAAAAACTGAACCTACAATGTGTGTGAGATAAATCGGCTGCTGCAGTAAAAAGTCTATTTCTCAGCAGTCTTCACCTGGCCATGCGTCCAGAATGCTTCTTCTCCACGCTGCTCTCGGCAGAGCTGGGGGAGAGTCCGACTCCGCCCACTTCTCCACGCTCTTCTTTGTCTTCACTGTGACTGCGGTCTGAGGAGAAACTCAGGTTGGAGGGCGTCGCCAGATGCTCCGTGCTGCTGTAAACCTTAAAGAATAAACAAAAAAGTGTTTCAAGCAGGTTTGATGATAATGTTTTCATTTTTTTAATGTTTTCCTAACATGTTGTGTGTTTGGGGGATGTGTGTATGCAGTCATGATACACAAACCTTGTGCTTACCTTACTGAAACGATGCGACCACGAGGAAAACTGCCTTATTTCTAATGATGACTCTTCATCATTGGTTTCTTCATCCTCATCAGACGCTAGATGATGGTATCGATCTGAACGAGCTGAAAGAGAAAGATATTAGTGTCCATGTGTCAAACAAAATGCACCACTTCCTACAATAATCATAAAATTGAACATTTATGGATTTTTTTTGCCAGTCAGTGGCTGTTTCAATCTCTAAATCAAACACAGACTTACTGTCAAAGTAGCTGGTATCGTCTTCTGCCTCCAGCTGAGGAATAAACTCAGCTTTTTGCCGGAGGAGTCCATTCCAGTCCAAACCCAGAAAAAAGGGGTGCTGCTTCACCTCTGAGGCTCCACCTGCAACCACAACACTTTCAGTAACTCAAAAAATCTGGCATTTACTTCTTACACAACTTTTTTGCTAAATTTCTTTCTTTCTTTCTTTCTTTCTTTCTTTCTTTCTTTCTTTCTTTCTTTCTTTCTTCTTTCTTTTCTTTCTTTCTTTCTTCTTTCTTTCTTTCTTTCTTTCTTTCTTTCTTTCTTTCTTTCTTTCTTTCTTTCTTTCTTTCTTTCTTTCTTTCTTTCTTTCTTTCTTTCTTTGTTTTGAAACAGACTTTTGTCAAACCTAAATCGCATCCTACGGTTTTGTGTATTCATCAGCAGTACCTGTTCCCAGGCGCTCCAGAGGGTTCTGGCTCAGCAGGCGGGTAATCAGGTCCTGAGCATCTGCAGGTAGAGCATCATCTCCTTCCGGCCAGACGATTTCATCTGATCACCATAGAAACGGGAAAATCAAACCACAAACACAAAACGGAGCACTAAAACTTGTTTACATTTAAAAAGATGTTTTTGTTTGCAGTTTTTGCATATTCTGGGTAGATTTTAATACTAATTCCAAAAGTAAAACAATATGGTGTTGAAGTTTTCAATAATGAATCAAAAAAAAAAAAAAACACTTGAAACAGTTTAGATTTTTTTTTAACAAACACTCACCACTGACGACCTGTCCAAAAAGCTCCTCTGGAGTGTCTCCAAAAAACGGAACACAGCCAACAAGAAATTCATAGAGGATAATTCCCATCGCCCACCAGTCTACCGGCTTCCCGTATCCCTGTCGAAGGATCACCTCCGGGGCGATGTACTCAGGAGTGCCGCACACCTGCACAACCAATCCAAGTTTGATCTGCTGTGATTTCTCTTAAAGGCAAAAAGGATTCTCGTGTTGTCTTTCCATTTCGATTGGCCTCACCTGTTTGTCCACAAACTCGCGGGTGTCTTTCTCCATGTGACCCTCATACAGGTTGGTGGTCATGTTCATCAAACCGATTTTAGACAGACCGAAGTCTGTCAGTTTGATGTGGCCCATGGATGTGATCAACAGACTGTTCAAGGGGGAAAAAATAGATTTTTAATTTTTTTTTTAGGTAATTTATTACAATTTTGCAAAGTAAAGATGATGTTCTCACTTGTCAGGTTTAAGGTCGCGATGCACAATGCCATAATTGTGAAGATACTCCAATGCCAAGACTGTTTCAGCAAAGTACATCCGTGACATTTCTACTGGCAGGGGCCCCATGTTCTTGAGTAAAGTGGCACAATCTCCACCTGGACAAGAGAAAAGGAACGGATTTAGGTTTAAAATGCTGAAGCGGAAGCAGCAGGTTCTGCGAGCTTTACCTTCAACGTACTCCATGACCATGCACAGGTGACGCCGCGTCTCAAAGGAGCAGAACATGGACACAACAAAGGGGTTCTCTGCAAAGGTGAGGATGTCCCGCTCCACGAAGGCCTGCTGGATCTGGTTCCTCAGCACCAAATTCTGACGATTGATCTTTTTCATTGCAAACCTTTGACGGGTCTCCTTGTGACGGACGAGATACACCGCGCTGTTTGAGATGAGGACAAAACCTAAATTAGTTGTATTATCACACAACATGATAATTAACCCTGAAGAACGCACAGGGTCAATATTGGCAGCAAACAAACAAGAAAAAAGGTCAAATTGACTTTAGAGGAAATTTGTTCTTGAGTTCTCCGGGGTTAAAAGATTAACACAAAACTGAAAGAAATTAGCAGGTGAAAGCTGTTTGCTCTCACCCATAAGCTCCGTTACTGATGAGTTTCATGGTCTCAAAGTCACTCTCGAGGGGTTTCCTTCGAGTTGGAGTCAGCGTCTGTGGAGCTTTATTCTAAACAGACAAAGCAAAAAAACATTTTGTTTCATCTCTTCTGCAGACACACGATAACCTATATAAATAACAGAATTAATATTAGTAATAATTGATCGTTTACCTCAACTGCAACTTCGGGTTCCACCGACACTGTGGGGCTGGAATCATAGTGATCAAACTGCACCATGTCTAAAAAGAAAAAAGAAAATCTTTAACATCTCTACTGCTTGCTCCATTTTTTTTTCATGTTTTTCCGTTTGGTGTCTGATGTTACACAGAAACTTGTGTGCAAGTATTTAGTCATACAAACGTGGCGCCTCGAGCTCCTTTGCAAATGTGATGCAATGTGAGAGTTCCTTAGACGGACTCAACTAGAATTTCCAGACAAACCAGGGGTCTCAGTTCCAGAGCTTTTTAGTGAACAAACTAATAATAGCAGCAACTGAAGCTGAAAATTCGTATGTGTGGAGGTTAAAATGTTTTTTTTTTCCATCATATAGTTTATATATTTTGCATAATAAATGCACAACTAAGTTATTGAGAAAATAGATGTGATTTTTCCAAAGCAGGATTTTTTTGTGCTAAAGTGATCTTTACATAAATCCTTGTCTTGTGCAAATGTTTTAAAGCAGATTCTATTCACTTTTTTCTATTATGGTGAAATTACAGTAAAGTGCAGAAATTCTGAAGTGCCGGTGCCGGTTTGAGTCCAATTTAACCAAAAGAAGCACTTTAGTTTCCAGCTGAATCACCACCATTAACTGGATTTCTAAACGTTCAAATCAGAACAATTCTGGTCACATTCAGTGATATAAAAAGGTAATAGCAGCCCATTATGTTTTGACTCAATCTCTGTCACGGAGGTTATGAAGTCTCACCTTCCAGCAGATCTCGGGTCAGACCCAGCTGGTTTATGATGTACCGTGGGATGTCCGTCTTGATGCCCTGACCCACTTTGGCCTGACCCTCTGCTGCTTCGAGTCGGTGGTAAAACTCCTCTGGGTCAAACTCCTGTACATGTCACAAAGATGGATTTTTATTTTTTTTCCAAGCTAATTTATATTATTTTCAATTAAAAACAATGATTTATTTTACCAGACATTCAAGGAGACGAGCAGGTCGGGAGATTATGATAAGGATCTTGCGCACCAGTTGGGTTATGACCGTTACCTCCTCGCTCTCGGAGCGCTCGTAGGCCTGGAAAAGAAGGGAACAAAAGCTCACTTTGATACAAAAATATGCTTAAAGGCTTAACGAGGAAGATGAAAAAAATATTTTTGAAGTATTTAAATGCATTTAAATTAATATTTGTAAGAATTTTGTTCAGAAAATCAGAACAACATTAAAAAAATAATATAAATAGAAAATCATAGGCAGATGTAGTGATTAGCACTAAAATCAAACGCTAAAAGCAAGAAAGTTTTGTGTTGTGCTTAGCGTTTTTTTCCACAAAACTGTAGGTTTTGGATGTTAGTTCAGCTGGGGGTTGTCGGCTCTGTGACAAATTTAAGGCTGCAGTCAGAAGGTGGTGTGATCTAAACGAGAGCAGAGGCAGATCTCCATCTTTACAATAGATTTCATTCATTTCTCTCACATTCTCAGCAGTTCAGCTCTGATCAGGTCACTGCAGTAATCAGGATCTACATCTAAGCTCAAGTGGTTTATGGTCCAATCCTGTGATCATGCTCACCAAAGAAACTGTGAGAATGTCATAATTTGACTGTGAATGAACAACATTTTTGTTTCTAAAATGCCAGAAGGGCATTATCTGAGCTGTGTGTCATTCTGTGGGTCGTAATTATCACATGGTTAAGTGTTTGCTGGGAAAATGTGGTAACTGACTGTTTTTTTTCATCAAAAAAGAAAGGAAAATGACTAAAAATGCTAAGCGGGTCATGAAGATACTTTTGGAATAAAAGAAGTTGGCTCATTTAGGCCTTAAGAGCCACCCCATTCTAGTAATTTCCAAGAAATATTTGCTCTACTAACTGTTGATAGCCTGCATGTGGTGGATAAGATACCGGACAGTGGCTAAAAAGGCCGGTCCATTGAGAAAAACAAACACATCTACAGTATGTGGTAAAAATAAATAAATAAATAAAAGCCTGTTTGTATAGTTGCATGGGAACAGAATTATCAGGTCAGCTGGATTAACAGAAAAGTGAGCAAGCTTGAAGAAAAACTGCAGAGCAGGTTGTTATGGAAACTTTTTTTTTTTTTGCTGACAGTACAAAATTGTGCCTCCAACTATCACTGGACGTTTCAACAATCACATCTATAGAGAGAGGTTATTGACCTGAACTTCAAGTCAGTCAGAACTTTAACTTTTGTGCTCAAAATGACAGAAAAAAAATGGTTGAAAATGGTTTTATTTCAACTTTATGCTCGGCTTCCCTCCTGCATTAGCGGTTATCAGCAGGCCCTTTTTCTCACCTCGTGATGCAACTTTTCCAACTTCTCCTGGAGCTCGACAATATACCGAGAAGTAACCAGGCCCTTCTGGGATTTATCCAGGCAGTCTCTGACCAGTTCCACCAACTGGTGCTGGATGAAACCCAGCACTCCGTCAGCTAACGGGAGGGAGATGTCTGGAGAGCAGTGGGTGATGATGTCCAACAAGCGCTCCTCCATCTGGGCTGTGGCCTGCAGGGAGGACAGGCGCGGAAAACGCTTAAAACCTCCAAAAGAACAGTTGTTTTTCTTTTTTCTTTTCAACCAAATGTTATTAACTTTGGAGTGGGTGGACTCGTATGGCTGTGCGTCTTCACTAGTGACTCATTATGCCAAAACTTTTAAGTCAACTCAGATGCAGGAATAGACACAAAAGTAGTTCTCTTTATTGTTCTGCAACGTACCTTTGGAAAACGTTCTCTGTATACATGGTTCATCATGACTATCTCGTGATCAAAGGAGACGCTCGACCTTCCTGGGCTATGACAGAAAACAACATAAACTTCATAAAAATGGACCAAATCACAATCATTTACAGCATTATGTAATGTGGAGGAAGCTCCATTTTAAAGGCCAAATAAACACAAACACACTTCTTTTTTACAGTGGCAGCTCACAAAGATGCAAAAGCCTTTTGTCGTTGTGCTTTGGCTTTTGTTGTTGCATTGTGGCTTTTGTCATTTTGTTTTGGCTTTCATAATTGTGCTTCATCTTTTGTCGTCATGTCGTGGCTTTTGACGTTGTGCTGTGGCTTTTGTCGTTGTGTTGTCTGCTTTTGTCGCTGTGTCGTGCCTTTTGTCATTGGGTTGTGGTTATTGTCGTTGTGCTTCGGCTTTTGTCGTCATGTTGTGAGTTCTTATTGTTGTTGTGTCATGGCTTTTGTCGTTGTGTTGGGGGCTTTTGTCATCAAGTTGTGGCCTTTTGTTGTCATATTGTGGGCTTTTGACGTTGCGTTGTGGCATTTGTCATTGTGTCGCGGCTTTTGTTGTTGTTTCATGGCTTTTGTCATCATGCTGTGGCTTTTATTGTTGTGTCGTGGCTTTTGTTGTTGTGTCGTGGCTTTTGTTGTTGTGTCGTGGCTTTTGTCGTTGTGTTGTGAACTTTTGTCATTATGTTGTGGGCTTTTGTAGTCGTGTTGTGGGCTTTTCTCCTTGTGTTGTCTGCTTTTGGTTGTGTTGTGGCTTTTGTAATTGTACTGTGCCTTTTTTGTTGTCCTATGGCTTTAGTCGTTGTGTTTTGGCTTTTGTTGTCATGCTTCGGCTATTGTTGTGTTTTGGCTTTTGCATTTATGTGTGCTGTGTCAGACACAGTAATCTCCTCCTAGCAAAAGCAATATGTGACCAAGAAAAAAGTAATGCAAATCTCAGAATTTAGAACATTTAATGTGGTGAGTGAGGCTTCAAAGGAACAGATGAGAGGAAAGCCCATCCATCACACGTGAGCAGATTTCATGAGTCACTTCTTTTGTAGAGATCGACGCCTCTGTAGTCGTGGAGGGCTGCAGCCCAACACACACACACACACACACACACTGTTTGCAGTTGGCTGTGGCTCTCTGCATCAGGCCTCGCCCCTCTGAAAGCAACCCATCCTCAACTGGAGTTTGGCAGCTTCAGCCCCGAGGCGTTCTGTTAGCGAGCACGCCCACGCACTGCACACCATGGTGCCAGAACACGGCGCACTCAAGCAATGCACAAACAGCACAGAGCCCAGCAAACAGACAAAAGTGATCCAAATTGCACGGAGCTGCAATCAGAAATCCACCTGCATCCCAACCAACAGCAGCATGGGATCGATGTGAGGATCTTTAGGACCATAAGGCTGCATTAACTTGTGTTTTTTTTGTTTTGTCATACAGCTGATGAGTCATTTTGACATCTGTCAGCCTGATGAAGGGACAGGACGCCTCAAACCCTCAGTTAATAGCTAGTATACTTTCAATTAAATAAAAAAACATAAAATAATTTGAAATTGATCAAAGGAATCACAAGAAAGATCCCCCCTAAATTCTATAATAATAACCTCGTAAATCGGAGTTTTCTTTTGGAGTTCTTTATATGAAACTAATTGTCACATTTTGTGGTAAATCTTTGCAAAAAAATTTTTGTTTTTTTTTGTGGATTGGTCAACGGTTCTAATGCAATCTGTGATGTTGGTCTTCTACCTGAGGCTCCGGGACCGGGGCCGCATGACTGTTGAGGGCCGCCCATCCTCATCGGTGATGCTGTCCGAGCTGCGAAAGTGCTTGAAGAGGAAGTGCAGCTCATCTTGTGTCGGCTGGTAGGGAAGCTGGTGAAGACGCTCCTGGGAGGACGAAGAGGACTGCACACACATACAAAACAGTCAATAAAATGAATGAAAATGGTTCTTAAAAATATATAACCACATTTTAAGGTTTTTAATGGCAGAGTGGAAAATGTTAAATACTATTCAAGTACAAAGCAAAAACTCAAAACAAAAAAATATTTACTTTCTCTCTTATTTTTCAGAATTGACAATCGCTATAAATTTTGAAATATTCATGAAAAATATTCCAAAAAGAAATAAAATCTCCATCTGTAATAAATGTTAACACTTTGCTAAAAAGGAAACCTTTTGATTTCTGTCTAAATGACCTGAGCTTGGAAAATGGCAGAGAAAAAGTTTGAGAGTATTTGAGTGCAGAAACTATAAAGTCTGACATTTTGTACATCTACTTCAGTTTTATAAAAATCACAAAACAGGCTGTTAGCAGATGAAAGAGGGAGAGTTAGAAACAGTGACTCAATGCGGCATTAGTCATCATTTTATACCACAGCATTTATACTTTCAAAATAAAAGTAAAAATAAAAGAGCATCAAAATGATTATATAACAATAATCAAATCAAACTTTATTTGTAAAAAAATTATCTAAACAAAAGCTGAGTAAAGTGCTATAAGACCCCCTCTGATTATCTTTTGATCCATTGTAAATGTTCTCAGTGGTATTTTAATTATGATTATTCTGGGTTTTTTTGCCAAAATAAAAAAATAATGGATGTATTTGTACTGCCCAGTGTGTTTTCTTCATTACAAATACGCCCTTTTCAAATGACATTTTTTTTTGTCTGCTTCTGATTCACAGCGATTTAAAAAAATAATAAAAAAATACTCAGAAATACAATTTTGACCAGAATTTTCCTAATATATGTCCTCCCTCAAGAGAAAAATGTCACAGAAACATGTTAAAAACCCTAAAATACTGTTTTCATTTTCATTCTTTTTTGAAAGAAACAAGAGATTTAAACTAAATAATATTGCTTGAGGAGATGAAGATATCTTGTAGATCTTTAGGAGTTACCCCACAGAGGGTGGCACGAGAGAAACACATCTCCATGGTAACAACCACAGGGATGTGTAATATTTAATTCCATGCTTGGGGTTTAATAATATAAACAAACCTGTAACAACTGTGCGGCTGACTCAGGAGTCAAAGATCCTTTCAAAGACAACAAAAAGAAAAAAGCTTGACGTGCAACACATTTCAACAACGCACTGCAAAACTGCAGAGGAAAGCTTTAGCAGCGCGTCTGTCTCGCATGTTATCAGCCAGATCTGATGGTACAGATTCGAGCCGAAGTGTTAAACAAACAAAAGCTGCTTTGCTAATGTCACTTGTCAGTCCAGCCCTTCAGCCTCTGGAACAAAAGTACAAGCAGCATGTCCAAAAGAGAAAACACACACACATTGGCATGTTTAGGCAAGTTTTGCAAAGTTGTGATTGAAGTGGAGCGGCTAAAAGTTTCCACTGCCGAGCAAAGCTATTTGAGTAATAAAGGACTTTCCTTTAGTTCTGTTTGTCTTTCTGTCACTGATTGTTTTAGTTTATATTCTACAACACAAAGGGAGTTTTGAGGATTTCAGTGTGCCTTAATTACAGTTAAGCATATTGTAGGAGTTTGTCCGTTTTGGAAACAGTGTGTTATTCACACGTATAATCAAGAAGAGAGAGGAGTGGAGACTTTCTAAACTCAAACAATCGGAGGCCAGACTTTCCAGCTTGCAAGAGGACAACAGTAATATCTGCGGCATTTCCTCATGACACATCAGTACAGAAGACAGAAGCTTTCTGAGAATAAGAGTGTGCCGTTTCCACTGAGCAACAAACACTTGGCATCATTTCACTACAGAGCTGGCATACTCATCCTCCGAGTCTGCCTGAAAGCTTCTACTTTTCTCTTTGTGAAAACCGTACAGGAATGTGTAAAATGATATCTCTAATTGAATTTTCCCGAACTTTAATATATGCAGACTGCGTACTCCTTCCAACACAAAGATCCAAACACAGCGAGAGTGACTCACTGAAGCAGATGATGGAAGAAAAACAATTAGCACTTCGTCATCTTCGTTTTGGCACTTTCTGAATCTTACCGTGAAAAAAAAAAAAAAAAAAAAAAAAAATTACAACAGGCCAGGGTGAACGGTGTCACAATCTGGAGTGACTTACTGAGACGGTGGAGCTTGGCGGGTTGGTTCCATAGCCAGATGAAGGAAGGGAAGCCAGAGACCATCGTCGGCCTTCAGCTCTGGAACAAAAAAAAAAAAAAATGTTATGTAAGCTTCGGCAGAATAAGCATTAGTTAGCATTTTACTTGAGAAACCCCTTACATAACAAACGGTGGAGGTGTTCTGTTATGATAAGAGCAGAAAATTCATGTCTAAATTCTCTTTGGAATTCTACAAAAATGTATCAAGGTGGAAAGATTTTTGCAAACAAACAAACAAAGACATGAATATTAAAGAAAAAGCTACCTGTCAGCGCGAGCCAAGTGGCTGAGATCATGACAGCAAAAGGGAGAGAAAAGGAAAAAACAAAAACAAGCGTTTGTTGAGTTAAAGATTCTTGCACAAGTGCTCCTGTGACCTCTGGCATTCAACTGAGGGATGCGTACTGACAACGCCGCCTTCCTTGCCAGTATTCATTTATCCACATCCAAGGAAGGAGATAGAACATCATATTAATTTGGGAGCTAACGCTACAAAACAACTGCAATTTTTCAGGCTTAAAAGTATAGTTGTGTTAGGATTATTTTAAAGATTTGATTTTGGGAATGTCTAAAACTATAATTAAAACTTAATTCATCTGCTGTCATTTTTTTAAAGCTTTTATGCATTTCTTTTAAATTAAAAAATGTCCTCTGAGCAGACGAGTTATGGGTGAGGCACCTCAGCTTCTCATGACTTTTTAATGACTGCTTGGGTTTCTTCAAGGTGCTGTCTCACTTGTAGGGGTTTATGCCCATGTTGCCACGGGAACGTGGTTGAACGATGTGGAAGTGGGCTTCCAGGGTAGCCTCTATCTGACTGAACTGAGGGGGAGTCAGCTGTGGGAAGACCTGGCGGAGGGAGGAAGGTGTGAACGCTCCAGGCTGAGCTGAGTCAGCCTCAATAACCGCACTGCTGTTTCTCCCCAGCTCCTTCTGTTTTGTAGACTGTCTGTCTCTGTTGAAGCGCACAGAGTAAGCCTCGCAGGAAACCCCTTAAAGCACCAACGAGCATTACTTATATTTATTTTGTTTGTTTTATCTGTAGTTTGTTCTGCTGGATTCACACTGGCAAAAAGAGACGATGATTGCAGAACAAATCTGTAGTGTTTTGAAATCCGACATGTACAAACAAATAAGTGAGCTCATTAATAATTGGTTTTTCAATAACATCATAACCAATGAAAACACATTTTTTAAGTTGCAGATATATGGAGAGAAATTGACTCTTATACTCATATAATACATTTTGTCCATCACTGTGTACACTTGCAATTGTGTATTCACTTGTACGAAAATTATAAATATAAATCACAAACGCACAACTTTAAATTACAGCTTACAACTAACTACACATTTAAAAAGTACACACCAATCACCTGATACACACACAAAACCGGATTTACGCTCACATCTGATGTAAGATTCTTTTCATGTCTTCAAGATTCACGTGTAAATGATGCGTTCAAATGCTGCTAGAATGCTGGGTCATCAGTTTTGCTGCTTTGAACTTAGATTGTGAATAATTTCTGGTGAATAACTGACATTTTCCTACTTTATTTAACAGATATAAGCCGATAATAATATTAAAAAGTCTAAATATGCATTTTTAAAACACTAAAGCTTTTCGGTTTTCATCGCTCCCTCTTTCTCTGCCAATGCCTTTGCCACGGAGCTCTTCCGCGAGGGCTGGTTCCCAAATGAGAGGAGCAGGACGTCCGGCTGTTCGACCCACTACGCTCGAGAACTGGTGCACTCGGAAGAGTTCTGTGACAAAGTCACTGCAGGCGCGAGGGAGCGGTGAGAACAGAGAAACTTTAGAGTTGAGTGTTTTGAAAACAGGTTTTTAAGACTTTTTTTTTTTTATTTAGTCTCAAATTTGGAGATGTAAAAAGAGTCTCAAACCAGATTTGTGCGTAAAACAGTTGTGTGTATCAGGCGATTCATGCATACTTTTTAAAGATTTGTGTGTGTGGTTCGATTTTAACTGCTGTAATTTCAAGTTTTGCACGTGTAAATTCTATTTTGTAAATGTAAAATTCCAAAGATACACAGTAACAAACAAAATGAGTTGCATAATGAAGAATTACGCAAACACAAATCCAAAGAGTCTATTTTTCCTCCATAGAAATGTTAAATTTAAGAGGCTAGATGATTTGCTTTGGTCCATCATGTGTTTTTGGATAAATGTCAACATTTTTTAACCTTTAAGTGAGTCTAAGTGAATTTTCCCTGCAGGAGACGGAGGGTTTCAGAGTCTGAGCTAGCTTACCTTCGGGCAAAGGGAAAGTTGACGCAGGCGCCGGTGGAGACGTTTCTTGGGCTGTCTAAAGGGCTGCTCGCAGCTGTAGGAGGAAACACAAGGAGACCCGATAAACTGTGAACATGTGTAAAAACAAACACAGAGCAGATGAGACCGCATGGCTCTGTTTACAAGAAGATGACATCATGTCTAACATCATCTAAAGACATGCTGGCGTGCCGAGGTCAGACGAATTATCTTGGTTTTACATTTCTGAACATTTGCTCCGTTTGGACCTCTGAGTGACGGGCAGCTGAGCTTGTTTACACGTTAAGTACGCAATTAAAGCCTCATTTTACTCCGTGATTAGATAATTTTTTGGCATGACTAAGCTGAAAAGCTCTGCCGCTGTGAAGAGCTCTTCTCTCAAGAGTGCAGGTGTTTGATGGGAACAAAAGGCTGCTGCCTCAGGAAGGAGGAGGATTACACCAACCTCTCCAGCATCACAAACCCCTTTATTGTGTTTACATACAAACCTGTTGTAATCCAGATGACCTTGTTCTGGGTTCGTTTTCATTTTGAGTTTGTAACATTGCTTTTCCTTCATGCCAGCCTCCTGATCCTGATGTTGGCTTCTTCCAAATTGCAGCAGGATGAGCAAATGTTTAAATTAGTGAGTATAAAAGAGGGTGTGGTGTGGAATTAAAGCTTGCACAACACGGAATTCTGCAGACTGTGTATTTAGATGGAAAAATCTAAATTTGAAGGCACAGAAGAGTGGACAAAAGTTCAGAAAACTATACTTTTGGCCTGTGGCGCTGTGTTTTGATTTAGCAAATGATAAGACAAGGGAAAAATATCCACCCAAACATGGGCAGTGACTTTTACACCCCACTGGATCGCCTACACGTTTACAACTGGTTGGTGATGAGCATGCCTCTGCTTGGAAACCGCGGGATTATATACTTCCTTTCTCAACATAATCATGGAAAAGTGGAAAACTGGTGTTTTCGTGCTGACGACAGCGCCACATGCTCGAGACAAAAACGGCGACGAGGAGGAGGAGGAGGGTGGTTTACAGAACACGTAAACAGTCATGTTTAACCTGTTCAGTGCCATGTATTATCTTAGTATTCTCACCCCTCCTCCTTCCTGTTCGGATGTGGGTTTTTTTTAAAAATAGTGGAAATCTTTACATCTTACCTGTGTGAAGAGACAGTGGGGAGAGAGGTCGGGACAGCGTGGGTGAAGGGGTCCCAATACCCAGACTCTTCCTGTTGCTGCTGCGACAGCTGAAGCACAAGCAGGAAAAAAAACAAAAACATTTCATTTATTATTTTATTTGAAGTTATTTAACAGTTTATTAGTGATTTTAACTATTTTGTATTTGCTCATTTGTTTTTATTCTTTGAATTAATATCATATTTTCATAACTTATTCTTACATTTTGTGTCATTTAAGGATTTTAACAAATTTATGGTATTTTCTAGGAGTGTAACAGACGGTTAATCGTCTTAATTACTGATATCTGATCAATCTGAGGCAAGTTGTTAATCAAATCAACCTACACCATTACTCTATATACTTTCACCAATGTAAGATATAGCACTATCAGAAACCAGTTTTTAGTCGCCTCTTTTAAACAATTGTTTTAGTTTTTTAGGTTATGATAATTGGTCATTGTTTTATTGGTTTTTATACTTGCATTATCACAAATACTTTTTTAAGTTTCTAATTTGTTTTTTGTTTCTTTTGGCAAATGGACATTAAATCTGTAGAAGTTAAGATATTCATTCATTCACTTATTATAAATGAAAATGAAATAAATCGGATACATAAGTATAGGAAAATACCATTTGGATTGAGGCACGGTAGGTTAATTTTACTAAAACATAATGATGATCAAGTTCCATCACAGCTGATAACACAAAAAAATGATCAACCTATCATTGCAGTCTAATGTGTGGAAACACTCATACAGTGTAATAATGTTCCATTTGTGTTATTTTGATGTTGTAAAACAACAGTGGGCTAAACTTTACGAGACTAAAATGTGAATGGATTTCCCATTATTTCATGTTTACTCGTTTATTTTGTGCACATATTTAATTTACACTTGATTATCATGCATGATATTCACAGCATCTCACTTCTTTCACATTTTATTATGTCACAGCCTCATTTCAAAATGGATTTAATCAGTTTTCTTCCCGAAAAATTCTTTTAAAAAAGCTATAATGACAATGTGAAAAAAGGTTGTTTTTTTTTAATTGTTGCAAATTTATTAAAAATAAAAAAAGCTGAAAAATTATATGCACATCATTGTTCACAGTCTTTGCTGTGAAGCTTCAAGGTGAGCTGAGGTTTATTCTGTTTCCACTGATGAACCTTGAAATGTTTCCACTGCTTCATTGAAGCCAATCTGTGGTAAATCCAGTGGATTGAACGTGATCTGTACCCTGTCTACATGAGGTCCAGGGTTGACGGTGCATGTCAAAACACAAACCAAGCATGAATACTTCAGTATATATCATTTTTCAGGATCATTATTTTGAATAAATAGAACTTTTTTCACATTGCTTTTTTTAAAGATTTTTTCAGGAAGAAAACTGATTTAATCCATTTAGAAATAAGGCTGTGACATAATAAAATATGGACGAAGTGAGTCGCTGTGAATAATTTCTGGATGCAATGTATTTATGTCTGATTCACACTTGTTGAATTTTTGGTTAAAGATGTCAGTGAATCAGATCGCTCAAAATGAATCGATATCGACTATGAATCAGATCAGCAGCAACCACGACTTACGATATGAATCAAATCATTTTTAAATGAATCGTTACACTCCAAGTAAATGTATTTTTCACTCGTGCATTTCATTTTTTCACTTTAACCCCCCCATGTTGCAGAACTGATCAATTCCAAACACCTTAACCCTTTAAATCCAATTTCTCTGCCTTTGTCCTCACTGTTGTAATTCGGCTGCAATAATTGAAATAAATATTTCAAAATCCCCAAATTGTAATCACAATTTAAAAAATGCAAAGAAAATGTATTTGATTGTGTTTCCAAACACAGAGCACCATACCAGCACAGAAGCATCATGCCAATACAACGTTGGCCAAATGAAACAGTTGACCTTTCACCCCTTTTAAAGTGGAACACTATCATCATGTAAGCTCTGACCGACATAAACCAGCAAATGGCACACAAACACATCTGTGTAAACGGCAAAGGAGGTATAATAATCAGGCGCAGCATTATCTATCAACCATTTTCTGCTTAAATATGCAGCTATTTATGAATTGCCCATTATTGCATACATGTACTTTTAGGTCACATTTTTTAAATATAGATATTATTGCAAAAAAGTCACCCAGATAACATTAAAACCAGAGTTTGAATCAGTCATTTATTTTATAAAACCTTAATTTAAAAAGAACAATAATCCCGAATGGTTTATTTTTAATGTATATTGAATGTTTGAAATTACGGACTCATTTGAAACCATGTGTATCCAAAACAAAAAGGTGTTTCCATCATATGGAAAAGCACACCATTAGCATCCCAAACCAGCATGTTATCTTCCGTCCAAAGGTTTGTACTGTTTACTGAAGTAACCGTACCATTAGTGTCACCATTCGCCTCCTAATTCTAAAATAAACTACAGCACACAGAAGAACAGCTTAACGCTGCATTTGACCAACGCTCTTACAGCAGGTATAATCCCTTCAGAAGTTGAAAATCTTATACGTTCCGATAAACCAGTTGAGTCTCTTAAAAAGTCTCATCCTTGAAGCAGCTATCTTCTCATCAGTGCAGTAATTTACAACAATTGAAGCTTGTAAATGTGCACAGGTTTGTAAGGACATTTTAAAAGTTAATAACGGTTAATTTGGTAAATCTGAGATACAAACAATTTTCTTCTAAAACAAGTTTTTAGAAAACTTAAAACTTGTTAAAACTGAAGAAGATTTTGATCTATTTTAAAAGCGCCCCAAGTGCTCTCTGTTTACACTCTCTCCCGCTAGCTTACAGCCACTCACAACCCCAGCCTAACATTACTGGTGCAGCAAAAATGGGAAGCAATCTCAGAGCTCTCACACATACAGTTCTGAGTCAGACGTCAGCTCAGATGAAGAAAATTAAGACGCACATGGATCTATTTGTCCACAAGCGAATACATCAGAAGCGGAGCAGGCCGGCCCAGCACATTTTTCATGCTACAAATACGCTCGTTTACGGCTTTTTTCCTTTTCATGACTTGAAAAGTGAAATACTCAATCTTTAGAAAAATGCCACAAGAACATGTTAAAAAATGTGGCTCTTTAATTTAATAAACACATTTATTTAAAAATAACAAAATAAAAATCTGAAGATATTGATGAAATTATTGCACCACTTCAGTCTCAAAAGATAGCATGATATCTAATGCTGTGTTCACACTGGGCTTTAAAACTCTCACATTCACGCGCCCACTTTTGAGTTTTAGGTACAAAACACGTTGAAAGTTAAACCAGTTGAACTTTGATCAGGGACATACACTGAAAAAAGTGAAACATTGATCAATTAACAAAATTAGTTGTGATCAAATACACATTTGAGTTGATGGTTTACTCCACTCAAACATTTAATTTGATAAAAACTGATATTTATACATGTAAAAAACTAAAGAAGTTTTTTTAATCAAGTGTTTTACTTTTTTCAATGTATTCCAGCTGTTTGAAAATAGATCACGGAGGAGAAATGAATAAATGCAGTGAAACTGGCTGGGATTATATGACATCAAATCTTTCATATATTGTAACAGAACTGTGAAAGAAAAAAGCCTGGAGTAGGATTGAGAGATTTGCACCGCTTTAACATTTCGCACCAAGGCTGTGAGAGACAATTTAGTGTGAACACTATTTGCTAAAAGTGCGTTTAAGAATGCCTGTTTATTGTGTCCCTGAACGGGTATCAAATGCCTTTTTATGTAGCAGTAGTTGAGTGTAAGTAAGACAAAAAACCCTCTTTACAAATGCTGCTTACGTCTCTGATATAATCTCACTTACTTTCCTTGATAGCAGAAAGGATGTTACAGGATGTTGCCGAAAACATTTTAAACCTCTTTAAAGAAAAAAAAAAAAAAAAAAAAGCTAAACTCCAGGATAATGCCAGGACATCAACAATTTAATCCCACTACAGCTGTGATCAGTGCCAGACGAATGTCCTTCTTTAAATGAAACTGGTGATTAATCCACGATACTGTAAATAATTACTTTTCTATTCAATTTATGTCAGAGCATTTTCAACAAGTATATTTGTACTGGTACTTAATTAAATAAACAATTTAATAGGTTTCTTCTAACACTAGAGATACCATTTATTTAATTTTGCCTTACAAAGTCATACATTTTCAGAGGTTTTCTCCTCTTTAAAACAGAATCTCACCTGACGACTTCAAAATACCGCTGTGCTCAAATGGTATTTTCCTCTAAAACTTGTTTCCCGTCCTTCACAGACAAAAACAGCGCTTAATACTTAAATAAAGGTCATTTTACAACAGATCTGAATTCTCTTCTTTACCTGCATGTCACTTACAATTAAAGCATCTGGAAAACACCAAATATGTAATAGTACTTCTCTGACAAACCTGCTAAAGTTCATCTTCCTGACATCCGTGAAGAGCATCGGGTGCATGCGCTTGCAAAACAAAAACCTGAATGACCACTGAAGCTTCCCACAAACCCTCTACACAGATATCAGAAAGGATTTATTTTTTTGATGTATTACAGAATAAGCTCATGATGTGGAAAAACTGCAATCACTTTGTTTTAACCCGCTGGAACTCCACTCATCCAGTGAGATTATCTCTACCTTCAGAGCAGCTCTGCCTTGAGGAAAGTTATGTAACTAGAACTGCAGGGAACTGCAGGACACAGCAGCATGGGCTACCTCAGATTAGGAGGGGGAAGCAGATGAGAGCCAAAATATGAAAAACTCAAGGCTAACCTGTGTGTTTGTTTGTGTGAGTGTGCTGAGCTACAGCAGGCTGGGCTTAACTCACAGATGTCCAATTCTCATTTAATAAAACCACTAAATCAGCTTTAAAATAAATAATGAAATCTCTCGAAAACTCAAACAATTTTTTGAAATAAATATACTATTTCCACTTAAAAATGCAAGTGAAAATAAAACTATTTGTTGGTTTTAGTTCTCGAGACTACAGGTTAAAACTGTTGGAATGGTTTGTATTATTCTTTATTTGAGTTATTCTCCAACTACTTTGATGATTTGACCGTTTCTTTAAAGATCCACTCCAATGAAAATCATGCTTTTATGTGTTGTAGCATTTTTCTCACACCAAAAGACATATTTTAAGGCATTCCTTAGTACTTATCAATTAAAATTGTGAATTAAATACATGCACGTCATCGTTTTTCTCGTCCAGGCCTCCATCTGGCTAAAATTGTACAGCTTGATAGCCATTTTTGATGCACCCCTATATTAGCATAGGGTTGTAAGCTAGCAGGAGAGAGTATAAACAAACGGATGATGGGATATCAGTAGAGAGTTACTTCCTCTCCAGTAGTTCTGCCCACAACCCAGATGCGAACTTCTGATGAATTTTTGCCACATTGCATAACTATGTCCTAGAAAAGGACACAGGTTTTTTTTTTTTTTTACTTTACATAAAAACGGCATAATTATCACTTTCAAAAAAAAGACTGGGAAATTCCACAATTACAAGTTAAAAACACAATTATCATTGGAATAAATTCTTCATTAAACTTTTTTTTGATGATTTGATTGTTGTTTTAAGACTGTGTGGAAGTATTTAGAAGTTCCTTTCTTAAAATAAACACCCATCTTTGCTAGCTAAAGCTGGATCTTTTTAATTGAAACTTTTCATAAATAAAAGCTAACTTTGTATTTGAGTAAAATATGAAAACACAAGAAATATTTTTTTTATTAATATTTCTGAAGAGCTCATATTACAATTTAGGAGTAAATATCTATTAGTCTCCATTATTAAATTCAGCCCCCCATTTGTGATGCACTAAAGTCTGTTTCCATATCAGGCAAAATATGCAAATATGCTTGAACTCGTGTAAACGATGGTCCAAACATTTGTTTTCTTCTCGTGTTTTGGGTGATAATGGCTTTATTCGTCTGAGAAAAGTGTCCTCAAACTGAAGCAGTCTTTCAGTGGTTGTCAGCAAACAAATTCGTGATGAACAAACGAGGGATTAGTGTTAAGAACAGTCGACTTGTGAACAGCAGCTACCACATGCTAGGACTCCTCTAATGTCGCGCGAGCTTGACGAAAAGCTAGCTAAAAACACAGAAAGAACAAAACAAAAACAAAAAAGCCCAGCATGCAACATTTTAAGTATCTTAAACCTCCTGACGGGTACCTTTTTGAGCGCTTTAGCAACGTCCGAGGGAGAAAATTGGACTTGTTCTGGCTCGGCACCGCAGACCACTGACTCGGATCCGACATCGTGGATGAATTTCTAGCATGAGCCCATTTCAGACTTTCTGTTGATTTCTTAGAACCATGGCTCTGGCGGATGCATGATCCGTCTGTTTTTCTCCCGCTGTTACCATCTCCTCTTCTTTTCTTTTCGGCGGTTTCTTTTGTACTCAAGCCCAGTCCTTGCGCCGCGTTTGCTGGTGTTAATGGTACCGGAGATGCGGTTACATTATCCGATACGGCGTCCGCGAGAAGTCCTGGTACCGGAACATCACCCCCATGTCGGATCGTCAGGTGTGCGAGACAGTTTTCAAGACAGCTGGACACTTTACTTCGGATAAACAGCCGCTGCTGGCAGCGTTTGCTCGTGTGAGGAAGCCGGAGCCTGATGCTGCCTTCAGGTGTTGCTCGGAATACAGAGATACATCTGCTATAACTCAGTAAATTCGTTCTAGAAAATGGATTATATTGATAATGCTCATATGAGATTTTTAGTTTATGACGTTTTAAAGTAAAATAAATTATACATAAAATAATTTAAAGGAACTTAAAAGTCACTTGACAACATTAGTAAAACAAAACATTGCTAAAATCTTTTTACAAAATCTATTGAGCATATTACAAATTTGATAATTATTTGTGCGTTTTTTAATAAATATTACCCAAATACAAAAAATAAGATTAAAAGAAAAAGATAATCTATTAAAATTTTAGTTTAAAAAAACTAATAAGTAAAAGAGTTTGAACTTGTTTAGAATAAATTATGGCAATGTCTTGTCAAGCCCTTAATCTTTTTTTAAGGTGCTTAAAGTTAATGCTACTTATATTACTGCGAGCTAACATGATAAACATGTCAGAAAACCCCAAAAATAGTGAGGAATATCTCAAAAGATCTGAATCTTTTGAAAATATTACATTTGGGGGAAAAAACTGAAAAATAGGATACATTTAAAGTTATCACCTTTTCTTAAAACATTTTTCTAATTTAAAATATGTAATTTAACAGGAGTATTTTTGTCAGTTATAGCATGAGACATCTTTTATTTTGACATAAAAGTCAATTAAAATATGGCAAAGATGAATAATTCTAACTACATTTGACCACTGATATGAAGACAGAATCAAACATCACCACACAACGTTGTTTTGGAAACAACCTGTTAAGAATTAAGCTGTAATATAAAATGAAAAGCACATTTTGGGGCTCTGATTTGATAGGAATTAAAACAGCTACATGCACAGCATTAAGTCACACAATTTCTGACTGTACTTGAAAGCAGCTTCAGATGTTGGTAGATTGTACCATGAGGAGGGTTAATGGGAGGTTCCTGCCAAACTTGTGAGAAGTGGTACATTCCACTGCACAAAATTACTGTCTTACATCTTTGTGTGTTTATGAGCATATGCCACTCTGAGCTTCGTTTGTGGTGTTAAGAAAAGATAAAAGAAAAGCAAAATCTGTTTTAGGATAACTTTTGGAGTAAAAAGATGTTCAAAATACCAGTTTTCAGAGAACTTTTAATTTAAATGATAATATTTCACAAATAAAAGTAAAGAACACAAATAATAGACCTCAAAAATCTGCTTTTTAAAGAAAACAATAGTCTCCTTCACGGTCTAAAATTAAACTAGCAATACCAGAAAGGTGGTCATCATGTTTGTTGTAAACATGCTTTTATTTTGACTTTAACAAAGCCAAACTACTGCACACAAAAGGCACCCAAGTTAAAATCTCATATGAGGAGGCAATTTACTTGCATCCAAATATAGAAACTGATGCAAGAGAATGAGCATGTTTCTGGATGGTGGAACAAAATGAGATGTGTGGGGTGTCTTCAGTCTAAACCAGAGTGAACAACAAAAGCACGATGTGCCACGGTGTGGTGTGGCACAGCAGATACGGGGAACCCTCCTCGCATCTAACGCCCAGATGTTTGCATTCCGAGTAAGATGTGCTTCTTTTTCAGAGCAAATGAGATTCATTACTGTACTGCTTGTTCTGTGACAGTCAGGCAGCGCTCACACATGCAGAAACATGCTGAATGCAGTTGCCTCTGTTTGCAGTGTTGTCTCCCTTCACAGCACCCAGCACGGTTGCCAAGCAACTCACACAGAGACAACTGATAGGTCTAAAAAGAAGCATCTCAGTGTATTATAAGAAAAAAAACAACTTATGGTACAGGTAATTTTTCCCAATTAAACATCAACTTTAAAATCAACAATTTTTAAATTTAGTTTATTTCATTTATTGAAGGTGTTGAATCTGTATCTGTTTTTCTGATCCAATCCTGTTGGTTCGGAAACTGATCCAGTTTGCACTAACTTGCAGTACACACTGAAAGTTATTCTAAATGTTCCAGGAATAATCCCATAGATTATTAGTGCTATAAAATATTGAAAGAAAAGAATTTCAAAAAAGTATTAGGATGTCAAACTTTCTGCTGTTTGTAGTTTTTGGACCAAAAAAGTTTTTTTTTTAACCTAAAAGATGAAAATATTGAATCTGAATGAAATTAAATAAACCAGATATGTCAATGTTTTTTTCTTTCCATCCATCAAAGTATGTTTATCAGCCTCTAAGGATGATTAAAAGTAATTTATATGCATTTAAGTACAATTCAAAATCATCCAGGCTGACGATTAAGGATTAAACTCCTCCTGAAAGCTCAACCCGTGTGTGTTTCCTGGGGTTCTTACCTCCAGGGATGAAGGGTTTGCAAAGGGCTGCAGGGGCTGCAGGGGCTGCATGGGCTCAGAAGGGTGGGGCTCTGGCAAGTGGGGGATAAACTGTAAGGCAAGACATGAATTAAAGACCCGGCAGGGTGGCGTTTGTCGGCTCCCAGCGAGAGAGCTTTGTTCCCAGGTTAGAGGTTCCAGCGCCTGCCACTTTCTGGCGGCGTCCTCAGGTTGATGGAAGGAGACTCCCTAACTGAAGCGCCCCTGATTCCTGGAGGGTTTGATGTGTCGCTGATGTCTCACTTCGAATGAACATTTTTAAAACTCAAAGTTGGGACATTCAGAGAGGAAATTTCAACACCCAGCATAAAATAAGTGAAGGTTTGTTGTGTCATCACACCGTTAGGTGTGCCAGATAGTTGCTGCAAGCTTCCTCCCCACAGTACCACATAATCCACGTTGTAGGAATTGTAATAAAATCAGATCTTTAATGCATGAATTTTGCACTAAAATATGCCTGCTTAGCCACCCTAAAGTCTATATTGGACCGATGCTGACCCAGCACAGACACTTCTGCCTATTGATTTCTCTATTTGGGATGTAAGCTTTGCATTCTGGGCTCCACAGTGCTCCTATTGTCTTGGTTCTGCACAAGCTTCTCAGTCCTAAACGCGGCACTGACAGGCACGGCACTAATGAATGTGTTGTCATAGTAATGGAGGAAGGATGGCAGGAAAAACAACTCCTTGCACAAAGACTCCTCGTTCCGTAGCGTTGGCTCGTAATTATACAACACATGGATGCTGTCAATACATTTTAGTCAAATTGCAATACACTTATTTCCTATCTTTATGTGCGCTCTAGTTCAGAGAGAAGGTCTCAGTGGTGACATTATTTACTCATTTTTGAATTTTTCTGAATTTTTTGGATGTGCAGAAGCATCTGTTCTCACAATTTCTGGTATTTTCAAATATCAGGAAACACATTGTTTCAATTTCTCTGTCCGAGTGCATTCGAGGCGCGTTTCTCTGCATTAGCATTAAATGAACCTGAATGCAAACAAGGGTCACCTCTGGAGTGTAATGCTGCAGTTCAGAGCATCCATCCAAGCTTTCATTAAAAGTCTAAACCCCTCCCAGCTGGCGGAGCGCGATACCTCCCCTGTATCTCTGCTCTGCTCGTGAGCAGAAACAGAGTGTCTAAAAATGAAAGTGACACGGGAGCAGCGCATGCTCAGCTGCAGCCTACTGCAAGGCAGGAGGCTGATGTATGGATCAGGGAATGAGGATGTAAGCAGGGAAGCTCCTACGCCTTATGGATCTGCATGGAGTGGGCACCATGAATCCCCCTCCATTTAAGGAAAAAGCCTCATGCACTGTGCAGGGAAGAGTGGGTGAACACATGACTGCATCCATGTGCTTTTGTTGGGAAAAAATCTGTCCAAAATAAAACTAAATTTCACCAAAAACCATCGATATGCCACAGCAATGTCGGTGGCATTGTCTTGAAGTTGAGTCACAGCTACTGAACTTAAAATCTTCTTAACCTGAGCGGCGAAACGTTTCAAGGAGGAAACATTCCAATGAAAGTGGTGTTCTTCTGACAAGTTTCTCATTCTGGAGGACATATATGAAGATAATTCAACTTAAAACGGTTTTCCTGAGTATTTCTTCATTCAAATTTCTGCGAATCTGGAGCTAACAAAAAGATATTGCTGGAAAAAGCTTGTAGCAGTTCTCCGCTCCACTCTGAGTCATCCACTTTTCTATGACTAGTTCCATGTACGTCTTTGTTTTCCTTGTCCGAGCTACCATCTGGCTGGATAGCCCATTTCTGTGATGTTAGGTTAAGCTAGTGGGAGAGAGTGTAAACAAAGAAATGATGGGAAGTCAGTGGAAGCTTACTCAACGTTTTCACCTACAGCTCAGAGAGAAATTTCTAACAAACTGCAGCTCTGCAGAAAATATGAAAATTACAAGTTTTTTTTTATTTTTATTTCACCTAAATATGGCATAATCATAATTAAAAGACCAATGGGAATGCTTTTAAAATAGTTCAAATTATGATCAGATTGGGACTTTAAGTTCAGTTGCTATGACTCAACCATAAGACTGCCATAGCAATAGTGGTTCATGCAGGGATAATAGTGGAGAGACAACAAAAACAAACACTGCAAAAGATAAACATTGGGGGCTGGAGCCTATCCTTTAAGAAAACTTTGACCTGAAAAAGTAACAATATTCTCAGGATTTGCAACAGCTCCAAACTTTGGTCAAAATACTTCAATCTCCACATCTTATCAAAGTGTGTAAACACAGTTCAAGGCTGCTTTTTCAGCATCCGCTTAAAGATTAATGGACAGGAAGACAGTTTTGACCCCCTGGTTCCTGCTGTTGAAGCATACGGAGGTAAACAGACCTCAGATCTGCACTCATTTCCACTTTAACATTAGAAAGCAGCATCTGCAGTTACGGATTAAAAGCAGAACTTACTCCAGAGTCAGAGAGGGGATCTTCAGTTTGTCTCGTCTGGACTTCATTGTGGAGGTTCCAGTCTTAACACAAGCCGGTTGTGACAGCCTCCCTGCAGACACTCATCTCTGCGGTGGACTAAAAATATGGATCAGTCTTTTTTAGCTTTAGACTCCAATGGAAACGGCAGCGGCGCGGCGAGGCGAGGCGAGGCGAGGCGCAGCTCCGGTTCCCGCGGCAGAAGAGCGCTCCTCGGCGGGGAGCAGTTCTCGTGGTTCTTCCTTCCGCTCAGCTCTTCGACCCGAGACTGAAGAGGCGCGAGGGAGCGCGCGAGCGAGCGAGCGGCGGGTCCCCGCTGACCCGCCATGTGATTGATGTGAAGGGAGGGATGGGGGGGAAGAGAGAGAGAGAGAATAAATATAAACATTTTAAAAAGCGTTTTTTTTCTTTTTGTCTCATTCTCTGTTGATAAACCAAAACAACATGAAATGAAAGTTCGCAGTGATGTCCAAATGTTTAACCTGCTGGTTTTGAGGTATTCCCCCTCGCTGGTGATGACCCCGTTTGCCGCCACGCGCGCTTGTTGAAAAGCGCTCGCGCTCGTTCAAAAACTCTTTGCTTTCTCGTGTCGCATTGAATTTTTGAGGTAGGAGGAAATGAACTACACTAAAGAGTCGACGAGGAGGCGTGCACGAGAGCCAGCCTTCTCTGGCACGTGCGTGAACAGGTACGTGTGTGAGAGAGCTGCAGGTGTGTGTCAGAGCAGCGGGGAATGTCGTTTTCACACTTTGTACCGCAGCTTCCACACCTGATCCTGGTTGCTAGGGAGCTGGTGATGGTTTGACTGGTTGCTAGGAAATGCGGCGTGACACCCGCGCGGCAACAATTACCAACCAGGTATCTCCCTGGCATGCACGCGCTCATGCATCCATGACCTCTGAGGATTTTTAAATCAACATATATATAGATGCCAGATCTAACAGAATTTCATTTTATTTGTGGGACATCAAAGATGTCAATCAATCCATTTATATAGCACTTAGAAAAGCAGGAGCAACTATAAACAAAATCATTAAGCAGTAAAATGGAATAAAAGAAACAATAACAATGAAAGCAATAAAAACCATAAAAGTTGACAAGCCGGCCCAATGGATCTGCTGGCTGGAGTTAAAAGCTTGAATAAAGAGATGAGTTTTTAAAATCACTGAGGGATCTTGCAGACCTCAAAATTAGGGGAGTTAACAAGCAGAGTTTGGGATGCAAAAGATATTAGATGCGTATCGAAAAAATCGATCGGGCAGTGAGTAACAGCAGTATCGGTTAGGGATGTAAAAAAATAGATACATATCGAAAACTGATGGAGCAGCTGTAATATCATTTGCAAAGTACAAAAATGAACACGATTATGTTGGTTTCAAACGTATAAAACCAATCAAGAAGTAAATAATCAATTTCTCTCTCCGTTATTTCTTTTACCGTCTTTGTCTTTACATGTGACGCATTCAAAGACGTCCGGTCATGAACTTGTTTCTTCCAAGTCAATACCTGAATACATTTCTTTGTCAAATGCAATTATTATAGCTTTTAATGCCATGTAATTGAGAAATATCCATTTTAGCGTCTTTGGTAAAAAGAAAACTTGGACTGTATTGTATCTCTGTTAGTTATGTATTGATTCGAGGACCATCTCGTTTCGAATCGTGAGAGGTAAAGATACACACCCTTATCCTAGTTATTGTGTCCCCATCAGTTCTTTAATGAATGTCAGTGACCATGAGGTCAACATGTTAACATTGAGACGATTTGCAGACTTGATTTATAGCATCTCCACATGTTTAGTTGATGAACATAAGTCATAATCTTTGAGTTTTTGCTTTTCTGAAAACTATAGAAGTGTAATGATTGATTGATGAATCAAATTGAGTCACATTGTTTACATTTGTGGCTAAAGATTTCCTGTATCAATTTTAGGTCAGTGAAGGTTCAAAATGAACCAGTTGATGGTATCAACAACCACAAATAATGATATGATTCAAATAATTGTTCAAATGAATTATAACACCCCTATCAAACTGTGATTCCACTCTTCAGCACGTAGAATTTTTTTCTTTTTTTTTCATTTAAATGTGCAGTAGCTAGGGATGCACAGCTCTTATATTAAGCTGAAAATAAAGTCTGCTGTCCGTTATACTCAAGGATTTTCATGGAAAGGTTCGTAGCATTTTCTGCAAATCTGCATCTGAATGTTGTGAGTGGTGGGTGGGGCATGGTGGTGTGGGGATCCCATTCTCAAATGACTTGCTTTAATACCGGCGCCTTTAATAAAAAAAAAAAAAAAAAAAAAAAAAGAAGAGAGAGACCGTATCTTAGTAACCATAGCAATAAGGGCTTTCCTGCTCCTCTCTTCCCATCTGCCTGTTTGCTCTCTCCCACCTCTGCTGTGAGATGGAGCTTAGGTAAATGCTTTAACAAGCATTGCTCTGCAGCAATGTCAGATTGTGAGCATTACATCATCTTTTGTTTTGTCTGCTCTGCTAGACCACCACTCAAAACAAGTCTATTATTTTGCATTGCTTTCGAAACTGCGACGAATGCAAACACATTTATAGCATTGGAAGCTTGAAATTCATGTTTCTGCAGACATCCAGGGGAAAGAGCTTGTTAACTCATATGCTAATGGGGATGCAACAAGTTTCATTGATGTTTATGCCCGGTAATTCTTTCTTGAGTAAATACAGAAGCTTTGAAGCACAAATAAAAATACAATACATAAAAGCATCACACATATGTAATTCCAGTTTAATACAATACAATTTGAAATACGGAGTTGAAAATCTTGAATTTTGTTGCTATTTAAACAATTTTTTCCATTTTAAAAAGGTTCAAAGCATGCATTCTGAAAACATGGGATGTGTTGAATGGGACAAAACAGAAGATATGGATTGTAATCCGTGCAAGTGTAACTCGTGACTGAGAGAAAAACACGAGAGGTGTGTGGGATCACGTGTCAAGTCAATTTCATGTTACAATTCAGTCCACAAGATGGCATAAGTCTACAAGGTTGAGACTTGAAAACCTCATTTCCTCCCAAATCTCTTCTTTTGTGTGTCAAAAACCTACAGGGCCACGTGACCGACTGGCTGCATGCCCAGCCTGCTTTTGCTTTTGCAAGAATTACGGCTGGAATCTGCATCTTAAAGCTAAACATTTTGACATCTGGGATTCAATTCCAGAGAATGCAGGGAAAATAAACAAATAAAATGGAAAAAAAAAAGTGTTTGTTTACGCTTTGAAGCATCATGGGAAAAAATACATGTAGGAGGAGAGCAGGATGAATTTAAAAGAAGAAAATGAGAAAAAATAAAAGTACAAAAAGAGATTTGAACATCAAACATTCATGGCTGCAAGGCAGCAGTTCTAACTGCAACCCCTTAGTGGAAAACTAAATCTCCTGATTGGCCTATTAAATATATGAAGCTTCAACATTTTGTGATTTACTTTAAAATGTAAATAATTGACCTAATGACAATCCTAAGAACCTTTATTCAGTTACTTTTGCATAAATCTATTTTTTAATATAATTTTTTATCAAAATGAAAAAAAAAAAATGTGACTCCTTGCTTGTGTGGCAACAAGCCCCTCATTGAAAGTGTTTCCCCCCAAAGCTGAGTCATGAGCTTCAGCAGGAGCTGATGGGTGGTCTTCATCAGCCGTCACGTTTATGTGGTGATGCTGAAACCAAGAGAATCCCCCCAACTTCCTCTCCTGTGGTGAAAGTGTTTCTGAATGTGACTGTTTTTAGCATAAAAAGCTACAGGCATGACTATGCAGACACACATTTTTTCAAGATATTACACTTAACAAAAAGTTGTAATTATTTAATTTTTACATTCACTGGAGTCATGAAAGTCAGAAAAGATTGTGTTTTTCAGAAAAACAAACACTATTTGTGAGCTGAAATGTATTTATTGTAAAAGTTTAGCTTTTCATATGTTCTGATCATAATTTTTTTATGTATGTATCTTCTTAAAATTACTCCAAAAGTCCATGTACTTACCTAAAAAGTATGGCAATCACTGATTACACTACACATCTCTCAGTCACTCATCAGTCAAACAAAAAGCAACAATTTGGTCAAAGATTTATGCAGATTTGAACAGAGGTCGATCAGGGGTCTGTAATCTGAGGTTCTGAAGCCACGTTTTACTCCTCCAGTGTGGCTCTTTGGCTTTGAAGAAAATTTTTATTAAAAAAGGGGTTTTTCAATTAAGCTTTGTCATTTAATTTTAGATTTTTAAACCAAGGTAATTTTACATAAATGAAAATTACCTGTCTTTTTTTAATTTACTACTCCTGACATTACATTAAATCAAGAGGAATTACCATTAGAGCTTTACCATTCCTCTAAAATCCATACATGTCATAGAACTCATATTCTAATCTTTTGTGTAGTTAAAATAAAAGTACTGTATCAGGATCTTAACTGACACAGGATGTTTTATTTTGAAAGGAACTTGTTGCTGCTGCCAAAAGCAACAATATGGACACATAACACTTTTAAAGTTCAAATACTTGTACTATATAAAAATTACATCTTATAAAAGAATGGCTTAATGACTGCAAAAACATAAATAAAGTGTTTTTTTTTTATTGTTTCTAACATGTAGGTAGATATTTGCTCCCACATACAGTCTTTAATCTTTTCATCTTTGATTTCCTGAAATTGTGGTATGGCTGCACGCCTGATTTAAGATAACTCTTCTGCAGCCTGACTTTGCAAGATGCAATGTGCTCAAGTTATGTCTTTGCAAATTTGGAAACTAACCACTGGGGTTCCAGCTGTCCTAAACATTTAGGCAACTATATTTCCTTTCGGGCTTCACGACTGACTATCCATACAGATCAAACCCTGCATGTTCAAATGAATTAATCTATTAATTTTTATTGATGTCAAACCTCCTATCAAGCAGCTGAGTCGTTTCACTTCCAAACTCACAAAAATGACTAATATTTCATAAACAATTTGTTTTTTAGTGTTCCAAAGGTAATATATGATCGGTAATATAAGATTTAGTAATCTTATAGTAGTAAACCACGCTTGTGTCGTTATTGAGTCATTTATTTTTACCACACAATGATAAAAATATTTAACTTTACATGATAAGCTAATACAGGGATGTACAATTCCAGGCCTCAAGGGCCAGCCTCCTGCTAGTTTTCAGAAAGAAACTTGGCCTTATCAGCTGCTGATTACCTGGATCAGGAACTTCAATGACACCGGCCCTCAGAACCTGGATTCTGACACCCCTGATCTAATACGAGTCGGATGCATATGAGCACAAATGCTGTTCCCTTCACCTTTTAAGAACAGGATTGTTATGTAGCGTTATAAAACAGGTGAAAGTTGCATTACTTTATTTGTACCTTCATGGGTTAAACTCGCTGAATCAGAAATTCTCTGAAAAACAACATTTTTAAAAGCAAAGCAGGAAAAAAAAGGTATTTTTCGTCTAAAATTATTTTTTAAATATAGATTAGTAAAATGACAGCCAAGTTTTTTTCGTCTTTTGTTCGTGCTTGAACTGCGGATATACTTGTTCCTTTCTGAGAAAAGCAGGAGATTCTGATCTCCAAACCCCACAAAAAAATTCATGCACGAACAAAAACATGCATGATTGTAGATTCAAAACTGATTTATGTCAAAAAAAAAAAAAGGATAAACCAGTGTACGTGCAAAGGCTTCATATCTTCAGCGGCATCGTGCAAAGGAAAAGTTTTGCTCCTCCGAGTCTGCACGGATCTTGCGAGTGAAAACCTCTTCATCTGTGCTCCTCACTGTCGTCACCACATGTCCATGAACCTTTTTTTGAAGCCTTCCGCTAAAGGAGGCGTTTGTGATACCGAAGGCAGATAAATGAGTGTGTGTGCAAGTTCCTGTCAGTAGTTTCCTCCTGTCACACTCTAAATCTGACACTTATCCTTAAACATCTAAAATTACAACTCAAGGAGGCAAAAACAGATTCAATTAAAGACTTCAGAGCCAAACAGATGAGCAGAAAAATCTCTACCATGGTTTGTAATTTCCTCATCAAACTAACGGGGTTGGCTTTAATCGTCACGGCTCACAAAGTTTTGAATGGTAAGATGTTTTCTTTATACTTGACTTTTGACATTTCGAGAGTTTGTTGTTATTCTTCTGCCTGTAATAAAACTTCAGATATTTCCAAATATATTTATCTTTTATTTGATTACACGTAGTGCAAGGCCAAATAACATTTGGGAAAGCAGTGAGGTCTTGTGACAGAAGAGCTAAAAGTTTTAGCTTTAAACTCAACTTCATACACTGATATTTATTTTATAATTAGGACTTTTACGACTTCTTCTGTATGCGCAGTCCTAAAGTTTTAAAGAGACCAATAAAAAAGAACTTGACAATTTTGAGTTTCAGTTTATCAGAAAATTTGACATGTCAGCTGTCAAATGACAAATTCTTATAGGGTTTAACGATTAATCCATTTCTTTTTCTTAATTGAACTGAATCAAAACGACTTCAATCATTATGAAACAAAAAAAATTTCAAATGTGATACATCGATTATATCGATTTTTTTAATTAGAGGCATGATAGGTTTTGTTTTCTATAATATAAAAATGATCAAGGGAAAAAACAATGAACAACATACATGTGATGGTAACAAAACATGTTCAATTACAGTACAATGTGTGGAAACACTTTGAATTTTGTTCAAATAATGTTCAATTTGTATCATTTTGAAGTAGAAAAACATCAGTGAGCTAAACTTTATGAAACTAAAATGTGAATGGATTTGACATTAATTTACTTGTTTATTTGTACACATTAAAGTTACACTAGATTATCTAAAAAAACAAAAAACAAAACAAAGACTCTGCAAAACTTCCTCAGCTCTGTTCAGTACCAGGTTTATATCTCTGAGTTGGCTGAATTTTTTCCTGAAGATGTCCTGGATCTATTTTATATCAGTGAATTTGATCATTCAAAATAAACCAATATTGACTGTGAATAATATCAGCAACTATGAATCAAATTGCTGTTAAAATAAATCGTTTCATCCTATTATACTACCTCTGTATTAATTTAACTGGACTACAGAACACAAAGATGTTGAGGAAAATGTTGTCACAGAAGTTGTGCTTCATCTCTAAATCACTTTGTACTGATTTAGTAAATGAGGTATCTCATTTATTACAATCTGATTATTTGTGTTTTGTAAACACTTTTTTTTTTGCTACATTCTCACCTCTTGTTAATAAATACCTGTTTCTTAAAAAAACTGATGGTTATATTTAGGACACAAAAAGAAAATCCCATTTTTAATTACTTTTATTTTAAAAATGCTGCATAGAAAGCAGTGAAAAAGCAGCAATTTCAACTTCATTCATTTATTTTTAATTTTTAATTAATGTATTATAGCTTTGTTTTATACAAAATACTGTAAATCGGATTCCTAACCCACTGTGTGTCTTTTCCCTTCTTGCAGACGCCCACCACACGGATGTTATTGGGATGCTTGGCAAAGATGTGACTCTTCAGTTCACATTTAACAGCAGCAAATCCAACATCAAAACAAACCGAAGCTTTGGAGTTTATACGACAGGGGAAACTAAGATCTCAGAATATCCTCACTGCGAATGCTTAAACATTTACCCTAAAAATTATACAGTTTTATTCCATATTAAAAACCTGACCATGAATCATAGTAAAACTTACTGGATTTCTTTGTTTAATGATCACGAGCTTCCAACACTCAGCAACAAGGTGAATCTGATTGTTCAGGAGCACAATGACACCTCAGGTGAGGACTAGTTTTTTGTGGTTTAAGATAAAATGAGGTGCTGACTTCACAAATACTATGGGACTTTTAATTTTTTAAGTAAGTGGGTCACAATGTATAAATAGTGAAAGAGGCAAACACTAAATAGTCAAAAACTAACTGTAAACATTATTCACTCTAAAAAGTAAAAATTAAGGAAACAACATTATTTTGGACATAAGGTAGCCTGATTACTATTACCAGAAACAGACAAAAGGTTCAGAAAATTAAAAAAGATAATATATAACAACAGATATTTACTATAAATTAATATTATCTATGTTTTTTTCTTGGGTCACCACAGGTCAACTGAAGATTTGCACGTGAATTTGGCTTCAGATTAGAAAAATAAAATAGAATAGAATAGAATAGAATACAATAGAATAGTCTAAATTAATTTCCCTCTAAATTAATTTAGAAGGATATTAAAAATTTGGGAAGCTGCACTAGTATGTATTAAAAATAATAAAGTAAACAATAAAACCATAAAAACATTAAAAGAATAAAATCCATTGATGAAAAATGCAATAAAACAACAAAATATTCAAGAATTAAAATCAAATACAAGTTACAAGTCACCTTCAATAGCTGGCATTTCCATTTAAAGATTAACCATGTGGAAACCTGTTTCATTTCTAAGAATAAACAAGCTCAGGCCGGGGTGGCAATACTGAAAGAACAGAACACATGGACCTCTAAATAAATACAATTTAAGTGAATATTTAACAATACATAACTGCTTCTCGTGGAGCATTTTACTGTAACTGATTTATGAAAAATCTCATTTTTAGCACTGAAGTAAGTTCAAAAATTAGTAAATATGATGTTAAAATAAAGTTTAAACACTTTTTATTCATACTTTGATTGATTTGAAAAATTTAGGAGAGAAACTTTCTTTTCTATTGTATTTTTTTACATTTTAGAGAACAACTTTTTGCTTTTTTCTGTCTTTTTAAAATTTTTTACAGATTAAACCCTTTATACTTATTAATAACAATACGTTTTTTCTCATTTTCCTTTATGTTGATAAAAAGTCCAAATCCTTTCCAAAAAAATAGAGCAGTCTCACATGTTGATTGTCTTATAACTACAAAAGCCTCAGTTTTTTGCATCACAAAATACACTTATTTTTTTTAAAGATTATAAAAAAAATCTTCAAAGTGAACTTTTCAGCTTTGTATTTTTTAGCCAATCAGAAAAACATCATCATTGTCGTTTTAGTCATTGAGTATTTCCAGTGATTTGTACATCAAACAGTTCCCTCTGTTCTGTACACTCACTGCCTGTTACAAATGTGGTAGGACAGAATGTATATATATATATTTTGCTGCATTGATGAGTAATTGTTTTTATCTTATTCTTTTAACTCCCACAGTTCCTCCAGTAACGACACATCCAACGACACATCCAAGCAGTGGAAGTTCCTCTCATGTCGTCATGCTCCTTGTGGTTACACCTGTGGCCCTGTTTGCTGTTGTGCTGCTATCCTCCATCTGTTGTCTGCTGAGAACCAGAGGTAAATAGACTTATAAAATTCACAAAAATTATCCATATTTTTATTTTATTTTTTACTTCTGTTTCATTTGTTGTTTTTTATATTATTTAAAAGTTTTTGCTGATATCACGAAAGTTAGAAAATCTTTGGTTAATCTTCATCAAAGTGACCACTACTTTCATATTTTTGTTTATAGAAAATGAAAATTATATTTAAAAGGCAGCTCTTCATCTTTAGATTAGGGGGACGCATACAGACCAGACATGTAAATGATCTTGACTCTTCAAAGAAATATGTGGATGAGATGAAGCTAATGTTTATTTGATGGAAAATATTTGCAGCTGTGTGGTGATGTGCACCAAAATGCAAACCATATTGCAGTTTCACATCCTTTTAATCCCTGTGATGATTCACATTTTTTGAAAAGAAATTCCTCCTGCGCGACATGCAAATGCAGCCTCAAATACTATCAAAGAGAGAACGATGGAAAAAGGAAACATTACTCAGGCTGTTTGTTATGCCAAATGGGTTTTCAGTCTTCTTGAGGCAACCCCTCCTATCCTACTTTGAGTAGGATCACCAAAGCTTTGAAATGTGTTCATATCAAAGCCCCCCTGACCTCAGAAGCCACAGTTTCCTGCATGCAGATCTAGATGCACACTTTTGCTGACTGTGCCGTCTTGAAACAAATAATAATTGCTCGTACTTTAGCAAACAGGTTGCACAGCATCAGTGTTTGGTTTTTGTAACCAAATTGTCAAAATGTTCCATCATTTTGTTTAAAATATTTTAACTCAAATAGTTCAAATTAATAGAATATTTAACAGAAATTGACTTTTATCGATTTTAATCAATATGACAGTAGATTAAACAAAAAAAAACAAACCTTTTTTTTCTTAAGAGAACAACAAATGTTCTCCATTATTACAAAATAACTGTTTTTACACTATTTATGTTAGAAAAAAATATGAAAAGTACAAGTATTTTGTGTCTTGATTGCAAAATCTGTGCTGCACTTTTGTACTGAGACAAGAAAAAAGTCACATTCCGGTGGCAATAAGGCAGAATAAGCTTTTAAAAAGGAATTTTACTCATTGACTATATGTAAAAGCAAACCAACGACTTTTCTTTTTAAGTAATTATTTCAACAAAAATGTCTTTATTTAGGTTAATCTTTTTCTGAGAAGAAACAACCAACTTAATTAAACAGCACTAGTTATTAATGCAAAATTACTGCATTTTTGCAGTTTGTTGTGTTGTATTGTTGGTATTTTATACCTTGAATGCAAAAAAGTGTATTGCACTCTCCTTCTCAGATAAGATAAAAGTCACATTCAGGTTGTAATATGACAGAATACATTTTTTTAAAATAATTATATTAATAAATCTCATGTAAACAAAGCTACGACTTTACATTTATCTTCGCATCACAAAGATAAAATAAAGTTTTGGAGTCAAAATAGCGTTATTGTTGTCTGGTATCTAAAGCTACAGAAGACCTGACTAATATCAAAAGTTCTTCAATGCACTTTGGATAAAAAAGTCATTTTTCGGGGTCCGTCTAACTACTTATTAGACTAAATCAAATAAAAATTTTAATTTTAGTGCTTGCATAGTTAATTGAGCACTGAATGGGGATTGAATTAACTTATTATAGGAATAGCTGCTGTAAAGAGATGTAAAAGAAAGAAATACATTTCTAATCAGCACAGTCCAGTTTAATTATCCATTATGTCAGCCTGAAAGGACATTGAACACTATAGAGCTAGATTTAATTAACACAAAACCACATGAAATAATTATTAAATATAAAATTCTTTCATAAGTCTGAAAAAAAACATTAGTTAAAAAATAACTAATCAAATGAGCTCCATTCAGTTGGGTTTTTTTCTCTTTAGACCCCAAAAATCAGCATTTTAGAAAAAATTATCAGTTCAAAGGGAGATTTTCTCATCAGCCTTGGCTCTTTAACATAGAAAATCTTTTGTTTTTATTTTGTTTTAGACATACAGGCAATTTGAATTATAGATTGATTTATTGTGAAAATCTAACTAAAAATAAATTTTTAAAAAATTGCGTCCTACAAATAAGATAGTGACTCATAATTTGAAAGTAATCCAGTTACAACTTTTTGGTTATCATTTTAGTTGATATCAAGAATGACTTCCATCCAGCACAAGTTGTAAAAGTTAATGTGTGTCCGATTCTGCTTCCTGTGCAGACCGAGGGGACGATTCACCTCAAAGACTTTCAAATCCCACCGTGCAGGTACAGACATTTTTTTCCCAAACACACACACACAAAAAAAACCCCCACAGATTCCTAAACATCTTTCTATCTTTACAGGAAGTAATAGAAGACTATTCATCCCTGCCTGGACCCTCCGTGATCTACAGCGTCCTGGACTTCCCCAAGAGACCTCCAACGGTTGTGGAGTTTGACCCCAATGACACAGAGTACGCTCACGTCAGCTACACCCCGGACCAAAGAGACGGTCGTCATAGAGCTCAATGCAAACCTGACTCGACATAGTGTCAAATATGATTGATGGATTCCTTGTAAATTTGATTAAAAAAAATATATATATATATATTTATGATTTCAGGTTGGAGGTGGGTTGTAGTTTATTGTTGCACAAAGATGTTTGTTCTGGACTGTTTAACCTTTTAATATTTTCTGTTTTTAACTAAAAAATGTTCAAACCGAATGCTAATATTTAAATGAGTCATCACAGGATTGGCTAAGATTTGGTGGGACTTAAATCAGAAAATTCAGTTGGTTGAACAGCAACTTTTTTTAGAAGTTAAGTCGAAACTATAAATGAGTATGTCATGCGGAAAACCTAAAAAGTGAGTCAGGCAAGTTTGCATTTTTGTCAATTTATGCAAATGAAAAGCTTGGATTTTCATTGCAGCACATTTTAAAAAGTACATGTTCAGTTATTTACCTCTTTCTAGATCGAGGAAGAGGATGAGCTGACCTGAGTCTGTTTGTGTGTGTGTGTGTGCTAAAAACTTTGCTATTACATTATCTATTTATTATAAATATGAAATGTATGTCTGTTTACAAATCTCTATGCGTTTCAGTTGGAATTTAATGGTTAGAAGAGGAGTCATTATTTCCTGAACCCCTTGAAGTGGTCTCGTTTTGGTTCTATATCTTTAATAGCTGATGTGATGTGATCAGCAAAACACATTATTTGGTTGTTACTGTTTATTTCGACCACATTTTTTGCATAGTTTGGCCAGGGCTGTGACTTATACATGATATTTTTCTTCTTATTGTGCAGTTTTGGATGCTGTGACTGAAAAGCACAATAATGATATTTAAAGCATATTTTTAATCAGGCAGCATCAAGCAGATACAATAACAAACTTGAAGATTTTTTGTGCTCCCTTACAACAAAACACATTATGAAGCTGCTTTTGGAATCAAGGGGTGTTTGCATTGACCCGTAGACTAATGAGAATTATTCTTCTCGACACAAACTTGTCTATTAATACTGTATGATTAGAGCTTTAAATAAACTGATTCCATGAGAGCAATTAAAATAAATTAGGCAAGAAGTGAGCTTTGATTAGAGTGACATATAGGTAATCAGTCTCTTAGTGTATTTACCGTGTGGAGGTACTAGCATGCTCCACACAGAGTTTCTGGTTCACAGTCCAAACTGACTCTCAGAGACATCACACAGTTTGTGTTGAGAAATAAATGCAGTTTTCTGTACAAACATTTACACACAACTGAAACACTATCTCACAGCCATTGTTTCCTGCACGATCATGAAAGTTCTCCGTTTAATGGTGCTCACCGAGATCTTTGGCAGATGCAAAAAAATAAAATATCAATCGACTTCTCATTTTCATCAATGGGATGTGAAGTGAAGCAATCTATGTGATATTTGTGTGAAGCAAAGCAGTTACTGAACTAGATCCAGGATGTTGCTTGCTGCTCAACAACTTAAGCAGCCAACTAAGGAAGCTTGTCTGGTGTGTGGTTTTCTTTCATTGGCATGCAACCAAACACCAACTCAAGACTTGTTTTTTTTTTTTTTTTTCTTTTTCTTAAGCCACTGAAATCTATTTTGACATTGCTTTTTTAAGTCAGATGTTGCATGTTAATAAACCACAGAAAAAAAAATAAAGCCTCAGGAGTAAAGAAAGGTGGCAGATGTTTACTGAAGAAAAGTGTGTTTAACATATTTCTATTGTCTGTTTTATTGTTGTTTTTTCTAATTGTTAAATTAGATACAAATAAAGCTGCTGTTTTATTTAAGGAAATTGTCTTCATTCTTAAAAAATGTCACACCACAATATTTTTACCGTTTTATGGTTTTCAAATAATTTTGATCTAGAGATATTTTTTATAGGGGGGATTGTTATTGTTGCATGAGGCTCTTTAGAGGTCAAATGCAAATCTGTGACTCAATTACTTTTCTGTGTACTGTGCATACATGACTTTTAGATAGTATTTGAAGTTAACTATAAAACCTTTGAATCACGTTAAGTGTAAATATGAGCATAAAGCAAAAAAAAAACTATAATTTATGTATTTGTGACCACAGAGAGGGTAAAGTCTAATGTTAGTGTAAAAAAAGCTGGAAATGGGCAGGTTTTTTTTGTAATTTATTGTTTATAAAAGTTAATTGAGATAAATACTTCAAAATGTCAACTTTTCAATAACCAAACTACACACATTTAAGCAGCAAAACCAAGTTTGATGGAAAATGAGCATAAACTGTATTTGTCTAATAGATAAAAAGCCTTCATCACCCAAAAGTATATATATCTTTAAATTAAACTACATATTTTTTTAAATAAATGTTGGGAAAAAATGTTACCCACTACTGCCAGCATTACAAGCAAGGATGAGAAGTATAGAATATAAATGGAAAATGTAATTTTCAGGGATTTGTTAGAGTTTCTGATCCAGGACAGTGACTGGATTTTTACACATTTCTATGTAACCCAGCATTAGCAAGCGAAAAAAAAAAAAAAATCCAACAAACATTTCTCCAAACCAATATATTGAACTGTTTAAATGCAAGCGAGCAGATGCATTTGTGTCAGCTCAGCATCTCCTGAGCAAAGGCCTGCAGAGATAATCACTGAAAGCTGCGGCCGCCCGCCCGCCCGCCCACCACTTTGAGGTAAACATGTGCTTTCTGCTTCAGTGCACGTTTGCTGCTGCACTCTGTACAGTCTCACAAACAAACGATGGATCTGCACAGTGCACTGTGTGCAACCCAACGCCCACCTCCATTATATCATCATTTCTTGTAGATGCAGCACTTATGAAAAAAAGAGCTGCTGTGCATCTTCATTCCTGCAGCATTAGGTTATTTGAGCTAATTATTTTGCACATTAATAAATAAAAAAAAAAATTAAGTTTGTTTTTAATTGTGTCCATTGTGGAGGCAAAAGTTTGTTTGAGGTGAAATTCATCCATCATTTTTCATCACTTTGCTGAAGAAATTCTACACTAACAAAAGTGTATTTCCTTTGCAGTCGACCCATAATAGTCATAAAACAACCTTATATTTGTTTTGGTGATATTAAAGTATCTGTTCCAATCTCTCTGAGAAAAATCAGAGTTTTAGAAATAACTGAAACTCAAGACAGTTATGACATTGTGAGTGTATGTAAACTTCTGACCACAACTGTCAGAAACAGGCAGACAACTGGTTCCAAGTGCAGCACGTTGATTTGGCTCAGACAGGGAAACAGGTGTGATGCACAGCTAAAAGTCCACAAAATTAAATCAGGGTCAGGCAGGCAGGGGTCAAGCACAAGCATGAGGGCATCAGAGAAAACCCAGTGGTCAGGATCCAGGCGAGGGTCAGGGCAGGCGGCAGACGAAGCAGAAGGTCAGGTCGAGAATGTTCAGTGATGCAGGTAGAGTGGCACAAACAAGACTTCGCACTGAGCTCAGACTAAATACTGCTGGAAGTGATTACTGATGAAAACCAGCTGTGGAGCTCCTGGGAGTGACAGCAGAGGCTGATGGGAAGTGTAGTGTGGAGAACCAGGAAGTGGAGATAGTTCCCGTTGAAGGCCAGATGGGGAGACAGGGGACTGGTTCATGACAACAACTGTGCATATAAAAATGAGCCGTCCTGCACCGCTGGTTATTTAAAACTCAGATTTTTAGCACACATTATAATCTTGTCATCCACGTAAACAAAAAAACAAACAAACATGCGATTAGGTTGCAGCACAGTGGCACTTTGGGATACGTGACCTTAGGCTTAAATGTCAAGACAATAAATTATAGACTTAAATACATATGAAATTGAATTAAACAGAAAACAACCAAGCATCCAGTGAATGATGCAGACATCTACTCTACACACTTCTCTTTTCTGTGTTCTGGTGTCCTTCACTTTTGCATGGCAGGACCACGCGGTTCCAGAAAATAATTATGACTCTAGCTTCTTTCCATCGTACAAAAACATGTTTCATATGTAAATTGGTGACTCTAAATTGCCGCTAGGTGTAAAAGTGAGAGTGAATGGGTGTGTGACTGAGGGCCTGTGACAGACTGGCGACCTGTCCAGGGTGAACCCTGCCCATCAGTAGCCGGGTTAGGCTCCGGCACCACCGCGACCCCGAAAGGGACAAAGCGGCGATGAAGATGAATTAGTGAATGAATTAATTAATTAATACACTTTTGCATCCAAGAAAGGATCTTTGGCACCATGCTTTGCAGCTGTGTCTTAGTAAATGAAGCAGCAAATGAATGTAGTAATGATAATTAACCAGCAAAAAAATTTATAAAAATGTGCTTCACATCCATTTTGCCTGATTCCTTTGATTGTGGAACCAACAATATTGCAATAATCAACCTCAGATATCACCGAGCAAATTTAGGTAAATAAAGGATATCTCAGGATAAATTATGGGAAAAGAGTTGACCAGTATGCTTTAGAATGTGGAAAGAAAGTGGTTTATTAAAAGCATTAAAGGCTTTTGCTGGAATTTGGACCCGGAATTCAATACTTTGAGTCAAAAATGGCAATAAATAGGTAAAGCAACACCATGCAAAACTGTATTTTATTCCCACTTAATGTCATTTAAAAAGATAAAATGGAAGTTACACCAAAGAAAAAGTTGGGTAAATATGGATAAATTGAGAACATTGCATGCCTTTTTGCTGCTTGTCCAAAACATTTGAACAATTTTAGAATTAAGAATGTCAGGGATGGTGGTGGAGGACCCAAATGCAGGAGACCAGACTTGGTGGCAGAAACATAAAAGTTTACTAAAACAACTTAAACAGGACAAACCCAGGAGACCAAACCAGTGCAGTGACAGAACGAAGAAGAGCAGATGACCTGCCAATGAGAGCTGAAAACCAGACACTTAAATACACTGAGGATGATTAACTAAATGAAGACAGCTGTGGATGATTAACCTGAACATGGTGAAACTGACAGGGAAAACAGGAGATGACAAAACTTAAGCACAGAATCATGACCAAAGAAAGCTTCTTGGATAAGAAGTTAAATTAATAGGTCTAGATAAACACTTTCAAAGCTTTTTTCTGCAATGGAACCACCCTGGATGAATGATATGATCCCAAATATGACGTCTCAAGGAGTGATTAATTTAATTACTCATTTATTAGGCTAGACAATGTTTATTTCCTCTCATGTTTATCGTCGTCCAGTCATGTTTTATTCAAGTTTTACTCTATCTTCCCCAAACTTTCCCTCTTCGTAAAGCATTAAAAACATTTAAAAAATACCTATTATTAAAAAAAACAACATTATTTTGAAAAGAAATGTATTTATATAGGCAGAATGTGTTAAATACAGAAGAAAAAAAGGTTCTACCTAAGTAAATCAAATCTTGAGTAACACACTGAAGTTGAGGTATCATAAGTTCAAGATGCAACAAGTGATTTGTTAGTTGACACAAACCAGGCTGAAACCAGTTGGGCAATGGAAGAAATGCACTCACTCAAACACGATGGTGTAAATTTTGGTGAAACTCGGATCTCTGTTCTGTTGACTCATAGGTGTGAAATTAACAAAGATCCTGTTTTCAGCTTCACGTTTGCAGAAAGCGTAAAAAACCGCCTGAATCTAAAAATGGAAAAGTTTCATGAGTCAAATACGGGAAACTCACGCATCTGACTTTATTTTTTTCCTCGCATTGGTCTAAATATTTGATACTCCCCTTGATCAGAATTTGTTCACATGCACTGAAAGTGTGAGTAGATGTTCACTGTGGTAGCACAAGCTGCTAAAAAACCACATCTTTATTTTCCTCCTACATAGATTTGTCCTCCTTTTAAGTCTTTAACTGAATGGTACAAAAATGACCTTTTCTAAATAGTTTTTCCTTAAAAATGAATAAAAAAAATTAAACCATTAAAATTCTCCTTTTGAATAATCAGTATTTAGTTTGAATTCAAACGTTAGCATTAATGCAGTTGATCTTTCAGTTCCAGACACGATAGATTTGCTTTACTGACGAGATGAACCCCAACAACACCTAACACTATAAAGAGTATGTGAATGATGGATGGATTGACATTAAGATGGCTGCATTTAGCTGTGGTTTTGGACCACTTCCTGGTCTGTTTCCTGGGATACTCTGCTTAAATTCACCTGAACTGCAAGGTAGGACTTGGCACAAGGGTGTTGGTTCACTTTCGTGCATACCCTGATATGAGAATGTCAATGCAGATCGTCCAGCAGACCAAAGAGTAGAAGTGGCATTTCAAGTAAAAAAAGAAAAAAAGGCACTCACAGCTTAAATCTGCAGGAAAGCGAATCACATAAAGGTTGGAAAATGTCTCGTCGTTGAGAGGAAATAAAGACACTAATGAGTTTGCTTCTTCCTGGACAGCAACTGTTGTGAGGATCAGTTTTATATTTGTCCATATCGTATCATATGATTTTGTTTAATCATATGTAGCCCAGTTTAACTGAATCTGTTGTATTCAGAACTGACAAAATCAATCTGAAAAGATGCCACAACTTTGGTTCTGTTTTTAATTTCATTTCCTATCTTACTCTCAAAATTCACTGTATTTACTGTGTGCAATAATTTACCCCTGTTATTTAAGGTTGCAAACAATTAATTTGCAGCTGTTTTTAGAACTTTTCCCTTTTTAAATAAATACAACGGTTTCATTCTGGTTGATACATCATGTTGTGCTTCCTTGACCCCAGATTATTAAGGCCTTACGAGTTTTCCTATGTGCAAATAACCAGAATAACTGATTTTTCCCTCCTTTAAAGATAGTTCTTGCTCACATAGCCATTTCAGTCAGATATTAATGTGAAGTGGATGGAAGGGAAGTACTTATTACTTTCATTTCAGTTTGCTGTTGAAGTCAGTTAAGTGGAAAACGAATCTTGTAGATGGAGCCAAAGCGGAAACTCACACTCATCATAAATTAGGACTTTCATCCTTGTAAACTGAAAGAAAAAAATATGTAATGAAGCACTCCATCACCTAGCTGGAACAGAGTCAATTTTTGAAGCGGAGATTTAAAGAGTTTAAATTTTGCTTATACATTGTTTTTTTTTCTTTTCATTCTTGCATCTATTGTCAAGTACAGCATTGTTACCTTTTTTTGGCTTTTAATCACCATTTCTCTCACAATAATAAAAAGTATTTTTATTCTGCATCTTGTAGCTTTAAAATATCCTGAATTTTATAATGAAGAAAATAACTTGCAGATCAGTAGAATGACAGCACTGACAACCTGAAAGTAATACCACAATTTATTCATGATATGTGATTATTAAATGTATTAAAACAGTAAAACTTACATGTGTTTATTATGGTTTAAAAAATGTATGCAATACTGCCATCTGATGGCAGCAAAGTCACATTACTCTTTTTAAAACAGTACTTCATGTGTCCACAAGGTGACGCTCCTTACATTGAGTTTTTTGTGACCAAAAATTTTAATATTTCAGACTTTTAATTTTAAATTGTTATAAATGTGTTTTAAAAGATGTTCCATCTTGCCATCTATTAATAAGATTCCCATTTAACCCATTTGTACAAAATGTAAAAGTTAGTCACACTACATTAATAACACCATATAAATTCACAGAGAAAAAAATCACGCAAGTGTTCAGGATTAGGCTTGTTGTGCATTTTTGTTGAGGGATCACATAAAATTCAGGGAATCTTGCTTGAGCTACAGCTAATGAATACTTTATTGACTTGAAACCAGAAACTATGCATCTCTCCAGACCCCAGCATGGCTGTCAGCCTGGTTTTTTGTTACAGCTGACATTAGAGCGCAGCAGCTCTGCATGAGCCGCTCACATCAGCGGTGCTGCCCGCAGAGCATAGGAGGTTAACCAGAGCACATCAAACTGGAACAGGTTACAACTGTGCCCTCACATGTTTGCTCACTAATTCATTAGTTAATGTTTGCTGTTGAGATAAATAATACTGTTTTTATTTTTACAACAAGCTGCAAACTATTTGAGACATGCAAAGAAACCTTGTTTTTAGACATTCAATTCAATTCATTTTTTTTTGTTTTGTTTTATTAAGAGCTAGGAACTAGAAATAAGCAAGTTATTATTAAAGAAAGCCAAAATCGTGTTGGTCCATATTCTTAAAAACTTGATTTAAGACTCAAAAAGACTCAAATTTCACTGAAAATTTCAGTTGAATTTTGAAGGCGTTGTTTTAAAGTTCAATAAACATTGACGAGTCAGACTACTTTTAGTACTAGTTTTAGATTTTATGAGGATTTTTTTAAGATGGGGCAACTTTTACTAAGATCACATTCTTATTTTGTTCTAAAATAACTAATTAACTTCAATTAGATAATAAAATCTAAAAAATAAAAAACCTATTATTGGGGTATATAACAGTCATGTTTAAGTAATTATTTCAAATGTTCAGCTTTCTGGCTTATTTTTCCCTTTTTGATATGTTGTGTGGAACTCTCTGCTTCTTTAAATCTTATTTTAATGATCACACCTTTATTATTTCTTTTGTTTTTTTCTTTTAATGTTTTGTGTAAAGCACTTTGAGTTTTCTTTGTACATGAAATGTGCAACACAAATAAACTTGCCTTTTGTTGCATTCTAGATTTTTATATTTCATCATAAGGTTTTTTATTTAGTAACATGGTTTTATAGATACAGATAATTTTACTGTTTTCTTCTTTCTTTTTAAGGTGAGTGTTCTCTTCCTATTTTTAGGCAACCTCTTTTTGCAGTCATGTTTACACAAGCATCTGTTTTGTCGGACAACCATTGTCTCATAATAAAAAAAAAGAAGGTTTGCTTCTTGAAAATCTAACTACCAACTTTGTTTCCACCTTATATTTCCTTATATGTTAAATCAACTTCAACCAGACATCATCTGACTGTAAGCTTTCAGTCATGAGTGAAAAGCTGGTTTTTGGTTTTGCAAAGGTGACACTGACATTGTGGCATGTGCGGTTGGGCTGACAGTTTCTACTTTATAAAAATAAAGGAAACTTTTTAAAAATGAAAGCAAAAGATTTGTTGCGAAATGACCAAAATAGGAATTGTGGAAAAGAATGAGGATGCAAAACAAGGAACAGTGTCAGTAAAATGTCCTTTGATGGACAGTCAGGCAGGGGATGTGTGTTAAAACCTTGTGGCAGCTTCGCATGTATTCTGTCCGAGTAAAGAAATGTGGTCGCTGACCTGTGAGGTTGTGTCGATCTCTTACTATTCTACATTTAGACACAGCACAAGAAGATCTGAGGATCACAGAGGACAAAAGTACAAAAAACAAACACGTTCATGTCAGTTTTATGACTATTATGAGAAAAGGGAAAAGGTCAAATTTATCCTGAACTTGTTGATTGTCTTTAAATCTTTATCTTGTCAGGCAAGATTTAAAGTTCTACATTCATGACTTCCAATCTCACAATATTACTTTTTTTTTTCATTTATTTTTTAGATGGCACTAATACTCCGTCGTAATTATTAATGAAAACTGTATGAGAATGACATTTCTATGAATATTCATTCAGTTGCTATTTATAGGAGGCCTTCGCATTGACAGGTGGCCATTGAATTTGCAGCTCTGGGAATTGGATGTTTTTCCAGGAGCTGTGAGCTTTTATGCTCCTCCTACTTTTCTGTCAGAATTTGTGACATCATAGAGACCAGACATGGCAATAATCATAAAAAAAATGTCACAATACAAACAAGAGTCACATGACTAAATGTTTGATCCATCATCCAGCGTTTAAATTTGTTTCAAAACATTTGAATTCTTGACATCGATGATGCATCATCGTGCACACCGGAAGCGATTTACACGTCATATTCAGATCTGCCGCCTCTCTTTTGACACGCGTCACATTTTCTGCTCAACGCGGAGCAACCACTGACCAACTTAATTAGTTGACCACATCAAGGAAAACATGGATGATGTTAAACGAGTACCTTGGGTTTATATGTTTGCAGAGCTTTCCAGAGGTAGGGTAGGGTGCCGTGTCTGGGTTCACCAGATCATTCAGAGACGCTTGCCGTACGGTGAATTTTACCATTTACCGCAGGAGCTGCGTCTAGATGTGATGGGCGTTCTAAACGTTACTTCCGTCTGTCTGTGGCCCAGTTTGAAGAATTTCTGTCATTATCCTGAGAGGGGGAAATTAAAATAAAGATGGAGGATCTTTTTATTATTGTCTCGATGAAAATAAAAAAAAAACAAAACATCATTTTGTCCACCAGGTAATTTGCTAGCCTAGCAGGCTGATCGATCCAGCTCCATAAACTCTGTGACAGATTAGCAATCTGTCCAGGATGTATCCCGCCTTCGCCCAACAATAACCGGGACAGCGATCCCATCGCTCGGGTAGGTTAAGAAAATAGATGAAAGTTCAGGACAAAACTCCTTGCATCGAGCAGCCATATTGGATCTTTTTTCTACCATCTGATCGAGTCACTGAAAACGTCAGGGCCCAAAGCTGAGTCCCTGATTGGTTGATGCAGCACGTCAGTGTGAAGTATTGTTTTGTGCCACCTTGTCTGCATTACCAAGCAGGATCTGATTTTCTGTTTCTGACCCGGCTTTATCTCTGATTGCCTGCCGCCTGCCCAGACCCTCGCCTGGACTTTACTGTTCTACTTTCTTCTCCCATGCTCGTGATTGACTCCTGCCTGTCTGACTCTACTCTAGTTTTGTTGAATTTTAGTTGTGCTTAGTTCCTTCTCAGCCCTTCTTTTGATTGTTTCAGTAAAAAAAAAAAAAGGATATAAAAACACAAATGTGTGTTGTAAACCTACAAATAATGAGTAAGAAAGTCTTGGAGCATTTTCAAAAATCTTTCCATTTATTATTTATGGTAACACTTCAGATTAGGTGCCGCAAAACACTTCATATAATGTCGACAAAGATAGATAATACATTTGTCAAGCTTGCAAGCAGTTTATTATTATGGCCTTTGTAGACAGAAGTCTCACTTTAGATGTTAATAGTTCTTACCAAGTATGTTAATAAACCTTGTTTGGCTTATTGTACTAATAAATGTCTTACTAACTCAAACTCAAACTTTATTTATTTATATAGCACCTTTCCTTCGGACGAAACACAAGGCGCTTAACATAAAAGCAAATAAAATACATATTAAAAACACAAAAATATAGTGTTTAAAAACAAACGTACACAAAGACACAAAACAAACATCCCTCTCTCCCCCAGTCCCCCCACCCCACCCCCCAAGTCCGCCCAATAAGATCCTTGTCAAGAAAACTGAACAAAGCTATAAGAACTGCAGATGTAAGGAAACAATCTGGCTCGGTACGACTGTGTAGAAACGATATTCCGAGGATCCCCTAATTCAAGAACCCGCCCGACCACAGGGGGCATCGCCGCTGCGCCCGCCCAGCATGGGGCAGCGCAGGACCCGCTCTACCGAGCTGGACCCCAGCCGCCCCAAAGAGAACAGGCACCGCAGCAATAGCCCGCCGCAGGCGGAGCCCCAGAACAGAGAATCCCCGAGAGGAAAACACTGGATTTTAAAACAAATAAAAAGCATTAAAAGAAGATAAAAATAAAAAAGAATGCATAAATATATATATATATATATATATATATATATATATATATATATATATAATAAAAACATGGTCAGCAGATAAAAATAGTAAATACATTAATAAAATAACTATAAAATGATTCTTATAGAAGTTAAAAAAAAGAAAAGATAAAATGCAATCACTAGAAAAGTCATGTAAAAGCCAAGTTAAAGTTGGGTCTTGAGCCTCTTCTTAAAAACGTCTACGGTCTCTGCGGCCCTGAGGTTCTCCGGCAGACTGTTCCACAGGCGAGGACCACAATGATGAAATGAAGCCTCACCATGTGTTTTGGTCCTCATCTTAGGAACAACAAAAAGGCCGGTGCTGGAAGACCTCAGGGTCCGCAAGGGTTCATACTTTAAAAGCAAATCACTTAAATAAGAAGGCCCAAGAACATAAAAACATTTATAAACCCTTAAAAGAATCTTAAAATCAATCCTGAAACGCACAGGGAGTCAATGCAGCGATTTTAAAACTGGTGTAATATGCTCCCGCCCCCTGGTCCTCGTCAGAACTCGAGCCGCTGAGTTCTGAAGGAGTTGTAGATTTGACAGAGACTTTTGAGGTAAACCAGAGAGCAGGACATTACAATAATCTAAACGACTAAAAATAAAAGCATGCATCAGCACCTCTGTACTGGCAAGAGAGAGGAATGGGCGGACTCTGGCAATGTTTTTGAGGTGGTAAAATCCAGTCTTAACGACATTTTTAATGTGAGGAATAAAATTCAGCTCAGAGTCTAAAACAGGGGTGGGCAAACTACGGCCCAGGGGCCATATGCGGCCCCTTGAGCTACTTAATGTGGCCCTCCAAATTAAAATACATTGAATCAAAAATCCTAATTATTGTTTTATTTTCATTGTATTTCTGGTTTCTTCCCATGAATGGTGTTGTTTCTCTGACGTTCGTGTGTGTTCCTTTCTGAGTCAGATGGTGATCTTTCGGATTATTCCTACACCACATAAATGCAGCATTTCTTTGAGTTCACATTTTCCTCTGAAGAACATCAACCCATTGGATCACCCAAAAGAGAACAAAAATCAAAATTTAGAAATTAAAACTCCCAAATTTTCTGTTTTTAAATTCATATATGTGAATTTGAATCCAAATTAAAGCATGTTTTTCTCTAAATTCCATATTATTTTTTTAATTTATTATGTAGATAACCCAATCTCTCCTTCCATCTGCTCCTTGTCCGGCCCTTATGCCAAATTTTAGAACCCTATGTGGCCCACGAGTCAAAACAATTGCCCACCCCTGGTCTAAAAGAACGCCCAGGTTTCTCACGCAGTGAGAAGGTTTAAAATTCTGAAGATATGGTAAAATCCTCTCTCTCTTGTCTTCAGGACCGATGATTAAAACTTCTGTTTTGTCCTGGTTGAGTTGAAGGAAGTTTTCTGCCATCCATGATTTTATAACTAAGATGCAATTTAAAAGAGTGTTTATAGGTCCATAGTCATCAGGAGACACGGCGATGTAAAGCTGAGTATCATCAGCGTAGCTGTGAAAGTTAACGCTGTGTCTCCTGATGACTTCCCCAAGAGGCAACATGTATAAATTAAAAAGAATGGGTCCTAAAATTGACCCTTGGGGAACCCCACAACTTATTTCATGGATTCTTGAGGAGCATGTATCCAAACTTACATAAAAATGTCGATCAGTTAGATAAGAACGAAACCAGTTAAGAACAGTTCCTGAGAGGCCAAACCGACTTTTAAGTCTTTCTAATAAAATCTGGTGATCTACCGTATCGAAGGCGGCGCTAAGATCAAGTAGCACCAGGACAGAGAGTTTCTGTGAGTCAGAATTATTTCTAAGGTCAGTTAAAATCTTTAAAAGGGCCATCTCAGTACTGTGGTTTGTCCTCAAACCAGATTGACATTTTTCTAAGACATTATGTATATTTAAAAACTCATGCAATTGAGTAAAAACTGTTTTTTCAATAATTTTACCTAAAAACTGTAAGTTGGATACAGGTCTGTAATTATCCAGAGTAGTTAACACCCATAAACACATTAATGATGTTTGTTAATGTGTTAATAAAGCTTGTTTTGGAATCTTATTGAAAAAGGTTAATTTGATGCTATGAACTATAACAAAATAAAACAGAAAATTAAAAGTTAAAACTCTTGGTACTAATATTTAATCATTTGCGGTTGATGCATGAAATTATACATTTTCTTACCACACAGGGTGCCTCTTTTGTCCTGGTGGTTCTGTCTGTTGACACATTACGTTACATGTAGGTGTAAAGAATTTTTGTTTCAGGGGTTTCCACAGCTTACTGAAAAAGCTTCTTTAAAGCTAAACGATTTTAAAATGATAAAATGAAGCATAGAAGTAAAAAAAAATAGCAAGTGACTTCAAAGAATTTCTCTTATGTCTGACTTCACAGTGAGAACCTAAAGCCTCCTCCCCTACTCGTCATCCTTGTGGCTTTACTGAGACTTATATAAACTGAGGGACTTGAAACTCTGGTGACATTTCTCAGAAAAAGACTCATGTAACAGGAACGCAGGTTGACTACTTTGACTCACTTCCACCAAATAAAAAGCATTTTTCTAAACTTTCTTCACCTCATGGGAGCCCTCATGCTCTGGAGCTCTTTACAAGGATTTACTTTCTTTCAGTTCCTAATCAGCAAAGGTAAAAATAAAAAACTACTAACTTTCTTTTTTTTTAGCTGACATGTATTATATGTCTGAAATAGGCTTTTGACACCAAATATATTGTAGTAATACTCAATGAAAGATAAAACTCATTCAAATGAAAGTGACAGTTCTGTTAAAGCAAAACAATGGTTAGCTTATCTGCAATATGTGGTTTCCTACAGCGGGTCACATCCGCACATTGCTGTCTGCCAGTTAAGACCTACGTTTCAGATCTATCCACCGCTTATTGACAACTGACAGTCTAAACACAATTAAGAAATCTACAAAAGCTGGTTTGAAAAGTCTAAAAACTGCTTTTCATCTCATTTGCTGTTACTGAGTGGATTCAAATGTTGTTCCCAAATCCTATTAATGAGTAACAAGACGAACTTTTACAAAACACTGAAGAGCAGATCCGTTCAAAACACTTTTTTAAAGCCAATTCAAAACATATATTCATTCAATCTGCTAAAAACTAATGTTTTCTCTTTGTAGGGTCAGGATGTGAACTTCTTTCAAGCCCTGAATGCTACAGACAAAATAACCAGGAAACTGTTTACTTTTGTGAATGGAGCTTTCATACAAACGCGAGTGATGTCAGGTTTGACTTTTACTATAGGTGAGTACTGATCTTTGTTTTTCTCTTTAAGATTAACAGCCAGAGTTCATTACCTTATCAATTGGGTTGGAAAAGCAAACTTCTTCTTTGTTAAATCCTGTTTTTATTTTTACAAATAAGCGAAGTTGGGAAAAGTATAGAGAGAAAATAGACTCACTGATTTGTGCATGTATAATTCTTGATTTGTAGCTCATACAATACATTTTGTGCATAAGTACAAAATTATTAAATTAAAAAAATTGCTAAATGCAATTTAAACATGCACAAAAATAAAATTACAACAGCTTGAGACTAACTATACGCACAAATCCCTTGTTACGCACACACAAAACCACATTTATGCACAAATCTGATGTGAGACTTTTCACATCTCCCAGATTCGTAAACAGATATGCCTGATAATCGATGTAAGGATGCTTGTGTAAATATCCAACAAAAGCTCTATTGTAGCTCCAACCTGTTGGAGCCACAATAGTCTTTAAAATGGCAGCATCCCGCGCGCTACCACGTAATGAGACAGAGAAAAGCGACTTATACATGTTTAAGTGGTGTTAAAGTAAACATTCTAACAAGTAAATAGTTGCACCAATTATTTCCTTTTGGCTAACATGACAATCTCATGCTCTACATTTGTCCGTGGCTTGCCAATCACCTAATTTCTAACATGTTTACATAAAGTGACTATCTGGTAGGGTGGTGTCCGTTTTGGTTCAGTTGGTCCGCTCTCGGTTCGTTTTGTATTCAGACTGAGGAATCTCAGAGTGAACTGAAGATCAGTCCGATTGAAAACGAACCGAGATCACCTCAAAACATGGGTCCGACAGCGGTTCCAGGTAGTGCCAGAATGTGTATCCAGGCAGGGGATAACTACTTTGGCACCACAGCTGCATGGAGAAAGTGGACATGTGTTTGTTGTAGTCTGGGGGTGGTTCACATCGTGCAGACGTCAGCACGATTCCACCCGCTCGTTTTTGTGGGTATGGGAGGTGCTGCTGCAGACAGGGCAGGTTTTTCGAGGAGTACCCTATAATGCATGAACGGATCAAAATTCTGTTTTGGGGTTCTTTATAGTGAGAAATGAACAGTATAATGCACTTAAAACCTCAAAAAGTAGAGTTTTCATGGTATGCCCCTTTAAGACATTAAAAGAATCTTAAATCTGACTGGAAACCAGTGCAGAGACTTCAAAATTGGTGCAAAGTGCTCCTTCTTTCTGGTTCTGGCGGTTAAGAGGCGTGCAGGTGATTTTTGAACAAGCTGCAGCCAATTCATTGAATTTTTCTAAATACCAGAAAGAACAATTATCCATAATAGAACTTATAAAAGCATGTACTAATGAATTTGAGCTCTGACTCTGGAAAGAAATGGTCTCACTTAGACAATCTTGGTGTTTTTTGTTATTTTTCACATTTGTTGATATATTTTTTAACTAACACTCTTTCCAGCAACTGAGTTAATGCAATCTGTGCCGGGTTTAAGGTAAAAATATAAACTTCCTGTATTAAAACAAAAAGTAAAACACATTCCTTTATTCTGAGTGTTTTTCCAGTCCACCTTAAAGAAATGTTAGTTGACTTCTTTTTCTGAACTTTCTTCTGATTTCATGAATCTGCATTTTTCTTGGTGATAGTTCAACAGGTGATAAGGAAAAGTTTGGGGAGACTAAGGAGAACCCGTATGGCTTTGTTGCAGAAACACTGATAGTTAGCTATAAAATTGACATTTGGATGGAAGCTCATACGAGTAATTCCAACTGTGTGTCACCCAGGTGGTCTGGTGTGCTCATGGACAGAGGTAATAATGTGGAACTCTTGCATCGTGATTTTGATGAACAAACACTTCGATCAACTCAAATCTTTCTCAACAGTTAAATACATGGCTCCACAAAATATCTCTGTATCCTGGTTGAACAACAGCCTCATTTTAAGCTGGCCAGCTCCAGAAGAACATCCAGCTTCAGTGGAGGTCCACATTTCGCCTGTGGGTGGTCCGACAGAATCCTCAGAAACAGTGAGCTGCCTTAAGTTTTTTTATCTTTGGATCTTCGCTATGAGCATTTTATGCATCAATCTTGATAACCTTTTATTTGCATTGTGCTGACAGAGGTTAATAAACACCACCTTTCCAGCTGCAGAAGCTGGAGAGAGAGCTCTTGGAACACAGTGTGAGTACAAACCTTTTCTATTTCTTTAAATTGTCTGCATGACCATCTTCCTTCTTTTTTCTCTCTGCTCTGAGAAAATCTACGTCTAGCTGTTAATCCTGCAGATATGTCAGCTCTCATTTTTGAGAATATGAAGATTAGGATAAAAAGACTTCCTTGATTTACTCTTTTGATAATAAAATGAAAAGGAAAAAAATAAAATGTTAAAAATTATGATGATTTTTTTTCTTGATTGAATAGAACATCTTGCGTTGTGGTTTCATTTTTATATATATATTTTTTAACCTGAACAGACAAAGTTTTGGTAGCAAATCTTCAGAAGAATACAGCCTACCTGGTTCAGATCAGACATCGATCAACTAAAGCTAAAGACCCACTATGGAGCAACTGGTCTACACAGACGCTTGTTCCTGCAGGTAAGCTCATACAGTATGTAAACAAAGAATGGAAGATTTATTTGGTAAAAATTTAAATATAAACCATGCATGAGTTTCAATCCCTTCAAATGATATGTTGCAATTTTGTAATTTATCATTTAGTGCACTTAAAGTCCCACTCCAATCATCTTTTGATCTATTTGAAAAGCATTCCCAGTAGTCTTTTAATTCACAATTAAGCTGTTTTTAGCTAAAATAAAAAAATGAGTGGTTTTTCTAGGATAGGGGTCAGCAACCTTTAACAGTAAAAGAGCCATTTGATTTTTCTTTTAACAGAATCTCAAATAACCTTTTTTCAAAATAAAAGACGATAAAGTCTAAGCATTCTGGAGGTAACGTTGAGCAAACAAGGCTTCTTCAGGTCAACAGGGATGTAAAACCTACATAGTTTATCATCTATGTGCACCTCAGGCATCAATTTATAAATGTAACTAATCTAAATTAAATAAACGCTACTAAAGTAATCCTTACTTTAAAAACTGCTATTTTATGTTTCTTTTATTTTAGTTTTGTTCTTCTTTCCTCCTCCTTGTCTTCAGCAGTCTTACAATGCTGGGTTTTGTTATTTTAGTTTAGGGTTGGATCTTGATAGTCTTTGCTTGGAGGCATTGTTTGTTTGTTTTCTTTAGGTAGTTTTGGTTTGGCAACCCTTAGCAGGAAGCTCTTGATTCTGACGGTCGACATGGCTGGGTCAGCAGTCTCCTTGACTTATTTTATGTTTGGCTAAGGATCCACCATGGAGAGATAAAAGAGACACATGAGGCCCTTGTTCTAGGACATAGTTTCTGAAGAGCTGCAGGAGTTCATCTGAGTTGTGGTCGGAGTAAGCCTTCCCGCATTTCCCATGATCTCTCTCCGGCCCTCTTACAGCCCCTCACAACGCAAAGCAAACATTAGCGGTGCAACAAAATTAGGGAGCGATATTGGAGTGATACACCCTTACAGTTTCAGATGAGAAAAATAAAAGTACATGGATCTAGTTGTTTACAAGGGGATGCATCAGAGTGGAGAGAGGTAGGGAGCTTGCGAAGCTTTTACGTCGACTGCTACAGTGTCTTTTCATCCTGGTCCTGTTTTACAATGATTTTAATGAAAAAATACTCAGAAATGCAAATTTAAGCTTAATTGTCTTAAGAAATGTCATATATCATGAGAGAAATGCCACAAGAACATATTTAAAACATTCAAAAACCTTTTTTTATTTGAGTGGGTCTTTAGTGTAGCATCAGCTTCAATGAAAAAATATAAAAGAGTATTTTTTTAATACATAACTAGAAATAAATGCTGCCACGAAGGGTTTAAAACCATTATAATTTTTGAAGTGTTTTTAAAGTGAGTTAAAAAGATAAAGCATGTGCTGTAATGGTTTATTTTCACTGCAGAACTTGAACACGAACCTGACATAACCAACACAGTAACACTTGAAAATGGCCATCGAAAAGTGAAGCTAACTTGGAAGGTAAGCACAATACCAAGAAATCATCTACTGGGCATGGCTCTTGTGGTCTTTGTTTCTTGATTTTCTTCTTACTTGTTCTATCTGCTTTAAACCAGGTTTGTTTGAAGTTGGTTTTCTTTCCTTTCCCCGCTGCAAATGCCTTATGCAGCAGAGCTTTGTCTCTTGTCCACTGTGTTAAGCATCACTTCCTGTTTGTGTTCATGCTGATGTCCTGTCAACGGATGCATTTGAATTTTTCATGATAATGACTGCAATCCAACTCATGGTGATATCAGAAGAGCACAGAGAAAGAATACAAAGTTTCGGGTGTGATGTATTACAGCGATTGTTAAAAGCAGTAGCAAAAGTTTGATCTTCTGCATGTAAGCTTATTTAACAATAAGAAATGTCTATATGGTCTAACATATAAAACCAATTATAAGCACTGCATTAGCATAACAAGCAAAATGTAAAACTATATATATATATATATATATATATATATATATATATATATATATATAATATATGCATACATTTTATCTCTGGTTCATTTTAATTTATCAGTACAAAGTGTTTTATTTAATTTTTTTCTCCACTGACAAAAAATCTCTTAACTGCTGCTCTGCAAGATGCTTTCAGTTTCCTGACTTCCATCAAATTTTCAAATTAATCAATAATCCTTTGTAAAATATTGCTATAAAAAATGTAATAAATTAAAAGATTCATGCTAAAAAAAAAAAAAAAAATGGCTCGATGTTCTTCTGCAAACCTCGGTTGTAATCAGTGGTTATTTGACTTACTGTTGCCCTTTTTATCAGCTGGAGACAGTCAGGTCATGTTTAAATGTTTGACACACATTACAACTTCTTCTTCCTTTAGTATCATTCATTTTAGAATCGATATTTATTTTATGTTGTTGCTTCAGATTGCTGTGTTTGACAGAACTGATCTCCCTTCTGCTCCCCAGCCGATGCCCAGTGCAGCAGCAGTAAGGGGTGTGGAGTACATCGTGACAGACACACAGTCATCTCATGGTTGCCCGTGTAAACCGAAGAAAAAGCTGCCAAGTGAGCAAAAAGACAACCATATTGTGTACGTGTCATACTCTTCTGTCAACATCACTGTCGTCGCCAAAAACTCAGCAGGCCAGTCTCCTCAGGCCGTCATCAAACTACCAGTTGCAAGTGCAGCAAATTTCACAAGTACGTCAAATTGTGTTTAAGATAGAGTACATTTATCAGTCTTTTAAATCATTGTTTAATTTTTCTGTTGCTTTTTTTTTTTTTAAGGAAATTATAAAAACTTGCTTAATTTTCCTCTTACAGTTTGTAATAAAACATTACTTGATGTAAAATTAGAAAAGGCTACTTGTGTCGAGCTGTACGAGCTAAAAAATGAACATTTGGAGCCAATAAAAGTCGTGATGCGTAGGAACAAGAAGAAACAAATTAAAAGAAGTAAGTAACTTCCTACTTTCAATAATTTATCTTATTCCTTTTTTTTTTACACAAAAAAATTCAGTGTAGAACTTTTTTAAAAGCAAATTCAGATTTTTTTTTGTGCAGAAAATGGCTAAAATATATAACATTATTTTAAAATATTCTTTTTTTGTTCTGTTTAATATTATTGCCATAAATATATTTAAAAAGGTCAAATATATGGGGTGCAAACTTTGTGTGCTTCAGTTACAGATATGAGAGAGTACATCCGGTACCTTTACTTTGAGCACAGATGTGTCAATAGGAAACCACAGACAGTTCAAATGTGCGTCTTTTATAAGACGGAAGGAGGTAAGAGCTTTCAAATGCACTGGCTTTAGAATGACATGTCCAAACTTTCAATCATTTTTTTTAAAGCATCTTACATTTTCTAAAGTGGACTTTCAATTTTAATTAAGAAAGTGGTGAGGACAAAAAAGTCAGATCTGGTTTGATTGAAGACTTTGACAATTATAGAGGTTGTTTTTAGAAATTAAAGCTTCTTTCAGAAAAATACAGCTGCTACTTCTACACATGGAGAAAAGTAAGGGTAGGTGATTTGGACATCTGGCTGTCAATCCACCTTCCTAATGCTACAGTCACAAATACAACTGCCACAGCGCGATGCAAATGTCTCTGGATGCCGTCCGCCTATATCGTGGGCCACTGACCAACAGCCACCCGGTAGCCGGGGGGGTAGATTAAATGTGAGCCATGCTGCCCTGCCAGTCATTTGCAACAAAATTCAAGGTTTTGAGCCCAAAATTCTGACTTCTTTGTATTCTTCTCAGCATCAACAGAAATTCATCAATACGCAGGTCTCTGAGACGCGTCTTGATGCATCAATCCCCTCTCCTCATTTGGAGTGGCAAGGATCGCCAGAATAATATCCGCCCCCGACCCATGTTAACGGTTCTCGTTGAGTTCCCGCACTGCTACCGTACGGTTTTTAATGATTGGATGGTGGTGGTGGGGCGTCAGCACAGGGACGGGGGGGTGGCTGGAGGGTGGCAGGCTGAAATCAGCCGATCATCAGATGACTTTGAAAACCTTGGAGACTCCTCCTATCAATCAATTATCACACTGCTGCAGTCTTCCTGCCACCCCCATGTCACTTAACTACCATCGGGCAACCACCAAATGTGCTCAGGCAGCCATACACCTACGTCACATAATCGTCCGGTCCCCATAAAGTATTAACGTTTTGATGCGGCCACCTGTCAAATTTGATGAAAAACTAGCATTTATGTTGCATTTCGGGATATGTGACTGTAGTCTCAGGACACTTTGACGGTGTCTCCAACTAAGAAAAGACCATGTGCGTGACCCATTATTATGATTATACATGATTATGTTTTAATCAGCTGGTCTGGAAATGCTTCAGAATAAAAGACAAAAAGAGGTGACTTAGAGGGAAGTTTCTGTATATTTGATGTTTAAAGTAAAGATGGAAAATTTTGGTCTCACTTTGAATCATTAAAGTTTACAAAAATGCGTCTGTCAGCTCTAGTTTTGCTTTTCTATTTTTGTTATCCTTGGCCTTTGGTGTCATTGTCGTCCCAGGATATATTATACTGCAAAGTTTTTCACGTTTTAAACAGTGCCACATGTAGATGCATGAATGTGTGCGTATCTAGTGTAAAAGGTTCTCTCTTTTCCTTTTCAGTGCCAGACAAAGAACCTCAGGATTTTATTATCTCTAATGAAACACAAAATTCAGCTCAAATGTCCTGGAAACCTCTTCCGTATGAGCACCAGCGTGGATTTCTCACTCACTATTCATTGTGCATTGTGAAAATCAATTCACAAAGCGAGGGTATGGTTCTGATATTTTGACCCATCTTACATTACAATTTTAAAAATACCAGCTTAAAGACCCACTCCAATGAAAATCATGTTTTTGGTGTTTTTAGCATGTTTTTGTGGCATTTTTGTCATGTTGGAGAACATGTTTAAAGAAAATTAAGGGAAAAAAATGCGCATTTCTGAGTATTTCTGCTTTCAAACTGGGTGAATCAAAAGCTTTGTTTTCCTCGTCTGAGAGGATATTTGGGTTGTGAGGGGCTGTAAGCTAGCGGGAGCGCAATTAAACGGAAGGATGTTGGGAAGCAGAGGCGGGTTTACTCTAAATACTGCCGCACCGCAGAAATGATGTCCTAGAAAATGGCACAGGTTTTTTTTTTATTTTGGATAAAAACAACATAATTTAAAAGACTTCTGGGACACTTTTAAAATAAACCAAAAGATGATTGGAGTGGGACTTTAAAACCTTTATTATCAATCCTCTACAAGTTGTTCTCATTTTTGTCAGACTGCTTCAACATATCGACATCAAAGACGTCTTACCGCTTGGAAAAGTTGACACCAGGAACAAAATACGATGTCAGCCTGGCTGGAGTGACACGAATGGGAAAAGGCCATAAAGCCACCGCCTTTTTTACCACATTGTCAGGGGGTACTGTGAACGGTACTAGACCTCTAAAATCAATTCTGACAGTGACATAAATATTAATAGAATTTTTGTTTCATTTCTGTCTTTAATTCCACATTTTTTTTGCATTTTAAAATTCCGTTTTTGTCTCTTTTGCACCAGTGTGGTTGAGTTTTGGACTCCTGATTGGGTTCTTCTTGTTCTCAACTATGTGCACCGTTGTTTTAAAGAGGTGGGTGATGCCCGACATTACATTGTAGCAAATTGTTTCTTTCTTAAGATGTATCACTGAATTTGGTAAAGGCAACTGAAAGCCAGTATAGTGAAATGCTGCATGATGACTGTCTGTTTTCTTAATATTCAGAATCAGAAACACGATCTTCCCTCCTGTGCCGACTCCTGTGATTCCAGATTTTACTGCCCGCCAGCCAGACAGTGAGGTAATATGCCATCAACAGCAGTTGTTAGAGACATTTGTTGTTTGTTGTTGTCAATTTAATTACTAAATTTAAATGAAAGGGAAAAAAAGTTGAACACAGTCAGTTTCTAAGTCTTTGTCTTTACATTTTATGCCAAGTTTTGTTGCCTGTGAGGATTTGTTTTTACTGGACATACATCTAGGGCAAAACAGAATTGGAACCAATCAAATCAGAGGACAAAAGTAACATTCTATAAGATATAAAGATACACAAGAACGAACTGAATATGAAAATTAAACAGATAGGATGAAGGCCTGCATCTATACTGGACTGTCTTAGCTTGAAGCTGACTAAAAACACTAAACTTTAAGAGAAAAAGACTGTTTAGTTAGAATTTTTGCTTATAAATGACACTAATATGGGATTGCTGACTTGTATAGCTTTAACCTAAATTTTCCATGTGCATCTAGTGCAACACTTTTGAAAATGTAAGCACAATTGTTGCATGAATTTGATGTGACAGCTGCACAATGAGGGTGTCAGCTTCCCACCACCAAAAAGGTCTTACATAGAATTAACTTTCTGACTCACAGAAATAAAATAAGTCAAGTTAAAGACAAGGAACAACTCAATCAATTTTAAATGAACAGATAATTTTTTTCCAACAATATATTAAGTTTCAAAAAGTTTAGAAACTTAGAAAAGAGATGTTGCTCACAGTTCTGCGCTATATCAAAACCAGCACTGCAAACTATTTGATGCTTGTAAAATTTTAAAAGATGGTTTTTAGACATTAAAGATATTCTACCAGGTTTTAAGTTTTTATAACTTCCCTCTGCTCCTCACCCTTTCAAGCTTTTCTTAATATCGGGACAGTCAAGAACTCATATTTTTGTCTCATTAAGAGCTAGGATTGAGAAAAAAAGGAAATTTTTGTTTGTTCAAAAATCGCTCTTGTTATATGCTTTTAACAAGAGAGAAACGTGATTTAGGACTCAAAAAAAAGTAGCTTTCTGAATGAACAAAAAATGTTACTACTTTCTACTGATTTTCTTCCTATGATTAGTGTTCTTTTTCAATTTTTAGCTACCTCTTTTTACAGTGTGGTGACACACACTACATTACCAAGAGTATTTGCTCACCTGTCTTGGACTCACATATGAACTAACTCATGGAGTTCAATATGATGTCAGTCCACCTTTTGCAGCTATTAAAGCTTAAACTCTTCTGGGAAGGCTGTCCACGAGTGTTTATGGGAATTTTTTTTACCATTCTTCCAAAAGTACATTGGTAGTTAGGTCACACACTGGTGTTGGAGAAGGCCTGGCTCTCAGTCTCTGCTCTAATTCATCCCAAAGGTGTCCTATTGGGTTCAGGTCAGGACTGTGCAGGCCAGTCCAGTTCATCCACACCAGACTCTGTCCTCCATGTTTTATGGACCTTGCTTTGGGCACTGGTGCACAGTCATGATAGAAGAGGAAGGGGCCGCTGCAAACTGTTCCCACAAAGTTGGAAATATGGAATTGTCCAAAATGTTTTGGTATCCTGAAGCATTCAAAGTTCCTTACACTGGAACTAAGAGGCCAGGCCCAACTCCTGAAAACCAGCCCACACCATCATTCCTCCTCCACCAAATGTCATACCCCGCACAATGCAGTCCAAAATGTATCGTTCTACTGGCAACCTCCAAACCCAGACTGGTCCATCAGATTTCCAGATGGAAAAGCGTGATTCATCGCTCTAGAGAAGGCGTCTCCACTGCTCTATGTCCAGTGGCGGCGTGCTTTACACCACTGCATCGACGCTTTGCATTGCAATTAGTGATGTGTAGTTTGAATGCAGCTGCTCAGCCATAGAACCCCTCTCCATCAGTTCACAACTACTTCATGGCTGCGTTGCTGATGTTCCCAAACTCTTCCATGTTGTTATGATAGAGGTGACGGTCAACTGAGGAATATTTAGGATATTTAATCTTGCACACTAAACTGCTGAACAATTACCATTTTCTCAGATTTAAAAGCTTAAAAGTAGTTGATAGCTTTGAGAAGGTTTTAAGGTTAATGTTTCAGAAAGTTTAAGAAATTTCCGCTTATGCAACCAGCTAAAGTTACGATTTCTGCTTTCAGCTACAGATTGATTCTGGCGCCATTTTGCGTGTGATCAGAGGCCCCTCAAGTGATTAGGACACCTGATTCTGATCATTTGGAGCAGTGAGACAATACTTTTTAGTAATTTAGTGTAGTTTTCAACCAACTGAATGAAAAAGAGTTTAAAAAAGGGCTGGGAAATAAGCATCTAGAATCAGGTGTGCCTGATTAGCAATTGGACACAGGTGTGGCAATTAACAGAAGCCAAATGAGTGCAAACAGGAAATGAGTCTGACTGGACCGACATTTACAAAATAAAACAAGACAGCACCCTATTATTCCAAATCAAATTAATAATAACTCTATTAAAAAGCATTAAACCAAACAAAGAAAAAAAAAACATTACTTTTCCAAGTTTTTTCTTATTTTTAATCAAACTAATAGTAAAGTAAATCCTTCTGTGCCCGCAGGAGTTGTTAATTTTATTTTTATATCTTATAGAATGACACTTTTGTCCTCTGATTTGGTTGGTTCCAATTCTATTTTCTCCTACATGTATGTCCAGTAAAAACAAATCCTCACAGGCAACAAAACTTGACATAAAATTAAAAGACAAAAACTTTGAAACTGACTGGCTCAAAGTATATTTTCCTAAAAATTTTTATTCTTAATATACCGGTAGTCCGAATCAAAGCAAAGAAACTTTTTTTTTTTTTTTAACTTGTGAAAGGTGTTTTGAAGGAGTTTCTTGCCTGCTTTTAAGACATTGTCTCCATTGTGACTCACAACAGCAGAAGTGGGAGAGAAAAGAGGAAGTACATGAGGTCACTCTGCACCGGCTCCTCCAGGAGGGGACCTCCATTTCAGAAAAGGGCACCATCTTCAGAGAGGAGTGGAATGTTGGAACTGAGGTGGAGAGTGAGGGGAGTCACTCAGAGGGGTCCAGTGACGGGTGTGAGAGCCCAGACTCAACAAGTCAGGCACTGAGAAAATCGGAGATGACAGACATTGAGCAGATGGACGTAGAACTTGCCATGCTGATTTATAGAAATGGTTTGGTGTTTGACGTCAAAGGAGAGTCACCCTAAAACTGTCTGTATGTGATTTATTTCTAAGTTTAGTGTTTTAATGTTGTGTTTTTATGTGCAAAGGAAAAAATATATATCTTTAAATCCAGTTTGTGAATAAAATTATACTCCTATATTTGTGTTACTTTTGTGTTTATTTTTTGGCTTAACAGAAATTAACAAAAATTTTAACAGTTTTCCATGTGAGACTAGGTATTTTTGGGAAAAGACCAAAGTAGAATTAAGCAATGAGAATTGTAATAGTAATAGAAGGATTTCCAAAAACACCATGAATATTTTCTTAAGAGACCAAAATTCCTCTGTTGTTGCAAATTACTTTATGAAAATTGTTCAATTCAATTCAGTACAACTCTGAAAAAAAGTTCAATTTATGGTTTAACTTAGAAAAATTTTTTACATTTCAAAAGTAGCGTGCCATTTGGGTTGCATTGACTGGAAATCCCGGTGAGAGCGAGATTATCATTCTATGTTCTAAAGTGAGACATAAGAAATAAAAAAGTGCAAACGTAGCTAATTGGTTGCAGATGCTCAAATGTAGGTGAACCTTTTCAGGTCATTACAGTAAGCATCAAAGCTTCACAAAATAGGTTGCTGGAAACATTTAGATGACACTCAGCAAAACATTTGAAGTAAAAACTAATCATAAATTACACTGTTTATTATCTTTTCTTTTTTCAAGAAATTTAAGCACGCAAATAAGAACTTCAATATCCAAACACTAACCTACAGTTGATTGTTGCAAAAGAACAGAAAGATATATATATATATTTTAATCAGCGCATTCTGTTGCTGAGGTAAACAAGTTTGAGAATGGGATGGTTACCGTCATCACAGGAAGTGGTCATCAAAAAGATCCAGAGACCTTGAAAAGGTTGATGAAACATAATGTGAAAGAGGACAAGTCATAGCAAAAAAAACGTGCAAACGTGACCTTTTTTTCTGTTTGACTAACATATGCTCCACTGATTTATGTGAAATTGGTAAAGCACTTGCAATGTTTTCCTCTAAGGTAGTGGTAATTCTCAGAAGATTTACCTGTCTCTCTTTTTCCACAAATTTGATTTGACTAACTGTAAATTAGCAAATTAAATTAAATAAATAAATTATTACTATATATGCTGAAGAGGATAAACCAGTCCATTTAACATATTAAAAAGTTATTTTAAAAAAGTGAATTTTAAAGACGGTTGAGAGCATTTTTTTCAAATGCATTCAATTTTTGGGGTTCTGCAACTGAGAATGAGGATGAAAATTTTTATTTATTTTAAGTGAATGAATGGTGGAAATGTGCTACAATTTTTTTCCTCAATATTTACAAGGAGGGTTTCAACTAATATGCATGCCACCATGTACCATTGCAACACATACAAGCTACTACAACCATTTTATGAAGAATTTATCTCTGTTTACACTAATCAACTCTAAAAATGTCAGTTCATCTTAATAGTCCATCCATCAATTTTCTTAACCCGTTGTTTGCGGGGGTGAGAAAAAGTTTGCTACTGTTGGGAAAAGATGGGATACACATGTAACAGGTCACTGGCCTGCAGGGCCACACAGTCACACAAATTGATTACCTTATAAAGCATGTTTTTGGGCTATGGGAAGAACCTGGGGTGGCCAGAGAAAACCCCAAGCATGCATAAGGGGAACATGCAAACTCCACACAGAAAGGTCACCGTGAAGCGAAACCCCCTACTCTGAGTCATAAAACAAAAATCTGCAGAAATGTGTAGCACTAAAAGATTTTTTTGGGGAAAAAATATGTTGAAGACCAGTTACTAGTCTTGTAGGTGTAGAGGGCAAATTTGTATACACTATTTTTTGTAAGGTTTTAATGCAATGTCTTCAGCTTCATACAATTGCAATAACAGAAATGTATGTAACCTTTAAAAATGTGCTGGAGGAAAAGAACGTTTTCACTTCTTGTTGCTGTTTTTACAAAGCTAACAAATCAGGAGTGGTTTGAAGTTACTTAAACAGATGAGGATAATATTCTATTTTGGAAATAAACTTTAAAAATAAAAGATAGGACAAGAAAAAAAACGTACACAAGAGATATCCAAAAAGGAGTGAGAAGAGGTAAAAAGGATGTAAATTCTCATTGTAGTGCCTTAATCCTGTTACCTCCCAAAGGAGTCCACATTCAGTTTCGGATACTCATACAACCACTGCAAATGAAAAAATGCACACATGGAAACATGTGAAACACATTTGTTGTGTTTAGACACAACAAATGTGTCTAAACACATTTAGTGTTTAGACACATTTAGTTCTATTTCAATCTGATTCCCAAGCACAGCCAAGTGCATCCCCACACAATTAAACTTTATATCTATAAATATTTACCTACATCATAGTTTAATTATGCTTTGTATATGCACATGTCTATCAATAATTATATCTCTATGAACTTTTAAAACTATTTTAAGCGTAATCTGTTACATGTTAGGGTGACTATTTAAACAGTACATCCCTTGGAATATTGCAGCTTTATTATTATTACTTTTTTTACTTACTGTATGATCTCATTCTTGACTCGTGAATGGTGATTCTGGCGCCTCCATGTGGTCAGTCAGTGGAAGTACTAGTACAGTCCGCTCCGCAGACGGCAATTGGACGGGTTGCCACTGCCTTTAATTGCAGGATTTCATCGACAGACAGGCGGTCACCTTCGTGTCAAGTACGAGGAGCTTTCGGGGGGGTTAAAACCATAATGAACGGGCTATTACTCCCGCTGACATCCTGTTAATTTCCCGTTTTAAAAAAATGCCCAATGATCGCTGGCCCGTGTTAGAAGATGGCGGAGTCGGACGGCGAATTTGTTCCGAAACATTCGCAGAGCGGGTGAGTTGAGCCGGGCTGACTGTCTGGGCTGAGCGGTGTCTGCGTTTGACGGTTCGTTTCCACGGTGTGTGTACCCAGAGGAACCTCCTCATTGGGGCTAGAATGTAGGAAACACCGAGGCGTTGGTCGGGCCTCCAGCTGCAGGTGAATGTCCATACGTCATCGTGAAAGCACAAAGATGTCAAAACTTTGAACTTCCTGTTCGCGCTAATGACAGAAACGATCTTTACTGTAGATTTTCTTCAATTTTATTAGTAAAATGTCAGCTTTTCAAGAAATGCATTTCGTGTTTCTTTGAATTTTGGATAAAAATGGCAGCTAAAAGAAGGTGAGATGAATTATTTAGCTTCTTGACATCAATAAACATATTGAATGTCATTTCAAAATCTAATGACTTTGTGTTTAAATTGAAGTGAAATTCAAACTTCAAATGTAATATGAGCAAACTCACTGTCAAAGTGTTCATTTTAGGCAGCAGTAAAGCTTTCATGCAGGAAAGATATACTGAAGAAATAATATATTATAAAACTTTTCTGCAGCCACTCCATGCAAAACAAATGGTAACTTTTTAAAAATATATATTTTTTATATTCATGGAAATATGAAAAATAAATCTTAGACACAGAATGAAATTGTGTTTTAATATGTTCTTGTGTAATTTTTCTCATGATGAAGGACAAATATAAAGAAAAATAAGATAAAAATTGCATTTCTGCTTGAATTGAAATCGTTATAAATCAGGAGCGGACAATAAATGCCGTTGGAAAAAGCTTGTAGTTGTTAAGCCGAAAACTCCCTCCTCTGCTTTGTTCCGATGCATCACTTGCAGGCAAATGTACATATTTTTTTCCTTGTCCAAGCTGCCATCTGGGTCATAACTGTACAGCTGGATAGCTCCAATATTGCTCAGTGTTTTTCTTGCAGTAATGTTAGGTTGGAGTTACAAGGTGCTGTAAGCTAGCAGGAGAGTATTAAGAAAGGGATGACGGGAAATGAGTGAAGGCTTACTCCGCCCCAACAGTTTCGCCCACAGTGAGGTGAATACTGATGAACTTCTGCCGCTTTGCAGAAATTATGTCATAAAAAACCTTTTTTTTTTTGACTAAAAACAGCATTGAATAGGTTTTAGATATTTACATATTTTTACATTTTTTTTAATTGGATTACGTTATGTTATGTAAAAGACTTTGAGTAACATGAGTTGGAAAGTCCGATACAAATAAAGTTTGATTTGCTAATCAAGAGAACACTTAAAATAGATCAAAAGATGATTGGAGTGGGACTTTAAACTTACATTTACATCTCTTTTCCCGCTGTTGTACACATTGAGTATTCAGTCTTTGTTTTCATTCATTTAAATCCTAATTTTTCTGAAAAGTAACATTAGCTGGTTGGAGTTTTCTGCTTCCCATACTGTTTATTCTTGTATGTGCTGGTGAAGTCTTGCTCTCTGTCCCTTATCTATTCAGATGGTCTGCGGTTAGATGGAAGCTGATAGACTCATTTCTGACATCTGGAGTTAGCGGTGAGCCTTTTAGCCCCAAGTACACATGAACTTTCTATTTGAGTGCAGGAACCGCTGACAGAAGCATGCACGCCAGTTGGTGAGCAGCAGCACTTATATGCATACACGCTGCTGCACTGACACAGGGCTTTGATCAGACATCAACCCTGAAAAGCTTCTGTGTCAAAATCTTAACCACCAAAGGCCTCTTTTTGGCTGTTAAAGGTCACTGTATTACCCAGCATGCATTGCTCAGTGATGATGGTCTTTTAATAGTTTTAGAGATTTTTTTAAAATTATTTTTAGAATTGATTCTCGTGGTGAATTCTCAAGCTTTGTGGAAAAGTAAGACTGATGTGAAGGAATCCATTTTTTCTAACCGATTTAAATGTTTATTCCCACTCTGATCATCCTTTGATCTATCGTAAAAGCATTCACAGTGGTCTTTTAATTTTTTTTTGTTATTATTATGATTATTTTTTAGCCAAAATCAGAAAACCTGTATTGTATTCTAGAACATTGTTTCTGCACGGTGGCAGGAGTTTATTAGAAATTTGCCTCTAAGTTTTGGGCGGGACCGCTGGCACTAAGACACCCCGCCCCCCTTCCATTCCCCCTTGTTCAGAACTCTCTGTTTACATGCTCTCTTGCTAGCTTACCGCCTCTCACAACCCCACTCACACCGAACACGATTTGCGTGGCAGAGCCGGACAGTTTGAAATTAAGTCAATGATACAGATGCGATCTGAGGTCCTGAGGCACAATTTGTGTGACGGGCAGCGCAGCAGCAACGTGATTTAAACGACCAGGCACAAATTGGTTCAAATATTAGAATTTTGGTAAGGTCGATGCATCGCATTTACCAATCAAGAACTCAGGCATGTGACTTTTTTCAGTGACTTGATAAGAGGGTAGAATATACATCAAATCATGCTAGTGTTTTTGTCCTGAACTTCCATCCATTTTAATAATCCACTGGACCCGTTGGTTGCTGGAGCACATCCTGGATACTGTTGAGTAAAGGCGGGATACATCCTGGACAGGTCTGTAGCACCGGTGTTTGCGCTCTCTGTTTGCTGGCCAGGGGACCTGCTCTAGATCTCGCAGCTTGCTCGGATCTCTTGAAATTTGTGATATTTTTCTTCTTTTCACTGAGACAATTGAGACACACAGAATGTGGTTTCACATTATGTGAAGTTTTGGTGTGGTACACTTTTCTGCCAGCAGGTGGCGTTTGGCTCTGTGAGCCGTTACTGAGATGATAGCAGGCCTATGCTTCAATATGACTGAAGCACAGCAAAGAGGAACAGCGCTCTCACATCATTTGTCCCTTTTATTTCACAGAGGGAACAATTAATCTGTTTCACAGGCCCAGAACTTGGGTCTGTTACACAATAATAAAAGGTCAGCTCATTTTATTTTTATTTTTCCCATCCCGGGTTAATGCAAGACAGTGAGCCTTCAAACTGGATCAATAAACACTCTCATGTCAAAAACACCAAAAACATTATTTTCATTGGAGCGGGTCTCAAAATGGTATTTGCAGATTTCATTGGTGACATTTTTTTTTTGATTTCTCAACCAGAAACTGTTTTACATTAAGATTTTTAGTGTTTACACTAAAAATCTTAATGTAAAACTTCTGCCTTCAAATGTCAATTAAATTTTTTTTTTTATTTGTCTGCTGTCTTTTTGACCATATTAACATTTTTTTTAATATTTAGAGGAAATATATTTTGACAACTTTACGTTTTTAAATGCAACAAAATAAACTGCACAGAAAATCTTAGCATTTTATTTCATTTTTCTTAGATTTCAGACTGTGTTCTATTTTCTATAAAGGCTGTTCTTCCCTTTGATTGTTTGAGTATACAGACAGGTTTTGTCTACAGCAAAGGCATGGTAAACTATTAAATGCATCTACTCCATCCGATTGAAAAATTACATCACATTTCCATCAGCCCTCAATGTCCGAAATTACTGCTGCCTTCAGCATATTTTATCAAAAGATAACAGTTTCTATACACAACTAAACACCTGATTAAGTTCAATGGTTCAAGTAAAGGTCAGTGTGAATTGTATGTGTTTAAAAAAAAGGAGGGGTAAATTATGTCCTGACTCACTGATGGTAATGAGGGCCTTTTCTCTTTGCAGTATGGCTAACAAGAATGGCACGCTGCGCTGCTCCTTCTCCGCTCCCAGCCACAGCGCCACGCTCCTCCAGGGCTTGTCGGTTTTGCGAGCTCAGGGTCAACTTCTGGATGTTGTGCTGGCTGTAAACGAAGAGCGCTTCCAGGTCCATAAAGCTGTGCTTGCCGCCTGTAGTGATTACTTCAGGTCAGTCCGAAGTAGGAGACCTGTCTGTTCTACAAACTGGCATAGGAGGGCTTCTATACAAAGAGTTCAGATCAGACATATATAAAATACACATTTATGAATGCATCTGTGAATAATAATTGCATTTAATCAAAAGAAATGTAATTATTATTTTTTTTTTTCCACAGCAAAGTACAACACGCATCATCATACCGGCAGAGAGATACACAGCTTTAGTCTGTATGCCTTCTCCTTAAAAAATGAACAATTTCGGATACCACTAAAGCTTTAAATGCCCCTACAATTGGAGAAAGAAGCAATAGATGTTTTATTTTAAAAAGTTACAAAAGAAAAATACCAAACAAAACAAATTAGAAAATTTTCAGTACGTAGGAGATTCGTTCTAAACATAACCCGCAATAGACAAAACCCATATCATAGATGTTTTGAGGCTGTAAAATCTCTCACTACATACTTTATACACTTTACATTTTCAAACCCCTCTGTTGTTTTAACTCTAAAAGTTCAACCCTTTATTGAAAAATTAGTTCCGTTTTATAGAAAAGAAACATTCGAAGATTTACGTAAACTTCAGGAATTAAACACATTCTGTAGAGCTGACTCAGCATGGAAGAGATTGATTGACAAGGTCAACAGCCAATTAGGAGGCAGGACACAATCCACTGATTGAAAAAGTATGGAAAATGTATTTATTTAAAGGGTCCATACCATGATTTTCCTAATCCTTTCCTTTATCCATAGATATGATCATGTATTACCATTGGAAGAAATAAAAAGCAAATTATTTATGAAACATTAGTTATTTTTTTAGTTATTTCCGACCTGGAAGTTACACGACTCGGTTCTGCCTGCCGCTGCGTGTGGCTGCTTCCCATCTCATGACGTCATCCCAGAGTCTTTCTTTCTTCGTTTCTCCAATAAAAATAAACCATATCCAAATTTTCTTCAAAGATGGATGCAAATACCATAAATGTGGCTTTAGTAGCCCCGGCCATCACAACACTTCTTCACAACACAAATACACGCGGCTTCTGCACGACTGTACCCAACAAGAGGGGGGGTCTTAAAGGGGTCCTGCGTCTAAAGTAACAAACACCTGTTTGAGCTGGAATTTATTGAAGACAGGAAAACTTGCTTTTCAAACATACAACTTCTGAATTTTTGCTTCAGTCGATGTTAATTGTAAATAAATAAGGGTGTGTTATTTCATTTCCTTGTGTGTCTTTGTGTTTCAGAGCTATGTTTACTGGAGGCATGAGGGAGTCGAACCAGGATACCATTGAGCTGAAGGGCTTGTCTGCTCGCGGGCTCAAACATATCATCGACTTTGCCTACAGCTCTGAAGTCACCTTAGACCTGGAATGCATTCAGGACGTCCTCGGGGCAGCTGTGTTCCTCCAGATGGTTCCCGTCGTCGAGCTCTGTGAAGAGTTCCTCAAATCGGCCATGAGCGTGGAGACCTGCCTGCACATCGGACAGATGGCCACCACGTTCAGCTTGTCTTCCCTGAAAGAGTCTGTGGATGCCTTTACCTTCCGTCACTTCCTGCAGATTGCAGAGGAGGAGGACTTCCTGCACATTCCCTTGGAGCGCCTCATCTTCTTCCTTCAGAGCAACAAACTGAAGAACTGTCGCGAAATAGATCTCTTCCGCGCTGCTGTCAGGTGGCTCCAGTACGACAAGTCCCGCCGGGCCCTTGCCAGTAGCGTCCTCTGCCATGTGCGCTTCCCACTCATGCGTTCCTCCGAGTTGGTGGATAGCGTTCAGACGGTGGACATCATGGTGGAGGACGTGCTCTGCCGCCAGTATCTCCTTGAGGCCTTCAATTACCAGATCCTTCCTTTCCGACAGCATGAAATGCAGTCTGTCCGAACGCTCATCCGCTCGGACGTTATGTCTCTTATTACTTTCGGTGGAACCCCATACACTGACAACGATCGCACCGTGAGCACTAAAGTGTATTATCTTCCCGACTCTGCTTCCCGACAGTTCAAAGAGCTGACGGAGCTGGAGACGGGGTGCAGCCACGCGTGCGTCGCTGTTCTCGATAACTTTGTGTACGTAGTCGGTGGTCAGCAGTTGCAGTACCGCAGTGGGGAGGGAGCCGTCGACAGCTGCTTTCGCTACGACCCGCACCTGAATCAGTGGCTTCGCATCCAGTCCCTGCAGGAGGCTCGCATTCAGTTTCAGCTGAGCGTGCTGCAGGGAAAGCTGTACACCACGGGCGGCCGCAATCGATCCGGCAGCCTGTCATCCGTAGAGTGCTACTGCCCCAAAAAGAACGAGTGGTCCTTCGTCGAGCCGTTGAAACGCAGAATATGGGGTCACGCCGGCACCGCTTTTGGAGAACGACTTTACGTGTCTGGTGGTTACGGCGTCTCCGTAGACGACAAAAAAACACTCCACTGCTACGATCCGGGATCGGACCAGTGGAACTTCCGAGCCCCCATGAACGAACCCAGAGTGCTGCACGCTATGGTCAGCACCCACGATCGTGTCTACGCTCTGGGCGGTCGCATGGACCACGTGGACCGTTGCTTTGACGTGCTGGCGGTTGAGTATTACATTCCAGACAACGACCAGTGGACCACGGTCACGCCGATGCGAGCGGGTCAGTCGGAGGCAGGCTGCTGCCTACTAGACGGGAAAATCTACATCATAGGAGGATACAACTGGCACTTGAATAACGTCACGAGCATCGTCCAGGTGTACAACACACAGACAGACGAATGGGAAAGGGATTTACACTTTCCAGAATCCTTTGCAGGAATCGCTTGCACGCCGTTAAAACTCCCACAGAATGACACGCAAAGTTAAGAGTCTGGTGTTAATCAGTGAAGGCTTTACTCTATACGAACATTGATTTAGAGCAAACCTCGCTCGTCCGTTTGTGTTTCTCTAAGATGTGAAAAAGTAGCATTATTTGAAGCGTGTGAACAGGTTACCTCTCTCCAATTCTCTCCGTATTTGAACTCTTTTGGTTTTATGACGTTTAGCAGTTGATCAACATGCTCATATATTCATATGGAATAACCTCTAACAAGTTGACGTTTTAAAAAAACTTCTAGTTTGAATGTAATTAATCCAGTTGTGTTCTTTTATTTCTTTGAGGAAAATTACTTGTTCTTTGGTCCTTCAGCAAACGTCGTCAAAGCACTTTCCTATAACACAAACTAATTATCAGTGACTTAAAAAAAAGTCTTACCAGAAGGGCTTAAGTTACTGATTGCACACATTTGTATTTTTATGTTTTGTCCTAATAAATATGGAGAGCAGGAACTAAATCCAGACTATTAAGCTTTCGAGCTGTTTGATTGTAAAGTTATTTATTTTGTCCAGATTTTATGAAAAACATCTTGAAATCTTCCTACTTTTTTGTTGTTTTTTTCCTCTGGTTTGCTTATAATCTCAGATCCGACTTTATGAAGACATTGCAGTTTAAGGAAGGCTTTGTTTTTACATTGTTGGTGTTTATTTTTTTAAACTTATGGATCTGTTTCCAGAAACACTGCCCTCTAATAGACAAAGCATAGCGCTTATGGCAGCTACAGTTATTTTTATGAGTGTGTATTTGTTGACAATTTAATGACCAAACTGCACCTGATCTTTTACAAAAGTTAGCTTTACACCTTAAAAACTTCTAATAATTTTTGTGTGTTTTCTCATGTAATTTTTGTTCATGATTTTGCTGCACTTTTCCAGGTTGTAACCGATGATTACTATACTAACCTTTGTTTGAGAGAAATAACATGTATAAGATTTTCTTGAAAACTGTCCCGTCTGCCTTAGTATGTGTTGTTTAACTTGTAACGATGAAAGCACATTATATCTATGAAGTGCAATACACCAAAAATTACCACGGTTTAAGGAGAATGTACATGTTTGTGTGGCTCTCTGTTATACCTTTATTAAAAGTGTTATATTTTAACTCTACCTTTGTTTGTATTTTGGTGTAACTCAATTGCTTTTTATATATTAAAAACAAACTTTTTAGTCCAAACCTTTCATATAGTAAAAAGTTCTGCATAGTACTGGAAATTATGCGGATATTTAAACTGAAATCAGTTGAGGTTCTTGTGTTTTTTTTTTTTTTTTTTTTTAAGTAAATGACTTTTTGAATTATTGTTTTTTTCAGTTTATTTCCCAAATCCACAGAAGTTATTAAATATAAAAGTAATTAAATTAAGCTTACTGGGAAAAAAGTTGGCAGTTTTCTAATTTTTGATACATTATAACATTTTTTTAACTCATTTATCAGTTTTATTTCTCTTAGAATAAGTTTATGTGCTTTAATTATTTCCAAAAAAATTGGATTTCAAGTCCAGGAAGACTTTTTGGGGTTTACGCAACAATCTTTAGTAATAAATACAACTTTTTGTTGGTTTTCACTTCATAGCAAGATTTTGTTTAAATCTACTGTATTTTTAGGGTAAATGGAGCAGAAATGCCTGATGACTTTTTCCAAGAATCATAAATTTCGAAGCTCATATGCCTTCCGGTGTTAAATTACATCTTGAAAATGTCCAACATTTAAGATCAAGTTCCTTTAGTAATATAATCATTTGTTTAATTTGCAATTAACAGTTGGAAAGTCAACTTTGACTAGTTTTTGTTATTGTCATCAAAGGAAATTTGATCGCCCCATCTATGAATAGTTTGTTTTTCAAAGGAATTGAAGTATTCATTTATTCAATTTCAATTCAATTCAATTTTATTTATATAGCCCAATATCACAAATTCAATTTGCCTCATTGGGCTTCATGCCTGCAGTTTTTACAGATGCACAGATGGAGTCATAAAATATGCACAATAGGTAAAAACTAAACAGACTATAAAGAACAGGTCATCCCTGTCCTTAGACCCTCCCTCGCGGTAAGGAAAAACTCCTAAAAAAAAAACCTGAGTCAGGAAAAAAAGAAGAAACCTTAGGGATTCCACATGAGGGAGAGATCCCATCCCAGGACGGACAGGCGATACCAAAACGGTTAAAGAAAAGTTAGCTGCTAAAACTGCATATATGAGTAGAGTTCATTCATATAGAGCTGAGTTCATTCATATAGAGCTGAGGGACGAGTGATGATTAAGTCCATAGTCCAGATGAGGCAGAACTGCAGACCACGACCAGGAGCAGGAGGGCAGACGACCCACCAGGAATCACTCCCACTCAGAGATGCAGGATGGTGACGGATGGTGACGGGGCTTCATCCAGATGGGCGGGGCTTCGTCAGGATCACCAACAAGTCTCCCGGAAACTGCAGTCTCTCCCGGTCTCCCACAGGGGAGTCGGAGAGAAGGAAAAACATGTGAATTATACTGCACCACCAACAAAGGCATACAATTAATTTATGTGTCCTGGGTTATGGTATATTGTTCTTTATATTAAAAATGAAATCCTTAAATTAACAGAAGGTTATGTCACTCTAATCTGCATTCTTTTCTGATGTTTCTATTCTATTTGATCTGATGACCATGTCTTTATTGACATTTTACAGCAAATTCATATTGCCAACATAATTTCTTTTTCTCAAATTTTATCAAAAATCTCCTTCACAACTAAAAAAGGAATCTGGGATATTAAAAAGCAACAACTATATACTTCAGATTTGTTAAATAAAAACACAAATAGTGAACTCATTAAAGGATAGGCAATCTGTAATCTTGCAGTTTTAGGACCCACATTTCAGTTAAACTGCAAATTTCAAAAGCCCAGTTTAAAAAAAGCACAACAAAGATTTTTCTTTCCTGGAACTCTCAGTAAAAGTCATCCTATCCGCACAGCTGCTGCTGTCCTTCTTGTGCTGCTCCTCCAGGAATATTCTGACTCAGAGAATGCTGGGGTTTAACAGAACAGTAATGGGTTTGAAGCAGACAGAAAGCCATGAAAAAAGTCTTATGGAGATGTCACACCTATCCATATTCAATCATTTTTTAAACAGGAATAGAATAGAATAGAATAGAATAGAATAGAATAGAATAGAATAGAATAGAATAGAATAGAATAGAATAGAATAGAAACAACAACAACGTCCTGGTCCGTCCAACACTCATACCTATACAATCCATGGTAAAAACTTACAACTAAAAGTAATCCATAAAAATACATTTACAGTGTCCAGAGACTAAAAATTAATAAATAGATACAATTATTTTGTTGTGAAATAAAAGTGCATTTGTCATTAAGAAAAATATGTAGAATACCCAATTAATTAAAATTATTACAACCAAAAAACAATGATAAATAGAGGAGGTCCAGGTTTAATGTTTCCTAAACATGTTTGAAAAGTGTATTGCAGTTGAATGATTTTTTTTTCTAAAGCTATGAAGATGAATATATAATTTTAAAAAATGACTTCACGATAAAGCAGAAATCGTCAAATATTTTTTAGAGAAAAAAAATGGCACCACTGAATAATAACCTGAAGTTATGCACACCTTGAATACTTTTTAAAAATCGTTATTACAATTACTTTTTAATTTGTTTTCTATTATTTTTTAAATTTACATTTTCATGGAAAATTACAATGTTTATAATAATAATAATTATTATTATTATTGGTGTTATATAATAACAATAATAGTTTTTTTTTTTTCATTAAAATGTTTGGAATGTAATTCTTTTACTTTTATTTTCAAACTTTTTCTATTTTTTGGGAAACAGGGTAATTATGTAATAATAATAATAATAAAAAAAAAAAGATAAAGCATAAAGACAATCTTCAACCTTGAGTTAATAGACACGTCGTCCGTACGTAATGACGACACCAGGGGGCTCTGGTGCGGAGGGGAGCGTAACATTCCATTGAGAAGAAGAGGGAAAAATGGCGTCCTCGAATAATCCTCGCAAATTTAGCGAAAAAATCGCTTTGCATAATCAGAAACAGGCGGAGGAGACGGCCGCGTTTGAAGAAGTGATGAAGGACCTGAACATCACCAGAGCTGCGCGGGTAAGACCTCCACGCCCCGGACGAACACAGAGGGTTTTGCAGGGCTGTGTGGCAGCAAGCGAACACTGCGGAGATGAATCTGGTTCTGTGTACATTTCTGAAGTTCTCCTGAACGGGCGTCCGCACCATCCGCGTATCATCACCATGTTTGTTTTCTGCGCCTGATAAAAACATGCAGCTAGACGTCAAGACTCCCGACAGCTTTTTATTAGCTCAGCTAGCTCCCTGCTGGAGATGTGAATTATGTGCACCTGCTTCTTCCTCGCCCGTGGCTGGGTTTTTTTTTCCTTCTTTTTTTTTCCAGCAGACGTTGCTCACAATTTGTTTGCTAACACACGGATAAATCACCGCACGATAGCACGCGGGGGGAGTTAGCTACGAGAAACCAAAATAGAGCAGGGCTGACTGGGATGGTGGAGATACGATAGCTTAGCGAGCCAATCGGATGATGATCAGCTGTGGATCCCGCAGGTAACTGCACTGCTAATTTCACCTTAATTAACAATTTAAATGACTCTTTTTTTTTTTTTAAATTAAATTGTTTCGTTTACCTTTATTAACTCGTAATAACACATTTATTAACGCATGCCAATTGTAAACATTAGGCCATAATGCACATTAGGGTCGTCGCAGTTTAAATTTGATTTTTGATATTTATTTATTTGCACTTTACGACTGTAAAATGGGCAACAATATTGGATTTAATGAGCTATTTAAGGAAATTAACAGTCAGAAAAAAAAAGAAAAACTAGATATTTAAAAATCAGAATAACTTATAAGGAATATTAAGGAAATAAACACATTTTTCCTTCCTTAACAGACTGTAACCATGCCCATATCCTTGAAGGAGTTCAATATTATTCATTTTTTAAATTAACCAACATATTCACACTGTTGTTACAGAACATTTACAGAAAAGTTGGGACCGCATATCTTGTTGGAAAGACCCCTTTTCTTCTATATGATGTTTATATTATATTTACGTATTTAAATGTATCTGAAAATCTTTAAAGTCCCACTCCAATCATCTTTTTATATAGTGTACAAGTATTCCAGTGGCTTTTTTCAGTGTGATTATGTTGTTTTCAGCCAAAATAGATGAAACAAATATTGTTTTCTAAGATATAGTTTGTTCAGAGCGACGGTACTTCATTAGAAATTCACCTAAGAATTGTGGCGCAGAGTAAGCCCGCCCTCGCGTCCCATCATCCTTCTGTTTACAGTCTGTCCCACTAGCTTACAGCCCCTCGCAAACCCACGCTAACATTACCGGTGCAACAAAAATTGTGAGCAATTTCTGAGCCATCCAGCCGTACAGATTTAAGCCAGATTCCAGCTTGGATGAGAAAAACGTACATGAATCTATTTGTCTGCAACTGGATGCATCGGAATGGAGTGGAGCAGGGAGCTTGCGGCTTGCCGTAGTAACTTCTTTGTTGCAGCTACAGGCTGCTTTTTTACCACAATTTGAGCAAAAAATATTAATGATGTGTTTTATATGTGTCCTCCATCACATAAAAAACACAACTTTTATTTGAGTGGGTCCTTAAACCTTAATAAACACTAAATCAGAGGGCCCTCAGGTGTGCTTCAGGTGTGAAGCTGATCTCTGAACGATGGAGGAGCAAAAGAAGGCTGCCTCTTCATCCCTAAATAAAGATGTGAGGCTCGGGGCCTTGTAGGAAACTTTGAGGAGTTCTAGTATGAACAGCTGCAGCCCTTTTTTATTGTCAAGTGTAAATTGCCTCACCACTTGTAGCCCTATTCCCCCAAGATAAATATGAGAGCTTGTTAGCATGTAACCTCATGTTTGTTTTTTGGGTACTTTTTATGAAAAATCAATAAATGGCTCACAATCTATAAAGGAAACTAATTAAAAAGTTGATTAAAAATGTCTTTTATCAATATTATAATCTGTTTTCTTTATAATCTGTTTCTGTCAGTTATGATACTGAAATGGAAGAACTTTTGTGTTGACCTACATGTCTAATAATCATGCATCTTGCTGTTGTTGTTTCTAAATGTTTCATGTTTGAAGTTTTGTGGTCAAGCCATTGAACTAGTTCTTTAACCAAAATCAAACCAAAGAGGGACTAAATAAAACATCAGGTTTATTTATTTTTTAAACATAAATAGAAATTGCTCATGTTGTCAGAAGTAGGTCTTCCTTCCAGGTAGAAGGAAGGAAGACCCACTTAGGTTTCAGCAGCTGCTGCCACTGATTAATCCCAGCTCACTTGTGGGATTGTATGATTTTTTTTTTTTTTTTTTAGTAATTGTTTTTGGATAATTACACAATTTTCCAAAGCCCTTAACCTTTTCTACAATCTGCTGCAACTTTAACCTACCTGATTGCTGTTAAGGTGGAACTAGACATTACTTCATGTTCACACAAGATGTGTGTAAATGATGGAAAAAAGGATTAATTAAAAAAAATATATTTGAAGTTATTGGAGCCTTGCACTCCTCTTCTCATCTTTTGCCCCCTTTTTTTCTGTTTCATTCCACCGTTTCTCAGCCAGCTTATGACAAAATACTCGTTATGCATATAGTGCCAGGAAATATTTGGGCTAATTGTTAGTCTGCTTGCTGGAAATGACGCATAACACTGCGTCAGCTTCGACCTCAGCCAAACTGTATTTACTACAGAGAGGGAAAACAAATAAACACCTTGTTTGAAATATTTTGCCTCTTTTTTTACGTTGTCATTCATACTCATATCCACTACATTATCTGATTATGTTATTGCCAGTTTGTGTTGGTCAGGAAGGTGGAAAAAAATGTTTTGTTTTTTTGTGATACATTTATGTGTTATAGCCATGTTTTTACGACATAATTTGGCTTTCATACTTATTTCTTTCATTCATGTTTATGTTGTCTGCATTTCAATAATCAGTGAAAAATCACATTTTCCTGTTTTATCTATTGATTGACTAAACCCTTTATGTTCAATATTTGAAAAGTACGAACCATTACTGACAGTTTAATTGGAAGAAATTTACCAATAACTTATTTATGAATAGTTTTTTGCATGGAAATTTCTTAAATTAGTCTGAGCAAACTCCGTACTGCAGTGTAATTGAAAAAAATAAAAGTAAATGAACTTTTTAATTGATTGTGTAGTCATAATCTTGGATATTTCACAGTAGAATTGCATGTATCATTCATTTTCTTTTTACGTTCTGATTTCTTTTACCCGGATTAATCATTCACTCATGCTTTCATGCAATTTTACTTTGCACAGTTGCAGTTACAGAAGACCCAGTATTTGCAACTAGGGCAGAATCGTGGACAGTACTATGGAGGCTCACTGCCCAATGTCAATCAGATTGGAAATGGCAACATTGACCTGCCTTTTCAGGTGAGCCCATAGCCTCTCCTGGCTGGTAATTTGATATATTTTTTTTTACTTTGTTTCATTCTTAATGAACTCGTGTACCCTTGTCGGCGGTTGGGGAATAATGGAAACAAACAGGTTGTCTCATATATTGGTGAAACATGTTTCATTTCAGTCAAAATGTGGAGAGTTTCAGACAGAAAATCAGCAGTAAAAGCTGCACATTTCCAGTTTTTATCATGTTTTATTGATTAAAGAAAGTTTCTTTTCTTTTGGCCTTTTTCCCAGCATTGTAAATTTGGTTCCTAAATTTAAAAATAACCCCATTGCTTGCCATGGCTTCTCATCTTTAAGAACATTTGCCAGCTGAGGCATCATTATTTGTTGGGCTCTTGGCTTGGCTGGTTTTTTTTTTTTTTTAGAAATATACAAATTTTTTTTAACCAATTATTCTAAAAAGAGTTTTGCTCTTAAAGTAACCTATTTTTCTGGCCTCATTCACATTGTGTGCTTCCTCTAGAACTCGGTACTGGATACCAGTCGTACAACCAGGCACCACGGGTTGGTGGACCGCGTTTATCGTGACCGGAACCGCATCACATCCCCTCACCGCCGCCCACTTTTAGTTGACAAACATGGCCGCCAAATATCCTTTAACGTGCTGTAATCCAGATTGTTTCACTTTAGTGTTCTAGTTTTTGTTTTGCTTCAAACTAAAATAGTTTGGGTTTTTTCTGCTCAGTTTTATGCAGAGATGTTATTTGCCAATTTATATATACAAGAATTATATACATTTCTTTCTGCATAATAGTTTATTTAAGCAGTGAGGCCTGAAAATATTCACCTAAAATTCAAGATTGTTTTGTCTAATTGGTACTATTAACCTTAACTAGATTCACATTGACAGCTGTCCCTATAGCTCAGTTTATCTCTCCCCACCACCAGACACAAGCTGGAGAAGGTAAGAACCCCCCTTTTCTGCTAGAAAATCAACATGAAATAGAGAATGCTATTCTAAAAACGTAAAACACAAAAATGTTTTTTAAGCTAAAACGTTCACCCTCAAATAACCACAGAAACGGCAACAAATTAAGTTCAATCAAAACCAAAAAAACCATCTGTTTATGTGTGTCGTACCAGCAGATCAACGCTGGGATTTGGTTGCAGTTTTGTTGACGCTCTGTCATTCTAACACATGCAGGACAAATTCCGACTCTGCCTTGCACCAGAGCGCCATGAATCCAAAACCCCAGGAGTCGTTTTCTGGGGGGTCGCAGGAGCTGCAGCCTAAACGAGGTAAAGGAGCATCCGGTTACAGACACAGCTGCTATTGCTTTATTAATGTGCTAATAAAAGCAACAAAACTCCACTGACATCAGATGTAGACTCTGTGAAATAATTGAAAAGAAAATGGAAATTGATCTCCAGAGAGTTTTGGGGAAGTGACTCAGATATTTTTTTCAATAAAGCTGATTCAAAGTACTCTGGACAGCTTGATCAGTAAACAGACTATTTTTTTTTATGTTTGATGCTCCTGTAGAATGAAACAAAAATGGCTGGCATCCATTCAGCCTGTCCAGTGGTCACCTTGCTATTTTTAGAACAAAGATTTGAGTTCATTGCTGCAGTGCGTTTTGCCCAAATGGCATCAATGATGAAAGATTCCTTTTAACAAAAAAATCAGAAAGAAAGCAACTGTGTGTTGTGTTTCCATGATCAGTGCTGCTCCTAACTGTTCCCGGGACGGAGAATTCCGAGTCGGATGCAGACAGGGATGCACAGGATCAGTTGTGGGATGACAAGAAGGTATTTATGGGGGCAGAAAGGGGCCACGGTTGTATGGAATGAATTTCAGCTGATGTTCATCTTTTCTTCTCAGGATGATGGATCGAAGCCAAACACATGTGACGTCCCAGGAATTAAGTGAGTCAAACTGTTCAGTTGAATCTTTTAAGGTAACATAATCAACAATTAAACAAATTGACATTAAAGACTTCCTTGAAAATTAGTTGCCTATAAGAATTAACGAAAAAAAAGGGTTTTTGGTTGGTCTGCATCTGTGAACTATTTTTAACAAGTTTTCTGCATCTCTTAAATGATTTAAGCAACATGCATCAATTGCTTAAAACAATCCTACACATGTGTTACATGGATATAGATTGATTAAATGATTCTTTAACTCAATGACCACCAAAGCAAAACAACCTGTCCAATCAATTTCTTAAATCCATAAAAACTACAATTCCCAGAGCTCCACCCCTTCATACTTAGTGTCATTAAAAAGCCCCAAATGATCTCTGTAAATGCCAAAAGGAGTTAATTCAGCAGTATGCTGCGTTGGTAGATGTTTAGGATTAGAACTCTTCTTTACAGAGGACAAATTTGCATTATTGGTAGTTAGGAGGTTAAAGGTCACTTCTGTACAGTGTTTGTATGGTGGCCCTGAAGTGCAAATAACTTAATGAGAAGAAAGAAAGAAAAAGAAAATTCCAGTAACCAAAACGTAAAGAACAAAACCAAAAAAAAAAAACTTTTTTGAAAAAAAAAGTATTTTACAGAAAATAAATGAAATGTGAGGAAAAAGAAACCAAAAAAAGGTAGGTACAATGGGACGTCACTGATTGGATGATAATATGCAGCATCGCTTCATGTCAAATAACTTTTAAGTTGAACTGATGGTCAGACATCATCATCCAATCAGCGATGTCCTATAGTATCTACCTTTTCAGATTTCTGTAAAAAAGAAAACATATTTAAGAACGAAAAAGCAATTTGCAGAAATGAAAATCAAATGTTAGGAAACAAGACACAAGATGGATTTTTACCCTTGACTAAACTTTCACATTTTTAAATAATTTTCTCCAGAAGACATAAAGTCCAATTTGTTTTTAAAAGCTATTCATTGAGTGCTCTAGAACTTTACCTACATTTTACCTTCAGTTCATATGTATGAACTTTTAGCCGAACTGTAGAAAAACAATGAGATAAGAAACGTTAGAGCTTCCTAACTAATCTGTCTAAGTATGATTTATAACAGCTAAATAGCTATATTATTCCATTGATTCAACACATTAGTATTATCTTAGTTATTTCATCTTAATGGACATTTTGTTTGTCAAGTACATATAAATGTATTTTTTTTAAACTATTTTAGTTTGTTGAAGAAAATAAAACCCTAAATTGACTTTTTTCTTTTTTTAGACTTTTTAGTGAAAATATATATATATATATATTTTAAGTTTTCTTAAACTCTTGCTTATACTACATTTTCGAATTTGGACCTTTTGTATATTGTTTGAAGTTTGAACAATAAACTTTTTAAAGGTAATTTGAATATTGCTCAAATGATTAGAAATATGGTTTTATGGTTTCTGTTAAAACTTTTTTTTTTTTATGTTTTTTCTTATTTCAAAGACTTGGAGAGTGTTTCCTTTCTTTATTTTAGTTCTCATGAATGTTGTTTTCTTCTTGTGTCTGACTGATTACTTTGGATCTTTTCCAGCATATTTCCATCACCAGACCAGGAGCTAAACCCATCTGTGCTCCCTGCTGCACACAACACCGGCGGTTCCCTGCCCGACTTGACCAACATTCAGTTCCCTCCTCCTCTGTCGACCCCTCTGGACCCGGAGGACACCGTATCCTTCCCCTCCCTCAGCTCGGCCAACAGCACAGGCAGCCTGACCACCAACCTGACCCACTTGGGGATCAGTGCTGGCAGCCACGGTGAGAAGCTCCGCTGCTTTTTTTGAATTTTTTTCTAAAACCATGAGATAAAAATACAAAAAAAGTTGTAAGGATTAGTACTGCAAGAAATATTTCTTTGTTATATCTTTAGGAAAACTTCGGGTTTGCTAGAAACTATAAAGCTACGTTCACACGAACACAATTTGCGAGTCAAATTTGTATTGACCGTCTCTCTTTTGACATGCGGCGAATTCGCTGCTTGACACATGTCCAAAAATGTGTTTATAATCCAGAGGTTTTTAGCCTTATCGCTACATGGACCGGTGTCTGCCTGCGTCTATCACATGGAAGGCACGGATGATGTTTACAGATCAGATTTATTTATTTTAAAGAGTTCTTCAAAAACATTGGTAATCACATCGGCATGTTTGGGTTCATGAGATCATTCAGAGACTCTCCCGGTACGAGCTTCACTCCCGCGGTGGAAGCTATGTCTGAATGACGGCTACTTCTCTTTGGTGTAAACAACTATTACTTAGTTTGCCAGAATAACCAATCTTGCTTTGGTAACTTTTTTTTAACATGTTCTTGCAAAACCTAAATATTTTATCATGATATATTTATTTGCGGCAAGTTATTCAAGTTATAAACTGGCCAATCAGATGCCTCAATAAAAGCATGTGGTGCCCGCTGGCCCCGCCCTCGAATGTTCAAAGCGTTTGACAGATTCCCCCAAGCCCACATTCAATGGAAGAGGTGTGGCTTTCCATCGAGAGTGGTTGCCATAGAAACAATGACTCGGACCAATCACCGCTTACTTATGTTTCCAACATGGTGAAAAAATGGCATCTGAATTGACTTAATTTTGCTGGAACTGGAGGCAAGTCATTTTCTATGGGTGACGTCCCAAACGCTCTGTCCATCTCTATATTTATCAATGCTGGCCACCCCTCCAGGGCGTACCCTGCCCTCGCCCAACATTAGCTGGGTCAGGCTCCGGCAACCCAATGGCCCCGAACGGGATACAGCGGGCCGAGAAAATGGATGGATGGAAGTTGAGGATGAGAACGGTCAGATCAATCCTCCATGTTGGATTGGTATTCCACCTGTTGATTGAATCACTGGACATGTCACATGACCAGAGCTGAGTCCGATTGAAGTTCAGATTTTTTTTTTAAACTTTATTTATGACAACAGCACATCGATTTTTACAGTTAAAAGTCAGTATATGAATTACTGTTCCATTTTCTAGCACCCACCCCCCCCCGCCCCACCACAAAAAAACAAACACAAACAGCAATGGAAAATGCAAAGAAGGACAAAAGAAAATAAAACAATAATAATAGTTATAATGACAACAATATAAATAATAAATATGAGTCATTAGAAGAAAAAAAAAAAGTTCAGATTTTTTAACGCCTGATGCTCAAGTCGCGCCGCAGGACTTCAGATTGTGTCTGTACATTGACTTAACATTGAAATAGAACGCCTCTGCTGTGCGAATTTCAATTGGTGCAAACATATCTTTAAACATGGGGTTATTTTAAGCTGTTTCATACACTAGAGGTCAAATGATTTGGACCCCATTTTGATTGGTAGTGTCATTTTTTTTTTCTTTTTTCAAGTAGACGATTGTTGTGGCCAAACACCAGCAGTCCTTAAAGCTCACTGATATTGAATGTTTTAGCAGTAATACTTTCTTTCAGAAGACAAAAGCCTCAGAGCCGCAGCACGAACATTAAAAACAACAATTTTTCATAGTTAAGTTGCTCTTTCTTTTTTTTTCCCTTAAAGACATTTGATGCTGATGTTGTGCCTTTGTGGTTCTATCACTCATATCTCATAACATCTTCATAGAAACACAAACATTAAAAAGGTTTTATTCTAAATGTGAAATTTTTGTTTATATGCACATAAACACTTTGTTTATTGTTTCGTAATTACTAATTTTTAAATTATTTGTATTAATTATTATTTTTAGCTGAAGATTGATGCACTTTTGTTCCTTAAGCTCCTCAGCTCCCACGTCTGTTGGATTGACAGATGAAGGCACGACTCACGTCTTTGTTTCTGCTTTTTTTCTTTTTTTTTTTGACGTAGGGATCTCCACCCCCTCCCAGCCCACCATGACAGTATCTGCACAACGCCGGCAACCCCCCGTGATGCCACTCACCCTCACCTCTGACCTCCATCTTCAACAGTCCTCGCAGCAGCTTTCGCCCACCCTGTCCTCACCTGTAAACATCACACAGGTGGGGCTCATTTCTTAACAGTCAGTCTAATAAAAGCGTTTGTGTCTCAAATAAAAGGGAATTACAAGCGTTTGACTTTGGGTCTTCAGGCAGTACCAACAGAGTCGTTAACCCTGGAACAGCAGCTTGCCCAGTACCCTCTCCTCAACCAGCTGACCGCTCAGGCCCAGGCTCAGCTCCTCAGCGACCTCCAGAAGCAGCAGGGCATCCCGCAGGGCATCCAGCTCATCACCCTGCCAACCCTCGCTTCCTCTGGTTCAGCCACTGCAAGCAGCCCGTCTCCGGACAGCCAGACCACCGCCAGCATCACAGTCAGCTCGGTGAGAGACAAGAAACTCTGCAAAAACCACTTTCAGAACCAAAAATATATATATATTTTTTTTTAAGTTGAAAACATAAAAAAAACTTCTCTTAAGAATGGGTTACAGTAGTCCTCAAAGGTAGAAACCTTAAATCCTTTAATTAGATTGTGTTTGCTTTTTTTATTAGTTTTTTAAGATGTTAAAGTTGAAATATATTGATTAAGGTCATACATGGTTTATTGCCGTGATGTTGGATTAGTCCGTTCAAAGTTACACAGAAACGAATCGGCCGTCCAACTTTTTCTGAAGCCGATAGGTAACATTTCCGTCCCTTTTCAATATTCATTCTCAGCTGATTCTTCAGGATTTGTGTGTGACAGCTCTGAGGCTTAGTGCCAGCTAACCCTCTTCCCTCCAACAGTACCGCAATCAGACTGGCTCACCAGCCACTCAGTCTCCAACTTCCCCAGTCTCCAATCAAGGCTTCTCCCCTGGAGGCTCGCCTCAAGTAAGAGCCCACCCACCAACCTAGCTGGTGTCTGGGGAGGGGCTTCACTCCCGGGGGAAGGCTAACTGTAGCTAGTTAGGATGCTTTCCATTCTCCATACCAGCAGTCAGCCTGTCACGGTGTCAGAAACCGCATAACCCATTCCTTCATCTCCTCTGTCACCGTCAGAAGATCAGTGTTGCATCTGTGTGTTCTTCCAGATGCATGCTGATCCTCACCTGCTTTTACAGAACCAACATTGAAAGATGCTCCGTCATTCCTGACTTTTTATTGATTATCTGTTGTGTAATGATTGATTTGGAGGCTACTGATAGATTCACTCCATTGTTAGTGTTCAACTGCGCTTTTATCAATGCAACAAAAGTATAAAGTCAAATACTAGCATGTTTGATTTTTTTTAAATCATTTTTTCAGTCATCTATCAACATTCAGCTTATTGACATTTTCCGTTTCAATCTTTCTTTGCTTCACAGCGACTTTAATGATGTCATAGCCTAAATCTGTATCAACAACCAACTTTTATTAGTAGAGCAAAAGTAAAGTTTGAGACACTTGGGGCCTGATTTACTAAGATTTTTAATAGAAAGTAGAAAATTGAATCCACACACAAACCGACTGCTGTTTGTGTAAGAATTTCAGGTCATAAATAAAATAAATGGATGTTTACAGCTGTGTTTAAAAGACATTTTAGTGTCTGCTTTGGGGAAAACAGAGCAAGCAACCTCAAAATGAAATTTGACCCCAATGGAAATGAAGAAATTAGTGAAAGAGACTAATATAAATATTGCTAAGCAAAGAAATCAAAAGGTCACCTAAAGGGCTTTAATATGCGAGATTATTTGCAAAACAGTAAATGCATGAAGCAGAATAGGAAGAACAGCAGATGAATGAAGGAAAAAATTGCTTATAATAAAACTGATAAATAACACAGGCAGGGGGCTGACCATTATTGAGCCATAGGGAGAAGCTCACAGACATATTAAAGGTGGCTAGGGATGGTTCTATATTGGCTTGAAGATACAAGATTGCAAAATTAGATTGTGCGATACGGCTCCAAAATCTGTGCCTCTATCTTTCGAAAAATGATAACACGAGCAGAAGAGATGCTTTTGTCTTTGTTGCCTCTTGTGGTGATTACTCTTCCGGGCAGCAATGACAGCGACCTCATGTGAGAAAAAGTTGTGCCAGTTAGCACCTGCCTTTCAGGTGTGCTAAATATAGACACTGAAACGGCCTCTTTCACGTTTGATAAACCACAATGTGCGCGCTCCATTTGATCTTTTTGCTTCTACTCATCCCTGCCAATAACACATTTATTCCAAAGGCAAATGCACCAAATGGACTACACATATTAGGTTTCCTGTTTAACAGCCGCAACCCTCAGAGTGTCTCACTGCTAAATGAGTTGAAGCGCATGCTTTTGCACACGGAGTCTTTTAGTAAGTCAGGTCCTAAGTGTTTTTGTTTCATCAGCGCAGCTGCTGTCGTCCATACTTTTGTTTTCTGCATCAACTCACACTCATCTACACATTAGAGTCAATTTTCCTCCCTATTTATTACTATTAACATCAGTAGCAGTGCTTCCGATAAGTTAATTTAGACTCTAACACGCCCATTTTTTTCCATCCCTCCGTCCTCCTTATGAGAACTCTGTGCTTTTTTTCATTGCTCAGTCTGACTTTGCTTTGCGGCTGAAATGTCTGCTTCGGGACCTTAGTGACCACCCCCCCACCCCCACCCCCTCACCTGATAATAATTGTGTTTGTTTCCGTGACGGCCCACTTTAAAGCACTTGTTCGTAATTGTGTCGCTCCAGCACATTCCTGTGGTGGGCAGTATTTTCGGAGACTCCTTTTACGATCAGCAGCTGGCGTCGAGGCAGACCAACGCTCTTTCTCACCAGGTGACGCAACTCACAAGCGGTCTCCGCTCCGACTGTGCGCTCCGTCTGACGGGTCTTTGCTTTATAGTTAGAGCAGTTCAACATGATCGAGAGTCCCATCAGTTCGTCCAGCCTCTTCAACCAGTGCTCCACGCTCAACTACACTCAAGCTGCAATGATGGGCCTCACCGGGAGCACCCTTCAAGACTCGCAGCAGCTCGGCTACAGTAGCCATGGCAACATCCCCAACATAATCCTGACAGGTAGCCACTTTATCACACCTTTACTGAATCTGTTCTCAAATAAAAAATCTGAAAAAGTGATTAGCTGCGGCTTTGAAAAGGGGTGGAATGACTCATTTTAACAATTCAATTCCTGTCAGAACGATGCAAAACATAGATCCGATTCACTGACCATAAGTCGATCCAGGACATCTTTAGCCAAAAATTCAACCTCAGAGATACTTGATACTCAACAGTGCAGGTGAAGTTTTCCACATACCTTAAATTTTTTGCAAAATAATCAAGTGTAAATTAAATGTGTGAACAAGCAAGTAAACAAGAATTAATGTCAATGATAGCTTGATCATTTTTGTCTGCTGTGATGGTCGCTTTTAGGTTATAGTAAAATGTCTCAATCTGAATGGTATTTTCTAATATTGATCATAAATTATTTTATTTAAAAATGAATTGATAATGGTATAAGTCAGTTCGATTATCAACTTACGGTTTCATATCCCAATAGCAGCTCTGTTTATGTGCAAATATTTCCGGACTGCAGCCATTCATATCAAGTCCAGTAGCCTCGGTTTATATAAAAAGCAAGTTATTTTACACGCCGGACTGCCACCGTCTACATTCATGCTAAATTGATCTGGTTGGATCGTAAAATAATAAATTGATTTATTAGGTGGATTAATAGTTATATCCCTAGCATTAAACCAGTATTATTTTTTTTAATAGTTTTCCTAACTTTTTTACAACTTTTTGAAGATTTATGTCCTGATTAAATGCTCAGAAATTATTTTAGTTCTATTTTTTAAAATGTTGTGGTTATTTTTAAACTGAGATGTGTAAGCTAATGTGGTAGCTGTTCAAGTAAAATACAATTTTGTGCTCATACATGTTTATGATCCTCAACGAGCCAAACTTTTGTCATATCTGACATTTCTCAGTCACAGGAGAGTCCCCTCCAAGCCTCTCCAAAGAGCTCACCAACTCTCTGGCGGGCGTCGGCGACGTCAGCTTCGACGCAGACTCCCAGTTTCCCCTGGACGAGCTGAAGATCGACCCCCTCACCCTGGACGGACTGCACATGCTCAATGATCCAGACATGGTACTCACCGACCCCGCCACCGAGGACACATTCAGGATGGACAGGCTGTGAGCAAACTGACCGACCGCCGCGTTCTGGATCAAAGAGGAAACGATAGCACTAACTTGTTGATGGGATGGAATAAAGGGCAGGATGAACCCTCTCTCTCGTTGCATGGCTGTCCAATCTTACCCTCAGCTCTGCGAAGCCCTCTGAAATGTTGCGTAACCTTAAAGGGAAAGAGGAAAAAGATGTCAGTGGCTTACAGAGGAATGACCTTGCCATCGTTTTGAACAAGACTGGTCGCTCAGCGCTTTTGCTAGCCTACTGTGTTTACAGTGTCCCATCACGCCCCACATATATTTCCAAAAATGCACATTTGACAGCTTATTTATTTTGTTCATTTTCCTTTCATATCCACTATTTATCTTGATTTGCCTGTAGCAGGAAGCTACAAAGACTCTGGGCTAACCCTGTTATTAGAATCATTGGTAAAAGAAGAAAAAAAAATCAGTTTTTCTTATGATCCCGCATGGAAAACAGTGTTATCCCATCGTTTCATAATTCTATTTCACACTCAAAGCTTTATTTTTTACCAACCAAATGTTATTTTCAACTGGTACTGTATGTTTCATGTATTTATACGTTTTATTTATTTGGTTAAAAGATTTTATATTCCATTTCATGACCTAAATTTAATGCCAAATTGTTGTCTGTAGGCGTTGTGTAGAATTGCACTGATGTGATTTGCGTGTACTTATTACTAACATATTTATATGTGTGCTTAAGCTACTTGGTTAACGAAGGAGTGCAAAACCTCCCCATAGTTGCTGTTCGGTGTTAGATGTTACATTCTCGGACGTCGACATGCTGCAGGCCAACAGTCCAAACATCACAAGTTTTAGCTTAACTTCACATCAAAGTCGGGCGCTCCAGAAATGAGGCTGGAGGTGAGGCTTTTCTCAGAGAATCGTCAGGCCTTTTCTACTTCACTAGAACGCAGGAGCGTCAGAATTCAGTCAGTGAAATTAACCTAGAGAGACTATCCTCCCACCTAGTGAAGGAAGGCTTCAATTTTTAAAGCAGACAACACTAAAACAAACAAAAAAAAAATCGAAATCTTTTTTAAGTGGTCACTGTGAAATCACCTGATTTTGCCTTACAGTAACATTCTACTCTTCTACTTTCGTGTCTGACGTGACGATGTATTTTCGTAACTTATTGTAACATTTTCTTGTATTTGAGAGAAAAAACTTTTTGCTCGGTGACGTTTGTGGTTTTGTTGTTTGACAAATCAATGTACTGTATTTTGTAGCGACACACTTTATAGCCAAATTGTTATTTTTTAAAACTCTAAGAGAAGGAACGTATGGAAGGGGTTTCGGAGAAGGAATGCAATTATGGGGAGGCTTTTTGCTCCTTAAGAACAGGGAATCTCTAACAAAAAGGCATTTCTCCGTATCGATCAGGACAAACCACTCAGAGAAATCTCTCAAGGAGATGCAGATTGTCTTCAGATTATATTAGAAAGTTTATGAAATTAAGAGTATTTTATTGTCTTTGATGAGAAATATAGAAGCTAAAGCTTCTCTTTAAGAATATAAATGTTTTAAAGATCTGACTGGTTTAACTCAGTCCAACCTGGATTTTGTCACCAACTATCATCTCTAATGACTGTTGCCAAATATGTCCAGCTTTTAAACAGAAATTGAACTGTCAGTGCCAATAAATCTGCCGCTGTGTTTTTTTTTTTTTTTTTTTTTTTTTTGTCAGAGTTTCCCTGAGAGGCTAGTGCAGGTGTGCGATATCATTTTTGGGTGTAATGTAATGTTCTGTGTGCTCATTTTTACTCACCTAAAGCGCTGATGGGAAGAGATGCAGAAGAATGATGTTGAGTTTACCTCCGCCGTTGGACAGTGCGTTCCAGTTGTTCACCGACTGCTGCAAAAGCTCCATCAGCAGTTTTGTTTGCCTTTAAAACATCCGTGATTCCTATGCAAAAGAAATTGTGACAAAAAAAAAAAAAACCCTTAAAGGAAAAATCCAACTCTTTCCACAATCTCAGCTGGATTTATTTTTCTAAAACCGTTTGATAATTGAGGCAATTTTACTGTTAAGACTCATCTTCACAGTTAGGTTTTCGCTTTTGTTACTTTTATTGCTGCAAAATCAACAAAAAAACGTATTTCTCTAAAATTGATTACAAATCTTTAAGAATCGGAGAGATTTTCTAACAAAACTCAATTTTCTGAGGACTTTAGGTTCTCGACTTTCACAACTCGACAAAGTGTTCTGCTGGCGATATGACAATCAAGTAATTTAGAACAGAAAACACCTACAAAAAAGTATAAATCCAGCTTTGCTTTAACATATATTTGCTTTCCTTTTTTTCCTGTTTTACTGAAAAAGAAAAACAGTTTCTTCCATTTTTTTTAACCCAAAGTTGAAGATGTCAGATCTGATTCACTCCATTAAAAAAAGATCCTTTTCCTGATTCTGAGCTTTTGCAAATGATGGATTTTTCCTTTAAGTCTGAAGTTAATGTCTACAGATTCCATGTTTCCAAAGGTTTACGTCCCTGAAAGTGTTTAGCTTTGTGTTTGGACTTCACCGTTGTGTTGCCAATAATGCCAGCATTTGGAGTTTTCCGGTCATTTCCTTCCTTTTCATCCTGCTAAAGACTGGTCACTCACACTGACTTTTTGTACATACTATAGATGAAACTAAATGCATGATGAAACTGACGGTTCAAACCTCTAAATGCAAGCCTCTTATAGCTCCACAGGTTTGATACGTGTAACATAACTCTAACGGGGAAAGGGAAGTCTAAAGGGATGCATGTATGGGTTTCTTCTGTGCAGTGAACTCCAGTTAAATCTCTCTGTTACCTCCATCTCTGTACAATGCTACTTCACGAATGATAAAAGAATGTAATTTGTGCGACCGCGTTCTGGTTTCGCCTTGTTTTGAGTGTCCCGTCAGTGGTGGGCGGGGCTCTGCTTTTTGTACGGTTGCTTGTTCCGTTCTCTCATAGTAGCATCTCTGCAGAGGTTTTTTTTCTTTTCAAAGAGGCCCTCCCCTCGTCACAGCACAAACCTTTCTCGGAAGGGCCTGTCTCGTAACGGTTGCAGACTGGCATGTGCACTGATTGTTTGCTTCTGCAGTCGACCGCATGACCCGATGGACACACTGATCTGACTCTTATCCCCTGTTGTAAACAGGTCTTGTACCTTGCTATGCTGAAGTGGAGTGTGTTTTAGGACCCATACGTTCTAGTTTCACTTCATCTGAGCTGGATGAACTTCACCTGTTTTTGTTTTTTCCTTTAGATTTTGTGCAATGTTTAGTCCTGTGGATGCTTCGCACTTTATTTGTGACTCCCTGATCAGGGAATGTTCTGCCAGGTGTGAACGCTGACTGTTTCACACCACATATATGCTAAAAGAAAAGAGGAATTCTCTATTTTATTTTGTACATGACACTTTGGTTTCATTTCTTGTCTTTTTTTTTTTTTTTTTTTAAACAAATGATTTTAGAGGATGCAACATTAGAAAGGGCTTTTCCCGTGCAGCTTTCGCTTTACTGTTGGGAAGGATTTTAGGGAGGCAGTTCTATGGTTCCACAATCCCCTTTTTTTATATTTTAGTATGATTTCTTCATCCCTTTAGGAAACAACAGAACATGTTTTACATTTCTGAAAATCTCTCAATCTGACCTCTTTTTGTGAAAAACCATCAAATGATCTCATCATTACTTTTGGACGCATTTAAGCTTTTCGAGGGGCGGTGGGAAGTGATCAAAGACTTGGGGGAGTTTAGGAGAGCTCAGATATGCTCCTGGTAAAGCTCAGAATGTGTCGCCTAAAACCATAAAACATGAAGAACTTGGTGTGGAAGAGTCCCACCTCTTACTGCGATTGGCCTTAAAAGTTGCGTACACTTTAAAAAAAAAAAAAAAAGCAGTTTGTGGATTTAAAAATACACTCCTGTCAGGTGCTGCAATTGTGTTGTAGCTCAAATTTTCCAACAATTCTTCCTGATTTGAGGAAAGATTTCGTTGGAGAGACTTCTTACAAACTCTAGCGTAGAACCTCAAAGTTAGAAAAATTGTGACAGATGGTAGTAATCTCTTAAATTGTGACAGGTTTGCTGGCAGCAAATTTAACTCTGGGAAATACCAGATTAGGCAGCTAAAAAAAAAAAAAAAAACTTTCTTTAAAGTAGGAGATAGAAGACGTAGTTTTAACGAGGAAGTGCATCATGTTTAAAGTTATGTTTCAGCCTTACTGGTGACTGAAATGTGGAAACAGGCTCCAGCTGTAGGTCCGTTTAAGGAACACGAGACGCACACGTCATCCTGGAAGTCCAGCTTCTGACTGGTTTTCCGTTTCCTGCACAGCCGGGTTTTTGTTGTTCCCGAATGAGATGGAGCTGCGTTTTGGCGTGACTGCAGACAGTTTTAGGTGTCAACGACATGTCCCTTTAATAACTTGGGAGTTTTCCTAATGACTCTGTTTCACTGAAACCTATTTAAGGCTCTGGAAATTCAACTTAAAGCTTCTAGTGAGAATAGCATTATATCACTGTTGTCCTGTAAGTCGTAGTAACAGACTTGTAGTTCTTTATTTGTTGCCATGTGACTCTCTTTATGTGATCATTTGTTTATAAGATGAAAGAAAACTGTCAAATTAAATGTGGAAGACAGATTTTTTTCTCTGCACAGTCTTGATTTGCAGAATAATGCTTCTTAAAAAAAGAAAAAAAAAAAGGAATAAATCTGTCCCTTTTCATTCGACATCGCAGCGTGTTGCTGTGAACATGCATGATGTTTCTGCCCTGTTGTATATTGTCCTTGCTATTGTTTCTATTTTGTAATCTGTATTTCCAAATGCAAACTGAAAAGATTATTTTGGATATGTGCATGCTTGTGAAATGTTCAGAATGTTGATTTCCACTAAAAGCTGTTGAGTTTGAAAACAAACGCAACTAATGTCTGGTATTTAAATTCAAAACTTGGACCTTTTGTGCTGCAAAATTCACACAAGCTCAAACAATTGATCCTTCTGCACAAGATACACATTTGTTATATTTCTACTCTGAATTTCTGCATTTTTACAAGACTTTGCTGTCATTTTTCAGGGATCCCGAATCCATATTTTGCTTTTCCAAATGTCCAAACAGTCGTACAAACCTCTTAAATATTTATAAAGATTAGATCTAAACTAGGGCTCAAGTTATTTAGCAACCCCACCAAATAAATAATGCAAAATAACTGTTATAATCTTGTTTGCAAAAATGAGGAGTTCATGGATTTGGGAGCTGAGCATATTTTTTATTCACAGTAAAAAAAAAAAAAAAAAAAAAACTTCTCAGTGCTGCCCCACTTTTACTTTTTGATGAAGAACTGCTGCAAAAAAAACCCCATCCAAATTAAATGAAGATTTTCCGATTTATGCTGATTCATTCATCAGGCTGTCAGCTGCACCTGCTGAGCTCTGTAGGCATCGAAATCTTCAGGAAGAGTGTCTAGGAACAAAAAAAAAAGATTTTTAGAGGCACTTCAAGGAAAGGATTTTACAGATGAAGCAGTGTAAGTTGAAAAAAAGAGTTCCCTGTGACTCACCGTTGCAACGGTAGCGCAGGTTAGCCCAGATGATGTTCTCCTGGGAGAAACAGAAGACTCCCAGACGGCCTCCTCTCATCGTGGCGTCTATGATGACGCCTGTGTCAGCCACCATCTCAGGGCCCTCGTAGAAGCGAACTCTGCACACAAAAAATAATGAGAAACTTATTTTTTTTACATTTAGGTCTTTAAAGAAACATTTATTTTTCTCCTAAATTACGTCTAGAACATAAAATTGTCAGTCAGAACTTGATGTAATGAATTGCTCCTGTCGGTACCTGATGTAGCCATCAGCCGGCCGGTGTTGGAGAAACCAGCGGTACGAAGTCTTGTCTTTCCAGCCAACATTCCGAGCATCTTTCCACAGAAGCTTCACCTGATCGGAGGTGTCACCGGTGTGCCATAAGGCGTTCCTCAGGTTCTCACCTGGACCTGTGTTTGACTTCACCGCCTGTTTAATAACAACAAAAGACTCTTTGTCTTCATCTATAGAGTAAGTCAGAAAGACGAGTTTTAGAACTGTCTTGTTGTTAAGCTTAATGGTATTTTGACCAAAATTTGTTCATTTTATTATTTTTTTAATTTTGAATAAATTCAAAGAGTTTTTCCCAGAAGAAACAATTGGCGTAAACTAGAAATACAATGTTTCACTTCCCCCACAATCCTGTTCAAACCTCAATTTTTGGGTCACAGCTTGTTTGCATATTTGTTTATAGAAATTGTCTATCTAACAAAAACAACCTAAACTGCGGTTTGGTTTTAAATCAAGATTTATGGCGACCCTGTGTAAACTGCTGTTCAATAAGTACGTTTTAGCAGGAAATTCTGCAATTCTGAAAAAAGGGACATCTAAATAAAGGGTATAAAGTTCCTTTTTTTACTGTTTTTTCAAAACAAAAAGTAAAATTCAAATTTGTGAGATTAACACTGATCTATTTTAAGCTAGTATAATTATTTTTTTTAATTAATTTGAATGTTCTTCACCTTCTGGCCCATCCCACCAATCAGCTTTCAGCGTTTCGTGGTGGTTTTTATGCCAGACTCCCTTCCTGACACAACCCTGTATCAGGGAGACCCAGACAGGCACATAAACCTCCTAATCTAAAAACAATGTTAAAAATTGATGATGATTAATTTGAATTAGTGGAAGTGAATTATAATTCCAATTCCAATATTGGAAAATTTTACTTTTTTTTTTGCTTTGATGTTTTGGCCACAAACTTTGTAGAAGAAATTTTCAAAACCTAAAAAAAATTTAATTCAATAAAACTATAGCTTGTTACTAAAGATTGTTTCAAACAAAAGTATTCTGTCTAAAGATGAATTAGGGAGAGTAAGGTTGGTTAAGTTATTTGTCATTCACTAATTCTGCAAGATATCCTACTTAAAAAGATGAGAGATCTAAGATGATGATAAATGTTGAAAGACAAAAAAAAAGACAAAAACAGGAAATCATATTGCTTGGTTTTTGAAGAATTTCTCTGTAATGTTGCAGGAAACAAATCTTTAGTTTCAAGCAGGCAAGCACACCACTTTAAGGTGCACGTCTGCCCCCTACTGGTATGGAGTGTGGACTGTATATAGAGAACTGGACAGAGTGATCCCTCCCCCTCATGTTCCAAATATGAAATACCGGCTGGTTACAAGAAGCCAAAATCCCGTAGACTTCTATTAAGAAATAAATGGCTATTAATGAGTCATATTTGCTAAAATAGCCATTCCTGCTCTGATGCCTTTTCTTAACATCTTCTTGCTAGTCCTATTTTTTTCCATTATTTTTTTCTGTCAAGTTATAAAGTTATAAACTGACTAATGAGATGCCCTAGTAAAAATGTGTGATTGTCAGAGTCTCTTGAGCCGCTTTAGGTTGGAAGGGGAGTGAAGCCAACTGAATTGGCTTCTGGAGCCAGAGTTGGAGGTAAGGCATTTTCGTCACACTCGGCTTCACTTCTATATGAAGCCAATGATCGAGAGTCTAACTCAGGGATAGGCAACTCCAGGCTTCAAGGGCCGGTATGTCTGTATGATTTCCAGGTATTCAAGCCCTACTCATGATTGATTACCTGGTTCAGGTGTGTCTAGCCAATTAGAGCATACCAGACCAGGGTATGCTGGAAAACATGCAGGAATGCAGCCCTCAAGGCCTGGAGCGCCCAGTCCTAGTCTAATAATTAAGTGGTTTTTTTTAGGTCTAATTCCAACAAGCAAAAATTCTGTTACTTTTTATTAAGGAGCTTTTCTGTTCTCAACTCTTTACCTTATGTTATATATTTGAACTGGTAATCTACATATAAGACACAATAATCAGACTGCAACATCTCTACCAGGACCAAAGAGCTGTCGAAGGACACCAGGGACAAGATCTCACAATTAAAGTGTATATATGAGACCTCATCTGTGACAGTCACTTTTTTCCTCACTGTCCTTTTTTTTTTTGTGATGCTCCTTAACTACCTTCAGCTGGATGCCTGGTTGGGCCACAGCTCTGAAGGGGTTGGCCTGCCAGTAGATCTGCTCCACCTGCTTCCACATCACCACGTAGAAACTGGAGCTGTCCTGGTAGCCGAAGATGAAGCCAGCGTAGTCATCGTCTGTTACCGTATTCACATGGAAGGTTCCTTCAAAATCCACCCCACTGAACGCCGTGTAACCTGTAGGATACAGGAATGAAGGCCGATGGAGGCTTTGAAAACCACATACAAGTTTGAAAAGGCACACAAGTTAAATTAAAGTTTTCTTTCAAAACTTTATAATTTTTCTTATTTGCTTTCATGCCAAAGAAGAAATTGAATTTGCTAAAATGTCAGCAGTTCCGATTATCTTACCGACTGCCAATCCAGGATCACTGTTCATGGTCTGGACTATTTCTCTTCCCTGTACATTTAGGAGAGTGGCTTTAATTTACATTTATTTTTTTGTTTTTAGAACTAATGTCCAGCTTCCAAACTTCTGACCTGATTCAGCACCACCCAGTTGGGGTCAATCTGCGCATCTCCCTCAGGGTCTAATACAACCGTCTGGTACTCTCTGAAGTCTGTGAGGGTGACCTCAGCGTTTTCAGGACAGGCATCAATGGGATCTATCAGGGTGTCGTTGTCAAAGTCTTTCTCACAGATGTCCCCCACACCATCACCTGCAAGGACCAACAGAACCCTTCATTGTTTCTGGGATAAAAGCCAAAAAACTCTGTCGAGTCAGCAGGATCAGCCACCGTTCAAGTCCTCCTGCAGAGGGTTGGGGATCAGCCGGCAGTTGTCGGGACCGGGTGGCAGCAGATCTGGGATGCCGTCGTTGTCGTCGTCATCGTCGCACTCGTCTCCCTTTCCGTCTTTGTCGGTGTCCAGCTGGGAGCTGTTGATGACGGCTGGGCAGTTGTCCCGGGAATCTTGGTGACCGTCACCATCACTGAATGCAATGGATGTGAGTTTACACGGGCAGACGTCGCTGACAGACAGGAGTGTTTGCTCAGATGATGATACCTGTCCTTGTTGGTGTCACAGGGGTCTCCAATCAGGTCGTTGTCTGCATCCGTCTGAAAAACAGGTCATGTCAAAAGTAACAAAGCTATTAAATTCTTTCATGTTTTGGGTTATTAACATGATTCAAATTATTAGGGTTTAAAATGATTTTTTTACATGTATGATAGCATTCTTACAAAAACGTAATAATGAGAATGAAGAATTTACTGTAGTGTCCTTCTCTCCCTTTCTTGCATTTCAGAGACTTTACCCGTTTTAAGTCTCTTTATTTTATGGTTAACAATTCCGGACATCCGTACCAAAACAAAGCAGTTTATCAGAGAAAATGTTGAACTCCAGAAGAACTGATCCATTTATTCAATTCAATTTAATTTATATAGCCAAATATCACGAAAACAATTGCATCATTGTGATTTATAATCAATTGATTTAATTGTGTCCATTTTTTTTTGCAGCTGGTATAAAAATGAAAAAAAAAAGCATTGTAGCGGACTAAGTTGAGCTGAGTGGTTGTTTGGGCTCAGAAATGTCCGAAACGCAGTGAACACACCATGGAAAGATGCACATCAACTCCTGTGGTCAGGGTTTTATGAAAAAAAAGGGAGGGGGGATGGTGCATGAGACGGAATTAAGATGTTTATAATAAATAAAAAAATAGACTCAAAAAACAACTTTTGTGGAGTGTTCTGCTGTTTTTGTTGTTAACCACGGAACAAAGAGATTTAGAACAGGTAAAGTCTCGGCATCTCAGAAAGAGAGGGACACTACAGTATACTCCTCATTATCTCATTATCACGAGAAAACAAATGTTTTTTTTTTTGTAATAGGATAGTGGATCTTGTTCTCACAAGAAAACCAACAAAGAAAAAAATTCCTTACATACTTCTTTTTCCAAATTATCTTAAAATCTTTTGGATTTCTACAAAGGTTATTCCTGTTTTTGTGTGTGAAAAATGTATTCAGTCTATTTTATTGGTTTTCACACTTTTGTATCATCTCTGTCAAATATTTCAGAATAAATGAAAGATTCCTTTGTATATCTAATTGCATCCTGTAGCTTTTTTTTCACCTTTTTGTTACAGGTAATCTATGTACATGGGTAATTTTGTTTCATAATTTCATCAGATTTTGATTCATTCATTTTATTCATTCATTTATGCTTAAAATCATTCTTTTAATATTTTCATTAGACTTCGTTTTCATCTTGTCTAGTGAGGCTTATTTTTTTTGTTTAATTCAGAAGCAGAACATCCATCCAAGCCGCCGTTTCCCTTTCAGGGTCACGGGATCACCAAAACCTCTCACAACATTGCTATTTAAAACTAAAAACCACTTTTGAATAATTTTGTTTATTGAAAAAAAAATAACACCCCACTCTCCTCTTCTCCCTCTTTCTTTTCCAACCAGTCCAACAAAAAAATGTAAAAAATAATTTAAAAAGTACACAAAAAAAACATTATGAATGAAAATTAACAGCAAAAACAAAAGGGATTCATACAAATATACACCTTGTGTGACAGAAGATCCATAACCCCCTTTTTTTTTTTACAGCTCATCCAACAGCTGTTTGCTGCTGGACAGTACAAGTAAAAAAAAAAAAAGAAAACAAAAATTAAAGGTTTGGGTTAATAAAAATGTTTTTTCACCTGTTCGGGGTTGGGAACATATGGACAGCTGTCGCAGGCATCTCCAACTTTATCTCCATCTCGATCTTTCTGATCTGGGTTGGGAACCTTTTTGCAGTTATCCAGGTGATTGGGGATGCCTAACATTGGAAGACAAACATGGTTTCTAGTGCAGTCACATTACCCATGCACGTTTTAGGGGAATTATTGTTTAAATCACTCTATGTCAAAAAATGTGCTTTTACAAAAAACAATAAAAGGAAATTCTCACCATCTCCATCAATATCATCATCACATTCATCCCCGAGTTTATCCAGATCCGTGTCTTTCTGATCGTTGTTTTTGACAGCGGGACAGTTGTCGCAGGCATCACCCAAGTCGTCCTCATCAATGTTCCTCTGGTCCATGTTGGGCACCAGAACACAGTTATCCTGTGGGGGAGAAGTTTCTAGTGTTTATGGGTAAAAAGGAAGAAGAAAAAACGAAAAAAATGCACTCGAGTGTGACGAACACACAAACCTGTATGTTTAGGATCCCATCCCCATCTGCATCTTCATCACAACCATCTCCAATCCCATCCCTGTCAGCATCCTCTTGACCGGAGTTGGGCACAGTGAGACAATTGTCCTAAAGAGGAAACAATTGATCTGTATTATTTTTTTTTCTGTAAACTTTGCTCTCATACACTCAAAACGCCTCTTCACTGTCAAATCTGATACTTAAAAAAAAATCTTTAATTCATACAAATATTTTACATTTCTTGTTGGGTTTTTTGTATAATTTTTGATGGAGACTGACTTTGTTGCAGTTCAGCTCAGGACAGCTGAGTTTCTCATCAGGGAAACCATCGATATCCGTGTCAGGACCGCAGAGGTAGCCATTTCCAGCCCAGCCGACGCCACACTGACAGGAAAGAGAGCGTCAGAGGCTCAGGAGCCTTTTTGGGTTTATGCTGCTATCAGAAAGACATTCTTGTTTTAAACGTGTAAGTTTCGACGTGTGGCTGTTTCACCCGACACTCCAGAGTCCCGTCTCGATGAACGATGCACTCAGCCTTCTCGTGGCAGGGGCTGGGTTGACCGTTTGCACACATTCTCTCCGGTCTGCAGCCGCTTCGCTGATCTCCAATGTAGCCGGGCTTACAGCCGCCACACCTGAAGGAACCCTAATCATACAAAATGAGGATAAAACTTTTGTATAATTTGTCCTCAGAATGAAATCAGTTTATATGATGAAAACTGTCTCTCTAAAATATGAATTTCTAAAATGGGTCACACTTGAATTATAGATATAAAATAAATGTTATTAATACTTTGTGAAGTGACAAAAGGAAAGTGATTCATCAATACTGATATGTTCACGCCACACGGCAATGCAGTTTCAAGCGACCACTTTCAAAGAACTCTATGCATGTTTGCTTTGGGATTTTGCTTTCAAAACTTTCTATTCACCTCCAATATGCAACTTCTTAAAACCGTTTTCAGGCTCTACGTACAAAACGCACGTCATTGAACGCACAATTAAAACCAGGTCAGACTTTGACCAATTTGGTAGTGATGTATGGCGTCCCTTTTAATTATAGGAAATGTCGAATATAATAATAATATAATAACTGAATATAACTGAATATTTCTGGTTTTAATTTCTAGTTGGAATTATATGACAGTCTTTCATGTATCGGAATAGAGCTGTGAAAGTAAAGATTTGCGAGATGGACATGCGCTAGTAGACGCTAAAAAGAAGAAGTCCCTCCCTGCTTGTCCAGTGTGAACACCATATGCTGAAAGCATGTTCTAGAATGATCTTTTAGTGTGTTCTTAAACATGCGTCAAATGACTTGCATTTGATCAATTTTTCATGTTGAAAAAATGTCTTTTAATTTCACTTTTAAAGAACATCCAATCGTTATCTTCAAAACACAATGAACTGATAAATTGTCATCATAACATTTGAATAGTTATTAGATTTTACTTCAGGAAATCACACTACACAATCTTGAACTACATTGTTTTTTAGTAGTTAATCAGTATTGAGGGAATTTGAATTTAGCCCCAGTTTTTTTCTGGAATACTTTTCCTAATGTCACAATATCTGCGGTGGAACACACACATTCACATTGAGTGCAATATTGTTTTGGTTTTTCTCACCGGGGTGTTCAGGCATACAGAGTTCTCCACGCAGCCTCCGTTGTTGACACCTTCACATTCATTAATATCCTTGCACACCTTAAAAAACAAAACATTGAATTCAATATCTTCAATTTATATCAACATTGACAAAAAAATTACCTTAAAAAATTGTCTATAAACTATTTTTCCTGTTTTATGTATGTATTATTTGTACCAAAGACAGTGTTTTATAGATGTTTTATCTGATGCCAACCCTTTATATTATATAAAACGTCTAAAGTTTTGTTTTTATGGGCTAAAATAAAACAAAAAAATGCTCGTCAGGTTGAGTTTTTGTGAGAACTGGCAGGTTTAATAAGGCGCGTCTGGAAGTTTTCCAGATTTTTAACTCAATCAAATCTGTGTGATGAAATTTACAGATAAATGGTAAAACACTGACTCTTTCAAACTGTCCATGATCCCAAAAAAAAGCACACATGTCATCATCATTTTAAAGTTAAAAATAGCATAGATTTGATCTGAGCTAAGACTTTGTTTATTGAATTCTCATAAACCAGAAGCTACTTGTTGAATCAAAAGATATACAGTAAGTTGTTCTAAGTTTGTCTTCCGTAGGATAATTTGAGCCTGAATTTAGTAGCCTTAGCGCTGTTCTTTTTTTCACAGAATAATTTGACATATAAAATAATAAAATTACTGTAAAATGTCTATTTATTTAGTTTTCAGAAATCAGAAACAACTTTCACAAATCAACAACTTTGTTTAGCAATTTTTTGTTTCTTGCTAAATAATTTAGGCTAATTTTAGGTGTCGTGTTGTGTGTAGTGATATTTTTACTTTTTTTAAACTTCTTTTTTCATAAATTATATATTAATTTCAATATCAACAGATTTGTTTTTAAATTTTTAACTTCTGTTGAACATTTACAGAAAACTCAAATGGTTTAAGTACTGTAGATTTGGTAAAGGATCTGTTATGCATGGTAACTGAATTTCCCCTTAATTGTTGAATCGGATGCTTGCCTTGTTGTCGCTCCACCTTACCTGTTTATTGGCAGAGGCATAGGAAATACCGACGCCTTGAACCTGAGGCCCGGTGTACCCAGGAGGACAGGAACCGCAGCGGAAACCAGGGGAGGTGTTGATGCAGCGGACACCCATGTGACACGGCTTCACGGAGCACTGTCAGCACCAGACAGACCCTCAAATCAGGACGCTCTCCAGGAACCATGGGTAATTTTATTCAACGTGTGCATACCTCATCCACATCTGTGCATTCATTACCATTGCCCTCCATGCCATCAGGACAGGAACCGCAGATTATGCCTTGAGGAGTCTCTGTACACTTCACTCCAGGGTGGCAGGGGTTCGGCACACAAGAAGGACGAGGTTGGAAACCTCCCGTCCCTACAGATATAGAGAAATGCTACCAGTTAGTAACAGGAACTCAATGAAAAAACAAATTATCATGAAAGTCTGCAGCTAAACTCCAGCTTCTTAGTAACAGTTTTTGCATTTGCAAATGATTTTTTTGGAAATACTAAGCAATACAAGAACTACAGTAAAATGGTGTGATTGACTCACCACAGGCTTCACACTCCATGACTGTGTTTTTTAAGAATACAACCTCTTTAATCTGTAGAAGACACATTTGATGTCATGAATTAAAAGCAAATGCGAGGAAACTTTTGGACCTAAACTTCAGTCATTCAAAGGGGAAAAGTGAAGATCAGAGACGAAAGCAAAACACTTACTTGTTGTTTGAGCAGCTCTTTGATTTCAGCCAAGGCGAGATTTGTCATTTTAATCTGACTGATTATTTCCCCATCTGGAGGAAACAGAAAATTATGTCTGATTTTATTCAAGAAAACATGTATTTATATTTGAGTTTCTCTAAAAAAATTCTAATTGTGCAGCAGCAGAGCTTATATTTCCAACCTCATTTAGTTAATACTGTGACAAAAAATGAACAAGCGGAGTTTAAGAAACATTAGATAGATCTCAATAATTGGAATATCTATACAAATAAACAGGGCAGTGTCTTAGGAACAGGAGCATTCTTTTTGGAAAATAAAAGTTTTCAGCCAACCGTTGTAAAATTGTGTATAAAATCAGAGTGAAATGAAGATGTGGCAGGCTAGTCCATTTTCTCTAAAACTTAATTTCTGCAATTCAAAATGCTTTTCAGTATCTTGTGTGACCCCCACGAGCTTGTATGCATGCTTGACAACGTTGCAGCATGCTCCAAATGACAAGACGAATGGTGTATTGTGGCATTTCCTCTGTGTGAGGGCATCCCTGAGCTGTTGTACAGTCTGTTCCTGATTGTTTGGGTAGAGACATTCACACCAGTGGCCCTCTGGAGGTCATTCTGTAGGGCACGAGCAGTGCTCAGCCTGTTCCTCCTTGCACAAAGGAGCAGATATCGGTCCTGCTGAGGGGTTGAGGACCTTCTACGGTCCTGTTGTTAATTCCATCAACACCAATACAGCTGAAATTGATTAACGAGGCCCTCAGCTGCTTAACCAACAAGAAAATGATCAGACATGTTCAATTCAATTCAGATCCAATAAAAAGAAAAAAGTGTTCCTTTAATTTTTGTGAGCAGTGTATTTAAACAGCAGAAAAAATGTATGTGCTTTTTTTGCTTTCAAACTTTGGTGTTACAGCAAGATCAAGAATTTTAAAGCACAACAGAAAAAATATTAAAATGCTGGAATATGCCAGCTAATATTTTCTTTTTCTATTTTTGCTTTTTGTTTATTAGTCTAATAGGTCAATATGAAAAGTCGAAAGACAGACAGTCATCTTGCACAACACCATTAAGTCCCCCACTTCCTGTCGGACACTGATCCCTCCATAATTCTTCACCTGCTTTCGTTTGAACAGTCCCTAAAAAAAAACACTTGAATCTGTGCCTTTGGAGCCCAGTGGCAAAATAGATTTTCCAGATGTGCAGCAAAACAGTATTTTCCAAAAGATCCATTTTTAAGTCTGACGTGTTTACAGAAACCCAAATCTGTAGGCGTCTTCGCAAGTCTTTTGGGACAGAACAAAGTTTTCCATCCAGACTTTATCTTCATCATTGTTGTGCAAACAAAATTTACTTTTAAAATCACTTTTTAAACGTAATATTTTGATTTGGACAGAACCGTAAAACAATAAAGTCTCAATTAGAAAAGCTAATTTTTTACTTCTTTTTTTTATTGGGGCATCTTTATTCACTAAAAGTTGTAATTGTGATCATTTGACAACTGTTCCAATAATTTTCACTCTTTTTTTCTTTTGATGGTACTTGCCAACTTTGGTGAGGACCATAATAATAAGCTACTGTTTAAGTTCAGGTGAAAGGGGAACCCAGAGAGTTCCTCCCTAAGCTCCTGCGCTGGTCCACCACTTCATCACTCAGAGCAGATAGCAGGGCAAAACCCTCCGGAGTGTAAAACACAGGAAATGTGTTCTTCTCATTAGCCGCAACTCTGTTTACCGAAAGCATTCCACAGGACAGAAAACAGATAGTGGAAGTCAATCATTCTCCTTTCACTGCTTGTATAGATTTTATTGGGCATTCTTTGTGTAAATCTAAAAAAAAACCAACAAAAAAATGATAAAAATTTAATTTTTGTAGCTGTTTTAGTATGAAAACCTCCTAAAACGATTAGATGAGTTTGATTTGGTCCAACAATTAAAAATGTGTTTGTCATTTTTAACAATAAGCTCATCGCAGACGTGAAGTTTGCAAAACTCAAATATTCAAAAAATGTGTAAATGTTTTGGTCCAATTATGATTTTTTTTGTTTGTTTGTTTCTTTCTCAGCTATTTACCCTAAAATAACAGTTCATTAAGAAAACCAAGATTCGTCCTTACCTCTCTGTGCCACCACAGCATGCCCTCCCAGGCTCAGAACACAGATTAGCTCCACAAACCACAGCATTTTTCAGGCACAGCTGCTGTGTCTCCTTCACTTCTTTCAGCTCAGTGTCAGTTCTCCTCCTGCAGACCTGGCCTCAGTGATACCAGTCCTTCCCCTGCATTGGTTGTTAAACCCCCAACCATCATTCCCTCCTCCTGCTTCACATCTCAATCCCTTTTTTCTAAGATACACAAAAAACGTTCATAAGAAGATTGTGGGAAATCTCTCATGCAAACTTATAGGTAACAATTTTCTTTTCTTTTTTTTTTGGCAGCAGACTTCACTAAATAAAGAGTCAATTTTGTTATTTTAAAACACAACCAGGAACATTCCTTGCATGCATTTCTGAGGAGTCACACTGAATTAAAAACATAAAATAAATAGAAAATGTTTTTATTGCATTACTGGATAATTGCTGCAACTTAAATTCTGCTTGGCCGTGTGTCAGTAATGGCATCCACACATGCTGCTTACATTCCTTACAGGGAAAGTTTTGTGGATTTGTAGCCCTCATTCTTCAATTTGCCTCAGCTCTATGCATTATGCAAGGACAAAGACGCTTATTTCTGAATATTTAATTTGATCTATTTAATGCAGAATACTTAATGTGTAGCAGAAATTAACCTAAAAACAAAATTAGCATCAGGAGCTTTAGTTTATGTCAACAATGAGATAAATCACTAGAGATGGCATGCTAGCTTGTTGTGTAAGCAAAGTTGTCTCCATATTGGAATGGTATAGATATCTGTTTACTGCTGTGTTACAATTGTACAAGCAGAGTTGGAAAAACAAGAATGTGACTTTTCACGAGAAAATTGTTGTTGTCAGCTGAAAAAGGAGAACTTCTAGAAAACATGTTAGCAAGATCTTAGTGAGTTTACTCTCAATAGTGAACTTTTAGGCTGATCTTGTAGCCTATTCAAAGTCAATGGAAGCTTTAGACTTTGCACTATTTCCATGCTTTCTGGGAGGGCCACCGATCTTTTTGATTTTATGGAGGATGACCGTGGTATTTGTATGAGTACTAGACCTCAGATCAGACCAGAAGACCATTATTTCCTTAGTAGTGGGAAGCGAAGAGGGAAGAGCTCATCAGCGCTAAATCCTCCTTTGTTTTGTTTCAGGAACCTAACCTGTAACATTCTGTATATGTTACTTGTGTAGTAGATGTTATTTGATAAGTTAAAACTCCATAAAAATTTGAGTTGAAGCTATGCTTGATAACAATCTTTTTAGTTCAACTCCAGCTTCTTTTTTGCAAACATGTTGATGATCTCACACAATAATTCCACAATGAACCTGAAACTTTCCAAAAACTCACATCCCAGTGGTAAATGTTGTCATATTTTGATTGCAAAAATAAATAAAAAAAAAAAAATCAGATTGAGAAGTTTTCTAGGTTTTAGAACCTAGAAAACCGCCTGCTCAGTGTTGTGCCGGTGCCCGAGTCCTTCTGATAGAGACTGGATAGGATCCACTTGTAGAACGGGAACCCCGAGCCCAGCGTTGTGGCCCCCGCCAAGTGAATTTATCCGGCGGCGTTGCATCACAACTGGCTCCGGCTGTGTAATAATTCTCGGCCGCTGCATGCTTTAAAGCGGGTGGTGCCCAGATCTCATCACTCTGGGGGGATGAATAGAGTGCTCACTGAGCCCTCTCTACCATCTGCGGGACCATCAGGACTGACGCGGCTGTCAACAGGGCTGCACTTTCCTCAGTCGGCTTAGACCAGGGCTGCACTTTCCTGGTCCTCAAGATCAACCACCCTGCCGGTTTTCCAGCTCTCCATGTACAGCTTGCTGCTGATAACCTGGACCAGGTGTGTTCTTTCAATCAGATTGTGGAGACATCTGAATGAGCTAATCAACAGCTGGCAGGGGTTGGAGATCTGGAAAATAGTCAGGGTGGTAGATCTCAAGGACAAGGAATGAGCAGCCCTGGCTTAGACCGTCCTGCTGATCGGGGCACGGACCAGCCCATATATAACAGGCGAAGTCGGCTAACCACCGACCCATATATAAACATGTACCGAAGAGTCTGACAGTTTGTGTAGATCTTAGTCTCTGTGTGGATTTGAATAAAATCACAACCATGCATTGCCTTTCCTATTTAATAACCGATTTAAGTTTAAAAAAAAAGGAAAAAAAAAAGTTTGAAATGTTGTTTATTGGTTGCACTTTGTACAAAAACCTGGGAATTATTTTTTGGGTGATAAGCTATTTCTTTTTAAAAATCTGACCAAAATTAAGTATTTTATGGTGATTTTACTGTGTCTGCAAAGCTATGTCACGTTTTTCTTATATACCATTCCAATATTTCCTCTTTACCATCTTGGACAATGGTAAAAAGCTTGCGTGCCATCTCCAGTGATATCAATCTATAGGAAGTGGTAGGTTCCACTTTAACTTATAGAAGACACCAGCTTCTGAAATTGACGATTAAGTATATGCAATATTTACGGGGCATTTTACATTACATATTTAAGCAGTTACGTTAATTGCTGGTGACTCTGGAGTCAGTTTTGCAAAAACAAAATTCCACTAAAAATGGCCTCAAGATTTGGACAAGACAAGACAGGGCAACGTTCTCTTAACAATTTAATATAATGTTAGTAAAATAGTGTACAATTTATAGTAGCGCTTTAACAGGATATATACAATGCAGTATTTTATAAGACACCTCTTTTACTTTGTTATTTAAACAGAATTTGTTTCCAATAGTTTTAACATCAGACCACCCTCATTACTTCAACACTAGGTAACAAGGATGAATGACACGCCTTGTGGCCAATGAGCGTTCCTGCGTAGGTGCGTTCACTGTTCTTCAAAAACACGGACAAACGACTCTTCACAAAACACCAACTCAGACCGCTACAACTTCTTAAAATTTGACCCTTAAAGGTTCGAGTTGCTTAAAAAGTTAAACTAGACTTAAAAAAATAATAGGATAAAATCTTATTTATATTATTTTATCTGAAGAAGATGCGGAAAAAGAGCGAATAATGTACAATTTTGCTTTTTAAACGCTTAATATTTCCCAAAATAAATGGTCCTACCTCCACTTGTAAATAAAGTTTATCATCCTCCACAAATAGCTCTTTGTCTTTTTGTAGAAGTCCTCACTTAATTTTTTCTTAGTGTCTCAAGCGTCTCCAGCATACGTCTCGAGGACACAATTAAACACCTGGGATTCTGGGAATGATGACGAGCACCTGTCGCCTCGCGAGCTCCCCCTACAGATACAGGTGGGTACTGTCTGTAACATTTTTCTCAGTATTTCTGATCAGTGGAAGTAGATGATAACGGAATTAAACAGGCCGAAGGAAAGTTATATTCATACATTAAAAAAATATTTTGCATTCTGCAAACCTTACGTTGAAACAAAAATGGTACAGTCCAGGCATAAATGTGGTTTATGAGTGTTTGTGCATTCCGGAGGGAGATATGGATCAAATGCCTATGTTTGGTATTCTTCCACATTAAATATGAGCATGTTTAGCAAGTCTTGCTTAAGAAAATATTAAGATAAACTTTATGTTGAGACCCAATTCCAGGAGACTTTGTTTTAACTTTTTCAACTTTTAAGTGAATTTTCTAATTACTCTTTTTTTTAAATATATAATTATGAATAAAACAGAATAAGTTTACAACATAGCCTGTCTTTGATGCTCTGCAGCTGTTCCAACATACTTGGAGGCAATATGTTTTGAAATGTCAAACATTTCACTAAAAATGAAAAATGTGTTTTTCCAGTTATTCCAGATGTAAAAGTACATTAAAACAAATTCAACTTAATACTTCATGACATCTCATAAAATGAGTCACAGCACCAGGACACAATGTTTCTGTTATTTTTATGTTATTTTTTATTTAAAGATATGACTTTACTTCTCAGTGTAGAAAGCCAGCATTGTTTTGTTCATAATGCTTCATTTTACATTTGAATTTTTGTTTTACTTACATATTTCACTTCTTTCTGAACTCAAATTATTTTTTAATTGGAGTAAAAGAAGAACAGCTTTAACTGGTTACACATATACTGATGTGAAACAGAGGCCCTCCACGTGGTTCCTGAACTTGAATGACCACACAGCACGTGTTCACCAAGTGTCCAGGTCGGGTTGAGAATACAAAACGTTTGCCTCAGAGTCCTTCAGCTATTTAAAATGCAGAAAGCACCACGTTGCTCCAATAGAAAGGGGTTTTTTTTTGACAGAGGATCAAAGGCGCCCTTTCGTCAGAAAAGAATGGGTCTCATCCTGTGAACAGCATGAGGGCGAGTCCGATGCAGTTTTGGCGTCCTACTCTGCTTTCTTGGCTTTCCTCTTGCGAGCGCCTTCGCTCAGCTCCTCCTTGGTTTTGAGAGGTGAAGACGGAGTGGCAGGAGAGGAGGCGTGATGGTGGTCCTCCTCACCTCCAGCCAGAGGAGAGCCGAACAGCAGATGGCAAACCCAGGACTCAATGAGGGCGAAGGGGGAGCCGTGAGAATGCCGGGCTGTCATCACAACCTGAGAGGACAAACAAGATGCAAATGCTTAGATGACGGAGATTTTTTAAGTCAACTTGGCTGACTCAACAAATTAAAATCATTTAATGTTAAACAAAACACTGAGTATTTTTTAGGTGCAGTTACATTTTCAGGAATTTGAAACTAAATCTAATAATTATTTTTATTTTAAATAAAAATAAAGTTATTTATTTATCCTTCAGTCCCTGCACTCACTAAGTTTTCCAGTATCATCATTTTTTTTAATGAATGAAACAACCCTTCCATTAATAGTAGGTTTTTTTACTTCAGAATTTAACATGAAAGTTTAAAAAAAGTTTTTAGCTTTGACCTTTTTGGTTTAAAACAAACATAAATAGAGTTATGCAATATGATTGTGACACCCCTTAGAATAAATCAGTGGAACTTGGTATATAACTTAGTGGAGGTTAATGGTTTAGTGGATTTTTTTTTTTTACAATGTTTTTACCTTGTTGTTGCTTTGTTTGTGGATTTACACATTTTTATTTGTTTGATTTTTTTTTTGGTTCTAAAACCTAAAAAACTGCTCAATCTGAATATTTTTTTTAATTTTTGCAGTTAAAATATGTCAACATTTACCACTGGGATGTGAGTTTTTGGACAGTTTCAGGTTCATTGCGGAAATATTGTGTGAGATCATCAACATGTTTGCAAAAAAGAAGCTGGAGTTGAACTAAAAAGATGGTTATCAAGCATAGCTATAAAACATTTTTTTTCTTCAACTCAAATTTTTTTTGAGTTTAACTTATCAAATAACATCTACACAAGTAACATATACAGCATTTTAGAAGTCAGGACTTGAGAACGTGAACAATAAGCCAGAATTCATTTTTTGTCTTCAATAAATATACTAAATGCTAAAAGGATAAGTGTTTTTTTCACTCTGCTAAAAATATCTTGACACACTTTAACTGGAGGCAGCTTGGCAGTGTGCCAGTCTCTGGTAAGCAAACTGATGCAACAATTAAAACTGCATTAAAAGCCAAGGTGACCCTTAGAAAAGTGCAAACACTTTAAATGTAGACATGTAATCATGAACAGGACATATATAATTTTAAAAGCTAACTTTCCTTCATAGCACCTCATTAGAAGCAGGTTTATCTCTTTAGCTGGATGTCACATCCCTCCATCTTCACTTGAGTTTTGTTCTTACAGCACATGATCCAAAAAAATCTCCCTCCATCTTTAACTTTTTAGGGTAACCTATTATGCTGTTTTCCATGCAGAGAAATAAAAATAAGGATTTTTACCTTGCTTGTGGCCATGAAAAGGGTGAAGACGAGGATGAGGGTGCCCTTTGACACTGGCAGCCAGTGAGCCTCCTGCAGGGTGAAGAGGATGGCTCCATACAAGCTGGCTTTAGTGGGGCTGTCAGGACCGATAGCAGTTTGTCAGTGAAACATGATAAATCGGAGGTAAACTTCAACTTTTACATACGTTTTAGCTTTATTTAAAAACTTAACTACAGTTTTTTTTTTTTTTTTTTATTATTGTCTAAATATGAACAAATATCAGGGTGAGGTGGTAATGTTTGCACATTTTTCTTAAAATTCAAGTCATAGCATGAGATTAGACACAAACTTCTTTGATAAAAATAAACAGTTTAAGTTTATCCTAATGTTCTCTTTGCAATCCGCCATGCCGATCTGCTATTTTCATGCACTTACAATGACATGTTGAGGATCTCATTGGTCTCGGGCCTCCAAACACCACGCAGCAGCTGCTCAAAATTGGAAATAAGAGCCACCCCAGATCCTGAAGGATAAAAATAGATGGGAGAAAATGAGGACAGAAAAAGAACAGTTTCTTGTCATCACTCTTATCCTGCAGAGGAGCGTGCAGGGCCTCTCTGTTGTAGCTGGATCAACAAACCGCTGAGTTGCTAGAGGCTTTGCACCCCAAATTCAGCTCTAAAAAAAAAAAAGTATGAGAACGACAAAGTGGACACAGTCTCACAGTCACCAACCTTTAACGTATCCAACGATCACCATGATGAAGAAGCCGTGATGATAGGCGTGGTGGGCGTGGTGAACACCTGCTGCGATTTTGCGAGTGCGAACAACCTCCTTCAGGGCAACCAACACCAGTTTGACGGGAAGGAAAGCCACACATTTATAGAAAAGGTTCAACGGGCAATAAAAAATGAGGTACCTGTTGGTGAGAGACAGAGAGACACAAAATCCTCCTTTAATTTGAAATTTCTGTTCATTTCAAAGGCCAGCCCGCATTTGAAACCCAGTGTTTTCCAACCTTTATTAAAGTTCCATTCCAATCAAAATTCATCTTTTAACTATGATCATGCACTTTTTCGCCAAGACAAAAAAAACCCTGTAGTTTTTAAGACATCAATCAGCAGAGCAGCAGTACTTTATCAGAAATTTGCCTCTGAGTTGTGACTGCCGGAGTAAGCCTGCCCTTATTTCCCATCATCTCTTTGTTTACACTCTAGCTCACAGCCCGTCACACCCTCAACCTAATTGCTGGCGCAACAAAACGGCGAACTATGAACTATCCAGCCATACATTTTTGAGTAAGATGGCACCTCAGGCAAGGAAAATGAAGACGTACATGGATCTATTTGTCTACATGTGGATGGATCGGAATGGAGCGGAGCAGGGAGCTTGTGGCCTGTTAAATGTAACACATATGTCACTGCTTCTTAATTTTTTTCCCATATGTCCTCCATCATGATAAAAATGCTACAGGAACATGTGAGAAACACACAAAAAAAGACAATTTTCATTACTTTTTCTCTGCTAATGTTAGCTTAAGGCGCACAAACAGAACTCTCAGCCATGAGGAGGGGGGCGGGGTCACTCTGCGCTAAAAGTCCCACCCACAACCTAGAATTGTATTTCTAATGAGCTGCTCCTGCTGTTCATAACACGTCTTAAAAAACAACAAAGGCTTTTTGATTTTGGCTTAAAGCTTCATAAACATAATTAAAATATCACTGGGAAAGATTTTACAATAAAAATCTGAATGGAGTGGGACTTGAAAGGGTTGTTCACATTATGTTTTATAAACCAGTGTTTTTATTTAGCCATTCCACATTTTTTAATTGAATAAATCCTGGTCATGCACCAAAATAACCCAAAATGGCACTATATAGCTTAAGACAAAATAAAGTAGTTAGCAATATAGTTTCTAATACTATTTAAGGCTAATTTTCAGAGAAGTAAATAAATAAATAAATTCTATTCATGGCTAGTAGTTGGATTAAACCATTTGTATGATTTGACTAATCTGTATAGTTAATGTAATCTGATTTCAAATACCACAAAGTAAACCTTTTTTTTCCCTCTTCTATTTTTATTTGAGGGTATGGTGGTGTAGTGGTTAGCACTCTGGCCTTATAGTGAGACAGCATTGGTTCAAATCCCTGATGGGTTTTCTCCAGTCGCTCCAGCTTCCTGCCACACTTCAAAAGTTTGGGGGTGCATGTGTGATTGTGTGGTCCTGTGACTGACTGGCAAACTGACATAGCCTGCCTTTGCCCAACAGTAGCTGGGATAGGCTCCAGCCACCTGTGACCCCAAAAGGAACTAGATTTGCAATTCCCTGAAGAAATTGCGTCTGATTGCTGAAAGCAAGACCGATCTGAAACATCCTCTAGCTGCAAGTGTTAAAGACCTTCTGTACGACACGCGCGCCAAGTTTCGTCTGCATAGGTCAAGTACTTTTGGAGATATTAGAGGAAACGTCAGGAATTGGCTGTAGCGCCACCTACGGGAGCACCGTTGTGAAAGTTGTTGCGCTTGCTCATCTTTCACTGTGGAAGAAGTCTTGTAAGTTTGGTGAAGTTATGTGAAACTGTTAAGGAGCTGCAGCGTTGCAAACATTACAATCTCAGCTTGTCTAATTTGCATAATGTGTAACGCAAAACCGTACGGATCTACGCAAAACGGATATCACCATTGGATTTGTGGTAGGCCAAATAGGGGTGTGTGTAGAAAACTGTAAAGATTAGTCAAAGTACGTGACACAGGGAGTCAAAAAAGTGTTTTGCAAAAAATCGTAAATTGCGAAAAAGTCTTACAAAATAGAGATCGTTGATGAATATAAGCTATTATTTTACTATCCAATGAATCACAAAGGGGTAAAAGGTAGGGCTGAAGACAAATGCTCTTGGAGAATAAGGCCTATACACTTTAGTGCTCCAACTGACCACCTGGTGGCGCAATAGAGCCAAAATTGATTGAGCATTTAAAGATTGGTCTGTAGTATGTACTTACAAAGTTTCATACCAGTTGATCAACTACTTTTCAAGATAATAGGGATTTAAAGTTTGTCCCATGTATTTTGATAGGGAGAAAAAATATTTTTAAAAATTCATTTAAAATCAACCATAATTCCAAATGGTAAGAAATTTTAAAACCAAACATCTCCTTGATCAGCTTAACAACTACAAGTGGTTGCATATTGATACATGCAATATTTTGGAAGATAACAGGACCCATCCAGAGATAGCTTATCGTTCTTAAGTCAGCACTAGGTGGCGCAGCAGAGCCCTTGTTCTAGTATGTTATATAAGTCCCCTCTTTCAACATATGTGTTGAATTTTATTTAGCTAGGTTGAGTAGTTTTTGAGATAGAGGCTTAAACACAATTTCCTAAATTATAGCGCCACCTATTGGAATATTTTCATAAAACTTTTCATACTACTTTATCACTGTGGGATGAAGTTATATTTCAAAACTTGTGAAGTTTTGACTATCTTTGTAGGATCTAGAGCATGTTAAAATCTGGGACCACACCCACCTCATTAGCATTGCGATTATCTCAAAAACGGTAAGGAATTTCGCGGATTGAGTGGTACCATTGGATTCGGGGTAGTCTAAATAGGGTATGTACCAATTTTTGTCGACTTTGGTCAAACTATGTTGAATAGGGAGCCAAAAACGTGTTTTACGAAAAATCGCAAATAGCGAAAAATCTAGTTAGACGGAAGTCCATAGTCCCAATTTGAAAAACGTTCATTAGCATCCAAGGAACACACAGAAAAAGAAAGCATAAATTTCTGACTTACGGTATTCAAGATAGAGGCCAAAAACAAAAACATTTTTCAAACGACCACCTGGTGGCGCTACAGAGATCGATTGACCTACAATTTTAATAGAATGTGTAGTTTACCATACCCTATGATATTGGAAAGTTTCATAAAATTATCTTTAGTACTTTTGAAGATATAACCATTTAAAGGTGCTCCCAATGTTAAGTCAATGGGAAAAATAATTCATAAAAATATTAATATAAAATCAACCATAGGTCCAATGGCTAAACAAAGTAATAGCACAGGTCACACAAGCAAACTCTACAAACTGTATAACTTTCAACATTGTAGCTGCTAAACTGTAGGAGGAGATACACGGCAAACTTTTGGCGGAATAAGAAAAGAGAAGAAGTAAGAATAACTAGATTTGCAATTCCTATAAAGAAATTGCGTCTGATTGCTGAAAGCAATACCGTATTAAAGCAATTTTAAAGCTGTTACTATTAAAAGCCAAAAATACCCACTTTATAGATGTACACATATGTCAGTTTCCCCAGATCTAGAGAAATTGCCTCTCAAACTTTCATCAGACCACCACTAGATGACGCCAAAGATTTTAAACTTTACATTTTATAAAAAAAAACAAAATCAGTGACCAAGTTATTAAAGTGTTTTTTTTTCTTTTATCCCCTGTAGTTTCAGAGAAGTTAGCTTTGCTGCATCAACACTGTTCACAGAAACCTAAAGTCTTTATGTGCAAATTCTTAAACTTTGAGAATAAATTGTTTATTCAGCAGAGACCAAGCTGCTTTGTTGTCACTAAACAGCAGGTCTGACTCTTGACTCAGGGTTTAACAATTTTTGTTTTTTACACTTTTTCACATTTACAAGCTGTCATTAGGTTTTCTTAAAAAAGTCCTATGTTGTCTTTTACAATATGAAAATTTTACATGCAGTAAGTAAGTCTCACCTGTAGGGACTCTTACTTACAGCAAGTAAGTCTCACCTGCAGGGAGTCTCACCTGCAACAGATGCTTGAGCATGTGTATATATGAAGAACAGCCTCATGGGAGAAACACCATCAGTACAAACAGACACCACACTTAAGGTTTCAAGAGGCAATGTTGCATGATGGGAAATTTTTGGGTCTCTTTCGTTAGGACTTTTAAATAACTTTTATTAGCTGTAATTGTTTTACTATTACTTTAACACTTTCAGTATGTTTCATTTACAAACAAACATCTAGTGAAACATTTTTAAAACTGTTGCTATCAAAAGCCAAAAATACCTACTTTAAAGATGTAAGCACATGTCAGTTTCCACAGATCAAGAGAAATCGTCTCTCAAACTTTCATCAGACCACCACTAGATGACGCCAAAGATCTTAAACTTTATATTTCATTAAAAAACAAATTCAGTGTTCAAGACATTAAAGTGTTTTTTTTCTTTTATTTCCTGTAGTTTCAGACAACTTAGCTTTGCTGCATCAACACTGTTCACAGAAACCTAAAGTCTTTATGTGCAAATTCTTAAACTTTGAGAATAAATTGTTTATTCAGCAGAGACCAAGCTTCTGCAAAGAATCTGCAAAGAATCGTCAAAGTACGTGACAAAGGGAGTCAAAAAAGTGTTTTGCGAAAAATCGTAAATTGCGAAAAAGCCTTAAACAATAGAGATAGCAAATTAATATAAACTAGTATTTTCGTATTCAATGAATCCCAAAGGAGTGAAAAGTAGTGCTTAAGACAAATGCACTTGGAGAATAAGGCCTTTACACTTTAGTAATCCAACTGACCACCTGGTGGCGCAATAGAGTCAAAATTGATTGAGCATTTAAAGATTGGTCTGAAGTATCTACATACAAAGTTTCATACCAGTTGATCAATTACTTTTCAAGATAATAGGGATTTTAAATTTGTCTTATGTACTTAGATGGGAAAAGCAAATATATTTAAAAATTCATATAAAATTAACCGTCACTTCAAATGGTACGAAATTTTTGACCAAACATCTCTATGGATAGCTTAACAAACTACAAGTGGTTGCATGTTCATATCTGTAATTATTTAAAAGATACAGGAAACCATCCAAAGTTAGCTTATCCTTCTTAAGTCACCACTAGGTGGCGCAGCACAGCCCTTTTTCTAGTATGTTATACAAGTCCACTCCCGCTACCTATGCGTTGAATTGTATTTAGCTAGGTTGAGTAGTTTTTGAGATAGAGGCTTAAACACCATTTCCTAAATTATAGCGCCACCTATAGGAATATTTTCAAAAAACTTTACGTACTTCTTTATCACTGTAGGATGAAGTTATGTTTCAAAATTTGTGAAGTTTTGACAATCTTTGTAGGATTTAGAGCATGTTAAAAAATCAGTGACCACACCCACCTCATTAGCATTACGTTTTTTCGAAAACGGTAAGGAATATCGCCAATTGAGTGGTACCATTGGATTCGGGGTAGTCTAAATAGGGTATGTGAGATATCTTGTCAAGTTTGGGCAAACTATGTTGAATAGGGAGCCAAAAACGTGTTTTACGAAAAATCGCAAATAGCGAAAAATCTAGACCGGCAGAATTCCATGGTCCCATTTTAAAAAACGTTTATTAGCATCCAAGGAACACACAGAAAAAGAAAGCACAAATTTCTGACTTACGGTATTCGAGATAGAGGCCAAAAACAAACTGCTTACTAAAACGATCACCTGGTGGCGCTATAGAGCAGCATTGAGCTGCAATTTTAATAGAACGTGTAGTTTACTATACCCTATGATATTGGAAAGTTTCATGAAATTATCTTTAGTATTTTTGAAGATATAAGCATTTAAAAGTGCTCACAATGTTAAGTCAATGGGAAAAATAATTCATAAAAATATTCATATAAAATCATTCATAATTCTGACACATACCAAAAGTAATAGCACGCTTCTCACAATAGAGCTTTACAAAGTACTTTTGATTCCATCTTTATAACTGCTTTTGACTACGAGGAGAAGCGCGTCAAAAATGCGGCGGAATAATAATAAACTATAATAAATTTGTACAACAACATACTCTGATTGCTTTCAGCAATCAGACAATAAATTTATAGGATAACATACTCTGATTGCTTTCAGCAATCAGACAATTAAGGTGGAAGATAAATGAAAATGTTTCTTTTTTACATTTTTGTGCATCTTTTTTGAGTGCTTTGTTACTTTTGAGTGACGTAAATAAAGATGAATAAGATTGGACCAATATAAGGGCTCGTCAAAGTAGCTGATTTTCACTGAGCTGTTTTAATCTAGTTTGTAGGTGCCACCATGTTTACCCAATGCCTGCAAGCAAAAGTTATGCTTTAAGCAAATTGAGATGGCATGAAATAAAGTTTAAATCCTAAAATACTGGAAGTCAAATTCGGATTATTACCCAAGACTGAGGAACAAGTCTCTCCTAATCAGGCTTTAATTCTTGATGAGAATTCTTTGTGTGAGTGAAAACGAAACGTTCTCTAGGTTCTCACCAGACAGCTGAGGCCAGCAGGATGTGGCTGTTGTGTTGGAAATAGTCGAGGGGGCTGCTTCCAAGCATGATGTCTGCCAGGATGTAGCTACCAAAGCAGTACAGCATGGCGCAGAGCCAGGAGGCCACAGGACTCCGGCGAGAAACCTCAACTGAGCCTGCAGAACACAAAATGAGCTGTCATGACACACTGAATATAAGAGGTTAGACTTTTCTATTAGTCTTTGAATGGGAAAAATATGTTAATGAAGCAACTGTGTTGATCCTTAATGGCAATTTGAAACGCAAATCCTTCCCCCAAAAGAAAACCAAAGCTTATTATTTTTTAGCTAAAAAATGTGATATATTTCAATATGTTCTTTTAACTAAAATTAGAAGGAATTTTTTTTATTCCTATATAAATGCCAGTGTTTAGATGTGTTATTTTTTCTTGATATTAGCATATGTTCTCCAGTTCAGACAGTTTAAAAAGTTGTTATCAGTATCTACAGCGTGTGTCTGTGAGCGGTATCTTTGTCTCCGCCCTGTGAAGCCTTTTCGGTCCCACCCTGCCAGAATTCATTCTTAACACATTCTTACTTTAAATCATTATAGTGAATACACTGACAATTAGCAACTGTGATAGTGATCATCTCTAATGCAAAAACTTTATGAGGCTCTGGTTCTCTTGTCCCTCTGTTGTTACTCTTTGGGTTTGTAGTTTTGATTAAATGGCTTCAACTGATTAGGTCTTTTCAATTATGTTTAGGTTTTTAACATGTTAGATAAATGAGCATTGTGACGGCAAAAAATTAATAGGAATAAACTTAAAGCTCATATTCTTGTCTTTTGCTCCACAATTGTTGTTCAGAAGCAATGTTTTTTTTTATTTTTTAAATAAGCTAACTACACCTACATATATATCTATTTTATTGTATTGTACAAGTATTTTGACTTGTTTATTTCTGATTGTAAAAGTAGGAAAAGGATGGCAGTACACCAGAAAAATATTGATAGAAAATGCCATGTTTAACTTGGCTTTAGTGTGGTTTTTTTTCAAGTAAATCTGCTGCTTATTTTATAACAAAATGGATTTTAAAAGTAAAATAAAAATTTTCAACTGTTATATAAAGAAAAATATAACACTGTTGTAGTTTAATATTTTAGATATTATTTTAGATATATTTTAGTAATATTTTAATATTTAAAAGCTATATGTTAGATATATAAAGACTTAATGGTCACAAAAACATCCATAAAGTGTATTTTTCTAAACAGTGAAGTGGGACTTTGTGGCTCTTGCTGGTCAGCAAAAAACTGGCTCATATGGCTGTTCTAGGATTGACACCCCTGCTCTAGGCTAAATATTTCATGCAATACAGTAAGATGGGATAGGAAGTACTGTGGCTAATAAACTGCAACATTTTAGTTCAGCATGAAAAGTTCATATGTTTTGTCATGCAGGTTATTTGGTGACTCTAGCTTTCTTTTATAAGCAATATGAAAGGAGTGCTGGTGTATTATTGTAGTTAACTGACTTCCAAATTTAATTTATGAAAAAAAATGTGTGAAGAGATTGATGAATTGTAATTTTTTGGGGTATCTTTGCGGCATTTTCTGACTTTGTCATTACTCGTCGTTCTCTGGATTCTTCCATCTCTGCTTTTTATTGTTTATTCGTCCACTTTGCTCATAATTTTTTAACACTTTGTGTTAATTGTATCTTTTTGTTCATATTTTTATATTGAGTTAAATTCTTAGATTTAAAAGATGTTTTTCTGTTAAAACTCTTGACTCAAATGACTTTTAGAGCAATCCTGAAAGTTTAAGTCAACTTATTTACACCAAACTTTGTACAATACTGCCGATTAGACTAATTACAGACTGATGGCCCAATGACATTGTTAGAGACATGCAGTAAAGTGAGATGTAATCAGTCTTCAACAACAGGTGGGCGAGGGCTTGGCGGTGCGACGGACGGGTGATCACTGTCACAGCAATTCGATCATGAGAAATGCTGCTCCGCCTATAAATACATTCAGCTAAATCGCTCATCTGCCTCACAACTGTTGGCCTGTGGTGACCTTTGACACAACCCTTTTTTTCTTGTAGTTCAACACTACAGCTCACCATTCTGATAAGCATGGAGATTGAAGACTGAGCACTGCTGAACATTTGAAAGTCAAATTTAAAGTAAGGTTACTAGGGTAACCCATGAGTTAAACAGATGCACTTTTTTTTTTTAAAGAGTTCAAAACTTCAACAAAACACAGTTCTAACACCTTTACACATTAAATTCTGGAACATCTTCATAGATGTTTTTGTATTACAAAGTAAAATGTTGTTTTTAATTTTAATAAAAGATTTCAAAATGACCTTCTGTTTTATTACCTATGAGCGGCTTTTCTTTTTCTCTACACACTAATATGCAAATCTCCTCAGGAAAAAACACTGTAAAAAGGTGTGATATGCATTTAAGCCATTTGTTATAATATTCGATAAATCTGAAGACAATATTCAACGCTTTTAAAGCAGTTCGTTTTATTATTAAGTGTTTAAAGAAACCACACTGCAGCTCCAAAAAGTGCATCAGAGAGGCATCAGTCGACTCTTGTCTATTTCAGTCCTTTCTATTTATCTCTGGCATGCACAGGCCTTGTCTAAAGTTTCACCCTCCCTCAGGCCATGCGGCTCGAAGTTTGAAATATTTGAAAATATCATGCGAAATATTTCAAAAACTTTCATTTATATTTCAGTGCCATGGAAGTCATGGTGCAGCAGCAGCACGAAAGCAGAGTTTATGTAACAGGTCACGCTTTAAAAGGACAGTGTAGGTTGGAGATAACATACAGAAATGACATTGACCCAGCAAAACAATGCAAAAACACAAGAAGTGTTGTAAATTATTTGTTGCAATGATGACAATACTCCAGATTCATTTTTTTGCATTTGTAAACAATGACTTTTTTTTAACAAAATTACACATAATGTTGTTTTTTTGCATTATAACTCTGATCTGTTGCATTTTAAATGCTGTTTAAATTTTAGACTGTCATTTAAGAATTAGATCATTGATTATGTTTGATGGACAGCTCACAAACACACTCACCTGGCTCATATTTGAGGTAGAGGATGGACACTATGTAATACGCAAGATCAAAGACGGGAAACATTCCCATTTTGGAGAAAGCTTGGGCAAAATCGCCCAAATTAAGAACTGCCAGTACGTTTTCCATCGTGCCAGTCTGATGAGCAGCGGATCCCTGTGGTTTTTCCTCTGTATTCCAACTGCGCAGTCTGGAAAGGAAGCCCCCCAAACCGGTGTCCACCGACTCTCCACCGAGCCCCCCGGTCTAGATTTGTCTCGGCTGTGAAAGCCTTTGACACTCAAGCCCTCCTATTAATACCACTCATGTCCACACAGCCTCAGCAGCAGCAGCATCTCGATCACGATCCTCTTGCGCGCGCGGTGCCATCTGCGCAGCGATGCTCCACAGCTCTTTCAAATTTGACTAGGAAAACAGAAAGCTTTTTCCTGATGGGCCTCTAGACGCCTTTGACAGTCTGATGCAGACATAAAGCGCATAAAAGGGCCTATTGCGGGCAAGGATTTACGCACCGTTTCATAAAAACATCCCATAATCCGGATTCTGCGTCCAACTGACCTACATTTTAAAGCAACATAATCTCAATTTTTGGGGATTACATTTCGATCTGCACGGTGCAACATCTTAACCAGTTTGAAACGATTTCCAAAATGTTTTTTCTGTTTAATTGCAAATTTATTTTAGTGACATATGTAAGTCTCCACGTGATGGCACCATTACGCGGGTGTTAAGAATTTCTATTTTGAAAATTGTTTAGAAAAAATAAAAAAGAATCTAGGTTTTTTAAAGTTATCTTGTAGTTCAAAATGATTCCTAATCAACCATAATTGCAGATTTGAGGGAAATATTAAAGTTAATCTATCTCATATGATCAGAATGATCAAAAACAATTGTTTAAGTTTTCCCTGAATACATCTGTAAGGCATTAATTCCGAGCAACTTCACTTATATCAACATGTTATCTCAACTAATTTTTTTTTTTTTAAGTTTCTTTTGCTTTTTAAGCACTATTTGTATATCAGTAAAGACAAAATGTGTATATAAGGAGAGAACATAAAAAGCCCGTTGCACCTTACAGTCAAAACTTAGGGAAAAATAAAAAAAACTTCCGTATTGAAATCTGAATTTCTATTGGCCAGTTTAGCGGTTGCGTCTAGCAAAGCGGAAGTTGTTGATATCTGAGAGCAAAATGCTCGGAGATCTGTTAATATTTGGGTAATGTATTTATTATATTGTCAGTTTTATAAAGTAAAATTTATAAGAGATATATGTGTTGTGTGTTTTTGTGGAGCGCTTGTGGTCTAAGGTTTTGGCGTGTCGTTTTAAAAACTAGCTAACAGAATGCTAATGCCAGCTCAGCAGCTAGCCTTAGCCGCTGAACAACAACAAATCTTACCTGACTGTAAACACGGTCTTTGCTCCGCAGGACACTGTTGCTGAATTCAGCGGCTGTGCTGAACTTCAAGCTGTAAGTATAAGTATTATTTATTGTTTATATGTATTGAATTTAAGCTGCAGGCGGTTAACTGTGGATGCTCTTTTAGGAAGAGGAAGGAGTCGCAGGGGTTTGGTGATGTACCTATAGAACGAACAACAGGTGAGAGTCATGGCAGTTTCTCAAACAGAAAACAAAAGTCACATGATGTTAAGATCATCCTACTATAGATTTTAATTTAATTGAAGTTTTAACTAAATAATCATTTACTCCTTGGTTATAATTTGATATTAGCAAGATAATATGGATGAAACACATTTTTATTTAACTATTGAGTTAAAGCCCACCCTAAATCATCTTTTACTCCATTGTAAAAGCGTTCTCAGTGCTATTTTAATTATGATTATGCCTTTTTCAGGCAAAATATAAAAAGAAATTGTGTTGTTTTCTAGGACAAAGTTCCTGCAGTGTAGTAGTAGTTTAGTTCAAAGTCGCCTCTGGGGTGTGGGTGGAACTGTTGGTGTGGAGTAAACCTCCACTGATATCCCTTTACTAACGCTCTCGTGCTAGCTTCCAGCCCTTCACAACCCCAAGCTAACATTACTGGTCCAACAAAAGTAACGAGCAAAATTGGAGTCGTACAGTTTGGAGCCAGATTCCAGCTAAGACAAGGAAACCAAATTTTTCTGCAAGTGAATGCAAAGGAACTGAGTGGAGCAGGAAGCTTGTGGCATTCTGATTGTAGATTTTTCATAATAAGAACACGTTTTCAAATAGCTTTTATTTATCCTTATTTACATTTTGGGAAAAAAAAAGTTGAAATGCTATTTTAAGCACAATTTTCTTTATATATGTCATTCATTCCAAGAAAAATGCAACAAGAACATGTTAAAAGCACAATTCCCATTGGAGTGGGTCTTTAATTCAATTCCCAAGTTTTGCTGTTATCCACTGAATTAAGGATTTCTTTTGAGGTTTCTCACAAAAACAGGAAATACATGTTTGGTTTTAGAAACTGCAGCTGTTTTGCTATATTATGACTTTGGTAAAGATAGTTGTTGTGCTGCATGATAGGGATATGATGTTGAAATTATAATGTTTAAAATAGAAAGATAAGCAGTTTGTACCAGAGAAATACAAGCTCATATGTACCATCATGTCACAAAGTTCTGTATTAGGGTCACATAGAAAAGCTGCAATCAAACCAGAGATCAGTGTACACATGAATCCAAGCCTACCATAGTTTAACTTTAAATAGTCTGTTATTGAAAAACCTTTTTATTTATTATTTTCAGATTGTCTATAATAATGTCTGTCCTAAAGTTCTTTTTTTAAATTATTATTATTTATTTAATATTTTCTTTTTTTTCTAAAATTTGCAAAAATAGAGCTTTTGAGATGTCTTAGAAGTTTTGCCAAAAGGTTCTGTACAGAGGAATTTTACCACCTCAATTAAACATCATAAGTTTACAAACTAATACCACTCTAAATGAGAATTTACCAACACTCCTGGTATCATTTGAGCATCTAAAAGTGTTCTTGACTGCCACATCAGAAGCAAGCTTAAGCTCAGTGATGCATTGATTTTGGAATAAACATGTATGGGTCCCTGCAGCTCTTTTTCTTGTTGCAAAAAAAAAAACAAAAAAAAAAAAAAAAAAACGATGGTCCTCATGCTTTCAGGTGACAACATCAGGGAGTTCCTCCTCAGCTTGCGATACTTCCGGATCTTCATCGCTCTATGGAACATCTTCATCATGTTCTGCATGATTTTGTGAGTAACTGCTAAAGCTAGTAGAGTTAAGGAGAACTTAGAAAAATAGTCTAATGGACATCAGAAAAAAACTACCTTTTTTGGGAGAAAACATTTACTGCAATAACCTTAGTTAATCATATTTTAAAATGTAATATTTGTATTATTAAGGGGTTGTGTTAAGGAAAGATCATTCTTTATTATGGAGGAACACAACCTTCACCCAACATTAATAGAGAAAACATTTTGGATCATTACAACAACACAGCCTCAAGTTTTTTTTTCTTTCCCAATTTGAAAAATTCACAAAGCGTTGTAGACATGACTGTAACAGACCTTTGCTCCTTTATTCTACAGACTTTTTGGATCATGACCAACATTCGGGCCTTCACTGGGCTTCTCTCAAGACGGACGCCATGGACTCATCGACCAGATTCTTCTGCTCCTTTTTGCTCTAATGATTTAAGTTTTGTTTACAGCCCAGTAATTGTAATTCTTCTTCCTGCTGTATAGACTTGATTATTTTATTTATTTTCTCACATAAAGGTTGTTACTCTTTGTTTTTTTTTTTTTTTTCAGCTGTAACTTTTCCATTTTTGCTGAATATTCATTGGTTTGTTTCTTTAAAAGAAAGCTATTAATCTTCCACAGTTTCACGATCAAACATTTGGCTTGTTTTCCTATTGACTACAGAACCATCCATTTAGATAAATTCATCAGATGCATCATCATCAGTATCTGTTCATTACTGAACTTTCCACCTGCATTGTAAGGGGTAGATGTGACATTTAGGGTTTTTTTTTTGTCTTTTATTTCCGGGCACCTGTGCTGTAAGTAAATATATATGCATTATATTGTAAATGTGTCATTCTTAATAAAATACAAAAATAAACTATATACTTTATAATGGAAAACGATTTTTTGAGTGTTTCTTTTTCAGTTTTTATTTGTTAAAAAAGTTTGAAATATCCAATAAATTTTCTTCCACTTCATGATTGTGTCCAACTTGTTGATTAATCACAAAAAAATACAGTTTTATGTCTTTGTTTGAAGCCTGAAATGTGGCAAAAGGTTGAAAAGTTCAAGGGGGCCGAAAACCTTCACGAGGCACTGTACATGAACAAAATATAGTTAATAATTGATAACTCTACTGTCCTCTGTTTACAGGTTAATAGCATCATTTTTACACTACATTCTTTACTCTCTCATACACTATAAATATGACATGAATAGCATTTCCCACCAATGCAAAAGTTGTGTCTGACAGCTTCTTACAACGTCCACCACAGCTGCTTTGGTCCGTGTGTTAGTCACATCCTGTATCGAGTACTGTTACTCCCTTCTTCTCGATCTCCCACGTGAGTCCATCCATAAATTTATGGGGTTCCTAGCCAAACCTGTTAACCGGTCACATAATTTCTGTTCCACAGCGACCACACTGGGTGCCAGTCCAGCTCTGGATTGAGTTTAAAACCTTTCTTGTCACTAGTCAAATCCTTTTCTTCAGGTCTGTCTACCCTCCCACACTATTTAAAGATCATCCTCAAGTGTCTCCTTTCCACTCCATCTACTCGTCTTTCCAGCATGGAGTTGAAAACATTCAGCAGATCTGCTCCTCACCCCTGGACCAATGACCTACACACCGTAAACTTACAATCAGTGTTCAAATTAAGATCGTTTTAGGTTTACGTTCAACATTTAAGAGGAAATTCACTTAATTAACATCAAGACGGACATTTAATTTTAAGTTTTGTGTCCATTCTTTTTTTTTAAATAGATCTAAAAGACAAACTTGAAATCCACCTGTATATCATTTATAAATATTGTATTATTGTTATAGATTTTCAACATTACAGTAATGTAAATAGGTTTTTTTTGGCAAATAAAGTGTTAACTGAACTCAATATTTTAAAAAAGGTCAGAGACAAAAACATTATTTAAGTCTTTTTTCTCCCCCTTTTTTAATTGATTCCTGTGGATATTTATTCCTCTAAAATACAAATTCAATGCAGAAACGGACAGAGCAACATTAATTTATTTAATGCGTCTCGAGTACACAGAAATTTCAAAAAAGCATCAATAGTGTATTCGTCTTCTATACATGCAGTTTGATCAACCGTTTTCATCAGTATTTTACAGCATGTTTCTGGTCTCAGTTTGATTTATATGTTTGTGATAAAAAAAAAATTGTTCCAGTTCTAAACTAGAAGTCGTACGAACCAAGTGGATCATTTATGACCAAAACCAGTCACAATGATGAGTAAAAAAAAACATTTTTGTCTTACATTACTTAAAAAAATAATCCAAACCCACAATAATTTGTTATCCTTTAACAACATCATCTGACTGCTTCTTATAACTTAAATTTTCAGTTAACTTTCAGAGTTTTTTTGCTTTAATGAACAAACATATTTTAACATGACATTTAAAAAAAGCTTTGAACTTAAAGAGGGTGTTCTTTTTTATCAAAACTGTACAGTAACTGTGAATATTTGGAGTTTTTGTATTTACAGACTGTTTAAGTTTTAATCTTGAAGCTCAAAAATCAAAAGAAGCTGATTAAAAAATAAATTTAGAGCTTGTCTCCAGATTGACAAATTTCATTTGTCCTCATTTTTTTTCCAGCCAAAGATCAGCTTTCACACAACTTTTTAGTTTAAAGATAGTTTGTTTGTGTGCAAGAAAGTGGTTGTTTAGTTTGACATCCTTTAGTTGCCGGAGTTTGGATCATCATTGTCATAAACCTCTGAAACAAAAACACACACAAAACAAACAAAAAGAAAAGATGAGAAGTACACAGATAATTTGATTTACGTGATTATTTGATGCAACTTTTTTGGTCCGGTTTTATATTTTCATTTTTATAAAAATGTTTACATACCATCTAGATATTCCACGTCGTCATAAATGTCTCCTTCCCTGAGAGGAAATACAGTTAAATAGTGAATGAAGAGAAGCTAAATACAAAAAAATCACAAGCTAAAGCAAGGGCAAGGCAAGGCAAGTTTATTTGTATAGCACATTTCATGTACAGAGACAATTCAAAGTGCTTTACATAAAACATTAAAAGAAACAATCAAAAGAAATAGTAAAAATGTCATTCATTCATTCAAATCATTAAAAAAAATTAAAAGAAAGTAAAAAGATTTTAATTTAAAACAAGCATAGATAAAAAGTGCGGACGTAAACTTTTGAATACATATTAATCAAATGCAACTGAGAACAGGTGAGTCTTTAACCTGGATTTAAATACACTGAGTGTTCTGCACTCTAAAAGATGAAGTGATTTATCTTGTTTCTTTGTTTTTTTTTTTTTTACATTAATGAAAATATATTCTCAATTTTTTCATTTTTGTTTCTTGCAACATCGTTTATATTTCTAAAGCTCAGTTTTGACTGCAATGGGGCATGGTTTTTTTGTCAAAACTGAGGCTGAGTGACAGGAAAGGTGAAGGGTTCACTTACATTGGAAGTAGAAAAGTTGCTGGGACATAACCGTCTGTGAAACAAGAGAGAAAAAGTGATCAGTCATTGTTTTCATTATAATGCATCACATTTCAGTATATATGGTACTGTAGACACTTTTTAAAGTCAAAGTATATGCATAAATGGGGAAAGCTTATCAGCCAATAAAACTGCAGTATTTTGGGGGGTTTGAGTGAAACTAAATCCTTTAAATCTCAAAATATTAAATCCAGGGAGGACCCTAGCTTCCCTCAACAGCGAGTGGGATAGGCTCCAGCAACCCAGTAACCCTGCAAGGGATTAAGCAGATTTGGAAAATGTATGGATGAGTTGCCTGGATGAAGATGCCTGGTTGAATATGAAGTATAATAAATAGAGAGTAGTTCGAGATGACAAGAAAGGCAATACTACCCACTCTTTATACCAGCTCTAAATGTAAAACATGCTTACTCTTGAAACAGATAGACAGAATGCAGATGAGCTGAAAACAGAAAACTGTTGCTAAAATTCACACATGCTCATCAGAGCTGAAGAAGCTAAAGAACACTGCAGCATCATTTAGATCTGTGTTTTTTTAAACCTGTTTTGAGTCAAGCAAGACGCAGCTTACCTTGATAAAAATCACAAAAATGTTAAGACAAACTCTTCTTATCAAAGAATTTTGAAAAAGAATCAAATAAACATTATGAAAATGTATTTGTGGCTTTTTGTATTTACTCGGTGGAAAACGGTGCCTGTTTGGATCTGGCAACGGTCAATGTTTTTAGACTTGTTAAGGGAAATTGAATAATTTCCTGCAGTATACTGGTTGAAACACTATAGAGTCAGAATATGTAGATGGAGTAAAGATCCTGCTCTTAAGCTGGTTTGGACTTTTTCCCAATTCCTAGAAAGATTTAGAAGTTTGAGAAGTATGCTGTAAATGGTTAAAAGCAGAGATGCTTGTACTTTCATTAAAATGCAAAACTCCCACAGTTACAAGTCTCACTCATCCATGCCCACATGTTCATACCATTAACTGTATATAGAGAACTGGACAAGTGTTCCATACAGGAAGCACCCAAGAAGCCAAAATCCCTTCAATGAGTCATTCTATTTATCAGAATAACCTTTCTTGCTCAGATACCTTTTTTAACTTCTCCTTGCTGATCCAGAATTTTTTTCATTGTTATTATTTATTTTTTTTTTATCGCAAGTTGTTGAAGTTATAACCTGACCAATCAGATGCCTCAGTAACAGCATGTGGTTTCCGCTAGCCCCACCTCGAATGTTTGATTGGCAAATTTTTCTGAGCCCGCTTTCAGCGGAAGGGATGGAGTTCCAACAAGTTCACTCCTGATTGGCCAATGCAGTTGCCATAGAAACATTGACTCAGACCAACTTGGACGAATCCCTGACATCTGGATCCAACATGGCAACGTCCACATTGCAAAAAAAACAACAACCTAATTGGCTTCATTTCTCTGGAGCCAGAGGTAAGGCATTAGTTATTGGTGATGTAACACCCGCTCTGTCCAGTTCTCTGTATACAGTCATACACTGATGGCAGCAGCTGATCATTAGATCATTTGCCCAACACATGGGCAAGTAGATCAGAAACAGAACCTGTAACTTCCCAATCAAAAGTCAGTTACTTCTGCTGCCCCCAACAACTAAGCACCTTCATTTACTGCTGGCCAGGACAACTCTACTTCCAGCAGGATGATACAGTTTATTTTTTTCATCATGAGCATGAAATTAAATGTTAGTCACCACATCAGTTAGTTGCACCCCCTGAGATTTGTAACGGAAAGATGTAACCCACACAACAAAGCTAATTGTCTCAGGACATGTCACTTCCTTCTTAAATGCAGTATGAGTCGTGTGAGTCAGTTTCACTTCCATTTTCTGAAAGCAGTCATCCATACAGAACAATTCCAACACATGCTGTAGACCAAAACAACGTGGAACCAGAGATGGATCCATATCTTTCACGTACATTTTCCAAACTTGTTCCGACAGAAATACTTTTTACTGTTGGTGGTGTCGATGACGTCCAGGATTTCCCCCTGAGTCACGAGCAGCTCTTTGGCTCCTGGTTTCTTGATGATGCAGTTTGGATCCACCATCATGATGTGTTGAATTTGAAGACGCCCTTCAAACTAGGAATCACAGACACTATGGTTAGTTGTCATTTTTTATGACAAAATTAGTCAAGATTCAGTAACAGGGACCTTTTTGTTTCCCAGTTTTTTACAAATATATAAAAAAAATCAAATCTACTTTTATAAAGGGAATTCTGAATCCAACTTTCATACAAAATAAAAGCACAAATATCAGACTCATCTGGTCTGCAGATAAATCAAACTTCTAATTTTGTATTGATGATGGTTTACCTTAAACTTTTTCCTGATCTCTTTTTCCACTTTTGGATCTATGCTGAAAAAAAAAAATAGTTATAAACATTTTTTGTACAAACACATTGATTTGACAAAAATATGCAGTATAATCTCTGTAAATGAGAGATTTTTGTTGTACAATTTTATCAAAAATTACATACATTTAAAATAATAATAATGATAATACATTCTGATGTTAGATGCTCTTCACAAATCCAATTTTTAATTCTCATAAATCAGATTTCTTCTTAAACTCAAAAAATGAATGAATGAATAAATAAATGAAATGGTTTATTTCAAGCAATCAGGTAATAATGCATAAAATAATATCTTACATAATCACTCACTGACCATACCATTTTCTATAAATAAATTATCATCATCCGGTTCAGGACTTAATATCATATATTTATACCCTACAATAATATATTGAGGTTATTATGGATCCTTAAGATCAGTGATGTCATTAAATTTTAAACCTCCATTGAAAAGTCTTTTTTATTAATCAGTACCAAAAATCTAGAGTATTATCAAACGATTATCATCAGGAACAAATCATCCATATTAATCAATATAAAAAATCCAAGCACATTCTGACCATCATCACCAACAGCATATCAGAGGGTTAATGATCAATGCAAAAGATCCTCCTATGGACGACTATCCTGATCAATGCACTTTCCCCTTTTGCCAATGATAATCATTAATTATCATGAGAAAGAAAAATCATATACACAAGTTAATGCAAAAACTAAACAAATAAAAAACAATAATTAAAAAAGTAAATTTGTGCAGATTGTTCAGATCAGTCATAAATCACACTTTAGGAGAAAGAAAGTAAAAGAAAAAATAAATCAAGAATCAGTGATACATCAGTTTAGGAAACCAAGTATCAAGTAAATTGTGCTCAAGTTTTCTGCTGGTCAGCTGAAAATCGGTTCAAAGTTGACCTTCAGAAGTGGTAGACTCTAGACGTTTTCTTGAAATAACATTTCACACTTACTTTGTATAAATTAAATGCTCAGACCGTAATTCCACACTTCTCAAAGTCTTACATTCTTTTGATTTCTAGTGGTCAGGTCCGGTGGACTGAGTGGTTTGATAAAGATCCTGGAATTATGCACCCAAGATGCCTGGAGCTGCCTTCTCTTAGGTAGGAGCCTAGCGTGCTTCACTAGACCAGCATAATATTTCGACAGGAGATCATTTAAATAAACAGCCGAATCCTTTAGATAAACAGCTGAACCCATAAAATATATATCACTTAATATGAATTCATCAAGTGATGCATTCTTATTGGATCATAGATGGACAACAGATCCATCACAGTTTAGAAAATATTACATTTGGAGCTAATCAGACAGTCTTGAACTATAACTTTAAATAAAAAAAAAAAACCTTAATGAAACAGCTAAACTTAAACAGGACAAAATGTATTGATAACACCCATGAAGAAAAGGAAAAAATTGGATAAACAGGTGAGTGTTAAATTGACAGGATTGTCAACTAACAGAAGCAGAAGAAGCTGTGGAAAACCTGACAAAAAGACATAATTGAATCAGTTTAAATGTACATTTCAGCAAACAAAACTCCATCTTCTCACAATATCTCAGCAAAATGAAGTTGTTTCTTTTTCTAATCTGAAACGATTTTTACCAAAGAAAAACACATAAAAAATATAGAGAAACATTAAAACATTTTTTTAAACTTTCTTTAAGTTTGAGCCGATTTAAAGCTAGATGCCTAATTTTTACCTGGAAATGAGCAAAAACTAATGACATTCATCAATAAAAAATTGAAACGAGTAAAAATATTTAACTATCCGTATCACAGATCCATTTCGGGGAAAAACCTGTTGACTCAACCTATGTGTGAAATATGGAAATGACAGCTTCATGTTAGGGTTCTTTGCTGCAAGAAGTTGTGCATTGGTGCAAAAGGAGCTGTCACAATGAAAGAATTTATGTGCACTAAACTTACAACGAAACGTAAAAGCTTGAAACGACTGCCTTTATTTCCACAACAAAGCTTTTGCTAAATGCACTGAAAAGAGGGATGGGAAGAAAAACCAAAACCTCAGCTCCAGACTCTTTTGTTTGGAGCTGAGGAGAACCATGTCAGTGACCTCATCCCAAACTTGGGCTAGATTTGACTTCAATTTAACTTTAATTTTCATTTTTGTTGTTTTAAGATGTACCTTATTTCAAGTGGTGGTGGTGGTGGTGGTGGTGGCGGGTACTCGTCGGGCAACGGCTGAACGTCATCGTAATCATCTGCACATCAAACACAGAGAATCTAAGATTAAAAGGAGTCATATAACAAGTAACAAGCAGGGATAACAAAAATGTAACCCTAACTTTTTAGATGAAAACTGGATTTGGGACTTTAAACAGATGCAAAAGAAATGCAACAGAAATTAGATAATATCCTTTTTTTTTTGGTAGAAATTATTAGAAGAATAAAGGTAAATTTAATACTGATAACTGTGAATATGCCTACTTCTGATTGGTCCACCATGTTAGAATATATAATAACATTTATTGGAAAAAAAAATCCACATATACAATAGATTAATATTTTAGTTGGAATAATTTATTTTTAGTTTAAACATTGCTTCCTTTTTATGTTGTCTAAAATAAAAGTTTTGAGCAGAAAATATGCTACTTTCACAGAGTGTAACCAAAACTATGCTTATATAAAATACTCAGAATGACTTGTTTAGTCCTAAGTTGCCAAAAATGCTCTTTGCTTTTACTTTACCACTCACCATCATCTTGACTTTGGCTGCAGATGAGAAGAAACAAAAAAGCATATTAGTCTGAGGTTTTCAAAGACAGGTAGTTCTTGATTCATGGGATAAATAGCTCTACTTCACCTCTCTGGGTCTGGGGGTGGTGGAGGTAAACCAAATGGATCAGCTTTTTTCAAATCACTGTCCACACATGTGTTGACAATGTACCCATCTGTAAACATTTTTAAAAAGAGTCAAAATGGTTTACGGTAGCTTTTGTGTGTATGGTAGCACACACTTTTTATAGTATTCTACTGAATACATATTAGAGGTGTGTATTGGCAAGACTTTGATAACAGGATATGTATTACGAGACATATGTCATGGCACAATACGAGTCTCGATATATCCCAAGACAGAGCCAGACAATATTTCACGATATGACTTAAAAATTATCTGAGTATTAATATATTTTTCACAAAAGTAAAATTGTAAAATACATGTTAATTAATGATCAGAACATAAACACGTTTCTTTTATTAAAGCAAATTCGTTGTGCTTTTATTTTGGAAATTTAATGAACATTTAAGTGAAAAACAAATTTAAGACTGAACTACATGTTTGCTTTAAAATAATAAATATCACCTAGGCAGTATTTTACATCTTTTCAAGTCAAATAAAGTACCACAATATGTCATTGAAATTGGGTTTTTTTTCACCCCTTGTAAATACTGGAGAAAGAAGAACTAAATGGAGGAAGTAAGTTAAACTACACTTTACAAATGTTGTTGTGATTTTTTTTTAATTTAAATAATTTTTAACCATAAATCTCTTTCTTTTGGAAGTAAGGAAATGGGTTATGAATTTTAAATGGTTTTGCATTTAATTAATTCTATAGATCCCATATTTGCTTTGAAGAAAAACAGAGATCAGAAGAAGCTACGCTGTATCTCTAAAGTCCATGACAGGATACAGAAAGAGGAGAGTAAGTGCGTTTAAGCTTTCAGACTAGCTGTGACAGAGAAGATCAAGGTGGAGGGGGAACTGCACCAAGAATCAGCTTTACTTTGGTGGTAGACATGAGGTTAACTGGGAATCTTTGTGGATCAAGATGTTTGCAGATGACATTGTGGTACGTGGTGAGAGCAGGGAGCAGGTGAAGGAACATTTAAAGAGAGGGAGGCTTACTTTATAAAAGGAGAGGAATGAAGGTCAGCTTCAGTAAGAAAGTGTATGTATGTATGTAGATGAGAGGGACTCAAGTGGAAAGGTTTTTGGTGTATATAACATGTTCTTGAAGCTTTTTTCTCATGATGTAGGACATACAGGATACAAAGACAATTAAGCTTCAAATTTGTTTTTCTGAGGATTTTTTTTTATTTCAATCATTGTGAATCAGGAGCAGATGCTGTTTTAAAAAGCATGTAAGTTACCGCGGCAAGCTACAAGCTCCCATCTTCGCCCCATTCTGATGCATCCATTTCTAGACGAATGTATGTCTTTGTTTTTTCTTGTCCGAGCTAGCATCTGGCTGGAGAGCTCCGAGATTGCTCGCCATTTTTGTTGCACCAGTAATGTTAGGTTGGGGTTGTGAGGAGCTGTAAGCTAGCAGGAGAGACAGTAAACAAAGGAATCATGGAAAGTAGGGGCAGACTGGGTCTGATGAACTCCTGATCTGCAGAAACTATAACCTAGAAAACAATACAGTTTTTTTTATTTTGACTTAAAAACAGCTTAATCATAATTAAGTGACGAGGAGAAGGAATGAATTAGATTAGTTATTAGATTAAATTGAATTAGAGACTAGTGCAAGGAAGCAGAATGAGATAGTTTGGACACGCTGCTAAAAAGATAGCTAAGGTTGGAGATACCAAGAAAAAAGATGTGAGAAAGACTAAATAGGAGGTCTATGAATGTAGAGAAGGAAGACATGAGGGTGGTTGATGTGATTGAGAAAAGATGCAAAAGAGAGAGTCAGATAGAGGCGAGCGATTAGCTGAGATGACCTAATGAGTGAAGCTAAAAAGACGTAAAATCTGTCGTACCATGAACCAATTTTAAGCATTTATCTGAAGAAGCAAAAGCTCATTTGCTCTGCTTTGTGGTTTCTATGTTTGCCTTTTGTTCTTTTGCATTAATAGACTTGTGATCTAGAATGATCTGAGCTGCGGCAGCAGCTGAGAGAGTCAACGGATATCAGCATCTGCTGCATCTATGATTACGGTTTTTTATACTTTCGATATAACAAAGAACATGATCTTTGGAGAATATGAGAAAATGTGGACATAAAACTTCTAAGATTTGCATGAAATATTAATATATAAATATTGTTTTTAGTGTACAGTCCAATTAAAGGTCTAAATAACAAAGTATAAACTAAAATATTGGTTTTGTTTTTATTACTCACAAAATTGACTTGAGTGTTGTTATTATAGTAGTAAAAATCTTAAATATTTAACTCAATTTCTTTAAGTTTGTCAATCAGCAACAAGGTTCATTTACTGTATTTTGAAGCAGTTTTTAACAATTTTTTAAGGGGGTTTCTGTTTTGGTTTCCTGGATTCATTGTTTTTGTTTGCTCCATATCTTGACTTTTTGAATTGAAACACCTTTTTTTTCTAAGTTTTGGCAAAGAGAAAATCTCATCTTTATAAACTGTAAGTATTTTGTCTTTTTTTAAATATTATTTGAAAATTGTGTGGCAGACAATTCTGATATACTTTAATTTTTTTAATTTAAAGAATATTGGATTGTATTTATCTCAGTAATTGCTTCCAAATATAATTCTTATTGCAGATTTTTGAAGAGTGAAAATTGGAATATGAACAATGTGCAAGAAAACGTTGAAAACTCACAGCTTCCGTTCATGGTGCGAGCAAGACATTTGCCTTCAGGGTTGTTGGCTGCTCGAATTATCTCCAGAATGTCTCCCTGCCGAACGCTGAGGTCCAGTTTTGATCCTCCGCTCCAGTCATGCCGAGCTCTGGTTGAGCGTAGTACTTCAATCTCGCCTTGCAGCTGTAAACAGACCCAACAGTGTGGACGTTTATTTAAGTAAATCCTTTCACGCCAGAGGCACCACTTTGACATGCAAATTGCTGCCTCTGGTCTGATGTTTGGGTTGACATATCAGAGATCTCACATAATTTTTTGCATTTTACCTGGAAGTTTCTCCTTAACTCCATCATTTTCATGTGGTGCTCCAGCGACGGTCTTCTCTCCTGGTCCTGCTGCTTCTTCAAGTATTGTTTCTTTTTGTCCTCGGCGATCCATTTGTTTGTATCCACCTCCCTTCAAAGGAGTGAAAGCGTTCATGAAGCTCTCCACAGCTGCTTCAACCGGTGCATAAAACACAGCTCAAAATGTAACTCTAGAATTCTGGGTAGTGCAAAATCTAACATTTTTTCCAATCCTTTCTGAATTGTATCACCCACTTTCGCTGGAAATGAAATTATTGTTGCAGCAGCAGAAACTGCACTGTGTGATGCAAATGCAAATGTACTTATGGATGACAGCAGAGAGGCTGATTTTTTTCAATGAGTTTACTGATACTTACTCATCGATGGACTCATACACATCCTCTTCCTGCAAAAAAAAAAAGAAAAAGAAGAATCACTTGATCTGAGCTTGTTACAATTTTTTGTAAATTAGACTGATGCGCAGCCGCTTAGATTCTGATCTACGTATTTTTTTTCTGTATTTACCTCATCCACACCCTGTAAACTGGTGTCACTGTCTGGAAAGTCACAAAACAAGTGAAAATTAGACAAATTCAGTGTAAGGAGAAGAGTATTTAAAACAAACTACATTTTTGATTGATTATTTCTGATCGTTGGTTTGTTTTACCGTTTTTGTCAAAGCTGCCGATGTCATCGTAGGGGTCCTTCTCCTCCTCAATGTCTCTGAAATGAACACTTTTGTGAAAAGCTGCGTTTTCTTAACTGTTTAACACCAGAGCTCCAGAGTTTATGTTCTTTGATTTACTGTAACTTTTCTACCGTTAATGTGATCTACGTAATTCCAGTAGATCCTGAAGGAGAATGATCACATCTACGGTTGAAAAGTTACAAAATATTCAAGATTTTGTGTTTAAGCGTTGCTGGTGAGGCCTCAGGTGTTAAAGGGTTAAACAATAGCAACAAAGAATGTAAAATATACAGAAAAAAACCTGACTCAAATCAGATAACATTATTGTGTAAATGCTTAGTAAGCATTCAGATTATAGTGATTCTCCTGCTCCTTTCCGTACGTCTTCGGCAGGTAAAAACTCAAAAACACTTTCAGCGATTTCAGCAATCTTGGTATCAAAACGTTCCGCTCGTTCAGGACATTACTGCTTGTATTTTTGATATTCATAAACTAAAATATTGAGGAAAATATGCCCTATAGGAAAGAATGAAAAAGTCTTGACATTTCAAAATTTTAAGTAGACTATGGGTTGTTCTTTAATCTTATATGGTAATTTAAAAAAATTGGAGTTTAGCTAATATATGAGGAACATGCTAAATTTTTGACTAATTTAGTTTACTGTGAAATTTTAGGCTATTTAGGAGTTAACTAGTATTTAGGCAATGTGCTAGCTTTTTTTGCTTAATTTGGCAACTACTGAGGTTTTTTATGCTAACTTGGAGTTTAGCTAATATTTTAGTAACACACTGACGTTTTTGTCTAATTAAGTTTACTGAGGAATTTTAGCCCAATTTTAGCTAGCTTTTTTGGCTAATTTGGCATCTACTAAGGTTTTTTGGGCTAATTTAGAGTTTAGCTCATATTTAAGCAACAAACAAAATATTTTAGCAAAATTGGCATGTATTAGAGATTTTAAAGCAATTTTACTACAATTTTTTTAGAAATTTAGATCAACTTCAGTGCTCTTTCATACTTCTTTCGCAAGATTACAAATCTTTTAGCAAATTCAACATTTTGCAAATAGCGTTTGCATTTTCATCAAATTTCTTTAAAAATTAAAGTAAATTGCGTCACCATTTTCAGCAAAAAGCTTCAGCATCTTCAGCGAGAACTTTCAGCAAAAAGCATTCACACTAACATTATCGCAGGTAATGCAACTTTATTAGTCTTAAATAATATCTCTATTTGCCTTTTTCTCGGTAATTGAGAACCAAAACCATCAGTAATCATTTATCTAAGACTGCTTTAAATATAGCTTTTTTTGTGAATAGCTGGTGGCACATTAGAAGATGTGAAACTTGTCGGATGCTTACATGGAGGCGACCTGGCAGGGAAGCCTTGTAGGCTTGCAGGATCTGTGCGGAGGCAAAGGAGGAACGGCAACGGATGGCAGGGACATCTTTTTTTCTGCGGCTAAACCATAAAAAGATGAAAAGGATTAAAAAATAATATTAAAAAAAAAGAGGAAAACAAAAAGAAAATATATATATATATATACTTTTTTGAAAGTCATATTTTTTAAGGGCCAAAAAACAACTTAAAAATAATAATGTGCTAAATCTGGAGCAGCAACATTTGAACATTTCCAGTTTTGTCACATCAATAAAAAAAACATTTGATGTTTTCTTCAGTTCATCAGAATAAGAAAAAGGTAAAACAAAGAAATTTTGGCTCATTGAAGCAGTGATTGGACTTACCATCGTTCCTCTTTGGCAGTGGGATGGCAGGTCCTCGTTTAAACCTCAGATAGGGCTCCAGGTTGACAAATGGAGGTCGTTTGGGTTTTAAAGGCATAGCCCCCTCCACAGGTAGAGGCCTCCTTAGTGGGGTCACCTCTCCTAAACTCCTCTGTCGAGATGGAAGAGGTGTTGAGTTGGGGGAAACTCCAGGAACTTGTGGTAGACCTGCATTCAGACCCAATGCCATTGGGGCAAAGTTAGGTCCCTGATGCCTCAGCATCAAGTTCTGCAGCATCTCCCCCGTCTGCTTGATCTTGTTGGGTTCTGCTGGCTGAAGGTACGGTCGCAATGGAGAAACTGCGGGATTTCGAGGTATGGAACCTGGTCTTTGAGGAATAGAGGCTGCCATGGAGTCTGGCTTGGGGTACCTCACCGGGCCAGGGCTTGTTGAAGGAATATGACCCTGAAGTGGCAGTTTGAGGGCCAGTTCGAGCTCTTTCAAAGGCAGGATGCCCCTTCCAATCGCAGGTCGTGGGGATTTTGGTGATCCGCTGTCCCGGCTACTGGTGTCCGAGTTGCTAAACCTTGCCCTCAGAGCCTTCACGTCGACAGTCTCCCCCTAAAAAACAGCAGAGGACCTTCAACTCCACTGCAGCTGCTTTTATTCTCTAACAGGAAGTCAGCAGCAAAGCACCGAGCAAGGCATGCCTTCCACCCTGCAACAAAAAACTCCCACACCATCTTCTACAAAGTGAGAGCGCGCCACACCACCACACCGTTTCCTGGTTTTTTGCAGAACGCAATGGTTGTCATCATTCAAAACAGCAAACACAAAAACAACAAACCAGATTTCTCCCTTTAACCTTTCAGCACCTGAGGCATTGCCGCGCCGCTTTTCTCCTTTAGAATCTACTGGAATCACATCGATCGTGTTAACAATTAAAAAAATGACACTGGAGCTCCAGTGTTAAAGGGTTAAAAATCAAACTTGACTACAATGCAAAGAAAGAATGTAACTTAGGAGGAAACAGTAAAATTCTCTAAGAATACGTTTATTTTTTTCTGCACGTCTTAAACAAATATCATATTTATATCATATTTATTAGTAGATTTCTAAAAGTTCAGTTGGATTTGTTGGTCTTATTTTGAAGTCAAGTCTAAATAAAAGTTTTTAGATTATTTGAATCATGGTGCTTATTTGGATCTGATGTAAAAACTTTGTTCATTTTCAGAACCTGCTGAATCCCTTTTGGGATCACTCGGCTGCTACAATTTAGAGACACCAATTGATCTATGAATTAGAGTGCAGGGAGAAAACCCAGGGAGATTATGTAAACGCCACACAGAAAGAACCCAGGGCCTTCTCACTGTAACCCTCTCCTGGGAGTACCAAGGTCTAAGACAGGGGTGTCTAAACTTTTCTGCTCAAAGGGCCAAAATCTAACTGTGATCCTGGTTCTTGGGCCAAATGCAATGATTTTGTATATTTCAGGAATAAAATCAGAAAATAAAGAATATTGTTTAAATAATTAATTTGATTTTTTTTTCTATCAAGGTAACATTCATTAGAAAGAATAAAAAGTAAGAAACATTTTTTCTTTGAAACCTCTAAATAAAACAGCAAGGCCTCACTGCCCATTTTTAAACAAAAGGCCCCTCAGAGGGAAATGAACATTTTCTATCTGGGTACCGAAGCTGTGGAACGCGTTATCATTGAGCATTTCGGCAGGCCATTATTAAGAAACTTCTTAAAACCCACTTTTATTGCCAATCATTTGACACTTTGAGACTGTGTTTTACTGTTTCATTGCTTTAGCTCTCCTTTTATCTTGTTTTTGTCCTTTTATGTCACTTTTTTTTTTTATCTCCAATTGTACTTTCTATTTATTATTCTTTTTAATATTTTATCTGTTGTTTTTATTGTTCTTTGAACTTTTAATGACAAAGGTCATTTTACGGCGCTATCTAAATTAATTAAACTTAAACCAAAACTTGAACTTAAACTTTAGGCAAGAGTGTTAATTACTACACCGATGAGACAATCATGTTCTTGAAAACTTGAAATGGGTCAAAATCACTTGAAATGACATCACTCACAGAAAAAAAGCTAAAGTAACCAAAGTTTTTTTTTGTTTAAAGCAATTCAACCACTCAATCACAGAGTCAAGTTTGGAAAGTCTCTTTTATTGATATTTTTTCACCTAACTGGTGTTACAAATTGATATTTTTCTTGACCTTTTCTTTATATTTGAGATTTTTATTTCTTTTATTTTTTTCAGCTTAAACGTCATGCGTACATTTTCAATCGGGTGGACTATTTTGACCTTGTCAGGAAACCAGACACCGGGGGGATGACATTCAGAGAGGGAAACCCCATTATGTCCCCTCACAGCTGCAAAAAGAAGACTTTAGTCTGACCTAAAAAGGTGATCAACAATCATCTGAGCCTGAAATGACAGATTATTTTGCAAAAACTACAAATGTTTGAGTTCATCTTACAGTGAGAGTGCTACCAAAACTTCTGCAAAACTGAGAACTTTGTCTTAAAGGAAAGTTGCGCTTATAAAAGTTATGTTTTTCCCTTTATATGGGGTTTTTAACAATACTTTGCAACAGCAAAGCGATTTATTAGATCTACTTTTGAAGAAACCGATGAATTAACAGCTGAGGGTGACAACACCATAAGTTTGGTGACATCATGACTGGCAAAATTTAAACATTTCTAAAGATCTCAAGAACCTTTTGCAATACTGTGTAAGTTTTGCTCAGTGTTTCCCGTCACTTTTCTATTTAATCAGTCTGTTAGTGCCGTAGTTGCCACATTTCTGTTCTTGCAGTAGCACAGTACTGACGTTTATTTTGTAATTGAAAGGTGTTTCCTGCATTTTACACTCAAACATGTATCTTCAAAAATGAACATTTCACACATGAAAAAAATAACTGCAACTCTATTATCTCCAAACAACATTTCACAGTGTGATAACTTTAAAAATGTCTCTCTTTTCTTTTTGTTTTTTAAGAAAAACTGCTGAAGATAATGCAGCTCTTCTGGTGTTCAGGCTTCTTCTGCTGAGTCAGGAAACCATTTCTTCCTGTGCTGCTGTATGAAACTTTAGATTTAAAATTACTTTAAGTCATCATTACCAGTCGTTTGTGCTTAACTTCTTTAAATTAAAATATCTTTAATCTGAATATGTTAACTTTCTCTTATTGTGTTATTCAAAAAAAGTTCAAATCTTCCTTTCTCCAACCTTTTCATTCAGTCTTTTCTTACTTTTATTGACTTTTTCCTCCAGTTTGAGTTAAATTTCTTTCTTTAGAGTTCCATTGGTTCTGCATGGTTGTCAGTACTGTATATTTCCATTGCACCTCTGTTTTAGAGGGGGTGTCTTGTGTAATTTCAGTTTTCAGGGGATGATCACTCACACAAAGAACTGTTGACGTGTTTTTCTGAGGAGGAACTCATCATTTCTGGTTTAAAGCAACACCATCTCAACAAAGCTCAGTCAGTCTCATGGGGTCTTAAATAAGGTAGAGGTGACAGTTGACTGCCTTATTTCTTTAATCATATTTACTTTTTACACATTTTCCCAACTTACTTCATTTTTTTTGGTAAAAATAAAAGTAAGTAAATATTGGTTTATTTTCCATTAGATTTGAATTATTTATCCAAACAGATAAAAGTGCACATTCATGTAGCACACTTATTAATTCCCAAATATGAAAACCGATCCAGTAAAGTTCACTGTTCTGTATATATTCTGAGCCAGTAAAGTGATGTCTTTGAAATTTGTGGTTAGATGTAAAAATGTATTTGAATAAAAAAAAAGGCAATGTGAATACATCTTTTAGGCATTCATTTTCACATAAATCTCTTTACAGGATTTGTTCTGTCCAACTTAGCCAGTGTTTATTTAATAGAGAAACACAGGAGATAATCTTTAATATATTTAATATAAAAAGACCCCATAAATATATATTTTCAGCTTTTGAAATAGGTAAAGGTGGACAAAACTGAGTTATATTATCAGGGAAAAATATTCCCAATAGCACTCTTCTTGTAAAATAGTTATTACTTTTACTTGAATACTGTAATACGAGGAGTATTCTTCTGAACCATAATTATCACTTTTACTGGAGTTTTCTATTCCTAAAGGTACTCCTCTTGTACCATAGTTATTACTTATACTTAAGTAAATTTTTGAAGAGGTGGTACTACAAATGTTCCCCATTTCTTGTTAATTTAATTGTTAACATTTACTCTATATGTCAAAAAAAGGTTTATGATAACCAGAAAGACTATGAATACAATATTTTCATGATTTTAATAATCAGATATTACTAAAACTTGTATTGAGTATCTTAATCGCTTTTTGTCAGTTACTTTCATTCGTTTTACTTAATTCATAAATATTATTTAAACTTTACTTTAGCAATATCAATAAGAAGTAACTCTAACTTGAATAGAATTTTTGATTACAGATCTCATGTAACTAAAGTCAGGCATTGACCTGTTCATATTTATTACATTTTGCCTTTAATTGTTTTAACCTCTTAGTTTTTCCTGTTTTTTATTGTACTTTTATTGAGATTTTATATGTCTGCTGTCGTTTGAATTCTGATTCTGAAGGCGCCTTATAAATAAATAAACTTGAATTTGTTTATTTTTTTGTTTAAACGCATGAAACGTTTTTCCTTGTTCATTTGGGTTTACAGCTTTATATTTGGTGTAAAGGCAAACATTAACTAGTTAAAACATTTTCTCATATTTCCTCATCATAAACGAAAAATCAGAAGCTTTTTTTTGTCTGTCTTAAAATGACGACAAATGAGGCTCCAAAAACGGTTTCTGTTTTTTTATCAGACCTTTTCTGGAAAAATGGTTTGTAGAGCAAAATTGCTGCTCATTTAGACTCTTTTATTTGCCAATTATCAGTGTTTGCTTCAAAGAAGCAGAACATTTTTAGTTAATATTTAACAAATGCGCTTAATTTAGAAGAAATATTTCACTTGTTGAAAAGAGGAAGAGCCTGTTTTAGCTGGTGTGACTGCAAACGTTTCTGTTAGCGATCAACCAGGTGTAAAAATAAAATGGAACAGAAAACACAGTTTGAATTTAAAAATAAAAATGTATGTCCAACATTTCATTTAATGGATTTTCGTGTATTTAAGTTAGATTCATAGTTTTCTGGAGAAAAATAAATGCATATAATTTTTTTCTGCTCAGTATGGAACACTAATTACTAAACATTTATTTAACCAGGTAAGTTATCAAGAACAAATTCTTATTTATAATAACAACATGGAATCTAATCAGGGATACTGACTGTTTTTTTTTTTTTTATTTTAGAGCTCCTTCAGCAAAAAAAGTTTTTTTTTTACTTGATGTAAAGAAGGAAATTATTCACAGAGAGTAACAAAAAGCAAATTAAAACTTCCAAGAAACAGAATTTTAAATGGTGAAATGAATGCTTTCTGTTTTCCTTCAAAAGTGTTTTCAGGGTTAAACTCTTCGACTCTGCAGCTTTCTATTTGTAACATGTAGGTCTTTGTGACAGAAGATGCTTCAGAGTCATTTCCTGTCTTTTTTTTTTTGCTTTGAACTCTCCTAATTTTAGGACATCACCTTACTGATTTAAAATCAGCTCCCGACTGTGACAGCAAATGCATGAACCTGTTTAATAATTATAATGATGTTGCGATACTAACAGTCAAATGCTTTCTGGGCTTCACTCGCCCTAATTTCCATACTTGCTCATGAATAGCTTTATGACAGTCTATTTATACTGTTAACATGTAAAAAGCAACATTTGAAGAACTCTGCGTGTATCGTCAGATCACAAAGTCGAACAGGACCAAGAGCAGGAAGTGTTAGCAACCACACATTTACCTCAGGTAGCATCCTGCACCGGTTGCCATGGAAGCACCCTCTGCACTAACATATTGCGAGCTATGTTCTTTTTTTCGTTCTTAATACACAGAACAAAATTAGCATTTAAGAAAAAAATTCTTTGCACCACAATGAGTGCACGCCATCGCACAAGCTCCAATTTCAACAGCAGTGTGTGAGTGCGCGCACGTGTGTGAGTCTCGTCTCCTCGATACATTAACTTAGGCAAAGCCACAGTGCAGGTGTGCAGAACCCTAACAGAAAATTCAGGACTGTTTACTGCAGAAAGAATAAATGATGGAGCAAACAAAACATCTTTCTTATTAGTAGTTTCTAAGTTACCTTTGACAAGATAGAATACATTTTTATGATCAAATTCATTATTTTTATTCTTCAAGAGCCCCTGATGACAAATTTGTGTCATTTATTGAATCTAACAAACTGTTTTTAGAAACATAACTGAGTTGAAAAGAAAGCATGACTACATGAATGAGTGAATGGTAAGTTGATTTATTTAAAAAAAAAACAACTGTCAACTTAAACTATACTATTTAGACTAGTAATCGGTAAAATATTAGAGTAATTTGAGTCTATTTAAATACAAAAATAGAAGAGTAAAAGCTATCTGTCACTGAAAAGGCTGTGAATGTTTAACAAGTTAAGTCTGAGTAATAAAGCTTTCTTTCATCAGCTGCTGGACGTTTGCTGTCCAGCTCCTACTTCCCCTTTTTTATACTATGAAGGAATACTATTTTTTTTTTTTTTTTTGCTATTTCAGTTCCAATTCACATCAGAAAAAAAGGGACCCAAAGTAAATCAAAACAAACTGTTCAACAACAACAAAAAAAAGTGTTCTTGAAAACTTAGGAGGTCAAGGGGAAGTGGTCAGAGTGACAGACAAACCCGAGAAAGAAGTGAAGTGGGGAAAAGAGCAAACTGTAAGAACAAGAAGAAAGCTGTTTGGATTCTCTCACCATGTTTTCCTTTAGTGATGATTTATCAGAGGAAAAGCTGCTCCATATCAGGAAAATCCTGAGTATCCAGGCTGATCGCTGCCGTTAGCACAGCCACATGACCTGTGTCGGTAACCCTTCTGAAAGGAGGAAATGCTCTGAAATTCACATTTGGTAAGAAGGGGGCTGTCAAAAGGAGCACGAGCCTGACACCACTGACACGATGACACTCGGTGGCATCTTCCTGAAAGGTTTTTTTTTGTCACCACAGTGCATGTGATAAAATGCAAATCTTGTCGAGACAACACGTGTACTAGAGTGTGCTAAAACTACTGAAAACTCCTGGACAAAAACACAGAGCAGAACGAGAAACAATTCTGGAATTTTCATTCAAGTGAACAAACAAAGAAACCATCTGATAAACAAAAATCCCATCGTAAATGAACTTCCACATTAGGAAACAAGGATTTATGGAAAAACTGTTTATTACACAATTTTTTTAATTGTAAATTAAAACATGTGTTTAATGTCTCCAATCATCTTTTGATCTATTGTAAAAGAAGCCCTCCCTATGGACCTTTAATTAGTGCTGTTATGTGATTTTTTTGTGTGCGACTAATTAATTAATTATGACCTGTAATTAATTAATCTAGATATTCTTATTTTCAATCAAAATTATTTATAGTTGCTGTTAAAAACTTCAATTTGAGGTATTTTCGTTTGAATTTGGGACACTGTGGTACAGTTAAATATCAAAATGCAAAAAAAAAGGTTTTTTTTTAGTTTGACAAACTTCCAACATTTACTTTTATGGGAGCCATATGGGCAATTGTAGTTCACCTTACTCCCAGTAGGGGGATTCTATATTTAACGGAAGACGTCACAAATGTGTGTCAGGTATTTTGGCCCAGAAGGGCAATGGGTTTTTGACCGCTCGCTGGCACGCACGCACGCAGGCTTGTCGTGTCACACACAAGCATGTACGCACAGGCAAGGATGACAGAAAATAAATGTCAATGAGTTTGCATAAAGTTGAATGACAAGCAAACAAATGTTCGTCAACCTCACCCTGGGTAAAAATACTCTCAGTAGCTGAGTTTTATGCTTGGCTCCTTTAACAACTTTTACACCACCTAGAGCAAAATAGATCTAGCATAAACTAGTGGCTAAAATAGATGTTGTATTGCCTTCCTTACCAAACAACACCGATTTGAGGAAATCAATGATATCAGTGATATTTAAAATCTAGACTTCACAGATAATCCAACAGATTTTTGATTTCAGTTGCTTGGAATTTTACAACTTCAGTTTGAAAGATTTTTAGTGAGGATTGCTGTGACAGTGTCAGATAAGAGAAGTAACGTTCATTATTAAGTTTTTTTGTGTGTATATGCAGATACATGTTTTGAGCAAAATGTCATAAAAGTTTGCCTCTTATTATTACAAGCAACGTGTAACTAGTAGTATTAAAGTTGTTATGTTGTCATGAATGACTCATTCTTTAAAATAAAAAGTTAAGGATAAAAAACAAAAAAACAAGAGAAAAATAATGAGATAAATGATCCACATCACAAAAACAGAAATACTTAAATATTGGAGAGAAAACTGGTATTCAAACCCTTAATGTATGTATTGATGTAGGCTGTTATTCCAAAGTGTATCACAACAGCAAGATCAATGATGTTATAGTTTTGGAATGAAGCAGAAGAGAAAATTATAGAAGGAGGAAATGAGGCATGAGGAGGTGACACCGGGGGGAATTGAACAATTTAGACTTTGTTTCCATTACCGTAACAACTCAAGGCTCTGCGCTTTAAATAATTCACTTTTTGTGACAAACAATTTAAACTTAAAAATACAACAAGAGTGAAGTTCTAACAATTTATTTGATATTTATTCTCATCATATAATGTAACCAGGATAATGCTTTTCAAACTGTGGATTATCAGATATAAACGGACTGCACGGAAGCAACTATCTGATGCAAGAAAAAGAGATTAGCACAATTAATAAAAAAATAAATAAAAGCAATTAAAATTTATGTTATTAATTAATCACAATTAACACAATAATTTTACCTTTAATTATGATTATGCTGTTTTTCGCAAATATAAAAAAATCTGTAATTTTCTTAGAAATAGCTTCTGCAGAGCAGCAGGAGTTCAATAGAAAGAGATCTTTAGTATGTAGTAAGCCTGCCCTCACACCCCATCATCCCTTGTTTACACACTCTTCCACTATAGTATAGCGCCTCAAACCCCCAATCATACATTACTGGTGCAGCAAAAACGGTCAGCAATATTGAAGCTATCCAACAATCAGTTTTGAACAAGATGGACACTCAGACAAGGAAAATAGGCGTACATGGATGTATTGGAATAGAGCAGAGCAGGGAGCTTGTGGCCTGACACTTGTAGCACATTTGTAATTGCATCACTTCAACAAGCTTTTTCAAACAGCATTTTTTCATCTGCTCCTGAATCACCAGCATCTGACTAAAGAAATACTCAGGATTTCAATTTTAACTTTAAATTTCTTTATACATGTCATCCATCATAAACATGTCAAAAACACCAAAACAAGATTTTTATTTAAGTTGGCCTTTAAACTGTTTCTCAGTACCATACAACGTATAGGTTTATCTTTTTTCTTTTTGGATTTCAGAATCAGAGAACATGAATAGTAGAATGTGGAGCCCTTTTTTTAAGTGGAAAAAAAAACGATTTATTTTTGCCTAAATGTATCCTGAGAACTTTCATTAAATGAGGACTTTGATCCTAAAATAAAGTAGAAATTAAGGAATAAAAGACAGATTCTGAAGAAAGCCTCGTGTGAATCCAGATTACAACTGTCCAGTAATTTATGAAATCCTGCACTGCAATTAACTTGGAATTAAACTATAATTGAAAAGCTTTTCCTTTCATTTTTTATTTTAGAGTTTACAATAAAGAGTTGATATCCAGGGAGTTTGTTTCCCGAGCTGTAGTTGTTCCAGGGATGGTGCAGAGAGAGTCCAAAGGGGTGGGGGTCCCAACAGAAACTCCAGCATCACCCACTACTCTTCCTTCTATAAATCCAGGGTGAGGGCTGTACCCAAAGTGAGGCTGGATTCCTGCAGGGAAGCTTGATGGTAGCCCAACTGGAGAGCTGATTGGTACCCCGTTCCAGCCACTTGCACCCTGATTTCCCAGAAACCCCGGCTGAGCCCAAGGCATCATGGTGGGAGAGAATGGAAGGCCCCCGCCTTGCTGTGAGGGGAACATGGAGAGGATCTGATCTTTGGAGAAGGTCTCCAGCGGAGGCTCTGGGAAGATGAACGAGGTTAATTTAGTTCTACAGATATGCCTTTATCAACCCAATCAAATCGATGTGAGAAGACATTTCAAAAGCTGCTATAATGTGGCCGATGAGGTGTCTGATCTCTCGTTGGGGTCACGTTGTCGATGTCTCTGTCTCGCGCTCGTGTTTCCTGGCTGCAGGGGTATTCGTGGTTTGTCTCATCTGCTCAGCCTCTAGATGGGAGGATGTGCAGACGCTCTGCTGGTGGCCATCTTTTAACCCTTCTTTGCTACTGATCTGTGAGCTCCAGTGTCATGGTTTTAGGCATCCCGCGTTTGCTATTCTTGCAGTTGCAGTTTATATTTGTCTTTCTTTGACATATTTGGAGGCTGGAGGCCCCATGTGCCGCCTGCATGTTACCGCATCTAAAATACTTTCATTACCGCAGTGTTAACACAATGCAGAGGTGCTACAATTCACACAAACCTTTATTCATTTCAAGCACATAAAGTGGATTTTTTTGATAATTATGTTTTATGTTATTTCTCCAATTGTCCCAGATGGGAAAATAAAATAAGAAGTAGTTTCTGGTATGCAAAATAATATTATCTTACCTGTTAATTGTGCAGCCATGTCTATTAAAGAAAGAAAAAAGAAAAAGAAAAGCAGACCTTGAGTCAGAACATCATCTCCATCATCAGACAACATTTGTTCCATCACTCACCCAGTTGACCGGTGGAGGAGTTCTCTTGGGGTGACAGAGGCTGTGGAAGTGGACTGGAAAACACTTCCATTAGTTCATTACTGCAGGAGGACTGAAGATAGAAAAAAGTACAAGTACACACATATATAATATATTTTTAATACCTGCTGCTTTTTGACATTAACAAAGCTGCACTTGTTTTTAAATTCCCAACACTGATTCACAAATGAATGCAAGATAATCAAACTTAAACATACTTCAAGGTACAATAGTGGAATATTAACATCTTGCTCATTGACAAACATTATTTTGTCTTTTTTTTTTTTTTTTTTTTAATCGCCATTTCACAAACATCTTGAGAGCTGCTGCATTGAGGACAGTTTTGGAGTTGGGTTGGGCAAATCGATCGAAGTATTGATCGATACCAAGATGAAGTATCGAAATTACTGTGATAAAATCGATGCTTTCGTTGCAGTTTTTCTTCAATACGTACAGCAAAGAGGTTGAATTTACTTATGGAGTTCAGGCAAGAGCAGCGTCTAACTGTCTGCGGTGTTTCCAGATTGAGCAAATAACACCTCAGTTTGAGTAAAAACACACACAGTTTGTGCAGGATTGTGGTAACATTGTCTTTCTGTGTAAACAGTGACTCACCTCCTCTCACCTCCCTGCTTCATCTGAGAGCAGAGTACGTCATTAAAGAGCAAAATATTGCAAATACTTGGAATGGATTTTTTTGTTGCATTGTTGATGTTTTTTTTATTTATTACAGTGTTGCTTTTGTTTGTTGCTCAATAAATATTGCTTTAATTATCTAATAAACATTTTTTATTAACTGAAAGTCTCAGTCCTGTGCTTTATTTATACGTTTCATTAACAAAAAAATTATATTTCCGACATAATTCTAAAATACAACATTTCAAGAAAATAATATCGGTTTTGATTTTGGCGATACTAGCCCTGTAATTATTTGGTATTGGATCGATACCCAAATTCTAAGTATTGCCCACCGCTATTTCGGGGTAATACCCCCTCAAATCTTCAGTTGAAAACAGCAGATTATTCGTGTTCATCCCGTAGATCCTCATGTTGAGTGTTGTGTTTGGTACCTGCTGTGACTGTGTTGATGACAGTTCAGGCTCTTTGTCCACATTCTCAATTAATGCTTCCTAGAACACAACAAATTATGGTTTCAAAACCATGACATCTTTTTGAGATGTTAGAAGAAATGAAGATTTTAAGAAATTAGAACCTGAACTGGAGACACTAAAGTGTTTATTTCAATCACAGAGGAAATATTCTGAAAACAAAGTAGAACATAAAGATGTAAGAGCAACGAAACAAATGTACAGGCTGTTATTATCAGAGGTGTTCTTCTGACTTGTGCTTTTGTGGGTTCCCCTAAAGGCCTTGGGTCCACTTTCTGACAAACTTCTTTTATGTCAAGAAGAACTGGATCTGCCTGGAATACAGAGATGAAGACTCAGCAAACAAACTCACAAATAAAAAGCATGAACGTCATTTAACCATTTCCCATTTTAATATTTAATGGTTCACACTTAAGTCAATTATCTATAATAAATATATATTTTTAATTCATATTAATGATCACAGGTACATTAACATTTAGAAAGACAATATATCACTTCTTCTTAATTCTTTCTTTCTTACAATCATATTAAATAAATCCAATATGACTTGGATGTTTATTCTGTTTATATAGCTGGATATATGTCTATTTATGAATCCCTACATTGTCAAGATGATGGAATCATCGTCTAACATTTTTTTTCTAATCAATTGGTTTGATATATTTGTGTTTTGGACTTCTTTTTTTGTCATATGTAGCATATTTCAAGTTAGAATCAAATCAATTAGGAAAAAAACATTTAGCAGTAATTCCACCAAATGTTTGCCACCTTGTTGAAACTTTTAAAATCTGACTTCATCTATATGTTTTTTTATTTCGTAAGTGTTCCCAGTGGTCTTTTAATTATGATTGTACTGTTTCTTTGTAGACATTTCTTAAGACAGTTTCTGCAGAGCAGCAGGAGCTCATTAGAAATTTACCTCTGAGTTGTGGGTGGAACTGTTGGCATGGAGTAAGCCTCTGCTTATTTCCCATCATCTCTTTGTTTACGTTCTTATTTTCTTAAGTGTTCTGAAGTATGAGAAAATGCTACAAGTGCATGTTTCATTGAAATGAGTATTTAAATATTTTTACAAAGTATTTGAAAACCTTTTTTTTTCTTTGGAAGGAAAGCCTTTACATTTACAAAATATCTTCCTTAATTCAGAAATTTTTAACAAAAAAAAAAAAAAAAAAAAAAAATCAGTAAAACCCTTTTTCTAATAGGAGATAGAGGTGTTGCACAGATTATCCACAGTTATTAGTCATTTCTTGTCCAAGAAATCCATTTGAAAAAAGAAATTCTGTAATTTTGCTTAATACAATCACAGTACCTGCAGACTACAATGTTGCTCGACGTGTCCTTTGATTATGTTTTATTTTAAATTATGTGTGCATTCATACCAGATTAGCTGTCTTGATGTAAAACAGAACATAAGAATCTTCATGTTGATAAATGTAAGCCAGAGCTCTGGGGTCGGACGTGTCTTTCGTCAGCGAGCTGATCCTGCTTTTATCCTGGTCATGGAGAACATACTGGAAAACACAAAAAGAAACAAAATGTTTTTGTTACGTCTCTTTCAATTAGATTTAAAAAAACATTTAGTGCTGCAGAGCACTTTAGACAATAAGTTCAATGTTTACATTACTAGTTAATTCTAAATGTTTGGTCTTAGCATTGTTTGCTTCCATTAGCATTTTTTCCTTTAAAAATGATCAAATTAGTAGGAAAAAAGTAAGAAAGAGACTAAAAGTGTAATTATTTCAGTGCTGGTTATTTACCAAAAATATCCCTGCAAAACATCTGCTTGCAATGTGCTCTCTTAACACATTTGAATATTTAAGAAATATTGCAGAACTGTTTCAGGTGCAAAATTAATTATTGGAATTTACCTACTATAGATTTTTCAATTTGACAAATTTAAATTTAAAACAAGTAACAACTAATATGAAAATTACATTCTAGATAGGCATGATTACGTGTTTTTTCTGGAGCATTTACAAATGATTCAAATACCAAAACAACAAACATTACTTTCTAGGTGCTCCTGAGTCATTTTAAACAGACACAGCATGTGCTCGTTTTGTGCGGGTGGAACAAGAATCACCTGCCAAGTTTTAAATGCTTTTTTGTTTTACTGTTTCATAGGAATAAAAAAAATGTTTTTTTTTTTTTTGGTTTTTTTTTTATTTTCATAGTGAAAGACAATTAATGAGTTGACTCACCCCAGTTCTTTCATCCACGATTTTCAAACCACTGGAGGAAATTTTTAGCCAAATCTTCTGTTTATGTTTCCCTTGTTTTCTTGCAACAGCCTCCAAGCCCTTTTCACACATGTGTGCAACACACACACACACACACACACAATAGCACACATTTGTCTTACTTAAACATAAGCATGAAGCAAAAAAAAATGTTAAGAGTTCAAATTAAATATCTGTGCCTGAGACACAATAAAAAATAATTAAAGTTCAACAGAGAGACGTTTAAGGGTCCACATGGATGAATACACAGAGGTTAAAATAAAAGCCCAAACATTTTTGAGGATCAATCTACTTTAAACAATGAAAACAAGTCAATAATTATCATAAAGATTTGAAATTGCTCCAATAAAGTCTTCTAATTAAAAAACATATTAAACGGCTTTAAGAGGAACAAGCAAATTGTAATTTAAAAGGTTAAAATAAACTACATGAACATTTTGGAGAATTTAAACAAGAAAATAAAACAGAAATGTAAAGGTCAATCATTAAAAGTATAACATTTAAGGCTTTGACTCAATTCAAAATAAAAGAGAAGTTTAAACTTAAGGTTTAAATGTTTATGAATAAAATGCAGGATTTTCAACTATTATCATAAATGTTGAATAAATTGATGAAGTAATAAAAATCAGGAAAGACCAACTGAATTGTTAAAGCCCCTTCACTGAGCAGGGCTGCTCATTCCTGGTCCTCGAGATCTACCACCCTGACTATTTTCCAGATCTCCAAGCCCTGCCACCTGCTGATTGGCTCAGTCAGATGTCTCCACAATCTGATTGAAAGGACACACCTGGTCCAGGTAATCAGCAGCAAGCAGTACAGGGAGAGCTGGAAAACAGGCAGGGTGGTAGATCTTGAGGACCAGGAATGAGCAGCCCTGACTGAGAGTATCTTTGGATTTCAGAAAATGTGAAATTATGCTAAAATTAATTGTTTTTCAATTAACTATATAGCAAAAAATACACTTTCAACTTCTTATTATTGCATGAATTTCTTTTGAATGTGCTACAGTGCTTGTATGACATATATCCAACATGGTAGGTCTATGTAGAATTGTGCAAAAACAAAATCAGTTTCTAAAATACAAAATAGGAGCAATTTAAGCTCGAAATATTTATTTTTGGACCACCATCGATCAGTCAGACCGTGCTGTCTCCGTTTTACTATGTGTGTGGTTCCTTGCTCTTTCCATCCCAAAATGCCAAAAAGTTGAACTCTCACTGGATTATGCCGAGTCCCACACGGTCAAGTCCTAGTTTCAGTTATTTGCCTGCAGGAAGACCCATGTCATATTTACAAAAGCCAATTTTCAAAAGCAGGAATTTTCCCACAATCCTTTTTTTTTTTTTTCATTTTAACCTTGTGCATTTTTTTCTTTCCAAATGTCTTTTTCACAAAAGTTTTAGCAAACGTTTTAAAAAAAATAATCCAATAGTAATATTAATAATTTATTGCAGCAGCAAAATTATCCCACTTTTAAATAGGTCTCGTTACCTTCCTGTTCTCCCAGAACTTATGTCACATGAAGTCATGTTTTCGTCTGGTATTTTATTACAAATTCAAAAGAGATTGACTTTGAACAAAAGCAGACAGCGCCAGGTTTGTTTTGGCAGATGTGGACAGATCACCTTCAGCTTCATCATGGAGTCCCAGCACATTTTCTCTCCGTGTGCGTCAGGTACTGGGTCCAAGCCAATCAACTTGGCCCTGTAGCGAACCCCGTCACCGTGGAAACGGGACATGGAGTCAGTGAGTTCTCCTGGGAACCCTGTGGATGGAGAGGATGAAGGAAACTTTGCGCACACGCAAATAAATACATATCTGTGTTTCATCTTGTAATCCATTTCCGTTCATTTGAAGAATATTTGTGTATTTGTGATACTAATACATGTAATGCCTTTGTTCGTCTGTTTGCAAGAACTGTGTTTATGTTTCTCCATGCGTGTCAACGATGAGTGCATCTTTATAAATAGCTTCTCTGTTCAAGGATGAACCTGTTTATATCTTTTAATTAATGTCTTCTCTTCAAGTAATCAAATTGAGGAAGACTGTTTAGGTGATCCCATGCCAAAGTTTAAACTCTTTTCCTGGAATTTAGTGAATGAGGAGATGTTTTTATGGCTAGTTTGATGGGTTTTGTTAGTTTGTTTTGGGTTTTTTTTCAAAGCAAAAGGTCCACTCTTCTTCAGCCAAACTTGAGCTCCACAGTTTACTGGTTTTAGTCACCATGATGTCAAACTGTATTCCAAACAATGACGGGTCAGCAGTTTCACAGCATTACATAAAAACAAGTTAAATATCAACTTACCGGTATATAAAGACTCCCACGAGTGTAGATTTGGCTCACAATATTCTTTTCTTGCTTATTTTTCTTTTTTTTCCACAATAAAAAATAATTCTACTACTGTTTTGTGCTGAAATGTGATAGATTTAATCAAAGCACTCATACTTTACCCACTATTAAGAAATCAAAGTACCAAAATGGAGTGAGATGAGATCCTTGGTCCTTGCAAATGTTTTAAAGGTTTTATGTTAGCACACTGTAAAAAATATAAACATTGAATGAATAACCAAGAGTTCTGTAATTTGTTAAACCTAAAATTATTAGTTTTCATCAAATTAAAATGTTGAGTTGATGGTTTAGTCAACTTGAAAATGTAATTTGATAAAAGACAATATTTTTTAATGTAAGAAATTGCAGAAATTCTGATAATTGAGCTAATGTTTCACTTTTTACAGTGCATTTAGACTGTTACTAAAAAAGAAAATCCAATGAGAATAAATTAATCAATTATATTTTATAAAAGAAAAATAGTGTATTTAAATCAAAAATATTGTTCTAGAATTTACGTGATATATGAAAGCTCTGAACGCGTGACACTAATACAATTTAGAGAGACGATTTCAAATTTTACTACCAAGAGTTGCATTAAAAGACGTAGAAAAAGTCAGGAATTCTAAATACAGTGCCGACTTAACTCAGACAGCATACCAAACAGCGATAATCTACATTTGTGCCCAGATTGTATATTTTTTGGCTCATCAGCAACATTTCCACTTTTATATGTCACAAAAGGATGTCACATCATCATAAAGTTGTTACAGTTGTGTAATTGTTAACGATGTCCATAGAAGACCTGGTACATTTGCAACAAACTGCAATTTATACACCCAACAAAAAGTTATTTTTCAAGCCTTCAAGTTTGGAAATGCTTCAAAAGAACTTCCAGTTCAACGCTTTGGAAAATGGTAAATGACGAACAAACGTGCTTCCCCGAAGCAGGAACGAGGGAAAAGAACTAAACAAAGTCTCACCTGAAAATAATTTCCCATCAGATTATTGAACTCACTGTCCCCAGAGAAAGGGCAGGGATGTTCCTTCCAGACACTGCCATTTATTTACGCTAAATTACACGATGAGTCTTTGAGAAGAGCTCATCTCTACAGAATAAATATTTAGATTTAACTAACATGAGATCAATCTCAGGGGTAAATGTGGGATGACACTAACTGCTTGAACTTCTGATCTCTTTTTCTGGTTATTATTATAACCAATTCCAGACAAGAATTAAAATAGAGGAAGCTAAAATAAGAGAAACAAACACATACATCACAGTAGCCTAAAAAAAATAATAAAATCTAACATTACATGATTCTTCAAATCTTTTTAATTTTGTTGTAATTTGGATTATTTTTAATTGATTTTCAGACTTTATTCAACTTTAATAGAGAGAGTTAAACAGCAGCCTCAAACCTCTTGTGCTGGATGGCGGCCCGGCTCTGACAGAATTTTGGCCCGATGTGGGAGGATTTCCAGCTGCTTGCTCCATCTTCATCCAAGTGGGAGTTCAGAGCACAAATCAACAGGGATCCTGTGAAAACAAGGTAGCTGCCACTCAGTTGATAAGGGAAAACAGCTGAACAGATTAAGAGAGTGTTGTATGTTTGTCTATGTCAAGACGCTGGAAGAAAAATAATAATTTAAAAACAGAGTTTGCGTTTTTGTGAAGTGGAGTGCTTTACCTGTAGGAAGTCTGCCTCGACTTCAAAGCCCGCCTTTGTGTCATATGATAAAACTCGCAGTCAAAGGTCAGGCTGTAAACGTACTCGTCATATATTAACGTCCACTGGGAGGCTCACATGCATGGGAACGAACGCTTGAGGAAAAGTGAAGAGGCTTCGGATGAAAACAGAGGCCATACACTGCGCTTTCCCTCTCAGAGGATGCACTTGAGGTCAAGCATTTCCCCGAAGGACAAACTTTCAAAAGCAATTTCCTAAAATAACATTTGGGCCCTGATAAATAATTGCTTGTTGCAGGGAAGAAATTGACAGAAAAGACATTTTTGAATAAAACTGCATTTCAAGGTCATGAATGCTAATAAAGAAAGAAGCACAGAAGCTGGAAGCTTCCTTTTTTTTCAGTCAGACTTTGCATTTAACCTCTTAATTGTTCCACATATGCGGCCATCACATTTTGGGTTAAATTATCTCAGTAGCTAATTCTGTTTAACTGGGGCCCCTATGACATGTAGAGGGTTACTTTGGGTCTTAGGAGGTTAATTTTCAAGAATGTTCCATTGAGACTGTAATGTTATCATATCTTTTTTTTTTTTTTTTTTCACTGTAAATAGCTTTACCATCTATGCATTCTTTTTTTCTCAAAAATACTTTTCTACTTGTGGTCTGCTATGCTGCTTCCTGTTTCTTTTCTTGATCTACACCTGTCCTGAGATCTTTTTTATATCCTCTTCTTCTGACAGACTCCTCTAGTTAAAGGGATCCTTGTTTATTCCTGAAGCATGTCAGGAACCAGTGATGCAGAACCCTTAACCAGTGTTGTGATGGAAGCTCAAAGCTTTAATAAATCACCTTAAAATATTAAGGGGAGAAAAAGGTGAAATAACAGAGAAATAAAAACTGTGACAAAACAGATGGCATAACATGAAGAACATGAACTGAAAACCAAATAATTAAATAAAGAGAGGATAATTATTATAAGTGAAGGCAGCTGTGGAAAATTAGGAAGTGAAATCAGGTGAGACTGACACAGAAACAGGGCCAGACTAAGTATTTGGCAAAGGTAGGGAGATAGATAGATAGATAGATAGATAGATAGATAGATAGATAGATAGATAGATAGATAGATAGATAGATAGATAGATAGATAGATAGATAGATAGATAGATAGATAGATAGATAGATAGATAGATAGATAGATAGATAGATAGATAGATAGATAGATAGATAGATAGAAAGAAAAAAACATGACAGTAAAAAGCAAAACAAAACAAAAAATGTAAAAAAAAAAACCCACAAAAATGTCTAAAATAATTTTCATGTCCATTATTATTTAACTCTGTGATAAAACAAAAAAAAGAAAACAGTAAAATTACTTTAGACTCAGAGTGTTTTGTCCTCCCCCGTCTCTGTGTGGAAATGGACTATTCCGCTGACAGCAACTTATAGATATGTTTCTTAAACATTTAAATGTGATTTTATTTTAAATTGAATCAAAATATTGATATTGACAATGTCTAAAAGTGGACTAGTAAATACGTTTTTTTTTTTTTCACAATTTTTAAATGACTAATACAACCTCCATGTTATTGTGCGCCTGGGGCCCCAAACTACTACCACTGATTAGAACCAAGAATAAATGACAGAAAGCAAAAAATAAAAGAGCTCAATTCTCGCAAAAGCCATAATAATTTGTCTTTTTTATTGACTTCTATGTATTCACGACTAAAAACAACTGTGACATACCATTTGCAGTATAGTAAAAGTAACGCACAGTGACACCTGCAGGACAGGTAGGAGAAAAAAAGAATACATTTATAAAAGTTAATAAAATTTTGTATGAAAAATTTTTAAAAACCAAATACATATATGAAAATATTCGACACGTTCTCATTCCCGATTCGTCACTGTGTTGAAATAGAAGCTTTTTGGTAATTGTTCAAATGTCTGTTAGTTCATCTGTACAGCTTTCTCTGCCTTTTCAGTCACATTTAATGTAATTATTTGCTTTTATTCAAAATTTTATGGATCAGTGAACCAGATAAAAGTTGGAAATTGGTTGATTAGATCTATCATTTAAACCACTTTTATACTAACTTTTTAAAGTATTCAGACTCACCTGTATTACTGCCTTGTTGGGTCCTCCTCGCTCATAAAACAGAGGTGGCTCTGTTCCAGTTTTGTTATGCAATCTTCAAAGCATTTGCACATTCAGCTCTCGGTGGTGCAGCAAATAAACTATGTGTGTTTAACAGGATCGGGGTGAGTTATTTATGTTGAGTCGGTCTGTGTCTGTTCCACAGCATTGGCATAAACAGGCAGATGCATGCTGCTGCATTTGATTGTTTTGCTGACAAAGGACATTGACAGGATTCAAAAGATGTCCAAAGACTTTCATGACTTTAAAACGATTTTTTTTTCATTTGTTTGTGCTGCAAATGTAACATCTTAACATGATTACTCTGAACGTCAAAGCCTAATTCAGCAAATCAAGAGATTCCAAAGTGCAACAAAGAAAAAAGTCTGGCAGCAGCATGCAACTACCAATAAAAACCATGTGATCATACAGACACCCAACATCAAATCACCAGAACCTCCTGCTGTTATGGTTGCATGCTCTGTTACTCATCAAAAGTGGATGTGGCAAAAAATACTACCACACATTTCCAACCTGAAAACAGGAATTTGGCTTATTCCCCAAATCTTAAATGTCACTAGTGTGCATTTTTCCATATTTTTCTTACAGCGCTGTTTTTTTTTTAAATCTGCAAATAAATTCGACAGACGAAAAATCACCTTTTCACTCAGCAAGTCAAGAGTTTTCAGGGGGAACTTGGTGACTCTGCTGTATTTACAAAAGACAAAAACGTGTTTAAGCAGTAAGCAAGTTTTTGTCTTTTGTAAAAACAAAAAGATGTTTCAACAATAAAGCTAAGAATCGATCAAATTTCAAACATTTCAGATGGAGGTTTTGTGCTCAATCCGGGCCTGCAGATGCATGAAATGAAAAAAAGATAATATAATGGGGTCACTCTGACTACTACAGTCATTCTATGTAGTGATACTCTCTTTTGTGTCGTGAATATTTAATGATAATACAAAGTTAGAATAAAACAAAAAAAATTAAGAAAAGTCGTGGTCCTATGTGTGCTGAGGTTATTTTTAGACCAAGTTGTAAATTTAGGAAAGTGATCAAAATGACTGTGAAAACAGGGGAAATTCTGACAAAGATGTGAAGATCACGATTGTGCTAAAATAATGGAAATAGTTAAACAAAATCAACTTCTATACATTTTCTAAAAAGATTTATTTCAATAAAAATCGTGTTTTTGTTGTAGCATTTTTCTCATGATCAAAGACATACATAAAGAAAAATAAAGGAACATTTTTTAATTTAAATTGTTGTGAATCTGGAGCAGTGGGTGCTACAATCAGAGGGCCATAAGCTCCCTGTTCTGGTCCATTTAAATGAATACACTTGTAGAAAAACAGATCCATGAACGTCTTCATTTTCCTTGTCTTAGCTGGTATCTGGCTCAAAACTGTTCTACTGGACAGAGCTGCTCGCCATTTTTGTTGCACCAGTAATGTGAGGTTGAAGTTGTGAGGGGCTGTAAGCTAACAGGAGAGTGTGTAAACCGAAGGATAATGGGAAGCAGATGCAGACTTACTTTGCTTTAACAGTCCTGCCCACAACTCAGAGACAAAATTCTAATTTTTTCTGCCACTTGGCAAAAACTACATCCTAAAAATCGGCAAAGGTTTTTTTAATCTTGGCCAAAAATAACACAATCACAATTAAAAAACAAATGGGAACGCTTTTGGCCCAGATCCAAAGAGGATTGGAGTGGAACTTTAAGAAAAAGCCCCCTCTAGCAAATCATGCATGCACACAGACTTGTTTCTCAATGCAGGCGGGAGGAAATAGTTTCCACAAATGCTTGACTTTTAAACAGCTCTTAGGATGTTATTTGAACAAGGATGACCAGAGCAGCATCATAGCTATAAACATGCAGTTAAAGCGAAGTTTCAAAATCAACATGAAATTAGTTTGGAATAATATATCAGGAGAATCCCGGACAATTCCTGAACGCTACACAAAAACACTTTTGTCATTGAATCAATTTAGACTTTTTTAAACCAGAAAATGCAGCTTCCTCTGTGTAAACATGACAACCAACACAATGCAGTTGAGTCACAAATGGTCACATGTTTTACATTTTGCGGCTGCAGTCAGTCTGAAGGTTTTCTTACAAACGCTCCTCCCTGGAGATGTGACCTCTCTGAGCTTCTTCAGCTTATGGGAAGTCAGGAAGCGGTTCTGCTTTAACTCCATCTCTGTGGTAGATGAGTTACATTGTGTCCATTAAGAAGGGAGTAGTGAATGAGTAAAAGGTCTCGGCCCCGGGGGTCGCGCTCACGAGGATTTCTGCATTTTTTCTCAGACGGCAAATGTCTTTCAGATTTGAGCTGGATGAAGATGACTCACGACTAAATCTTTAGAAAAGACGTATAGTGTTAACACAGTCCTTAATAAGATTCAGTGGAATAGCCGAATTCTCGTGTTTTTAGTCAATTTCAGCTCAGGATGTCTGAGTAGGTTAGATTAAATACATCAGAGGTCCCATTGGTCCCTCCATTATGACTCTTGACTTTGAAGCTAATGCAAATAATTTGAATATATAATGTGTTAGCTTGTTTTGTTTAATTTGTTCAAATTAACTCAAATAAATGAGCAAACCAGTGGTAAAAGCTTAAATTTACGTTCAGAATGAGCTTAAAGTGCATATTCTTATCTTCTGCAATTTAGAGGCAAAGTCCTTAAAGTAGAAAAGTGTGTTTACATGTATAGATGAAAAAAATTGGATTCCACTTGATGATGTCATGTTTACATTAACGGTAAAAGGAAAAATACAATGAAGGCACAACAAAGTCACAATGACAGAAAATATTGTTTTTGACTTAATTTTTAAATTAAGTAAAATTTTAATTTGACAGGGTGTATTTTATTTTGAAAAGAAATTGTATGTCCTGTTGTTTAAAACGAATTAGATACAATAGTTCTATATCAAAAGCACAATATTGGTTCAATTCAATTAATGTAAATATTTAAAAGCAATTTTTTGTAAAGAAATAGCTTTTGTTGTAATTAATGTTTTCTGTTTAATTTAATGTTTCCTAAATCAATGAACAATAAGAAAATTGATCCAAAGGATGCTTTTAGCTTTAATGGTTGCAGAACGTTGAATTAAAATCAGAAACATAAACATAAAAATGTTTACAGCTTTATTGCTGCTCAGTAGCTGCCAGGTGCCTCCACTTAAACAGGTTAAATTAGCAATTAACAGATCGTTAATTAGTATTAACAGCTGTACAGTCAAGACATTCAGAGTAAATTTTCCTTTGTGAAGAATGAAACTAAAATGTTTGTTCATAATACACAATTCTACATCTTGTAAACACACAAAAATAAACACAAGACATCAACTCCACTAAAAGGTGAAGCATTGTTATTGTAGCCCTGTTGTTAATGCTTGAGCTGCTAACTTAAACCAGAGTCTAACAAAGTAATGGGAAACTTTTTTTTTTCGTTCTACTATCATGAAAAGCTGCCAGAAATCCAGACCCACGCAGCCTCATTTTATAACGCTTAACCCAAATGCTGCACAACATTTCAACAGCAGAACAGTTATAAGAGATGACAAAAGGCGGCAACGGCTTGAAAACAAAATTGTGCGTCAACCTCAGTGGGTTACGATATACGTATACATGCAATTATATAAAATCCCAAGAGAAAGCGTTGGCTTAAAGTTACTAGAATAAAGTTTAACTGCAGAAATTTGCAAGTTTTAAAGGATGTTTTGATCATTTAGGAAACTATTTAAAAAATGCTCTGCTCTTTTGTCTACTTGACTAATTAATTCAGTGTAATGCAAATTCTTTATTTGTCACATGATGGAAATTAACAAATACGAATGAAATATTAAAAAGACAAAAAATCAGCAAATGTAGTAAAGTATAAAACTCCAGATTCATTCATTTACTTCAAAAGGAAACAATAATTAATTATTTTGGGGAGAAAAAAACAATCTTATTGAAGAAATATCAATATATTCTTACATTTAGAAGCATAAAAAGGAATTAAAATAGTAAGAATTTTATTTGGCTTCAAAAAATGTTGCCATTTTTTAACATTTTTTTTTTTTAGAAATGCTGCTAAATTCATGCATTTTATCTTTATTTACATTCAACTATGTGGTTTCACACAGAAGCTTCCACATGCAAAATCCTTTTTCTCAGGGAATGTGGAAAATCCGCTATAAAGCTTCGAAAACACAAATTCTTTCATCTAAGATAAAGAAGGGCCTTCATCAAATCTCTTCTAAATTAGAGGGATTTGTCCTAAGTCAGAATAATATACAAACCCATAACATTTAGGTCAGAGCTTCAGAGTTGGCCGGTCAGCGGAGAAATCAATGTCAAAGCGTGTTTAATGTTACGTTTAATTGATTTTCTCAGTCAGGATGTGAAGCATATGTCAGGAAAAGGTCTGGAAGTTTCCTGTCATCATGAAAGGGTTTCCAGTTTCTCTCCTTTTTTTTAAAAGAAAAACAGTGATCACACTGCACTCCCATTTCCCAAAAATGAGGCTAAGAAGGCTGAAGACACCCCCAAAAACACACAGGGAGACTGCACATTTTCAGAAAAGAATTTTTGTAGTTAAACATTACTTTAACCCTCATTTCAACTCATGTTTTATCCATAAAAAGTAACCAAATTTAAACTGTATTAAAACTAGTTCTTGGACCAAAAAAAGAACTGGTGCAAACTACATCCTAAAACCCCAGAACAGTTGAATCATTATTTTAACCAGACACCAAATTCCCCCAAATTAATAAAAACATATATAAACAGTTATATATTTCAAATGATGTTAGAGTCATAATGAATGTCATTACATGCAGTTATACCATCCATCTTCAGAAACCCACTGAGCAGCTCTCAGGGTCAGGGGGTTGCAGGCTGCAGGGCCACAAACATGCACACCTTGGGGCACCTTAGAGTCACCAATTTTTTTTTTTTTTTTTTGTATTGTGGGAGGAGTGTCTGGGGAAAACCCACACATACATGAGGGGAACACTCAAACTCCTCACAGAAATGTCCCAGTCAGATCATTTAATAGAATGTAAAAACGACAAAGTACCATCACGGTCTCATCATTAGAAACAGACGTTTAAAAAAAAGACTATATTATGTGTTGTCAAGTCAAACAGCTTAACATATTTAGATTTGTTTTGAATTTTTCTGTCCTGGTTGTTGTTGAACTTGTATTAACTTTATGGTTTGTATTTAGGTCATTTTAGATTCACACTGAAATGAAGCTTTGACAAATTAATTGTAATTTCCCTTTTCTAATAATAGTCTTGTCCTGAAATGATTTGTCTTCATTTATATGTTCAGACTCAAAACTGATGAATAGAATTAAAATTTTTGGACTGGCTCCGTTTTAGCAACAGGAAATAAAAGAAATAAATGTTTCTTTGTAGAAAGATGGCTGAATGACCGTAACTTCAGGATTCATATAAACATCATATGTGAGAAGACAAAGTCTGCCTAATGCATGAAACCACTGTACAATACTGACAAACTGGTACTTTTACAGTCTGTGTAAACTTATAAAGACAAAGCGAGGGTCAGGTACTCCAAAAAACCCAATCAAAGTTTACTGGAAGCGGAATACAGTCTCCGGTGAATTCCCAAACCCTCACATAAACCCTTTAATCCACAAGACCCTGAACAGGATTCACAAGCAAGTCCTCAAAAAGGGCCAAGAAACATAGCTGCAGCTTTTTGGTACTTCAATCTGAGTGAGTTTCTCATCCATCACTCAGGAAGTCAAGTAACTCCCACATCCATCTTTAGCAAATCTGCTGCAGCTGCACTAGTCATGATTACACTTAAACTGAAGAATTCTGTGCTGTGGAAACCATGGAACCCTCGAACAAATGAACCGTCAAGATCATGAAACCCAATTTCACCAAAGTTAACCAAAGAAAATAACTTTTTTTCTCTCATTTCTGTTTACATTTCAATCATTACTTTCTCTTTCTATAAACTTATGGTATTAAAAAAAAACATCAAGGCCTTGTTTATCTTGCAATAAATACTCAAAAATATTTTGAAAAATGTTTGTATTTAATAACTCGCATGAATAATTCGAATAGATCTGTTGTTGAGAACGCGTTCTTCCACACTCTGATCTTTTCATCTGCATCCTCTAACAGATTTCAGATGTTAAAATTGAACTGAAATTGTACTCTAAATCTGCCTCACAGATGGATCCTTGACTCTTTGAAGAACCTTGTTTTTCTGGTCCTGGTTTTCTTGAAACTCCGTCATCAGTGCTTTATGGAAATTCTTGAAACACTTGTCATTTTTGTCATGTAGCCTAGAAATCTTTCAGTACCACAAGATGCTGAAACACGAGATTTTCACAAGTAAACTTCTTGATATGGTCAAATCAGCTGTAACAGGCTCATAAAGACAAAACGAAACTTGAATTTTCTCTATCACTTTTTTTATCGTTATCTTTGAAATTGTGTCAATCCTTATCAACTGGAGCCAGATTTGAATATTTTGTCTAATATCTGCCCCCGAAGAATGTCACAGCAACATTTCAGAGACATTTGACCTTTCAGACCTTTATTTTATGTGGCAACACGAGCGGTTGGGGTGAGGTATTGGGCACACTAAAATTTATTTTAAGACGCAGGATCACACAGGGCACGGACGCAGTTCTGAGAGTTTTTAAAATATATAATTTATTACAATTAAGATCTGTTCAGCCCTCCTACACCTACCAGAACGGGTCAACAGGTGGGGAGGGATACCCAAAACAACAAATCCAACCCAGGGATCACAGCACACGTGGGTCCACTCCACCACCTGAAACTTGGTTCTTGCAGGGGGCTGGCTCTAAAATAGATGTAAAAGAAATACAAAATTATAAAATACACAAACACACACATTCACACGTGAATAAAAAAATGGTTAAGAAAGATGTCGTCCCAGCAGTTCTGGATGTTGGCTGACTATCCGGCTCTGTGGAAAGGTGTAGCAATACTGCACGCTCCTGGACGCTGCAGTGGCAGGTTGACTGAGGCGGTGCAGCACATCCGGGGTCCAGTGGACAATAGGGATTACAGCTTCATGGTCCAGCAGCCAGACAAAGTAGCCATGATTCTGCAAACTTTTCATTTTCCTACATAATTAAGTGCAAACATTTTGTTTTTATAACCCTTACTGTAAAATCTGTTGCTCATTTGAACAAACTGATTTTACAATAAATATTTCTTCTCAAAATAAAAAAAAAAAACAAAAAACATGATTTATTATTTAAACTGCTACAAATCTCCTCAGGCAAATAAGTGATTCTCTGCAACTGTAAACTTAATTTTAAATGAATGGAATATCAAGAAAATTCTAAATCTCAGCTGGTTTGGTTTGCCTTCACTCTAAAACACCACGCAGTTACAAAAGCTTCTGTTGTTCTTAGGTTATGTTCATGTTAAGGTTGTTCTACAACTGATTTTAAGAGGAATGTTCATTTGCTTAGACAATTATTGAGTAATTTTTGAAAACAGTTGTGGAAATTCCATTTGTCTTAGAGCACATTAAGACATGGTGGAAAACATCTTCACAGAGGGTTTAGAGTCATTTTCAAGCCTTTCAACACCACTTCAAAAGCTTCAGGAACAAAACCAACTATTGGGAACAGAGATGAGCAATTCTCAGTCCAGTTTATGGTCTTTAAAAGCACAAAAAAAGATGAAGAAAGCTTGGAGTTGTAAAAAAAAAAATAGCACAGTTTATGTGTAACAGCTGCAGTTACGTCACTGACTTGAGGCTGCTGAGCTCACAGCTACTGTTTGGTTTGGGTAGTCACACTATAAAGATAGTCATCTATAAACGCTGAGCCTTCATTGTTTTTGATATAGTGGAGAACCCAAAGTGCCCTCTAAGTGTCTGAGGATACTCGTACGGACAGATACGGCTCTGTGAAGACCTTTTAGGGAACGCTACATGTTCTTCTGCACTGATTACTCACAGAGCAGATCACGTTTATAGCTCCAGCTCACTTTTAAAACTACAGACGGAGATAACGTATTTTAAATGTCATAAATATACTTTACCTGTTCACATTTAAGAGCAATATAAACAAGGCTGCACGGGCCAGAACATCCCATGATTCAAGATGTTCCAGTCGTGGATGAGTTTCCGAGCCCTGGCATCGCTTTATTTACAGTCTGCCAGCTGCTGGTCTGCAGTGGAGATGAGCGCAGCTCTGAGAGCGTCGGCTCTTTTGTCTTTTAAGGTTAGCGGCAGACACAAACCGCTCTCTGCTGCTCGCCACTGTAAACAGAAGTCGCCCTGTAATGAATGTGTGATGGCTGCGAGGCCGGAGGGGACTGAGAGCGCTGACGTTCCGTGTGTTCCAGCCGTCCATCAGAAAGCTGTTGTTCTGCGCGGCCGTCTCTGTTTTGGGGCACCTGAGAACTTTGTCATAGATAAATTATGAAGCACAACAAAGCACTGGAGCATATGCTGGATGATGTTTACTATACTTTAAGTAACATTCATGTTTTTGGTGAGAACAGAAACAAAACATTTTGTCTTCATTTGGTTTTGTTTACTGCAGTAAGCTTCACGTCTGCTATACAAAACCCACTTCAGTGGTGTTTGGAACATGTTCTTCTGGCATTTTTCTCACGATAGAGGACATATTTGAAGCTTCAAATTTCATTTCTGAATATTCTTTGTTCAACTCCGCTCCATTCTGATGCATCCACTAGTAGACGAATAGATCCATGTCCGTCCTCCTTTTCCTCCTCTGAGCTGAGCTAATAGCTCCAATAGCTTGCCATTTTTGTTACAAGTTCTTCTCTAACTGATATATGAAATTCACAAATCTGTTTGAAAATGTTCCCAATTATTTTTACAAAACATTTAAAGCGATTGTTTTAATGATGTGACCTTCCAGTAGTTTGGGGTTGTGAGAGACTGTAAGCTAGCGGGAGAAAGTGTAAACAAAAGGATGATGGGATGACATTCCATGTCAACAATAATTGGTGAATTTCTGATGAACTCCTGCTGCTCTGCAGAAACTATGTCCTAGACAACACTGGGTTTTTTTGTTTGTTTTTTTGGGGCTAAAACAGCATAATCATAATGAAGAGAGCACTGAACACTTTGAAAATTGATCAAAAGATGATTGGAGTGGAACAGTAAAATTCAAAGCTCTTCCTCATATTTCCTGAATTAAATGAAAATGGAGAATCACACAAGCTGAGTGGATAAAATGGTAGCAGTTTTCAACTATTTGAGGTTCTCTTTTGCAAGTAAACAGGTCAGCTACTTAATCGAACTGAAGCTTTTTTTCTGTACAAAGTCCAGTGACATTTCTCCTATCTTGAGTTGACAAACAATGTGTGGATCAGTTCCTAAGAGGGCTTTAGTTTGCTCCTCATCTCATCTGCTTCAGCTTTCTATTCAGGATGTGTGCGAGAGTATATTATGGCAGCAACTAAGCCTTTTCTCACTTTGTTTTTTTTGATTGGTTCTGTAAACAGATCAGTCTTTGCTAGTTATTGCAAACACTTGATTGCAGTCCTTGTTGCAAAGAATAACCACCACGGTTTACGTTAGATTATTGTTTTTTCATTTCAATTATGAAAAACCTTCATGCTAAATTTTTCTTCTTTTTTTAATATTCTGCTATTTTTTTATATTTAGATCCCTCTCCATCAACTTTTATAACAGGGTTCTCAGTGTGTATGGAGTATCTAACCATGTAGTTACATGTGTACTTCATAATAATCTATTCATAGAGAGTATCTTGAGGTCTCCTCTATATCTGACTCATTCAGCCTTCAGTTAACCTCGTGAATCTTTAGCTGTGGAGTGAAATATGAAATCTCTCTTGGAACGGTCCACTGCATCCGTCAGACGTGTCAGGGTGGTGCGTTCTTCCAGCCCACCCACCTCTTGGGTCACAGCTGCGTCCATCGGCGTCAGTGGCCAAACTCTGGATTACTGGAACGCAGAGGGGACGAGACTACAAGAGGGAATTCTCCCGCTGGCTCGTTGTCTTCTGTGGTGAGGGGTTGAGAAGGAAATGCGCTCCCGCTTACGCAACTGCACTGGGAAACACATCTGACTCAGACGCGCAGCCTCTGCGCGCATTTCGCCATGGAAAACCTGAACTTTACGCACGGATCTGCTCCCGGTAATTCCACGTCTGCCCGGACAAACATCGCTTTGCCGGTTCTTATGTTTGCTGGTGGCGCAGTGGGCAACTTGACTGCCATCGTGGTCCTCTCGGTGTCGCGACAGGAGAAGAAATCCTCGGCTTTCTACACGCTGGTGTGCGGTTTGGCGGTGACGGACCTGCTGGGCACCTGCTTGGCGAGCCCACTAACGATAGCCAACTACCTGGACCGGCACGTGCTGAAGGACAAGCGCGTCTGCGACTTTCACTCGTTCTTGTTGCTGTTTTTTAGCTTGACCGGACTGAGCATCATCTGCACGATGGCAGCGGAGCGCTACGTGGCCATCTGCTGCCCGTACACCTACCAGCGCTGGGGGGTGAACCGCTGCTTTGCGCAGAAGTTCCTCTTCCTGATCTACATCTCTCACATCTTCTTCTGCTGCCTCCCGATGATGGGCATGGCGAAGAGCGCGCTGCAGCCGTCAGAGACCTGGTGCTTCATCGACTGGAGGGCGCAGGAGCGCGTGGCGGTGGCGTACTCCGCGCTGTACGGCGTGGTGAGCCTGCTGCTCATCCTGGGCACCATCGCGCTGAACCTGGCGGTGTGCGGGACGCTGCTGCTCATGCGCAGGAGGACGGTGCAGCGGCCGGTCACCAGAGCCAGCGCCCGGCAGAGGTGGAAGGCGCTGTCGTCGGCCGCGGAGACGCAGATGATCGCGGTGCTGGTCATGACCTCCGTGGTGGTTCTGACCTGCTCAGCCCCGCTGGTGGTGAGTCAGCTGAGAGAAGACCATTCCTGCTGGAAGAAAATTAACTTCAATCGTAGAATAGAATAGAATAGAATAGAATAGAATAGAATAGAATAGAATAGAATAGAATAGAATAGAACAGAATTATTACAGTCATGCAACGAAATTCAAAGTGCTCACCTGTTAGTTCCTCATTAAAATCATAATTTATACCAAATAGTTTAAAAATAAAGTAAAAAAATAAGATACAATACATATAAAAAGTCACATCACAAAAACGCAGACATAAAAAGAGCAATAGAAGCAAAATAAAATGAGTAATAAACACAAATATAAAACATTAGTGTACAGACAATCACACAGATAAAGATTCATCCACATTTTAATTCAATTTATTTGGCTACAATGACAGTTTTGTCAGATATATATCTAATATTTAGATTTGATATAACTTTATTTTTCACTGAAACATTTTTGCATTTGTTTTGAGCATCTGTATTCTTTCATTAAGGATATAATGACACGTTTTAACAATTTAATATCATAATTTATGGTTGACAATCCGATTCATAGTCAATATATTGATTAATGTTGAACGATTTGATCCGATTGACTTTCCTAAAATCGATCCAGGACATCTTTAGCCAAAAATTCAACCATATAAATGTAACTGAACAGTCCAGCTGACGTTTTCCGGATTCCTTGTTTTTCTTGCAAGATAATCAAGTGTAAATCAAATATGTGAAGAAACAAATACATAAACAAGAATTATTGGAAAATCCCTTCACATTTTAGTTTCAGAAAGTTCAGCCCACTGCTGTTTTTCCACAGTAAAAAAAAAGTAATATTAGGTGTTTCCACACATGGAACGGAAATGTAATGTTTTCCAGTATTAATATAACCGACTCATCTCATTTTGAAACGATTTATCATTTGAATTGATAAAAAATTTGCCTGAGACAGATCGATCTGGTTGGATCATCGGAATAGAAAATATTAATCAATTAATCGTTACACCGTATTTAATATTATACGCTTGCAAATTTGCAAATATTTTAAAAAGAGGGCTAACTCTGATAAAACAAAATATTCAATCAATCAATGCTTTTGTCAGCTCCACCACTTGTCATAACAGCCTGTGTTTTTGTTTCGTTTTAGGTGCGAGTTTTCGTGAAGCGCTTCAAAATCGACCACAGAGCGGATCTGGCTGCTATCAGAGCCGCCTCTGTCAACCCTATCCTGGACCCCTGGATCTACATCCTCCTCAGGAGGTCCCTGCTGCGACGCCTACTCAGCCTAAGCAGGAGACGGAGCACGGCTCGAAGCATTTCCCCCCCTTCACCACAAAGGAAACTGTTGTGTCCTGATATGGTGGTCGACAGCCATGTGTTCACCCAGTTAATGTGCAATGCAAACATCCTCACTCAGCTGCCTGCTACTGTCAAATTCACCCCTTGTAACTCAGAAAGTCTCCACCAGACTTTAAGCTCCACAGACTCGGCACAGCATGCATGCAGTACATGAACTGCAAGCATTGGGGCTCTAAAAGTCTGACGGACAGACGGAGACGTTTGTAAGAGACCCTCAGAGCAACTGAGCAAAAGGAAATATTTATTGAAATCAGGAGTGTTGACACGTCACTGAGTTCAAAAACGGACACAGACAAGGTCTCTGAAGTGCAATAAGAAATTATAAAAACCTTTTCTTTGCAGATGAACCTGCTTTTTTTTTTTCTTTTTTTTTTAACAGGTCCCTCTTGGTTTCCTTTGATGGAACCTACAGGTATTTTCCAACTTGTTTCAGAGTTGTTCAGAAGGATATAAGAAGTTTAAAAACTCTGGATTCATTTAGAATGGATGCTTAAGATTTAGTAAAACAGTTATGTTTTGAAAAAGATGAGGGATTTATCGTGTTGCACATGATTGAGATGGAAAAGGAAACCACTGAATATGCTCATTTTGGACTAAAATATGTGTTCTGTTGATTTTCAGTGTTTTGTATTTGTGGGGCCACTTTGTGGACACTTGCTAAAAATTGTTTATGACCACTAAACAGCCTTCTTTGACTGACTCTTAAATGCTTGATAAAGCTGACACCACATTTGCATGGCAGCTACAAATAAGAAATTTGACTAGATTCTTTACTCACCCAGACAGAAATATGCACGCACTTCAGTTTGTGGCCACTAGAGAGCAGCAGTACAAGAGTCTGAGCACAAAATAAACAGTTTATCCTTTAGGCTCACATGTATTAAGACAGAAACTAGTCAGATAAGCATAAAGTCTTCATAAACTATTTTTAAGAGAAACAATAGATAATAAATGGATAATTCATTTATTTTTATGGATCTTTTAGGATTTTATTCCTTTTGAATTGTGAAAATTTACCAACAGAAAAGGGATAGAATGTTGATTAAAAAAAAAGACATTTCACAAATGTCGTTTTTCAGAAGACATTTATACCCCCCCCCCCTTTCCCACCCAAACATTTTTAAAATATTTACAAAACTGAAGCGGACACAACTGTGTGCATCTGCACCTCAGTACAACATGTTTGTACAATGACACCATAAATAAAAATCTATAAACATAGTTTAAGTTAAAAACTCTGTTTTAAGATCCATTTATGACACACAAAAATAACTGTACACATTTTACAAGATTTTCTCCCATTTTTACACAGTCCATCATTTACATCCTGTGTAGAAAAAAAATGCTTTACTTCAAAAAAACAAAAAAGAATCTACATAGTTACGTTCACACATGTCCACATTTTCTGCCAGTTATCCTCCCACAGATGGAAATGAAAACATTTCCTGAATCCCAGCTTTAATTGAATTATCCCCCCTCCCTCCCCTCAAACAAGGCCTCTGTCCCCTTGGGGCACCAGCATTAGAAGTAGTACAACTCTCTTGGCAATATGAGGAAGGACACAAAGAAATGGAAGGGTGACTTAAAAAAAAAATACAGATAAAATTGAATAAATAATAATCAATAGTCTTCCTAAAGGATCCCAGAAGTTGCTAAAATTACTCAGATTTTCCCCATTTCTACATTTACCCATAATCTCACATTTGAATTATCTGGAGGTTTTTTAACTGCGCAATTGGTTCACTGTAGCACTTAAAAACAATTTTATTTACCACCCTGACAGCTTGAAAAAAAAATTCTCTGAAGTGAGGGAGCACTTTATTGCAGATGAATTCAGCTAATTTTGATTTTGAGATATCTTTGATTAAAAAAAAAAATCATAGTACAATTACTGTAAAATATAATCTTGAAATATTATACATCTCTGGTTTTATTTAAATGTTTTGGTTTCTGGTCACTTTTTTATGACAAAGTATTAGTGCCACCATAAAAAATAAAATTAGTGAATTTATTTGAAAAAAGTGGTGATTTATGGTAAAAGCTGTATATGATGTAGCATTGTGAAGGCCCAAAGCGCTTCACAGTCACATTCATGTAGTGATGGCAGCTCTAATGCCAAACACTGGGGTCTACCCACAAACACCAGGAGCAAATGTGGGGTTCAGTGCCTTGCTCAAGCACACTTCCACACATGGGGGTGCAGGACAAGAACCAGACCTGCGATCTTCCAATCAGAGGTCAACCGTTCTACCTCTGCACTATAGCTGTCCCATGATGTGAAAAATGTTGTAAAAAGAGGGAATTTTTTTTTTTTTAAATAAAAAGTAATAATTTTATGGGAATAAAGTCATAAAATTATTATGAAAAACTATCAACATTTTACATGAATATACTCTTAAATTTATCATTTAAAAGTTGTAATTTTAGAAGGAAAGAGCAGTAGTTTTGTAAAAATATAAATGAAAATAAAGATTAACATCTGATCTCCCTCTGAATTGAATTGTGGATAGATGAAAACAGGTCATTTTCAGTTGTCTTTGTTTAAATATTTTAATGACTAGAGGTAAAATTTTTATTTTCAGACCTTAGTCAGTTAAAACTTTTGAAGCATACATTTTTTTCTTTTGTAAATTGTTGATTTTTTAAAATAATTTTATACTTTTTTCCACACAATTTTGCCACTTTATTCTTGTAAGTTACTTTACAATAACCTATGTTTTTCTCATTTATTTGGGGTTTTTTTGATTACTTTTTTTTGTATATTTTATGGTGGCCCTAAAACTACTACTGAATGAATGTGGGTAAATACTTTAATAACTGTTTTAAAAAAAATGGTCAAGGATATGAAGGGGATGCTGCCTCTGAAAGACTAACAAAAGTAACCATTAATTAGAGGTACAATAAACCTTAAATAATGTAATCAAAATCAATATTGGGTAAAGATCAACTTTGATAAACTGGAATTAAACATTTGTACTCTGAGAGGAAAAAAAAAAAGCCCAATTCTTCAGAAAACGTGTTACCATCCTGTACCTGAGCATTTTCTATAAGCAGCAAAAATATAGGAGGACTCTAAATAATGACTTAAAAGATATTTGTTCTTTCAGGATTGAATTTTTTGTGGGGAACAATAAAGTATTTTAGTTTACAGAGGTCTGACTTTATATCCAAGAAGCTAAGTTTCTCAGTTGGAATCAAGAGTTTTAAATCCCTTGAAAACGTTATGGCAGTCAAACATCACAGCCTTTGATGTGAGAAGAAAAAGATGGACAAAAAAATAGAACTCTGCAGAAACATCTTAAAAATAAACAAAACCCCAAGATGTGGAGAAATAAAGCAAATGGGAAGAACTCAAAGGGATTTGCTTTTTTCTCGATTTAATGTACGACTAACTTTTGAGTGACACGTGTCCACTGACAGAAATGTTGTTCAAAACGCCTTCAAGTACAGTCGCTTTACAGATATCCAACGTATGCTTCACATATTTGTCGTCTAAAGATGTGCAAAATTGACTAAGGCTTTTCTTTTTTCTTTTTTTTTAAAGAAAAAAAATTATACAAACACTTTTTTTTAAACCAAAAGAAAACTTGTAATATAATTTAAAATAAAACTTCTATAAGAAAATATGAATCCGTTGATAGCCTTAAAGAGAAATAAACAAAGGACAGCAGCACAAGAGTTTTTATGAGTCGACTTTGTTCAGTTTGTACCTCTTCACATAATAAAATCCTAATGTGCAAAAGCATTTTTCATCATCAGCTTATAGCAGACGTGGAGAAAAGTCTTCAAACTCTTTAGCATGTTGAGAGCAGACGGTGCTTCCAGAAGTCTCCAGCCAACTCGGTTTACAGAGTTACCAAGTCATGTAAAGCATTAGTTAAGGAAGTTAAGAGATAACAAAAAATGTGTCTAATTTCAAAGTGATGTTGAGCTGGAGCATGTAAAGCTAGTCATCCAATGATCAGCTGTTCTGATAGTGAACAGGTTATGATATGCGGATCAAAGCCAATTAAGCTGGAATTAAGGAACACCAAAATATAATTGTACAACTTTTGACTTGTGTGTATTCTGTTCAGATCGTCTTCAGATTGATGAGCGCCAAAAAAAGAAGAGATTGATGTGAATGAGCTCTGCAAACCTCTTCAGGAAAACAAGCGACAACTTGCTCATACCAACAAAAAGGAGTTGTTTTTTCTTTTTTATTTTCTCTGTCATCTGATCTTAAAACATGCGTTGACATCAAAACAACGGTCTGTCATTTTCTCCACCTGTATGCACACGGCGTCACTGAGCCACGCATCAAAATGACCCCAAATATGCTTCACAAAAAGCCCACCGAGTCTCTAGACTTATTTACTGTCCTTTCTTTCTTTCAAAGCTAATGGAAAGCTTCATAAAGTACACCAACAGTCAATATATATATATATTTTTTTGTGTATCTGTATAAAAGATCACATGTCAACCTGCTTTTTGGTGCAACTTGACATAAACAGTTAACTGACTACAAAACTGAAAACAAGCAAAGATGAACTCAGGCTGGAAACAAAAAGAGAATGATTTAAACTAATCAATCAACTGTGATAGACTTTGTTACAGCACAACGTGGCTGATTTGTTTTTTTGTTTGTTTTTTCATCAAGCTATGCTAAAAAAGTAGGTACCAAAGTAATAAATAATGTCCTAATGTTGTAAAAAGAACGAGGGAGCTTTAAACTCTCTAACCTTTCTCCTTTTCTTCTGGATGAGACGACCCATTGCTGGGAGGGATCATCTCCATACAGTAATGTCTATGACGGCTGCCCGCGGCAAGCACAGACTCCACTACACCACGTACTGCGGCTTGCCGCCGTAGTTTGACGTGTAGGTCTGCCGGCTGTACTGGAAGTGGTCGGTCAGCACGTTGTTCCAGTTGTGCTGCTCCTCTAAACCGTGGGGGAAAGGCACTGACCCGTTGGCTTGAAGCTTCTCCAGCACTGGGTTGTCAAAGTCCTGGTTGGTGCTTGGCAAGAGTTTCTTCTGCTTGTTAGCATCATACTTGGCCTTTAAGGAGAGCAGAAAAGAATGATTATTTGTACTACTTGCTAATTACAAAATTAAATTAGAATTTAAATTAATTTTAAAGTCAATCTTAACTTTTCGTCGAGATGCTACACTCACCTTGTTGTACAGGAAGACTCCACCGATGGCCGTCATCATACCCAAGACATTTGAGAAGCTGACAGGGTTGCGCAACATAAATAAAGAAATGCTGATGACCATGATCCTCTTGGTGGCGTTAGCAACAGCGTAGCTGAGAGGACTGACGAGGTTAAGTACACTGAAGGCGATCACATTCTGGGCAAAATTACAAAAGCCGCTGTGAGCAGAAGGACGAAGGTTCCCGTCCATCCAGAAACGTCCGACTGAAAGGAGATGGAATAACGTCAGAGCTGGGGGATGACGCCACGGAAATATGTACAAAAGAAAGGCTGCTCACCAGGTCTCCATTAACAAGAAACACAGAAAGATCCACCAGAACCCAAGTGGGCAGCATGAAGATGACAGCATTAAAGCCTAAGATGTTCAGCAGCCTCAGGTGGTGGATCTTTGTGTCTCGCAACACCTTAAAAACAACACAAAAAACAACAACTGTTATTTTCATTTTTCCACATCTTAGGGATCACCTCTAATTGTCTCTCTATGGAGATAAAAATGAAATCTAATCTTGTTTTGTTGCGTCATCGCTACTGAATACAGCCATTAAAACAACATCAGTACTAGGTGATTTTCACCAGGAAAAAAATGGACAAAAAGGAGAGTCAATTTCTTCTTAAATGATACACTATTTTGAAATAAATCCATTTGGAGGACTGAACTATCATTATTATTTTTGTTCTAAGTAGGAAGAGGAGAAAATCCTCCAACTGTATGACTTTACTATGTATGCAGTGTATGTAGAAGATCCACATTTTAACACACAGATCCAAAACATTCCACAAACCTCTTCAAATTTTGAACATAGTTATTCTTATAAGCCTAAAGCTGATCACAAGCTCATGTAAAAAACACGATGACAACCGACCTTTTTGGAGAAAATGTTTTGCAGAGAGAAGCAGAGAGTTGCAGCCAGAGCGCTGATCAGTCCCGAGACATCAAAGGAGAGCTCAGTCACTGTGGCCAGCAGCACTCCACCGATGATAGGAATTAAAGAAACGTACACCTACAGGGACACAGACAGAACAACTTGAACATTCACGTCAGAAAAAAATGTGGCAGATATTTAAGACATACTCTGGAATGTTAGGGTGTATTCAGACTGGAAAAGTCTGTTGGTCCGGACCAAGTCTGCTTAATTTGGTCCGGATCAAGTCCTCAACCTTGCGTTGGTCTGTATTCAGACTGACGTCCACAGATGCTGTTTTGGTCCAGTTGTTCCACTGCGAGCAAAGAGCCTATCCAGACTGAGGAAACTCAGAGCAAACTGAGAGCTCAGTCCAATTGGAAACGAACTGAGACCACCTTGAAAGATAGGTCCAAGAGCGGTTCCTGGTTCCGGACCAGGGTGCACTTGAGTGTATTCAGACTTTGAAAATTTGTTCCGGATTGTCAGGGGAAACGAACTCTGGTTCACTTTTAAGCGAACCAGATGTGTTCAGTCTGAATACACCCTTAGTTTTGTGCAAAATTGTACAATTGCAAACACGTAGGTATGCCTCAACACATTGAAAATAAAAAAATATTTAAAAAAATAAAGTTTTTGATTAATGTTTTTAGGCTTCCAATTTATGGGGATATTTCTCAACAGAAATGCAACACTGAAAATATGCTTATCTTATGTCACACTAACAAGCTCTTCATTTAATTTTAAAAAACAACAATTAAATTTATTAAAAAAAATAACAAAATTTTTTAAAAAAAGTTTTTACATTTTTATTCATACGGTTTAGGTAAATACTGATTTGTCCAATCATTGTGCCTCTACACATTTTTTAAGTATCAAATGCAAGAAATGACTTGCTATGAATGTGAAAATGAACAAGTTTGGGTTGATTTTACTGTCCGTTAATGCCTTTGCTTGGTCTAATTGTCAACTAGAGGAAAAACTAACTTTTAGAGAAAATATTTAAATGATACTTTTTTTAACCTATAGTCACCCTGCTTTAAGAACAAGTGAGATTCTATTCACATTTCTTCATATTATTAAATATATGCTTAAAAAGATTTATTAGCTACTCACAAGTCAGAAGTTTAAACCTGTAGTAATTGCTAACCTATCACAAAATAACAAAATATTTAAATGATACTTTTTTTAACCTATAGTCACCCTGCTTTAAGAACAAGTGGGATTCTATTCACATTTCTTCATATTATTAAATATATGCTTAAAAAGATTTATTAGCTACTCACAAGTCAGAAGTTTAAACCTGTAGTAATTGCTAACCTATCACAAAATAACTGAATCTAAAGAAAATCAGCTTTTTTTTGTATTTTAACTCATGAAAGGAGAGAATTCTTTAATGAAAAAAGCACAGTTTGTGTCTCAGTATAGAGCAGTAAATCTGTTAGCAGAGAACTCAGTCCAGTATACTGGTGGTGATCCAGTTATTGATACAGAAGAATTGAAAACGGAGTCCATAACTTGGTCACAACAAGCCGAAAAATAAATAAAGCTCTCCAGAGCTGAAACATTTCTGTTTCATCTGCCAATCAAACTTTATAGGTGCTCTATGGTTTCATTGCAAACATGCTGCTAGTCCTCCAACAGGATCCCTGCATCCACAGAGAGACGCCTTCAGTGTAAACTCTCTTTCTGCCTGTGGGCCCACACTGTCTGAACACTGGACTGCAAAGGTAAACATGGCAAGCTGATGTTAGACCCACAGCCCATTTATTCACACTGAGGTTTCAAATGTTAGATCAGCAAAATGATAGAAGCTCCAAACATTCAATATTTGATGTAAAGGGCTATTAAACAGTTAAAAGGCTATTCTGTGTGAAATCTAGATGATTGAACAACGAGCAGACACAGAACCCAAGATAAGTTTTGTTTACCTTACAAAAATTGATATTTAAATTTTTGAAGGATCTGGAGTCTAACACAGACTTTTGCACTGATCACTGTGAGAGCTGAGCTATTAAAATACTATTAACAAAACTAATTGTAATAATTACAACTTTTAAAAATATGCATTTTGTACGTCTGATACCCTCTCATTTTAAATAATTTCACAAAAACAAACTAAATCATTTTAGCTAATTAGTTTTCACATAAAAAAAAGTAATCTAGCCACTTCCGGAATTAAAACAATCTAAATCTCAGAAATCTAGACTATTTTCTCCAAACAGACCAAAGACAAACCCCTCAAAGGCTACTGCATCTCTCTTGCGCTTTAGAACAGGTGGAAGAAGGGATTATTTGAAAACAAAGAGGGTCTTCTTCCCTTCGCCTTTAATGAGAAAAAGACCAGATCTTGTCTCAAGCATTTCCTCAAAGTCACTGTAAACTTCCATGTGTCTCTAACCAAAATGCAGGCTGTGCAAGTAGAGCCACTGTTTTGCTCAATGATCTGCAAACTTACACACAAAGAAAAAAACATTCAACACCTTCAGTGACAATAAGGTGTCTGCAATCTGAGATGAACCTTAGTTTATTGTGCAAAATCAACAAAGAAAACAGAAACTAAAGGCTGATTCCTATAATGCAGGGGCAGGAACAGTTGTCACATACAAAGCTGGAAGACCAAAAAAATGCATTTTCCTTAAATATTTTTGTCTTCTTAAATGGTTTTAACAGATTATTTCAGTGAAACTTTTAGAAAGTCCAGTATCATACTCAGTAGTGGGTGTGGTTGGCACAGAAAGTAGGCGAAGAAATTCTGGATGATGCAACGTTTCAGGAAGCGAGCACATATCACTCATTTCATTGGTTTAGCAATCAAACTGATTTTGCTCAGACATTCTTAGATTGGGAGGGCTTTATGAAAACTACACAGGAGTTTTATCACTTAGGCTTCAAGTGTAGTACAAACTGGTCAAAAAGACAATGAATGTAATAACTTATTTCTTAAAGAACATGAGTCATTCTTAAAGCCTTGACTCACCTTCGTAGTTTGCTTCTCCCTCATGATAATTCTTGATAGCAGCACAACCCATATTGGCATTGTGGCTTTGACTGTGAAAGGAAGACACACACACAAAAAAAAGTTTTAAAATAGCAAACTATGACAAGAAAATGCAGTAGAACAGAGAAGTCTGAACAATTAAAAGCTCTCGTCATAACCCACCCCACGCCTATGTTAAACAATACACGTGTCACTTCTTACATGCTTCACTAACGCACCACTGCTTTGCACACTACTACTATGAATAGGACATATTACTTCCAGTTTTTGGTGTCAGCAGGCAGGCAATGTTGCTATATGCAAATGGCGACTTTAATTTATTAAGGTAGAACACCTTTCAATGTTTCTTCGGTTCAGCACTATGATCTAAACTGGTTTTTAAACAGTTTCGATATTTTTTAAATAATCAAGAGGAATTACATTTTAACCCTCCCAGGTAAATCCACCCCAGCACCAAATGCAAATGTATTAAACTGGTCAGATTAACAAGAACAAAACGTGAACTGTGAGAATTTGCGTCAAGAACAAACAGTGAGTGACCAAATCAGTTAAAATAATGATAGTAACAGAGACAGCTGATGAGTTTTTTTCCCTATGTATGCTCTTTATTAAATTATAATTAGTGACATCTAAATAAATGCATTTTAAGAAGCCCATTCCATTCACTGTATTCTTTAAGACTATTACGGTTATGAACAAAAAATAGGGCTATAAAAGTTACATGTTCGTCAAACACAACATGTTTGAAGCATATGGAGTAGTAGAAATACATTATGTAGTTAGGAAAATGTACTTTGTACTTCTCCATGTATTTGTTGCCTGAATTTACTGGTCATGATTAGATTTTTTTTTTTAAAGGAAATTGACATATTGATTATCCTAAATAAATGAAAGTTGTCATTTATAAATACTTTAGCTAAGAACAGTAATTTTTCACAGTAGAAATGTGTATATTAAGTTTGTTTGCTTTCTGATTATTTTGGTGGAATGTGTGTTCATTGTTTTTTTTTTATTATAATTATTATTATTATTATTGCTTTTTTTAAATCCACTATTTTTACTATTTTTTCCTGAAAAGTACTTTAGGGTGCTCTTAAATTGAAAATATGCTATATAAATAAAGTTTAATTTGAATTTACTAGTGAATAAAAACATACATTTGTATCAAAGTATTTTTGTGTTTTCTTTACTTGATGTTTTTTTTTCTTACGATTGAACACAACTTTAATTGTAATCACCTGCACTTGATTAGATCGAAGTTGGAAGAGTACAATGGTATAGCCCGTTTCTTTATTTAGCTAGCTTGCCAACAGCTGGCTGTCCAAACAGAGTTAAAAGCAGACTAGTTCAAGTAGCCTCAGTAAATTAACTAAGTAAATATAGCACGTTTTGCACAAGACTCTGTTAACGACTTACAGGACGTTCCGCCTCTGAGGCCATTTAAATGTCCGACTCGTCAGTTGTCCGGCGTTAGCCGCTAGCTAACACTAGCAGACGGTACCGACACATCATCAAGTTTCATTGGCTGACAGCAGGTTCCAGGTGGAAAGAGATTATTTCTTTTAAAAAACAGTGAACTTACCGGTGTGTGCATACGAAACGGGGACTTTCCATATGCTGAAGTGAGCCGACACAGACGCGAAGTATTTTCCGAAAGCCAAAGGAAGGATGTACCATCGATAATACCTGCTCGGCAGTTCTATCTTAGGGACTCCCCATGCCCGCAACAACGGCGGCAAAAAGACGACGATAGACAATATATGAAACAGAGAGACTGTGACCGGGTATGGAAACCCATTTAGGATGATTTTGTTCACCACGTTGCCTCCGGAGCTCACCGTGTACCAAAACACGCACAACACAAATATCCGGATCCCTTCACTGACCGGGGTCCGGTCCTCTGTAGCCATCTTCCAAAACGGAGTGAAGAATCACAGTCTGGTAGTGTATGACTGCTGGAGGGAGGGGACGGAGGTGCTGCGTCACCAGTGAGGCCAACAACTTCCGGTTCTTCAAAATAAGATACAAGTTCCTCCATTGTTTTTCAGATTTCTAACTCGTTGGCCACAAAGCCAAAGCATGCCTCAATCTTGATCTGAAGTTACAGAACATTTTGGAGGTTTTATTTAAAAACTGTGGCTTTTGCTCTAATTTTACAGCTATTGTCACCAATGGGTTGATGTTTACTCCAGTTTAGTGTGCCAAAAGTTCAGTGGGCCACATGTGGCCTCTGGGCAATAGTTTGCCCACCCCATTAAACTCTTAAGATTTCCAAAAGATAACATGGTCCTGTACTGCGAATTTGATGTAGATCTGAAATTATATTAATAGTTTTGGAACTTGTGTGTAGAATAAAATGGTTTGGTATCCGTCATGGAAAATGAATTAAAATCCAGCACTGATCATATTTTCGTCTCTTGGAAAAGCATTCCTAGTAGTGTTTTATTTACGATTTTGCTTTTAGCGAAAAAAAAAAAAAAAAAACAACAACTTTTGTTTTCAAAGAAAAAGATTGCACACCAAAGAAGGACTTAATAAGAAATTTGCCTTGGAGTTGTGAGCCTGGAAGTAAGCTTCTGCTGATATCCCATCATCCCATTGTTTACACTCTCTCCCGCAATCTTACAGCCCCACACAACCTATGTAATTTTTGTGTTTTTAACATGTTCTTGTAGCATTTTCCTCATGGTGGAGGTTGGTGGAGGACATATATCTAAAGATATGTACAAAAACTCAGATATATTTCTGGATATTTATTTGTTCAAATAATTGTGAATCAGAAACAGACAATTAAATGCCCTTGGAAAAAGCTTGTAGCAGTGAGATAGGTACTACAATCAGCAGGCTACAAGCATCCTGTTCCTCCATTATGAAGCATCAACTTGAAGTCAAATAGATCCACGCATTTACTTTGTTCAAGCTGATTCTTTGCTCAAAATTTTTGTTGCACCAGTAATGTTATGCTGGGGGTGAGGGGCTGTGAGCTTGGAAGGGAGTCTCTAAACACATGGATGATGGGAAATGGGGCCAGGCTTACTCTGCTGTCAGCAGTTTCGCTCACAACTTGAAGGCAGATTTCTAATGAATTACTGCCGCTCCACAGAAACTATGCCCTAGAAAACTTTGTTTTTTTTGCCTAAATATAAGTCCACTAGGAATGCTCTTACAATAGATCAAAAGATGATTAGAGTGGGACTTTAAAAGAAGTCTTCAAATTCCCTAAATAAAACCGTCATATCACTTGTCTGATAATTCAAATTAAAATGTGCTCTCAGAGGTCAAGAAAACATTATTTTTAATTGCACTTTAAACAGTTTTTACTCTTTATCTACAAATCCATTTTTCTATGGGAAAACACTAAGTAATTAAGGATACCATAATCAATATTCTCATGTACTATAATCAATCCATCTGGCCAATGGATCTCTTGGTGTTAACATTATTTCAAGTTGCCCTGTGGGCTACTTTTGGTAATATTTTCAACAAGGTCAGTAAATAGAAATAACTTTACAAGAATCTTCATTTTATTCAGAGAATTTAGTAAAAGTCTTGTAAAGCAATGTAGTTTATTAAAAAATAATAATAATAAAGTTGCATAATTGTTATGATCACTCTAATTTATTTATTTTTTCAATGATTAGAGTCATTTATTTCGTGCTTCCTTCTTGAAATCTGTAAAAAGTATTAAACAGTCCAATATATACAACATGAAATGTTTAGTAAAATTTATATTTTTTGTCACTCAAACAATTCTGAAAGAATTTTCACAAAAACCACACCCATGCCATCAGTGCTCCAAAAAACACAGAAGCAGGAAGAACATTTTCTCAATTTCAAACATCATAAAAAGCAGCAAACACATTGCAGAAATACTTTGCAAAATTGTTTAACTTCACAGTAAAGGCTTGTTATACCCTAAAAAAAAGTTCTGACATCAGATTTAATCCAGACAAACATAGGGCAAAATATTCAATCTGCTCTCGTTGCCACATGGATCTAAGGAGATGCACTCTGTCCAGTCATACCAGTTGCCCTTTGTGTCGTAGCAACCATTAACCCCAGACCAGTGTTGGGTCTGTAATCTACTCAAATCTTCTTTACAGATTTCTCTACTGACTCCTGGTAAGTCTTTGGGTGGGTCATCTGAAATCAATGTGTGACATTTCTTCTTATCTTGAGTCCAGGGCTCTTCTTTTTTCAGGAATTCAGTCATGAAGAAATGGGCTCCAGGAATGTGGGTGCCTGATGACGTCAGGACGTTGCTTTGTTGGCTGAGGTAGGACTGGATTATTTCACTCCTTGATAATGCTTTCCAGTCTGTCTGCCGATAAGGATTAGGAGTTGTCAGTGAGTTCGGCTTCGGCTCCTCTGACTGCTGCAGATCATTTCTATGGCTTTGTGTGGCATCCTCCTTGTGAAGTGAGTCTTTATGACAGGTGGGTGTGATCTGACCTGTAAGGGGATTAAATGTGAGACTTCTGTCTTTTAATTTTACTGTTTTGCTGCCGTCTTCAACGCTTTGTCCATCTAAATTCACAATGTAGTTTTTAGGCCTGTATTTTTGCCTTTTTTTCTTCCCTGTATTGATAATAGGATCATCCCCAGATAAACTATTTCCCTTGTTGCAAGAGGAGGCAGCCAAGTTGTGGAAAACATTGCTCTTTTGAGAACCCAAATGTGAAGAATCCTTAACGTTGAAAGGATGAGCAGACACTTCAACGTCAGAACTGTCAATCATCCCAGTCATCGCATTTTGACTGGGACTCTTCTGTGCTTGGGTTAAAGTTTGTTTCCCAAAAGCTTCCTGTTCAGGAGTTTGATTGTACAATGAGTGGGCCGGCCCTTTAGGTAGCCCTGCAGACAACGCCTCGTCCTGCCCTCCTGAATTTTGGAGAACGGATTTACTCTGCAAAGAAGAAGGGTTTGGAGGCTTGATGCATCCAGCAGCATTTGGTTTCACAGCATGTACTGGAATTTTGCTTAATTTGTTATTTTCCAGAGGCTCAGGAACCTCACTATGTAAAGCACAATGCACATGAGCGTTTCTTCCAGTGTCAGCAGTCTCGTCCAGTCTGTTGGTGAGCACTTTTTCAGAGTTTTCAGTTTTATCAGAAAGAGTATTCTGGACTGTCTTAGCTGGTAAGAGCTCCGTCCTCTTCTGGTCAGCCACATGTTTCCTTTTTCTCTGTTTTCCCAATCCAGGACTACAGTTATTAAAGTCATTTCTACTCTTTAACTCTGGCCCAGTTTTGCCAGATGGCGAGATGGTTCCCGGGGAGTGATAAGAAGCGCCCTTGAAAGACCAGGATGAGGCAGAAAGTCCCTTAGATGGAGATTCACCCTTTCCTGGCTCAATGAGCTTTTGCCAGTTCCGCAGAAGATTCTTGGCCCTCTTTGCGAGGTCTGCATTCCTGGTTTTCTTTCGGACATCGTTGATTAGCTTCCCGAGGCGCGTTTCCTACGAAAGAAACACAAGCGATGTGATAATTGTTGACTAATAATACCCCAGCCTTGCATGTTTTTCTTCTTTGACAGCTCTGACACACCTGATTCAGGTTACCAGATACCTGATAAGGAGTCATAGGAATTCAGGTCAGGTGTGTTGGAGGAGGGAAATAAGTAAAACATGAAGGCAGGGATCACCAGTCTGAAGACTTGTTTCTTGACGCATATTTTAAAGACCCACTCCAGTGAAGATGGTGTTTTTAGCATGTTCTTGTAACATTTTTCATAATAGAGGAGATATATAAAATAAATTCAGATTAAACTGCATTCTTGAGTATTTCTTTATTCAAATCATGTTGGATCAGGAGCAAAAAGTGACAGGTTTGTGATGTTGCAACTGATATGCGCTGATCCTTGCAGGCAAATAAAGCCCTTAATGTTTTCATTCTCCTTGTCTAAGCTGCCATTTAGCTAAGAACTGAGGAGCTGGATAGTTCTGATATTGCTGACCATTTTTTTTTTTTTTCTACACTAATGTTAGCTTGGTTTGTGAGGTGCTATTGGGAAAGAGTGTAAACAAAAGGCTGATGGGAAATTAGGAGAGGCTAACTTCAGTGCCAACAATCCACAACCCAGATGAGAATTTCTGATGAAAATCTGTTTTAAAAAATGAAATTCTAACTAAAAACGGAATAATCATAATAAAATGACCACTGGGAACTATTTTAAAATAGAAATATATATATATAGTTGGAGTGGGACTTTAAAGCAACTTACCTCAAGAACTTCTTTGGTGATGGGAAAAGTTTCCAAAAAAGAAATCACCTCTATAACCACCACCATATTGCACACCTGTTTGGAAGACAAGGACATAAACATCAGGCTGAAATTTACAGAAGATAATATAATAAAACTGCAAAAATGACAAATACAATTTCATATATTTTTTTTTACTATTAATGACCAAATAATAATATTACAAGAAAAAGAAGGGTCCACCCTATTTGAATAAGCTTTCAGATGTGCACCTGCAAGTCTAGAAACTTTGCTGGTTTTGGGTACCGAATGACAAACTGAGAAACAAATGCAAATGAGCCGTTTTCTGTTTTCCCACGGGAAGAAAGACAAGGACTTACGACTTCATGGGCGGTTTTTGAAAAAATATATATTATGTGCTGAATGTCCTCAACATATTCAGATAATTCATATGCACTAATGTGATATTCAGAAGTCATAAGGATGTCATGCACTACATTGAACTAAGCAATACTGCATTTATTCAAAAATATAATATCATTTTCAGACATTTCAGGGTTGAACTGTTTTGTTTGTTTTGAGTGCGCCATAATTCTTCTTTAATCTGTTTATACTAAAAACATATTTTAAACTTTAATTTAATACATCATACTTGGCTACAACCCATCAGCTGGTTAAAGTCGTTTGAAATTACTTTGCATTCGTAAACAACTATTGTTGGTTAATGTTCCAAAAATTCAATCTATTGTTCTCCTGTCTGCATATTCCTGAGCTAAGAAAGTACCGAACGGACTCACATTGTTTTGGCTGTCGATGGCCTGAAGGAGCCGGTCTCTCATCACCTGCGGGGTGGCTGTTGTCATCGCCGCGTGCAGCACAGTGGATCAGGACGGACTCGATCAGCAAGATCCCCTGAAGACGAAGCGGCGATGGAAAACATGCCACTCATGTGCCAAACAGGTGCCACTTTCGGAGGAGAGTGTCCGTCTGGTTGCGGCTTTTGTACCCCTATGTTCCTTTCGCTATTTTCTATCACTTTAGTTTATAGAAACCGGCAATTAAAAGTCAACTCTGAACAAACGATTACCGTCTGTATAGCTCGTCTTCCTCTTGTCGGCGGTCTCAGCTGGCTTTTTGTGAAGCGTAGCGGAGAGCATGATGGGAAATTCGTTACGTAACGGGGGAAGACTTACGTCATGACGCTCGGACGCTTCAGGTTTTGGCTTCCGTCTTCTGGATCGACCGTTAGCTTGGTTCCCTTTTTTATTTGAAAAATGAAGATAAAAATATTAGACAGCATAATCATTAGGCTTTGGACTTTTTTGAATTACTGATACCATATTTAAAAAATATATTGGCATAGTTTTTCTTTTCTTTTTTTTTAATGAACTCACAACACACTGACACACAATCAATGACTTGTAAAGGATAACATATAGGGACTGTGCATTAAATATATATTTTTTGAACAACTGAACATGACAGAACATGGCTTAAGCGGTAAAAAAGAAAAAACCAGACAGTGTTTACAGCTATCAAAACATAATAAAGCACAATAATGACAAGAGAAAGAAGATAGCAAAAAAAGTGATCAAATAAATAAATAGTCTGCGAGGTGTACAGGTGTCAACTTAAATAACACTGTCCTTATACTTTCATATATATGCAGTATATTTTTATTTTACAGCATTGATAATGTTGTGCATTACATATTGTAATACATTGATGAACAACGACACAAAATACTTGAAGCAAAAATAAAATCACAATAAAAATAAAGATCAATTGAAAGACACCAGGATATTAAAACAATAACCAAGTAGAGATTTGTTGAAAGGTTTTCCATGTTTGCATGGTCTTTAATGAGCAGTAGTGCATTTTGAACTTGTTTACTAAACATGGAAAGGATGGCTTGCTACCTCTCCATTTGCAACAACAAATTTAATATTTTCAGAGTAACAAAATAATGTCAAAATATTTGATAATGATGCATCTAAATTATATATAAAAAAAAATGATAAGTTCAAAATGAATCTAATTTCTAATGTTTATCCAGAAAATCTTGGAATGTGTAAATGAGGAAAAACATACGATGCAAATATTCATCTTTCAAATTACAAAAAAAAGGTAGAAATTCAGAAACAGGATGCATTGTATTAATTATTTTTAAATGGGTTTCATTTACTTAACATACAGTTCTCCCATTCAACAACGTTTATTATGGGTTTGAGTGTTGAATACTTGAACTTTTCTTCCTGATTACATTTGAAAGTAGAAGCAAATATTAACATAAAAATATTATCTAACACAAAAAGTAATAATAAAAATATATAAAACTTAAGTTTGAAGTCTTAGAAATGTCAAATTTGTGATCAGTGTTTTAAAAATGTATTTGTTCTTTTCAAAATATTTAGTGGTTAAAAAAGAATAACTGCCCACTTTTTTCCCCTAAAAGCACCAACACATGAACTCGAAGAACTTCCATTTACTCTTTCTATTCTTGTATGTTTTTAAGTGAAGGAAAATAACTTAAATGCTATGCCTAAAAACAGCATTTTTATTTACTACTGATAACCTTTCCCATTTTAATGCTGAGAATACTGTTTTTTTTTTACAGTAGGAAAACAATGTTTTCTCATAAGTCTAAATATTTTTTTAAAAGACAAAAACAGCTGAATTTAAAGTATTTACTACACAATCTATTTTTATATTCAGTTCAGTTCAACACATTTATTTCAGACATTGAAGAGAATTACGTAGAGCAAAAAATAAGAAAATCATAGAAACAACGAAAGTCTGAAACGGAGTGAGAAGAAGAAAAAAACCTTATAAGTTCTCACCACTGTATATTCACAAAATATAGTTTATTGAAAACATTCATACATATTGTATGAATACTTTCATTTATTTGTGCTGCTTATATATAAATATAGAAGATATTCATAAAATTATATATAAAAAACAACTGTATGTTATTTCTATACATGTTAAAAGTAAGCAGAAAACGTTTGTTAAGAGTAAACTTCCTTTACGGCCAGCTACCTGAAAGCTGACCAATAAAACTACATCCCCATTGAGCAGATTTTTAGATTTGTTCCTTCACTCTGTAGGATTTAATTGATTCATCTTCTTTGCCATTTTTTCCTCTTTTGGTCCCTTTCGGGGTCATAGCCTAACCCAGCTACTGATGGGCAGGAAACACCATGGACAGGTAGCAAGTCTATCTCAGGGCCGTCTCTAGTATTTTCTTCTTTTTCTTTTTTTAGTTTGAACTATTTGATTAGATATATATGTTACATCTTTATTTAACACATTTTAATCTTACAAAGAATCTCATTTTGCTCCATTGTTGATTAAACATAGACATTCACAGACAAAAATATCAATTGTTTTGCAAAGATTTTAATGCATTTTCCCAAAATAACATTCAGGCAGGGATGGAAGTAAAAACTTAAGAGCCCTGCTTTTTTTCTCGTTTTCAGCAAAAATGGGTCCCTTTACACATTTTTAGAAATCTAAAAAGAAAAGTTATGTTAAAACTTGTAAACAGAAATGACTGATTATTCTGTTCAAAAATAAGACATCATGTGCAGAGCAAATCCTCAGGATTCATTTTTTTATGCAAGATTTAATTCTTTACAAATCTGGTGCTCACACAGGAAAAGTTATCACATTTTTTTAAATCATTGTGAATGGAAGGACTTTTGTTTTAAAGTGGCACCGTGGAGTTTTAGCCAGCAGGTGGCAGCATGAACTCACCATGAGTTTAGCACAATTACACATTTTGCTAGTGATATATATATTTTTAATTTTGCAAAGTCTTATATTACAATATGTAAAGTCTTTTACATATTGTGTCTTGGATTTTTGTTAAATACAATTGTTCAGTCTAACAGGATTTTTTTCTTATTAGAGAAAAATGCAAACAGACAGAAAAAGCAAAACCAGCTAATAATGATAAATATCAAAACAATTGATGCTCAATAAAAAGATTCTTGACTTATAATGTTGTTTTTTTTCTTATTAACTTGCAGGGGGACAGCAAGAATAAATTGTTTGTTAATGAGTGGCTGTTAATCCACTGAGGGACCACGTGTTGATCTTCAGTGCTTCAGGTCGCTCAGCTTCACTCTCTTTGGATGCTGCAGGATAAAACAGGAAGGAAGGATAAATAATTAAATAAATAATACAACAAGATCAATACTTTTATATGTAATCAGACAAACTAAAAGTTTATAATTTATTTTAAAAAAAATGACAGTTTACCCTCACAAAAATCTATCTAATTCCAACGTCAAATCCTGGAATTTGGCACAATCACATCTGTTAGATAATTTAACATTTCAAGGGAGGATTTGAAGATATTAGAGTGTTTTTTTTTCCAAATAAAAACTAGATTGAACTTCTAAATCAGCTAAAAAAGTCCCAATAAAATCATTTTAAATAATTACCACTTAAGGAATATATTTTTAAGATGTCTCCTTGGCTGTTTTTCAGGTTAAAAAACTTTTGAAATCTTAGCGCTGAGACTGGCTTTTTTTTTTTAAAAGACAAATCATTTCTTTGGAGCAATTTAATTATGATGAGAACTGATGAGATTTACAGTCAAACTGATTCAAATTCCTAACAACAGGGGGCATCAGCTGACCACCCAAAGGCTTCCTGTCATCTGATACTCACAGCAGCATTCAGAGCTTGATCCAGGTCTTCAATGATGTCTGCCTCATCCTCCAATCCAACAGAGAGGCGGATCAGGGTGTCGCTGATCCCCAGAATAGCCCTATCATTTTCTGGCACTGACGCGTGAGTCATGATTGCTCTAAATCATAAAGTAAAGTACAAATGAGATGCACAGAAGAAAAAGAAAAACACGCTAAAAGGATTTAACACGTCATAGAAGAGAGGAGTTACAAGAGAGATCTAAATCTAATATTCTCAATTATTTTTTGCTGCCCCCTTGTGGCGATATAACAGAACGCAGCTCTGTTTAGTTCTGGCAGCATCTCTAAAAAAAGTATATATATTTTTAAATATTTTTATATTGGTGACAGAAAGGTTACTTACGGATGTTCTGCTAAACTTTCATATCCACCAAGACTTTCTGCTACAGCAAACAACTGAAATGAAACAGGAGAATCAAAAAGAAGCCTTTAAACAGACCAATATTTGTCCATCTTAACAAAATGTAATAAAAACAAAGTAAATGAATGACTCTGCAAGTCAATGATAACCTACCTGCTTCAGAAATTCATTAAAATGATGTTTGCTATTAGGAGTTTTAAATAAATATTAAACTAAGAGCATGAATACAAATGACAATAGTAATAGAAGTTCATCTTAAAATGTAAATATTTTTAAATCTGTGATTGCCCTGTTATACTGTCTTTTAGGGGAGTTTTTCATAATGGTGGCTGAAAGAGAAGCTGTTTAAAGAAAAACTACAGGCAAACTCATTAATTCACTCTTGAATAACCATCTTATCAAAGTTATTTGTTTTACAGTTTAGTTCCAACTATTCTGACTTGCTTCACTTTTTTCATTCAAAGTTTGAACTATTTTATTTTGGACCCAAAGATCTCATAAGACTCTATTACAACAAGTTCTTGCTCTTGTTCCCATTAGACTGCACTATAATCTGATATGGAGTTTATTAAATTTCTGGATCCAGATTATCTTGAGTACATTTTGTCAAGATCTGTTTGTGCAGATGAACGTCACTGCCTCTCCTCAGATTTTTTACAATTACTCCTGGAAATCCTATTTGGCTTCAATTTACTGCATTTTGGTTTAGTTTTCTTTTTTTAATCCAAAAAATGAAGTTTCTTTCATTTTATATTTGTACTCTGTCACACAAAATGAGTTGAATAACTTATTAAAAAATTACCTTCAGTTTACTAAGGAAGGTTTTGGCATTTTCAAGTTTCCCTTTAATGTAGAAGGCAATCATCCCAGGACATCCGGTGCACTGTCTCTTCATGATGTCATACTGGGGGTGTGAGGGTAGACCTGCAGCCAGAAGAAAAACAAGGACAAGACATTCAAGCTCATCTTTCAGAAATAAGAATGTTTTTTTTTTCTGCATTCACTTCAGATTCCTGCAATCATTTCTGTTGGATTCAGACCAGTTCTTTGATTTTAATATTTACTTTATTTGGCATTAAAATGATATATTTGATCAGTCAACTTGGATTTCAGAGTGTTTTTACACTTACTCTAATGATCTGAGAAATTAGCACCACTGTAGATGACACATCTGCTCTTAACATCTTCACCTTTTTCACCCTGTAATCCCACAACACACCACTAGATGGCAGTGTTTGCCCTACAAGCTGGAGAAAGGAACCCATTTGAAGTCACTACTCTCCCCAACATCGAAGCATCATTTTAATGTTATCTGTTTACAAATTTTGTATTAAATTTTTCTTAAAAACACTCACAAATAGTTTAAGCTAAAAAATAAAAATAAAAGAGTTTTTAATATTTAGAAATGTTGTTTAAAAACAATGGAAGTAAGTACTGTACTTCTGTGATACCTGTTAACCTATTTACTATACTTGAGAAAATTAGGTTGATAAAAAATACTAAAAAGTAATTCTAACATATAAAAAGTATCGTATTAAATGCAGAAACTAAATAGTAGATATATTAAATGGTTAGTTAATTAAAAATGAGCAAATATAAAGTAGAATAAAAATGTGGAGGCAGCTTTTTGCGCGAGCTTTAGAAAAAAAGCGTACTAGGGAAAATTAGTTATTTAAAAATAAAAAAAGAGACACCTTATAAATCCACCATTCTAACATTCTATGCAGCAGACTTGTTTATATGCATTAAACATAAAATATGATAGAAATGTATAGACGAGTATGGGTTAAGTCCAGCAACACTTTTCTGCAAATGGCTGAAGTCAGTTCCATCACCTGGGAAAATGACTCGCTCCACCCTGGGATCCGCCTCCAGAAACTTAGCAGCTGCCATGCCGTTTTTGAAGTGCTGCTCCATTCGCAGGTGTAGCGTCTTCAGTCCACGGTTGCACAGGAAACAGTCGAAGGGAGACGGAACACATCCCAGAGCTGCAGCCCAAAAATAAATCAATTAATTAATAAATGGAGTAAAAGACTTTGGCACCCCAGGTAAAGTCTTGGTAAGCCAAAGAAGCAGGAACAATCCTCTTATACTGAAAGGGTCTCAAATTGGTTCTGAACTTTGGTTGTTTACAAAATTAATTTAGGTCAAATAACCAATTCACCAAATTCTTGAGTAGAGCAAAAAAAGTTTTCAAAACAACAACAAAAAGGTGATTAAATTCCAGACAATCATGCAGTTAACATTCACAGAGAATTAACTAATACCAGCTAAAATTTCAAAATAAAAGTATTCGGTTTATATTTCTGTGTCAGATTTGTAAAACTCTTCAAGTCCAAACCTAGTATTTCTCATCATTTTGGTGTTAACTCACCGTTTTGCAGAAACCTCAGGCGCTCACACAGACCCTCATTGTTCAATGAGACCATCCCCATCACCACATCACTGTGACCTGTGGAGCACAAGATACCACTGAAGAACCAGCCCGACCATCATGCTGCGCTTAAACATGAGCCAGTCTGCTCTTTAGAGGGCTCATTTTGAGCATAAATGTTCATATTTTGTTGTCATGAAATTTGTACCTTCTTGGTTAAAATCAATGCTGTGACATCTAACCTCTCTTACTGTTGTTGTAGCAGATCACCAGAATTGTTTTTACCTGAAGAAACCCTGGGGAGTTTTGTCCTAGTTGATGCGGAGACACTCGATTATCCCAAGTGAACACCACAACCTGGCTTTTAGATCCAATCCACTTCATTTTTTTAAAACTTTCTAAGGATTCTTTGAGTCAGAGCTTTTAAATTTAGTAATATAGAGTATATAGAGGGGTGTTTCCCCTTCTTTATAAAGAAAAGTGTGACTACTCAATTACATTTTTTTAATTTTTAGAAAAATATCAATCTGGTATTAAGATGAACCACAGCATGGAATCTGTGGTTTAAAGATTGTTATTAATCTTAGAATTAATTTAGAGACCAGGGGTCTGCAACCTGCAGATCTGGAGACACATGAAGCTCTTTTATTAAAGGAAAAAATAAAAATGTTTCTAAATGTTAAAAAGTAACTATAAAGTAAGAAGTAGTACCGGTAAGTAGAAAAGTGAGAAAAGGTAAACTAACTCAAACTTTAAGCCATTTACCAACAGTTGAAGGACAGTGCTTATCACAAGTTTAACTACAACATTTTGACACATTTGCATCCAGTCCTGTACTACCAAAAAAAAAAAAAATCAAGGATGTCAATAAGCACAACCAGTATTAAAGGTGAACCAGATTGTTACGGATTTTTTTTATTTTTGAAAAAAATTAAGGAATTTTAAGTGTGTTCAAAAAGTATGGCAGGGGTCACTTATCTAGCTCAGATTTCATTTTGGTTTGTTCCATCTGAATCTCTGGCCGAGACGCAGCAACAGTGAAATTAACTATTTTTATTTAATCACTGCTGATATTTTGCTGCAAAAACTACTGGAACTTCTGTCAAAAGTTAAAAAAGGCTATTTTCTTTTAATGTTTGTGTTGTATTCATATCCTGATTTAGTCAAAAAAAACTTTCTGTTCTGGTGCTGCTGGATTTTAGTGCTGCTTTCGATACAGTAGATCACCAGATTGTATTGGATAAACTTAGGTGTCTAGTGGGCCTAGCTGGAAATGGTTTCAAGTGGTTTAATTTCTACCTCACAGACTTTTATGGAAGTATGGATACATGCGCTTCAAGATTCTGTGAAATGAGTTGTGGGGTTCCCCAAGGATCGATTTTAGGTCCCATTCTTTTGAATTTATACATGTTGCCTCTTGGGGAGGAGACACCACTTTACATAACTGTGTCTCCTTGAACCTATAAACACTCTTTTAAATAGCATTTTAAACAAAGTTATAGATGGCACAGAACTTCTTACAGCTCAACCAGGACAAAAAACAAGTTTTAATCATCAGTCCTGAAGACAAGAGAGAGAGGATTTTACATCATTTTAATCCTTTTCACTGCGTGAGAAACTTGAGCATATTTTTGAGTTGCACTTAATCCCTCAAATTAAAAATGACAGGCTTTTATCATGTCAAAATTCTCGCCAGAGGTGCTGATGCATGCTTTTATTTTTAGTCAGTTAGATTACTGTAACGCTCTGCTCTCTGGTTTACTTAGAAAGTCTCTTTCAAGTGTACAACAATTACAAAAGTCTGCGACACAAGTTCTGACAAGAACAAGAGCACAGGAACAGATCACAGCCGTTTTAAAATCAGTACATTGATTGGCTCACTGTGTGTTTCAGGATTGATTTGGTACTTTTAATGATTTAAAAATATTTGGGTTTGTTTTTGTTTTTTAAATATAAAGTGAATTGAGCTGTACAAAGCATCAAAAGCGCTTTCGTAAATAAAGTTTGATTTGATTTATGTTTCACAACAAGCAAATCAAACATTTTCATAATGTATCTCGTTAAAGTTTATAATGCAACAATAAAAGATTATGAGGAAGTCTATTGTGAAGTGACAGTGTTTACTTATCCTTTACTTAAACTACTGCAAAAAAAACTACATATTCACATGAAAATTCCTTTAAATGAAAAAACTTCATATAAAACTCACCGTTCATGTATTTCGTAGCCGAATACATGCAGATATCAGCTCCCAACGCCAGGGGGCGCTGTGGGAGAAACACAGGAGGTATAATTCCATGAGTCATTTCCTCACATCTGGAATAGGGATGTAGTAAAGTAATAAACTATGAATGAAATGCACTTCAATCCCTCACCTGGAAATAAGCAGACATGAACGTGTTGTCCACGACAACCACGATATCTTTGTTGTGCTCGTGCACCAAATCAGAGCAGGCCTTGATATCCACGACCTTCATGGTGGGGTTGGTTGGTGTCTCGATCCACACAATCTGCACAGATACGATGTCAGTGTGAAAATATGGGAAAGAGACACACATTTTAGCTCGACTAACGGTGGACATTTAATTATAAGGAGGTTGGTGTATACAAATCCGACAGAACAAGATTGAGAAAAATCTCACAGCTTACTTTGGTGTTGGGCTTCAGAGCAGCCTTGAGCAGTTCTGGTTTTGTGCAGTCAGCAAAAGAAACGTCCAAGCCGAGACCAACTGCAATCCTTTGGAAGTAGCGGTTTGTGCCTGAAAAAAGGACAAAAGTTTGCCTCATTTAGCAATGTTTGGGTTTTTTTTTTTTAAACCCAAAATTAAAGAACGACACCACTTTGCTAAAAGTAACGCCTCACCTCCGTACACGTCATCCATGCACACGATTCCGTCCCCTGACTTCAGCAGGTGAGTGACGGTCACTGTGGCCGCCAGTCCTGAAGCGAAGGCGAGGCCTGCAGGGAGCAGAAAACTCATTTGAGACAAATGTCACAGAACTTGTTGAAGGAGGCCTCCTCATGTGAAGTCTGGACTGTTTTGGGGCAATTTTTTCCTGATGAGTCATCATCATTTTTTTTTTTACTTTTTTTTAAAGTTTAAATAGGACTTGTAGTTGGAATCAAACAAACTATAAGGGTGCATTCACATCATACAATGTCCATTCAAGCTGTCACTTCCAATGAAAACTTTTTTTAAATGCGCATTTTGGGCTTTGGCATTCAAAACTCGTGTTCATGCATAGTTATGCAAGTTTTTACAACTATTATTGGTACAAATTTCACAGCCCCTGAACACACGATAAAAGTTGAACCAGGCCGAACTCAGAGTTGATGGTGAGGTATGGGTAACACACAATCTGCTTGAAAATTGATCATGATGAGAAATTAATAATTTCGATTTGTGCGAGGTTGGAATTATATGACACCAAGTTTTTCGTTTATTGGAATGGAGCTGTAAAAAAAAAAAAGCCTGGAGCTAGATTTTGCAATATTTGCACCGCTTCAACATTTCACACCCAAGCTGGAGCTGAATTTCCACCCTAATCCCTGACCACTAAAAAAGTATATAGTACAGGATTATCTAGCGCCCTGGATTATAAAAGAAATTCAGATACTACGCTCACTACTAAAAAAAAAAAAAAAAAAAAATTTAAACGGTAAGTATGACGTCACAGATTTCCAAAATGTAATAAATCCGAGCATTATACGACATCTATTTATGACTCCACTGTGTTCTGATAATGAAAACGCTAATGATTTATTTAAAAATTACATTTAAATACTTCTTTTTTTTTTGCAAAAATTTTTTGAACGTAATGTATTATGTTTGAACTACCTTAATTTTGCAAAGACTTCTGGGAAATTTAACTCTGTTTTGGAATTTGGCAAATGCACTATATATTGTGAGGGAATTTGGACATAGCCCAGGCCTCTTCCAACTGTAATGCTCTAGTAAATAGTAGAAAAAGAAGAAGAAGAAGAAGCCCCTTCCTGCTTTTCCAGTGTGAACACCATGAGTTACCGATTAAGAATACTCGTCAAAATTCCCAGTGTGTACGTAAGTATATAGGGGCTAAATTGACTCACTAAGCATTTGTAAAAGAGAAACAGATATTAGTTGATAAATTTAGCAAAAGTTGAAGGGTAAGAGAGTTCTATACTAGAAGTTTAATTTTCTATTTTGATGTCTACATTTTTTCTGTGGGTGTGCTTTAACTTACAGTACTTAGCTCCATCCAGAGCTGCCACAGCCTTTTCCAGACAATTCCTGGTAGGATTTCCACTTCGGCTGTATTCAAAACCCTAAAATAAAAAAAAAAAACATCAAATAATTCACAAGAGCAAACAAGGATTCTGTTTTTTTGCAAATGTCTGTAACCCAAACTGAAGCTGAAATTGCTGTGATGTAGCACTAATCTGATGATTCACTCTAAGTTTCCTAATACTTGTACTATTAACTGGAATATGAGATCTGTTCAAATAGCTTCACATAAAGGGTTTGTGTACAAGGTTACATCTGTGAAAACAGTCACCTGTTACACCAACTTACCTTGCTGCTGGTATCTCCCTTCACAGCCTCAAAACTATATAACTTTTTTTTTTTTTTTTTTTTTTACAAATCATTCACCAATTCCTAGAGCTGAATCTCATGGTAAGTAAATATGTCAAATCTGTATGTGGGAACCGCAAACTGGTCTGTTAATGAATGAGGAAGATGTAACATTTGGCAAGCCCGTGCTTGCTTGTTTATAGGTGAAGTACTATGGATTGTGATAGTGTTTCAGAAGTTAATACTGTACACAACTTGAGATTAGTCTTTTAGGACATACACAATAAAGGGCGGCTTCCAACGGTCTTTGCCCTCAAACTGAGGTACTTTTATGAGACACTTTCTTGTCTTTTTGCCAGCTCTATTCGGTATTGCTCAAACGTGTTCAGCATGTTTTTTTTTCCGCTCAAACGCATCTGATTCAGCACCTTGTGTGGAAACTTGATGGTGACAGTCATTTAACCTGGGGGGAGAATTAAAGTCGAGAAATCTAAAACATGCAGCTTGGCAGAACCAGAAAACCTGTTGCCAACCTGATAGTAATTGACATTAAAAAAAATAATAATAATGGCTCCAGGGGAAATAATACAGTATTTTAACAGTGTGAGAATACAGTTGGAGAGGAATAAAAAACCCTCAGGTTTTGAACACAAGCTGATTTTAGTCTGGATTTCCAGACTGTTCAGGGTCAGAGAAGCAGAAACTAGACTACCACAATAAAACGTATTTAAAAACATAAAATACAGATTTTAAAATAAAAGATTCAAAGTTATTCAAACATTTAATTTTACATTTATATTGAAAAGATCTCCATAATAGAATTAACAGTGACTAAAACATACATGAAAAAAAAATGTTTTTCATTGATTTTCTAGATGGCAAAATTACTTTTTAAACTGTGATCAAACATACGACACAATTTTAACTTGGAATGGCTTATTATTAATACGTCATTATCTAACTATAAAGGGGGAAAAAAACAGTTTTTGTCATATATAACCCACTTTAGAAGACACGTATCTCACACGTGGATGTTGCTGGCCCATCCTCACCCCCCTCGCCTTAAATAACCGTGTCATATCAAGCTACTTACGGCGTGGTCACCCGGTGAGAACTGCTTGAACGTTGTGGACAGGGAAATAGGCGGCACCACGGCCATCGACTTCCACTGCTCCGGCTCCTGTCCGACGTGGATGGCGTCCGTGGCGAAGGACTTGAAAGCGGTACGGAAGCCGGCAAACAGACCATTCTGTGCGTCCTTAGCGTGCTCCATCGCGGTGTGTTTCCTAAAAGCGTCCGGACCTCCGTGTACTCAGAGCGCGCATTACCGCTAAGCGGAAAATGGGAAATACTATATACCGGGGTAGTTCTGGGAGCCTGCTTCTCTCAGCCAATCAGAGCTTATCAACAAGGAGCGCGTGCTCTGATTGGCTGATACGGGCTGTGTGGCCTGCCCATGTTACGACAGCACGTTGTTTGCGTTCCTATGCTATAGCTCTGATGCAACATCCTTTCATGTTTAACAAAGGGAGCCACGTTTTTCCCTTTTCTTCTTCTTTTATTTAAATAATCGTGAATAGTTAAAATAATTAACATTTTATAGTTTGTGACCAAAAAAAAAAATCAATTTTATTTTGAGAAGGCTTTTAATAAAACACAATTGTTGCTCTCAAAGATATTTAAAGTTTGATCAAAATGACCAGAAATGCATATATATAACTTTTAACAGACTATTCCTCCCCAATCCCAATAAAAACCTTTTTTTCCCCTTTTACAAACACACCTGAATGTATTACCAGTTTTGGACAGCAGGGGGCGAACGTGCTCTGTTACACATTTATAAACACACTTGAAAAAAAAAAAAAAGAAAAAAAAGATGAGGGATTTATTTCAGTCAAACAAGCAAGAAAGTTATATTTTTAACTTACCAGAAAAAATGTAAAAATATTTCACCTCTGAAACATGACAGGCACCTGACATCTTGTTCCTGACTCAGGGAGGTAATCTTTTCAAATGACCTCTGAGCAACTGCAAAGTTTGAACCACTGAGTATGAAAATATACAGGGCTCTTGTTTAGTATTTGTTAATATTAGGGTTATTTTATTTTCAAAATGTTGATCATTTGGTTTTTATGAAGTGCATCTCTTAATTTTATATTTTTAAAAATAATCTTGTGGGATTTATGTGCAGTTCGTGTTGTGTGTGGTGGCAGGCAGTTAAGGCTATTTGAGATTGTCTCCTTTTTCACTGTAAGATTTGATTTAGGGGCAGTAATAAAATAATTTGATTCTTCTCACTGCTCCTTCCACTTATGAAAATGTGTGCACTTATGTTGTGTATTGTGGCATTCTTCAAGAAATGAACAAAGAAACAGAACAGGATTAAGTAAAATACATTCATTAATTTCACCAGATAAGAACAACAAAATACTAATTTCAGCATGATGTTGACAATTTTGGAAGATATTTAGATATTTTTTTTATTAAATATGTCATCCAGCGGGCTGCATAGTGATGCAGTGGTTGGCCCTTTTGCCTCACAGCAAGAAGGCCCTGATTCATGTCCCGGCATAGGTTTTCTGCATGCATGCTTCCGACCACAGTCCAAAAACATGCTTCATAGATTTACTGGTTACTCTAAGTGTCTGTAGGTGTGCATGTGTGGGTGTGTGTGTGTGTGTGTGTGTGTGGGAGTGATTATGTGCCCCGTGACAGCCTTTCTAGGTTGTACCCCACCTTTGCCCAACACTAGCCAGGACAGACTCCAACAACCCCAAAATGAATATAGTGGGTTAAAAAATTGGCTGGCTGGATGGATGGAATCAAACAAATGTTTCTATTCTTAGTTTCATATATATTTCAGAATGATCTCTCTCAAAAGCAACTTTAAGCCATGTCTTGTTGCTGCATTGATATCAAACAAATGAGATCTTCCATCTTTTTTTGTTCAGTTTTTTATGCAAAATAACGTAACAATTTTATGCAAAATAACATGCAAATTAATGATATCCCATCAGTATATTTTACAGACAATAATAGGAAAATGTTGATGGTTGATAAAAGGTTTTCTAAAACAGTTAATCAAACTGGTCTTGTGTCGTTATTTTTCTATTGAAATAAGGAAATATGATAACAAAAACACAAGACAGTGTCCTTCTGTATATTCCCATTTTTATTTGCATTTTTGTCATACACTTTTTACACAAATGAAAATTCTTGCAACATTTTTCACTATCCAAAGTTCCAAGCAGCTTGATTATATTAATACCCATTATAGGCCCGTCTACAGTATGTAATTAATGTGTATTTCCATGAGGAAACTAGCCTTAAAACTGTCTGCATATATAGATTTGCAAAATGTTATATAAAAAGAAAAGAAAAGAAAAGAAATGCGTGCAGCAGAATAAATTGGAGTGGAGTGAATCCGGCCAGTAGCTTTTCCAAGAATTTGTAAAAATTTACTCAAGGATGATGTTCAAACTTCACACACAACCATCACACACTATGAAGTTCTTTAAAATTTCTTAGAACTAAAAATGACCTAAACGTTAACATGTTTCCTACTATTTTTGTGGGTGTCAAAAAACGGACTCGGTGAAAAACTATTTTGACAAGTTTCATGGTTGAGATGTTTCTGAAAGGCTTGAACGCTTGACTGATCAAAAGTGTCTACAAAACTCAAAACAGGGAATGGTCAGACAGTTATAGGGGAGATAAGTTGGAACACTTGTTGCACAGGTTTTGCATAAAGATCAAGTTGTTCATCTCCATTTTCCTCAAACAAGTTTCTCTTTCTCTTACTTGATGGTTAATATATAAAAAAAAAGAAAAAAAAAAGAAAAAAAGAAAAATATATATATTTTTTAATTATTTCCCTAAAACTGTTCATACAGCACTTTTAAATATTATTGATTATTGAGTTGGTATTAACCTTTAGGACTTAATTGTGCGCTGTATTTTTAAATCTTTATTTTTTAAAATAAATGTTGTAAATTAAGAATTGAGCGTTTAAAATAAAATAAAAATGACACACGTAAAAAAAAAAAAAAAAAAAAAAGAATGAACAAGAGTTTTATTAGACATGTTTGGTTTAAATGCTTTATATTTTTCACCTGCCAAAATGTTTCTGAACTCTCGCGATACTTCAGACCGGAAAACAACTCCCGAGTGTTTCGTACTTGTAAACTGGAGCGGCTTATGTTGTTCAGCAACGTCAGTTTAGAAAGGTTGTGTGGCGGTCAGGACTTTGTTTCCATCCACTATTCTTTTATCTAAGATAAACGGATTATTTTTGCGTTTCTGGCATATGGAAAACTATTAAATTAAATGTTGTGCAATTTCCAGTATTTGCTTGAGGACCTGCATCTGGCGAATCGCATCAGATCGCCCGGAGGGTCATCGTCAACGGCGACACCCTCTTCTTCGTCGACACCGAGCGTTTGAGAAAATGACCGGGGAGAAGATCCGCTCCCTGCGGAAGGATAACAGGTCGAGTAAGGACGTGGACTTACTGGAACCCGATGAGGAGGCTGCGACCGGGACGTTTTCCTCCTCCAAGGCGAACAACAAAAGCAGAGCGAGTAAGATCTTCAGCAACCATAAGTTAATCGGGTCGCCGTCCGCTCCGCAGCAGCAGAACCAGGAGTCGCAGATTAATGCTAACACATCGGACGTCGTTGATGACAAAAACAAAAACCCCATCCTCCGAACCGGACTGGACTTCCCAGTGCACGAGTGTGTTTTTAAGGGAGATGTCCGACGCCTGTCCTCGCTCATCCGAACCCAGAATATCGCCCAGAAAGACGTTCATGGTGAGTTCACGAGCCGGCCGTCACATCAGGCCTGGATTCACGATCAATATTTGATACGAAAAGGAATAAACTGAGATCAGATCATTACAAGGTTGAGTAGTTTGGGTGAAAAGTCTACCACAGAACCGTCCAGGCATGGACTACATGATCTAGAAGTTTAGAGGCATCCTTTCACTGTTATCAGGACTCCTTCAGTAGTAAGAGCTTAGAGAGTTTATACATTCATGTCTAAAATCTTGTGAACTCACAATTGTGAGAAGATCTTATGAGGGTCAAAGTCTGCTCAGTTTCTAACTGAGTCCTCCTGGGCTGTAAAAGCAGCCAGCAGCTGGGCAGGATGACTGACAGCCTGCACTGACATCACTGGAATGGGATCCCTGACATGCAGCAAGGCGTGGATTTTGAACCTGTAACTGTCAAAGACGTTCCCGCCTTGGTGCATTTGAATTGTTTCACTTCAGTTCTTTACTCACATTATTATGGGCTGTTTTTAGTTGCAAACACACAAATACATATAAAATAAATGCAGTCTGGGTTTGTTTCTCAAAGGTGTTAGAGGTGGTTCCTGCAGAAGTTCTCACTATAAATCCTAGATTGATCAAAATGTAGAGCTTATTGTAGTTTTATGCTTTCCTCCTTGTTTAAAGTCCCACTCCGATCATCTTTTGATCTATTCTAAAAGCATTCCCAGTGATCTTTTAATTATTATTATACTGTTTGTAGTCAAAAAAAAAAAAAAAAACTTGTCATTTTCTAGGACATAGTTTCTGGAGAGCGGCACAAGTTCATTCGAGATTTTTCCTCTGAGCATAAATGTTGGCACAGAGTAACCCTGCCCTCATTTCCCATCATTCATATGTTATCAATTGACTGTATATAGAGAACTGGACAGAGCAAGTGTAACGGCGCCTAAAGAAAACACCTTACTTTTGGTTCCAGCAGAATGAAGTCAATTCAGTCGCCATTTTTCCACGACATCCCTATGTTGGGACCAGAAGACAGTGATTGGTCCGAGTTGGTTTGAATTGTAGTTTCTATGGCAACTATTGTCGCCATTAATGAGTCAACTGGTTTAAAGTCCACCCCCTTTTCACTGAAAGCAGCTTGGGAGAATCTGTCAATCAAGCGTTTGAGGTGGGGGCCAGTGGGAACCACATGCTTTTACTGAGGCTTTTGATCGGTCAGTTTATAACTTAAATAACTTGAAATAAAGAAAAAAAATATAATTAAATAAAATTAGGATTAGCAAGGACACATCAAGAAAAAAAATATCAGATCAAGAATGGTTATTCTGACAAATGGAATGACTGTTTATTTCTCAATTTAAGCGTTTGAGATTTTGGCTTCTTGGAGCCAACAGGCACAGGCAACAGTTCTCTATATACAGCCAATGTCGTCAGCATGTTAGCTTACCACTCTTCAGAATGACAACCTAACGTGCATAAAAAAATTGGCGAGCTATATTGGAAATCCAATATTAAGACAAAAGCAGCAAAGAAGAAATAAAGAATACAAGACATACATCCTTCAAGTATGGTCAAAAAGAGCAGAACAAAAATTGTGACCCAGTAAGTTCTTCTCCCAAATCAAAAAGAAAGAAAAAAAAAGCCTCAAAATTTATTTGTATTGCCCTTTAATTATGGAAATCAATGCATCCTCCACCATGAGAAAAAGCCTACTAGAACATGTTAACAAGACCAAAAACACAATTTTCCTTGGAGTGTCTGTTTAAACTCCCGATTATGCATACATGGTAACAGCACCACAGGCAAGATTCTTGTCACAGTCTCCGGAGTCTTTGCTGATATGATCAAAAGCGGAAAACAAATTCAGTTTCCCTCCCTTTTCTTTCAGGAAACACCCCGCTACACCTGGCAGTCATGATGGGACACAAAGGTGAGCATTGTTTGGATGCCCTTGGTGCCATCCGGCTTTCTTTGGCTGTTTGCAAATTGTCTTTAGCCACGGTTATGTTTGTCTTCATGAGCTTCAGTTAATTTTTCCACGCTCTTTTATTTTTTGTGGGAATTAGCCTACCTAAATAAGAATACAAATTTGTCACACATCACTGCACGTCTTCTAGCAGCGAAAAAACCTCATGCATAAATAAAGGATTTTTTCGTTTTCTCCTCTGATCCAAAACAAGAGTGAACAGAACATTTTTTTTATGAATATTGGGCATGATTTCATCTGAAAATCTCATTTACGAAGAAAAGTCAATCAGATGACTTTGCCAAGAAGATAATTTCTGCAGGGGATCAAAAGTAATGAGTAAAAATATTTGTAATTAATATTTATTATGCAAACACCTATTTAAAAAAGTTCTGACATTATAATGTAAGGAAAAAAGGGCATTTTATTTTTTTAAGTTAACCGTATATAATAAGTATGTCGTGTCGATCAGAGCATATTATAAAATATTAAGCTGAATCGTAATGGACTTGTTGAAAGCACATTAAACATTTAAAGCACTGTGCTCTTTGTTATTCATTACCTCTCTTCAAAAAAGACTTTAGGGTGCTGTTTTGAAAAATGAGTCCTCCAGCTTTTTGCAGCAGTAGTTGTACAAATGTTGGACATTTTGGGCATGTAGGTGCTCTCTGTACCCATTTGTTTGTCGACTATCACTGGAGCATTGGGTTTCAATTGATTTCGCATTCACTAAGGTCAATTCTCGTCTGGCTTGAGGCCCTTTTTCACTACCCGTCAGTGATTCAGTCGGCGGAGTGACAAAGTGCTTTGGCGGACACAATGCCGTGGAATTGATTTTGCTAATGAGGTCGCCTGCGTCTTGCCTGAATCGGCTCGTTCTCTGGGGGATGCTCGGGCGAGACAGACTGAAGGCTACAGCATGAGATCACAGTTTGGGTGTGGCCGCTCTTTCGGGATGCAGCAGACAAGGCTCTGTGTGTTTGCATGATTTCATAACGTAACTGCAAATGGCAGGTGAATACCGAACGGGCACGCCAGTGGAAAATTGAGTGTGATGGAAGTCAGTTTTGTAACAGCCGAGCTGAGGGCAGAACTGATGCTGCTGTTCTACTTTGAAGACAGCATTTGCATGAGATCTTTGCCATCTTTACCTGCTGCTTCTACTTATGAAGTGAGACTGATGCGTGACGGCGACTTACGGCGTCTTAGACAGAACCAGAGTTCTGGTGGTGGTGTGTTTGGTCAGGAGGAGCTGCGTTGGACAATTGGTCAATTTGTGTTGGACAGAAGCTGCTTTCATCACTCTGAGGCTGATAGCTGTGTCTGATCTGAACGGGCCAAACAATCTGCTGCTTCTCATGCAATCAAGCCAGTAACCTGCAGGGAGACCTCATGTTTTCCACTTTCATTCATTGTTTGTATTTTTTTTTTTTTGAAAAGTTATGTTTTTATTTATGTACACTCACCGGCCACTTTATTAGATATGGCTCGCTAGAACTGAGTTGGAACTATTTTTCGCCAAAGATAAAGTTTTGGTCTCATTGACTCAAATATAAAAAAGTGCATTTTTTGGTTTTGAATGCTGACAATTTTGTTCAACTTTACCACACTCGGACTCTACAACATAAAGTAATGACTAAGCAACAATTAAATTAGTCGTTGACTATTTTAATAGTCAATTACTCGACTAATAATTTTCTACTTTCTATCAGCTGGAAACAGTCTGACCATTTGCTCACAGATCTCATTGAATATTTTCTCTTTTTCTGACCACTCTGAACCCTAAAGATGGTTGAGCGTGAAAATCCCAGTAGATCAGCGGTTTCTGAAATAATCAGACCAATCCTTTAAATTCCCTTTGTTCTGATAATGGGTTTGAACAGACTATGTCCACATGCATAAATCCATTGAGTTGCTGTCATGTGATTGGCTGATTAAAAATTTGCGTTGACGAGCAGTTGGACAGGTGCGCCCAATAAAGTGTCTATGTTGTAATCTCAGTTTAAAGCTGATTTGAATTTACTTAAACACATCAACTCAGACCTTTAAATAAGATCTACGTTAATGTTCAAGGCATAATACAGTTCTGTGGAGGGGAAAATTATGAAAAGTAGTTTTATAAAAAGCACTTTTTCTTTTTTATGATGGTTTTAAAGAAAGTTTTGAAAAAAGAAATATTTAAAAATGTTCAATTTGTGCTTTGCTTTATGACCTATAATCAATTTTTCCACAAACTAAAAGCGCATCAAATGCTGAAAAACCAAAGCAGAAACCAGCAGGTGTTCAGATCAGGACACAAGTCCCGGCTGCTCTTTACGAGCTTCAGCACATCTGCTAAATGTCGGGATTTTCATTATTATACAATCACAGGATTTAGCAGATTGACACTGAGGTCAAAGGTAACAAGGGATTACGTAACAAAAAAAAAAGAGGATGCATTTCTTTGCCTTCTTTCTCTCACTGATCCCCTTAATGCATCAACAGAGTTTTGCCTTTTAGTTTCTTGTTGCTAAGCTGCATTTGTAATCCTCAGTTACAGACTTTATGTTTAGTTAAATTATAAGATTTGACAATGAACTTTTCTGATCACGCTGTGTTTGGCACAGCAGCAAATTTAATGCAAGTTTAGAAGAAAAACTTGTCACATGTTTTGAAGCTCACTTGGATGACTGTCTTTGATGACTTTCTACTGTTTGAAAATGACCGTCTTGGTTCTTGTCTCAACAAACCTTTCTATTTGACTATAAACACCATTTTTGGATCACGTGCAATCAATTAGACACCATGCTTATTCTGTCTTTTTAACGGTGCATGAAAGACAGTTCTTTTGCTTCATAACAAAGGGTGAAGGGGGTTTTTATATGAGGTATTGTGACAACATGCCACACAAACAGTTATTTTTTCAGATTGACAGGTTCATGCTGGGGATTAAATGGGATCATGAGGACAGCAGCTACTTTGTCCTTTAATGTTGAATTCCTGCTAAAGATGAGCCGTAAATGAGAGCTGTCGAAATGATAACTGTTTAACATCATTTACCGTTAGCTGACATCCACTCAGCGGCAGCTTATTGTCGGGCCGTTAGCCTCCACTCCTCTGTGCCGCGCTCCTCTAACAGACAGAGCTGTACAGATGCCAGCATTATAATCAATGATGTCACAACAAAACGGGGCAGCTTAGGCGGAACAACGGGCTTCATTTTTAGACTGGCTGCAAGTTGTTGACAAGCTGCTCAGAGACTGGATCAGCTGCAGGAAAAAAAAAAGTCTTTGATGTTTTTGGAATTTGACTTTAAAGCACACCATCGAAACATTTCCCGCATTCTTCCTTAAAATTTAGACTTATTTTATAGTGACATAAAAAAAAAAAAAAAGGATTGTGTAACTGAAGGTCCCATATGGCTCAGTAGTTAATGGGTCAGCTCTCATACCCATTCTGTTTCCAAGATTATTTTTGTTTCTGCTGTTAAACAGGTCTGTTCCACATTCGACATTTAGTTGCATTAGCAAGCACCTGTATTAAAAAAAGTAATTTATTCCTACATATATATATAACCTGTTTATATACTCATATATATGGCATTTATGGTGGCTTTAATAAACTGGAAGAAGTTTGCAGGAACAGGCAAAACATATGGAGTTTTTTTTAGCTTCAAAAAGCAAAATGCGTACTTGTATATGTTTCCACGGCAACCCCAAGGATGTGGTGACTTGCATTTTAATGATGTGTACATTCTCTTTGCAGTAAATTATTTTATTGTATGTTTTCTGTTTGTTTTTAATGAAAACTTGAAAAAAAAGTTTGTTTTCATTCACTGAAATAGTGTATAAAATCCAAATTGTGTTCACTTTATTTGCAATTCTTCAATGTTTTTCTCCTTTTCTCGAATGTCCACCCTGCAGAGTGTGCTCATTTGCTACTGGCCCACAATGCACCAGTGAAGGTGAAGAACGCTCAGGGATGGAGCCCCCTTGCTGAGGCCATTAGCTACGGAGACAGACAGATGAGTAAGTAGCTGGAACGAAAAAAAAAAAAATCCCTGTCACTGCTTGATTTCCACTCTGAGGCAGAGCTTTCAAAGTCCACCACAGCTGCACGGCGGTAGCCATCCAGTCAGCTGGTTTGCTTCCCGCTGCGTGGTTGCTGTGGGGTCTCCGAGTTTTCCTTGTGTGGAGGCGCTGATGGGACAGAGATGTTTTGATACATGCCAACAAAAAGCCGTTTTCATCATTGCTGCTGTGAGGGCACAGCAGCTGTCTTATTCTTGGAGATTTCATCACCCCTCTGGCTTTATTGTCTCACTGAAAGGCAGTTTGTTTTTTGTTCATTTTCTAGTCAAAACTTAATAAAAGTGCAACAAACTTTTTTTTTTTAATTCAAAAATTTAAAGTGCAAGTTAATGCCAACTTTTTTTCACGTTGCACATGTAATGTTGCTAAATGTAACAGATTTAGACAGCTTTATCTGGTCCAGTGACTTATCCACTTATGTAAAAGCATAAAGGGTTCTGTTTCTAAGAATAATTAACTTTCAAAGCTTTTCACAGCAATCTTTTTTTCAGTATAATCTCACTTTCTCAAGCTCAGAATTAGTATAAAACCTCCACCCACATCGGTCAGTTCTGCAGTAACCAGCAATACAGCTGGCAGTTCTGTGTTGCAGCGTCTTATTTAAAATGTGCTAACTCCTATAAAGTGTGCCACATGTTCAGACTTCTGGCTTTGTAAAAAATATTTGAGGGTTTTTAAAGCATGTTTGTCTAACCTCATTTTTACAGCTTTTAAAAGTACAAACCACTCTTGAAGCTGCAGCAGGCAGGACTGAGATTGTGTTTATTTTTTTTATTATAAAAAAAATCAAATTTATCAGAATAAAGATGAAATAAAAATAATACTTAAGCTCAGATAGATGTGGCTGTGAAGAAAGCAAAGGCCTTAAAGCCCTTTAGGAGTTGACTTTCCTCAGTAGTTTGCTGAAATACCTGTTTAACCATCGGGGCCATGCTACATCTGTTACCATGGTGACAGCTGAGTTCAGTTCTGGTCGATCTTAAAGCTTTAGTTCATTTTGTACGTACCAAAATAGTTAAACATTGTTCAGATGAAGACCAGACTTTATGCAATAAAAACTTGTAAGCTTATAGTAAAAAAAAACGTTGTCATTTTTCTAGGACATAGTTTCTGCAGAGCGACAGTTTTCCATTAAAAATTTACCTCTGGGTTGTGGGTGGAACTGTTGGCATGGAGCAACCCCCCCCTCTTGCCGTCCCTGTTGGTGAGAGCTCTCTGTTTATACGCTTTACCAATACAAGCTTTTTCCAGACTTTATTTCCCGATTTACATTTTTTAAAAATAAATATTTAGAAATTCATATTCAGGCTTATTACATATGTACTCCATCATCAGAAAACTGTCCCAAGAACACGCTGAAAACACCAAAAAAAAATCATTTTCATTGAGTTGGGTCTTTAAATGAATCTCTCCCTCAGAGATATTGGTCCATTCCTTGTTTCTCTACTTATTTTGATTCTGAACTGACTGAACAAGGACGGAAGAAGAACCCCACAATGTGCAATTTTTTAAAGTAATTTCAACATATTTGATGAAAATAACTCTTTACAGTCATTTAGCAGAATCATTTTTTTCTGTAGGGAAAAGTTGAATCAATGCCAGATTAGATTCTGCTTATCTATTTATTGACTGAAGCTATTGCGGAGGTGCTTTCTAAAATCTCCTCCTCTGCCACATTCAGACACTTTCAGTTCTAAGAGATTGAATTATTGATTAAGATCTTGATTTTTCTAACAGAGATATTTATAGTGGGTACTCTATATGAAAATATCCAGAAAGCAACACTTTGTATGTGTGATATACATACAGCACATCTCTTGATTTAGCCGACACTCTACGGTTAAAAATGACCTAACCTGCCCGTTTGATGGACTAAAATGAAGAAAATGTAAAACTTTGTTGCTTTTCTCCTTCCAGTGCAATAAATGTTGAGATCTTTGCTGTGGTCACCTGGGGAACAAAGCTCTGAGCTACAGTTTTTCTGTTAGAATAATGAATGTTTTTTCCTTGGGGAAACTTGTTTGTTACACATTCAAGTTGAAGGTAAATAGATGCATTTGTAAACATGTTTTTCTTTCAAGAAGGAAGTGAAATATGGTTCAGATAAAGGACACTTGTGTCATCTGCAAGTATATAAACCAAAATAGATGAGGAAGCAGTTGCTGAAACGTTCAATATATTACTTTATGTTTTAGGCAGCATATATGGCCTGATTTGGGATGACATCAAATATGGAAATTAGATCAATGGGGTGTTTTTATGGTTTGGGGAAAAATTAAAATCTTTACTTGGAAACATATTTGATTTACTGATTGACGTTAATTAATTTATCTAGATTTTAGCCAAAATAAGTCATAAATCGGACAGAAACATTAGTTATTTTTTGTTCAATGTCCACACATTTATGCTGAAACAGCAAAACAGAAATAATGTCAGCAGATATATATATGTATTTTTTTTAACTTTACTATTATAAATCATTCATAAAAGCTCTCCGTTCTACCTGGTTTGGTGTCCACCTGTGTTAGAATTAGAAGCTTCCAGTTTCTCAGAGATCTGTCAGCTGTCCAGTCACATCTAATAACTAATGGTTGAACAGAAGCACTTTGTGGTGATGAAATGCAAAATGGCCTCGACTGTGTCTCTTTTTATTAAAGCATGAAGATGAAACGGCAAAGATCAGTCCCCTCATTAATGCCAGGAAAGTCTCCTTATCCCCTTCCGCGCTGCGGATGTCTGCGCCGGCTCCTCTGCTCGAGCTGACTGGGTGGTCCGTGGCCAGATGGTGACTCTGTAATGCTTTGCTTGTCACGCTGAGAGGAGGTGAAGATCAGGAGGAGCCCCATCCAGAGCTTGTCCACATTCATTAGGCAGCCGGGCCACAAAGACCCCCTCCTTCTGCAGCCGTGTCAGCCTGCATGTGTGTTGGTGAGAGCCTGCGTGCCTGTGCTGTTATTCGGCCTACTTTTACCATCACTGCATCCCCGGCATTAGAGGAGCAAGATGAGCAATTCTACAACTGCATAAATGGGGTCAACGAGCTCTCAGACTAATGATAATGTTCTTCTAAAACACACAAAGACGTATAAAAAAAAAGTAAATATTAGGAATGCAGGAAAAATCGATTTGGCGACATATCGCGATACTTCAAATGGCGATACTTGTATCGATTAAAAAAAACGACATGGCAATATTTAATTTATCAATTATGGGTGTCCTTCAGCGTCTTACTTTAGTTTAGCATTTTTATTAAATTATACTTAAAAGTATTAGTTGTGGAAATGAGACGATGTTGATTGTTCCCTTTACAAACAAATATTTCTTAATTTACCAAAATAAAAGCACCATGAATTCGCTTAGGTAGAAACAACTTCTATATGAGATACAGCTGCAGTGTCTAATGTTGTGGTTATTCATTTTATTACAATAAATTAATACTCAGGTTGAGTTTCTTCTAAGTCATACTTCGTAAAAAAATGTGAAAAATTGTTTTAGTACGTTCTTGGGATATTTTGTGATATGTATCGTATTGTGAGTTGGGTATTGTGATATGTGTTACTTAGACTAATAATAATGTTTTTCTAAAACACACAAATACCTGTCCCAAAAAAATAAAGAGTTAGTAAATACTAAGGGTGTAGGAAAAATCAATTTAGCGATATATCGCGATACTTCAAATGGCGATACTTGTATCAATTTAAAATACTTAATTATTTATTCATGTCTTTCAGCGTCGTTCTTCAGTTTTTCTTTTTTTTTTCTTATACTGAAAAATATTCCGCTGCGGAATAACAATGTGAAACATATTTTAAAAGTTTCTCTTTGTTGTGAAATTTGTCTAACAATGCAATCTATTTTCTGTATCAAAGTTGATCTCGTACAGTCTTGGGATATATCGTGATACGTATCATATCGTGAGTCAGGTATTGTGATATGTATTACTCAGACTAATGATAATGGTATCCTAAAACACACAAAGACCTGTCCCAAAAAAAACCAATTGGTAAATACTAGGGTATAGCGAAAAACGATAAATCGATATATATCGACATCTCACAATACTTCATTTGGCGATACTTGTTTCGATTAAAAATGCTAACGTGGGGATATTTAACTAATTATATATGGGCGCACTTTGGTGTCTTTCTTTAGTTTTAAATAATCGGGAGATAAGGTGTAAGGACAGAGATAACCAGTTTAGTTTAATTTAGTTGTTTAGTTTAGCTATTGTTTACATTTTATGACCAACCTTCTGCATTTGTGAAATTACTGGCATGAGGCAATTGTTTTTGTGATTTGGGCTATATAAATAAGATGGAATTGAATTGAATATAGTATAAATATAGAAATAAAATTAATTTGACCTCTTCATTACAATAACTTAATACTCAGGTAGATTTTTTTCTAATTCATATTCTAAAAAAAATATGAAAAATTGTTCTTATACAGTCTTGGGATCTATTGTGATACGCATTGTATTGCGAGACTCTTTCCAATACACACCCCTTGTAAATATAGTTATCATACCTTTACAGTCATCCTTGTCTCTGTTATTTGTCACAATAAATCCCCACAATGGTTTCACAATCTGTGGTTAGTACTCCCTGTTGACCGGGAAAGATTAAAAAAACCTTTTCTTAGATCTATCCTTTTTATTTTTTTTTCGTTTCTTGCTTCTTTCGTGCATAAACAGAAAACGTCTTTTGGAGCCACAAAGCTGAGGCGCTGTGAACTCTTAAATGCTGCGAGTCTCCTTCAGAAGCCCTTATCAGGTTGATAGAAGCTGAAGGAGCAGTTCATTAACTGCCAGTCCCTGAACTTCTTGGAATGGTTTGATCCAGGAAGGTTGGATGACGCATGATAGTTACAGGAAAGATGAACTCTGTGCCGTTTTTGTTGTTGACAATAATTGAGTGTAGAAAAGAAGTGCATCATAGCAGTACCTTGTACCTATAAAATGAACTAAATAAACTGTCCTAGTTAGGCCTGCACAATACATTGCAGATTTATTCTGTATATCAGCTTGTGCAATACACATATTGAAAAAGACAACTTATATTGCAATAAAGGAGTTACCATAAATGTTTACACATGCAAAAACAATCTTATGGCAGCTTGACATATTTACCAAATTGAATAGAGCCTTCTTCACATTTGGATAATCAGATGGACGTTGTTTATGTTGGACACTCGCCTCCTATGTAGACGTGGATAGTTTAAGTTCTGTTGAATTTATTTCAATAAAGCTGATGTAGTGAAATGGTTTATTAATTGTTTTGCTACATGGTCATGTATCGCAAGTAATATTATTATTACAATATTGATCACTAATATCAGACATTTTTCTAATATTGTGCAACCTTGTCATAGGTTTTTAAATTTTTTTAAATTAAGGTTTGGTTTGACATTCAGTTTGAATCCAAAATGACTACAAAATAGAGAAAAGTTGGTTTAAAATTACACAAATCTACTATTAGAAATAAGTTTGGAATGTAATTATGCAAAAAGGTTAACAAATATATAGTTTTTCACCTGAATAGCTCCAGCCACCTCTTTTATTAGGTCTTGGAAAGAGGGTTGTTCCTTCCTGAGACAAAAAAACTGTACAACTCTCAAAGAACGGCTTACCTCATAAAACAATGTGACAGCTCTATATCTTTAATTTTACTCACTGTTAATTTGAACGCTACAAATTTGTACTACACTGTATTATAAATATCTTTTTTTCTATTTGTTCTTTTACCTTATTTTGTAGAAATTTGGTGAACGGAGCCCTGCTGAAGATAAATAAAGTGTTCTGATTCTTATTCTAAAGTAGCAATTGCTTATAGTTTAATCCTTTTGTGGAAAATAAAATGATATTTTGCTAAAACTTCTTTATCCCATCCTGGAAAAATACATTTGCTAATTTAGCTATGTTTTGGTTTTCTCTATTTTCTTTTTAGTTACCGCTCTGCTGAGAAAACTGAAGCAACAGAGCAGAGAAACTGTGGAGGACAAGAGACCCAAACTGCTGAAAGCCCTAAAAGAGGTATGCAATCCACGCTCGACACCATAGCAACCTATTCTCCTAGAACTTTTTCTTTTTTTAAATAAATTCGGTTTTTACCAGTTTGCTGCTTTTTTTAAAACAGTTTTTACTCAGTCCAGTCAACCCTTGATGGGTGAAGCTCAGAAATGTGCTGTTGTTGCTCTCCTGAAAGCCGATGATCCTCTAGCATTTAGTTTTCAGTCGTGACGTTGGGATTGATGTCATCAGCTGTGCGGGTGAGCGCATTTGATCCCAGCTGTGCCACATAATTGACTTGTTTTGAGACGTCTGTCGGGGAGAAATTCCTCTGAACAAAAAAAAAAAAAAAAAACATTTTTTGTTACAAGTAAAATGGCAACTTTATTGATATTTCAGTCCTTTAATGTTATGAAAAATCCAAACTCAGGAGTGTTTTGTAATAAGATCACATTTTTAAAATATTTGTCTGGATATGGAAAGCAGTATTTTTTAAGAATTGTACTCCAATAGTATCTAAGTTACCTGTAGAACAGAAATATTAAAGTTGCAAAACAAACTTTTCAGGGTGTGGACAAAACATTTATGTTGCTGCAACCTTACCAACAATCATTTATGTGTTTTGGTGGATCACACTGTATCACTTCAATCTCCCCATAACAGTTTATTTTATGCTTAAAAAAGCCACACACTCTTTAGTTTAATTTGTTTTTGGGTGGTCTTTAGCTGCTTTTAATAAATCTGATGCTAATTATCAAACATGTTAGTGGTTTGAATGTTTTGAGTGATGTGTTTTCATAATTGTCACAAACATGGTTTAGAAATACAATAAAACAGTACAGTTTATACTTATTATCCCTTAAAAAAATAATGTATGTGTTTTAATGATGAATATTCCTGCTTCTCCACAGCTTGGAGACTTTTACCTGGAGCTTCACTGGGACTTCCAGAGTTGGGGTGAGTTTTATGTGTTTGTTGTAATCAGAGAGTGCTGACACAGAGCCCCACAGGACAGAATGACTGCAGGACACATGCTAAGCAGCTCTCCTCCTGCTGGACATTTCAGCATCATGAAACTTGACACCATCCTGTCATGGTCTCCTGTAAAACAGCGCCCTGTCCAGCAGCAGAGGATCAGTCTTCACTTGACTGATTTGACTGTCTTTGTGTCCTCCTGAATTATTCATGAATAGAAAAAATATGGATGTATTTTTGAGTATGCTGGAAACTGCCTTGTTGCATTTGCATAAAGTAAAATGAAGTGTCGGACTTTGTCACACTAAAGATGTTACAATTTAGAACGTTAAACTGAAACAGTATTCTGAAGCTGTACAAAGGTCAGATTCATTCCTGCTGGTGCAGAAATGAAGAACAGGTTTTAAATGTGTTCTTCAGATTCAGTCATCTGCAGCATTGTGTTTGACTGCTAAAGTAGTTGATTTTATTCCAGAGACCCAGTGAAAGCTTGAATTGATAAAATATTTAGCTGAGGACCTACATGTGATAGCTGGTATGTGGAGCACAGCTCTACAGAGTTTAATGCTTCTCAGGCTTTGTAGTGTAGAGGTCTTCATTTGTACTGGACTGTCTAAATATAGACAGTTCTCACATCTTTTCACATATTCACCTTAATGATCTTCACTTTACAGTCCCTTTGCTGTCCAGAATTCTGCCGTCAGACGTCTGCAAGATATACAAGCAGGACATCAACATCAGGCAAGTCCATTTCCTTCCTTCCCTCCTTCCTTTCTACCTTCCTTCCTTCTTTCCTTCCTTCCTCTTTCATTCCTTCCTTCCTTTTTTCTTTCTCTTCCTTCCTTTTTTCTTGCTGTCTTCTTTTCATCTGTCCTTCCTTCCTTTTTTTCTTCCCTCGTTTCTTTCATCAATCTTTCCTTCCTTTTTTATTTTTTCCCTTCCTTCCTCTATTCTTCCTTTCATCCTTCCTTGCTTCACTATTTCATCCTTTCATTTTCTTCCTTCCTTTCATCCATCCTTACCTTTTCATTTTTTTGTTTGTTCCTTCCTTCCTTCCTTCCTTCCTTCCTTCCTTCCTTCCTTCCTTCCTTCCTTCCTTCCTTCCTTCCTTCCTTCTTTTCATCCTTTATTCTTCCTTTCATCCTTCCTTCCTTCCTTGCTTCCTTTCTTTCCTATTTCTTCCTTTCTCTTTTATTCCTTCCTTCCTTGCTTCCTTTCATCCGTCCTTTCTTCTTTTCTTCCTCTATTTTTCCTTTCAGCCTTCTTTCCTTCCATCCTTTATTCTTCCTTTCATCCTTCCTTCCTTCCTTGCTTCCTTTCTTCCCTATTTCTTCCTTCCTTTCATCCATCCTTCCTTACTTTTCTCATTTTTTTCGTTTGTTCGTTCCTTCCATCCTTTCTTCTTTCTTCCTTCTTTTTTCTTCCTTCCTTTCATCCGTCCTTCCCTTTTTCTTCCATCCATCCATCCATCCTTTGTTCTTTTTTCCATCCTTCCTTCCTTCTTTTCTTTCTTATTACTTCCATCCCTTTTTTCTTCCATCCTTTTCTTTCTTGCTTCATTTCTTCCTTCCTTCCTGTATCCAGTTACCTCAGCTGATAACTTTTGTCATTTAGCTGCTCACTGAATTGTCTGTTTTGGTCGATGAGTCATTTGTTTAGTAAAAGATGTTTTATTACATTCATATTTTTTTTTTAAATCAATGTTTCAGGAATTGAGGTTGAATCTTTTTATTGTTGTGTTCATTCTTAAAAAGATCTGTTTTGGAGCTCAGACGTTTTTTCTCGTGTTTTTTTTTTTTTTTTTACCTTAAACACCTGATGGACATTTGCTGAAAATTAATTTCCTCATGTGATGATCAGCCGTGTTACGGGAAAGTAAGGCCCACTGTAACCAATAATTGAATTCAATGAACATTTAATAGAATGTCCAGATGCTGTGTTTTACTGCTGCATCGGCACAATATGTGATTTCAATTCGTACAGATGTAGCGCTCTCTCATAGATTACAACACAGAATCAGTGTTTCTCTAAAGCCACTTTTCCCTCAGCACACACAGATACGGGTGCTCTAAAGCCATTTGAATAAAAGCAAAGGTGTTTGAGTTCTTCCCCTGTTTAAGGTAAACATGTGAAGCATTTCATTTAGTCTGAAAGGGCTCCCGGCTACCTCATTTGGTGTTCAAAAAAGCTAATTATGGTGCAGTTTAAGAGGGGGAAAAACACTCTGACTTAAATGCTGCTATATTGCCTCTTTATCCAATATGTTAAAGTTAAGTCTCTTCTTGTCATCCTCTTTCTGATGAAGAACATTTCTTGACTTCCTTTATTACTTTGTGTTTTGCAGACTGGATTCAACGTTGATCGATTTTACGGATATGAAATGTCAGCGTGGAGATCTGAGCTTCATTTTCAACGGCAACGCCGCTCCCTCTGAGTCTTTCGTTGTGCTGGACAACAAACAGAAAGTGTACCAGCGGATACACCATGAGGTACGGGAATGCTCAAACAGGAGTTACCGGCACCAGACTCTTTTGTGCTGCTTTTGGTTTAGTTTGTTGACAGAAATGCTCAAATCCAGCTTGCTTTTCAATTATGCAGCCCATAATAACCCCATGGTGTTTTTGCAGGAATCGGAGATGGAGACCGAAGAGGAAGTGGACATTCTGATGAGCAGCGACGTCTACTCCGCCACGCTCTCCACCAAATCCATCACCTTCTCCAGGGCTCAGAGCGGCTGGCTGTTCAGGGAGGATAAAACGGTTGGTGTCCGCTGTTCTGCCGGTTCCATTTTTGGGGTCCTCGCTCAGAGATTACAGGATTTGGTTTTCTGGAATTTTAAGTTGTGTGGTTTAAGCTTAGGAATTTTGTTGGTGATTTTCGTCCGGACAAGCTTTTTTCTGTGAAAAGACTATAATTTATACTTTTTTCTATGAGATCAAAATGTTCCGCTGAAAAGAATCTTTATAGCCGTTAATTTTTTTCAGCATCAGTCAGGATTGAATGTATTCAGGCTCTCTGAATCGAACATAACTGCTGTGAAGACCTGCAGCTCTGCTCTTCTGCGCTAAACTCTCATATTTCCTGCTGGAACCGCCATGCCCGGCAGGAAAGACAGAGATTGAATCAGGAAAGCAGCGGCGCTCACCACAGGACTGAATCCCAGGTGATGGACTCAAGGCTGAAAACAACAGACTGACTAGGGGGGCCATGAAGGCAGTGAATCAGATATTGGCTTTAGTCCTCTTGACCTTTTGTGTTTTTTCCATGTTTACGAAAGGAAATTGGTGTAAAATAGTTGGCACGGTTCTGTTTGTTCTCACTCCAGGAGCGCGTGGGAAACTTCTTGGCAGACTTCTACTCTGTGAACGGCCTGGTGCTGGAGTCCAGGAAGAGACGGGAGCATCTGAGCGAGGAGGACATCTTGAGGAACAAAGCCATCATGGAAAGCCTGAGCAAAGGCGGGAACCTGAGTGAGCAGAATTTTGAGGTGAGGTTAGCTGGTCATTTTGGAAGGGTCTTGGGTTTCTGGCATGCACCCTAAAACAATACATCATTTTATTAGTTGTTTATTGATCTAAAAATAGTCTAAAAAAAGTCGTTTTACAAAGTGACAAAGATTTTATCATTTAAAAAAATCCTAAATATTTTTTGAGAAATCACCCAAAATGAATGAGCAATACTAGACCTGAATTTAAAAATATGAGATGTTTGGTCATAATGCACAGTGACTATACAAACCAAGACAGAAAACACCTCCTACCAGTTATTAAACCCACACAAACACTTTTTGTAGATGGGAGATGATTTGTTCTTATTTCATAACTACAGAACACACAGATCAGATCATACATTCAGTGAGTAGATCCCACATTTTTTATTTAGAGTCAGATGTGGGACCATCTGTCTGACGGCTAGAGCTCCGCTAAAAGTGGGTCACGCACCGGGACAATGATGCCAAGCACGCCATTAAACTTAGAGCAGGAAAGCAGAAGTCTGCGGGTTGTGACCGCCCTAAAAAGACCTCGTTAAAGTTTTTCGTTCAAGGCTGTAAACACGTGTGAAAACCCAGACGCATTGAAGAGAAAACAAGTGACGTGAGAGGGGGAGTTCACCATCACCATCCATGCCATAATAATCTGTTGACAGCATTTGTAAAGCTGCATTTGATGCAGGTTCACACTGGACAAGCAAGGAGGGGCTTCTTCTTCTTCTTTTGTTTTTCAAATGTTTAATAGACCATGTCTGCCACCAACAGTTGGAAGAGGCTTTGCCAAAATATTAAAAACACTGAAAATGTCGCAAATCTTTTTTTTTTCATATCTCCATTTCAATATATGAAAGACTTGGTGTCAGTTGGACACTAACCGCAATTATTTATTTATTTTCTATGATCAACTTTCAAAATTTTCAGTGAATTGACATCCATACCAAGGTGTCCACAAATCCGTAAGAAGTCTTAAAGTATCTTTAAACTTGACAATAAATAAGGCCTTAAAAAGCATTATATTGTCTAAACTCTGGTTAAAGGGTCTTTCTTGTTAATGTGATGTGACTTCCTGTCATTACAAAAAAAAAAAAATTCCATGTTGGTCTGGGACCAGAGATGCATATCTCATTTCATTCCTGTAGTGAAATGACAAAAAAGACTCCTTGAAAAATTCTTGAATAAGGTTGTGAACTGGCGGTGAGTTGTTTAACCTCAGCTAGCTAATGACCACATGGTTTTTTGAGCAGGAAAATGTGACAATGCAAATTCCTGGAGAATTGGTTTGAATATGGCGTACCTCATGGTGGTTAAACTGGTTTGTTGAAAGACATTTAAGCTTAACGGGATGGGGATCATAGTGGGGTCACATGTGTAGAGCAAGAAACAGCGGACTCCGGTTGTTTTGTGTAATTTTCTTTGTACATGCGGTCTTAAATGAGCTTTTAAACGCTCATAAAAAGCTCTTTAAAATCCTTAAATTTCACTTCTGTAAATCAGTAGACACCTTCCATATGTCACTACAATTGGTTAAAGTTCGACCTGGTTTTACTTGTATTTTTATTCTTTTTTTGTGTGTTCAATGATTGCGTGTTTTGTATGTAAAGCATGACAAAGTTTGTAGAAATATGAGTATCTGTGGGTAAATACAAGAGTTTTGAACACAGAAGCCTCATAGATTTTTCATTGGAAAGTCTTCTTTTTTAAAAAAAAACATTTTTTAACAAACTCCTCTACGCACCACTAAATTAAAACAAGATTCTTAACTATTTGATAAATATTTTTTTAAATAGTTTTGTTCTTTTTTTAATTTTTGAGATATCAGTTTATCAGATTAAAAAAAAATCTAATTTCCAACTACTATTTTGTCAGTTTTTATGTTGAAACTTGTGAACTAGAAGATGTTTTTAGTCTCCTTTTGGGATCTTTGTCCCCAATAAGAAAAGCTTCTTGCATTAATTTTGCATACTAAAAACTGGGAAAATGTCTGTAAATCCATATGCTTTGTTTTTACTCCTATATGCTGTCCTGTTTATAGAAATATCCTGCTGGAGCTTTAGGTTGAGACATTGGTATTTCAGACAAAACAGGCATCTCGGTGATTTACCATTGATTTCCTGACTTTAAAACTCTTTAAGAAAGGCAGGTTTAATGAAACATTCCTGTCTGGGTCTCATCTGCTCTTTCTTTGATGTCTCATTTGTCTCAACAAAAAAGCCTCATATATAACTGAGGATTTGAGTCTAAGCAGTGCCCCCTGGTGGTAAATTCCTCAAAGTGTCACTAAACACAGTTTTCCAGCACACCAGTCCATACAGTATGTTCCAGAGTTTGCTTAGCAAGCCCTCATCTAAACACAAAACAAAAAGCCAGTCACACAATAAAGACAAAGCCTCTCCATCCCCAGTGAGTGCCTTAACCTGCCCACTTTTTGTCCGTGGACTCCCCGCTTGTTCTGTGCAAGGCTTTGTCCCGGCGCTGCGTCCTTAGTGGTCTTCCAGTCCTTTTTTTTTTTTTTTTTTTTTTTTTTTTTTTTACCCCCATCATCTCCTCTTGCCTGCTCGTTTTCAAACAAAGCTAAAGTCGTGTGGGACGTGAGGTCTGTTTGCGGCAGCGGGAGAGAGCGTTCGGGGGATGCAGAGGGGAGGGCGCCGGGCTTTTCAGCGAAGCTTGACACTATTGATGGAACGGATGAGAGCTAAAATCCACGCTCTCAGTGGAATGGCGAGGCGGGAGGCGAGCAGCATACCAGCCGTTCAGATTCTGCAGCGTAATGCTCTCATCACAACAACAGGACTGGCATACACGCTGCAAAGAAACACGCCAAACAACTTATTCAGGTGTTTCTTAGTCTGAAACACCTTTCTATGTTGTTCTCTGTTTGTTTCCATCAGTTGGGAAACTCCCTGTTTGTGATTTTTCTCCAAACATTTACCTTAGTGAGAAAACACTTTTGCAAGGCCGTCGGTTTTAGGATGAACACGATGCTGCTCCCTGTCCCAGATCTGGAGCAGGGTTATCTAGAACGAGCTGTCCAGTCCTGAAATAGTTCTGAAGGAGAACGCTCCGTCAGGGAGAATCAGAAGAGACGCTTTTCCTGAGAAAGGATGTCTCAGACCGAGGAGGAGGATCCAGCCTGATAACTTTTCTATTTTTAAACTACTTTTTAAGGAGGATTTATCCGGAATAAGTCAGACCAGACTGATAGTGAGTGGCCTGACCATAGGAATGCTGCCTTAGATTTCTTTAAAATACCATTTATATATATCCATATAAGGATTTTGGTTAGAAATCGATAAATACTGTCCGCTTTTATTTATTACAAATAATCTATGCTTGAGATTATACTCTCATGGTGCTGCTCTTTTGTAGGTGGTGCCATCTAGTGGCAATGACTGTACTTATCTGTTCTGAGGGATTACTTCAACCTCCTGAGAACCAGCACTTTATTTATGATCTCTGTAGACTCCTGTTTTGTCTTCTCAGGAGACCAAACTTCCCATAATCCCACCCAAACACATCAGATATAACTGGAAAAAAGCCAGGCTCTCCTTATTTATGAGTCAAGTGACGTAATCCAAAAACATCCGTCCCCAACAGAGGACATGAACGAAAATTGAGTGCAACATTATTCATACTTTATGTTTTAAGCTGAAAATTAGATTTTTTTCTTTCTTTTCCAGAATGAGGCTTTTTATACAGTCTTTTCCAACCATTATGAAAGCTGCTGGAGTAATTTTGAGTCCAAATTAGAATAATGTTGGGTTTGACTGTCGACATTTGCTGTTGGATCCAGCCTCATTCAGATGGTCAAACAAACCTATGTCGACATATTTACTGACTTCTGCGACCTTTGTTCTGTGGGTGTGTGGATGGCAGCCAATGGCGCTGCACGAATGGTAAAGGCACAGCTATTGGCTCCTCTGTTAAGATAAAGAATTTTTTACAAAACATTTCAATTTGTATTTGAATAAAATGAACAGATAAACAAACCATTTTTCCCATGTTTTAAGTTTATAAGTAGTTAAATCACATCCCCCAGAGTGCATATAATAACATGTTTTAGAGTCAAATGAGTTGAAAGAAATGCTGCCTCCACTTTTCTAAATATTCTGTTTTGTTATATGAAATGCATCTTCCTCTAATTTGTCTTTTCTTTGTTTTTAGTCCTCAAGACGGCAATCTTTGACGCCCCCAACACCCAACACTATAACCTGGGAAGAATACATTTCTGCTGACAATGGAAAGTAGGTGTCACTACCTGTCAATAATTTACAGACGTGTGAACCTAATGAAGCTCTTTGAGTGCTTTAAAATAAAAAGAGAGATGAGAAGAAAATTAAAAAAAAAAACAGCATAAAATTACAAAAGGCCATAAAATAATTTATTAAAACAAGTATTTGTTTAGTATTTAGAGAAAGTAGTATCACCCCAATTTGTGCGTGCATAATTCTTACTTTGTAACTCATACAATACATTTTATGCGTAAGTACAAAAATAAAAAATATACAAACTGCAATTTACACACGCACACCTAAAAATAACAACAGCTTGAAACTAACTACATGCACAAATCTTTGAAATTTATGCAAAAAACGCTTGTTACACACACACAAAACCATAGTTATGCACAAATCTGATCTGAGACTTTTTTCACGTCTCTAAGATTCATCCAAAAGTGATGCGTTTAAATGCTGCTAGAATGCTGGCTAATCAGAGTTTTCTTACCAGCCGCTTTGAACTTAAATTGTGAATATTATCTGGTGAAACTTGACATTTTCCAACTTTCTTAAACTTTTATGATAGGTAATTAATACAGCTTTCACCAGATAATATTCATAATCTGAGTTCAAAGCGGCTGATAAGAAAACTCTGATGACCCAGCATTCAGCAACACATCATTTACAGATTGATCTTTTCTTCCTCTGAGATGAAAGAGTCTCACCTTAGATTTGTGTGTAAATATAATTTGTGATTGTGTAACAAGCGATTCGTGTGCAATTTTTAAAAATGAGTGCATATTGTTAGTTTCAAGCTGCTGTAGTATTAATTTGTGCATGTATGCATTGTATTATTTTTTTTTATTTGTAATTAAGCACAAAATATATTGTATGAGTTACAAATCTAGAATTATGCACGCTCAAATCTAGGTGATGCTATTTTATCTCCATAATTTGAGTGTTAAAATGTGACTTTCATAACAGAGATAAAGTTTAGCAGAAGATCGGTGCAAAAATGTGTATATTTTCTGGTGTTTTTCTTCAGAGCGCCTCATCTAGGAAGAGAACTTGTCTGCAAAGAGAGCAAGAAAAACTTTAAAGCCACGATAGCCATGAGCCAAGACTTCCCTTTGTGCATCGAGTCGTGAGTTTTATTTCGTTTCACTCCTTTCTCGTAGTCGTATATTTCAGTTGTTTATCGATTGGTTTCCTCTGTGGTTGCATCCGCCTGCAGGTTACTGAATGTCCTGGAGGTGATCGCGCCCTTCAAGCACTTTAACAAACTCAGGGAGTTTGTTCAGATGAAGCTCCCCCCCGGCTTCCCGGTCAAACTTGGTAAGTGAAGCTGAGGAATTGCAAATGCTAGTTTGGGAAAAAAAACTGTTTCTCTTTATAAATGTTATTTTCCAAGATAATCTGAACAGAAATGTGTTTTTTTGTTTGTTTTCTTCAGACATCCCTGTCTTCCCTACCATCACAGCCACAGTGACGTTTCAGGAGTTTCGCTACGATGACTTTGACCAATCGATTTTTACTATTCCCAAAGACTACAAAGAAGATCCGAGCCACTTTCCTGACCTTTAACCTCTCATGCTGAAGCTTCAACAAGCAAGATCATCTCCCCCTAGAACTTACATTTCATAATCCTAACAAACTAAGAACAACTCAAAACCAAGCTTATGGAGATGTCTGTTTGCGTCACACTGACCTGCTGTCACAGGTCCTCGAGTGTCACATCCTGATTGGACAAACCAGGAAGGGCCAGTAACTTTGGAGGTCATCTCACCAGTGAAGAGGCATTGGAGTTAAAGTGAGCTTTTTTTAAATGGGGAGTAAAAACAGAAAAAGCTGAGCAGTCTGGATGTTTGTTTCTATTTAAGTACAGTATGTAAGTAATGTTTATAAAGGGCCTTTTGTGAACTGACTTGTAGTAAAGCACTGATGTTATTGTGACATACTGAAGAGGAATTCTACTGCAGAGGTTCAGTTTATTTTTGTTCTTCTCTTACTTTTTGTCATTTATATAAAAAAATGGTGCAAAAGTTTTTTTTTTTAATTATTATTATAGGACATGTTTTTGCACAATTCCTTTCTTCCTCTATGCATTGACACCAAGACTTCATTTTTTCTAATTACTCACATAATATCAAGTTTGGAAGTTGGTTTATTTTGCATGACTGTGCAAATAATTTTAGGCAAAAAAAAAAAAAAATGCTGTATACAAAGAAAATTTTCAAAAATGGAAGAGTTGTGCATTTATTTTTATTAACCAATCAACATAATTTAGTGAATGAACAAAAGAGGAATTTAAAATGTTATTTCAGACATTTAAAACAATAGATAGTCAGTCATTTAAGAGTATTTGACAGAACGATAATCAAGTTTCAAAGGGGTGAAGCTGATTTAGGCCCTTATGCTGATTCAACTATGACAAAAAATCCATGCAATATAGTGATATTGTTTGAAGATTTATCAATCTTCAGCGTTTGTTATCACATCATAGCAAATAAATCTAAATCAAGTCAGAGTTTGGTGTGACTGCCCGTTTGCATTAATTCTTCTATTTACAGTTGTACCCCAATTTTGAAAGAACTCTGCTGGTGGGTTGTTCCAAACATCCAGAAGAACTTACCTCAGATCTCCTGTGGATGGAGGTTTTCTCACATCCCAGTGACTCTTCGTTTAATTCCAGAAGCACTCGATGTTGAGATTAGGGTTCTATGTTGGCCTTTCCCTCTAGAACTTCTTGCAATTCTTTACACTTAACGGCTTTATGTTTGAGGTCATTGTTAATCTGCAGGAAAAAAATTGTGCACCAGTTATGATGGAATTGGATGATAGTTAAGTATCTGCTTGTACTTATCAGACCATTAATCCTGACCAAATCTTAAACTTCATTTGCAGAAATGCAGCCCCACATGATTATGGAACCTCCACCGTGTTTCACTATTATTGCAAGCAGAAAGTCATTATTGTACCAACCTCTGGCAAACTGCTTCGTTTCCAAGTATGAGTTAAGGGTTTTGACAGGAACACTTCCATGTAAGCTGCATTTCTTCCATAAATTCAAATGAAAAATCTGAACTCTCAAGCATTCTGTGTTTACAGCATTTTTGCACACCTGCCTAAAACAAAAAAGACATAATATTTCTGTAAAATTCCTCTTTAAATGATAATACGATTATGGATTATGTCACCCTTCTTACGGGCATTGAGTAGCACAGCTGATCACATTTGGGCACTAGTTAGATTTTCACAGACTCCATGTTTTCTTAACCTAAAAAGTGATTGAGATGATGCTGTTCTGGTTTGCTGCAGGATTTTATAATCCCACAAAGCATTTTTTATGCGTGGGGGAAACAAGTCTTTTACACCACCTTTCTAAACAACAATTTTAACAATTAGAAAACAAGGGAATGAATGAGCTTGTACTATTTTTGACACATTAAAAACATGGCTTTTATTTTGAAATCTCAAAATGCATGTTTGTTACATGTTATAACTGACATTATCTGCAAGAGGGTTTTTTTTATGTTGGAATAATATTGGTTTTTGTTTGTGGTTTAACTTTTTTGTATATATTCATGTACTTAATTTTCTTTCCAATTATTTTTAAAAAATGACCCATGAACCTCCCTCAGGTGTGGTGAAACAATCATTTCAACTGTGTGGAAAAAGAAAAAAAAAAAAAAAAAGCACAAGGTACGCAAAAGATTGTCGTTATGAAAAAAGGGCGGAGTGTTCACCGGTGCTGTTGACCACAAACGGGTTCTGGTTTTTCTGTCGTAGCTCAGACTTTAAACTGCCATTTTTTGGAGGAACTGAATGCAATCCCACCGTTTGACATTCCCTCAGTACTGTTTAAGTGCAGCATTCTCAACTGTGCCTGATCACTGACATCATGCTTTACATTTGATGCCCCTTCTCAACTTCTGCTGCTCCGACCTTGTTTTGTTAGATTTTATTCAATTAGTTGTACAGCGAAAATGTTGTATAAGTCTTTGACACTATTTTCGTATGAAATGTACTAAAATAAAAACCCACATATCTTAAAGTTTGGAGGTTTTGCTGCTGAGATTTTTGTGAAGTTTTGTTCAGGATCAAAAGGATGGTAAGAAAGCGTAAGAATATATTTAGGAAAAAAATAACTCTTTCAAAAGTGTTAATAAACTGGAAACTTCTTTATTGTTTACACAAAATGTTTGGACATTTGACCCAATTCTTTGTTTCCTTTGAAAAGTATTACATTACATTTCATTGCAACATCACATTTCTATCTACAGTGTGTTCTTAAAAATGCAAACATGACAGTGCATTACAGTAAAAGAAAACCTGTTCCATGAAGACAAAAAAAAAGAAAAACACTTCTGGGTGAGTCACAATAAGAATCGAGTCCTGACAAGAACAAGATTTATGAAACCATTCAATAAAAATGTTCTGAGTCTTACTGTCAGGAAGGACCAGAACAAAAATGAAAATGACGGTTAAAATCCACATAAGAACAAAAAGGGGTTTATCTAAACTTCTGCCTGCAGCTCTTCTACAGTCAAGATTTCTTTAACCTTGTAATCAGGCACAGAGATAATGTGGCCCATAATAAAAATATAAAAGAGACAGTGGAAAGACACTGTTAGTCACTCATCTCCATGTCATCCTGGTGGTGATCATCTCCATTGAGTTTAGATTTTTTAGGTGCTTGAGCCTCATCTATGTCCATCACTTTGGCAGAGGAGGCCGAATCAGAGTCGCTCTTTCTCTCCTCATCCTCAGCTTCCTCTCCTTTCTCACTGTCATAACCTTGCTCCTCCTCGTCATAGTCCCGGGTCACCTGTGGGGTTAAGAAAAGGTTAATTAACACAGAAAAACATTCTAAACAGTAAAATAATTCACTTAAAGGTTAATTGTCAAAGCCTTGTTGACTCAATGGTACTATTCAGGAACAGGCTGTGGGGGAAAAATAACTGGAACACATGACCAAAGCGTGTGCTGGCTTTCATCAATAAGGAAGCCAGTTGTCAGCCCTGTGGTCATCCCCATTGTAATTTTCTTAGAGCTGAGGATGTCATGTGGACCAGTCAATCAAAAGACCACACCCGTTTCAATGCAATTTCAAAAAAAAAAAAAAAAGAAATCCATCATTTTTTACTGATAAACTAGGTTTGAAGTTGCTGTAAAGTCTAATTTATGCTGGAGTGAAGCAGGCCCTCTAGTGGCTGCTTGTTGAAGTGTCTTCAAGTTACGAGGTCTGAGGTGGAATTCAAACACCAAAAACTGTAACGATTAATTGATTTCTAATACTACGATGTGTTTGAGGCAAGTTGTTAACCAAATTAACCTATACCATTAAACATTTTTTTCCGAAATAAATTAAATTGATGTTGGAAAATACAATTTTGATTGCGACATGGTATGTTTATTTTTCAATAATGTAAAAACGATCATAACCGCAGACGACACACGATGGTAGCAAAAAACTGATCAATCCATCATTACATTCCAATCTGTGGAAAAACTTTGAATTTAGGAAAGACATGCGACTATACACTGTGGTATAATGTTCTAATAATGATCCTTTTGTTATTTTGGAGTGGAAAATCAACAGTGGGCTGAACTTTAAAAAGCTAGAACGTGAATGGATTTTAAATTAATTTAATTAATTACATTTAATTTACACTTGATTATCTTGCAGGAAATACAAGGAATCTTCAAAACTTCACCTGCGCCTGTCAAGTATTTATCTCCGAGTAAAACTGGTTGAATTTTTGGCTAAAGATGTCCTGGATTGATTTTAGGTTGGTGAATTGGATCACTCAGAATGAACCAATATTGTCAACCACAAATTATCATATGAAATGAATTGTTGTTAAAATGAGTCGTTACTCGTACCAAAATCAGTCTTATAGACTGGAATTCACCTTCAAGATCAGTGACTTAAAACATGGTGTTCTGAAATGTTGCAGCAAAAAGGTCAAAATCTAAAATACTGATCTTCATGTCTCTGTAATACTTAACGTGACATTGTTGACAATACACAAAACATGAACAAGTTTTTTATCGCAAATGAGATTCCTGTTCCACTACCTTCACATCTCCTTTGTCACTCTCAGACTTGCGATCCCGATCTCGCTCCTTGTCTTTGCTCTTCTTCTTCTTGCTGGTTGAGCGTTCTCGTTCTTCTCTGACCCGGTCCCGGTCCCGGTCCCGGTCCTCCCTCCTGTCCCTGTCACGGTCTTTCTCGCGGTCCTTGTCCTTCTTTTTTTCCTTCTTATGGCTGTCGATAGAATTCATTGGTTCGTTTCAGTCTTTGCAAAGCATTTTAAAAACGGTAAATATGGACCCAAACTCACCGTCTCGGGGATGGAGACTTGGACGCCTTCTTTTTTGGAGAACGAGAGGTGCTGCGACTTCGCCTGTGCCTCCTGCAGAAACACACTTTGAATGAATCCTCTGCTGCGATACTTCTATGAACTAAAGTTGAATAGGGATGCAAAACCTTTTTTAAAAAAATCCACAGCATCCAGATTAACTCACCGGTTGATGCTCCGGGACCTCCTGGCACTGCTGTAGCTTTTCGGAGGCGTCTTTGATCTTTTCTTAGACTTTTCCTCCTTTCTCCTGTCTCTGGAATTTGAAGGAAAAAGAAAAACAAACAAATGTAAAGGAAAAGTTCCTTGCAGTGCTCATCAACATGACAGATTTTTAAAACTAAATGAAATAATTCAATAACCCAAATTTTACAGCAGTTAAAAACTCAGCAAGCGCCTTCAATGAACGAGTGGAACAAACCTGGATCTAGTGCGATGGCCTCTATCCCGGGAGTGGGTCCTCCTCCTCCTCGGGCTCTTAGACCTCCTCCTGCTTCTTGAATGAGACCTACGTCGAGACCTGCTCCTCGAACGCCTGCACAGACGGAACAAAAGCTCAAAGGGTGAAAAACATGCTTTCTTTCAGTGTTTATTTTATTTAACTAAGCCATCTTCTGTCTGAATTTATGTACCTGTGCTTTGAGCGAGACCTGGACCGCCTGCGTCTTGACCGGGAGCGGGATCGGGAATGTTTGCGCTTGTCATCTTTCTTACCTTCAAGACAGTTAATAAATAAATCAAAACCCAAACGTAATTTTGAGAGATTTGAAACATCTACGACAAAATGAATCATTTAGAATAATTATCAGAAAAGTACACTAAAAACTTACTTCCTGGTTCGATGGCAGCAGAAATGAGAGACTGGGCTTCTCTAACTCTCTTCATTGCCTCTTCAATTTCCTTGTTGGAGGAATCAGCCTTCAGGCCGAGATTCAAGTTTAATCCGGCTGCCAATGGATTCAATCTGCAAAAGTCATTATTTAATTAAAATGGGTTAAAAAAAAAAAAAATCACAATTGTCCTATACAGATTTTATGGTATTTACTTGGGATCCATGGACTGCATGAGCTTCAGCAAGTCCGCAGAAATCGCCTGAGAAAAAGAAAATAGGATATTTTCATCTAATAAAGTTCATCTTTTATAAAAGATATGACTGTCTGTTCCCAAATCTCACCTGGGGGTTCATGCCAGGTCCTGGAATTCCCATGGCAGCCATTGGATCAAGGCCCGGAGCTCCAAGACCTCCAAACGGTGTTGCTCCAATCTGAAACATTGGACGGTAGCAACCTAAAGTTAGCCATCATTTTAAACATGTTGGTTTATCATTTTCAGCAGAAATTGAAATTAACGACACCACTTTAATTGTTATTTACAGGAAATGAATACTTTAAAAAAGGAAAGTAGAATATTCCACCACTTCATTCAGTCCTTACCGACGCTAGAGGATTGGGCGTTGGAAGAAGACCGCCTCCAGGCATCATTCCTGCCACAGCATTGGCTGGAGCCAGCAGCGACATAGCTTTAGATTCATCAGGAATGACTCCTGGAGGAAAAATGACCAGATTTCAGCACACGCTCCGAGAAAACGTCCACAACACTCAGACAAGACTTGCAGACAAGCCACCTCAGTCTAACTACTCTGCAGTGGAAACTGATCAAATACATAAGAATCCACTGCTCGGATGTCTTGTCTGTAAATCTTGAATCCTGACTGTTTTTTTTCTTTTTTTTTTTGTTTTTCTTTTTTTTTTTGAGAACATCACATTTCTAGGATTAGCAGCAATGAGTTTAAATGTCACAATACACACTGTTGTCAACACTGCCAAGATGTTATCACCTGTACTTGTTTTTTAAGTCATGAACCAAACGTTAGCAAGCACAGCCAGTTGTCCCATGGGATGTGCTCTCAACTTTCATTAGATGTTTTATGAACAAGCGACTCGCGCCGGCTGCTTCGCTATAAAAGCACACAAAAACATCGAGATACAGAAAAACAAAGTTCATGATTTGGGTGTAGACAAAAGGGAACATTTCAACATTACTTACCATGACTAGTACAAAAGATATTGACATGTTTCTAGCCTCATGTTGACGGCTAACAAGCATTTCCACCAAGTTAAAATAAATACATTTGTAACCATCAGAAGTACTGCTAGTTGTCGTACTTTAAAGATTTAGGCAACACTGCAAAAAAGATATATTAAAAAATACACCAAAAAGATTTTGTACTAAGCAATCATGAACATTATTATTCAATGTTGAAGAGAAATACAATCACTGACAACTTCTAAAGAGGTGATCATCCATGAATCTGGAAACAGATCATTTTAAATCTGACTTTTTAAAATCTAAAAAAATATTAAAAAAAAAAAACAAAAGAGAGAGAGAAGAGACACTCACACCCCCGCAAACACACACACACAAAACAGAAAAAGACATGGGAAACGGGATAAAGCTGCAGAAGACAAAACTGTTGGTGGCATTTTCAGCAGGGCCTGGTATAAGGGGGCTGGCTGAACCAGGAAAAAGAACTGTAAAACACAACAACAAAAGAAAACACCACAGTTAAACTTGAAAATCACTCGACTCGTTCAGAGTTATGTCTGGAGAGGATCAATTTCTAAAAGTATATCAAGTGTTACTGTAAAACTCTGATATTGAAGTTAACTCTGTAAATGCCCAACAAAACGTGTTCACCACTTTACATAATTGAAACCATTTCTGCAAACTGTAACTTTGACATTGATGGGAACTCCACTTTGGCTTTACATGCAGTTATGTTTCATGTCACAGGCTTGAAATTCAATGTAGTGATTACCCAAACATGCTCGCTCCATGGTCTTCAAGTACACCTGCCCCCCATGTTTCACTTTTCTCACTGTCCGACACACTTGAGTCAGCACTACAGACCTGATTTTAGGGGAAGAAGCTCAAACATGCAGGTCTGGAGTGCTTGAGGACCACGGTTAGAAAGTACGGATCCCTAAACCCAAAATTTTAACCAGCATGGAGGCACTGCTTCCCATTTATAAGTGCCCTCTGCCTAACACCTGATGATATCAAACACATGGAGGAAGAGCAACGACTTTTAAACTTGTCCAGAACTGGGATTACATTATCTATTTGAAAAATTAATCTGGTAAACTCGTTTAGTATAATAAATTCCCCATAAACTGAGATTTACAGATCAACTTTTAAGAATAATAATAGTGGAAATCGATCATTAGGATGTGCATCTTTTTTGATAGACACAATAGGCACTTATAAAAAAAAGAAAAGTGCCCCCATGCCGAATTCATGACAAAGTCTACATTCAGTTTTAATAACTTAACCTGCATTTTGGCCTTATTATAGAACATGGAAGCATATACAATGTCGGATGTTTTCATCTCTCATTAGACTTATGCTCAACACTCTGAAAATGCTCATCATGGTGCAACATTTTTACAGCAAGTGGTGTTTTTGTTAGGTTTGGATGTTAGTATGATACCATAATTAATTCTCTCTAGTAAAAAGACTCAGCCAAGAACGTAAGGAACACCTGCAAGTAAGTTCAGGACATTCAATGCTTTCTGATGTGTACTGTCAGAAAGGACAAAAGTGTAAAAAGAAATCGAACTGAGATTTTTTTTTTGTCTTTAGTGAAACACTGAAAACTATTTTGCTGGTGGCCAAGGTTTTGTTTTTGTGGGTATTACTTTAAAATCAAAATGCATCTTTTAAAGCAAAACAGGTAAGTAAAAACATAAAGATACAGTTCCTTAATACATTTTTGTGTTTATCACACCATAAATACTACATAGTTTAAGTGCATCTCTGTAAACTAAACTATCTGATTTGATTCATAGTGTGAGCCTGAAGTCCCTTTTAAAGAAAAAAAAAAGAAAAAAAGAAATGCTTTAAGTAGAAAAACAAACAAACAAAAAAACATATTACTGCAGAACAAGAGAGAGAGAGAGAGAGAGAGAGATGGGGCTCTCAAGCCTGGTCCCAATATTTTTTTCTAATCCCCTGATGGTAGCAGGACCACTTTCAGCCAGCAAGGAAGGGGCTCTCTGCAAATGACTTGTCCACTATGAAAACCACAACACAAATAACAAAGAGAAAAGTTTACAGCTAGGATGTAAGACACAGACAAATATGCATTTTTTTCCCTTCTACATTCCTCAAATTGCCAAGCACTGAAAAAACTTAGCAATGACGACAAAATAAATAAATAAATACAATGATAAAGTTTATGAATGTTTGAGTAAATAGTGGTGTCAACGGTAAGAGCATAAAACAGACCCACCTTCAGCAAAAGGGACCACAATCAAAGCTCTGTCCACGAAGACGGTGTTTGTAAGGTGTTGGGAGACTCCCACTGACTCGGGCTCATGGAATTTTACAAAACAGACACGTGAAGTCACAGGCAAGGGAGAATCACTGAAAGAAAATACAGATATGTTGTGCAAAGAATGGAAACACAGAGAACACGGCCTTTCCAAACTGCCAACTGAGTGCCTCGCTGAAAAATTACGTCTAAAAATAATGTGTTCATTGGAATAACCCAACTACATATGCAAATGTCCCATATTAAATGGTAATTTATTCAAATTTGATTGGCTCTCAACCCCCCAAACCCCGACTCCAGCAATGCAAAAGTAGAGATCATTTATAAACCTGAACATCTTCAAACCACTGCATATACTACTGAATTAACTAATTTTGGTATCTTCAGAGCACATTTGGGGCTTTTAAGTAGACCCAATGGGAAGCGATGGGTCTCTGGGATTTGCAGTTTTATGGGGATTTAAAAAATAAAAAATATTGACTGAACTGGACAAATTTTTGTTTTGTTTTTTGGTGCATATATATATTATATATATATATATATATATATATATATATATATATATATATATAGGGCTCCCAAGCCTCCACGAAGGCTAACTAAAAATGCGTTGTTTGAAAGACAGAAAGTCACCTGAAATTAATGAAAAAATAGGGTTGGAAACATAGAATCTGCACATTTAAATAAAAATGAGACACTCATTTATTTTACCACTTAAATTAGTACTTTTTTTTTTTTTTTTTTTTACAATGTGGTTCTTTTGTCTTCCGGTTTTCATGCTTTTATTTTGAAGTGATCGCCAGCGCGGGGAAACGTTAGCATTAGCATCCTCTGCGGAGAGGCCTGTAGGCCTTCACAAGCGTTGGCATAAGCTAGGTGAGCTAAAGACGGTAATAAACAATACTCACTCAGGTGGAAACAATTTAAGTTCCTCTATGGTTCCGAGAAATCCAAACAAGGTTCTCATTTGTTCTGAAGTTGTGCTCGGTGAAACGTTGGTCACCTGAATGACGTGTGTGGTGGAACTCATTTTCACGGATGCTGATGAAGCAAGCTGCTATAGTCTAATAACGAGCTCGAAAACGTGAACAAAAACGCAAACTATACAACATTTAAATAATAAAAACCCATCAAGCGAATAAAAACAAAAACATATGTTCCATAGAATAAGCTGCTTTGCCAACAACGGCACCGTCTTGTATAAAGGGCTATACGGCCACAATGCTGTCGCAGACTGCACGTAACTGTCGCGACTCCAGAGAAGCTGCGGTGCTGCTTTCAAGTACAGTTTTTAGGCTTGTAATTTTGCAATTGTAACACAAAGTATTTAGTGTCCTAAATTTTTGGGAGCAAATGGAAATGTATGCTACTGATGTTTAATATAATAGAAATAACAATAGTGCTGGAGTTACTTTAAAATGAAAGGTGCTTGTAATGAAACTAATACAAAAAATGGCTTTTGTTCTTTTTTTTTTTAATATTTAGAGTTGTCCATCTGATAATCATTCTATTTTAATCATATCAATGGCTTTAACGTTAAGTAACATTAGTACCTTGATTTAAATGATTTCACACTGAAAACTAAAACTTGATAAATTAGAAGACACAGTACTTTCAAATCACTGCTTACACTCGCTCCTACGGTATTTACTTCTCCGACAGAAATTGAAAGCAGCACATCTGAAGAGAGCTGTAAACCAGAGCGGGTTTGAGGTTATCTGTCTTGCGTTGCTAGGTTGTTAGCTAGCTAGTGTTACTCCTTCCTCTCGAGTTGTGCAAACTTCGTTTTTGTTTCGTATAGTATTACACGTGCGCTCGCGCAGGTTTGTTCTTTTAGTTAATTTACATGTTTTTCGAAGTTTTACAGAATACTGTCAGGCTGCAGTTCATCTATTCACATGTGGGCGGTTGCCCAGGAGCGTACTGCCCTCATCACTTCACACGTCCAGAAGTTTTAGCCATTTACAATGGCGCCATTAAATTCTTGCATGCTAGCTAGAGGATTGTCTAGACTTTAAGCATAAATCAGTGGGTTTTAAGGCTGTTTAATCTCCGTGCAAGCTGTTGAGTACACTGAGGTTATCTGCATCAAAAAGGTATGTTCCTTTTTAAGCATGTTTATAATTTTCTCTGACAAAATGTTTTAGAAACACAATATTTGTCACATAAATAATAATTGTGCTAATTTTCAGTTTGATTTAGCTTATCAGTTGCTCATAATGTTTCCATTTTGCCTTTACTTTTCTCAAACGCACTTGGAAAAACACTAAATAAAATATGCAAACCACGTGACTACAAAATATTGGGAAAAATACATGATTAACAACTCTTGGTAATTCTGCCGTGACCATATATATATAATATATATAATATATATATATATATATATATATATACTTATTTATAAACTGAAACAGAATGATAATAGAATTTCTGGAAAGGCTTGCTACACCTTTGTACTTCACTTTAATGTTAAGAAAGTATAAAGTAAGGATTCCACAATTCTCTGTTCAAAACTGAAAGGTGAATTATTGCACGCCTGCAGACTAGTTTTTTATTTTTTATTTTTCGTTAAAGGTGGCAAACACTAAATGCTAAATTTAAGTATCTATTATTTATTGTTTTATTAAATTACACCAGGCTTAGTATTGGGCAAAAAAATCTATGTTTGAACTAATTCGTGGGAAAAGTGAATTATTGCTTCCTTAGTATATAATAACCATGTGCTGTTAAACTTGGGTAAATGATTACAGGGTATCAAGAGGATTTCTGAGAGCAGAGGATAGGTGTTAAAAGACCCACTCCAATAATTTTATGTGTGTGTGTTTTTAACATGTTCTTCTGGCATTTTTCTGATGGAGGACAAATATTAAGAAAATGGAGCTTAAAATTGAATTTATTCAAATAGTTGTGATTCAGATGATTCAATGCGGTTCAATACAAGGTTGTTATGTAGAAAATAACTTAACTTTTGATGCATCCACTTGCAGACAAAAAGATCCATGTATGTCTTTGTTTTCCTTGCCTGAGCTGGCATCTTTTTTTCAAACGGTGCAGCTGGATACCCACAGTATTTCTCATCTTTTATGTTGCTTCGGTAACATTAGCCTAGGGGTGTGAAGGGCTGTAATCTAGTGGGAGAAAGCAGGGGTGTCCAAACCTGGTCCCCAAGTGCAGTTGACCGGCCGGTTTTCTAGAAATCCTGCCTTATCTGCTGCTGATTACCTTGATCGGAGATGTTTAATGGGGTTGTGTATCTTTCACCCTCACGTGATTCGATACGCATCTCGATACATGGTCTACAAACCAATACATAAAAGAGTCAACTAACTTTTACAATACAATACAGTCCGATTATTTTACCAAAAGCTCTAAAATCAAGATATTTCTTATTCATATGGCATTTAAAGCTATAAATAATAATGCATGGCATTCGACAGAGACAGGTATTCAAGTGTTGACTTGGTAGAAGCAAGCTAATGATTGGACATCTTTTTGTTTGCATCGTAAGTACATAAGAAGACAAAAACGTTAGGTAAAAAAGAAACTGCTATTTGCCAGGAATCGATTATTTACTTCTTGATTGATTTTATATCTTTTAACCAACATAATCTTGTTCATATCCGTGTTTTTCAAACTATAGTGCAGTTGCTTGATCAATTTTCAATGCGTATCTATTTTTTTTTTTTCTACCATAACCAATACTGCTGTTACTTCCACTGCATGATCTATTTTTCAAAACGTATCTAAAATCTTTTACACCCTGGTGTTTAGCCAGTAAGGAGCTTTAATGGCTGGTTGGTTGGAAAGCATGTAAGACACCAGCCCTCGAGGCCTGGATTTGGACACCCCTGGTGTAAAGCTCTCAGTAACAAACTCTGCACCAACAGTCCTGCCCACAACTCGAGAAGAAAATTTCTGATGAACTCATTATGCTCTGCAGAAACTGTTTTGAATGCGTTTGGAATAACTCAAAAGAGGTTCATAGTGAGTCTTTAAAGCACTTAAAACTCTCAAGAAAACTTTTTGGAGTAGCAATTAATTTTGTAAAGATCTGTTAGTTTATGTTAAAGTATTTTCGAACTATTTACCTATTTTCCAGCACATCAACACAGTAATTTTGCTATTTTTAAAGAGAGGTCATTTCTGACATCCAAAGCTTCAATTAAGTTCATTTTCTTTTGTTTCTCTCGCAGGAATTTAGGAATGCATTTTAAAAACACGGATCAGTCCAAAATGACAGTTTTCCAGCCTACCTTGTCCTTTAAATGACATCAACACACAGACATGGGCTTTGCTCGACTTTTAGCTAGAATCATGAGTAGGGTCAGCACGTTCAGATCCTATCAGTTTGTCCTGCTTCTCGCCGCGGCACTTGCCGTTGTGGCTTTTTACTACTTTGGCTCAGAAAGGCACAACTTCTCCAGCACCACTAAAAGGATAAAGCAGACCCAAGCGAACACCAACAGAAACGACGCAGACCTGACCGTGGACACGAGCCTGATGCGCCAGACTGGAGATGAAGAGAAGGCATATGAAGAACGACACCTGGGAATGGAGAATGACTCGTCTGCATTAAGAAAGGGGAAAGATCAAGCCGGCGGCCAGCAATATCACGTGCTCATGATGTTCACCAAGGTGGACAAAAGTAGAAGCCTGCAGGATAAATTCAAAGTCGCCATGTTATCGATGGTAAAGCATGGGCATTTCTTGAAAGGGGAGGTGTTGGTACTTCACTTTGTAAGTGACAAAGCCAGCCAACAACTTGGTCAAAGGATGCTGCAGGACTTTCTCCAAGATGCAACATTCAAGTATGAAGTAAGTGTTATTCTTTACAACTTTTTGGGGTAACTAAAATCTGAAGTAGAAGAAAGTTTTTATTAAAAAGGGCAATTGTGGGGGGAAGCATCACCTGTCTTTTAATCTGATTTTTAGGATTTTGATTCTCCCTCTTGACTTTACTGAAGTCTCACATACAGTCCTTTCAATGTACATCTCAGATTTGCCATGCATCAACTGCCTTTTATATATGAAAAAAGATGCATTTTGCCACATATAAGTTTAAATTTTTGCAGCATTCTTTAGATTTTTATAGTTTATTTTACAGAGGAAATTCTGATAATGAACAGGAATCTGAATTTAAAACCAAGAAGAAATGCACAAAAAGTCACAATTACAATTATGTAAAAAAAAAAAAGTAGGATTTGTTAAATAAAAAAACATCTTAAGTTTACAGATTTAAAAATAAAATCTACTTCTATGTATAGTTGTAGATGTCTCAAAAGCTCTTCACAATAAATACTGTTCTGCTATTACGTCAGACCTGTGAAAAACAACTTTATAATGGGAAAATATATTCACTGATATGGAAAAAAATAATTAAAAAAGGAATCCAGGTTGTTGTTACTTTTTTTTTTTAATAATTACTACAAAATAGTCCTCGATGATCATATTGACTACATTTAAATGAATAGTCAATGGGTTAAACTAATGAAAAAATTATTCTGTGATACAAATGAGATGTTTCATTTTTTCCTCATCACTAGATTTCCAATTACTTTACTTTAATTTATTTAGCATAAGGAGGAAAAATCTTGCCCTTTTTTATCTTTGTTGTTTGGGTACTGTTAGTAAATTAAGTCACGTTCCTTCTTTGTGTCTCTGTGAAATAAAGCCGTTCTTAATGAAAAAACCTTTAGGGCTTACTTGACAAGTTGTAATCCCATTTTAGTTCAGTCAGCTGTTGTTATGTCAGGGTTAAAGAGTTCATTTGCTTTAAACATTAGCTTTTTTTTTTACCCCCAAGAATGTGCTGAATACTATGATGTAAAGGGAAATACAGTTAAAAAAAAACATCTTGTTGACAGCAATATTATGCCAATTGAGTGCTATTACCTTTTTACTGCTTGTTCATAGTATGAGTGCATAAATAACTCTAAAATCAATATGTTTTTGTTCATGCTTTACTTGTTTTTCTTCTCTGTTTTGTTGGTTCAGTTAAACTTTAATTTTAATTTGCTTTGCTTTACTGCAACCATATTTCTTATAAAATTTTCCCATTGATTTTTTATCATTAATCTCCCTCTATATATCTATATAATTGTATTTGATTTAACACAATTGGGACACTCTTGTCTGATTTATTTATTTATTTTTTTAGAGGCAGAAACTGCTTTTGCTGTTCAAACTGTTTTTTTTTCCCAAAGCTGAAGCACTAGGTGGCAGTGTTGATCATTAAATCCAGTTAGCTGGACTGTTCTTGTCACTACAGTAAAAAAAAAAAAAACCCTCTCTTTTCTGACTGCTTTAGGAAAAGTCTTGTGCAGCTTTCTATTTTTTATGCTTTTTAAAGCAGTCATGCTTTTTCAAGCAAACATTCATTTATCCATTTTCAAAGAAACACCTAAACTTGTCCTTTTGTTTTTTTAACGTTTCTTTGTGTGAAACATCTTGTTATTTTGTAATGGTTAAATTCAGCCTAAGATAGTTTTGTTTTTCCATTAGTTTTGAGCCTATTTATTTTTCCTAGCAGACTAAGACTGCCGAGCTACATTCTTGACATAATTTAGTGTTTAATTATGAAAGCAGAAAAGGGTTGATTGTGACTTTATTAGGACAAGAGCGTCGCAAAATTGGAGAGTAGTTTAAAACCAGACTGTGGAGAAAAGGAATTTTAAAACCTTATTGTGATATTTATCAATATTTACAGTATATTGGCTCTAATGATGACCGTCCTTGTTTCACAGTGAGGAAGATGCTGCCCCACACCATCACACTTCCTCCACCAAACTACATTACAGGGTCAGTGCAGCAATCAGCATAGTAAAAGGGTGGGGAAACTACGGCCCGGCAGCCAAACGTGTCTAAATTTAATTTGGCCTACCAAATTGAAAAAAAAAAATTAATTGATAATCCTTTTTGATGTTTCATTTTCCCTGTAATTGTTCGTGTTTTCCCATAGATGACGCTTGACAAATAAATGGACCTTTATCTAGGTTAGAGGTCTTCAACCCTTTAACACTAAAAGAGCCATATGGTCCAAGTTCTTATGGACCAAACTCTGCAAGAGCCACAAAGTTTCACCTCAAAGTTAGAAAAATATGCTTTATTTATGTTTTTGTGGCAATTAAGCCATTCATTTATAAAATATTCATTTGAAATGTTCTCTACAATTGAGTTTTTCTATATATAACAAATGAAACTTCTTTCACTTCTGACAATGGCAAATTCAAAACCACTCTGACAGTAGATTAAACCTTTTACCATCATTTTGATCACTATCTGACATGTCAAAAATCTAAACAAATTAATTAGTTAATTAATTAGCTAAGTTGGAAGTTTTCTTCAAAGCCAAAGAGCCACATGTGGCTCTGGAGCTCAGGTTGCAGACTCCTGGTCTAGATACAGAAATTTATTCTGTATTAAAGTGGTTTTGGAAAATGTGTTGTTTTTCTGATGTTTATGTGCGTTTTCTGAGTCGGACAGTCATTGTTCCGATCATTCCAACACCACATGCATGCAGCATTTCCCTTAAGTTTGTGGTTTTCCATGAGGGATGTCAACCCATTGGTGCAATTTGCACCAAAACAAGAACAAAAGCCACTTTTGAAAAAAACTCAAAAGCTTGTGTTTTTTAAATGCAGTGTTTTCATTTTCAATCAAAATTAAGGCATGTTTTTGTCCAGATTATATATTCTTTTTTTTTTTCATTAATGAGGTGGATTACTAAAACACTCCACTGCTGCTATTGGTTTGTCAAACAGTTTGCCTACCCCTGGCCTAGCATACCTTCTCCACTCTTTGACCGTTCGACTGCTCTAGCAAACTCATCAATGAACATAATATTCCAGGATGTTTTTTTTTGGTTCTAGCACACGTGTTGCTTACATCGGTACCAACGACTTTGACCATGAAAGACAGCCATGGCAGAGATTAGCTTTGTGTAGTCTGTACCAGATCATCTGGACAGAGAGTTGACTAATCTATTGTCCTGGACACCTGAACCCTCGTGCTCTCTTTGGGGTCCAGATGACCCGACGCTTCATATTGATATGCGATTCCTCCCATGACAAAGGTGGACAGGATTATATGTCTTCCACGGACACCAGTTAATATAAAAAATCCTTAAAAAAAAAAAAAAAAATTCAGCCCGCTGTCTTGTGGGGTCCAGATGACCCCACTTTTAATGTAAACATTCATAGGATACCACAAGGGTTAACATAAAATCTGGAGAATCAACCCTCTGTACTGAAATTCTGTCAGGGTGAGGAAGCTGTCTTCTTGGGGTGTCATCATCTTGGGATGCCCATTCCTCAGCCTGTCTGACTGTTCCCTGGAACATAGCCTTCAGGCTTTAAATGGCACCAGGGCTCATTTCAAGTAATGCTCCGACTTGGTATCTACTTAACAGCAGCTTCTATCCGTGGCATGTCCATTCCAGAAGTCACCCACTGACCCCTGTAGCACGGCCTATGCTGCTAATCAGGCTCTGCGCCTTTGGGTCCCACACGCTCAAAATAAACAAATAGAAACAGTGACATACATTATACGATTACTCTAAAAAAAAAAAAAAAAACTTTCAAAAGTGTTCTGCTGCTCATTAAATGTTTTTACAATTGTGTCAAGGTTAAAAAGGGAATTTTACAAGCTTTGCAACACAAGAAGCTTAGTCAGCTCATAAATAATTCACCAAACATTGCTACTTTTTGTGCTTTGGCTTTGTAAAAGCAAAGTTGTAGTATTGTAAAATGGCAAAGGTGTTGCAGTGGTGATGGTTTGTAATGACTAAAGCAGGGGTGTCAAACTCAATCGCACAAGGGGCCAACATCCAAAGCACACCTTAGGTCGCGGGCTGAACAAGATAAACATTTATTTAACAGACTAAAGATTCATTTTGCAAACTCTAAAAGCGTAACTTCTTTTAAAATAAATATGGATAAAAACAGACAGGAATATTATTCCAGAATAAATCGACTTAAACTTTAAATAACTTTCAATATTTTACTCCATAAAAATATATGTTGTCAAAATTATGCAGGGTAGAAATAATCCCAAGATAACATTGGGCCGTTAATACCAATAATATAAAATGATCTAGAGGGCCGGACTTTGACACATGTTGTGGACTAAAGTATTCAGAAACAAATGAATAAAGAATGTATGGTATGTTAATTTTTGTTGAAATGGACAAAAAAAACAGTTTGCTTTTCTCCTGAAGTTTCTCAGAACGTCAACAAGGATTGTTAGATCCCCATCAGTCCAACACCCTTCTGTTCATTTGAGGAAAAGTCTGGAAAATGCATAGAAAATCTGATTTCCAGTTGAGATTTCAGAAAATTAGCATCAAATAGTTTGAAACTTATCTGTATTGTAACTTGTTTTTTATTTAACCAAAAAAAGACTCTCATTTTAATATATAAATCTTGTTTTTTGTAAAAATCAATTAACAGAAATGAAATATTTCTCTAGTTGTTTCCACAATTTCATTATGTTATATTTATAACCTAAATATGTAAGAATTACATTTACAGAATTTTCACTTAGCTCCGTTTGAATTTAACTGCATTCAACTAAATTATTAAAAGCAGAAAAACAAGGAACATTTCAATTTCTTATTTAAAAATGTAACCAACCCTTTTTTTTGATAAATGGCAAGAGGTTTATTTATTTAAGAATGAATCTAAAATCTATGGATTGAACCTTCAGGCTGTATTCACCCCACTGCTTTAGTCATCCTAATTGTATTATTCCAGACCAATGCTTTTAAACATAGTTGTTTGAGTTGATAAATTATGAAACATTGTTCTACCAGCAGCAGTGACACAAGCTCAGCCACCTCCTCTCTTGATGCGCACATATATACAAAAATAGACACACGTACAGACAATTTCTGCCACAGATACACATGAGACAGGACTCCCTGGAGCCTGGCACGGCGAGTGATATGTGAGCATGTTGACAGCCTTGTCGGCTCATTTTGAGATTCATTCCTTTTCATTATTTATTTTCAATGAGCGTGAAGACATGACGAGAGTTATGCAACTGTTTTAGCTAACATTGCTTCCTGACAGCACCAAGTTCAAGGACCTATCTGGATTTTCTTTCTTTTTTTTTTGGCAACAAACAGCCTGTAGCATTACATTGCCCAGAGGATATGCTCATTACTGCAGACTGTCCTTTACCCACAACGTTGGAGTCTTGAGCGCTGTGACTTCCTGTGCTAATGACCAAACATGAATTCATGTATCTATATGATGTGCTTCAGAGTTAAACAGTCAGTCCCTGGAATGTTATTGTTTTAAAGCTTCCTATATAAAGACGGTGAATGAAAAGATTTGCTTAAAATTTGTCAAATGGACATTTACTTATATTTTGCAAAGAGAAAAACTGTTTTGGGTGTGAAAGTAGGATGACTTAAAAACAATAACCATTGAAGAATATAGTTAAGTACATATAGGAAAAAAAAATATGATGAGAAATGTAGTCTAAAATATTGTTTTTGTCCATTTTTTTTGGAGTATTGCCTATTATTTATGGAATAATTGTGTGTTTTAAGTTATAACGTTTCCATAGTAGTTCAAATGTTGATGAATGTTCATCTCTAGAAATGTATTTTGGTTTTTATTTCCAAAAATGTTAGCTGTAGAGTAATTTCTAGTTAATTTTAAACTGCCTAATACCCACCATCCACAAAAGCTGGATATTATTCCAAAAGTTTTTGATACAATACCCTGAATCTGATTCCTGTTCCCAAGCAAAACATTTTTTAATACCGGTTTTATGAATTATTACACATCATCTCTGAGGAGTGGTTACTCTTCTTACAGACTTGTCTATTAAACCAGTGTTTCCCAACCCCGGTCTTCGGGGAACACTGTCCTGCATTTTTCAGTTTCACCCTGCTCAAACACACCTGCCCTTGATTACTGCCATTATTAGGCTTCTGCAGAACTTGATGATGATCTGAATCAGGTGTGCTCAAGCAGAGAAACATGGACAGTGTTCCCCAAAGACCAGGGAGTGGAAATACTGTCTTTAATCAGGGTACTAAGAAACATCTAAAAAAAATTAACTAAATGGTATCTACACACATCAGAGCACACATTCCAAATATTGAACAACTGAATGTTGAATAAAGAGGTCTTTATAACGGAAGGTAATGTGTCTGTGATGCTAGCATTCTGTTACTTATTGGTCCCTTGATCAAAAGGAGCAATTGTATAAAATAGTTTTTTATGGGCTCTGGTAGGATTTTCTCTCTTACTTGGAACAAATGAAATGAAACACAGATAATTATGTTTGTCAATAGAAACACAGTCGCTTATTTTGTTGGAGCCCTTTTGTCAAGAATGACCAGAAACCTCTGACATCCATGCCCTTTAATCAGGCCCAAGAAAGTGTTTTTTGCAGTCATTAAACTTGCCGAAATAGAAGAGAAAAGTTTAAATGAGGCTTGGTGTTTATGGTATATAATGGTACATTGTCACATTCGAAGCTGCTTCTTTATTGGTCTTGTGGGATTTGGCGTTCCCAGAAGCAGCTGAAAGAGGTCTGGTAACTGACTCCGAAAGTTTTGCTCTTTTTTTATTTTGGCTGTAAGCGCTGCACAGCTTTTATATTTTAAAAGTAACAAGTATCTATCTTCCTACACTCAACTGGCAGTTGTAAAGCACAACATTTTATGCTGATATTAATTTTTGTATTGCACTTTTGGAGGGAAAATTTACAGCAAAACTAGTTATTATCAGTACTATTCATTTTTATATATTTGCACATGATAAGTTCACCTTCTAAAGGATTTTTCTGCAGCAGATCCTGTTTCGGTCCTGGTTTCTTTTATACAATCGCTTGTTATGGTTTGTTTGTGTGGGTTTAGGATGTGTTCTTACCAAAGCATTTGCAGATAAAGCGCTCACTTTTGACGAAGCTAATGGATGATGCCCTTTTGTTCTTTGTACCAAACACAGAATAGACTGAATGCACTGAGGTTTGCCCACATAATGTTTATGAAAGGAGTTCATCCCAAATTAAAATGGTTTAAAATACAAAGACTGATTGCGTAGAAAAAAAAAAGTTTGGTTTCCAAATAAAAAACCTTTATGACGTCAATGGGTTCAGCAATGGGTTAGTTTTAGATAAAAATAAAAATCTATAAAGAAAAACATGGAAACTTAAGCAAAGAAATGAAAGAATGGGCTACTCCTAATGGTACTTAAATGTAATATTGCATTAAAATAGATCCACTCCAATGAAAATTGTGATTTTGGTGTTCTTAATATTTTTTCTAAGGCCGAGAATTGATCAAAAAATATTAACTAATAATCGCAAACTTGGAAAAAATTAATCGCAATTAATTTTTTTTTTATACAGTAGCATACTTTTTACTTTATTAAAATTCCTGCAGTTTCTTTACATTTTTTAAATCTCTTAATAATTTTCTGTTTTGAAATTTTTTTTATTTGTCAAAACCAAATACTACTTTTAAAAGAGTTTAGCTCACATTTTCCTAACCAAAGATAAAAAAAATACATGCTCTCTCAGAGTTTTATTGCGGATCTGACCACCCTCTAAGATTTTTCAGTGTGTTTTTATTCCATCAGGTTCTATTCCATGATGTGGCAGAGCTGACCCAGACTCTCTTTCCCATTGTTGAAGCCATGCAGAAGCATTTCAGTGCTGGCTCTGGGGCTTACTACAGCGACGCTATCTTCTTCCTGTCTGTAGCCATGCATCACATCATGCCTGAAAGTAAGTTCGGTCTTTGTTTATTGTCATTGTATTTACCTTCAACGATCTTACAAAGCAATGGATGTTAAGAAGAAAAACTCTAGATAAATATTTTACTTTAGGTAAAGTATTTTATGATTTGTGGTTGTACATTTCTGCCAAGATGTAAAAGATGTAACCAGCAGACAAGTTATCTGTGACCTTACATGGCATTGTTACAGCATTTTGCTGAAGTGCTTTATAACTGGTGTGTTCCACCTCCCCGGCATGGTTGCACAGCTGGAAAAGGCCATATGGGCAGGTATCTAAAAGACATGTGGCAGGTTGCAGAAGCCCTAGGGAGACCGGAAGGAAGGATGTGCCTCGTCGCTGCTGCCCACATGGGTGCCCCCCGTGTTTGCGCTCACAGTTCTCTTTCCTCTGTTGTGCTTTTTTTTGCTGCTTCAGTGCAGTGTTGGGCATCACCCTCCAGGTAAACCAAATCTCTAGGCTTTGAGCTCCTAATCAATAGCACTCATAAGAGGCCAGGTAAGACATGGTGCCTCAGTTTTCCAAGCAGAACATATGTGTTCCATTTTAAGTCAGGGGATAGGAAAGAATGATGGGGACTTTGTTTGAGGCTGACGCTGCTCAGTAACATAAGTTGAAGTATGGCTCAAATGCTCTTGGCTGAAAACATTAAGCTGTATTGGATAAGTTGCACAGTTTGATGGAGTGTTTTGGGAGAAAAAAAAAGACTGTTTTCACCCAAAGCTGGCATATGCAGACTTAAGTAATTGAGCTCGCTTGACCAACAGAGTATAGTCGATAAAGCTCAGGCTTCAGCCACAACGGCCTTTACGGGTAAATATGGGTGGTCTCCGATCAAAAAAAAGGAAAACCTGTATGAGGTATGCAGGTGACCCGCCAGACTGCTCAGTGAGCCCGTGGAGTGATAAAGTTCTTGCACATTTTTCTACGGGCATGCTGTTAGCAACAAGTCATAAACAACATGCAAGGGTAATAGTATAGGTCAGACACAGTCACGTCGCTCAAATTGTTACTTTTTTTCAATCCGAAGCTCGTTGGTACTGTTCAAGTGAAAAGTACATGGCCTATAAGCACAGCCGGAATTTTAGAATTTAGGAACCAGGATGTAAAATCAAGAAATGTAGAAATTAGAGCATTGCTTGTTTGGGCATCCTAGAGGTACTTATGTGTCCCAAAAACCCATTCGAGTCAACCCCCTGTACAGGTGCTGTAATGTGCTGCAGATCTGACATTCATCAGTTTGTTTGTATCATAAAAGCTTTGCTTTCATGTGATGAAGACAGAGACTCTGAACAAATTCTGTCCCTGCATTTTACAAAGTCACAGAGGAGGGTTCACTGGGGAAAGCTGACCATTTTATGTGGTTTGTTGACTTTCTGTGGTGCTACACTCCTGCCAAAGCTACAGTGTGTTCTGTACAGTGATGGTTCACTTACATACTGTCACCGACAGATAAAGCCTGAAATCTGTCTATATTGAAAACAGCTATTGATTTTTTTTTCGCCTTTCCTGGAGAATCTTAATTTTGTTTTTATAAAAACAAAATGTTAATTTCAGAACAAAGTAAAGAAGCATGTACAAATGAGTTAAACTGAACAGCTTGAAAATGAAAAGCTAGAAACTTGTCCTGGAAAGTTCCTTTGATGATCAATAAATGTTGATTTTAAAAGGAATTAGTTTATGTAGATTAAAAAAAAAAATTAAATATTTTTATTCTAAGTATTGAACACATTCCAGTGTCATTCAGGCTGTTACATGAGCCGGATTGTTGTCATGTGTATAGTGCTGCACGTTTTGTGCTTCCAACTGATTATTGATTATTCCCCCCATGTGTTCCCATTTTGTTGAGTGTGTCCAAACACTACACACCAGTACTGTTGTGGTTATAATGTGGAAGAGAAATGATGTTGAATTAATGGGTCGATAAATCTTCTATCTTTGACTTAACACTTTTTGGACCAAACTCTTCTTTTTCTGTAGACATAACACAGGAGATGGCTGCAGCTAACGTCTGCAGCTAGCAAGGGCAGGTTTGAAATGTAAATGAGGTGTATTTATATTACACTTTACAACCTTTTTAGAAGCCCCTAAGGCAACGCTTTACAGTTACGTCCCATGCACATCTACATTCACTCACCAGAAATCCAATTGTTCTCCAACTTTTCAACCTTAAAGTACCTGAAAACAGGGATTTAAATTAATAAAAACTATTTAGAAGAATTTCTGCTAGCTTACAATGAAAATTTTACATTACCATTATAAAGTTTTAGACAAAATATTTAACAAAGAAATATAAAAAATATATTTTAAAAAGGAATGAAAAATACTTTAAAAATAAGATTTCAAAACTATCAAAAAATTATTTATTAAACTCTGGTTTTAAGGTGAAAGAAATGTCTTGAATTTTGAAGAGAGGTGATGCACAGATCTCTACCAACTGTTGTACGTAAACTCTTACAATGGAAAGATCCAGCAAATATGGATACAGTTTCTAAGAAACTCTGTTCTTGTTGCTATAGGCTTGTCATGCGTCTTTGGTTTTCCCGCTAGACTTCGTGACATGCTGGGACTTGACGACCTCCTAACACAGGACCCATGCATTTTCCACCTTTTGTTTTTAGTGGCGCTTTAAATATGTAAACTGCTCCACTAAAGTCAGAGACCAATACCAGATTGAAGAAAATTTACAGCAGTCGCATGCAAGAGAAATAACTATTCTCCTACACAGAAATTAAAGCTGTTACTTTTTTTTTTTTTTTTTTGGGGGAAAGGATTCCATGTTTGGCTATTTATTCTAGATTTTCTTTTTCATGTTTAACATACTATTAAAAGTTTTAGTTGTACTGTAAAGCAATTAAAAGTGTCAATTTTTAATTACTGTAATTGGTTTCATGTTTGTTTGAAAAGCCTCTCAGGACTTGAAAGCTTCAGGGAGGAAGAAGAGCTAAATTCTCAAGAGTCCTGATTAAAAAATCACTCCAATGAAGCAGCTGTTAAAATCAAAATCTGAATGCTCAGTCTGGAGACTCTCATGTTTAATGTTGGCAAACACACAAGATTACAGGGTTGTTTTCTATAGAATGCTGATGGAAGTGGAGAAGAAATTTAACAGGTATGTGAGGAATAGAATTAGGCCTTAATGAGACTGACCCACTTCTTGAGAATGTGGAGCTGGAAGACTGAGTCCTTTGTGGATAAAATGGGCTTTTATTCAAAACCTCGTTGTCTGATGTGATGGTAGTCTCAAGCAAGTGGTTAGTCTCCAGAAATCAGAAAATATTCAAATAATATGAGTCACATCTCAGCTTTTGTCACATGCTGACAACATCAGTCCTTTCATTTTAGTTCAAAAACAGCTAATCAGATATAAATCAGAAGTTGTGTTTGCTCTGTACATCCATTTGTTCTGAATTTCGGGTACTCTTAAAAACGGATTTTGATACACTTGGATGAGTGAAACTATATAAATTATGTGAAACAAACTTAAATATTTCATACAGGTTTTCACATTCAGATTCACATTAATTTACCCTTAAACATGTAATGTGCAACTAATGTTTTAAACAATTGCTTCTGTGAACGGATATGTTTTTTTGCACATGGGTGATTTAAAAAAAAAAAAAAAATTTCTAAAAAATCATAAGGTTAAAACAAAGACGTTCATGGATCTATTTGTCTGCGAGTGGATGAATTTCAATGAAGCACAGCAAGAAATGGCCTGTCACTCCTACGCTGCTGCTTCAAACTTTTTACAGCTGAATTTTTTTTATCTGCCACTGATTCACAGAAATTTTACTTTGAGTCTAATTTTCTTTATTTTTGTCCTCCATCATGAGAAAAGTATCTCAAGAAAGTGTTTAAAAACACGATTTTCATTAATTGAATCTTAAAAATTTTGCTTGTTTCTAGATTCTAGATTTAGAAATACAGTCTTTCTGGTGGATTTGTTGTATTTTCTTATTGTTTTTTAAGTTTAGTTTAACTATGAATAAGACATTCTTAGGATTTTTCAACAGATAAGAGGGAATATAAATGTTTTTCCTTTTACCTTTATGTGGTAGAACACGAGGTTTTAACTGTACTGTTCTCAGTGATGTAAAAACAAAAAGTAGTTTGAAAAACAGAGCGTTTACCCTTCAGATCTCTTTTGTGTTGAGTCATTGGTCTGGCATCAAAGCCTTCACATCACAGCACATCACAGTGTTGTAACAACTGAGGGCCCTCTTCCTGTTATACTCCCACAAAGTTAAGCCCGTTAGTGCAAACGAACATCCAGATTGCTCTGCTGTGTAGCCACAGCACATGAAGCCATTGTCAGAAGCAGCTTCCTTGTTTGGAGAGCATTGCAAACTCTCCACTGCTGCATTGCTGAAGTTTTATAATTAGTTTAGGGATTAATATAAACCAATAAAGCATGTTTTGATTTTTTAATTTATTCACAAATGAAATATTTCCTATTTAGGGATCAGGACTGGTTTTATATTTGACTAAGCACAGTTTATATTTGCATAAGCAGCTCTTTCGGTTTTTTGATCTTTAAAATATTTTACTTTTTCCCTTTCGTGACAGCAGCTTTCTTTTTTAAGTGAAACTAATTTCCCTCCACAGCAAATGGGGGCAAAAAGGATGTTTCCAAACTCTTTCCAGGTTGTAAGGATATAAAATTATCTGGTCCTGCCTCAAGGCCATTTTCTAGTGGGGACACGTCTGAAGCACCTCCTTTAGAGGGTTTCCGGAAGGGATCCTGACGCACATAAAGAGCTTTAACAGGCTTCCTTTGATGCTGAGGAGCAGGGACTCTGACCTCCTCCTGGGTTACTACACCCATCAACCTGTTTGAAAGAGTAACCGACCTTTTGGGGTGAAATCATCTCAGCATCTTGGTTTCCTTTGACTCTTGCATAATATTTAAAGACTTCAAACGTATACAATTTCACTCACTAACTGTATTTATGTCAGAGAGATGTCAACAGTTAAGACTTTAGTATTTGATCTATCTGCAATATTTGATAACCTGGAGCTAAATAATGAAATTATTGAAACAAGAGTGATTTGATCCACCCTAAAGAAAAGGTGCAAAAGTAGCTCAGTCGTCTCAACTCTTAAAGCCAGATTGATTTTGGCCACAGTCCCTTTTGTACGGCTTCCTGGCAGGTTGTACTGGGCATGTCCTACTGGGAAAAAGCCTCGTGGCAGACACAGGCACACGTCAGAGATCGTATCTCTAAATTAGTCTGGGAACACCTCGGCATCCTCCTGGAGGAGGAAAGGAAAAGGCCACGAAGAGGGAGGTCTGGCCCACAAGTTTGGTTCCTGTCCTGATGACCTGAAAATGAATGAGCAGAAGTTAACTCATGCATGCCTGGATTCAACAGCAACAAAAAGCTTTTTATCTGGTCAAAATTTACATTAATCTACATTTGTGGTTGTTGTATTTAATTTAATTTCATTTATGAGAAATTTCTTTTTTAACTTTAACTATTGGAAGTCCCATTCCAAGTTTTTTCCATTGTAAAAGCATTTCCAGTGATCTTTTAATTATGCTTATGCAGTTTTTAGCCCAAATCAAAAAGCCTGTGTCATTTTTTTGCCCAACTATATTCGAAAATCTTTGGAGGGTGTTGAAAATCGTGTTACCAAGCAACTGTCCGAAACATCACTGCTCTAGAGGAGATCTGCATGGAGGAATGGGCCAAAAAACAAACAACAGTTTGTGAAAACCTTGAGAAAATTTCCAACAAAGTGTATAAGTATTGAGTTGAACTTTTGTTACTGACCAAATACTTATTTTCCACCATAATTTACAAATAAATTGCTTTAAAAAGCAGACAATGGGATTTTCTGATTTTTTTTTTTTTTTTCTTTCATTTTGTCTCTCATAGCTGAGGTAAACCAATGAAATTACAGGCCTCTCTCATCTATTAAAGTGGGAGAACTTGCACAATTGGTGGCTGACTGAATACTTTTTTGACCCAATATATTTTCTGCAGAGTTTATTAGAAATTCACATCTTGGTTGTGACTGCTGGTACAGAATAAGTCTACATGGATAACATTAGTGTAGCAAAAAAAACCCAGCAAAAACAGCGGTCAATATCGGAGCTTTCCAGCCACACAGTGTTGAGCCAGGTGGCAGCTCGGGGAGGAAACTGAATGTTTGTCTGCAAGTGGATGCATTCAAATTGTAGTGGATAAGTTCCTGCGTTGAGTTTTTTTTAAACTGAGGTCTTTATCTGCTGCTGATCAATTACGATTTAGGTAAAGAAATACTCAGAAACAGTTTTGATCTTATTTTTTTAATATTTGTTCTCCTTCATGAGGAAAATGCTACAAACATGTTAAAAACATCAAAAACATTTTCATTAATAACCTTTCTTTAAAGATTTAATATTAAAACTTTTGTTTTTTATTTCACATTGGATTTTAAAATTTTTGTTCTGAATCACATTGAAATCAGGAGTTTGGCTGTAATTGTTTGCCTTTCTACTCTTTTCACATTGAAATAAAAAACATTTCTGAGCAAACAAAATTGGATTTAAAATTTCAAATTGAATCAATTTGGTGTTTTGGAAATGACATTCAGTCCTCACCTCAACACTGTAATCTTAGCTGGGCTTTTCTGTCTGGTTTTATTTTTTCTTATTGACTCAAACTGTATTCAGATACAAATAAAAAAATGTATATTTGATTTTCTTTTTATCTAGAATACATTTTCTTTCAGTTAATTAGCTGGAATGAATAGAAGTACGTTTTTGGTTGCACAGTACAATCTTTTCTGAATGTGCTTTTATATCAGATTTTTTTTAACTTTGTCATTGAGCATCATTGTCATTTACCTCTCTGTTTTCTTTGTTTAAGGTTTGACACACATCGTGCAGCTTGACTTAGACCTGAAGTACAGGACCAACATCAGGAATCTTTTCCAAGAATTTGACAAATTTCCTCCAGGAGCAGTAATAGGCATCATCAGAGAAATGCAGCCGGTCTACAGGTAAGATCATCCACAATCTCTAACTGTTCTTCATGTCTGGTCGCTGCTCTGACTCTGAGCTTCTTTGTGACTTTTCGGATGTTGACGTGAACAGAATGCGTTTTTCACTTTTACGTCACTGTTCAGTCACTGTTTTCTTGTCTTCAAAGAATTAAGCATCATATAGGCGGAGATGGCTTTTGACCAAGAGGCTCTATTTAAATCCATCTATGTTTATAACAGTTTGTTGTGCGTCTGTAATGTTTCTAATGATGATTCAATTCAAGTTTTGACTTACATATTTGCTTTAAAATATCTGAACAAGTCAAATGCATAAGGTAGCAAAGATAAATACTATTAGAAAATCTTTCAATTTTCAAAAGAATTTGTTTTCACTGAAGTAACTCAGTGATTTTTCTTACATATTTTTAAAAATCATACAATTTAATTCTCCTGGTTCTCTTTTACATACATTCTCTTCCAGAAAACCAGGAAAATAATAGTTGTTTTATTTTCTTTTAAGATTGGACATGGTAAGCAATAATAATAATTCAAAAAGTGAATTGTCTTTTCTAAGAGGCAAAGGCAACTTCGCTTCCACACTAACCGCTACAGGAGATCTTTTCTGCCTCATTCTATTGCACTATATCTCATCCACCTTGTGCCGCAGATAAACCCACTGGATGTAGTCTGGAAAGCTGTAAAAAGATTGGTCTCTCCTAACTTTTTTTCTTACTATTTATTGTTGTTTGATTGTCTGTTTGCTTTATAATGAGTCTGTACACAGTGCTGCTGCAATGTGCAAATTTCCCTGACAGGGATCAATAAAGTATCTTTATCTTTATCTTATATTATCTTAAAAAAAACAGTAAAGTAATTTGATTAATTAACAATCTGAGATTGGTGTCCATACTTTTTTGCAAAGAGGGCCAATTCACTAATTAATGAAAATTGTATTACAAGTAGATACCTTTTTGCACCAAATAAAACAGAAATAAATCCAAATAAATGTTTTTTTTTTTTTTTGTTTGTTTTTTACCAAAATCACTGTTAATTTCAAGTTTGAAAACTAGAAATAAAATAAATTGAAAGCCACAGGCTGTTACCACAGTTATACAATGGGCCGGTAGAAATCTGATCACGGGCCGCATTTGGACTTTGGACACGCGTGATGCATGACCAACATTACAGACTTCTCTCATCTTTTTTACTGAGGACACTGGAGAATCAGGGACAGACTAATGATATTTTCCCCTATGTTTGTTAAAAATGGGGTTTGCAAATTTAACCTCCTCAAAAAATACTGGTGCCCTCCAAATACTGTATGTGGAGAACAAATGCCTAAAAGCACCTTTTCAAATCTGCATTTTAACCAATGATCTTCTAAAACAGCACAGAAGGCAATTTCTAAAAACAAAGAAATACAAAGAATATGTTAAAATGTACAGTTAGCTAACGATTACACACAGTTTTTGTCCACATAACTTATTAAAAGAAAAAAAAATTATATAAGCAACAGTTTCCAAAGTGCTGCAAGATAGATAGAAACTACAAGATTAAAATGAATGCTCTGAAGTGAAAGACTGTTACTAGGGAAACAAAAAAAGCTGATAAATCGACTCATCTGAGATGATTTTAAAGAAGGCTGTGTGCATCTGTGTGTTTGTGTTTGCATATATGCACACAAACAAGGTGATTTGATCATCTTTGCTCAATTTCTGACTATTTTCCATCTTTGTTGAAAACAGAAAAACAAACAAGCTTGCTCCGTTTTGACTCTCTCAGTGTTTTCCACTGCATCAAAACAGGATGTCTGCGTGCGAACGTGTTTGAACAGACGGCGCGAGCATAAGCAGGTGGAATATTTCATGGAGCAGCTACTAAACGGTATAAACACAGGCACTTTTCCAATGGGCCCATTTAGGAATGTAGGTTAGTCAAAGGATCAAGTGCAGCGCTTTTTCTCCCTTTGTTCGTTGTGACTCACAGTTCCATAATAAGCACCTGCGGAGATCCAAAGCTTTGTTTCTACTAATGTGTTCATTCAAATGTTCCCAGTGGTTGACTCTCTGATGTCCTGAAAAAAATTAATTTTCAAACATGGGGTTCTTGTAGACACGACTAAATAAGAGAACCAAACCTTGCTGGAGGCAAAAGGCTGATTACAGAAACCATGCTACTTTAAATGAAAGCAATGCTCATTTATTACAACAGAAACTTCTCTTTTTTTTTTTCCTTGAAAATTATAGCAATGGTCTACTTAAATCTTGTATTTTTTCATCAAAAGATATTGCATTTTTATACTTGTAAATGTTTTATTTTATTGGTCATAAAATATGTTTTTTTCAAAATAAAATACTTGTTCCGTTTAAAGACCCACATTGATGAAAATTATGTTTTTAACATATTTCTGTGCCATTTGTTTGATGATAGAGGACATATATTAAGAAAATGAACCTAAAAATTGCATTTCTGATTATTTCTTGAATCGGGATCAGACGGGAAAACAAAATACTGTTTGAAAAAGTTAGTAGTTGTGAGTTAGATAGTCCAATCTGATGCATCCACTTGTAGACGACTAAACCCATGTACGTCTTCGTTTTCCTCCTCCGAGCTGGTATCTGAGTTATAGCTGTATGGCTGGATAGCCTCAATTTTGCTCGCCATTTTTGCTGCACTGCTAATGTTAGGAGGCACTGTAAGCTAGCAAGAGAATGTGTAAACAGATGGATGATGGGAAGTGGAGAAGGGGTTACTCCCCGCCCGCAACTCAGAGGTGAATTACTAATGCACTCCTGCTGCTCTGCAGAAACCCTGTCTGAAAACGATACGTTTCTTAATTTTGACTAAAAACGGTATAATCATAATTAAAAGAACACTGGGAATGCTTTCACAATTGATCAAAATTAGAGTTCGAGAAGCCAAAGAAGCAGCGCAGCCTCTTATGTCATGATTGAGAGAACTCATTTAGTGTCTGAAGATTTCTCATCTCTAAACTACATAACAGATTTTAATGCAGTCCTCCATAAGTGTGGTTTCAGCTCTATGCTTTTAGTGCTGTAGAAATTGAGCATCAGTCTTCATTCCAGGCTCCATGTTGCCCCATCAGAACCCCAAACAGATTTCTGTGTCAGCTCAGGCCTCTACTGCCCATGGGAATCTCACGCTATGTTGTTTTTGTCCTCAGACACTTTATTTAAGGGAGACAACAGGAAAACGGCAAGATTCTTGAAAAAAATGTACAACTTTCTGTCTGTCAATGTTGGGAATATGATGTGTTCTTGTGTTTAAATTTCTCTCTGGAGTCTCTGTTGAGTTTAAAATCATATTTTTATTGTTTGTTTTGTTTTTTTATTCCTAAAGGAAATTAAAATGTCTGAATGGCAGCTGGGAGTTTACGTCACAGAAAAATATTTCTTTCCACCATCACAGCAGTTTCAGAGTGATTGGTTTGCCAAAGAGTTTGGTATAGTAGGGATCATGGCCATCAAATCACATGTGTAGAGCAAAAGACTGTAGACTCCTGCTGTTCGTTTCATTTTCTTTGAACATATGGTCTTAATTTCGAGTTTAAGTGTTTGTAAAAAGTGTCTTTTAAATCCTTAAACTTAACTGCTGTAAATCAGTAGACACTCTGAATAATCCCACCCTTCTTTTATTTTTCTTTTGCATATTTTGCATTGTTGCCATTGTCCAATTCTTGTCAGGTCAAGTGGCATCAGGTAACAAAAGGGAGTTCTTATTGACTATACTCAGAAAATATTCAACATCATTTAAGTAAACATTCTTATGAGTCGCACATGATATTTAGTACTCCTTGATTTACATAATTATTTAATTAATCCAGTATTAATTGCTACACATTGATCAAGCAAAGATTAAGTACAATAAGAAAAACACTTTTACATAATTTCAGAACACATTAATATGGATCACATGTCATGTAATAATTATTGAACTGGATTTGGTTGTATCTTCTGTTTAGTCGAGAAAATGATTAAACAGCAATCTAGTAAAAAAACATTTTTTTTTCATTTTAAGATCGGATTATAACATGATTAAAAAAAATAATAATAAAAAATAAATGTTGATTTAGCAACATTTGTGTGAGGATTCATGTGTTAAGTCCTTTTTTGTTTGTTTGTTTTGTGGTTATGATTTTTTGCCTCTCCTCCAGTTTTTGGTTTAAATTACTCATAGTTGTCTAGTTGTCTCTGTTTTAAGTTAGTTGCTCTCCAGCTTGGTTTCATTTGTTTTGCTGTCCTTTATTTTCATACATTTTAGTCTTTAGTTATTGGTTTAGTTATTGGTTTTGGCTTTGTTTTTTTAATTATAATTTGGAGTTTTCCCATCAAAATGTTTTAGTTCCCTCCAACATCCTGCATTTTGTCTCACTAAAACTACTGCTTGTGATTTGTGTAAAAAGAAAAATAAGATAAAGAAAACATGATTCTATACAAGCTTATTTATCACGCTTTCATGTTTTTGACATGTACTTCTCTGATGGATTTTGGTAATTTTTGTTCATTAAACTTTATAGCTATTTTTTTCCCCCTCAATTGCAACTAAATGAACATTTATGAAACACATCTTCAGCCAGCTCCAAATTTATGCAAGCTGTTTTTTTCACCCATTAGCGAATGGCCGGTTGTTTTTGTGAAGTTTTCATTTTAAAGCCGGGGATTGGAGAGGCCCTGTGTGTCTCCTCGACTGGAGTGTTTTCCTGTCAGCTCTCGCTCTGTTTTTGTGCTCATTGGCACAGCTTTGTGCAAAAAACACTTCCTCCGACCAGCCTCATTCACTGCACTTCCTGCCAACCAGAGGTTCAATAATGGGAAATGAAATAAAACCAAAAGGAGTGTGTCTGCCGCCCGCTGCTGCAACAGTGAGAGCACGACACATTTACAAGTATGCTGTAAACAGATTTTTCATTCTGATCCTTTTAAAATGAGACATGTTCTCTGTGAGAAGGCTGGTACACAAAGAGCCACAAGAAAATTATTCTATCTTTTTTGTGTGACGAGTTTCTGTAGTGAGACACCTATACTCCTACATCTACATTTTTATTTGAGTTTGTATGGCAAAATGGAAAAGCAGTTATATTTTGACTTTATTTTTCGTTTTTTAAGTCATGTTTTTTTTTCATAGTTTGGCTAGTGGTGCAACTTGTACTCGGGAGCAACTTATTTGGGATTTTTTTTAAACATAAATAGATTCATATGTTCTCTTTACCTGTAGCCCTTAAGTGATTGTTTCCCACTAACAAGTGCTAGGCGCTGTAGATCTCTGTATCTGCGTTTGCCGCTGATAGCAACACAGATGGAGTGCTGTCCAAAACAAACATGGAATCTGATCGTTCTCATCTGTATTGGCAAGAGTTTGCTGGTGCGATACATATTGCAATACACATTTGACGATACCATAACCCAAGACTGTACCAGAACAGTTTTTCACGATTCTGTGACTTAAAAAAAACTCTCTTTATGTAATGTGGCACAGACTTTCAGTTCTACCCCAAGTAAAAACTAAGTAGTAGATGTCTCATAGTAACAAAAACCACAAGGCTGACTGAACGTATAACACAAACTGGTTCTTGCGAGATCTTGTTGTTTTGGTTTGGTATAGAGCTGCTCCAAAGACTCAGTTTATTGTGCTGCCAACTAGCAGTTGGGAGTTTAGGTAGAAAACGAGTAAGATGCTGAATTACGTTCGCGTATAAATAACTTATTATTGTCTTGTCAACATTTTAAATGAATACAACTATTGTCGAAAGCAATATTGTGATATATCGTCAAATCGATATTTCCCTACACCCATAATTATTATTCTTATTTTTTCTTTCCTGGGACTAATGCGGGGCAGCAAGTCATCAAACTAAGTCACAGAGAGACGCAAGTAGTACTGTAAGTACCATCAATCAGACGCAGCTCCTGCAGTATAGAAGCTAGAATTGGTTAAAAAAAAAAAAAAACGAAATAATCTCATCAATTCAGACATGGAGGCGTGTTTGTCGAGGCTTTTGTAGAGCTTTTCAAAATAAAAATAAAATGGATCTTTCATCATCACTGTTGTCTTCCACACATTGTGAATTGGGGGCCGCTTCCATTTGGCGCCCTTGTTAACCTTTGGTGTCGTTCACACTGGACGCGAAGTGTTGCGGTCCTCCATGGCCGGCTTGGGCAGTGCAGCAACTGATTGGGTATCTGGTCTATTTTACATGAGCCGTGAGACACATGAAAAAATCCAGTCAATTTTCAAAATATAACCAATTTTTCACAATAAAATACAGCTATTGACAAATATGATCATATTTTTGCATCTAAACAGACTGTAGAGATAAAAATATTGTATTCCCCCCTTATTTGCAGGTGCAAATATGCAGAGTTCGCGAAGAATGCCCGTTACTGATCCATACTCCTCAAAAACCGTTCTGATCATGCTTTGTAAAACATTAATTAAAAAACATCTGAGTATTGCTTAACATAAAGAGGTTTTTTTTTTTTTAAATCCAGAACAATAGACTTAACAATAAACTTTTTATTAGGACTGTCACTCTGTCTCTCAGTGTCCTAAGAAAGCTTCTTCAACAGTTAAGTGCAAGAGGGCATCTCTATCCAAAATTTGCTGGTTTCATCCATAATAAACTTCTCTGGATGATAAATATCCTCCGTGATTTTTTTAGGGAATTTGAATGTCTAAAAACACAATCAAGGAGAGAGGCAGAGAGCAGCTGGCGACATGTCAAGATGGACAATGTCAAATTATTTGTAGAAGCTTTAAATAAAAACAGCAGAAAAGAAACGCCTGTCGATCGTGAAAAAATACGCATCTGGTGTGAACTGGAGGTGAACAAGATTCTGCACACACAGCTCTTCGCAGTGCATCTGTGTGCGGTGTGAACCTATCATAATTCTTTTTTTTTTTTTACTCCTGTGATTTATACTCTGGTGCAACTTTTACTCTGGGAATACAGTAATTACTTTATTTTTTGTTTATTTAATACTTTGTTTGTAGTACTCCTGATCAGTGATGAGGCCCCTATTCATGCTGGTAAAGGAAAGCTTTTGTTTATAAGAAAAAGCAACAGAATTCATAAATTATTTACTTGTATTGGCAGCAGCATATTTCACTTCCTTGTCTGAAGGCTTCTTTTTTGGTGTTGGAATTGTGCTCTCTGTCTGCTGAAAAGCAGAGGACATTTCATTCATGTTGACCAAAAGTAAAAAACACCCCCCTGACAGCAAGAGGGCCCCACACAGCGGTCAAAGAGACGGCAACTTTTTGTCCTAAGACATTCGGATGAGAAAACAGCACAGAACATCCTTGTCACCCCCTAATATTTTTCATTCTGTCATGACTCTGAGACCCATTTGATCCAAGAGAGAAAAACTAGGAGCAGATGGAAGATTTGGCAGCATGGTGGTAAGTGTTGCCTTGATTTGGCAATTTGCTGCCTTTGCTGTCACATGATGGATAGATAATGGGTCACAAATTTATTTATTTTTTCATGTTTTTATTAATCTATTTTTATACATATTAAACATGACAAAAAGTGTTTAAAACGCTATGCTTATTTTAAATCAGCAAAAACTAACAAAATCAAAACAATTTGAAGGACCATTTTATGGAGTGGCCTTGATCTTGTCTAGTCATATTTCCAGAGTAGATTTAAGACTTAGTGTCATAAATGTTTCCTTATAAAACCACATTAACCCATGATGTGCGTCAGGGCACGTAGACCGTGTCCTCCAGATGAAAAATGCTCCGCAGAGGCTTCGGGTCCCCAGCAAGCGCCAGCTGCATAAAGCAGAGGGGACAGACTACAGCTGCTCAGTGTAGGTCAGTAAAAATATCAAATCTTGACTCTTGAGAGTGTATTTCGAATGCACTCGATGAACTCCTATAGTACTCTTTTACAAAGCATGTTTATTCTAAGAAATTTTCCCACATGTAATATTTGCTCCAAGAAAGTCAAGGGTGGGTTTTTGTATTCAGTGATAAAAATAAATGTCCTACTGCAGCCTGCAAATCGGCCCATTAATATTTCACCTACAGCTCAGAGGGGGCTAAAAATAATTTCTTTGTGTGGGTGTGTGTGTGTTTCCTTGTGTTCAAGCAAGAGTATGTTACCGTTTATCCCTGTGTTGTTTAGTAAGGAGAAGCCACGTCTCTGCCAGCTGTCAATGTGCAGAGAAGAACTTTAAACCTCCTTAAAGTGAAACACTTGACCCCAGAAAAGAAAATATTTGGCCTAATTTGAAAAGCAAAAAAATATTTTTTTTATGAAGCAAAAGAATAAAATTTCTTAATATGAACACTTGCAAACTGACAAATGAACACTAATTTGTTTAACATTTTTAAAGAGGAATTAGCTTATCAGCTCTACAACTACATATTTGAATAGAGTTCATTCAGATAGGACTGGGGGACAGGTGGGGACGAGGTTCACAGCCAAGACCAAGAAGTCCACGGCCAAGAACAGGAGCACAGACGACCCACCAGAAATCACTCCCATTCAGAGATGTAAGATGGTGTCAGACGCATGGTCCACGGCAGGAGCATGGGCCTATAGCAAAAACAGCATGATATCAAGGATATCTATTAAATGATGAATCAGCTTGCCATATGGGCCATCCACCTGGGATCTGAAATCTCTCCCTTGGAGGGGAGTGGGAAAGAGGAACAACATGTGAATCGAACTGCACCAAACAAAAGCACAGAGTATTAAATACAGCAAATAATAAAGAGTACAGGAGAAGTGAAGTGAATGAGAATAGAGAGCAGAACCCCAGAGCTGATGTGGATAAAAATGATGAAAGAAAGTCTAAAAAATGGTTCCTTATCAATATTAATCTAGACCAGGGGTCTGCAACCTGTGGCTCTAGGGCCACATGTGGCTATTTTTATCTCTCCATGGTGGCTCTTAGGCCAAACATTAAATAAGTTGGGAGCCCGCTGACCCAGCCATGTCGACCATCTGATTCAGCAGCTCCCTGCTAAGGGCTGCCAAACCAAATCTACCTAAAGAAAACAAATAAACAAAGCCCGCTGACTAAGACTACTAAGGTCTAACCCCAAACTAAAATAACAAAATCCAGTAAGACTGCTCAGGACAAGGAGGGGAAAAAGAAGAAAAAAATAAACTAATAAACGAAAAATAAAATAGCATTTTTTTTAAGTAAGGATTACGTCATCAGCATTTATTTAATTCAGATTAGTTAAATTTATAAATTGATGGCTGAGGTGCACATAAATAATAAAAAGTATAGATTTTTACATCCCCTTTGACTTGAAGACATTTTGTTTGCTCAACGATACCTCAGGAATGCAGATTTTATCTGAAAAGCAAAAATTGGTAAAAAGTTTGATCTTTTATGAGTTAAAAGCACATATTATTTTAAGATGCGCAACATTTATTACTAGCTTTCCGGAGCTGCACTGAAATGATCCTGTTTGTTACAAGGCACATTTTATTTTGAAAATAACTTATTTGAGCTCTTGTCACACAAAAAAATCCCATTATAAGTTAGCATCAAGCTAGCGGACTTTAGCTTTATGCGTTACATCGATCTCTTCTTTTATTGATAGATTATAGATCTATTAGGCTTAGATCGTTTCAGATCAGTAAATCAATTTTATCAACCCTGCTCTATAAGGACATGAGGGGGTTGTTGCGTTTAAATGCTACTAGAATGCTGGTTTATCAGTTTTTTCTAATCAGCCTCTTGAAATTAGAATATAAATAATATTGCGTAAAAACTTGACATTTTTTCCACCTCCTTAAACAGATATGGCCCAATAATTTAAAAATTATTTTAAAAAATGTATCACAACTGCAAGTACACATGCACAAACTGTATTGGATGAGTTACAAATCAAATATTACACACACAAATCCAGCTGGACCATTTTCTCTCCATGGAGGAACGTGTTGCAGGGCAAAGTTTGCAATTTGGTTGATAAGTTTACTCTGAATAATCAACCACACTGCCTCCTCTTTCCTCAGACACACCTTCTGGCAGTACCGCAAGGAGAACCCCCAGACCAAAGTAGGAGAACCTCCACCTGATGGCCTCCCAGGTTTTAACAGTGGCGTGATGTTATTGGACCTGCAGGCAATGAGGACCTCAGCTCTCTATAACCAGCTACTGGAGCCCAAAAACGTTGCCAAACTGGCAGACAAGTATCGCTTTAGAGGTCACCTGGGTGACCAGGACTTCTTCACTATGATTGGCATGGAGCATCCTGACCTGTTTTATTCGCTGCCCTGCGGCTGGAACCGGCAGCTCTGCACCTGGTGGAGAGACCACGGTTACGGAGAAGTATTTCAGTTGTACTATCGTTGCGACGGACAGGTTTATATCTACCACGGAAACTGTAATTCCCCCATACCAGATGACTGAACTACTGCCAATTGGGATTCTTTCTTGTTGGGAGATACAACTGGATTAGTTGACTTTCTTCAACACTTTCCAAACTTGGACCCCTGCGTGCCAAGGGGTTTATAATGGACCAACTACTGATGCTGTAAGCTTGGATGGAAGAACCAAAGCACTCCAAATCAATCTACTAATAAAAAATGTTCTGGATCATAAAAAGAGCAAATCACAAACGATTAAAAAATTAGTTTTTAACCTTGTAGGCTTTGCCATGTCTGTCAAACCTGCAGTCTGATTGATTTAGATGTTAAATTATGTCTAATCTATTTAATTTCAGTTTTATTCATATCTGTTTATACCTTTAAAAACTTTAATGTTTAATTCATATTATGTTGAAAAAATTTTAAAATCATAAAATGAATAATTTGAAAACCCATTGTTTGCATTCTTTAATAAATGTATAAATGAACATAACAGTGGAAGCATATGTCAGCAGCACCGTTGCAGCTTCTTCCATGAGCTGGTGGAAAAAGAGGTGAGTCAATGGAGCATTAATGATCATGTTTTGAGCTCAGCATTTGCATTTTACCAAGGCCAAACACAAACCTACATCAGCGGGCGGTCCAGACATTGACCTACTTTATCTTTATTGGCTGTGCTAACAGAACTCACATTGGGACTAAAAATCCTATAACAACCACCAAGAAAATTGTAGAATTTCATACAAATGACAGTAAACACAACAATTTTAACAAACAGAATTTTAAAATAAGAGTATTTTTTTAAACTTATATTTTATATTATTATTTTGACAGTGTATCGAAGGGGAAGTTTGAATGTGGTGTGATATGCATTGAAAAAAAATGTTAATTTCAAAGTTATTTGCTTTGTTATGCAGTTGACTGAGACCACGACCAGTCTGATCCATATGGTCTGTAAGTCAATGGTAGGTATAGAAATCCTTGAATTTTCTTGCTTTTTCCTTCTTTTTAAGACCGTCAAAGTATATTTTGAGATTCGTATTTTCCTGTTAAAGTTGCACGAAAAAGTAGAAGTGAATCTAGTTTTCTCATTTAAGTCAACATAACTGTTGCTTTGTCCATTTGTCTCCTTTGCTGCTTCCTTTCAAAGACACATTGAAATGTAGCGACTGTTTACTGTATCAAAGCAGCTCATTATGCTGAGTCAATAGAGAATGGGAAGTGGATATCTGGCTGGGGTTTGTTTAGACGCCATATTGTCTACCCGTTTCCCTCTTTGCTGTCCTTTGTGTGCAGGAACGCTGCAGAAAGCACACACTGTCAAATTGGCCTCGTGTATCTAATCGGTTTTTAGACCCGGTGACTTTTTAGGATATAGTGACTTGTATATAGTTTAAAGCTTTAGTTAAAGCTGTCATTTATTTATTTATGAAATGTCCCCAGAAAAGGGTAAAATCTGTCAGTTATTTTTAGAATATCTTCTTTCCATCATAATTGACTCATATTTACAATAAGAAGTAGGTGAGAGGGGAGCAACAGTTGTTGGCGCTTTCATCTTACTGTAAGAAGGCCCTGGTTCAGATCCCAGCTTGGACCTTACCTCCCACATCCAAAAGCATGCTTCAAACTAGGGCTGGGCGATATGGGATTTTTTATATCACGATATAGCTTTTTACATATTGCGCGATAACGATATTGGTGACGATATAAACCAAATAACTATATTTGACTATATTTATTTATATTAGACTACTAAACTGTTTCTTCAGTTCCATTAAAAAAACAAAGCATTAAATCTACAAATAAATTCTAATGTTTTCAGGGTTCATATAATAAAAATGTTTTAATATACTACAAATTATTTTTGTTGTATTTAGTAGGGGTATAACGGATCACAAAACATACGGCTTGGATCGTGTTACGGCTTTAAGGTCACGGTTTGGATCATTTTTCAGATCAGTAACAAGTAAAAAAACAACAAAAACAAGAAGATGAAAGCCTAAAATTACTTTTTTTTTTTTAGTTTAAAATATATGTTTAATAAAAAGTACTTAAAAGCATTAACTCACACATTTTGAGCTTTGAACGTAAACAAAACGCATATTTTCTGATTACATGTACATGTCTGGAGACAAGTCTGCAAAAACTGAGAGAAAATGCTTAATATGCTATCCCACCAAATTAAACTGCAATTTTGAAATTAAACTTTCATTATTTTTGGTATTAATTGTTGTATTGAAACTAACTGTGGCAACATTTAAATATGTCAAATAAGTATTATTAACCATAGTACATGTCCAGGTGACGCACTGCCATACCTGCGTTTTTCTGGTGCTTTTTGACCCTAACGGCTTGCTATACCTTTCCCTGGCGGCTCTTCCAGCTGGGTGCAGGAGTGCGACAGCGGCCGCTCCCCGCTGGAAGGTCTCCTGAACTCCGACACGGAGATGTGTACCGATGTTTTTATTCAGCTCTTCAAAATAAATCAATCTCTCGGTATCCGCGTTCTTCACGAAGAGTTCAGAAAAGTTTTGATGGAAGCTTCTTCCACACGCAGCGGGGCTTCAGAGCGACAGACTTTCAGATGATCGACAAGCATCAAATCTGACGCTTGTTAAAACTAATACAGTGTAAAGTAATTTAATTTGACCCCAAATGCATTCGGCGTGGACAAACGATTGATTGTAATAAAGCGCGAGGTCCGCAGCGGCAGCGGGGGTTGCTGGTAGAAGTCGGCTCGTGCGCGTTTGTTTACCTTTCATGCAGACGAAGGACGCGGAGTGGAGTCCAAAAAATGACCGAAATGAGAGCCAATAAACACAATAATTAGATACAAACACTTACTCGCCCTGTGGCGACTAACTCTCTAACTTTTACTCGTTAAAATGGGAGAAAATGTTCGCTAGCAAGTGTTATTTGCGGACCCTTCAAAATAAAAGTCTATCGCGATAGACTCATTCTTCTATCGAAAAAATGTTCTATCGCGATATCAATAATTATCGTTTTATCGCCCAGCCCTACTTCAAACATTAATTGGTGAATCTAAATTGTCCCTAGGTGTAAATGTGAGTGTATGTGGGGCTGTGTTTGCTACGACTTCACAGCATGCCCGTGGAGAAAAATCTACGTGAACATTTGCGCTGTATGAGCAGTATAGGACATTTCATGTGGACCACCCCCATGCACCATACAAGTTTTCCCATATTTCACCTTTGTTCACTTGTTAGGGAAGTTGGGACTAAAGCCCCTGTCACACTAGGCTGCGATTCTACGGAGTTCACACGGCGTTGTGAAATTTCTCAGAACGCCGTGGAAACGCAGGAAAATGAAGCGAAAATTGTTTCAATTTTCGCAAGATGGAGATGTCTCCGCGCTTTCACGGCGATTATGGCGTTCCTACGGCGCATCCGTGGTGTGCTACTGCGTTCCCACAGAGTTTTACTTGGCGTTTCACTGCGTTGTCACGGCATGCTGACGGAGTTCACACGGTGCGCCAAGAGTTGTCACTGCGTGCCCATGGCGCGTGCACGGCGCAGTTGCCAGATCGTCCCTATGACGGCACGGCAGCGTGTATATATAAGCCAATAGTCAGTCAAACCCGCACTGTTCCTGCCTGTTCCCCAAAGCATCATGACAGGAAAAAAAAGTTGAGAGAGGGCTACGAAAAGCACTCACCCAACCCCACTGCACCACCGTCTCCTCAACATGCGGAAGTGGAGCTGCTTCCACCTGACTCTCCATCCCCATCAAGGTCAAGCAGCCCTTCCATCCAGGCACAAAAGACGATGACGGACCTGACTCCTGCTGAGGACGACGATATGGCTATCTCTATATGATATCTCCGTGCAAGCGCCCCTGTCTACAGCTGCGTCCTCGTGGCGATTATGTGCGCCCTGAGTGCGCGCCTACGGCGCTGCTGTGGCGCTCTCGGCGTTCTCAGTGCGCTGCTACGGTGCTGCCACGGCGCGCACATCAGAACGCCATGAACACGCCGAGCCACGGCGCGTACTTTGTGCATGCACAAAGTGCGCACCGTCGCATGGCGTCCATGGAGACACCACGGCGTCCACTGGAGATGTCACAGCGATGCTACGGTGCTCATGGCGACCTTACTGCGTTCACCTCAGCGTTCTGCATTTTTTGATGGACGCCGCGCGATCGCAGCGAGAACGCTGCCCTGGTGTGACAGGGGTTTTAGCTTAAACTCTGGTTAAAAGAGTTCCTTCCTTTCATTTTTCAGTCTGAATACACCCCATGTAGACCCTGGTTTGGGACCAGGAACCATGGAAATACACTCCATGCTTGGAGTGGACCAAAACGGCCACCGTAGCCAGTCATTACTTGAAATAAACAGAACAGTAGACACTCATAGAACAGCAATGCAACAGCAGCTCATTAAAATTTGGTCGAATGAATGCAGGACCATCAAAAAAAAAAACTTTTAACGTGATACACATTGCTTCTCACGATGTTTTCTCAACAATCTATATGTCAGGAACACTCATCAGTGTATCCTCCTCGCCGTCAGTAAACATCTTGTAGCATGCATCTTGTACCAAAGTAGCCCTAAAAAATGTTGAACCCGACGTTGATACAGATGTTGAACAAGTGAAATATCCTGGCGAGGATTGCAAAGCTTAGGACTTCCATTATTTCTTCTCTCGTGGCTGTGCTCCGCGCTCAGAACTCCTGGCAAATGACTGAGGAGATCTTTCGTCATGTGGTTTGGTTTAAAGGCTTTAGTTCTAAACAGAAATGTCAGGTAGGCGCCAATCTAAATACAGACCCAGTGCAAGGTTCTGGACTCGACCAACAGACTTATCAAATCTGAATATATCCTAAGGCTTAACTAGTTAATTCAAAGGTCCCCAAAAAAACAAGCAGCAGAACTTTATGTGCTTCAGTCGTTCATAGACACACACAAGAAGTAACCTGACAGAGAAACCTTGTCACAAAGCCTTTTGCTGATTAAAGCCTGACAATCACACAACTACTGAGCTCTCCTGGGTTTAACAACTATGACTTTTCACTTCATTACTTTATAATTTTTAATGTAAACATCCAGGAAACAAAAAGCATTTTTAGGGAATTTAAATTGAGGTATTTCTTCTCTTTATTGGAAACTTTACCACTGATATAGTAAAAACTAATTTAGAGTAGTCATTTTGCTGGTATCTGTGTGGGCTGAAAGCAGAGCCGCTAACCCTCATGTCCACGGACAGACAATGCTGTTATCCACTGCAGGGTTCAGAATAATCCTGTGAAGGGAACGTCCTCATGTTCTCCATTATATAAGCACATGTCTGCGAGCTCGTTTGTCTGCTGCGAGCTAGACGTGACCCATTTCTGTCACTTGTCTATTCCCAACACAAGTTTAAAAGCTTCACAGCAAAATATCAACCAGCCTTGACCTCTGACATTGAAACTAAAAAGCCCCTTTTGTCAAGCTACCTATATGTATTCTTTTTCATTTATGTTCCACCTTTCAAATGATTTTCACTCTGAATCATATTTGAATGCCCTTAAATATGATCATAGAGGCTAGAGTTGCGAGGGCTCCAAGGTATCGTGAGCAAGGTTGTTTGGAAAAAGAGAAATAGATGTAGCGTCGTTCTTATACGGTTTATGCGCATTGGAATGAAGGCTGTGTCAAACTCTCAAGGAATTCTCAAGGTGTTCCCCGTAGTATAATTAGAGAAAATAAGATGTAGCGTCGTTCCTGCTAAAACAATACGGGTTATATTATATGAGCATTTGGAATGAATAGAGATTTGTGGTAAAAACTACGCATCAGGAATTCTACTTTTTAAGCTGTTCCCCGTAGTATAATTAGCAAACTTTGGTATAAAACGCTCGTAGTTTCCCCTCAAAACTATGCATATTTGTATCTAAACTCACTAACGATATTGTTCCTATTGTAAAATCCTTCCCAATGGTATTTTGAATAAGATTATGTAGTTTTAAGCCAAAATACTAAAGCCTGTTTAGTTTTTTAAGACATATTTTCTGCAGGAGATCATTCGAAATTTGCCTCTGATTTGTGGGCGGGACTGTCGGCACGGAAGTTAGCCTCAGCTAATTTCCTTTGTTTACAGTCTCTTGTGCAGCTCATAGTACCTTACAAGCCCAAGCTAAAATTAGCATGGCAAAAAAATGAAACAGTGAGCAATATTGGAGATATGCAGCCGTACAATTTTAAGACAGATAGCAGCTCAGATGAGGAAAATTAAGGCGTTAATGGGTCTTAGTGTATTTGTCTGCAAATTCGGAAGTTACACCAGCTAATCTCTTTGTTTGCTGATGAGGAAGAAAGTGACCAAAAAACTCAATGGAATTCAGTCCTTTTAATAAAAGTTGAATCAGACTTGTTCAGAGTACTCTGGGTCTCCACCATGAAAAGACAAAGCCTTGTGAAATGAAATCCACTGATATATCCCCCCGGTGGACCATAAGCGGCTTCAGGAGTCGGGCGATACAATACATATCACGATACGCAAGTCACAATATGAGACTTATCCCGATAAATCCCAAAACAATACCAGACAATTATTTTTTTCATTATGACATTCGAATTATCTGAATAATATTACATTTTTCACAAAAGTAAATTGTAAAATACATGTTATTTGATGAACAGAACATGAAGCGCTGCAACTGTATCTCATAAATAAGCTGCTTTTTATCCAAGCAAATTCATGGTGCTTTTCTTTTGCCAATTTAGGAAACATCTAAGTGGAAAACAAAAATAAGACTAATAAATAATAATATCAACATGGAAGCATTTTAAATCGATAGAAGTATTAAATAAAGTATCCCAATATTTCAGTGAATCGATATTTTCTTACATCCCTAGCTCCTGACGGCAAGATAATTGAAAGCTTTGTTTTCAGTGGAGAAGTACTAATTATGTCCGCGTAGCTTCCTCTAAGTGGTTTCAACTGGTTTGGAGCTCCATCTGTGTTTATATATAGCAATACATTTATCAATTTTTTAATAACAAGGTAGAAAAGTGTAACATACTTTAAAAGTATTTTTGAAAAACTTATTTTAGTATAAAACCTGTCTAAGTAGATGCTTCAAAATTGGAAACTTTCACAAACCTGAACTTTTTCAAACTACAGGTTTTAATCTGCTACTAATCTATCATAATCTAAATAAAGGAATACTCAGAAATGCAGTTTTAATCTAAAATATATGTCCTAAATCATGAGAAAAATGCTACAAGAACATGTTAAAATTTCAAAAACAGGATTTTCACAGGAGTAGGTCTTTAAAACTGCTTAATCTCAAGATTATCAGTAATTTCCATTTATATCTAATCTCTGAAAATATCTTTAAGATGCATCTTAATTCGTGCGTATTTGATTTGATGTTGCCTAAATTAAATGGAGTGCCTGAAATGGACACGGAGAGTCGTCCAACCGGACTGTTTGACAACAAATGGATCTGAAGCGATAAATCTAAACATGTAAAGGATTTTCCATGGTGCATGTGAGTGTTTGTGCGCGTTTCACACTCTGTTCCACTAGGGGAAAAAAATGTAGGCCAGTTTCTTCCCAAACAGTTTGTCCGATGTCTCTCTCGCTCTGTCATCCGCTTTCTGTGTTGGTGTCTCCGCAGAAGCGTTGCTTTCACTGCTGAATCTGCTTCTCTGTGCTGCACATCCTCTGCTTTCTCACCACAGCTCGTGCGCTCGATAGAAAGCCGAGCAACGCAGCCTTCATTCATCATCGTTTGTCTTAACTACGGCATTGCTGACTCACTGATTGAAAGCATCCTGCATCAAACACCTGTCGTCTTTAAAGATCAGGCAATGAATAAAAGCTGTCTTGGAACAAACTGAATTCAGGAGGGAATGTGTTAGTTAAATGAGGACCAGTTCTTTGTAATCCAACCATTTGACCTCTGGAAGCATCAGACAGATTTTATTGACTTTTTGTGCAGCGCTCAGCTAACCAGTAAATTAGAATCTGTGCTGTGAGTTGATCACAGGTTACATTGATTAAAATAAGCTCATAATGTTTCCTTACTCTGTGATGATTTAATAAGTATTAGGTGGCGGATTCAATTATTTTAACTTCATTTTTTCTTAACTTTTTATGTATTTGATCGCATTTGGGACATGTAAATAACACTTAATTCTGAAAATGCAGGACTTCTCACCTGTGGCACGTCTTGCATCCTCAGCTGGATGTAAATCCCCTGTCCATCCTGAGATAGGATCTCTCCCTCATGTGGGCATCCCTAAGGTTTCTTTTTTTTTTCCTTAATCAGGTTTTTTAGGACCTGTTCCTACCGGGAGGAAGGGTCGAAGGGCAGGAACAACCAGTTTTATTTAGTCTGTTTAGTTTAGCAATTGGCTATTGTTTATATTTTATGACCGACCTTCTGCTTCTGTAATCTTACCAACTGTGCATTTCCTTTAGAAGCCCTTAAATTCATGTTTTTTTTTTCTAATATCAGAAAACCACTTCAAACTGAAATCTGTGAATTAAAATATGTTGCTTTTTATTTTCATAAAGGCAGTCCCTTGTGAAATACAGTTAGTCTGACGTTGGTTTTCTCCCCATACTGATGTGTGCTATATTCAGCTGTGGCCGGGACCCCTGGAGCTGTGCACCAGTTCCCACCACCACCTTTTCCCAATTCCCCTGACCCACCTTTGCACAGTCAATACACAATCAAGTGTTTCATTTGGAGAACTCCTACAAAAGCTGCTGAGTACCTATTATTTCTTGGCAAATCAATACTCCTCCAAGAATGGTTAGAGTCAAGGTGAATGTCAGGAATGGAAAACTGAAATTTGGTGTCACAGAAATAGCTTTCACGTGCCGGAGGATCCCGTGGCTTCGGCCAAGAAGTAAAGAAAACCGACTTGTTCCTTGCCACGTGTTCCATATCAGACCTGTATGAATGAATCTGCTGACCTTCAAACCACAGACTGGCCCAGTTTTAACTGTTCTGATTCCTCATTTTAAATGTTTTGTTTTACAAGTTTCTAAAAAAAAAAAAAAAAAGTAATAAAAAGCAAAACAAACGGAACATTAAATTCAATTCCATTTTATTTATATAGCGCAAAAAACATTTGTCTCGTTGGGCTTCATACCAGTTATTTTACAAAAGCAGAAAGTCAGTCAAAAAATCTAAACAAAAACTGATTGTTTAACTAAACTAAACAAACTAAACTAGACTGGTTATCCCTGCGGTTAGACCTTCCTTCTTGGTAAGGAAAAATTCCTAAAAAAAAAAAAACCTGATTCCAGGAAAAAAAGAATAAACCCTTAGTGATGTCCACATGAAGGAGGGATCCGGTTGGACAGGCGATGTGGAAGGACAGTTGAAGAAGAATTAGCTTATCTAACTCCACGACTACATGTTTGAATGGCGTTCCTCCAGATAGAACTGTTGGGCAGGGGGGGCGAGGTCCACAGCCTCAACAAGCTAGAGGTGAGGTCCACGGCCAAGAACAGGAGCACAGGCAATCCACCTGGAATCTTCGGGGAGCGATGAAGAGGAACAACAAATGAATTACACTGCGCCAAACAGAAGCACAGATGGATAAATAAAAAAAAGATAAAGATAAACATTGTGGTGTTACTAATACTGTAGAGTTTACTTTATGTTTAAAATTGTGAAAGCAACATTTTGTAATTTTCACTTAAAAAAAACAAAATCATAAACTTTTGCTTGGGGCAGACAGATTTATCAAACTTTTTTTTTTCTCCTCACTAGCTAATGCACTAATTTTACTCTGTCCAGATGTGGCCTAGAACTGAACTTTTCACAACCAGCATAATTTTTCTGGCTTATTTGACAAATATTATGAAATGATAAAAATAAAGCTGTTTCCCAGGATATGGTGGAAATCCAACAAGCTCACTTCTGATTAGCAAGAGTGGTTGCCATAGAGACATTGTCTCAGACTGACTTGAACCAATCACTGACGATGTCTGGCTCCAACATGGTGGCATCCGTTTTGTAAGAATATGTTGACGGAATTTACCAAATTTTGTTGAAGCCGTAATTAATTTATGTGGATGACATCACACTTATTCAATCCAGTTCTCATTTACAGTCAATGACATAAACAAATGTCTACACTAAAAGTTGTAGCTATTTTCTGTACCAATTTGTGAATAAATTATTATTCAGATCTGCACATAATTGTACAGTACGCACACAAGCAAACTTGCAATCATATATATCATACCTGCACTTACAGAAACGTGTGTTTGGAGACACTAATAAACTTCAAGGCTCGATTAGAAGAATAACTAGATTTGCTTTAACTTTAAACTACATCACAACAACGGGGGCCAGGCTGGGACTGTCCTCACTCTGAATGTTTTAATTCTTTTCCCTACGGATTAAGCATTGTATGTTTAGAAGGAATAAGCTCTTCTTTAGACGTTTAGCCACTTTGAAACCACCACGTTCTCATTATAGGGTGTTCCACTGACATCCCAAACATGTCACAACGCATTTAATCTTTGTCACCCTCAAATTGGATTTATTCATCAAAGAGAGAAGAAAACAAAGTCCTAAATGATTTTGAAGAAAAAACTGACACCATTCCTGATGACTGTCCAACTTGCAGATGAATAAGTGATGGGGGAAAATGTCTAAATTGGATATAAAAAGATGACTTAATCTTCGGGAGCATGAAGTGATTATACACGTTTATTCCAATTTCTGCAAATGATCAATCACTGTAAGATATTGCAAAAATAAAAGAAATGACTAAGAATCACTGAAGTTAAAGTTTAACATTTGGCGTCTTATTGATGCTGCTGTCATTCTTTTTAAAAGTTATGTATTGATTCTTCGAAGGAGTGCATCTTGGTTTGTTAGAACAAAGGCTTTTCTCTTATGGACAGAGGTAATGGATATGTTTACGGTCACATGAATCATATCAGTTTAAATGATTCTTTTATCTAATCCTGGACGCATTGATTTTAATTAGAAGACTGGTTTAATAAATATTTAAAAAATCTGGGTTTATTTTTGATTTTTTATTATTTTTTTGTGGTATTTGTCTATGCTTAATATAAATGTTTGAAAATGATCAAATTAAGAAGCAAATGATGTATTGAAAAGTCAACACTATACTACTATACTGAGTTCAGGTAGAATAAGCAGATTCACCAATGAGGTTTATCACAAACCACAGGACGATATCTACTAACAATGACCACGTGGGAAGCTGTAGATATTTCTGTCTCAACAGTCATTTCTGACCAACAATGACTTCATAAGAGAGTCAACCTGTGAGAGCTGGTCAGGCGCCTGACCCATATAATATATGACTCTATCTAGTTTAAATTAAGCCTATTTGTATCATCCCATTTCACTGTGTACTTGAAGACATGTTCACGTCAATGAACTCAGTGACAGGACTGGATTTTTTTTATGTCTGTGAAAAGACATATTATTACCAAAATATAATCCTTTCCTGACCTAAATGACGAGTTGTGGTGATAAATATCATTTTCAACAGTTGTCTGTGGGGTTATGCCAGTTAAAAGACAGCATATAGCGTGAGGTAGTGTTGCACTAATGTCAATCAATTAAAATGGAGGTGCTCTAAAATAATCTAGATTGGATTTACAACCAAGTTGATGAAAATTATAGGACTAACATAATCTACATACCAGTGATAACTGAGATGTTTAACGACTTTTTCCAACTGAATTCACCAGTTACTTTGCTTTAGCAAAGTCGTAATATCTAAACAGAGAAGAAATTACTTGACTGACAGGTGACAATTCAACTTAAAAAATTCTAGGTAAATATGTGCAATCCAAAGCAGGATCTGAATTCTTCCTCAACCTTTACAGCTTCTCCCAACCCTTCCATTTGTTGGGGCATTTGGAGCTTTAGTGGTTTCCCAATTATCTTTTTAAGGAAAAGGGAATTAGAGCTGTGTATTCCTCCATCAAGAGGGTGTTACGCGTTGCGCAATTTTGGTCATTTTTTTTCCCATGCAACAGTTTGTAAACAGAAGAAAAATGTTTAAATGAAATTTTAAACAACACGCTCAAACTGTTGTCAATCAAATAGTGAATGAAACTGCTCCGCGGGGTTCATATGTTTGTAAATCTGACAGAGGACGTGAGTGTCTCACCAGCCATGAACCTCACCGGACGTCACTGGCTGGCAACTTCATGGTTATGTAGGTGACCAGCGACTATTGGTGATTTCATTATGGAGTAGTAACGTTGCAATTTACAGATATTATTTTTCCATATCTCTTCCTATGGCGAGTTAAAGCTAGGTGTAGGGGAGGTATAAACTACATTTTGCAAAAAAAAAAAAAAAAAGATTGAGTAATATCCATTTATTTTTAAATTAAAGTCTGTAGAATTTTGGCTTTCTGGAACCAGTGAGTACTTCCTATTTGGAACCCAAGTATATGTAGGGGTATGAGAAGAGTCTGTGTTCGGCCCAAGTCTAAAGCTACGTTCACACCGCCCTCGACAATGTGTGTTTAGGCAACTATTACCAATGAAAAGTCTATGTGATTGTGCCTGAATGCACTCTTGCATTCGTGCGTAGCTAAGCAAGTTCCTAAAACCATTTTTAGGCTCTACACATGGCCAGTGAATGCATGTTGCAAATCAAACCAGGTCAAACTTTGACAAATCAGGGACTCAAATTTGGTAGTGTTGCATGATGATGTCCCTTTTGATTCATGGAAGTGCCAACTATTTGAAAATTGATCATGGTGGAGAAATTGATAATTATGGTTTGTGACACCATGTCTTTTGTATACTGTAATAGAGCCATTAGAGAAAAAAGCCTGGAGCAAGATTTATCAGATTTGCACCTTTTTGACATTACATAACAAGCCTCTTCCAACTGGTGGCGGATGGTGCTTTAAACAGTAGAAAAGAAGAAGTGTCCAGTGTGAACATCATATGCTAAATGCATGTTCAAAAACCTGGGTTTAGTTATTTCTTGAATGCTTTCTTACATTCATTTTTTTTTCTCCTTAGCATGACCGTTAAAAAAACATGCAGTTCCATTAAAGTATAACACTTACTTCAATAAATCTATCTGAAGCTCTTAGTGTGAAAAAAAATACAAGGTGTTTTACTTTGTTTCCATGAGGCACTAAAAGACCTTGACCCATTCAGTTGTATTTGCCTGAATGAATCACTTAAAATTATTCTTAAGGAATCTCAGGACTGACGTCAGAGATTGCATAGGAGCTGGCTGGCGTTAGTTTAATGTAACACAACAGGCAACACTGCTTACCCAACAAACCTCATAGTCCTGTTTTGTTTAATAATACCGAGTTCACCTATTTTTGCTGGCACATCCATAACCGAGCAAGTTTATTTTTGTGTACACACTCCTGCGGACATGGTCACACGTGCATAGGTTATTGTAGCATTTATCTTACACAAGCTTTTTCTGGGGAATGGTTGGTTGTCATTGCGAAGCCCAGATATAGTAACGCTCCCTGAAGTCTGTGTGTCAAGGAAGACATAAACGGCAGGCCACACAAATGGGTCAGTGTGCTACGGCACATGCTGCAAGGCGGCAGTTAGCACTTGGGCTCCTTGCCACTGCAACACTTGGTGAGAGGGAGACAATAACACAACGTGAATGAGGTCAGTAAGTCGCTTCGCAAGACCATCTGTAGATTGTTCATATCAGTTCAAAATGGCTTCCATGATGAACCATTAAATGAAAGAATGACTTCATGTTTTAAAGCTCCTCAGAAATACCAGGAATGAGCTGACTGTTGGTGGAAAAAGCAGATGGAGAGGGTGACTCAGAAGCTCCGGGTTCAAGCTTGATGGCAGCTGCCTTCATTAAAGCACTGCCCTCGGAGCAGACTGGCTTTCTGTGTGGCTAACCTCCCTCTCTTTATATGATGAATTGCAACTGTTGTGTCAATTCTGTTCCTGACCAAAGGATTAAGTCTCTCTGAAAGCTTGTATGGCTCTGTTTAAGACCAGTTTAATTGAGCAAATTTACCTTTATTCTTTTTCTTTGGGATTTCTTACTTTCTTTGTATTTTTGGCCTTGAATACTGAAGAGTGTCAGAATGCTGGTTTATTGATGTCCTATATATCCAGACCACGGTCCACAATAAAAAGTCAAGGTTCTCTTCTTTTATATCTTTTCTTCAGGCAACGACACAAGCTTGAATCAATTGGGAACAGTATGTCAGGGTATCAGTCTACATTGCAACCATTTGTTCTGTCACTAGTGACCACGAATTTTCCCCAAAAGAGTTGTGTCTGCACATGCTTTTCTGAAGAGATTCACTTTATTTATCATTTTAAAAAACTGAACTTGCCATTTATTTATATATATATATATGTATATTTTTTTTTGTCTGATTTATTATTGAAATGATTTAGACCTAATATGATCACTATGCCTTTTAGGTATTAATTAAACTATAATTTATCATTATAGAAAGAAGATTTTTTGACAAAACTTTCCAGCGACGTCATGTGATAATGAGTGGGGTGGATGCTGGACAAATCACCAAAATACCACTTCCTCATTTCAGGATCAAGGCCATTTTTTATTTCTGTCTAAATCTAATTTATGTCACTTTATGTATCATTGGGTACATCAGTGGGAGAGTTGAAGGTAGTGTGTATTTTTAAGTTTGGCAGATGCTTTTATTCTGTAAAGGACTTAGTCCTACTGAGCTATGAAAATGGCTTTATGAATAAAGATGGATTTGATTTCATGTCATGTCTTTTTGTCTCTATTACTATTATTAGCTCTATTACTATTATTAGCTGCACACATGGACTAATACTTTCATTTCATGGAACTTCCTTACTGTTCTTTAATGTAGAGATCCAACATTTTAGTTTATACAGAAATTTGCCTCCTTTTTTGAACTCTGACAGGATACAAAGAAGGAACAAATGTGGAAATTCAAAGTTATTTTATGACACAGCAACTCTTCATGCAAACAGCTGGAGCAATGAAATAACAAAATCTTATAAATCAAATTTAATCCTCACTCTTTTGTTAGGTGTCACAGCATGTATTAATTTTTTCTACTTATCCTCAGTAATCCTGTTTAAATTGAACATTATTACTTCTTTGCTTCTTCCCTTCATGGGGCCAATTTTGACTGGAAATCCAAAGCACCATTTTTTGGTAAGCTCTCAGGATTGAATTCTCTAATGACTATCCAGGGTTGCACAATAATGTGGGTCATGTTTTTTTTTTCTCTCTTTTTTTGTATTTCCAGTTGGACACAAAAGCTTCCTTTTGGGGAAAAAAGAACAGAAGGGAAAGATGAAAAGAAAAAATGTGAGAGCAGTGATTGGTGCATAGGGAACAAGCAGTGGGAAACCCCATGACGGGGAATGGAGGAAACCTCTAGTGACCCACATACTTATATGTATATGTAGGAAATCCTCATGAATGGTGGAAGTTCCTTAACTATTTGGAGCTGCGTTTCTGCAACTGGAGTTAGATCAAGGAGCCATAACATTGAAGGGTCAACACTATGCATTTCTTAAGCCTTTCAGAGTAAACTACATCAATATATATGATAATTTGTTACATTTGGAACACAAAAGAACACATTTATGAAATATTAGTTATTTTTGTGAATTCTTCCTATCCGAAGGTAAGACGGTTTGATCTCTGAGGCACTGCTTTTATCGCCCATTTCATGACATCAACATAGAGTCGGCCTTGGCAGCGTGTCTGTGTTTCACCCGCGAAAACAAAGGATCATTGAGTGTATCTTGAATTATGTGAAGAGACAGAAAGAAGGCCTCCATCTACAACAACTAATCTGTGTCAGGAAATAAAGGGGACCAAGCTTGGTGACAGGAACTTAAATAAAGCAACAAAACCATGCAGGAACAAAAATGGTGACAGAGCAGAGCAGATGACTTGACAATGAGTAACTGAAAACCAGACACTTCAATTGACTAAATTTAAGACAGCTGTGGAACATGACAAACCTGAAACTGGAGACTGACAACGGCAATTTAGAACATGAACAAATATAACTGAAACCAAACTAAACCACAGAATCCTCACAGTAAGACCTGTGCAGGTCCATCCCACCTTTCATGTGTCCCGGGTCAACCAGCCAATTTCTCGGAACTGATGCCTCCCTCTTTACCTCCACCTCCTCCTCGTATTATCGACGGTGGTCCAGCCCACACCGTCAGGGCTCTGCTGAAGTCTCGTCAGCGGGGTAGGGGGGGTTATCGACCTTCTGCTCTGTATTCTTTCTGTTGTGAGATGATGCCTTGCTCAAGGCCCATTTTGGACATCCACGGGTTACTAATAGTAATCAATAGTTTTTTTTAAATACGTGCACAAAACTGTATTCATATTGAATCCCATCATCCATTCACATAAGCATGAGCTGCCGCAGAAAAGAATAGTTTGCTGCCAGGCAGGGGACCTTTTTGTGGACCCTTCAGGTTTAAAAAAAAAGAAAAACCTCCACCTTGACCCACATTCTGCTTCCAAACAACATGCAGGTGTTCCTTCTGCTTTCCCTCTGCCAACCCTTTGTGTTATTTTTCTGCTAGCAGTTGAGCCTGAGCAAAAAAAAAGAAAGAAATGTCTAATGCTGTCCCTGAGAGGGAACTTTGGAAAGCAGCACTGTGACTAAATAGTGACAATGCAGACAGTTGTTCCACTTTGGAGTGGAAGCTTTGGAGGAATATCAATCAGCAGCTACGAGTACTTAAGTCAAATTTGTATTTTTTGTCTAACAGCTATAAGAAACTGCAGTTTTACAAGATAACAGCCTTTATTTCTCAGCTGACTTCTGTGTAAGAACGTCAACACCTTTTCTCTGATCCTAATATTATTGCAACCACATCATATGGATTTGATAAGGATGTCATGTGAAATATTAACTCCAGACAGCTTGGAGATGAACTCTATCAGAAGAACAGCTTGAAAATAAAAGATGTAATCATCTTTGCAATGCATCATAATTTTGTCAGTAAAGAGATCTTGATGAGATTGTCTGGTAAATGTCAGAGTCTGATTGGCAGAATAATTTACTCACTTATCAGAACAATGTGCCTCATCTAACCTTTTGTTCCACATAATGATGTAAGAAAAACATGCTGGAAAATCAAAACATATCACAACATAATGTTTATTGAGAATGAACTAAAGTTGCTCCACTCAAAATTTAGATTATTTTATCCAGGATTTCAATTTTATAATATCATCCATTAATTAAAAAAAAACAGTTGTTTTAACCCTCCTGGCTTTCACATCCCCAAACTTCTTTCCTAATTTGTCATAGTTGTTTTGCCTGTTTACAGTCCTAGATTCATGTCTCAAACTCTTAAACAAATTCTTGCAGGGGTGGACTAACAATGCTGCCACCTGTCCCAAGATGGCTCTGCGAAGATGTCCATCTGCCCCCCTCCCTTTAGATGCCAGTTCAGCCCTGGCACGACATCCTGTTGAGCTGCTCGTTTCTGCAGACTTCTGCTCGTGTTACACTGGCCATGGCAGCTTCATGTATAATTTACATCCACACTTGTGTGGAAACTGTTTATTTTGCATCATTTTGTGTAAATGTGTGACGTCAAGATATGGTTCCTACTGGAATCTGAGAATACGATATGATAGGGGGACATTCACACTAAAGCAAACATGAAGGGTTTTCTGCACAACCTGCAGAAGAGTGAATGTTCTCACGTACATGCACAAAGTACACAGCTGCTGTGTAATCTCACAAATCCATGTGCTACACTCACACTTTCACAAAGCTGTGTCTTCTGCAATCTGAGGTCAGAGTTGAAGAGTTCTGCAGTTTGAAAGGCAAATGTATGCAGCTGCTTCTGGTCAAGTTTAGATTTTTTTGTAATACTAACCAACAGTTCATTCATATACAGTAGACAACTCGAATTTCAAAGTTGTTTTTCGTCATTATGGTATATGATATATGCATGACACACATTCCTGCACAATGAGAGATCATACTTTTAGCTGTCATTGTTGCCTGATATTTCTTTGCATCAATCTCTGAACCGGCTTTATTCTTATTTGGGGCACAGTGTTGCCGGAGCCTATCCAGCTATAGAGGGTTGAAGTGGAGGTCTAGCCTGGAAAGACCGCTAGTCCATTGTAAGTCGGAAATGCCTTTAACTCTTCCAATTATGAAATCAGATTTAATATTTTATTAATTAGGTTATAGAACATTATTTTATTTTCTCATTTTACACAAAGAACAGACTAAAATAAAACATTACAGATCAGGCTTAAATGCACCAATAAAAAAGAGAAAGTTCAAAATATTTTAGGCACAAGTAAATAGCACCACATATAGCATTTTACTTATATATATGACTGCAAATATGAGTTTTTACATAAATCTGAGCCTCTTCTAAGTCTCGTCAGCAGATAAACTCCTCACAAGCACTCAACACTCAGTTGTATATGCTCTATTCTGCTTGAAGTTTAAATCTTTCAGCTGCCCATAGGGGGCGGTACTGTTCTCTAATGAAAGCACTGCTGCTGCTGATGCTGTTGCTGATGAGATGGAAAAACTATTTGCATGATTATCTCTTCATTCTTCAGCCGTTCTTTGCAACTGTCTCATAAATGAAAGGCTTACATGGTCCAACACGTTACTGCTGACAGGTTTGTGATTCAACCTGCACTTCTAAGCATTTTACACAGTTTATACACTGTTTTATTCCTCCAAAAATGCTATTTTTACCTTCTTTTGTGACTTCTAAGCTATTTGTTGTGATTTCATAAATAGTTCAATAATTTACAAAAAGCTTAAAAATGTCAAACTGTTTCATGTCCACAGCTAACCCTCATTTCACTGGTGAAAAACAAACACAAGTATGTAAAACACTTTTACATATAGTGATAGCATGGCATGATCTCCTATCACCTTAGTGTTTAATGTAATTAAATCACACATTTTGATGGGACCTCAACGGCAAATCTGCTCTTTTTACTGACAAACTAATTATTCATCTCACAGTCTGTTTATCTGTGTTGTGTCTCACACAACACCGTTTTAATTTGTCGCTTTTAGCACACTGACACACATTTCAGAAGAGGCGACCTACATTCTAAACTCCATCAGCCGCCACAGGAAGCGCCTCTCTTTTCTCTCCTGCCCTCATCCTCTGTCACGTTCAGGTGCCTCCTCCTTGGAGTTCCGTTGTCCTATCATTTTAATGCTCTGTTGCTAAATTATTCACTCCTGGATAAATTTGAAATGAGACAGCAAAACTGGAGGCTCTGAAGTTTTAAATATCCCTAACTCATGTTTCCAAATTGACTTTTGACACTTTGAACCATCCAAGGTTTTGTTTAATAAATTAGGAATCAAGTGTTTTTTTTTATTACCTTTACATATTCAGGTACATCCTTCTTTTAAATGTTGAATATTTGTTTTCAAATTCAGTTTTTACTAAGAATATTACCGGCCAGTGCATTTCCTTGCAATTGAAGGTGGATGTCAGACAGAAAACCAATAAAAGTCTGCAGAGTTGCTGGAAAAGGTTGTTTAAAGGCAAGAATCTCTGGGAAAAAGACTTCCATCAGCTCACACCTGACTGTAATGTGCATTCAGTTGAGCACAGCCTCAGGAAAGGAACATTCCCTCAAATACAGCAAACCTTCTCTCATCCCATCTGTATGAGTTAGCAAAGTTCTGGATATTAATTAAAAATGACGAAGTGAAAATTGAATTTGACATTTTTTTAATTTTTGATGATATGTTGCCATTTTGTCTTTCTACGTTACTTTCAAACTGACACTCTGCTTCTAAAGCATCACAACACATCAAAACTCTCATTTACTAATCAAGGAAAACACCTTTGTTGCTTGTGATCCCAGACTGAGTTAAATTTTGTGGCTTCTTGTTCTTTAAAAAAAAAAAAAAAAAAAAAAAAAAAAGCTGAATATCAAAAACATGTTTTTGATGTGTCTGGAGACCTATGGAAATTCAATTACAAAGCATTTATGTCTTTTTTCTCTTTAATTCATCAAAGACACAAGACAAACAACCTTTACATTTGTTCAAAAGCCTCCAACAGGGCCATTTCAGAATGGTGAACTAGATATCTGCCAATTAATAACATTGACATGTTATGAAATAATAGTTTTGAGTGAATGAATAAATAAGTTAAATCAACAAAAAAGCAACTCACCTAAATGTGTGCTTCTTTTGATTAAAAAAAAAAAAAATGTGGGCGTATGATGACTTTGAAAAACGGCAATAGCCAGTCTGGTCTGAGGACAACTTAAGTCAGTCAGTTTGTTGTGGCAAATTCAATATTGACAAAGGGTTTTCCAAATTGCTCTCAATACATTGATTTTCTGGAGTAAAGTTGCTGGGGCCTATCCCATCCACTGTTGTGTGATGGTGGGGCAAACTCTAGACGGTTCACAAAACTGTCATAGTTTAAATTGGTTTAATAAAAAAATGAGAAAGCAAGGTGTAAAACCAAAAGTGACATTTCAAGAAAGTTTCACCAAATTGGCTTCAAATGTACGTAAAGATTTTGTCAAAGTTTGTCCTTGAATTAGTTTAAGAAGACTTTAAGTTGCTCAGTGACCAAACTGATCATAAGTTGGAACATAGAGACGTTATAACTTTAAATTGTAGATTATTTTCACACCGGCTCATTTTCCTGATGCCTTTTAACATGACATTTTCATCTTGACCAGTGGTTGTTTGACACTCAGTGGTCACAATGACAACCTGTGAACATGATGCATCGTAATCAGCGAGAGAAAAACGGTTTCTTTTTCATCACAAGTGCTCCACACATGCCACGAATGTGATGAGAAACAAGAGGGAAAAAATAGACCTTTTCTCCTCCCCACCTCCACACGGAGGTCCTTTCAGCTGAAGGTCCTCTCAAATGGAATAATTTTATTTTTAAACAGAATCTTTTTGCTTTTTGTATTCACTTTTCGTCTTATTGATTTATCTTGCTTTACATTTCCACAATTTTCCTTGTTTTCATAATTTTCTTTCAATTTGTCCATTTCCTTAATCTCCTCTTTTAGCTTTTGCTTCCCTCCATCACTCTCTCTCACTGTGGTTGTTGACTGATACCTCACTGTGCAGCAGGTGATCAATCAGCGTTCCTTTTTGCCCTCCCACAATGCACCAGGGTGCCACAGCAGGTGTCCGCGACACGTGCTCGTGTCACGCCCGCTGCACTACCCCACTGCACACCCCCACAGACGCACATGCTCCCCCTGAGCTATCTCTGCGTCCTTGACTGCGATTTATTTTTCATTTGTTAGTGCTTTCTCTTGTTCGTGTCAGTCTTTTTCCACCCCGCTTGTTTAGTAATTTGCCTTTGCTGCAAAACCAAACTTCTATTAGGAAGAATGTGATTGCTCACAGGGATTTCTGCGGTTTTCTCTTAATGGACATTTGGTTTACAAAAGACTTAAATTACAAAATTGTAGCTGCCCTTCAGATCTACTAAAAACTGCAAGAACTTTCAGCTAAATTCACACACAGAGGGTTTAAAATTCTCTAAAGCAGATGCGTGCCGACATCTGACTTAAATCTTCATGAGGCGTTAAGTGCTGCGTTGTAAATTTTAATCATTAACATTTCACACAGCTTTTAGTCTCCGTATGGTCCGGCTTTTGGTTGTTTCTATTGTGTGATTTTTTTTTTCCCACATATTTTTATAGCTTATTTGACAAAAAAAATCTTTTAGTTCAAGTTTGTAAATTTTTTACATCAAAAAGGTCAGTTGGGTCAAGTAGACTACAAACAAAAGGAAAAATGAAGTCATCAGTGTGGGTCTCAACTCTGTAAAAAAGAGAGCCTGGAAATATGAAGTCAAAAAAAAAAAAAAAAAAATCACTTGAGGGGAGTACAATCATCTAGCCAAGCAGGAAGTCATTTTTACTTATCAAGAAATCTCATAAGAAGTCAAAATTTAAGAACTTAAAAATAACTTCAAACCGAAAATTAGAACATCTTTAAAATAGAGTGACTTTAATTCTATAGCACTTTTCACAGAAAGAATCACAAAGTTCTTTAAAATAGACGCCATAAAGTCAAACCAAACGCAGAAAGGTTGCAAAATCCACTATTAAGACCTATATGGGCTCAAATGAAGGACTTTAATATTCAAAATTTAAATAAAATGTCTGGACCTAAAATTGAGTCAATCTGATTCAATGACAATGGAAGGGAGATTTAAAGATGAAATAACATTGTAATGTAAGTCTTACATCAAGTTTCTTTGTAACGAGTAGAGATTTTGACACGTTTTAAAAATAATTTCCTACATCTTAAAGAGACAAATATTCTCGACTTTGTATTTGAGAAAAACTTAGAAAAGATGAAGCGCAAAGAAAAGTCAAAACAAGTTAGAACCTAAAAAAACGTAAATTTCCTCAATACAAGGTTTAATATTTTTCTAAGTATCAGATAGTTTTCTGTTTATGTGCCCTCAAGTCAGAGAAAAAAAAACACAAAATGCAGAACAGCTAAAGAAGAGTAATATCACAAGTTACGATTACACAATTTTATGAGAATTTTTGAGTGAATCAGCCATAAGTATCTCGACTTGATGACAGTGTTGGAGATTGAAAAGACAAACAAACATAAAAAAGCATCAAAAAGTTCTGTTGGTGTAACGTTGAATTTTGCACCTCGTCACCAGTTTCTCCATCTCCTCCAGTGACCTGGTCTCACAGTGGTGAGACAATATTCAGAGTCTCTGCTGTCTGAGTGAGAGGCTAAAAATAATACACTTGTGCAAGCAAAGGAAAGCTCTGACAGAACACGCCAAATACTACGAGTAACACCAGGTATCAGTTTCAGTTCACCTGCGCATTCATCTCAGTGTCATCTGAACTTCTCAAAGTTTTAATTAAATGTCTTATGTGAGAGTCTGTTGCTTTTTTTTTTTTTTTTTACCAGCCCTCACTTTCTTTGATTTGGCGTGTTTGTTTCAGGTCTTTATTACTCTGAGGAGCCGGTTGCATCATCACCACACCTGGTTCTCATTTGTAATCATCCCAGCTGCTTCAGTTTGTTAATGGTCCCTCAATATGCTTCCCTGGCATGTTTTCTGAATGTCATCTTTTTAGTTTTCTCAGCAGGTGAGGTGAACTTCCAGAAGGAAGCCCCGTGGTAATACCAGGTATGCAGGGACTGCAGATTTCTCAGAAAAGAAAAATCCTAAACTTTTAATTTGAAAAACTTGTAGCAGTAATTGATTTTTGTACATAGTCATGAAACTAAAATCTGTTTTGCATACGCTGGAGGTCTAAAAATGTCTAAGTCGCCCACTCACTGATGACAGAATGCGATAAAGGTGTGTAACAGGTGGATCATCTGCATACACTCAAACCAAGATATTTAAAATAATTTAAATTATTAATCCTGTATTTTCAAAAGGCAACTATTGCTTTTTATTCTATAGTTCTATAGAAAATACACTTTGAGCTTCTTGGCATTTAATTCTCAGAATATTTTTTTTTTTTGTTTTTAGCTTTTGAGTTTACATTTTGCCTGTTTTTAGTGCAACTTTTCTGAATTTCTCACTTTAAAAATTAAGAATTGAACTAAACAATATTTTAACATTGCTTTCTGTCTTCCTACAGAGGCATATTTAGAACAAAATTGGTTATTAAGCTTAATTTTCTTTTTTGCTTTTCTTGCTTTTTCTAATAAAATAATGCTGTTTTTTCATGTTTAATTATTTTTTTTCATCTTTTTTTTTCATGCATGGTTGTGTAATATCTCTCTTATTTTCTGTTTTCTTTTTACATCCGTAATGTTTTTTTTTTTATTCACCAACATAACATTATTTATTACCTGATTTTTTTTAAGTTGTTGTATTTACTATTATAGTTTATTCATTTATAAGTTTTCGCAACATTACCTAAGTCAAACAACATACTACACAATAAAATCCACAAGCAGCATAAATGACAAAAAAAAAAAAAAAAAGACACGTTGACAGTGAAGAAACTTGAACCTGTAAGTTCTGGTGTAACTAGTCACCGTTCGCTGATTCAACAAACTAAAATATGGTTAATATTTTAGATAAGACGCTCCAAATTGGTCAAGAGGTCAGTTTCTACTTCAGCCAGATGACTGAATGCGGTGCATCAATTCAACATTGAGCATCATATCAACATAGAGCAGATTGGGCTGGGACAAGAAACTTAAGTACAACATTAAAAAATATATATTTATTGAGAGTTCATAGCTTCTTCACTACAGATCTGACAATACATTTGTTTCTTTGATATGTTCTGGTTAGAATTACCTTCTTTAAATTCTGTATCATTCAGTTTCAAACTATTTATGTAATGAAAATCTTGCCAGTCACAACAAAAGTCTGATTAGATTTGAAAGAGAGTTTAACTGACTGGAACTATAGAACATGAGTCACATTGGGTTCAACTGTCAAAACCAGGAGAAGTTGTGCCCAAAATGTAGAAAAATTAGCTTGGATGCAAAATCTTAAACATTTTAATAAATAATAGTAGACAGAATGAAAAGCAGATGACCTGACAATGTCAAATTGAAAACCAGATATTTTTATACACTAATGACAATTAATAGAAATGAAGACAGCTGTGGATGGTTAACATGAAGCTGAAGTGACCATAAATAATACTGACAAACCAAACATTATATATACATTGTAAAAAAATGTCAGTAATTTTTACAAAAAATAAACAAACGGGAAAATCATGACAGTTAACAATTGTTATCGTGAAAAAAGAAAATGGCGATTTAATTAACGGGTAGCTTCTTTAATGTCATGAATGTTAAAAATCAGTAATTTAAAAATACTTGTGTAAAAAACACATAATTACTCAGTTAAAAAAAACTTTCTAGATGCACACTAGTCTAAATTTAAAGCTTGGTATTAGAGCTCTATCTCATTGGTATCTTCAAACTGTTTTTTTTTTTTTTGTTCTTGAGTTGAAGAATAATCAATACCACAGGTGAGTTGTGAGCACTGTGCTGTGGATTCCACATTTCTGGCGCTTCAAGGCCATCTCTTTGAGTTTGCGTCTGTTGCACAAAGCTTGCATCTGATTGCAGTGGGAAAAAAACAAACTGGGAGTTTGACCTGGATGTGTCATCTGTTGTTTTATCTGCTTTTGTTTTTAGATCTCTGTACCCAGAATGTTGGACCTGCTTCTCCAGTGAGTATTACTGCATGCTTTTAAGAAAGGAAAAAAAAAAAAAAGTGTTGTTTGTTCTTTACATAAGAGGCCAGGTGTAGTCTTTTGAGTAAAACTGTAGAGACACCCAAATGCACAGAGGTGCTTTTTTTGTGCTCAGTTACTTTAAAAGTTTATGCAAACAATATAAAGTCAAATTTCTTTATTTTTTTAATGTATTTTTTTGTTAAAACATTCCTTATAACTCTTGAGAAAAATTGTACATGTCCGGGCATCATTTTTTTATAGGATAAGAGTGTTAGTCATACACTCTCCTTGTGTTTTTATTACTTTTTCCCACTAGTTTGTTTGAATGTCACATTACTATTTTTGTCATAACTGCTCTGGCATTTTGTGCAGACTCCTGTTCAGCTTTGCTCTCTGGGGAGGTGTTTGAGTAACGTATGAAAAGAAAAGTTATTCAAATTTAGCAGTCATTGTCAGTTAAGCAGTTGCTTCAAGAAAAGTTCCCATTGGAGCTTTATTTTTCCTTTTTCTTTGTTTTTTGTAATTATTTTTTACGAATTTATTGCTTTTTGTCATTTAAGTCCTGGCTCAGACAGAAAGCATTAGAAGATTTAGTGGTTAAGAAAATACAGCTAAAGGTAAAAAAAAAAACAGTTGAGATAGACAGGAAATATGACATTATTTGATGAAATTCTAAAACAAATGGTCAAAGATGGGTAAGATTTGTATTTTCTACTACAGACGTCCATGCAGTTACAAAAAAGCATGTAGCTGTGCAAAAACCTGCACACACACAAATTAAAGCAAATCCACACAGAATGTACAATACCCCTCATCACTGCCCTCAGGCATGGACCAAAGCAACCCAGAAGGTGCCCACATCTTTTAGGGAAGTAGATCAGAAACAAAGTGAAATGAATGAAAAGAAAATCTATTTATATCAAAATATGTTGACAAGATGCACTTGAATCCAAGTTAATGAAGCGGTGTTATTTATGTAAATAAAAACAAACATGGCCGCACAATGCTGTAGTGGTAAGCACTTTCGCATCATGGAGGAAAGGCTCAAAACCTGGCTGGGATCTTTCTTTGTGGAGTTTGCATGTTCTCCTTCTGCATGTGAGGAGGGAGTATAGTTGTGTGACCCGTTCGGAGTGTACCAACTGTAAGTGGGATAGGCTCCAGCAACCTCGTAACTCCGAAAGGGATTTGGAAAACTAAACAAATTCTTTCTTGATTAATTTTGTTTTTGTCTACAGGTTTAGTTATCTCGCATCATACTGAGGAGTCCCTAGTTCAAATTCCAGCTGGGACCTTTCTGTGTAGAGTTTGCATGTTCTTCCTGTGCATGCGTGGGTTATCTTCTGGCACTCTGGCTTCCCTTCACAGCCCAAAAACATGCTTCATAGCTTAGTTGATGACTTCAAATTGCCCCCAGGTGTACATGTGGGTGTGTGTGGCCCCGCAACAGACTGACAACCTGTTCAGGAAGCTTTTGCCCAATAGCTGGATGAGATTCAGTGAGTTTCCCATAATAGATGTTTAGATGAATTCTCATTGACAATTTATGGAAAGCTGGATGGACTTGATGTTTTAAGTGTTTCAGTAGAACCTTTTTGACCTTCAGCTGCCAAAAGATGACACTTTGTGTTGAAGTTACTGATGCACCAGAATGAATGTGTGTGAAGTGAAAGCCTCCAAATAGTTTAAGCCTTGTGAGGAGGTCTGCAGGACTCGTAGAGAAGAATGCGGTTCCAGGTCCAATCTGACACCGAGATCACGCTGTCCTTCTCTTTGTTTAAGCTCCATAATCCAAAATTATCTGTCAGAGCTCATGTAGGATTTCCGTCTGGTATGCCGAGCCAAAGTTCTGTTCTGAGGAATGCATGCTACTTAGCACTCTCTCTCTGCCCAGGCCAGATCTCATTACGGCCTCATTGGCTCAGCGTTAATATAGACTGATGTTGGGGTGAATGGCAGGTCAAAGTACTGACTTAGGCTTTGCAAAGCCTCTCAGAGTGGAAGTTAATTGGTTCCCTTGTCAGCCGTGGAGGATTTCTCTTGGTGGACTAATTTGGAGAAAGACTGTGGGCCAGAAGAGTCACTGCTCTGCTTCGTTTGTCTGGTTCTTATAATTAACTCAGTCACAGCTAATGTGAGTAATCTGGCACAGAAGTGATGATCATTTCTATACATCAGAGACAACCTTTAAATTAACCACAGACAATGAAACTGACATATCTGACAGGCTCCTGTTCTTCAAAGCCAGGTTCTCATTTCTTTGTATTTTTTTGCCAGCTGTACCAGTGGAGTTATACTGAAAAACCAACTCCTGGGATTTCACTCTTAAAAGTTTGAGTGATACTTGAGGACATTAATAGAGATTGAAGGATAGTTGAAAGAGGAGGGAATCAGGTTACAGTGGGTGAATCAAGGACACAGTTGCAAAATACATCCCAGTTCAGCACCAAGTGGAAAAAAAGGTAAATGTCAACACATGAATATGTCAATACTGAAAGCTGAGTGCCTGCTGTGAAACAGATTTACCGATAGAGAATCTGACTGTGAAAAACTAATTAAAAGTACATTCATTATTTGCCCAGTCTTTCCTTGACTTAAATTGCAGTTTTACTGAGATACACACACATTTGTTGCTGCTGGCGGGAAGTTTTACGTAAGACTGATATAACTCACAGATGTTACATGTTTTTTGAAGAATCTTCCTTTTCTATCATTCATTTCTAACTTTAACATTTCTGAAAATATTTTTCTGAAACGAATGATCTTGCTAATGAGTACAACAGTGCTTGATCTACATTTCTGAGAACTAAAACATCAAGTAACAAGGTCAAACAAAGATCCACTCATAAATTTAAAGGGCCTTGCCATGTTTTCTTAAGCCTTTCAGAGTGAACAATATCCATATATATGAGTGCACTAAAGGACAAATTATTTATAAATATAAATATGAGTTATCTTGAGTTTTTTCCTACCCTGGATATCTCGTTAGGAGCTCTGTACCTTGGGTAGGAACAGACAATCAATATTTTTAAAAACATGTTTTCTAAATTTTTCCCTTTGTTTGGTTGAGCAGGGCAGTTAAACGGTTAAGAGGAATATTCAGAAATGCATGAATGGATCAAAAAGTTGATTTTTGCATGGCATAGGCCCCTTCAAGTTAATGAACTTTCTGAAAAGTTTTGCCTGAAAATCTTTTGTAAAAAAAAAAAAAAAAATCAATGAGGCACGTGATATTCATAAATCTGAATGTCTCTGACTCAACTTCAAAGCTTGCCGTCTTTCCAGCAAGAAGATTAAAATTGATCTCCAATTCCAGTACCTTTCTTTTACCTTTTTTTTTTTAATTATCATCCTGTGTTTTGGCTGAGAAAAACTGTCCATTTTCATCACTGTAGCCCATTTCTCACAAGGCAAAAAGCTGCTAACAGCAGCTAAAAGCAGGGAAGTTTGGTGTCTAATCGATATTCCATCCCATGCTAAAACAGCTCAGCAAGAGTTGCAGACATTAATCGGGTTTTGCTTTGACTAACACCTCAGTGCATTTTTTTTTTGCACAGTGCATACTTTTCTTTTGAGAATTTCAAATTTTGCATCCACCTTTTCTTAAATAAAAAAAATATGCATAATTATTCTGAGCAAACAGCAGCAGGTCAGAGTTGTTGTTTTGCCTCAGCCTTGACGTGCACAAAAGGACAAAAAGAGAGAATACAAGGAGGAATCTGGAGACACAAGCTGGTTAAGATGTGAAAACGTGCTCATCCATGTCCTGCAAATGAAACCACATCTTTGTTTATCAAGGAAATCGAGAAAATGAGAAAAACAAGAGGAAACTGCATTGTTTAAAATAGGTCCATGCATAAAGCCACGTGTCAGTCCCTCTACGCTCTGCTGGCAGCAAATTGAGAATAGTGCTGTCAATAAGCCTTTGCTTGCTATTCTAGACCTTTCTATAATTTACTTTCTATTATCAACAAGTGAGCCAGAATGTGCTGCATCGACTTGTGTAACGATCTTTACCTGCATGGCTCACGGACAGAAACGGTTCTAATGCGGAAGAATAAAAGATTTTGTCCTCATTAATATATTTAGATGTTTGATCTTCAAAGGTTCCTTTTATTAGAAGACTTTTGTCCTGATGTTTCTTGATTTATTTGGAATTTAAGACAACTTTGAAGGGCTTTATTTAAATTTTCAAATATTAGGACAGTTGTGTTGTTTTTTACTTTTGATTAGTATCTGAAACTTTGTCTGGCAAAAATACAGTTTTCAGAACAATTTTGAGTTTATTTTTGATATTTATAATCTGACATATACTTTAAAAAGAAAATAAAATGCAATTGATATCTTAAATATAGTGAAAAGTCAACTGGTCAATGGCGGGAAACATCCTGGACATGTCACTAAGTTGAAGGGCAAAAACAAGGGTCATATTACACAACAAAAGTCATCATTGTCATTTTCTCTTGTTATGGATTAAATCTATGTTGATGTGCCATCTTATTGCTGCTGTTAACCTGAATATTTCAGTTTAGATCAAACACATGTACACATCAACACATAGATTAAATGCCAGCAGTGGTGTGTAACAACAACCAAAAAAAAACTTCTTACAGTCTAATTTACTATTATAAGACCACCTCTGTCATAAATTAGCAAACCTGACAAACTAAAATGAAAATATTGCTGAATGATTAAACCTTACTTTTAAAAGTTATTTTATTTTTTTCGCCATGGGGGAGGGGACAGGACAAAAAACAGTGTTACAGTTTCAAATGTAATCGATGTCATGTCCACAGGCCGTCCAGCTAACAGCTAATTTGCAGACCCGGTCTGAGAATAAACAAAAAGTAGCAGATAAACAAACATCAACACACAAAATATGTGGGGTGAAAAGGACTCTTATGAGGACCAAGTCGGAGCAACCATCACAGCAATGTTGACTTTAGTAAAATGTTAAAATGACTTTAACATTCTATACTTTTCTTTGTAACTATTGTCTTTCTAAACATCCACTTTAGTTCCTTTACAGTTTGTCAGGCTGATTTACAGCTAAATAGTTCCATCTGCCATGTGATCACCCTGCATCTGACCAGAATCTTGAGTTATGATTCATCCGTTTGGTTCTCTGACCAGCTCCTTGTTGTGTGTTTCCCAGTCACCCACTGAGGTTACATATTTGCCTGTCTCATCTAACCTACTTTCCTTTCTCCTGAACCTCGGTGAGGTGCCTGCTGTTCTTTTGTTGTTGTTGCTGTAGTGTGGGTCAGGTAGTCCTCTGGTTGTCGTTGTATCCCATTTGTTTTCATTTCGTGCTGTTGATCGCATCAGTGTTCACTCTGAGAGCCCTGGAAGGATCCAGCATCATTAGGGTTTTGGATGGTGAGCTGGAGTGCATTAAAACTGCACGATCGATTGGTTCTGCAGACGAGCTGGTCCTCAAAAAGGGTTTGGCTCAGATCTTTAGCACACATAGAGTTATGGTAGCATTCATAATATGGGAGTTCATTCTTTCTATGATTTCAAAAGAATTCCCAGTGCTCTTTCAGGATGATATTGTTTTAAGGCAATGCAAAGGAAAAAAAACTGAAAGATTTCATTTGACGTCTGCCTCTGAGTGGATGTAGACTGTTGATGCAGTGTAAGCCCGCCCCCATTTCACATCATCCTACAGTTTTTTGTACTGAAACAGATGTTTTCAATAAAGTTTATTAGAAAAAAATATGGTTTTGAGGATTCCAGCTCAGAAGAGGAAAATGATGGATCTATTTGTCTGTAAGTGGATGCATCAGAATGGAGTGGGGATCTTTTGGCACCTTCACCAATTTTTTCAAATGACACTTTTTCATCTGTTTTTGATTGACACCAATTTGAATAGAGAAATATCAAAAAATACAATTTTAAGTGGAGTTTTCTTCACACATGCTCTCCATTATGAGAAAAATGCTGCACATGTTAAAAACACCAAAAACATGATTTTCATTGTGGTGGGTATTTAACATAAAGCTGTTTTGGCATCACTAAAATAGTAAATTAAGCAACTGAGCTTGTGGCATTTGGAACAGCACGCAGCGATAAAGCCCTAACAACTCATGTTACATAAGGGAATTTGGCACGTTGGTTAAGTTTGAACAAACACATCATTCATGCTCTACAAAGTCTTAGACACAAACTAATTACTGAAGACTGGAATTGCTCCATAGAATAATGAAGTTAAGAACATGAAATTAAGCCACTTGCATATTTCTAAAAACATCTAAAAAAAAAAAACTGTTTTGTTTTTTGGGTTTTTTTTTTAGGAACTGTGATCTCATCATAAACATACTTTGAAGTTTCATGATAAAAACGTTGTCCATATTTGCTATACAGTCGATTAAGATACTTCTATTATGAACAGAAACAGAAAAAATGCTCTGGTGGAATCCTAGCTCTTCATTTGGAAAAAAAAATATAAAGATAGGAAAAATATAGTGTTTTCAATATAATGTCGGATCACACGACTGGCTGAGAGATGGCCAGCCTTAAGTCACTACAGCTCCTCTTTAAAAAACACTCTCGGACACCACTACAGCTTCAAATGCTTGTGCGATCGGAGCAAAAGGGAGGAACCATAGGATAGTGAATCTATTCAGATTTGGCCTTTGTCTTTATGACATTTCCAGTGAAATAAATTTCACTGTTGTCCTCCACAGAAAAGCGTGGTCACCTCTCACAATCCTGGGAGGATATTTTTCATCTTTGCACTGATTTCCAACCGAATCTGAAATGCTTTTCACGGATTAAACCGATCAAAGACGGTCTAAGGCTAATGTGACTTTATTGTCTCTTCAAAGCCTGAATAGGAGGATGAATTATGTGTTACAGCTGCAAAACACTGGAGTGAAGTGTCTGTGTGAGGGCGAAGCGACACGGCAGAACACACTATCCTCAACAACAATGCTGCTATTGGATTTCTGTGTCTAAGAGTATAACGATGTGTTCCTAAACATGACAAAGCAGAAATCAAGTGTTCTCTAACGTGCAACAAGACACCTGAAAAACTGTAAAGACAAGAAGCAAAATCCTCATGTTTAAAGCAGCCAATGAATAAATAACCTCTGAAACATATTTGAACAAATTTGTTTTTCGATACTGTATCTTTACACATCCATAGATACTTAAAAGCTTAACGGAGGAATGTGAAAGTCCAAGCAGCCAAATAAAGACACCTTTTATCCTAACATAAAATGGACAGCATACAAAAGTGAGTTCTAAAAGACCCACTTTAATGAATATTGTGTTTTTGGTGTTTTTCACTGACATTTTCTTCATTCAAATTAAGATGAATCAGACTAAAACAATGCTCTGTGAAAGGGCTTGTAGTTGTGATGTTGAAACTTAAAGGGACAGGCTACAGGCTCTCTGCTCCTCCATGCTGATGCATCCACTGACATATAGATCCATGAACGTCTTTGTTTTCCTCGTCTGAGCTGGCATCTGGCACAAAACTAAACGGCTGGATAGCTCAAATATTGTTTGCCATTTTTTTTTAAGCTATACCAGGAAAAAGCACAAACAGATGGGTGATGGGAAGTGGGGGCTGAGTAGCTCTGCATCAACAGTCCACCAACAACTCAGAGGTGGATGTCTAATGAACCACTGCTGCTATTCAGAATCTATAAAAAGGACATTGGTTGATGAAACTACTGGGAAAACTTGCCAATAAAAATGTGCACAAACTTTGACACAAATGGATTATAATAAAACCAAAATTGATAACTAATTTAATTTAAGTCGAGGAAAAGTTAATAATAAGATGGTGCTGCCCCAATTTCCTGACTTTTGAATATGAGAGCTGTGCTTCTTGGTCAGGTCTCACCTCACAGAACCCCACCAGTCTCCTTCATAACTCAAAAAAGGTGCATTTCATTTAACTAATGAGTACAAATTGGACTAAAGAGTCTGTGTGCTATATAAAAAAAGACATTACAATGTGAAAATCAAAATTCTTACCTCAGAAAAGTACATTTTATTAGAAAATTTAAATGAATACAAATTCCAAAAATCAAATACTAAATGTTTGCTGATTTATTATTATTATTTTTTTTTATATAACTTTAGCATATGTTTGTTTTTAGATGTTGCTTTGTTAAAATTCTGTCTTATTTGCTTTTGAGGAAAAAAGCAAACATCTGTGAGCATGTTGATGTATGCTTCAGAAAAGCTAAGTGCAGTATGATGTAAGAAGCAACCAGAGGGTATCTAATTTAACCTTTGTGCTTTTCAAAATGGCTTTCGGTCATTGGACATTTATTGCCCGGGTTGTATTGCGCTGTGGGTGCTGAGTTCACATCTGTGTAAGCAGAAGTCCTTTTAGCCCTTGGCACAGTTCAAAGAAATAAGATTAGGAAGCTAAATTTATCGCAAACCCCAAGAAATCAAGCCACACACGCAAAACAAAAACACAATGACACAACGAGGGCTTATTTTATTAAATGTGTTGTGTAGTGCTGGGAGCAAACTAAAGTGTGTCAATGTCCCTGAAGGGATCTTAGGTCACCTGAAGAGGCTGTGAAAGCACAAGAGATTTAAAATGGACTAAAAAGCAGCACACTGAGATGTCTGAAATGTCGCTGTTGTGTGTTTGAACACAAGTGTAAATGGATTTGTGTTTGTGGAAATACAAAGTTCACAAAGATTTAAGCAGAAACAAGCTTCTTGAATATTTTCAACTACTACATGGTGCTGTCAATTTAATATGGAAAAAGGTAGAAGATGGATGGAGAAATACATATTTCATTTTGGGGGTTTTTTTTCCTCTAGTGCGAATCTAATGTTGATCACATGTTTAAATTTCAATTTGCTTTTCTTTTTTTCTTTAATCACTAAAATGGGCTAATTTTGATCAAATGTAAAGACTAATCTGAAACCTGGGAAAAAGACAAAGGATGCCAACGCACTCTATTGTGTTGTGTAAAACAATTCAAACAAAAATTCAAACATTTCAACTTAAAGTGTCAAAATGTAAATGAGTTGTTAACCTATTAGCCACCTGCTCATCTGAATTCATTTAGAAAAGACATTAAACACCTTAGTTGTATTACTCCTAAAAAGCAGCTGGAAAAAAACATTTTCTAAAATTAGATTTCCTCTTGGTTTTGTAGTTAAAGAATTAATAAACACTACAAATTTTAGTAATTTCTTCAACTCCTTATTTGGTTGCAGAGCTTAAAGGATATTAATACACTCAACTCTTCAAGACTCAGAATCTAAAGCTCAGCTAAAGACTTGACCAACAGAACTGTGTTGTATTAAATGGATATTCTCAAGTTGGGAAAATCATAATAAATTGATGAAGACAAAGTGGACTGTAGGAGCCTTGGGGACAACTACCTTTACGGGGATATATGGGCTGTCTGCGGGGGAAAACCTGCATGGGGCGTGCAGATTGCTCTCATGGGTACTTTTAAGATTGTAGAAAACCTGGTGAGTCCATTAGGCAAAAATGTCCACGCACATATTTTTTCTACGGACGTGCTGCAGGTGTATGGTTGTAGTGAACCCTTAAGACAGTAGGTGATTTAGGTAAGACACATGTGGTTTGACCCCTCCTGAACCCTGTGTGACACGCAGGAAACCAATTAGTAGTTCATGTTTCTGTTAGAAATGAGGAAATTAGTCAGTCAGAGCATAGTTTGTGTGGGCATCTTACATTTAAATGTGAACACCCTGAGGGTGCAGCATTGCACATGGTCAATAGGGAGCTAATGATAGGAGCGCCTCAAAGACGGCACTGTACAACAGCATCTCCTGTCAGACATGAGTGCGTGCAGTTTGCACTTCCCTTTCAGTTGTCTCACAATACACTTACAACACACAACAATCCTACGTACCACTTCTGTGAGGTGGCCGCATGAGCCTCAAGGGAACTGCAAGACATGCCTGGGCTCCGTAAAGACCCACTCTAACTCTACTTCTTCTATGGCACAACCCAAAAACCTGCAGCATCTGTACAGATGTATAAGGGCTTGTGACTAAGGCTTAAATAGTGTATACAGTATATATATATATATATATATAAAAAAAAAACTTATTTTATTTCTTCAAAGTGGTCTCCTTGAACATCTATTATATCAAACTATAGATCCATGGTGTGGATTCAAAGGATATGAAAATCAAATGTTAATAAAAAACACGGCTGTTCTTTCTTTTGTTTGTCAGAAATTGTGGAGGATTTTAATTTTTCAAAGAAAAATGCCCTTGTTAATTTTCATATTTGCCCTTGGAACACAGCAGATCATTTTAAACGAACAAAAAAAGAAACCTGTTGTAGCAAGACTCATTGTGACAGCATGATGTGTGTTTAGAATCACAACTTCAGCAGCCTGATAGAACAGCTAGAAAAACGATGTTGTGTATCTACACAGGTGTTTGTATTTTTTTTTTTTTTGCTTTTTTTGTGTTAATTTTAGTTGAAAAGTAACGTTTGTGCAAAGTTAAATTTTTCAAAAGAGGTGCAAATGTTTCATTATTCTCAAACCAAAGTCAGTTAGCCAAAACTTGGTGTTTCTCTGATACTTCTACCTTGTCCAAAAAAGAAATTATTCAATAAACTTCTCATCATTTTGTCTTTACAACCATATTAATGTATAGAGAATAAAGTAAAGTGATTCTGGACATCAAGTCCAGAGTTACCAAAAACAATTTAACAGAAGAACATGACGTCCATTTCTTAATCAGCATGCTGTAAGCTTCATGCCTAATGGGGTCAGAGATATTAAAAAGGGTATGGTCATGCCAGGCTTTTACTCTGCAAATAGACTGGTCATTTACGGTAAAGAACAGTCAGATCAAATCACCAGGGATGACAAAATTCCCCAAGCACAAGAAAAGCTGTGCTCAGTCTTTGACGTAACTGGCAAGTGGCCACAGACTGATATGATTTTTGTTTTTCTGGTGGCTTTTTGTTGAAGTCTAGCTGCTTTTGTCTGGTAACTTTATGAAACTTAATCCTCGGTGGACCTGAACTTTGAGGGCCCTGAGTTCTGAGCAGTGGTAATCCTGAGACTGCTCATATCACACAGGAGCAGGTCCAGGGTCAGCACTCAAGCCCTCCAACCCACTCCCATTTCTACTCTCTGAGGACTTTGGCGGAAACTTTTAAATTACCTTCAGCTACCAGAACTTTATTAATGAGTTTTTTAAAAATCATTAATAACGTTTTCTGACTTAAAGGATCCTTTTTTTAAATGCAGAGTTTGAGATAAACTCAATATGATGGAAAGTTAATGACTGCTACAAAATGCACAATGTTTTGCAATTATTATTTTAACATATTTTTTCCCTTTATAGCCATTCATATTATATTTGTTACAATTATTTTCTGAGACCTCAATCTCATTAGTATAATCAAGACTTCCATTTTAAAAAGCATTGTATAGAACTTGGTCTGTTTTCTGCCCTGCAGTACATTATCATTCCACTAGGAGCAGTAGAAAGAATTTCAAAATTGCTGGTTCCGTGAAATATCAAAAACAAGAAAAGTTTTACTAATCTTAAAAACTTTTTGGAGGAAATAATTAATCTATTGTTGTTCATATTTTAATTGCTTTTTCTATATTGACAGAAAGCAAAATTTGGTGAAAATTCTTCATACAGCTACACCATGTACAAAATTTATCAAACTTAAGACGGTGTGTAATTATAAGGGCTTTATCCATAAATGCTCATGTCAGTATTTTTTAATTCTGAATGATAATCTTGAAAAATGTACCAAATTACCCATAATTGATACATATTATAAATAATATTGGCAATATTTTCTTGTAGATTTTATTCAAGGGCTTAAAAAAAACACCATAAAATTTGGATTTTCTGTCAATTCTTTAATTTCATGGGTTTGCAGTGGGGACTTGGGTAGAAAACACATTTTAGCAACAGATTTGTGACAAATATTGCAAAGTATTGTATTCCAAAAAGCAATTGTTAGATTTGATTCACACATCGTTAATGAAACTAAACCCTTAAAAATATATTTAGTAATGATTTTTTTTTTTTAATTGTTTGTTTTCTTTTACTGCCAAAGCAGCTCTGACGCATTAATGTATGGACTCCACTAGACCTCTAAAGAGGTGCTGTGGAATTTGGCACCAACATACCAGCAGATGATTCTTTAATAATTGTCCAGCACATCCTACAGCTGCAAGATGAAGTCGAGATTTGTCAAGTTTGATAACTCAATGTTGTTGTCATTGTGTACGGCCAGCCACTTCAAAATCATACTTTTTTTGTTTGTCATTGTCACTACAAGAAACTGACAAGAGTTTACAATAGTGATCCTCAACCTCTGGCCCTTTAGATCTAACCCTCACTCATGGCTGACCTACTGGATGAGGTGTTTCAAATTGTTGATTGACTGAACATGGACTTCATCTGCATAATCAGCAGAAAGTAGGACATGGATTCCTAAAAATACTGCAAGATGGTATTTCTTAATGACAAAATGTGAAATAAGATCACTTTGACCAAGCCACATAAAACAAATAAACATAAAAAATAGGTCATGAAGTACAACGTTCCCCCACTTATTGTGTGGGCTACATTCTAAAAAAATTGGTGGAATCTGAAACGTAGGATAATAGCTGTTTTAAGGCTGTAAAACTCCTCACGCCACACTGTATAAAATTTGATCAGACAGACATTTTCACTTTTATATTTAAACTCTGAAAACCTCACAAAAAATCAGTCAAGTACTATAGAATGAAATCAAAGATCTGATTGCGATAGAAAACTTGAGCAAATGTGGCAAACCGAACTCATTCTGTACATAGCACAGAGATTGATTGACAAGCTCATTAGCCACAGCACATTGTACAAAAAAACATGCAAAATTGCACTGAAAAAATGTGCGAAACAGCGAGACCATGAAGAATGAACCACACTACAGCAAAGTACCATTGTCCGTAGTGTAGTGCAGTAATCCAGCACTGTTAGGTTTGAATTCCAGCTGCATGATGAAAAAGCCCCGACAGTCAATTACCAAAGTCTGAGTCAGCTATCGAGAAATACTGCAACTCCATATGAGAGGGCTTGAATGAAGAGAATGTGGGAACTATGTGGCAACAACAATCACTTTGAAACCCTACATCTACAGCAACATCAAACAGCTGGTAGCAGTGTTCTGACATCCAGCATCCAACCAGAGATCCAAGAGTGAGTCTTGATGACAGATCTCATCAAAACTTCAAAATCCTGGAGGCTGAACAACACTTCTCAAGTATGGAGAAGCGTACTCGAGAACGAAAAATAATACTTAGGATCAGAACTTGAGGACTAAGAACATTTTCTAATAACAATAACACATAGGGATGACTCTTTTCCGGCTTTCCTCCTAACCAAAAACCCAACTGATCCACACAACCAGCCCGCTAACTCCTCTACTGTCATCCTATCTTCAAGTTTTGAAGCAGGTGCAATTGCTGAGTGAGTCAGAGCCAACCCCCCTGAATGTGTAACCAGCATTGACCTTAACCCATATGACCTTCAATCTATACCTGCTAAAAACAAACTATAGAAATTGAATGTGTTGTTTTATTGGATTTTAGTGTCATTTTTCCAAGTTATCTGAAATATTTAAACTGTAAGTATTTGGTAAGCACTGTAAGCACTTGAATCCAACCTGCACTCATTAAAACCCTTCACAGCACTAAACACAAACAATAACAGTATGTAGCTATTAAAACATGTAAAAAAAAAAGCATTAAAACAGCAGCAGTGGGCTTCGTTGTGTTGATACGATGGCCATAGGGTCACAAACGTATAGAACTCAAGGCTTTGCTCAGTTGGATCGCATAAATGAAAGAAGCTGCTGACTATGTTTGACTCAGCACAACACCAGATTAACATTTACAACTGACCATATTATTGACCCAGCCAATAAGAAAAGAATTCTGTTTGTCACTCCTCAAAGGATTTTAATTTGTACAACTTTTGTTTTTTTAGACTGCTAGTCTAAAGGGAGAATTCCAATGGAATTCCAATGGATTCTGAAACAGACTAAAGCAGCAGCTAAGCAAAACGTACATGGTGTAAAGCATCTTTACACCACTATGCAACACTTTACGAATAGAGATGTGCTAAATATCAGTGCAAAACTGAAATAAAATGCTGCTTTTCAAGAATCAGCTGATTCACTTTAAACGGACAAAAAATTCTGATACATTAAAGAGTGAGTGTGTTATCTCCATTGTTGATAATCTTTCCCCTGACTCCTTTTGTTGTTGTTCTCCTTCATGAAATCAACTATCCCGTAACTTATTTTACAAAGATTATATAATTATTCGTGTCTCAAGTTTGAGTTCATCGAGCAGAAACTTGACCTTGTCTTTCTTCATCCTTAGAGTTTTTTAAACTTCCCTGAACTGAGTCACATTGTTTCATTCTTAGGAAGCTCTGAACTTTCTGAGAATCACTGACCCTCTGAAGCTGCTCAAACAAAGCACATTAAAAAAAAAAAAAGTCTTCTATAAGTCATTTCTATTATGGATGGAAGTTTTTGAGCTCTGATGTCCAGCACTGTGATGCTCCGTCTTTGCAGGGCAGTCTGCACGGGTCCCAACAGACTCTTTGGATATTCTTGGATAAAAAATATATCCGCACAGCTACGTTCCAAATGGAGCAGATTCCTGCTATTGTGTGCTACAGACACAGGATAAGAAGACATTGATCAAGGCTTGTTAGAAAGCATTTCAGCAGGGTTCTTCGGTCCATTGTAATCCAGAGAGGAGCCTCGTAGCAGGAAATGATGTTTTTTCTCTATTGTTCAAGGACACAAGGGCCAGTCGGGACTATAATTCAGCATATACGCAGACTCCCTTTAAAAACAAGAAAACAAAAAGTCTTCCCTTGCTGTAGCCTTGCCTGTAGTGTTGACTAATATTACACAACCGCTAACATTACATAACACACAGGAAGTAAGAAAAAAAATCAGCAAACTGATGCTTAAAACTGAATAAACTGAATGAACTCAAGCCTCATGCATCGTTCCTCAACAGGAAACAGACTTTCTGGGATGTCACTCAGATTTCAGAGAATTTTAATTTTCAGTTTAATTTTCATCTCCTCCCCTCCAGCAGTTAAACATAATGAATCCTTCAACCTTTTTCCCTTTCACATCACAAAATGTGACTTTTCTCGAAACTTCTTAAGGCCGTTTCTTCTCCAAAAAACAAGGTTTTGAGTTATAGCTTTGAATAACGTGACAAAAGTCACAGCCAAGACTAACACTCCACAGATGAAACTAATCCCCACAAAACAATTTCCCAACATTGAGCAACATGTTTTTGTTTATTATGATGTTCTCAGTTGTGGTTGTTTAAATCAAGATTCAGTTGAAATGTCTGATTTCCCACAGATGTGTAAAGAAGTTTTTTTTTAATCAATGCTTAGCTATACAATCAACAAGGTAGATGACTGATAAAAATAAATAACACCTCCAATGACCTGGAGTAAACTATCATACACTGTAAATACTGCACACAAATTTATGAATTGATTTGACAGAAAGTTTTCAAAAAGTTAATAATTTTAAACTTGCATCTAGAAGTACCACAGCAACATCACTTTACTCTGTCTAAACACAAAAAGATACTTGTTGGATTTAAATATGAATAAAATCACTGATAGCAGATCTAGATACATTGCAAATTATTTATATCGATGATCTGATTTTTTTTTTCTCAGCGGTGGGTGTACTGAAGGAGGGCAGAAACAACTCTTCTCTTATATTTTTGAATTAATAAACATGCATTTTACTAATCAATCGATACTTAAAAAAAACACATGCGCACACAGCCCTTATTCTCACTAATTCAATTAAATGAGGTGCTGGTTTGATAAACACATGCACTTCCAACATTCTTTTTGTGAAACGTATGGTTAGACTTTCAGGATGAAAAAACTACCTGTAAAAAAGGATTCAATTTCGGGGTGGCTGTGGTGCAGCGGTAGCCCGGTCGACCACTGATCACAGCATTGCAGGTTCACTTCCCATCTTGGCTGATCCATGTCTTGAAGCATCTCTGAGGAAAACACTAAACCCCACACTGCCTCTAGTGGACATAGGTTGGCAGTGCAGCAGTGTTCGACAGCAGTTGCGGTGTGTAAATGGGACTGTGACTGTAAGTGATTTAAATAATAATAATAATAATAATATTACTAAAAATGACTTGCGTTCCTTTCACTAAAGAATGCTGCAAGAAATAGAGGGAGTTCTTTACAAACATCTGTAAAAATGTTAACTAAAACTTTATTTCACTTTGTTTTGGGTTTTTTGGGGGTTTGTACAAAAAGGGAGGGACAATAGAGGCAGGCTGAGTTTAGAACATGTGTAATGGAGACAAGGTTGGGCTTTGAGGTGCCTCAGTGTTTAGTGTTATTGCCATGCAGCAAGAAGGTTCAAATCCTGGCTGGGAGTTTTCTGTGCACATTTTTCTTGTGCGTGCATGGGTTTTCTCTGCACGCTCAAGCTTCTTCCCACAGTCCAAAAACCTGCTTGACTTTAAAAGTCCTTAGGTATGTACAGCATGAGAGTGTGTGGGCCTGCAGCAGACTGGCAACCTTAAACCTCACCTAAACCCAGCAGTGGCTGGATTGGTCACCCCGTGACCCCAAGTCACCTTGAAGATGGATGAAGCTGATTCTCATGATGGATGGATGAAAGGAGGAAGAGTTTACAAGCATTGGCATAAGAAAGTTGGGATCTGTATAAAGCATACATGACGGAGGCGTGTCTTGTGAGAGACAAGTGTGACGGAGGCTTGAATATGTACAGTTGCAACAAAAAAAGTATGTGAACCCTTTGGGAGTAACTCAATTTATGTACAAAATGGACACTTGTTCGCAACAAAAGAAACAATTGTGCGTCAGTTTGTTGTCATGAGAAAATAAAAACATTCTGTTGTGGATTAAAAGTTTCTGCAACCAATAAAACCCGTTTGAGTTATTATTACTGGATGCTGAGAACTGCTAATTACTATTTTCCTTTTAATTAGACACCTTTGTGTCAAAGGGGTTGTGTGATTTTAAAGTGTTTGAACATTTTAATTAAACATTTTAGGAAAATGGTGACATATTGTTTTTTAAACTGGATAATTAAAAAGCTGCTTAAGCATCAATTTAATGTTGTTGGATAAAATACAATTTGTTAGGTGTGAACATGAATCAACAAAACACTTCTGGAGTGTACTTGGTCAAAAAGCAATTTAATGGAAGTGGTTTAACTTGTTTGCTGTTGTATGTTTCTGTCGTTCCACCTTTATTTACTTGTTTACTGTGTTTTTTTAAAGCAAAGCCAGGAGATTAATACCTGCTGTGTTTAGTCTGCTCAAAGTGCTTTTGGTTTAATGGGGATTATAACAAATACCTGCTGTCAGCATTTGAATTCTTGCTACCAAAAGGTGTTCTTTGTCTTCTAACTTGTGTAATGATGAGAACTTGACAGAGGGCAGGTGTCTATTTAAAACTCAAGAGAACGATGCACTCATTGAGTCTTGAATTATTTGATTTTAAATTAAATATACAAAGTTAAATCAACTTTGCTGAAAGTATAATTTAAAGAAGACTCAATCTATTGCTCTGTCTAGTATCTTCTAATGATACTTACCATCTGGTTTCCTTCTCTTATTGTCATATTTTGATCTTTTGTAAAAGTGTTCCCAGTGGTCTTCTAATTATGATTATACCATTTTTTGTCTACACACACACACCAAAAAAAAGTTGTTTTCTAGGGCACAGTTTCTGCAGAATGGCAACATTTTATTTGAAATTTGCCTCTGAGTTGTGAGTAGACTGCTGGCATGGTGTAAGCCTACCCTGACTTCCCATCAACCCCTTTGTTTACACTCTCTCTCGCTAGCTTGGAACCCCTCACAAACCCAGCACAGCAATTGCAGTGCCACAAAAATATTAGAATCATCCAACCGTACAGTTTAGATCCAAATTCCAGCTCAGACAAGGAAAATGAAGATGTACATGGATCTGGTAATGCATCTTCATGGAGCGGAGCTGGGAGCTTGTAGCCCACTGATTTGATTGAAACGCCAAACTTTTTCCCAAATGTTTTTTTTTTTTTCGTCTGCTCCTGATTCACAACGATTTAAATGAGGAAAACCTTAAACCCAATTTTAAGCTAAAGTTTTTTTTTATATATATATATGTCCTTCATCATAAGAAAAATGCTACGAGAACATTTTAAAAACACCAAACCAGGATAATCAATGGAGAGAGTCTTTACCTTCCTTCCAGCAGAATTTAGTGAACTGTCTTAGAAAAGGCTGATTTAATTAATTAATATCAATAATTTATAAATGATGATTTTGTCAATCCTTTCATTATTTTTTTTACTTTTCTTTTTCTCTTATAAATAACGTTCATTATTTGCAATCTGGTTTTTTTTTCCATCTTTTTGCCATTCTGGTGAATTAACATATTTTGGATTTATTAGTCTTATTCCAGTAGTGAAAACAGTTATTATCTTTATATAGTTTTTTATCACTCTTTTTCTACTGCTAACAACATATACCAAGTTCTGGATAGTGCCTTGTGGTTTTGAGACAGGTGCAGACTTTATTTCAAACCATTTCAAAGGCTCTTCATGGACATAGACTCTTTTCTTTTGGGTCATTTATTGTACTGTAATGTAGTTTAACCCACACTGTGCTCATGCAGTTTCAGTGTCATCTTGTTATCACTTAGGCTGATTTAACATCAGCAGTTCATGCTTTAATGTGTCAACTGACCTTTTCTTACAAATTATTCCAAAAAAGGCCAGCTAACAAAAGTCTGCGATAAAAGTGTCAGAGGCAGCCGTGTTCACAGCCGCCTAAACCTGCACAGCCCCAGGTGTGTGGTCATGTTCACATGGTGATTAGTGAATCTATTTTTACTCATCACTGGTTTCATAAAGAGACAACTTGCTTTTGTTAATGTGATCTCATGGCCCAGGAGTCCAGCCGTACACTCAGAGGGATAAAGAGCTCATCTTTGCAATAGCCTCCAGTTAAAGGCCACCCTGAGATCTTCATTTATCCTCATTTCCAGAGACCTTTAGGTTCACTAACTCATTATCTATACTACTGTTGTTGGGAGCGCTGTTGTCAAACCTAGAGATAATGGACCCAACAATGGTGGAAATTCATAACACACAGAAGATAGATAAAAACCAATATTACGAGCATTTTACTAATCTATTGTTAACAATGGATCTATTAGGAAAACAATGACTTTCAGATTTGGTCAAAAATCCAGCTCATAGAGATTTTCTCCTAATTTAAGGACACTTAAACGATGTATCAAAGTTTTAAACTAATTCATGTTGGTCTGAGAGAAAAACAATAATGGTAATATCTCGTGTGTCATGAAGGTTGCATACACAACTTTTGGATGTGCACATTATGCATCTGACCTCTCGCAATTTTCATGAATAATGGTTAAAAACTTGATCTAAATAGCAGAAATGAAATAAACTTCAAACTTGTTTTTTATTTTAAATGATTTCACACTACCTTGTTTTCTCTTCTTGATAATTTTAAAGATTATTCAAATCTCTTAAAAGACAGATGAGAAAGTACTTTTATAGTTTGGGAGTTGAGTTTTGAGTCTTTGCTTAATAACACTTCAACTTCTAGAGTGAAAAAAAAAAAATAATGAAGGTGGTCTGATAAGTAAGAGAAATGGCTTTGTACATCAAAGCTCCAAGCAGTCCACCTTAAGTCATTGCACCTTAAGAAGGCTCAAATTTAAGTTGTGGAGATCTTTACTTAGAGGTACATTCTTTGTCAGAGGTAGCCTGGCTCTCAATGATAGAACTTCTAACGCCTGCAGGCAACGTCCACTTTTATGTTTTATCTGTCTTGAGAAATTGTAGCAGTCTGGAAGGTGATGGCTGCTCTGAATCTAAAGAGTTCAGACGTGTGTTTGAGGATCTGCACCGTTCCCTTAAAGCAGAGCAGGCAGGGCTTATAAAACCCTTAAAAAATAGCTAATTTTTATTTTCAGAAAACTTTCAGTAAGCCGGTTGTCATTATCCAACACTAAAATTAGGAAATTCTTAAAATATTTGTCATTTTGTCTTAATGAAGCTTTACTATAATAGCAAAAAAACTTTGTAACTGAAATTGTAATTTGAATACTGATGATTATGGACAACATATATTAGGATATTGTAAGAATAGATTTATGAAGAAAAAGAGATGCTGTTCCTATTGATGGTATAAATGTTTAACATGTTTGACAACAAAAAGGTTTAAACTTCAGTAAAAAAAATCATAATAAAAATGTTGTTAGACTTCATGGTAAAATTAACAACGTGCCTATCATGTCCAAACAGTGATGAAGGCAAAGCTTGACACAACAGTGTCGGATTTGTCTTTTTTCTTTTTTAATCAAACAAAATAATGAAGTAACTAGACTTGGTATATCATACAAGCTCTAAGTCTTGTACACTCCACTGTAAACTATAAAAACATGTAGGAGGGTCAGCACTAGAGACTCGTGGAAAAATGATTTATACTGTATATGTTAATATATGTTTGTTCACGCAGGTGTTCTGCATCTGATCCATCCATACTTGTGTGAATACATTAGACCAAGAGCAGCTGGACAGTATTATTAACATTCTTAAGAATCCTTTATTGACTGTACCAAATATTTGAGCAGAAGCTGGAAAAGTGACATGTCAGTACTCTGACCCCACAAGTTGGAATAATTCACAGAAGAACGAGACATAAAAAAACCAGAAATAAGTGCATTCTAACTTTTGCTCCAAAAAAATAGTGAGGATAATTATTCGTATCTAAATAAAAGGAAGAATTAACTGAGTTTGTATGAGTTTTGTCAGTTCAGTATATTTTTGCAGCAATAAAATTAGCAAGTTGGACACAGACGCTAGTTTATGTTTTTAAAAGTGGTGGAATTGATTCATTTTCTTTTTTTCTTTGCAAGACATAAAGTAAAGAATTAATTTAATAATATGGCGGCCGATTATCAGAGCAGAGCAGCTGCTGAGGAGAGGAACCAGCTCCTCCTGATAAAACAGGCTCTCAAACTAAGCTAAGCTAAAGCTAAAGCTCGGATGGATTCGTACAAGCTTTAAGTGAAGCAGAACTGCTAATGAAATCTGTAACTTGTAAAACTCGTTTAATTGTGATGTTGTTTAATGTTTTATAGTAGTTGGTCCCGCTGTCTGGGCCAGGACTTCTTTGAAAAATAGTAGTAAAGACTTTTTAAAGGTTAGTAAAAAATAAATAAAGAGTTGTGAATTGAATGATCTTCACAGCTCAATTGAGAATGACACTTGGATTGACACTGTAAAAAAATGACAATTTTAAGGTCTAAATTGTTAATAAAAGTAACGATTTTGTTTTATTATTTAGCAACAAACTTTTAAATAATTTATGATGCATTTGCTGCAAAAAAGGTTCAAAATAATCATCGAACAAATAATTGCATATTATAGTTTGAATAAAATTGTGTTCTTTCCTTAACTTTCTTATATTTTGAAATAATGTTATAAATAGCAGCTTCGTGAACTTTAATTAACATATGTTATTATTGTGACTTATAGTGTCCCACTGAGTTGAATTTGTCATATTTTTTAGTGTATTATCCAGAAAAAGTATGTTTTTCTAACACCCAGGATTTTTAGTTAGATATCACAGTTCATTGTAACGTTGTCATGCATCTTTGTTGTGTGAGCCAAGCAAATGGGCTAAAATGGGCAGGACGACTTTTCGCTGCTTTGAACATTGCCCACTGTTGGGCTTAGAGGAGCACAAATTTGATTGTCAGGCTGCCTGTCCCTCAAAAGATGCTTTGAGAGCGGCAAGCCGGTGGGATGACAGCGAGGCAGCTGTCCGTGTAATCTGCTTCCAGCCTATTTTCTTCACAGCTGTTCATTTACTCACACTGTATGGTGATTGCCATTAGCAGACTACCTGCCACGTGCAAAAGCCATCAGCCACATTGAAGGCGAACGCTCACGGCAACGTGCCGCCTCTAAAAGTCTGCCAGCAGCATTTCCTGCGGCTGATGGAACACCGCGTTACCACGTTTGGAAGATTGCATGACCTGCGTGGGACACCATCAGATTTAGACAGGATTAAGATAGTAAAATGTGTTTTAAGTCAGTCAGAGTAAATAATATTTGTTTATTTATTAAAAGACAGCGATCTCAAAATAATGATGTGCATGACCTTACCATGTAATAGACGGGTCACCAGAATGCTTTAATACATGTTTTACCAGATGTACTCTGTCTGCATCAGAGAAGTATCAGGCTGTTCTGGGAGTATTTTTTGTCTACGAATGCCCTGCCCTGACAGTTTGTCCTAGTTTCAAAGAGTACCGACAGTCTGAAGGTCCCTGAAAAAAAAAAAAATAGTTTTAAATTTGCCAAAGGCCAAACACTGAGAATAGATGGATGTTTTGCTGTCAGAGAGCCGACTCCAGCCCGTTCACTGAAGGATTTTTTATTTCCTTTTATGTGCAAAGTAGCTGTTCATTCCCAAAATCCTGCAGTAGTTGATCACTGCCTTTGCTGCCCAGATCACTGTGTTTGGTCAAGTTAAGCATTTCAACTTTGTTCTTATGAGAGCCAAAAAAGGGTATGAATTCAATCAAGACATGCTATAACCATATTGTTTAACTAGAACACTTTCATGAGAAGAACAACACTTCTGAAAAATCGTACTGAATACATATAGGTGGAATGCAAAGAAACAGCGTTTTTCAAGGTTTAACAGAACCTCTTGTCTCTTTAAGAAAAGAGCTCAGCTTGCGTTTGCAGGAAATACTCTTGTGAAAAAGACAAAATCAAAGTTTTTTTTCCACATTTCACAGTCGACATTAGATAAATTAAAAAAAATTAAAAAAACAAATATTTTAGAAATTGTCAGAATTTAAAAAGATGGTCACAACATGCAACCATGGTTACTTAAATTATAATAATTTAATTTCCTATAGATAGATATAAAACCTAAATGTCACTATATCACTGCCTTCAATTGGTTTAATAGAATCCTTTTTTTTATTTGTGCTCCCACACAAAATATTACCTCTTGCATGCTTTTGCAATGTAATGAAACGCTGTGACAATAATCAGGAGTTGGCTAGTTTTAGACTGTTTAGTTTAGCCTTCTCATTTTTCCTTTTGTGCACACCTGCAAGTGTTGGACATGGCTAAAAGCCTGTCTGTGTTTAGAGCTCTCTGAAGCTGGAGAGTGTAAGAGTGCACAACTTGTGTTAATGTCGGTTTTTAATCAAATATTGATTTTAGAACGGAGTGAAGTCCTTATTTTCTGGGGTAAATCAATGTGCCTTCATACTTGCCATCAAAAATACCATTAAACATATAAAGACCTTATTTTTGATCTACTTGAAAAGCATTCCCAGTGGTCTTTTAATTATAATTATGCTGTTTTTAGGCAAAAAAAACAACAAAAACTGTCATTTTATAGGACATAGTTTCTGCTGAGTGGCAGAAGTTGATTAGAAAGAGTTGTGGGAGGGACTGTTGTTGTGATGCAACCCCACGCCCTCTTCCCATCACCCTCTTACCCCCCCAACCTAATGAAGACGTTCATGGATCTATTCTTCTTCAGAATGGAGATGAGCAGGGAGCTTTAAAGTTTCTATGTCACAACTATAATCTTTGTCAAACTGCATTGTTTGCCGTCTGCTTCTGATTTTCATTGATTTGCATAAAGACATTTTAAAATACAATTTTGAGCTTAGTTTTCTTATGTGAACTCTATCACCAGAAGAAGGGCACAAGAACATGTTAAAAAGACAAAAAAGAAAAAAAAAACACAAAAAAAACCCCAGAATGTTTATCAGGATGGGCCTTTAAACTGTTTTGTTGACAGATGTTTTGTGCATAATGCTTGTATGCTGTGCCGATAGTTATGATTGCCTTACCTTAACTCTTGTGCAGGACAACATTTAGCCTGGTGGTCAGAACAGAAATTCTTCATGAAATGAATTCACCAAGTTGTAAAAAACACTTTGGCTGAAAACTTTTAGCTTGATGTAATCAACATGTGAGCGAACCAATCAAAGGCCTGCATTGGCATAGAATTTCAAGGTCATTTTTTCTGGAAGTTTTCTTTTCTCTCGTTTTAAGCAGAAGAGTCATTTCTCCAACCCTCACTGATATTACTGAAAGGAAAATTTTAAACTGAAGGGAACATTTAAATTGACTTGGTGAAAGGAAGACGTGTTAAAGTCAAATTATCAGTTAAACTCAGACTGTCTCTAGAACATTACTTTACTAGCTTCATGTCTACAGATATGTTTCTAAATTGTGAAGAAAAAGTCTGATTTTTTTTTTTTTTTTTGCATAGATGATGCAGATTTAATTCTATTCAATGATTAACAACCCCCCATTTTGAGGTTATTTATTTATTTTAAAATAGCATTATTAAAAAAGTATAAAATGTGAAATTTTGTATTTTAAAATTTGAGGTCTTAATAAAGAAAAGTTTACATTGCAAAAAAAACTTGTTTTCAAAAACGGATTTTTTTGCATTTATTTTGTAAATTTTTTTTCTAGGATTGAGTAACACTTTGTTGTGTTAATTATTTTTAAATATTGCTATTAAATTTGAAATTCTGTATTTTTTAAAATTTGAGTTCTACATAAAGAAAACTTAATACAACCATTAATTTTCTTAAAAGAACCTAAAAGTTTTGTCCCAAAATTAGAAAGATGCAGAATTAAACCTTCATTCCTCCTTTAACCTAGTTTACTTCAAATCAGATTGAACACATTAATATATTAAAAACCATTGTGTTCCCTTTTCAAAGTGTTTACTGGAATCTCTAGACTGTTGGATATGGTTATACCTGTAATATATAGTCATTCGAGGAACCTGGAAAAACAGCAGCACTAGATTCCATAGTTTACTATTGCGTCCTGCTTCTGTGTATTACAGATGTAAAAACTGCCTACAGAACTTCCCTATACTGTATCTCTTCATTTACACGTGACATTCTATTTTTTTATTTCTTTTTTTGTTTTTGCTGTAAAAATCTGCTCCAACATTTTCATTTCTGAATGATCGTTTTGTGTCATGAATCAACATGCATGCTCCAGTTGAAACCAATTGTCTCCAGGTTGCATCGTCTACATTTTGATTAAAGACTTCCACGGTTTATCACGACATTCTTGGAAGGAAAGAAATAAGAAAAAAAATTAGAAAGTGTGGGATGCTTTTTCACAGCTCTGCAGGAGTGACGTGACACTGAACTCACGTGTGCTTTTCATTCTCTGAATGGGGAAAATATGTAGGCCACAGGAGGGAGGGATGGAGGACGGGAATGGCAGTGAATGGATGGGATGAGGGAGTGAAAGTGCTGCTTTGTCCGCTCTCCCGTCAGCCTCCATTGTGGTGGACAAAAAGAAACTTATGTGGAAATGACAGACTGTAATGACTTCTGTGTAACCTTTTTTTGTATTTGATCACTCTGTGTGTTCAGCTGCTCACCTCCTGTCTTCCATGTTTTACATACGATGTCGAAAGAGCAACAGCCCGTCTTTGTGCTTTCTACGTATGAATAAGAAAATCTGAACAAGATTAAATGCCCCCACACCGCCTCCTGAGTACATCAATAAGGAGCATAAGATCAAGTGAGTTTTGAGGGTATTACTTTAATATCAAACGCATCAGCAATAATATAAAAGATATTATGAATGCGTTTGTTGCTGAACCATTTATTAGAAAAACTGTGAAAATGTGATCTCATCTGAGATGCATCTCAGCTGTTTTACCTTAAAAGCTATGTTCAACAAAAATTTCTGAAAAACTGCAATGTTTTTTCACAGTTAAAGCCTGAAAAGCTCCTGAAGTTTTTTAAGACCGCTCTTGCATGTTTTCAAAGACCAAAGACAGGATTCAGGTAATCAGCAGTATGGGCGAAGGGTGACAGGAAGTGCATGGAAGCTGGACAAGCTGGCAAAACATCATATAAACAGACAACCATAGTAGTAAAATATATTAAAGAGTTGACAAAACTTGAGACTTCTGTCAAATTGTTTCAGAAGAGACCAGTACCATGACATACTAAAGTTTTATTTAGTCAACATGTAGGGTACTGAGGAGTTCAGATACTTTCACAAACTAAAATAATTTAACAAAACATAAATGATCTTTTCATTTATTGAATTAGTGTGCTTTGATTCTTTTCATAATTCTCTAATTTACTAAAGTAAGCCCTTTAAAATTGTAAATTGGCATATGTCAATAATTGGGAATTTTAACTGCCTTGTTATTCCACATCTCTTTTTTATATTATATTGTATATTTTAAAAACTGTTTTCTAGCAGAGTGGCATTGTCAATCATTAAAAGTAGGAGTGGCCTGAACTACAAGAACACCTGCTCATTGCTCGGTGGCCGAGGAAGTCAAACAGAGTATCAGATTGAATTCCTGCAGCTGTGCTCACTGTACCTGATCAAATATACAGATAATCCATCAGCAGATGCTATTTTCAGTTGTTTGCATCACATTTCAAAAAGTGTTGCTGAAATATCCACGGGCAGATGCTCCTTGAATATGATTGGATGGTAAAGGAATCAGCCAATGAGCATTTAGACCCCACCCACCTCTTTGATTAGCAGGCAAGAGAACAGAGAATAGTAATGTGAAATTGAAAGAGAAATTTGGATTTTTCCTTTTTTTTCATTTTTTTTAGAGTAAGATTTGTGGATAAAAAACAAGTTTAAAAATAATTTTGAACGTTAAATATTAATATGTTAAATACACTTTTAGAATAGTGAGCAAATATTTGTGAAGCACAATGAGATCTATTCCAAGAACTTTGCCAATTAAAAAAAAAAGAGATCATTGGATTGTTTGAATTCATATTATTTCACTTATTTATTCAGTTTGGAACATTTCTAAGACCCCAAAATCAATTTAAATGACATATTTAAGTACTTGTTGATTGTTTTGATTTATTATCTATTTATTTTTCAATATTAGACATTTTAGAGCTTTATCAACCAGTAGTAGATTTTTTGATAATGATAAAATACATTTATCTAACAAAATGTTGGGATAGAAACACTGCAGTAAAATAATCAAATTACATTTCCTAAAGAAAGTAAATGGTAAACTTAAAAAAAAAAAATTCAACGCAAATCATTCTGTTTACAGCAGGGATTGTAAACAGAGCAATAAATGATAATGGTTATATATTAATTATAAAACAAAGAGGTGGTTTTGGTTCCAGCTGGGTCGTGCAGCCCTGATAATGAGCTGCTTTTACCCTCAGACATTTTCCAGATCATTTTACTGAGGTTGGGTGGTTCACTTTTTGTAAAACCCTCATGACTATGCAGTGCTGTGCGAACCGTAAATTCAATAACGTTTGACCTTAAGGGCATTTATCCCCTCAGCAGTCCCACTAAGGCCAAGCCAAAGACAGAGAATGAATAGTGCAGCTAAGTGGGGCAGCCTGACATTAACTGACCCGAGGATGACCACTCTGGTGACGTCCGTTCAATAATTCTCACAGATGTGTGGCCAGCTTAAAGAGGCTGACAAACCGTGCAGTGTGTGAATAGGCAAAGGCAGTATTTATTACCTTGGCCTGCTTTACGTTGCTACATTTTTGCAATGGAAATGTGTGATTCAAGGACGCTCCAGAATATCTTGTTAGTCTACATCCATGGAAAAACAGTTGCATGGTGCTGATGAATTTAACATTTTTTTTTCCTCATCGCCCTTTTGTTTACCACTAACAACATCATTATTACTGTTTTCACCTTGCTAGAGTTGCTGATGGTGGGGGTGTTTGTGTGCATGTGTGAGTGCTAAAGCCACTGCTGACTCCACAAAGACAGTTTAGAGCAGGGGTGTCAAGCTCCAAAACACACCTTAGCGCGCAGGCCGAACAGGATAAACATTTATTGAACACACTAAACCTAATTTTTTTAACGTTGTTTTTAATACGTAACTTTTTAACATAACTATGAATGAACATAATTATGAAAACGTTAATGAATCTATTTGTCTGCATTGGAATCGTTGTGGAGTCCCCAAGCTTTTTCAAACCGCAGGTTTTAATCTGCTCCTAGTTTCCAGTTTTAGTCTTAAATTAGTTTATAAATGTCCTCCATTATGGGAAAAATGCTCTATTGGAGTGGGTCTTTAAAGATATATGCTGTACATGCCCCAAGTGGCATAAAATACAAATAAAAACTTGAGATAGAAAATAAAAATGTGATCCAAAGGGTTTTCAGAAAATTGAAGTCTCACATATGTTAAAGCAGATATGCGCTGGTTCAAATCCCAGCTAGGATCTTTCACCTGCATGTTCATCCCATGCAAGCCTTGGTTTTCTCCAGGATCTCTTGCTTCCTCACACTGTTCAAAAACATACTCTATAGGTTAATCGGTGTCTATATTACCCCTATATATGTGCACTTGAGTGTTTGGCCCTCTTATGGACTCACGACCTGTTCAGGGTGCATCCCGCTTTTTCCCCACAGTAACTGGGTTATCTCCTGCAGCCTTGTGATCCTAAAAGGGATTCAGCGGGTTCTGATGGATGGTTGGATGGGTGGATAGATGGGCTATTATCTATTTTGTGACCCCTTTAGTTTATGGCTTTGCCATGTTTGATGGTTTTCTTTTTAAATTAATATTAATGATTTAGTAAACTTTCACTTTCTTCCACGAGCCAGTATTTTGGTTCTTGGGTTCAGAGAGAAATGGGCCAGAAAAATTTAGTTATGCATATCTTTGTTATGCAAGATGATCCATTTTAGTTCCTGCAAAAAGTCTCTTTCAAACTTTTTCTTCAATTTGTGGTCTTGTCATCCTTAACTGTTGTATTGGAACAAACAAATTAACATTTTTCTTTTGTTATTGTATTTTTTCTTTCTTGTAAAAAGAAAATTATGACTAAAAAAAATATAAAAGTCTGGCTGATTATTACATTATAAATGTCGATCTGTTTCCATGGAAAATATCACACCTATAAATTTTGTAAATAATAATAATAATAAATTTTATTTATCAGGCGCCTTTCACGGAACTCAAGGTCACCGAACAAGGATAAAAGCACAAATATAAAAATATAAAAACACTGCTGCTAATTTAAGCTTAAGAAATAAATAAATAAAGAGATGTATTGCAGTCATGAGGAGTAGGCCATAAATTAAATAAAATTGCAAAAAAGAAAAATGTGCTTTTTTAAAACTTGACAAAGACACAACATTCTCCATTGTCATTTGTGCAGTATAAAATGACTCAGAAATTGAGTCGGAAAATATAATTTCAATACATCTCTAGCGGAAGTCCTCCTTGTGTGCATCTGTAGCTGAAGCGTTGATTAAGGTTAAACGCACTTTTACAAAAGTTTTCTTTGGATCTCCGGTCTCTGCCAAGCAAAGAAAAAAGCAGCTTTTTATGAGTCATCCTTCATGAGCGGAAATTCAGCTTTGTGCTGCTGACCCTCTCTACAGATGTTTCCTCTCTCTGTTGTTGTTGTTGTTCCACTTCAGGAGCCTCTTGTGAGATGCCATCATCTACATATACCTGTATATGGTTACAAAATGTGCACAAACTACATAAATGTGATCATATTTTCAAGTTTAATAGATTCATGGAACAGAGTCTTGTGATGAAACAGCTTGCGTGCACGTGGTTTGCAGAATCCAAATATGGGTCTCCCTGGAGAAGCCATGTTGCTGTCCTCTTACCTCACCTTACCTCCATCTTCCATCTTTAATCAGGTGGAAGCTGCATGCAGATGGAGGGTGGTCTCAGGACAAACTGGGTTGCAGCAAGCAAATCAGATATTAAACCAAGAGCCTGTCTCCGTGAAGGTAAATATACACCAGCTTTAAGTATTTATAGGAGTGATGAACGAGTTTCTTCAGCAGCAGTCAGACCACAGGAGCATGCTTCTCCAAAGATAGGATACTCCAGCTGTGTCTAATGAGGTGTCCTGATTTCCACCCAAAATAGAAAAGGGGGCACTTCAAAAGACTCCACAAATATGTGCAAATTACTAAGGACCTGAGGATATTTTCTTGTAACTTGGTTTTCCAAATTCCTAGTATTTAGCTTTTTTGTTTTTTTTTGTATGAGTGCCTCAGAAAAATCTAGAATACTTATAAATTAATGATCAAATAAAGTTAATGGATTCCTGATGATTTTTTAAGGGATTTTGCAAATGGCTTTTAGGCATAAAAAAGAAAAACTAAATTTTTGGAAGAAGCTATCATTTTTTTAAAAGATCCTCAAGATATTAAAACTGATATATTTGTGAATATTATTTAAAGATTGATGTCATAAAGCAAAATATTTGTAGATTAAGGCTGCGGATGAATTATAAAATGTTTGACTGAAAGACAGTTAAAGCTGGGCTCTTAAGCAAGGGTGACAACACCAAGCTAATATTAGCGGCGCAACAAAATAGGCGAGCAATACTGGAGCTACCTACAGTTTAGAACCAGATGCTAGCACAAACGGGGATGTAAATAGATTTGCTTTTCAGCAATTTAAATAAAGAAATACTCAAATACAATTTTGATCTTAATTTTCTTAATAAGAAAAATGCTACATGAACATGTTAAAAATCAACAAAAGCACAATTTTCATCTCGGTGGATCTTTAAGAACTTGGAGAAGGTCTGCAAACACAGAATGATTTTTTTTCTTTTTTCTTTTTTTTTTTTACCACTGATGACTTTGATATTTTACTACTGCCTTTATTTATTTATCTATTTCCATATATGCTGTTCTATTTACATTGGGGCTTATTTTTTTTAAATACTTTTTCACTAGTTACTGCTTTTTATTATTCTAATGATATTATACCATTATTAATCTACATTTTCTATATTTGATGTACGTTTAGTACAGATTGCTGTAATTGGCTAATAAACATTTTTATTTGCCAAAGATATCATGTGTTTTACTATACACTTAATTAACAAAAAATTTATTGCAAAATTATTCTGTAATAAAACATTTTAACAAAAAAGTGTTGGTATTGATATCGCCGATACTAGCCCTGTGATTACTTGGTATTGGATCAATATCCAAATTCCCAATATTGTCCATCCCTACTGGCTGCTCAGATGTTTACTGTGACTTTCGCACTTCCCACTTGTTTTTGTGGAATGGGAGGGGCTGTTTCTCAGAGAGCAGGGTTTTAGAGGAATACTGACATGCATGAATGGATCAAAATGTCGCTTTGGATTTTTTTTTTTTGTGAGGAATTAACATTACGATACACCTCAAAGCTCAAATAAGTTGATTTTGCATGATGCAGGCCCTTTAATACCCTAACTTCTCCTTAACTCCTACACAATGTAACTCTGTCACTAGTGTTTTTCAAGTTAAAATAAGATTAGTAACTTAGAATAATTAACCAATGTCTGAAACGTCTGAGGTTGAGTGTTCGACCTCTGATTGGTAGATTGCAGGATCAGTTCCTGCCTTGATCCCACCCATGTGTTGAAGTGCTTTAGGCAAGACACTGAACCCTGTATTGCTCCTAATGGTTGTAGGCTGCCTCCAGTGTTCTGCAGCAGAGTCACCATCAGTGTGTGAATGTGTGTGTGCATGGAACTGTGACTGTAAAGCCCTTTGAGCTTTAAAGCAAGGTAGAAAGGTGCTTACATACTAAATAAATACTATTTACCATATTTCCAACGATCTTCCACCATCGTGACCATCAAACTCAAAAGTAAAATGTTTTACTCTGAAATGTCGATCACATGCTGTTCACAATAATTAGTCATTTCACGTATTTTATCTCCTGATCAGATTAACCTTGGTTTACAAGTAATAGGTTTGTTATTTTTAAATGTCTCTGTTTTCTCAGCTTCTTCACAAAACTTCATGCTTAGGAACTTCTGGGAATCATCAAATCAATAAAGAAGCGTGCTGCCCTGTTTTCGTGAGAGCTGACAAAAGCTGCAGCATGTTTCTTGAAAAGGATGAGGTTAAGCTGGAGCTTGGATGTGCTTTAAAAAAAAAAAACTAAACTAAATAAACGCACTTGTTGCAAGAGTATTGAGAAGACAAACATTTCCTGGCAGAGAGGAGTCGGATGCAGACAGACTGAAGATCAACATCAGCTTAAGGGCAGAGGCAGCTGAATGTAATGAAACGGCATCACATCCTGGCATCTTTCACGCTGTAGCAGGAGAAGGCTCAGTCACACTGAGTGTTCCTTTGCAGGTTTGTTTTGTTGTGTGAATTTGAACTTCACTCACTGTATTGAAAACAGTTCAACTGAAGCTGTCTTGTCCTTCTCATGTTCTTATCAAATTAAAGAGTTTTTATACTAAAGGTATCAACAGACGTTTACACAACCAAACTCCATGAAGGATTCATTTATTTAAGAAAAAACTATTTGTCAAAAAAAAGCATTTAAAAAGAAGACACTGATCAAGCACAGTGCTTTAAAATGTGACATTTTAGACCAAATGAACTGTACATGGTTATAACATGCAGGAGTCATAAACACGGCACGTTTGCTTCTTTAAGTCTCAGTCACACTGATTGCAGTTCAAGATCAGATTTAAGAGCAAACAATCTGCTTTGGTGGTGTTTGTCCAGCAAGCCATTTATCAGTTTACACGTGATGTACTCTGACAAACAGGAAGCAATCACACCTCTTTAAAATATCTGGTCATTTTTAGAAAATGTGCAGACAAAAGAACACAAAATCATCTTCAGTTTTTTTTTATTCTCCAACTGCAAAATCTACATGAAAAGAAAATGGACATCTAATTTTATACAGTGCCAAATATATATATTTGTACTTCACTGCAGTTAGACCCACTCCAATGAAAATTATGACTTTTTTTGTTTGTTTTTTATATGATGGAAGACATAAAGAAAATTAGGCTTGCATTTCTGAGTTTTTTTAAATGGAGAATCAGAAGCAGAGGATACAATGCAGTTTGAAAAGGTTTTCTGTTGTTTACACTAAATTATCAAAAGTATTCACTCACCTGCATTGACTTATTTGAACTGAAGTGTCCTCCCATTCATTAACACATAGAGTTCAATACGATGTTGGTCCACCTTTTGCAGCTATTGCAGCTTCAACTCTTCTGGGAAGGCTGTCCACAAGGTTGAGGAGTGTGTTTATAGAATTTTTTTTTATAGAAAAGTGCATTGGTCAGGTCACACACTGATGTTGGTGGAGAAGGCCTGGCTCTCAGGTCTTGCTCATCCACACCAGACTCTGTCCTCCATGTCTTTATCGACCTTGCTTTTCACACTGGGTCACAGTCATGATGGAAGATGAAGGGGTCGCTCCAAACTGGAATTGTCCAAAATGTTTTGGTATCCTGAAGCATTCAACGTTCCTTCCACTGGAACTAAGAGGCCAGGTCCAACTCCTGAAAACCAGCCCACACCATCCACCAAATTTCACACTTGGCACAATGTAGTCTGATATGCACCGTTCTCCTGGAAACCTCCAAACCCAGACTGGTCCATCAGATTGGAAAAGTGTGATTCATGACTCCAGAGAAGGCGTTTCCACTGCTCTAGAGTCTAGTCGTGGCGTGCTTTACACCTCTGCATCGATACTTTGCATTACACTTGGTGATGTGTGGCTTGGATAGGAACCCATTCAAACTCTCTGCGTATGCCACTTCTATGGGTCAGAAGAAGTTCTGAGCTCTGAAGCAACTGATTGTATAGAATGTCAGCAATCTCTTTGGACTATGAGCTTCAGCATCCACTGCCCCTTCTCTGTCAGTTTACCACTTCATGGTTGAGTTGCTGTTATTCCAAAACTCTTCCATTTTGTTATGACAGAGCTAACAGCCGACTGTGGAATATTTTGGAGCGAGGACATTTCAAGTCTGGATTTTTTGCACAGGGGGCATCCTATGACAGTGCAACACTGGAATTCACTGACCTCCTGAGAGCGGAACATTCTTTCACTGATGTTAGTAAAACATTTGCACACCTGAGCGCTTGATTTTATACAGCTGTGGCTAGACCAAGTGATTAGGTTACCTGATTCTGATCATTTGGATGGGTGAGCCAATACTTTTGGACACTTCTAGAATCCAGTTTGGGAGCTCAAAAAAAAAAAAAAAAGTTGTTTATCCACCACATGTAGTGCACAGTGGGGAATATTCATAAATTATTAGAGGACTGGGTGCTGCAAGCATAAATTCAAGTGTTGTGTTTTATGTTTGTGTATTGTTGTGTATGTGTGTAAGTGTCTTACATAACTGGTATTTTGCAGAACATGACCCCGGGGCTCTGTGGTATAACCCCAAGCAAAGAGTCACTGAGACTAACCAGCACAGCATGTTACTCTCTGTGCTGCAAGTGGACAGCTGTGACAGCCTGAATTAAAACGGACGAGCGCTCATTCATAGCACTTCCTCCACCCTCAACCTAACCTGCACCCTGGAGGCGGATGCAGCTGAAAGTTTAGAGAAGTGGTTAGTTTACAGTTAAGAGTCTTTCAATGCATTGCAAGAACATGACAATAAATGTTTCATACTTATCATTTGTCTACAGGGTTTGAATATTTAAGTTGCCTTTTCAGTGCAGGAATATGTTTTCTATTTTTATAAAGCAAACAACCTAAAATAGATAATAAATAAAATACAATTAAAAAAAAAAAAAACTAAAAACCCATGAAAATAAATTCTGTTCCTTCTCTTAACTTTAAATTACATTCTGACCGAACATTGTGTGAATGTTCCACAGCATTCCCACAACTATAGAACCATCCCTGATTCCAGATGGGCCAAAACCTTTTGTTAGCGACAGGTTCAAAGAGTCGGACCCTCTCATTCATGGACAACATGACCATTGTTTTGGGTGCCAAAGCAGACTTTAGGGTTAGAATTAGAGTTAGAATAATAATGTTCTTCCCTAAAGATTATTTTTGATTTGTAACATTTGAAAGCCTCAATATTAATGGCAGCTATAAAAACTGGTAGATCAGGGATACTTGTTCGTATTCACAAATACCAAGGTTTGTGATAAACAAATGGATCTTCTGTTGTCTATTTTTGCAGGCACTAAAAATCATTTCTGTTTATCTTAACAATTTAAAGCTTTTCTTTAATGCTTCACTTCTAAAAAGGCTTTTGAAGCTGACGTTGTTTACATTACAACAGGCCTCGAAGTGTTATTCATAAAATCAGCAACGCAAAAAGCACTTTATGTAAACGATAAACGGTCCTCGGATGAGCTGTGCGACCGCTGTTCATTCTGACAGCGCCGTGTTCTCCGTGACTTGATGTAATTCGTCTCCATTAAACCCCTGACTCTTGTTTATAACTTTGCATGATTCAATATAGAAGACAGTTGTAATCTCCCGATCATGAGCTCTGTGCTCTTTTCTCTTCGTTAATACAATAAAGTCTAAATCTGGACACATGGAGAAAAAAGACTTTGTAATTCTGTTATTTCATTACTGTCTGCGGATCTGGATTTTTCAAAGAACTGTTTAAATACTGACATCCTATTGATCTGCGATGTGTGTGTACCCTGTGTGTGTTTGTACTGCACTTTCAAGTTTTGGTTTACATCGCAAAATGAACAGAGTAGTGATACTTTTAAGAGCTTTTTCGTATATGGATTGAAGATCAATAAATGACTGCTGCTGCTGTAGTATGACTGTGATTTTACTGAGTGGATTCACTCAGGCTTATTTATTTATTCTTGTTTTTCTCTTTGTAGTTCTCTGATTTGGGCTCAGTTTAACTTTAAAAAAAAAGATGTAGCTATTTTCTCTCTCAGTATTTTTCCATTGTTTATCTTGTGCTTTGATATCATACAGATGTGTGCTGAAATGAACTCAGACGACCGAGGTGGCCACCATTGCTCCAGGAATGTCTCAAAGAGGCTTGTGTACAGTTCAAGTCTAAGCTAACGTTTTTATGTCCGTTTCTGATGCCAAGCCATTTGATAATCCAGTTTTCTCACATACATACTGTAGCTGCAGGCTGTGACCTTTTCCTCCGCCCTGAAAGTTAAGCAGTAAATTCATAATCCTTGCTAATCCCTAAATTAGAAAGAAAAAAAAAAAAGAAAATAAGGTTTAAACTGTTTGTTGTTTTTCTACTTTATTTCTGTGGAGAAATCCTTTCCATTCATTAATTCTTGTGAACTCGTATGCAGGTTGTGTGAGGAAAAACCTCGGATAATAAATCTAACCACACGGAGAATAAAAGGTTTTGAACTGGAGGGTGTTTTTAAAATGGTTGTAAAGTTTAACTGTTTTGGACTGAAGTGAGTTGGCACTTGCATGTTAGCTCGCAGTTGTGTTGTGAACCAGCCTGACTTTCATCAGACTGACCTCAAACAGGAAGTGCAACCTGTGGTCTCCTTCCAAATGAAGTGCTAAAGCTAAACAGATTAAATGTATATTTTCTGGGGGAGCAGCAGCTCCACTCAGAGCCCTCATTTAGCTGTCTAGTATTGAATATGGAAACACATCTGATTAATACTGAATCCTGTCTTTGGCTGGACTTATTTTGTTTTAAGGGTTAGTGTAGGAGCCATAAGAGTGGCACAGGTGCAGCTTAGCGGCGTCTGCCTATTGTGGGTGTGTCACTGTCGGCGCACGCGTCACCGAGTTGTGAAAGGTGCTCACTAATCACCTGTGGAGTTGGATGGATGAGGAAGTGGGGTGAACCCGTGGCTGTCATATAATTTGTTGACCGCGTTAAATTGAATAGAAAAAGTCTGTCATAGCTGAAGTGTTCGTTTTTTTTGTTTTACGTTTGGACTGTATGGACTGGAAACCTGCAGATAAAGACAATAAACGCATCGCAGCAGACGGACGCTTTGGAGTTTCTTTGCTGGAACGCGCGTCAGACATAGGAAGCCAGAGTTTAGCCCACGGCGGCCCTCAACTCAGTTTTGGCCGCGACAAAAACGTCAACAAATTATGACTGTCGGAGACGCCGAATTGTTGGAGCAATAACCTGGATTGCCTGGATTATAAAATCGCTTCGGAGGATTCGTCTACGGAACGTTGAGGACACTACTGGATTGCAGCGGCGCACTACGTTCACTCGGAAACAAGTTGGTACGGCGTTCATTCATAAAATCGTTGGACATGAGGTATGGAAGCACACACGACATGCGTATGCGCCTGAAGATGGACATTTAGCGAAAGCTCATTCGTCAAGTTTAAACAATGGAGCAAGACAATTCTTCCTGTGGTACTAATGTCAAAGATGAAAAAAGACAGCCTAAACTTACTATTAAAGCTTTGGAAAATAAGATTGAAAAACTTCAAAAAGAGAAAGCAAGACGTCAAAGAAAAATCAATGAAATTAAATCTGTCATAAGAAATATCAGAGGATTAATGCAAACTCAAGACAATGTCAAGACTGTTCAGTTGCATTCTAGTAATTTAAAGACATTAGTTGAAGATGTAACTCGGCTTCATGAATCTGTCATCCCTTTGCTACCATTAGAAGAACAAGAACTGCAAAAATAATTGGTTTTCAAGTATCCATGGATTTAATACTGCCTTCATAACTGAAGTTGAAGGATGGCTGTCAAGTATATATGAAGAGATATGTGACTCTAAAGTTCTACCGATAGAAGAAGCCTCTCATGTACAGCAATTCATTTCATGTATTGAATCATCAGCAGTCAGTAAAGCAGATGAGCCATATGTTCCTTATGATTTAAAGGGCAGTGATGGTGTGACTCTAGATGATGTGAAGCCTGGTGACAGCATTTCTAATATTGGCAGTAGAAGATAAAAAAAAAGCCACTCCAGTAGATCATCTCTGTCCGCAACTTCTTCAGCCCGCATTAAAGCTGAAGCAGACGTTGCTGCATTAATGGCAAGAAAAAAAATGTTAAAACAAAAACACACATTAGAAGAGCAAGAAGAACAGCTTAGAAAGAAAAAAGAAGAATTGAATTTGGAGACTGAAATAGCAGCATCAGTGGCTAAAGCAAAGGTGTACCAACAGAGCTCAGTTTGTTCTAAATTAACGTCTGATTCTCATGGACATGATGGAATGAATTCCTATTACGAAAGAGAACAAAAGAAAACACAGATATCGGTTCCTCATTCAAACCCATCTGAGCCTACAGTTATCAGACAACAATTACATTTACAGCCAGTTGTTGACAATCAAGCGGCTGCTCAGATCCAAGACTCGGTAACCAATCGAGTGAATCCAACAACTCAGCAAGATGTAGCTCAAACTCAATCTCGTTCTCAACCAACACATGAAACCAGTCAACCATCAGTTAGTGAAAGTAAACAATTGATTACAGTGTTGGAAAGACAAAATGATATCACGTCTTTATTAGCTAATCAACAGTCTTTGCTTCTACTTCCAAAAAGAGATATTCCAGTTTTTGATGGTGATCCTCTCCATTACAAGTCTTTCATTAGCGCCTTTGAGGACAGTATTGAAGCTAAAACACAAAGTGCAAAGGATTGCTTGTATTTTCTGGAACAGTATACCAGAGGCCAACCTCGAGAGTTAGTAAGAAGTTGTGTCCACATGCGCAGTGAATATGGATATGTTAAAGCAAAATCTTTACTTCAAGAACATTTTGGTTGCTCAGTCAAGATAATTTCTGCATATATGGATAAAGTTGTTCTCGTGGCCTGCTATAAAATCTGAAGATGTAGAAGCTTTGCAAGCATACGGTTTACTGCTTAGAGAATGCTGCAATGTCATGGATGGCACTGAATTCATGTGCGAGTTGGACATTCCAGGCAACATGCAAGCTATTATCAGAAAGCTGCCGTATAAGTTGAAAGACAAGTGGAGGAATGTTGTTTGTGATATACGTGAAAGGTTTGACAGAAGAGTCAATCTTCTTGACATTGTACAATTTATTGAAAAACAGGTGAAGATTGAGAGTGATCCAGTGTTTGGTGTTATTCAAGAGTCATCTTTTGCACCAAAAAGGATGCTAGAGCTTCCAAGTTACAGTCATGCTCAAACGTAAAGAGAAGTAGCTTTGCTACCACAGTTGGGACTATAAAGAAGAAGGTCGACCCTGAAATACAAGGAGAAAGATATGTATCTGCTGTTGTCGAAAGTTGTCTTTTTTGTGGATCTGGACATTATTTGGATGTGTGCCCTTTACTGGGAAGGAGAACACATGTGTGAGAAAATGACCTTTTTGAAGGAGAAGGGTCTGTGCTTTGGCTGTCTGCGCAGGACATATGAGTAAAGATTGCAGAAGAAGACTTCAGTGTAAAGTGTGCGTTTTAAAACACCCTACAATGTTGCATATTTTCTCCAACGAAAAGAAAGTTAGTCCAACTGAAAAGATGGAGGATACCTGTGCAAAGGCCTCGTTTTCTGTCCAATCTAGTGGTTTAACTGGGGCCGGTGAGCATGATTGTACTTTGTCTATTGTACCAGTTCGAGTTAAATCCAAATTGAATCAAAAAATAATAATAACATATGCTTCTTAGACCCTGGTAGCTCTGCATCATTTTGTACTGAGGAACTCATGAGGAAACTGAGACTCACTGGGAGAAGAACCAACATCCTTTTGAGAACAATGGGCCAAGAGAAGATGGTTGGGAGCAATATAGTTTCAGATTTGGAGATAGCTGGATTGGAAGAAGATGTGTTCTGTGCTTTACCCGACTTATATACACAGAGCTGCATGCCTGTAAATCGTGGTAATATACCCCATCAAGATGATCTGCAGAAATGGCCACATTTGGCTAACTTAAGAATCACAGAGATCAATTCTGGAATTGATTTGCTTATTGGTGCAAACGTCCCTAAAGCATTGGAACCCTGGCATGTCATAAGAAGTGAAGATGGAGGTCCTTATGCAATTAAAACAATCCTTGGATGGACGGTGAATGGACCTTTACGAGTTGGTGGAGAAACAAGAAATACACAGTCAAGCGTCACTGTTAACAGAATTTCTGTGTCTAAGCTTGATGATCTGTGGCAACAGCAGATGAAATTGGATTTTCCTGAATGTGCACATGAAGAGCAACTTGGATTATCAAGAGAGGATCATCGCTTCATGGAGTTGGTCTCAGAATCAATCGAGTTGAAAGACAATCATTATGTCATTGGTTTACCTCTAAAGCAGATGGACTTAAAAATGCCAAATAATAGGACAGTAGCAGAACAGCGCGTCCTGATGTTGCAAAGGAAATTTAATAAAGATCAACAGTATCATTCTGAGTACACAGGCTACATGAAAGACATCATCTCTAAAGGCTACGCTGAGAAAGTTCCCGTTGAAGAGCTCAATCGCTGTGATGGCAGGGTTTGGTATATACCACATCATGGTGTTTACCACCCTAAAAAAGGAAAGCTGAGAGTGGTGTTTGACTGTGGTGTGACATTCAGAGGGGTTTCTCTAAATGCCCAGCTCTTACAAGGTCCGAATCTTACCAGTTCATTGGTTGGTGTTATCACCCGATTCCGAAAAGAGCCTGTGGTCCTTATGGCAGACATTGAAGCAATGTTTCACCCAGGTTAGGGTGCCCCATTCTGATTCCGATCTATTAAGATTTCTCTGGTGGACAAACGGAGATTATACAAAGCCTCTGGTGGAGTACAGAATGGTCGTACATCTATTTGGTGCTACATCTTCTCCAAACTGTTCCAGCTTTGCTCTGAAAAAATGTGCAGAGGACAACCAGCATCTGTTTCACTCAAGCGTGACTGAAACTATCCTTCATAATTTTTTGTGGATGACTGTTTGGTTTCAGTGAGTCATGAAGAGGAAGCTGTTGTGCTATATCATGGATTACGTGCTCTGTGCAAAAAGGGAGGCTTTAATCTTCTGAAGTGGATCAGTAACCATCGCAATGTCCTTGCTGCTATACCGCATCATGAAGGTCCACAGAGGCAAAAAGCATAGACTTGGACCAGGATGACTTGCCAGTGGAGCGTGCATTGGGTGTGCAGTGGTGCGTGGAGTCAGATTCATTCACATTCAACATCATGCTTAAAGATAAGCCTTTAACAAAAAGAGGAGTTTTATCAATGATAAGCTCCATCTATGATCCACTGGGTTTTCTTGCGCCTGTTGTGTTGACCGCAAAGCAACTCCTTCAGATGTTGAACAGAAGACGAATTGGTTGGGATGATCCTTTGCCACAAGATACAGTGAGAGAATGGATTAAATGGTTGGATGGACTTCGTCAGCTCCAAGGATTTGCAGTTTCACGGTGCCTTAAACCTCCAGATTTTGGTGATGCTGTGAGTGCTCAGCTCCACCACTTCAGTGATGCCAGCGAAGAAGCTTTGAGCAGTGACCTATTTGCTACAGCATAACTGCAAAGGAGAAGTACACAGTACATTCTTAATGGGAAAGGCACGTGTTACTCCGCTTAAACCAGTTACCATACCCCGCATGGAACTGACGGCAGCGCTGGTCGCAAGTCGAATGGATAAATTATGGAGAATTGAATTGAAAATGGAACTACAAGAGTCAGTATTTTGGACTGATAGTACTTCTGTTTTGAAGTATATCAAAAATGAGACATCAAGATTCAAGACCTTCGTGGCCAATAGAGTCGCCGAAATACTCACCTTGTCTAAACCTTCTCAATGGAGATATGTTGACACCCATCGCAACCCAGCAGACATTGCGTCCAGAGGAGCCAGTGTGGAGTCTCTTTTGAAGAGTAATACGTGGCTGTCAGGACCAAAGTTTCTACTAGAGAGTGGCCACAAAATCCGGATGACTTCAATAAAATCCATCCAGATGATCCCGAGGTTAAAACCTGTGCACATGTGAATGCTGTGATTGCCGGTGAGAAGAATGACCAGTCATGACCTTCATTAATCACTTTTCTTCATGGGTCAAACTAAAAAGGATGGTTGGTTGGCTACTCAAGTTCAAGTGTTTGCTGTTGAAGCTTGTTCAAGAAAAAAAACGACAAGAAACCAAACTGACAAGCTCCAGCTCTGAAAGGCGTGAGCAGACAAAGATGGAATTCTGAAGTTCGTCAGAACAAGACTGATCAGAATAAATCTGTTTCTTTGTCACTAGAGGAGTTCAAAGATGCAGAAACTGCTATTATTTGTTATTGCCAACAGAAAATATATTCACAAGAAGTCACAAGTTTGAAGAAAGGAGGGAGCATAAAAAAGACTAGTCATCTCTACAAGCTCAACCCTATTCTTGGAGAAGACGGTGTCTTAAGAGTTGGGGGAAGGCTTAGCAGAGCGGCTATGCCATCTGAAGCAAAACATCCAGCTATAGTGGCGAAGGACCTTCACATTTCTGAACTTATTCTACGACATGTGCATCAACAAACAGGACATGGCGGACGCAATCACATGCTCGCAGAGCTACGTCAAAGATTTTGGATTCCGGGAGCTAGCACTGCTATTAGAAAGACTTTGTCTAAGTGTATTACTTGTCGCAGGCTGCATGCTGCACCAGGATGTCAAAAGATGGCAGATCTTCCTTTAGCAAGAGTATGCCCGGATGAACCTCCATTTACCCGTGTAGGAGTAGATTGTTTCGGCCCTTTTGAAATTAAACGTGGAAGGAGCATCATAAAACGCTATGGAGTCATCTTTACTTGCTTGTCAACAAGAGCGGTGCATCTGGAAGTTTTTTGTCATCATTAGACACAGATTCCTTTATCAATAGCTTCCGAAGGTTCAGTGCCAGGCGTGGACAAGTGTTGGAGCTACATTCGGATAATGGAACCAATTTCGTTGGAGCTGAACGAGAGCTAAGAGAGGGAATAAGAAGATGGAATCATTCTCAGATCAATGACACCCTCCTTGAGAAAGGAATCAAGTGGATCTTTAATCCTCCCACTGGATCACATCATGGTGGAGTGTGGGAGCGTCTGATTAAATCAGTGCGAAAGATCATGAACTCAGTGCTAAGGACTCAGAATCTGGATGAAGAAGGTCTTCACACTTTTTTCTGTGAAGCTGAAGCGATCATCAACAGTCGCCCGATAACCAAGGCCTCCACTGACATCAATGATTTAGAGGCTTTGACACCAAACCATCTACTGCTCCTGAAATCTAAACCCTCATTGCCTCCAGGAGTTTTTTCTCAGGACGACATCTATGTTCGTCGACGATGGAGACAAGTGCAGTATATGTCAGATCTCTTCTGGAAACGTTGGTTGAAGGAGTATCTACCTCAGCTTCAGGAGCGACAAAAATGGCAAAGCATCAGAAGAAACCTGGTTCCTGGAGACATCGTCGTCATCCTGGATGATTCTGCACCTCGCAATTCATGGCTGACCGGACGAGTTGTGGAGACTGTTCCTGACAGAAAAGGACTTGTGCGACAAGTTCGCATCAAGACTAGGACTAGCTGTTTAGTTAGACCTGTGACTAAAGTGTGTCTTTTACAAGAAGCAGAGGAGCCATGAACACTTGTGTGCTCATATGAACAAAGACTCTTTGGTTGTAATGACCACTAGATTTGTCTACTCATCTGATTGTGTAAAGCACGTGGTGGGTTGGTGTTTTTCGATAGTTTTGACTCCTACATTTAATAAAGGGCTGATTATTACGTGTAATAATCAGGGGCCGGGATGTAGGAGCCATAAGAGTGGCACAGGTGCAGCTTAGCGGCGTCTGCCTATTGTGGGTGTGTCACTGTCGGCGCACGCGTCACCGAGTTGTGAAAGGTGCTCACTAATCACCTGTGGAGTTGGATGGATGAGGAAGTGGGGTGAACCCGTGGCTGTCATATAATTTGTTGACCGCGTTAAATTGAATAGAAAAAGTCTGTCATAGCTGAAGTGTTCGTTTTTTTTGTTTTACGTTTGGACTGTATGGACTGGAAACCTGCAGATAAAGACAATAAACGCATCGCAGCAGACGGACGCTTTGGAGTTTCTTTGCTGGAACGCGCGTCAGACATAGGAAGCCAGAGTTTAGCCCACGGCGGCCCTCAACTCAGTTTTGGCCGCGACAGTTAGAGTCAGGCTGCCCTGGACCCAGAGGAAGGGTTAGGGTTTGGAGGCCTAGCCTAAAATATAAAAAACATCCCCCTTTCATCTTTGAACACATGTATGTATTAGTCTGGGTGATGGCTTCATACAGCTGCACTTCAAATATTTGTTTGGTAACCAGTCCAGTTTTTACAATTACATGCGACCAACAATGAAGTCAAGTTTTGGATGCATCTAAAATACACACGGGCAATGCAGCAATGTGCATCTTGGCGGCATGTATTAAATGTGGCCAACATGAATTTCCATTAGTTTTTGTTCTGGTCGCACGTAAATATGTGGGAATACTGGAACATCTTTGTCAGCATTTTCTTTTAAACTTGGAAATTGTATTTTACCAAAGGTCACGCCACCCCCAAAGTGAGACAAAATATTAAAATGTTTAAAGTAATTCCAGTAACGTACGTAATTCCGGTGGATTCTTAAGCAGAGAAAAACAACCGTCAGAACACTTTACAGTAATGAAATGTTTGCACAATTCATGTAAATCCGGCGATTCTGTCCCAGAGAAAAGCCACTTTGAGCCGTTATGCAACATTTACATTCATAGTGTGTTCCATATTTGAGCAAAGCTGATATAAGAAGCCACTTTTTTCCGTGTCAGAATCCTTTGATTCATATTAACTACATAAATGGTGAAAAAATGTACAGTACTTAAAAGAACGTGTGTTATATAGGTGTCGACTTCTCCGGTATTAATGGTTAACCTCCTGCTGTCTATAACAAAAGAAAGCTACAAGAAACTGTAAGTTTTCAGATCTGCTGTTTGGATGCATTTCCAAGTGTCTCAGCAAAGTATAACTTTTGTTTTTTATTGCAAATCTTGCACTATTTTCTATTTCAGTTCCCTCATGCTGACTCGCCAAGCTTCCTCAGGTGAAGTAGGTTGATTTCAGCGGTTTACATCAGATGCAGCTGTTGTGAGAGAGCAGACTTGTTTATGCGGTGAGTTGTTTTTTTATATCAAGTTTGTCTCTGTAGGTTCAAAACTTTAGTCTGACAAACTCTAAATACTTGAACAGTAATATGAAAAGACAAAAATCACACAAGTACCTTTTAAATCTATACCGAGAACTCCACTTACTGTTTTTTGATTAATTTATTTCATGCATGCATGAAAAGTGTATAAAACAATGTATATAAAATACATTACAATGTAGAGAAATGTTAATTTTTAAATTATTTCCAAACTGAAGCAGAACTACTGAATGAAATGGAACTAAATGATGCAAACTGTTCTGTATTTTCTTTCCTTTGCTTTTTAACTTGATATTGACAGAAAAATCAACTAAAAACGGTATACAAATCATATTAATATGGTATATGAGCATATAAATGCAATGCTCACTTTTGTTTTTAATAAATTAAATACGACTAACCTCAATTAAAAAACTTTGTTTTCTAAACAATTATTTTTCAGTATTCATCTTTTGTTTTACCTCAAGAAAAAAGCTTTAAAAAAAAACAGTCCTCTGTTTATGATATTTACTTTAAAAAAAAAAAGGAAATGGAGGTTTTGGATCGCTGGAGCCTATCCAGCCCCTGTTGGGCGACGGTGGACCACACTCTGGACAGGTTGCCACTTAACCTTTTCAACATTGTCGCCAGTAGTCTCTAAATGTCCAATAACACAAACTCTTGACACAATGTAACTATTTGACCAGCCACTGGGAATCAGCTTTTCATCGGCTCTTCATATTGACTTTGCACCAATATGTAGGTAGAGTGTTGTGTAACGGTGCAAAGCCACTTTTTTCTGTGACAGTACCAGCTGATTTAGGTTGATTGCAAAAGCACTTCACCATTGAGCAGTGTTGCAACTAAGTGCAAGGTTACTTTTTACCACTTCTGCTGGAATGTCAGGGGAAGAGTTGAGGTAGTCGAAAGAATGTAGAAACCGATGATAAAAACGTGGTGTAGGATGGTTAAATAACTTTACATTTTTTTATGATTCACTTTGTATTAAAACAAATTTAAAGTGTTTTTTTATGATATTGCTACTCCAGTGGGACTAACTTCTTCCCCTTTTAGCTTTTCCCTTCAGGAGTTTTGAGCTACCTTCATGTCTTCACTCAGTTCATCCAGAAACCTCCTCTTTGGTCTTTCTCCAGACCTCTTCCTTTGGACCTCTAGACTCAGCATCCTTCCACCAACATATCTGTCTCTTCTCTGGACATGTCCGAACCATCACAGTCTCTCCAAAACCTCTAACATGTGCTGACCCTCTGATGGACTCATTCCTGATCCTATCCATCCTACTCTCTCCCAAAACGAAACCTCACTATTAAATATTTGACCTCTATTATTTTAAAAGAAAAAGATAACATTCACTTGAGAAGAATCTTGAAGCCCCGTCTGCTCCTGATTAACTGACCCCGGCAGGGTTGTACCTCTTGAGGATCAGCCCAGGAAATAAAATGATGTACAACCAGAAGCCTCCTCAACATCTACATGCCAAAATAGACGACAGAAAACCGAACAAGAACAAAAAAATTTAACTTAAATAATCCAGAAACTTGCACTTTAAAGGTTTACTTTTAAGGTTTCAAATAAATCTACGCCTGTTTGGTTATTTCTTGCTGTGTGATTTGAACACTTTAGTTAGCCTTAAGTGGTCTTGAATGCTTTTCCATATAATTGCACAGGTTTAGCTGAACTGCTTAGTTTATTTCTGGCTAAATGTCAGGTTGTTTGTTTTTGTGTTCTGTGAGTTCTCAGGCTACCAGTCTGACTTTTAAAGTACTTTACTAAAAACAGTAAAAGTTGTAAACGGTGTGATTTCTATGCAGTTTAAACGAGATTGCATTGTGAGAGGGGTGGTATTTTTGTCTGCAAGTTAAATTATTTTATGTCAAAAGTGAAATGAAAAAGTTTCTCTTTGCTATTTTAGCTGTTACACCTGTCTTGTTGTAAACTGCGACCGCTGACATGTACTTTTTTCATTTGGGACCTCCCCTGAGCATTCTTTTTTACCCTTCCGCTATCTTTGGGGTCCAGATGACTCCAACCATATATTGATGTGTGATTCCTTCTATGACAAATGTGGACAAAAGTGGACAGGATTTAATGTCTGCCATGGACATTAGTGAAACTCAAAAATCAAAGATAACAAAAAAGTTCAGCGCACTGTAATGTGGGGTCCAGATGACCCCACTTTTAATGTAAACAAGCCAAAGAGAGCAGAAGGGTTACAGTGACACATAGGGTTCTGGATTACAAGATTAGCAGAGACTGCATTGATTAAGAGTGACAAACAATAACATTCAAAGAAAACAGATGCAGGACACTAAAGAAAAACACAAATATTGTTTTTTTTCTCATTGGTTCAAGTTTTCAGATTCACAGAGGAGTTTGGTGGAAAGTGATGGTCCAAGACATTTAATGTCCCACACAGGTGTTAAAATCCTGGTTTCAATTGCCAGTGTCCCACATGTTTTCTGAGCAACCTGCCATTAAAGCTCCTAATTGGCTAAACACACCTGATCCAGGTAATCAGCAGCAATTAAGACTGGATTTCTGGAAAACCAGCAGGAAGCCGGCTCTCGAGTCCTGGTTACAGTTGCCAAACACATTTCCCAACAGTTTTTTTTCTAATTAGCTGTGCTGCTTCTTTTCCTTCCACTTCACCTTCCCAGACCATTTACTTTCATTGTTTCCATTTGCTTTCTTTGTTCTTCCCGCCTGTTGCCAGCCTGTTTCTGGACTCTTGATTTATTTTGGGATTTCCTGCCCCGACCACAACCTTGGAATTTTTTTTTCTTTTCAATTGTGAGTTCATAAAAGTTATTTATGTGCCTCTTCACACCTGCAATTTACTCGAGCCTAAAGGCCTGAAATTTTGGCACACTATGAGATGAAATAAAAGTTCATAAGTTGTGCGTCTGATAGTTTGATTATCACGACAGCGGATAAGCAGGAGGAAGAAGGCGGGTTGAAGGTAGATACGCTTTTGTTGAGGACAAAAAGACAGTTTAAAGTTGTTTTTTTAAATGTTCACTGTAGTTTTTTATGAAGTTTTAATCAAAATCTGACAACTTAATTGTCTTAAAAAATTTTCATGCCTTTGTTACAAAAATCTCCCCTGACGGGGCATGGTTTTTAGAGTTGAGCTGAGCAGCTCCGCCCCTGATCCTTAACTCAGCGATTTAAAAGGAGACATACTCGGAAATGCAAAAACAAAATGATTTAATACATTTGTTCTCCTTTCATTAGAAAAATGCCACACGTACTTGTTAAAAACTCAAAAAAAACGTGATTTTCATGAGAGAATTTCATCATTTTCATCAGACTTGAAATCAAACCAAACCAACATTAGGATGCTTCAGTCTTCTGAACTTTTGGACCTCCTGACTCCCAAAATGTATCTTTCTGTTATTTAAAAGGAGATTGAAATTATTTAGTTACCCTTGGAATTTAGATACTGCTGTCTTTTCAAGAAAGGCAAAGGCACAGATGTAAAAACCAAAACAAAACCTAACATTTTATTGTGAAACTAATATTAATTGCATTAAAAAGGCACCAATCAACTCTTTTTGTCCCACTTTTGGAACCCCAAAATTTGACCTTTTTCACTTTTCGCAATTTTACATTTTTCTTTAATTTAAAAATATGCTAATAAATACATTTGAAGCTTAAGACTACTTTTCTGGCATAAGAAAAGACCGAATACGCTTTAAACGAGGAGTGAAACATTCCTAACTGGAAGGATGAGCGGTGGTCACCTTTATTTCATTATGTTAGAATTGCCTTTATCAAATTTGATTCACATAAGTCACGTTATTAAATCATTTTCAGGCCTTTTTTCTCCCTCCTGCTGAAATCCATTTTTACTGTTACCTCGGGTAACTCACATTTATGGTTGTTTCTTTAATATCATCATTTTCTGCTGCCCTCATGTTCTGGCTATTCACATTCCTGGAAAATCCCATCCATTGTGAGGTAAGTTGCATCACGTTGGCAAAAAATTGAATAATTCACTTTACTGGACAATGAAAAACACAAAACTATAGTTGTATTATACTGTAACTAGTCCATGGCCTAAATCTGAATGAGGGATAATAAACTACACTTTAATATATGTAAAGTAAATGTTTTTATGTTGATTCAAAAAGGCAGTCTCAGTGGCAACAAAAACAAGAATGAAAATGTAATTTGAGAAGAAATTTTCAAATCAAATATACTTTATTGTCCTGAAAGAAATTTGTCTTGGATTCATTTTGCCAGGGGCTGCATAACTACAATCTCGCATGCACAGAACTCTGTACAGATTCTAGCGTAACAGAAAACAACATACACATAAGAACATAGGACATGGAGAAAAACATTTAGAATATTAAAAGTGCTGTGCTAAAGTTGAGTATCTCTTGGAAGAAAAATTTAAAACGCCCTTAAAATATCAAGTATATTGTCTAAAATCCATAAAAGTCACAGGTCAAAAACACAATGTACAAAACACACAATGATCATTAGACCATGTTCCTAATAAAAAGAATGACACAAATTGTTTCAGTTAATTTAACCCCTAGTAAATGACAATATGCATCACCCCACTTCAGCTCCAAAATTACCTAATTTAGCATCTAATTGAAGGCAAAAGAACAAGTGAGAATCTTTTGCAGGAAATAAATTCAGGCATCAAAGGGTAAAGTAAAACTCTTAGCAAGAATTCACTGATTCCAAAAACATTTTAGGTAACTTTCTTTGCAACAATTTGCGATACATTTGATCCTATCAAGTTTTATGCTGAGTCCTGTTTATTTTTTATCTGCTTCAATGCATTTCTACCGGGGCTAATAAACATTTTTACCACCTTCAAACCTCATGCCCCTGCACATCCTGGAAGCGATTCCTCTGTTTTCCCTCTGCTTTGCTTGGCTCCAGATTCCCCTCAGCAACATGCATAAGTTGACAGCTTTTCTCTCAACTGGTTAATTTCTAAACTTTATCATAAACACTTTTCCCTGAACCTGTCCTCCCTCTGAGTCCATGGACCTCTCAGCTGCAGACCACACCAATTACCCCGCACAAAATCATCCAGGCTGCATTGTGTGTGAGAATATGGGTCACTTCCTGTTTATGTTTTTGTCCAGTGGTCTCGGCTGAAATCCTCATCGCCAACAAAGAACCAGGAAACTGAATCAGCCATTCTGGCTTTGTGGAACTGCAGCTCCAGAGCTGCTCAGCTGGCAAGAGCCTTTTATTGTCATTTATTTATCTGATCTGATGCGGTAAGTTGCTTGTGTTCGGTAAGTAGTTAAAGGATTCTCAATAGGCAGGAAAGCTGAAACAATTTGGTAAAAACATAGCAGCTTATTTGCTGTCAATCACATTGGCAACTCTAGATTTTTTATTTTTCTGTAAAGGTGACACCAGGATGCATATAAGTTTGCTACCGGCCTCCAGCGATCTGCTGCAAAATTCCTATAATTAGTACTTTAGGTTTGTGTTAAATTCAGAAACAGAAACTAGAGGACCGCATATAATAGAAACATGTTAATTTTTTCCATTAAACTATATATTTTGATTGATTTTATTTTCAAATGTAATATAAACGTAAAATAAACATGAAAGTGAGAAACAGCTTGAAAAAGAAAGTGAGTAGAAAAATCTTATTAATGTCCTCCCCCAGTCTTGGCATATTTTATACATATATTATTACACATGAAATATATAAAACTTGTTCTAACAAATACATACGTTTAAAGACAAATGAAGAAAAAAGAAGCAAAACATCATCCAAAAATTTCTGTTTGTTAATCATTTTGATACTTCCCTCCATTCTATTCTAAAACAGAAATGCACACTTTTTTGTGTTGTCCTTACACAAAGTTCATTTTATTTTCCCTTCTTAATACAAAACAGTTTTTGCTATGTGGACGTAGTTTGTCTTCACTTTATAAATTATTTGCTTTGCATCATTTTTTTTTTTTTTTTTAGCCTTTAGTCATTTTGATTTTAAACTGTATAGCATAAAGTACTGGTGGATTCAAACTATCCCACTTTATTAATTATTCTTATGGCTCTTTTTGTAATATAGTGTCTGTATGCAGATGTTTTTGTATATCTGTGTAATCCAGTTGGTTCCATATCGGTTTTAAAAAAGGTTAAATGGAATTATACTTTCTGTTCACTTTATTGGTCACACCTGTCCAACTGGTCGTTAACGCAAATTTCTAATCAGCCAATCACATGGCAGCAACTCAATGCAATTAGGAATTATAGACATGTTAAAGAAAATCTGCTGCAGTTCAAACCGAGCATCAGAAAGGGAATTAAAGTGACGTTGAACGTGATATGGTTGTTGGTGCCAGACGAGCTGGTCTGAGTATTTAAGAAACTGATGATCTACTGGGATTTTCACCAACAACCCTGTCTAGGGTTTACAGAAAAAGAGAAAATATCCAATGAGCAGCAGTACTGTGAGTGTAAATGCCTTGTTGATGCCAGATGTCAGAGGAGAATGACCAGATTGGTTCCAGCTGATAGAAAGTCAACAGTAACTCAAATAATCACTGGTTACAGCCGAGGTCAGCAGAAGAACATCTCTGAACGCACAACATTTAGCATCAAGAACAAAGAACGGATCCATCCTATCTTGTATCAACAGTTCAGGCTGGTGGTGGTGGTATAATGGTGTGGGGATATTTTCTTGGCACACTTTGGACCCCTTAGTGCAGGGGTGTCAAACTCGATCACACACTGGGGCCAAAATCCAAAACACACTATAGGATGTGGGCCGAACAGGATAAACATTTATTGAGCAGACTAAAACGACATTTTTTAAACTTTAAAAACCATAACCTTTCACCCCAGAGGGTACCGGTACCCTAGCCCTAACCTGATCTGCGTCTGGCACCAACTGTCCGGTACCAGGTTAGGATTGGTATACTGGTGCGGTCCACGTTCCGGTACTGGATAGGTACCAGCTTGCGGCCTGGAGGTTTGGGACTCTCGAACAGCCAACACGTCATAAAAAGAAAGTTGAGGACGTCAACTTTTGACATGGAGGGCTCCTTAACCAGACATCAATATGTGGTGACTTGGGAATGAGAGTTTGCTGCAATATTTTACCAGTGCAAGATACCATTGCGTCATTAATAACAAAAATATGAAATGATCTGGCGGATCTCACCCGCTGGGAATTGACTTTGACACGTGTGCCTTTGTGCCAATTGAGCATGGTTACAACGCCACCGCCTACCTGTGTATTGTTGCTGATCATGCCCATGCCTTTATGACAACAGTCAGTCATCCTCTGATGCTACTTCCAGCAGAATAACACGTGTCATGAAACTGGAATCATCTTAGATTGGTTTCTTGAACATGACAATGTACTCAAATTATCTCAACCCAATCGATCACCTTTGGGGTGTGGTGGAACGGGAGATTGGCTTCATGGATGTGCAGCAAGAAATCTGCTGCAACTGGGATGCTCTCATTTCAATATGGACCAAACACTGTGAGGAATGTTTCCAGTACCTTATTGAATCTATGCCACCAAGGATTAAGGCAGTCTTAAAGGCAAAAGGGGTTCAATCTGGTACTAGCAAGGTGTATCTGATAAAGTGGTCGGTGAGTGTAGTTTATGTTGAAGAGGCTTTCACACTTCTGTCAATTTTGCCGTTTATAGATCAGCAAAAATGTATAAGAAACCTTTTGTTTAATTCAACTATGTCAGTAGCTTTGAAAAATAAAGTTTTTTTTCCTTGTTCCCTTTTGTAACATTTAAGAAGTAGAGTAGTTGGTGAAACATGTGGAAAAAGCCTTAAAAAACATAAGAAATCTGCAGGTTTTAGCCACAAAAGTGCAAAATATTTCTGATTTTACTTCTTTTTATTTGTTAATATTGTTGAAATATGAGAAAAATACCAACAGATGTAAAAAAAAAAAAAAAAAAAGAATTTGTCACATTCCAGGATAGGGTTACTGCCAACAATAGACAAGTTCACACACAGCAAGGTGAATATACTTTGGTCTCACCTAATGGATATTCCTGTGAAATAAAGCTGGAATGCACAGATGAGGCAGTCTGTCTATAAAAAGGCAGTGACTAACACAGCCAAAGGCACATTTTTTATGTAATTGGAAATAAATCAGCCCGTTTGTTTCCTTCTTTGTAACTTTTCTTGTGGGGAGGATGATAAATGTCAAGCTAGCAGAAAAACAAGCTTCACTGTCATTGTGCTGCCACCAGTGTGTGTTGCTGTGCAGCAAACATGCATCACCATGCAAGTCGGCTGGCGTGGAATCAAGCCTGTAACGGTGATTGCAGTCTCCCACGGATTTTCCAACAGTCAGCACAGGATCTCGATACTCAGCGAGGGATGAACAGACAATTAAAAAAAAAACTCCAACATTTTTCATCAGAACACAATCCCAGCAGCAGGTTCAGACAAAAACTCTGAAAAAGCGAACACAAATCATTCTCTGTCAGAAAACACAATGAATCTGGGAGCTGCAGGGTTACAGTCTGGTCATGATGTCCACACTGACCTCTGCCAAAACAGGAACAAACATCAAAGACGACAAAAAAGATGATAAATATGCCTGAAAGATTAAAGGTTCAGATAAATGAAATTACTTTTTTACAGACTAAAATACCAGACAGTCTAGCAAAAATACCCCAAAAAATGATAAATGGCACAAAAAAATCCTAAGATTCTGACAAACTGATGGTAATTTGAATCAGTTAAATATTCATGTAGTTGTGCTGATCTGAGTAGAGCTGAAATGCTTCATAAGAAAGTTTTTTTCCCCCTAGGATGTACAGCAGGAGTGGACAAACGTTTTGACACATGAGCCACAAATCTTGACAAAAACTTACTTTAATTTTGATAGAAAAATTAGATCCAAACAGAAAATTTTGGAGTTTTTAATTTAAAAAAATGTTGGTTTATGTTCTTATTTTAGTAGCAATTGCTCCAGTGGTTAGATGCCCGTGAGAAACAAAAGCCGTAATCGGAAAAGTGACTATCTGACTTGGAAAACGAACATCAACGTCAGGAAAACAACAAATCCACCATCTATCAGTTGCCAAAATTATAGAGAGAATAAAACATTATAAAAGATTAATATAATTTATTACAGTTTGGTGGGCCAGATTTTGCTCACCCTTGATCGAGAGGTTGCGATCTTTCTCTCAGGTGAAAGATGTTCCCAAGCTGCACTCCGTCACACAAATGTTTCATCCCTTACGAAGATAAAATCGAAACAGGAACCCTTATACGCTCACTGTGCTTACTCAACACACCACCACATTCAGGTTGAGTGTCATGTGATGCAGGTCAGAGAAAGTTGAATTCCTTCAAAGAAGTAACCCAGATCAGAGGAGCTTTACACTCAAACTAGAAACTTCGAGCAAAAACATTGAATTTAAGTCAAAACGGCAACAGAAACGGGTCCTTAAGGAACTTCAAGCAACCTTTATATGCAAAAAAAAGAGAACTTAATGACCTCTATGGTTTCTGAATCAGAAAAATTCCAAATATTTTGAGGAAGTTAGAGAAATTGTGGAAACTTAAGTCTGTGAGGCATGGCAAGTTTAGCCTTTAACTGAAAGTGTGTCACATTTGCTTCAGAACCTTTATTTATCCTGTTAGGTAATATTCTTGGGAAATGACAGGGATACATGGTAATTGGGACATTTTTGTTTGCAAAAGTTCCTACCACCATCTGTTTTCTTTCTCACACTTGCACTATATCGGCTGCTCTTGTCAGCTGTGTTTTGATTTAAATAAAGGTAGCCATAAAAAGTGAGGAAAGATTCCACCTTTAAAAGTCCTAAATGTTTTAGGGTCTTTGAATCTGCATTTTCATCAACTTTGAATTTCTCCAAAGTCCATTCCTTAATTTTAGCTTTACAGTACCAGTAGCTATCAGGAGCCCTCTGCTTATCTTGTACTCTTAATTCTTTATTTAAACCTAGCTGCTGCTGAAATTCTATATTTAGACTCCTTACACATTCAGCCCACAGTCACTCCCTTCATGCCACACATTCATTTCCTTGAAGTACTAATGGATTCTGGTCAACTTGTTGCAACTGTAAGCAAAGACCACAGCACCAGGAAGAAACGACAGAGTCGTGATGAAATCCGCTGGATCAAATTAATGACAAGTTGCACGGAGAAACATGGGTGTGAGCAATGAAGAGGAAGGACTCCTCTCCCAAGCCAAAACCTGCAAAGGTGTTCTTGTGTTGTTGTTTTTGTTTGTTTGTTTGTTTGTTTTTCCTGTTTTATTGTCAGATTAATTACACAGAGCAATTGAATGGCTCATTTGGCTGCGTCTATGACTATGTATGGGAAACCAGGGTTTGTTTACCAGAGGGCTTCATCCAGTGTGGGTCCTTGGGCAAGACCCTTTGTGCTACTGCCTAATTATGTAACCACAGGGGGACCCAGTCTGGGTCTCTTGTGTCGATCCCCAGCCCGAACAGAATGCAGGATTGTCAGGTTGGGTCATCTGTGTGACCCCTGAAGGAACATGCAAAAAAGGACACAACACAGTCAGATGCAAACACAATGGCATAAATATTGCCACTACCACTATGGGTAGGGGCATTTGAAGTTTGAAGCTGTGTGAAATAGTTTTTTTTTTTTTTTTTAACTTGTCCTGTCAAAGAGCTGAGCAAACAGATACGGGCTCAGCGCCTCTTGTGTTGAGCAGATTTTAGTGTCACAACAGGGGTTTATGAAATATAAACCCCTGTTTATTTAGTTTATTAAGTATAAACCCCAGTTGTATTTTAAGCTAAACTTTCTTTATATTGGTCACGTTTTATGTCTCTCTTTTTCTTTTTCTGTTTTGTTGGATTGGACGGAAAGAAAAAATAAAGGGGGGGGGGAACAGAAGAAATGTACCAGAGGAGTGTTGTTTAAAGAGAAAATGGTAACAGAGGGTAATAACATCGTTAAACAACCAGGTATAAATACGGTCTGGAATGGGCGGGGCCTGTCTACACACACATTCAATAATTACAAACATACCTGTTGGCTAAGATAGTCTTTACATTTAAACTAGTCTAAATGTACACGATACAACTGCAGTTACGCACACACTTATATAAACCTACACATGTAAAGCCTTCATTCTGTGATGCATAGTATTAGTGTGAAGGTGAGGTGACACCTGTGCTCAGGAGAGTGTTTATGTTTCACTAAGTTGGACGATGAGGGAACGTACAAAGGGGGAAGGTGCCCGGCCATCCCCACACCAAGACCCCCCACCGAAGGAGCAGCTGCCAGGCCTCCCACCACGGGGCCGCCGCAGCGGCCCCCCACGCCAGGGAGTGGGCAGGCACAGGGGCACAGAGAGTGCAGGCCCCGGCCGGCCCAGCCAGAAGAACAGCCCCCCCACCGCACCAGGAAGACCAGCGGGAGGCCCCACCCCTGGAGAGCCCCCCAACCCCGGACGAGCAATCCACCACCAACCACCAGTATCGAGCACCCCCCCACCCCAGGTACGAGCCAGGGCCCCCCAAGGGAGATCCGCCCCAGACATCCGCCCACCCCCGCTGTGAGATGCCCAGGAAGGAGTGAGATAGGCCCCGCCCACCCCCGCCCAGGAGAGGGACACCCAGGAGAGGCGGGGGTTGGAGATAGGTTGCGGAAATAGTTTTTTCAAGGGCTAACCCTCTACAATTCACCCTCCGGGTGTTCCGCGTTGCGCTGTGCCATGGAGGAGAAGCTCTTTTCTTCACATGGATCTGCTCTAAAGCACACAGTTTACATTTAAATGTAAGTAATGACTTTTTGTTTGAGCACAACCTTTTAAAGTTATGAAACTGATGTTATATATTTCTGAGCGCTAGCAGTTTCGCACCAACGTGGCTGACCAGCAACTATAGATGATGTCATCAAATGGGAGTGACGTCTGAATTTGAAGGCATTAGCTATGTCCGAATTCCCACCATAAACCCTAACTAATAAAATACTATATAGTGCAGGACTAAATAGTGCCCTGGATTTTAGAAGCAATTTGGGCACTATACTCATTACTTTATTCTTGTATTTTTTAAACGGCAGATATGATGTCACAGCGTCTATTTATGACTTCACTGTATTCTAAAGATGCAAATGTGGATGGTTTATTAAAAAATTACTCTTAAACAAGTTTCTTTTGTTTTTGCAAAAATTCTTCAACTGCAATGTATTTTGGTCTATTTTCGCTAATGTAGTGAACATCGATCTTCTAGGAAATTTCTAGTGCACTAAATTTTGGAATTGCAGATTTGGACAGCACTACAAAATAGCAAATGCACTATATAGTGAGTAGGGAAGGAATTTGGACCTTGCTGCGATTTTTCCATAACTCTCCATTTGGAGAGTTGAATGTAGGGGTAGGGTTAAGCCGTAGGGGAGAAATTCAGATACAACCAATTTCCAACAAAATCTTGTTTTTTAATAACAAGATGTTTTTAATCATTTATTAAAAAAAAAAAAAAAAAGAAAAACACGTTGAAAAGAAAAAAGGCCAAATTGGTATTTTTTTCAACAGGCGTCCAACTTTTTTTTTTTCCTTAACTGTTTTTCACCTCTCTGAGCTGCATCCTGAGGCCTCGCAGGCGGCAGATGGAAATAGCCCAGACACGCAGGCCAAGTCAGAGTTGAGTGCCGCTGCTGTCGTCTCACGTAAAACTTCCTCAGCCGCGCCACTAATCAGCAGAGACAGAAGAAGATGCAAGACAGGAGCCAGACAAAGATCAGGCTTTGCTGGGCGGGACAGGCGACAGAGGAGAGCATGCAAGTGTTGAAGGTGTGCACGAGTACAGAAAAAAACAAGGGTGTGGTACACTCAATACCATTCTGTTGTCTTTCACACGTGCTTTAAATTATGTGGAAAACTACTTGAATAAGAGAGAGATGACAAATAGAAAACTGTCCATTAGAAAATAAAATTAAATGTGTCAAATTTTAAAATCTGAAGGGCTTTAGCCTGCATTCAAGCATCCTGTCTTGGTTGGCTCATAGTTTTTGTGGGAAAGACAAGGAAATGGCCAACAGAAGGAAATCATAGTCTCACAGTGTTTTCACCAAATTTCATTCATGTTTATCCTCCCACCTAATTCTGTGAGTGGAATTTGCCATTTATGTTTTCCAATGTGATCTGTTTCTTAACCCGACATCTGTGACAACAGACAGCAACTCCAAATATACTCTACATTACATCATGAGAACTGAATGTAAAAATTGAAATGAGGTCAAATCAAGTAAAAGAAAATGCTGCTCAGAAATGTGGTTAATTATGGGTTGACATTTAAACAACGATTAATGTCCATATTTAAACTTGGAATACAATACAAACATTATTTGAGGTTTGGAATACAAACTCTCAATTAGCTAAAATGAAGTCAAAAATATAATTTATAGTAACATGTTTCAGGTCTCTTTTTGTTTAATTAATTAAAATTGTTTAAAGCTGTGACCTAAATTATCAGACCAGACTCATTTTATTTTGTAATAAATCAACCAGATCTGACCGACCCAAGTCATTATAGCAGAACCAACATTTCAATCTCTCGGTTAATGGAGCTGTCGCTGTAAAAATATGCTGGAAGGTTAAATAATTTTGCCCTAGAACTCAAATTAATTGAGGAGTTAAAACACACCAGTGTGTGTCATCTCCACGTGAATTTAAGCTGTTGCAAAGCCAGACTGCAGCATTTGTCAATCCATCCGTGATGTCTGACCCTTTTGTCTGACCTCCTTTTACTTTGTGTCAGTTTAAAAAAAAAAAAAAAAGGCAGGAATCCAGGAGGCAATCTTAACCTCTTGGTAAAAACACTCTCTGATAGTTTTCAAACAGATGACTACACCGACTGCGTGTTTGTCATTTCTGCTTTTGCTGAAGGAAAAGCACTTGCAGCAGAATCAGATTCTTGTTCTTCCAGTGCAGTCAACATCTCTGGTTTCAGATTCCAGGGCAGAAGGTTCTTCTGTTCTGAGCATGTGAAGACCAACAGGAAACTTTAACTATGATGTTCGGTCTGTTGTTTTAACAATAAAAATAGGCCACTTAAAGTTTTGCTGCACTTGTTGCAACCTCATGTAAAAATAATAATAATATTAAGCTTGAGCTTTTTAACAGGGAAACACCCTGATTTCTGACTGTTGACTGAAACAACAATAATAAAGTTTGAAACGTATTAAAGGGAATTTAAGCCTAGAACCCTTTCGCTATAAAAAGTTACACCATCACTTTTGCTACGTAAAAATTACCCAATATAATATACCCAATTAAAAGTATTTGTCACAAAAAATTGATTAAACTATGACAACCCATGATAAATTAGAGTGGCTTTCTTTTATTTTCAACTGTAGTTTATGTAAGAAAATGGAAAATATAAGCGTATAGGAAGATCCTAAGAACATGCTTGGAAATGACCAGAAAATTAAGAATTTGAGAACAAAAAATTCCTAAAATTTTTTGTCCCAGGAATGGGACAAACTTAGATAATTTATTATATAAAAAATGACAAATTGTTTTGCATTGTGGTCTATATTTGTGTTTAGTGAGGACTGATGCTCATCTGTTTATAAAAAATAGCGAACGCCATTTTGGGATTATAATTGTGGGAGTCAAACAGAGAGCGTCACAGCCGTTGGCCATGTTGATTGTTTTTGTGGCGTCCACTCAACTGTCTGCCTCTGATCAGTTCCCTTTGTGTTGTTGGTAAGACAAAATAAAGGGGTGCGAGGTCTGACACAGACCTGAAATGACATCGAGTTTCTCTTCTTATGGAGTCCCTCCAAACACACACACTAACACACACACAACACAGAGCGGCAGAGGTCACAGTGTGCATGTCGATTGGGTTACATGTAATTAAGATGTATTCTTAAAAATTTGACAAATTACAAAAAATAATTTATAATGCATCAATAGCATTAAAATGTGAATAATAATTGAAACTCCAAGAAATGTGAGAGAAAATCTCAAATCCTTATTACTGGCTGCCAAAATTCTTTATAGTCTTTTACACCATAGAGGGATTAAATAATACTGAACACAAGAAAGTAACAACAACTTTGTGGTTTATTGGATTGATGGAGCAGATTCTAAAATCTAAATAAAAGCTAAATCTGTTATCTTGTTCAGTTCTGGCTCCACATTGTCTGAGTAGTGAATTTACTGAAGCCTTTAAAGCATGCTCTGTCATGTGTTGATTTGTTTTCACTTGTCAGATGAGTTTTTAGCTTTGTTGCCACTGAAAAATCAAGCTGTCAGGCAAGCAAGAAGAGTTCAAAACAGGGAAACTGTGCACAGTTGCATCCTGGCCGTTCTCCAAGAATCTATCAGTTGATGCATTAGTTCATAGATTTCCAAAGAACTGCCTTCTGTTTATCCAAGAGTGGCTATCCTGTTCTGTCTATCAAATCACTATAGCTTTGATCCGTTTGATCAGAGAAGCTCCAAACAACCTCAAGCTGATGCTTTGGCTAAAACTGTCTGACCCTGGGTGGGGGGTAATTACAAACACACACAGTCAAGCACCAATTAATGTGTGGAGGTGTGAGACCATGACTGAGCAATGAGGCTGGGAGAGCTAGCAGAAGACAGGAAATTCACTTGAAAAGTACATGTTCAAAACCTGTATCCTGTTTCCTGTTTACGGTGTCTCCATCACTATTTTGGTCCATGAGAGGTCTGAAAAAAGGCCCTCGGCGGCAAACAATGGAGCTCAGGACAGTCACACATGCTGGTTTCTCTTTGGTTTACAGTTCTCTGCTGCTTTTTAAAAAAATCGTCCCTTACTTCCTATTCATCATATGCTTTAAAACTTTATGTTCTACGATTAATGTGTCACAGTACATTTTTTTTAAAGAAGAAACTGGCGCCAGAACCAATATTTCATGTTTTTTGTCATAAATTATCACATGAGGTTGCCATATTTATGTGGAATTTATGATGATCACATTTCTGGAAAATCTCCCAGTTTTCCTTTTACGATGTATTGTTTGATGTTGACACTTCACAGAGAAAAAAAAGTGGAAGCTTTTTTTCTGGAGAAAGGTTGTGAAAACAGAAGAAAGGAGAAATGTTTATATGGAGGCAGGTCAGTGCTGGAGTTTGAACATGTCAGGTCAATGAGTGAAGGAAAACATCTCAGTGCGGCGGTCCGCTCTAGCCCCACTGCCATCCGCCATGACGCCTGTTTATCCATCTCACTTCCTGTCTGTTCGAGCCAAAGTGTCTCTGCATGATTGTTCAAGTGTGTTTGTGAATGCTTCGCCGTGTCTTTGTCCCTCTCGCTCTAGATGTTTTTGATGCTGCTGTCTTTTTCAGACACATGAAAACGCACTGAGTGGCGCACACACCCATAGTGACAGATAAATCACAGCCTCGTCAGTTCAGAGCTGCCAGGCAGCAGTCGGCCTTCAAACACTTCTGGGTATGAAGAGGAACAAAGGGATAAACAGTCAGGGACACAAGATAAAACACACGTTTATATAGATTCAACAAAAAGAACAGAAACTTGTAAATGAGGTATTGATGGTAAACAAACAGAAAACTTATAATCATGTTGCACAACAAATACGCCATAAAACTTTTTATGGGATTTTGAAAAATACACTGAACAGATACATAAATGTAGCACTTTTTGTTTTTGCTCCCATTTGAGATTAACTCAAAGATCTAAAACATTTTCTACAAAACCAAAATAACACTTTCCCTCAGATATAGTTCACAAATTTGTCTACATGTGTGATATTCTCCTTTGCTGAGATAATCCATCCCACCTCACAGGTGTGCCGTATCAAGATGCTGATTAGACAGCATGATTATTGCATAGGTATGCCTTAGACTGGCCACATTAAAAGGCCATTCTAAAACATGGCATTTTCTTTTTTTGGGGGGAGGAGCTCAGAAAATCGTTCATTTCTGGTGAGAACGCATTTGCCTCATGCAGTGCAACACACCTCTGTGTAGAGCTCTGGACCCCACGTGACTCCACTGCTAAAACTTTCAAGCCATCTGAGTATTCATTTCACTTTCATTCGCGTGACTCTGATCTTTACTTCATAAAAAATAAATAAAAAGATTAAATCTTACCGATCTGCAAAATGTTCACGGCGTGCTTTTTAAAGGTATCTCCGTTAAAGAAAATGTCAGAGATGCTACCCAAAAATAAAGTTCCCATTGTTCTATGTGGGGGACTCTGAAAGTTTACAAAGCCTAGAGGGTTATAAATGGACTCAATCTCAGTTTTTAGCAAACATTCAGCTGTGGAATCAAAAAATTGCTGCATAATCACTGGAAGGGTAAGTGGTATATTCCAGGCAGCGTAACATTAGTCTTGCTAGCAGCTGGGTTGTTTGTTGACATTAGCTTGGCTAACGACATCTGGTTGTTATTTTTCATTTTCCTTTTCTTGGGAGATGAAAGATAGTTGAAAACAGATGGAATGAAGTCAGGACTCAATGGATTATCATCACTCTTTCTTCCTACAAAATAAATAAACATTTCAGGATCCACATTTTGATTGCTACGTTAGCGCTTGCTAACTTTAACACAACACTGTTATCGCCTCATATTGCATGCAATGAACTGTGGTTTAACACTAGCGTCAATCCGAAACCACGATTATAGCATATAATGAAAGAAAGTAACCTTTGTAAGCGGTAACATATGTGATATAAAGTAATCGCACAAACGGAATCATACCGATGAAGGGTCCCACCATTTAGCCTTGTTTGGCTTGCTCCTGGCTTTAAATGGCGCTGATCCTCTTATCTCGTCTCTCCACATCTTAAGGAATGTGATCAAATAATGTAGAGTGTTCTCCTGTTTATTCCCATTTCTAACTCAAGACGGTTGTATGAAATTTTTGCATCTGAAGGAGGTGCTGCTCTGCTGGCAGGAAGTTGTTGTCAAAGCTTCCCATACATACTCAGTGGGTGACATATTCGAGTATGCTGACCAGGCAAGAACTGGGATGTTCTCACCTTCCAAGAATTGCGTATAGATTCTTGCAACATGTGGCCATGCATTATCCCGCTGCAATATGAGTTGAGACTTCAGGATTTCATCACGATTACTGTATACCTTCAAAATACCATCAATAAAATGCACCTGTGTTCTTCGTTCATAACGCCGACTGTGTTGAGTAAATTACTTCTAAAGAATAATTGATTACTTTAATTACTGGAGGAATTTGTAATTAAATTGCTTTACTCATTCCCTAATTTAAAAAGTAAATCATTACTTTCCTTTTTTTTTTAATCCCATACAAATTGTGAAGGGAATAAAATTAGCACAAACAAGATATCTGTGGAAAATTCACAAAACAAAAACATGGAAGCTAAGGGTAATCATGTTTTTAGCACCACATCATTACCTTTTACACATAAACACGAGAAAATATGCATTGCATAGTGGCCTACACAATATGGACTGGTTGCTCATTAACACTGGTGGAAAGCAATTCCTCTCCAGGACATAATTTGCACTAAACTGGAATGTTTTTATGTCTTCAACTAATTATAAATGATTCAAATATCTATAGTTGCTGAATGCCTCTAAAAAAGCATCTACATCCATATTTTTGCTCTCTTTATCCAACGTTAACCAATCGCCTCCAACTCTACATTAGCACACGTGTCAGTAACTCAGTTTTTTTTTTATTAGTTTCTGTTTTGTTTTATTTAATCAAGAGACAATGTCAAAGCAAAATGTTTACACAAAGTAATTTGTTTTATTAGTGACCTATGGTTTCACTGGATCAATACGTGAGTAATGAAGTCTTGCAATTCTAATTTAATTACTGAAATTTGAACTGTAAAATGTATTACACTACTCTATTACTGACAAAAGTAATTAAATTACAGTAATTTGTGACTTTGTGATTCATTACCAGCAACACTGCCACCACGGGCCACTAAACAACCATTTACATGTGTTGCATTTATGTTTTTGCTCAGTTAAACTAAACCCTAACATTCTTCTCTGATAAGTTCAGATACCAGGCATTCCAATTATTATTATATGCTTGTGATATTTTGTTAAAAGATATGTAACCTGTAAGATTTGTGATTTTGTTTTACCTTTTGGTTTTTCCAAACACAGGTTTGCACGTTATTCCAAGCGGGTTTCTGCTTTTCATCAAAAGTGACAGCGACTCAGCAGGCAGCTCTACGTCGCTGTAGGTGATCTGCATCACAACTCTAGAGGGAAGTCAGAAATCATATGTGTTGTTATTTTTGACTCCTGTGTGAATCTTTTTAGAATGAGCCTAAATTTGAATGTGACAGTTTTTCTTCCTCCGTCTAAAATATGTCAAAGTTTGAAAACACAGCAAAAATTGTCATTTGACCATCAATGTTAAAATGTGAGAATGATTTCAATTTAAACCTTTTATTCAGTCAATTTCCTTTTTTTTCCCTGTAATTTTTTCCCTAAGAAAAATTACAGATGTCAAATTAAATGTTGTATATTTTAACTCGAAGTTTGTCTTTGTTGCATTCTACAATTAAGTTATGCACAGTGGTGTCATTGTTTGCATATTTGCCTCACAGAGAGAAATCCTTGGTTCAATTCCCAGCTTGGTAATTTCTTTGTGGAGTTTGCGTGTTATTCTGAAACATATGTGGGTTTTCTTTGAAGTCTCCCGCTGCGTCCCAAAGTCCAAAAACATGTCTAATAGGTGAATTAATTACTCTAAAGTAACTGTCCATGGTTTCATCCAGCTTCATTTGATAGCAGGTGGGATAGGCTCCAGCACACTAAATTACCTTGAAAGGAAAGAAATGGTTTTGTAGATAAATGAGTTAATTATACAATGATGTTGATCTAGTTACACTTTAAGATATGGGTGCTGGTGTGACATGGGACTATGAGGATATGTAACCTGGATAATAAGGGGCAGTTCTGGATACAACAATAAAGGAAGCATGTTGTTTTTTTAACCTATATTAGAATGTTGGTCATCTTTCTGCACATTCCGTCACGGGTCACTACAGCGAATCAGCTTTCACTGATACGCACTTTTAGTTTGGCAGAGAGTTTTATGCCCTTCGTGACACAACCATGTCTTTCATCAATCAAGAGCCAAAGTGAGAGCAAGGATCAAATATGGTCAAGAAATGTTTCTTAATAATAATTAGTCTAGATAAAGAACAGGAAGGAAAGTTTAAGACAAAGTGTACTTTCAAGCTGAAACAGGAAGCAGGCCTACCACAAACTCAGAAGAATCAAGCCAAGGAACGTTTTGCAGAAAAGTAAAGCAAAGCACAATGACCACACAGCTAAAACATATAAATATATGGCCTTTCCCTATTTTCACATCCACTAAACGCCATCAGCAGGTGATAAAATGAGGGTGAAGTGGAAAAACTGACACATTAGTTAGTTTGCTGATGGTTAAAGTTCCACTTCGCCCTCTATTTCTGAAGAGTATGTTTAAACAAGTCTGCATATTGCACATATGAAAGATTGATCACACATGATTTATGTCCCACACTAACTTTACACCCTCTTGTGCAAATATGAAAGGCTCCTATATTTTTCTGTAGGTTCTCTGCTTTGTGTCTGATTTCTCACAAATCCATGTAACAGTTTTGCACATTTAAACATAACTTTTTTTCAGTTTCAATGTCCAAATCTCCAATAAATAATAGAATCACTGCTAAAGAAACCTATTTCTCAGCTCCAATAAAGATAAGAATTCCAACTTCAATGGAAAATAGTATATATATATTTTATTACAAACCACTTATTATAAACCACATTTTTATATTTTGCCTTCAAAACACATTCCTCTTACATAAATAAAAAAGAAAATAGAACTTCTGATGTTACTAAGCGATGAGTCATTCAGTCACATAAAATAATGTGTCACGACTTTGAAATCCACATTTTAAAAACCTGTTCAAACCTGAGTGTGCACGTTAGCCTGCAGGCAAGAGAGGGATCTTGTGAAATGCACCATTACATCTGACTGTCAGGAAAGATGGCCTCAGCTCGTGAACTGACAGTTCAAAGTAAATCAGGAGGATTATAAAAATTCCTTTAAGTGTGCAACTCAGTAATTAAGGGAACAAAATCAAAGCACCCAGTTAGTAGTGTTTGATACATTTAAGTTACTTTGAATAAAACAGAGCTGTTATCCAACAAGACTTACAAAAAAGTACAGAACAAGTTTATAGGTAAGAGTCAACACAATCTGAGTTGAGCTTTGTGTAAAAATGTGTCAGTCAGATAAAAAGTCAGAAGCATTTGTTCAGATGTTTTGTATTATTTTTCAAGAAAGAGTTCTTTTTTTTTTTCATTATGTTCAGAGTTTGACTGTTCTTTCTCCCACTGTGGGATAACAGAGCTAAAGAATTTAGCATTTAATCTTAAGCAGGGAACACCTGTCCCTGTTTGGTAATGGAGTTCTATAGAATTCCTGGTTGATGGTGTTCAGGTGCGTTACTGTTGAGTAGATATCTCTGTAGCGAAGTGCAGCCAGTCCAGAGACCTAGAGTTGTGTGACGTGTCCTTTTTTTTTTTTTTTTTGGTTAGATAAAAATACACACAGCAGTGTTTTGGATCATCTGCCGAGGCTCGAACCTGTGGGCTGATAGCCCTGTTAGAAGTTAATTGCAGTAATCAAGCCAAGAGATAACAAGTGCCTGCACGAGTGGAGAACAAATGGTAGGTTCTGAACTTCCTGATGTAAACAGGAATATTTCTCATACATGTGTTGGAAAATAATAATAATAATATTTAAAATATGGTGTAAATGTAAACATGGGTTGTGTCCAAATTCCTTCAGTACTCGCTACTCAGTGCACTAGTGTGTTCACCCTTTTGTAAAGCTACCCGATTCTACCATTACAAAAGAAAGTGCCTGAGAAATTTCCCAAAACTCTCTGCAAAAAGCCAGTGTCCATCGACGCTCACTAGATTGATGAATACAGACCACAATGCATTGCGTTTTAAAAATGTTTACATGTGGATAAAAGTGTATTTTATTCTATTTTTTTTTTTTGTATAAACTATCCAAATTGTCATTATCAGTACGCAGTTGATTCATAAACAGTCTTTGTAAAACGTTCATATTTATTAGGTTTCTAGCTTTAGGAAATTTGTGACGAAACGTATAAATAAACGTCATATTTTTTTATTTTAAAAATAAATTAATTCAAGTAGTAACCAAGCAGGGTATCCAAATTGCTTTTAGAGGCCAGGGCTCTTGATAGTATTGCACTATACAAAGTTTTGGTACTACTTAAGGAGTAGGGAGGAATTTGGACATATCTATATTCCTTAACTTCTATTCCATTACCCATATGCGCTAAATTTTATCAAAATTGTAGAAATGTAGAAAAAGACACAATCTTGGATTTTCACTGTTTCCATAAATCGTAATTTATACGAATAAACACATAAGTCATTCAAAAACATGGCAACAGATGTGAACAAAACATTTGAGTTACAGCAGATACATTCAAATTTCTTCAGCCGCACTAGCACTCATCATCCTCTATCAAAGGAGACGCCGGCGTCTTATTCAGACCAAGGAGCGGCAAGCTATGTGGGACAGGCTACAGATAAAGCATTTTTGGAAATAGTGGTTGGTGTATATCCAAAACTTCTGCATGGCATGCATTGTGGTGGATTAGTATCAGATGAAAGAATGCTGTTTAAAAAAGCGGTCTTCTTTTTGACGCAACAACTAAGATGGATGGACCACTCCATTCTGATGCATCCACTTGCAGACAAAAAGATCCATTAACATCTTCAATTTCCTCGTCTAAGTTGCCATCTGACTCAGATATGATACTGGTCATCATTTTGGTTGCACCGCTAATGTCAGCTTGGAGTTGCAAGGGGCTGTAAGCCAGTGGGAAAGAATGTGAGCAAAGAGGTGATGGGATGCGAAGGCTTACTTCCACACCAAAAGTTCCACCCACAACTCAACAGCAAATTTTTAATTTTAAATCTGATTTATTTTGTATTAGAGACACACACAATATGCAGTGAAGAGATCTTTTCAAGAATGATTTTCCAAAGATTAAACCTCTGGAATAAACTTCTTGGCTCATTTAGAAAATATATGCAAAAACTCATTGAAAGCAGAAGTGTGTAGTTCATCCCATTAGCATGACCTCGACTTCAGCATCATTGTCTAAAAAAAGAGGAACCTGATGGGGGAGGAGGATTATGTCATAACTGAAAAAGCTCAGGACGGTCAGCGTGAACAAATGTTACTTGGGTGGGACCATGAATAAACAGAACATGTGACTTGTGTAACCACATGTTTGTCTAACATCATTGACAGGCTTGATGAATGTGTTTTCATTTGTTTGTTTCTGAGTTTTTAGTTGACAATAACGAGAAAGGAAGGCAGTCTGAGTTCCGCTTTTTCCTCGCAAAAAGGTCGAAGCGTATTCAACCAACTGTCCTCTGCTTTGGATTGCCCGTAAATTATCTATTTTTAGCCTCTTTACACCTGAGTCAGCATTATGTGTGACAGCACTGAAGATCACAAAGGTGGCACCAACATTCTCTAGATATGAAACAGAAATTACATTTTAAGGATTACATTACATTATAGAGATAATTCTAAATACATTTTTTTTTCCACATGTAAACAAATGCATACAAAAAGCACAACGTTAATATTGTGCAACAGTATTTACACATTTGACTTCAGGGAAGAGTCAAAATGATTTAAATCTACACCTGTCCCCCCAGATTCGTGGTGTTAGGGGCTCAACCATTCTCCCTCTCCCTGCCAAAAACTACCTTGCCACCTACTATCACATGATATATGTCTCATAATGTATATGTTTATAATCTGCAGGCTCTTGAGGTGTAAATGTAATGAAATCTAAATGTAGCATAAACAAATATGGATGGGTGCCATAATTGTGTTGAATTCTTAAAGCTGAAATCACACTGATTGCAATTTGCACGCTGGCCGTCAATGTTAACTCAATGTAGAGATTCGATCAAAAGTCATGTCACCTGATTTGAATGTCTGTTGTGGCCTGTTGATCTGATTGCAGTAGGTCATAGATGTTGTGGTGCAATTTGTTATTGCCGCACATTGAAAGTTCAAAAATATGAACTTTTTGTAAAGAAGAAGCATTGCTTCAACCACTGTGGGATTCAGCTTTGATGATGCAATCACTGCGTGAAGTCCTAAACCAACATTAGCGGGGCTAACTTTTGCACCACAGCCCAGAGTCATATTTCTAATGATTGGTAGAAAATATATATTTTAAAAAACAAAACTGCCTTTTGGATTTTTTGCTAAATACTGGATAATCAGTATTAAAAAACAACAAAAAAATAAATAGTTAGAGTGGGACTTTAAGCTCAAATGCCATTTCAGTTTGTTTGCTCTTGCTATCAGCTTTTCGTTTTAGTGGAATGATTTCCTGACATCTATGATTACTGTAGATTGGTTTGGAGCAAGAATATGTCAATTATGCTTTTTTATGAGTTGGCTCAAACTCTGACATTGCAGTCAAAATAAAAACAAAAATTTTAAAAAGAGTTAGATATAAAGGGAAAATGCATGTAAAGGCTTTTGATCTGCAGAACTCCCTTCTTTTTTTTCTTTATTTTAATGTCAATTTTGCCTAACAAGCTGAGGCTTTGATTTTGGCAAACACGTCTCAGCATCCCTGGTTATGTTAGGTTTTATGAATGTCGATTAAGTTGGCATCTCAATGCATTTTACAGTTCATGATAAGTAGAGAATCCCTGGGATTTTGTTTTGCATGAAAATCTTAGCAATTTGCCTGTTCCACTTGTGTTTTGTCAGATCTTTATTGAATTAAGTGAGGTTCTGTTTTTGCCACCCTGCAGTGTTTGTTGAGCAATTTAATAAAGATATATTCTGATTTAAGTCCATTTGTTTTATTCATCGATTTTTTTTTTTTAATTTGAAATACATTCGTATATATTAAATATTAAATTTTGTATTAACTTGATCTTAGGCTTTTGGGGTTCTTTGAAAAAGCAAATTAACCAATGAAAGGTAATAATTAATGAAGATATTTGAAGAAAGGCAAACAAATTGTGTTTTTCCCTTTCTTTGTTCACACCACATTGAAGAGTCATAACCAGTTTTGCAGGATTTCAACTACTTCTTTCTCCCCTGTCAAATGTTGTTCTCCTTTCCTTTGAACTTTTTGTTTTTTCACTTCTTTCATCTCTGTTTCGCTACAGTTTTTGGAGGAAAAATAACTCATCAGAGAGCCCATCATCGCCTTTTACATTCCAGCTTGCAAGATTGTGTTGAGATGGGTAGATTAGACAGCTGAGTGAAGGTGTTTGATTCCTCTGGAGACGGACAGGATTCAGAGGAACCCACAAGCCTCAAACACACAACAGCTTGGAAGGACAGTTCATTTGAATTGTCTCAAAAATCTCAAACAAACTCCGACAAGTTTTGGACTTTAATTATTACGATTTTTTTTGGTTAAAAAAGGACTACACAGGGGTGTAGTGGTTAGTTCTCCGGAATCACTGTGTGAAAGCCATAGTTCAAATCCCAGCTGGGCTTTTCCATGTGGAATTTGCTTGAACTCTCCATGCAAGTGTGTATTCTCACCAGGCACTCTACCTTTCTGTCACAGTCCAAAAGAATGCTCTGTGGTTTGATTGATTATTTTAAGGGCAAATCTAAATTATTTCCCTACCCCTACGCTTAGAAATATAGAAAAGTAGCGTCATTAGATTTGGACGTTACATTTACGTTAGCGCGTAGCTGCCAGCGCTCTGAAAATACGAAACAGCATGGGTTTTATAACCTTAAGAAGTCATGCTAATGCGAAAAATGTCATAACTTACATTTAAATGTAAACTTCTGTACTTCAGAGTTCAGAGCACAATCTCGTGAAGAAATATGTTTCTCCCTCGCAGCACAGCGCAACGTAGATCCCCTTCCTAGCGGTTGGAGACCTAAGTCATTACAGTTTTTCTATATATATAAAAAAAAAAAACTAGTTTGCACACCACTACAGGTCCAATATGTCCCTTAAATCTGGCAGACTGGCAATCTGTTCAGAGGGATAGGCTCCAGCAACCCCAAGATTTTCCTACCACAAAGCCAATCTTCTTACAGTTTTTCTCAGTGGCTTTGGTGCGTTTCTCAGAACACTATTAACATTTGCACAACAGTTAGTGCATTTCTCTAAACAATTAGTGCAAACTGCAAAACCTAGTGGATAACCTGCAAAAGCACGTCACATGATCAAAACTGATGATCCATTCCTCAAAAGCAAGTATTCATGTCAATGAAACTGTCAGTGCCATCAAAATGAAAAGTCTTGACACCATCTTTATGAACAAGATGGTCAAATGAATTTGTCATGTTTTCACTATGACAGTTTTTAATTTCAGTGTTTTCCATTACAAAAATATTTGGAAACACCTGAAAATGTTCAAGACAGCACTATGGCCTACTTATACAGCCATCTGAAATGTGCAGTAAAGTCACTGTAGATGTTAAACATAAAGTCACCCTTTTGGTAGAGCTGTGAACAATATAAAGCACATGTAACAGTACAGTAATTTACTGTTTGCATACCTGTTTTCCCTACAGAATGTTTGAATTATTGAACTGACAGTAGTTCTTCCAATATTGGGTTGCACCCTTCGACCAGCCTCCTCCATGTTGAGGCCGTGATTGACAACATGGTCCACAATTGTAGCCCTTATTTCATTAGGAATCCACCTATATCTGCCTCTTCTCCCTCTTCCCCTTCCCCTTCCTCCCCACATCCTCACCCCTCTTCCATTGACGATTCATAGGATTCATCCATAATTGACAGTGAACAAGTTGTTTGTCGTTGGTTACAACTACTGTAAAATTGCACACACCTCCTCATGAGTGACAGCTGAAATTCACCTGAGATCAAATGTTCAATTTAGGAGACATTTTCAGGAAAAAATGATAAAAAAAAGGTACAGAATTTGCTTGACAGATGGCTAATATTTGACATTTGATAATTAGTTCAACAATTTTGAGTGTAATGACTCAAGCAATGAAAGTAAGACTATTAGTTTTACTGAGAACGACTATTCAGCATCCATAAGTATAATTTGATTTTGAGCTGAAATGTGACAAAGCAAAAAAATGTCAAAAAACAGCAGAGAATGTATGAAAGCAACTGATTCATGTCCAAAATCATTTGCAGTTTGTTCAGAGAGAAGAGAAATTGCTACTATGATGTGCACAAATGACTAAGTGTTGTGGAGGTTGAACTAATAGTTATGAGAACTTCAATTCTGATCTGAGAAACGCACCAAAGCGACTGAGAAAAACTGTAACATGACACCCAGATCAAGCTGTCAAACTCTTTTTTTTCATCCGAAAAAATATTGTTCTCTAAACTGTAGTGATGCAACTAAAATGTTAATCAAACTTTGGCAGAGATACATTTTTGGGTTGAGCATGTTTCTGCCAAAGGCTACATGGTGATGTAGCGTTTATAGAGGTTAACACTTGCCTGATAGCAACAAGGCCCCTTTTCTAATCCTGCTTGGGAACTTTTTGCATGCTCTCTTCTCATAGGTTACTCTAAATCAGGGGTCAGCGACTTTTATGACATGAAGTACCAATTGTGCCATCACAAACTATATTATAACTTGAACTCTTCTTGTTGTTCCTTTTTCTGTATCCTTATTGAGAGAGATTTTATACCGATGTCTTTACTGACCAACTCCTGTATTTTCATGACACATGGTGACCCTGTTAGACAGCAGTATGGATTTTAGCTCATTTCCCGCCCTGGAAAGCGTACCCAGGTCCTTTACTCAGCTAACTGAGCCTTCCAGCCATCTCTAACCATAGTTAAAACTCTAAAACAAAGAAATACAAAAACATTTCCAATATATATGAAATTTTATTCAATTCAAAAACAGCAGGTCATATAACTTTTTAAACATAATTTGGCGCAAATTTAAAAAAGGGCTTTCATAACAATGTTGCACAAGAAAAATCAGCTAAAGTTGAAATAGTATTGCAACACTAGAAGTACTGCATTTTATGGTATGATGTACATACAGCAATAAGATTGGTATGTCAGAACAAAATACCTTGGCCTATTTATCTTTGTTACATTATGAGACAGGGCTTGAGTAACTTAAAGTAGGTTAATTCTGTGATGGATTCTGGATTGACATTTGGCAGAATAGAAAGAAAGTCTAAAAAAAAATCTGACTTTGCTTGTTATTATTCACAAACTGAACTTATAACATCACAAATGTCAGCCGGTGCAATAGCAAAGACATGGTTTGACAAACAGCTGTACAGTGAACGTGTGCACCAGCTTGCAGATCAACTTCCTGCTTTTCCCACTCAAGCACATCTTCATGTTCTGTCCACAGACATGCGCTCATATCGCACCACTTCTCATCTCACCAGCAAGTTTCAAAACACAGGGGAGTTATTACATTGTTTAAATTACACTGCAGCAAACTAAGTTTTTTTTGCTTTTTCTTATGGTGTGCATTAATTTAAATTGCCCATTCATGCAGGTTGATATGGAATGGAATGTAGATTGTGTAAAACAATAAAGTTTTATTGAAAAAAGCAGCAGTATTTACATAGGTTGATGGGGTCCCAGTACCAGCAATGCATGAATGAACCCTTTCCATATGACATCACAAGAGGAAAAAGCTCATTATGAGAAGAAACTGTCACTCAAGCCAAATTTTTTTTTTTTTCTCAAAATCCAAAAAATACAAACGGATGACATGACTCGCGTGCCACTGTCTTTCCCTCCACGTGCCCCAAGTTGCAGACCCGTGCTCTAAATTCTCCCCAGGTGTGTAGTTGTGTATCAGTCCACGGTGAACCCTTCTTCCAACAGTAGCTAAGATAGGCTCCAGCAACCATGTGATCCCAAAACAATTTGAAGATAAATGTGTGGATGTATGTTTTTACCAAATTCATGTGGAAATTTAACAACAGCAGTTTGACAGAAGAGAAGCAAACAAAAAGAAAGTATCAACGTGCAAATACACACTCGCACACACCAAGTGACCCACACACACAATCCCATTTAATCAGTCCCGACTGGGAGCCTTCTTGCAACAGTTAGTACCATTTACATATAGGAGCAAACAAGAGTCCCTGTCAATTTAATTTTAATGAGGTGCATGATTAAAGAGCTTATCTTCTGTATCCAGTCTGTGCAGAATTTCCTACTTTTTCATGTCGAATGAGAGAAAAGGAAAGTGGCTTTAATGAATAGTGCAGGCAGACTCGCGGACAGCAAGTTTTCTGATGCAACGATAACTTTTAATACAACCACCAAGAATAGTTACTGGTGGGGATCTCCCTGCTGATCTGTCTTCATCACTCTGTCCCTGTTTGTACGGAAAAACACCCTCTCAGGTGTTATTGCTTCATGGTTGCAGAGGAGGCTCTGTACAGACCTGCTCTGGTTACTTGCTGCACCTCATAGTTTGCATGTCTGTGTCATTGTTGTGGGACATACCCTGATTAATGAGTGATGACATAAGTGCACACAAATGTGCATCACATTGTTTGTGAAAACCTGTGCCCTTAACAGATTTTTAAATAACAGAAGAGACAAAAATATTAAGTCAATTTCAAACTAATTAAATAATGTTTTTTTTTTTTTTTTATGAAACAAAATCTTGCAGATGCATCGTCTTGGTCTTTACCCTCAATTCTGTATGCATTTTTGCATGTGTAGGTATGCTGGAAAGAAGCTTTGTGTAGTTACTGACATTCTTTGTGTGTGTCTGTGTTTGTGTATTCTCAGGTGAAGGAAACAGGGGGCAGCTTGCAGCGAGAGGCCGCATAAAGAAATGAAGGAAACGGGAAGGAAATGACGAGAGCTCGCTCTGTGAGGCTGCAAAACTCCATTTGCTGTCCAATATGGAAAGTTTACTCACACACAAACGCACAACAACACACACACACACAGCCTGTTGTTGTTAACCGTAACAGATAAAATTACAGGATCTGAGGCTAGAACGGTAAACAGAGAAAGTGGAAACATGCAGAAAAAAAGTCGAACTGAAAAAAAACAATGATGTTGAAGAGGAAGCCGGCAGACAAAACAAAACAGAAAATATGACACAGGAAAGTTGAAACAAAGCATTTTTGTATAAATTGTGCTAGTTTCTGAGCCAATATCACCAGTAGGACTAATATCACTAGGTCTTCCTTTCCTTTTTGCTTTGATTCAATCAAACTCAGCATCCCATTTTTGAAACATCGGTCACTTCCATCTCTCCTGAAAACAAATCTTCTTCTGAATTAAATGTTTTTAAATATTCAATCCTTGAGCAGAGACCTCAAGGAGGTCGAGGAGAAAGCCCACTCCTGATCCCCGATACCTCACTGATAACCGACGCATCAGTCAGCCCGAATGGCGACACAACGCCACTGCGGCAGTCACAATACTGTAAGATCAAACAAAAGCTGCACATGCTTTCCATTGTTTGCTTAACCAACATGCACAGCTACTAATGATCGTAATCTCAATTTGAAAAATCCTTTCTTTCCAACCTTTTAGGAAAAACACAGTTCATCCCCAGCAACCGACAAAAACAAGCCAGGAATGTCACGGGAAGGTGAAAGGTCAAAGGAAGAATGTTGCTAGCATGTTTGTTTTCACATTTCACCACATGAACTTTCATGACTTAGTCTTATTCAACAATGCTGTTTTGATGGAGGAGTCCAGAGGATGTTCCACTCACTTGATTTGTGATTCACTGGATTTTCCTTTGCTGCTGTTTGTGTGGTAGCCATTGATAATCTCCACCTTCATGCATTCCATTCAATGTGCATTCATACCTTTCAGTCTGAATATTTGTTTGGTGTGGCACAAGTCAAACACTATACTTGCATAACTGCACCAGGATAATATTTGCTTAGTGACACGTGGAAAATCAAAATCAGGCAAATACCAAAACTACATTTAAATTGGGTGTAATTTTATTTTTTTTGTTTCACAACTCCTAGGTTTTATCAAATTTTGTCATTTACTTTTTGAAGCCTTTAGAAATTATGAGCAGATTTTTTTTAAGGTTAAAAAATGTGATTTTGTAAAAAAATAAAAAACTGAATAAAAAGTATTTGTGAAATTTTAATAGCAAGAATGAATTGTAGTGTGTCATGGCCAAAGTTCATTGACGTAAATCAATTTTTTTTAAATGATAGTAAAAATTCCCATTCGATTTTTCTTACTTTACCAACAATAATTAACTAATTAGAAACTCTCCTTCTGTTTAGCAACTTTGTTAATCACAACCAGATTAACCTTTGTTGCCTTATCAAAGTCCTGCTTGTTCTATTCATTTCAGACACTAAATCAGAAAAACATGTTTACTTATTTAGTATAACATATTTTTACTTCTGGAACAAAATTCATGTTAATTCTAAAGTATTAAATAATTGCACACACTTCTTAGAAGATCCCTCTATGTATCCAAATGAATCAAGAAAAAAAAACATTTGTTGACAAAACAAAACAAACCAGGACACCCCCCCCCCCACCCCCATTAATACAATTTGTTGCAAAATTGTATTAATGGCTTTCATCTGTGGACAGATCTTTTAATTCAGCAATTTTCTAAATTCATGATACTGGGGAGAAATAGCAAATTAGTGGTAAATTGGTCAATCAATTTGTTATTTATTTTCGATTTCAATTTGATTAAAATACCCAATTACACAACGCAGTTGTCTCAATGGGCTTCACACTGGTAATTGTCTAAAAACATAAAATCGATCACAAAATATAAACAATAGCTGATTGTTAAACAAAACAGGATAAATTAAACCAGACATTCCTTCCCTCAGACCCTCCTTCTCAGTAAGTAAAAACTCTCAAAACCCGATTATGGGGAAAAAATCAAATGAAAGAAGAAACCTCAGGGATGTCTATATAATCAAGTTATTCTTTGCTTTTTGCAAATCAAAAGCTGATTTAATGCAAAACATTTTTAATTCTTTTTGCTGAAACTTAAATTATGTCTTTGGTAAACAAAAACACAACACCAGAAATAACCCATTAAAAGTTTTTTTTTTTTTTTTTTTTTTTTGAAAAAAAAAAGTTGCTTTTTGCTGTGATAATCGAAGATAAAGTTCAGATATTTGATCAAACCTGCTTTTGTTAGCAAGTAGTGTCTTTCACTTGGGTTGACAGAACAGGGAGTGAGGGGCTTAAACCTGAGGAGTACTACAATGAAAAGAGCTTTACAGTGTGGATTACATGCAGTCACATGTCTGATTTAAAAATATTTCTGAAGAAAAATCTAGTAATGATTCACTTTGAAGTCCTGCTTTTTTAAAATGAATAGGAAAAACAAAAGGAATCAGAGATCACATGCATGCCACTTCAAGGCTTCTGACACTACATCAATGCAAAGTGCATGAATTAAGTTAGGATAACAGCCAATGGCAGCGTTTGACTCATGAACCTGACAAGATGCTAATTCCATGGAGACAGTGTAGTAGAGTGGGAGGGTGGGGATTACAATCTGACCAAAGAGGAACAGCAAAGTTGCTCTGTTGTCTGTTTCTGCTCCTGGCCTGTGACTTAAGACGCTGTAATAGGCTTGGAAGAGACGGTCTGCCATCTGGCTAAGTCCTGAAAAGCCAGTGACACATGTTTGGTGGAGAACATGTTGATGCTTCTGATGGTGTGGTTGGTTTCTGAAGCCTCAAAAATTGGCAGCTTTTTTGTTTGAAACATTAGCACGTGAGCTGCTGCGCCTCCAATGTCAGTCCTGCAGACAAGAGCAGAAAACATGAAGACAACCTTATCACTCACAGCAGTTCCAGTCTAACAGCAATTTTGCATTCTAAGATCTTAATTCAGCCTTAACAATGTCAGGTGAGGCGCCCAAACTGGTATTGTATTAGGTCTGTAATGACTTTTAGACAAAGTGACGGGAGATAAACATTTCTGAACAAAAAGACATGTTGTGTTTACATTCTCTGTTCAGGAAATCACGTGGTTTGAATACTATTTTGAATTTAGTCATCTGCTGAGACATTTAGAGCTGCACTGGCTGAACCTGTCAGCAAATGCCAAATATTTCAGTCCAGCAAACACGTGACTGTTGACAAAAGTGTTGGCCAAAGAAAAGAGTTTCTGCTTAGCAACTAAGCTCCTAAATCTAGGTGTAACACGAAAAAAATGTGCACAGAAATATCTCACATTTTGTACCTTAAACATGCATTTTTCACAATTAAAATGTGATAATCGTGTTTTAAATTTGTTTGTAATCTTATAATCAGGACAGTCATCTTTTCATGACATGTAAGCAGAAATGTTATAAAGCAAACCAGCAAGTCAAAACAATCCTATAATCTGTGCCTGTGCACAAAGCCCAGCACAGAACTGATCAATACAGAGCATTAGGATGTACCTATCGGTGGCAGCATCTGTCTGTAACATGTCACGAGCCGAATGGAAAAAAAACCTGATTGTTTTAGTGGAATCAATGAGTCTCCAAGTTTCCTGGAAAATCACTACGTACAAAGCCAGTGGACTGCTGTTTGAACACCGCTTGCCTCAGAGCCTCTTAGAGGCTTTGAAATGAAGAAAATGTTGAGTTAACACGGAACGCGGCGGCTGGGAATTTTTACAGAAACATCCGTGCAGAGGCTCACATGGGAACGTGTTCATTCTGCACAGCCTGAGAACTGAGGTGTCGGAAAGTTCACGTGTCTCTCGTTTCGGTTTGTGACAGAAAACTGAATTTCGGTCCATAATTTCAGCAGATCGGATTGCAAAATCTGTTAACCAAAGTTCTTTAAAACATCCTCACTTTGCTGATGGGTTGAAGGGCTAAAGCTGCTGAACAATACACAATTGTTACTCAAGAAACGTGTTCATTTTACTGTGAAGCTGGTTATGTTGATATTTCAGACAAATTGGAAATTTGGTGGTACAGGCACCAAATTTAGCATGTATTTACTGTAGAATCCCAAATTTCAGGAAAGCATGTTAGCCATGAGAAAATTCTAAAGTGACATTCAAATAAAAGTCATTTTTAAAGATGTTGGCTATAAACTTAACAATGTTTAATGTCTATTTGCCCCAGTCTCAACAATATGGGCAGTCTCAAGGGGTATCTACAAAATACTTTTGTATATTTTTTATGAAAAAATCTTGGATTTTCCCATGGCTAATGTGCTTTTCTAAAAGAAGGGATCCTAAGGTGCATCCGTGCCCAATTTGGTGCTTGTACCTAAAAATTGTATGATAAGAACAGACTTGAAAATGTACTTGATTAATAAAAACTTAAGATTTCCAGTTGTAGTTTAAGCTTTATATTTCTTCATTTGGGATATTTGATGTTTCCATAATGCTAACTTGTGACTTGCAGAACTCTTCATTTTTCATATGGCACCAGAGTACCTAACCTACGGTGGCCCTGAAGTCCAAATTACACCAACAAATCACTCAACACAAAAGCATTTAAAAGATCACAACGACAAGTAAAAAAGCAAAAGACACTTTTTATAATTACATTCTAGAAATTTAAAAAAAAGTCCCAGAAACTAAAACAAAAATAAATGAATGAATGAATAAATGAATGAATAAAATTGAAAAATCTCAAAAACAAATGTAATTTCTGAAAATGAAACATTTAATCAAACATGTCCTTAATTTATGTTTTATGATTAAGAGGGAGAAAATCCAGTGTAAATCCATGCCAAATAACTTTGGGTTGAAATAATGGACAAGCTTCTTCCTCCAATCAGCAATGTTCCATAGAATCAACCTTTTCTGGTCTTCTTTAATAAAGAAAACATTTTAGAAAACAAAAGTAAATTCTAGAAATCAAAATATTAGGCTAAAAATGACAAAAAGAAGAAACCAGGTTTTGTGGGACATCACTGATTGGATGATGACATTTTTCCATCATTTCAGCCAAATGTTCTTTGGCATGAACCGATTCTGGATGTACTCATCATAAAACTTTTATTGGTATACAGACATTTAAAAAAAAAACTCAAACAACATCAACCAATCATTGATGTCCCATAATACTTCCCTTTATTCATGTTCTTATTGATTGTGGTTCACTTTTGTCAAATTTGGTGTTTAATTCTAGTACTGAAACATTGTTTGTGTTGCCACGTTTTGTCACCTGACATCAGATAATCAGTTCCTGCTCTAACTCCAACAGATAAATGAAGTTCATGCCCTTTAGAATAACATGAACAGAAGAAATAATTTAGTTTATATTTAATTTAAGGAAAGCATACAAGTTTTAAATGCAGATGATGCAGCTTCAGTTTTTTGGCTCTTTTGGCCAAAGTTTGACTGAGCAAGGACGGCACAAATCTCTGCTTTCTCCCTGTTTCAATACTCAATATCTTTTTATGTTCTTCATGTCCTTCAATCAGTTCTGATTCTCCTGTGTAATGAGTTAAAAGATGCCAAGCATTCCTCTCAGCAAGCACAGTTAATACCAGGGGTCAGGTTAATTTACTTTTCTTTAAACCTTTCCTGAAATGTTGATGATTTTGAAACATTTTCTGTGAAAAAAAAACTTTTTTTTCTTGGAATAAATACCAAATCAACACATTTTTTTGTATTCTGTTCATCAAACTTTTTGTTTTCAAATTATCCCTGATGTGGATGACGAAAGCAGAACAGATGTTGAATAAATGTGTGAGAAATTTCTTCTTAAGAGACATTTCATTACCTCTTGTGTATTCTGCTTTCTGCTCACAGTCCATCAGTCTGAGAAGCATTTCATGCTTTCCTCTCACTCCTGTGTTATTATTCCATTTCCTCCCCATGAACGGAAAGACCAAAAAAACCTTGCTGAAATGTATGGCTCTCCAGGGGCGAGCCTTTTGTGTCACAGCAAGTGAAAAACAAGAGCAGTGTTGGCTGAAAGGGACACTGGGACATCTACAGTTTCAAGGCCTCATGGGGCTCGGGCCATGGATACAGACACAGCTCATTACCTGGTCAGACCGCGCAGGCGCCAACGGAGGAGGGAAATACTCAAGCTGTTTGATTCAAAGGAGTTTTCTCAACCCTTGCATGTAACCCTCCAAATGGAGAGTTATGGGAAAAAGTGTCTTCAAATTCAGACTTTACTTCCACTTGATGACATCATCAATAGTCGCCAGTCAGTTACGTTAGCGTGGAGCTGCTAGCAGTTTTAAAACTTTAATAAGCTTAAACAAAATGTTACTATCTACATTTAAGTGTAAACTTCTGTGCTTCAGAGTAGACCCGCGTGAAGAAATACGTTTCTCCTCTGTGGCACAGCAACACGTGGAACAACCTCGGTTCCCTCCGCCGCAAGGGTTAAGTCTTAAAAATATTATCTTGCAACCCTTCAAATGCCCTTACAATTGGAGGGATGGGGGTAGAATTCAGACTCGGGTCATGATCCAAGAAAATGACCATGAGCAAAGCAGCTATTGTTGGGATCCTCACAAAGTCATGGTTTTGGTCTCAAGATCATGGAGGGAAAAAGGCAGAAGCAAAATCTGTTCAATTAGTAAATAGGCTGGAGAGTTTTCTGTCAAAAGCCTCAATGTTCTTGGTTTGCATCATCAGTCCTTTAAAGCTACAAACACAACGGGCATGTGACGTGCATCCATGAAAAGCGCTTAACGGGCATTCTTGAATGGGCTTTCAGCATCCGCATTCGAGTGTCGTTTCCTGATACTGTCACATTTAGAAGAGGCTTGGTGTAAAATAATAAAGAAACTCTTTTCTTTCACAGCTCTGTTGAATAAATGTCATATAATTCCAGCCGGGCACAAACTATAATGACGAATTTCTCCTTCATGATCAGTTTTCAAACGGTTGGCACTTTCAATTGCTGCATGTTTTGAACATAGAATTTGCAAACAGACTTAAAAACATGCGCATCGGCTCGTGAATGCGAGAGTTCTGAACACAGAAGCTTGAAACACTCATGTTCACGTGTACCTAGACTTTTCATTTTACAGTGTAAAAAAATATATTAAGAAAAAAATATATAAAAAGAATCTTCACCTGCTAATTGGACATTTCAGATCATTTTGTAATTGTATTAAGGACAAAATAGTTATTGGACTAAATTGCAGATTCATTCTGTCCACATTTGAGCATTAACTCAAACTTTTGGGGTTTGAAAGGAAACCGAATGACTCTAATTTAAATTTGACGACAACATTAAAAAAAGTGTGTGCACTCAATCAGCAAGCACTATAACCTTTACCAAATCCTCATGGGGAAATTCATATTAGCGGAAAATCTTTGGCTGGAGATTCAACATGTTTGAGGAAATGTCGAGCCTCCACAGGTTTAGGGAATCATCACTTTTGGGTATTTGTTAGTGGTTTTACCAAAGAAAGATGAACTAAAACTACTTACAGCTCACATGGTGCATTTAGTTAAAACCATATTACGTGTCTTTTTTATCTTAGTGGTGTAATTCTCCACGTGTATGCATGCACTGTCACTGTAACGCATCACAAATGCTTGTTCGGTGGAGGACAGCAGTCATGTTCAAAGTTATAATTAATTCCTGTTTCGCTCTCCCTCTCGCTGTCTCTGCTTTCTCACACACTCAGCTGTCGTCCTGGTAACGTCATAGGTGAACTGACACAGTTGGACACTGTCTGGCTGTGAAGGCCACAGTTCCAGTGTGTCATCTCTTCTAAAAGCAGAGCATCAAAGCCTCATGGTACTTTAGCCTGAAGGTCTGCCACACCTTAATTCATGTTTTGTGTAAAACTGCTTTCAACAGTGGCTTCCTCACCCAAGGACCGAGTTGATTATACACGTTTAAACCATAAATGATAGATTTATTGCATGGTCTCCACAGGTTGCTGGGATGTGTTTCTGTTTGTCTCATCCCAGACCCAACAGAAGGGCCAATGTGCTTGTTACATCACTGCAGTATTTTTATATTAATTATGGTTTTATGTGTGCGTAACAAGCAATTCGTGTGTCATTTTTAAAGTTAGTTTCATGATGTTATAATTTCAATTTTGTATTTTTTTAATTCCATATTTTTTTGGAATAATGCACAAAATTTATTAGATAGTTGGATAGATGGATGGATAAGAGGATAGATAGAATTACATATTCACAAATCAGGGTGAGTCTATTTTCTCTCCATAGTCCTTCAGTGTATTCTTTTCATGAGCTGACCTAAAGCTACACACCAGACATGAGTGGCAGGGTTTCTATGTGCTTTTAACATATAGTGTTCATACCGGGCTGTTTTTGCCCGATACCACCACATGTACCTAAAGTTGGAAGAGGCTGGTGGGAAATGTCAAAGTGGTGTGAATCTCATGAATCTCGCTCCACGTCTATTCTTTCACAGCTCTATATAGATTTAAAAGACATTGTGTAATGTAATTCTAACAAAAACTATAATTATTAATTTCTCCGTCATGATTGATTTTGAAAAATATTGGCACTCCCGTGACTTAATAAGAGAACCATCCACACATCACCATCCGAGCCCCTGATTGGTCAAAGTTCAAACTGGTTTAACTTTTAGCGCATGTTCACTGCCCGTGTGTTTTGTATGCCGAGCCCAAAAATTACCATGAAAACTTATGTAGTGACGCATGAATGCAGGAGTTTTGAACACGAAAGCCTGAAACCCACATTTACATAGACTTCTCATTGAAAGTGAATTGACAGTCGCTCAAGCGCATGTTTAAAAACCCCATGTGAAAGTAGCGTCACACTTTACTAGACGCGTATCTTTTACAATTGAGGGAACCTCAGACTATATCATTGTCTGCACAGACTTGTATGGTGGACCAACTGCAAACAATGCAGTTCTTTCTGTTTCCTAAATTAGAATTGTGCTTAAATAAATTATCACGGCTATTTAAGACTACCCAGCCCCAGCTCTCATGTGTCACACAGGTCTGTCTGCACAGTTTAACAGGGTGTAGAACTGTTAACAATTTCCTGTCCTATTTTGGTTTGATGCAACATTTCTACTCTGGTGAAACAGTACCAACTTTTCCACATTTGCAGCCCTTTCCAAAAATATTCTTTATTACATAAAAGGCATTTCACTGGGTCAATTCGGTTCAACTCTGATGAGTTTTTTTATTCATTGTCTTTTCAAAAGACGTCGGTTTTTACTTACGTGGTGAAATCCACGTGATGACTGCTGCCCAGACAGCGCTTGTTTCCATCTCCCAGGGAAGGTCACCATACCTCTGCTCTGTGACTCAACCGTGACGTCTCTCCTGCTGGTGCCGTAATCAGACACGGGTACACTCACTGGCAGCTCCTGCGCTTTCGCAGCTTTTCTTATGCATAATAGAGATGCAATGGTTCAAAATGAAACCGTGAGGCCGCCTGGCTCTAGCTGTGACCTGGAACAGGGATGGCCAGTGGCATCATTCAGCCAACAGATAATTAAAGAGGTCTGCACAGCGTTCGTGTCAACCCAGGCTCTATCGGCCAGGCCCATATTTGTCTGATGAACTGAGTTTGCTTAAAGGTGCATTTAGAGTCACTAACTCAGTAAATGATAGGGTTTTTACTTTGATGAAGGGTTGCGACAGTAGCACTGCAGACAACAATAACATGCTTGAAGAGAACTCGGTCAACACTTTACTTGGTTATTATCTCAGTTACCCTGTTTGCCTTAAAGACCAATGAAAGAGTAATGTTTTTGAAGGTGGTGCTGTGTCATTTTTCTCATGGTGGAGGACATGCAGCAAGAATATTAAACTTAAAATTGAATTTCTGAGTATTTCTTTATTTAAATGCAGTTGTAAAAAGCTTGCAGCAGTGACGTACACTGTAAAAAGTGAAACAGTTTAATTAACAAAACTTCTGTGATTTGTTACATTTGAAATCATTATTCTTAATCAAATTAGAGTTTTGAGCTAATGGTTTACTCAACTTAAACATTTAGTTCAATAAAATGAATAGTTTTAATTTTAGAAAAAAAAAAATACAGAACTTTTTGTTAAATGATCTAATGTTTCACTTTATACAGTGTAGGTCAAGGGTGTCAAACTCAATCGAGGCCAAAATCCCAAACACTTCTTAGGTCTTGGGCCGAACAGGATAAACATTTATTGAACACACATTACAATGACTAAAAACACGTGGGAATATTATTCCAGAATAAATCAATTTAAAGCTTAAATAACTTTTAATATTTTACTCTCTATGAAAATATTTTTTGTCAAAATTATACAAGTTAGAAATAAGCAGAAATAACATCTGGCTATTAATAACAATAAAATAAAAGGATCTGGAGGGCCGGATCATGGTATGCTGGGTTTTGTGAGGAGGTAAGCTAGCGGGAAAGTGTGTAAACAAGGGGATAGTAGGAAGTGAGGGCAGGCTCACCCACAACTCTGAGGCAAATTTGCAGGAACTTTGTCCTGGAGGCGACAGATTTTTATCTATTTTGACGCAAAACGGCGTAATCATAAATAAAAGAATTTAGAACAATTTACAATAAATAAAAGATTACCAGAGTGGTTTATTATTCACATCATGTCAATTTTGTTTGATATGTTTTAATTTAATTTTGTTAATTTTGCAATAGGGGCAGATAATATAAGTTGATGAAATAGATGAAAATCTATTAACCATTTTATATTTATTTAGTACAATTTCAATGTTATGTATTGTCACTAAATTAAATAGAATAATATTTTTTAAAAAAAGGTGAAGGTCCATTTCTCCTGACATAGCGGTAGCTGTGTTCCAGCAAAGACTTAGTAATCTTCGAAGGTCCTTCACATTTAAATTTTTTGCTTGATTTTCTAAGATTTTGCTTCTTTATGTGTAAATTTATTGTTTTTGATGTATATATATCAAAAATGATGCTAGAACTTTTATTATTATTATTATGATTATTATTATTAAATATATGGTTTGCAGAAACAACTGGTCTTCTTACAATTGGGTAAGTAAATGATCTGATAAAAATGCTTCCTCTGCACACCCTTAGCAAAAACTAGTACACTTGAAGTTTATTTTATTCAGTATACTTGAGTTAAAGTAAAGCAAGTATACTGCGTGTAGTGTAGGGAGTATAAATGAATACTTCCTCAGACTGAATTGGATCATTTTAAGCTTTTAACACCTGACCTTTAAACACAAAATCTTTAACATAATGTAACTTTTCAACCGTTAATGCGATCAATGTAATTCCAGTAGATTCTGAAGGAGAAAAGCGGCTCAACGAGTCGATGATTAAAGAACATAAACACTGAAGCTCCGGTTTAAAAGGGTTAATTTTACAATATATAGATTGTTTATAAAAATTTTACTACATGTATACTGTTGAACTTTTACTACAGACTTAGTATACTTAAATAGACTACTTTTTGCTGAGGGACAATTTCATAGCCTGTTGTCCCAAGAATTTGCAAGGAGTGTGTGTGTGTGTGTGTGTGCTGTTATCTCGCTCAGCCTCAATTCAGTGTTTGTTTTTCTGAGACATTGTTATTTATGATGAGCTGAAGCTTTTTATAGGAATCACTAACTAGTGAAACAGTATATGTACACTGGGGGAGTGAGCAACATCAGAATATACGGTTTTATCGGAACAAATTGAAAAATCCAACAAACATGACGTTTGTTTCATTTGCACTTAACTTTATTTCTCTCCCGCTCACCACATACATAAACAGGGAAGTGCGCGCCCAAAAACGAAAAGTGCCGAGATCTCGCGATAGAACAGAGTCTCGCGAGAAGTTACAACAGGAAGTTAACAATCTCCATCTTACTTAAATAAAAAAAATAAAAAATATATTTAGACAACAATCTAAATTGTGCTCATTTGAACATTAAACAATAAACAGTTGCATCCATAAAGTACATGGTGCAAATAACTCTTAACGTACCCATCTGCCCTCATCTAGTGCTTTCAGAAGAAACAGTGGTGAAGCACCTTTTTTTGTTAAACAGTCTGCAAGTTGAGACTTGGCATCTGACCAACATATTTCCTTGATTTTCTTTGTTTGCACGAGTTCTTTAATGCTGCTCATTTCTAACCTCAGCCTTTTTTCTGTCACTTGTTTTGTAGATTTTAGGGCATCAAACAGGGAGTGGTTGTCAGTGATACAGATGAGAGGTAGTATGTTTACATCAGGTTTTCCAGTTGTCAGCTCTGAATAAAGTGTAGTCAAAAACATTGCATTGTCAATCCCATCTGACATAGCAAGAGTTTCACCTGCCAGTGTACTTCTCACTACACGTCTGATTTTCTTTGACTGCCAGAACAGAGGGGAGAACTTTCCGGTTTTTCCCATTAATGTGATGAAAGCTCCTCCCTGTGTACCTCCATCTGGGAGATTACCCAGTGAGGCATCAGTAAAAACCACTAAACTCAGATCTTCACTGCTGCCCAAATGTGGAAACTTAAGTGTAACTTTCTCCGACTTGAGCTTTCGGATCACTTTGTTAACTTCATGTATGGACTGAACTGTAGCATTTTCTATTTTGGATGCCAGACTACAAACATCAAACATAACATCTGGTCTTGTTTGCTTAGCAACCCACAAAATCTGTCCTATTTTGGACCTCAATTTTTCTTTTCCATCTCGTTTAGTGTGGAATCTCTCTGTACAGCTCGGGCTGGCTGTAAATGAACTGGTTGGAGATTTTCAATGTAACTGTGTTGATGTACATGTATCATGCCATTCACAGTAGCGATTTCCATCCCCACATAAGAGAAACTCTCATGCTCTTCACGGCCCACGTGAAAAGCAGATTTGAGGACAGGGATAACAGTAGTTACAAAATGCTCTGATCCTGCCCAAAGAAAGTCATCAACATGACATGCCATTACTCCAGTGATCTTACACTCCTCATCCTGCCAGTAAAACACAGCAGGGTCAACTTGTGATACTTTACCACCTGTGGTAAACAAGAGTTCTTTAACTTTGTTGTACCAGTAGAGAGATGCATCTGCAAGTCCATAAACACATTTTTTTAGTTTCCACAAAACATTGTCTAACCCTGCTTCAGATGGGGGACGAATGTATATATCTCTGGAGAGCTGCATTCCCTGTAAAAATGCAGACTTAATGTCCATGGAATGGACTTTCCATTTGTTCTGACAGATGACAGCCAAAAGTAGTCTGAGTGATTCTGATGCACATGTAGGAGAATCCTTTTGTAACTCATGAATGTTTGATTCTTCAAAACCTCTAGCCACAAGGCGAGCTTTGGGGACAATACCATTTGTAGTTTCTTTTAGTGTACACACCCATCTAGTGGAGATGCATTTTTGACCATTATCTGGAACCTCTTCATAAACACCATTGTTTAGCCAGTTTTCAAACTCTTGCTGTTTAGCAGCATCAAAAGAAACATCTTTGGTGATCAGTACATCAGAATCTGTGTTTTCATGTTCAGTGTGAAGATTATCAAACTGAGACATATCTAACGCCTGTGTGTGTCCCTCACTGCCATCAGGTTCAAGATGCTGCACATTGTACCAGTTTCTGTACTGTCCCTTGGCTTTCCCTGCTCTGCCTAAAACTCTGGCTGTGTGCTGGACGTCATCATCTCTGTTTGTGAATGTGATGATCTGACCTGTCTTCAGTTTCACCTCAGTTGGAGATGCAGCAGTTGTTACATCTTTCTCTGAGCCTGTATTATCATTATTTTCCATGAAGTTTTCTGTCTCGTCTGTTTCTATGTTTTCATGTACATCTAACTCATCTTCTGAGTTTTCTCTCACATCTTTTTCTGTGTTTTCATTTTCTTTCCCATTAACTCGAACACTGAGCTGTTCCGATTGATTTTCATCCTGTGCATTAACTTTTCTCAGCCTGGACTGATGTGCCCTGACAAGAATTCCACCATGTCTTATAAACACAACAGCCCCATCCTGACCAATGACTACAGCAGGACCCTTCCATTCAATGCTGTCTGTTCGTTTATAGTACACTCTGTCTCCTGTCTCGTACTTCTCATCAGTGGGTCTGATCTGCTTGCGTAGTGCCCTTCTTATTCTTTCTGAGCATTCTACCTCAGTGAAAGCTTTCCTGGAAGCATGTAACACTGCTAAGTGTTGCCCTACTCTTGTATTCGTGGAAACATCCTGGAGAGCAGGTGGTTTATCAACCAAAACAGAAGGGAGATTGGGATTTTGACCAAACACAAGTTGATGTGGGCTATAACCATGCACATTGATCATACTATTTTTTTGCCATAAGAGCCCAGTCAAGAGCAGTTTGCCAACTACATCCATTTTCTTTTCTTACTTTCAGAAGAATCTCAGTTAATGTCATGTTGTGTCTCTCCAGTAACCCGTTGCTCCAGGGACTGTATCCCGCTGTAGTCTTTGTTTCAATGTTGAAGCTTTCTGCCATCTTTCTGACTTCCTCATTGTTGAACTCTCCTCCGTTGTCTGTGTAAATCCGTTTTGGGGCACCATGAACACTTATCCATGAGTGAATGAAGGAATTGATGATCTCTGAAGGTTTCTTGGATCTCACGATGTTTCCTGCACTGAAGCGTGTGAAGTGATCAATGATGTGGAGATACCAAACACCTGGCTCCAGTTCATGCAGATCCATTGCTACGGTCTCGTTGTATTCTGATGCCATGGGTAAACCAACAGCAGGTTTGGGTTTACTCCTTTGATGTTTCTGACAAATCTCACAGTCATGAATGATCTGCTGCAAAATGGCCAGGCAATCTTTGTCATTATTTCCAGAGCTTTGAATGAGTCTCTGCAGCCTGTCTGCAGAAGCATGGCCAAACTGTTTGTGAAGCTTCAGAAGTATTTTCCGTTTCTCTTTTGGAGACATCTCTGCTGTAACAACAAGAACTTCACTTTCAGCTTCACTACAGCTCACTTCTGCAGTTTCATCTCTGATGTCCACACAATAATGTCCCGAACTAGTGAGCTCAAGGGGTATTTGTTCCTTAAACATGACAACTCTGTCATTCTCCATGTCCAAAACAGTTCCTGCTCTCTTCAGAGACATTTTACTCAGCAGCAACGGAATATCAGCTGGCACAACTTCACTTTCAATGTTGCATTTTGTTTGCCCAATTTTTGCTGGGAGCTTTAGCTTTCTGTTTGAATACACAACTTGGCCATCTCCAAACCTAAAAGGTCTGCAACTTGGAGATTCTGTTTGCATCATTTTCCGTAATTGGCTCCGGTTCAGGTCTTTAATGTAACTTTCCAACCATTTTTCACCACAAACAGTACGTGTGCATGCAGTGTCAATGATCGCTGATCCTTGTGATTCTGTTAGAAAAATCTCTGATTCTGTCATAGCTGCTTTGGTAAATAATGTAATGTTACATTCTTCCACATCTTCATCTTCTGTCAATTTCACATCATTTCTCCGATGAGGACAATCTTTAGCCCAATGGTAGGTGCTCTGGCAGATGGCACATCTAGTTCTTCTTCCATGTTTATCAACTGGATTTGTACCTTGCTGCAGTTGCCGCTGTCTGGTCTGTGATGAAATGCTGCTCCCCTTAAATTTGCCTGCTGCTCTTTGATTTGTGAAAAACACTCCATCTTGTGTATCACTGCTTTTACTTGCTTCTGTGGATTTTCCTCCAAAAATCCGTTTTAATGCTGACTTCATGCATGCAAATGTTAAATCTGCACACGCGGTGAGAGCGAGTTTCCTGCTGTTCTCATCAAGACAGGCGGTGTCAAGTAGTTTAAACGCCAAAACAGCATCCGGGAGAGTCATGTCATAGTTTTTCATCCGATTGTATCTTTGTTCAAACTCTATTATGTAATCCGCCATGGACATCGAATTTTCTTTAGATATTGAATCAAAGTGGGAATATGCTTCATAAGCTCGGTCTTTTTCTTCTCTCAAAAATATTGAGTCCAGTTTTGCAAGTAAAGTTTCCATACCGTTATCTTTGTTCAGATCCTCCGCGGATATTTCCAATGCCGTTTCTCGGGCTCGTCCTTCAAGCCCCAGCGCCACCGCGAGCGCCTGTTTCTTTTTATCCAAATCCGTAACCAGTCTCCACATCGCGACTTCATTTTTCCAGCCTTCGTATGATCTTGTTTCATCCAACTTCGGCGGTATTCTATAGTTGGAAACCATCCTCTGCTACCATGAAAAATCCAACAAACACGACGTTTGTTTCATTTGCACTTAACTTTATTTCTCTCCCGCTCACCACATACATAAACAGGGAAGTGCGCGCCCAAAAACGAAAAGTGCCGAGATCTCGCGATAGAACAGAGTCTCGCGAGAAGTTACAACAGGAAGTTAACACAAATGTCTGTGCGTTTGTGAAGAGGAAGTGCCAGCTCAGAAGCTTCTGCAGCCATGTCACATGATTTTTTTTCTTTTTTGTTTCCTGCTGACCACAGCTCACATGAAGCGAAGGGAGGTGTGAGCGTCTGTTTGCGTTTGGAGGCTGGTGGTGTCATTTCCTAAAAGGAACTGATCAAATCTAGGGAAAGTGCTTCCACTTGTGCACAATAAACATAAGTATACCGATTTAACTGATATTTTTAGGATGATTTTAAAGTTTTAGAATCAAGAATCGATGCACAGTCCTGACAGAAGTCACTGCTGCCCTGTTGTCATGGGACCCATGTGATGGCTCTGCTGACGTCCTCATGTGTGGCCTGTTCTCCCTGAGGCCTGCACGAATGAATGAGGCTTCAGTACCTTAACTCAAGATCTTACATTTTGTTCTCTGCAATCAATTTGGCTAAAAGGGATTAAAGCAAAAGCACTGAAATCTTCTCAGCATCTTCAAAATAACTTAATTCTTTCCAGGAAAGCCTCAAATCTGCATAAAAAGCTCATATTTTTGTTTTGTTTTTTTTTTCATTGAAATCTCTGCTCACTTATGAAACCACATTTTGTCTTTTATTGAAAAATAACATTTATAATTAAAACATCTCCTTTTACATAAAACGTTGCTCTTCTTTTGCACAGCAAAGATATGACATATATGTTTCAGACAACATACCGACAAGTTAAAAAAGAAAATATGTACAAGGGTAACAGTGCAAAAATAACTGTCAAATGAGGGATCGGAGTGTTACAAATACACCCTGACCATGAAATTACAGGTGCTTTTTTAAGAATCCACCGAACAAAAAAAAACACGGATGAAAAAAAAGCCATTTCAAGTGAGGAAAGAAGTCAGGTAAACAAGCTTAATGCTACAATAAATCCTCTTAAATAAAGAAGAAGGTATTACAGCACTGTGCCCTGAGGCGCCCCAGGATTTGGTTGTCTTGGATGTAAATGCATTCACTTGCAGGATAAATAAATTTGCATTTGGACTTCAAAATAAAATAAAAACATGTAGTGTGGCACAGATCTGACACTTTCCAACATAGTTGAAGAAATGCTATTGAGGGGGTGAAATTAAAAGAAACTAAAACCTGTTCAGACTATTTCCACCACCTTCACCTCCTCAAAGCCGTTATTATTGAGTGGCGGGGGCTCCTGGTTGCTCTCTATGGAGGAGTCGCTCCCCGTGCTCTCCCCAGACAGGAGTCTGGTCACCCTGAGGTCAGCTTTCAGAGTCTGCACGTCGTTTCCTATGCTCATCTCTCCCAAGTCATTGATGATCTGCGTGAGCTCGTGTTTGCCGTTGCTCACGCCGTCCCGGTCTGTGTCCAGAATGTCCTCGCACTCGAAGTGCATCGCCTTCTCCTCCTCCTCCTCCCCCACCGAGTCCTCCGTGATGGAGCCCAGCTTGGGCGCGCTCCTGCTGCGCTCCACCGGGGGTTTGTAGTAGCACTGTCCGTTCAGCAGCTTCCGGAGCGGCACCAGTGGAATGGTCTGCTCGCCGATGAGCTGCTGCTGCTGGTGCCGGGCGTCGTCCCTGCGCTTCAGGCGCTTGAACTCGGCCAGCGCGGTGGCGGAGGTCTGGTACAGCAGCAGCGCCATCGCCTTGGCTTTCTCCGGCTTGGACACCAGCACCGCGTGGCAGCGCAGCATCACGGCTTTGTGCTTCATCTCGTGCCTGTAAATCCACGCGAAAACCTTGGGGAGCCGCGGGTCCGCCACGCAGTACGTCACCCGATGCAGCAGGTACAGGTGGCCCGGCCGCTTCGCCTTGTCGTCCACGTGCACCATCCGGATGCCCTGCGAGCTGATGGTCAGCTTCATCTTGGTGCCGTTCTTGCCCATCTCGCTTTTGCCCCAGATCTTGCTGACCGCCACGTCCGTGCAGCCCTCCCCTTTGGACTGGATGGTGGTGGCGTTCCCCAGGTACAGCACCGTGTACGTGGGGTCCTCGCTGGTGATCTTGACCTTTTTCCGCTTGGACTTGAACATGCTGCCCACGCGGCTGAGCGCGCTCTCGGGGCAGGACTTGGCGAAGGAGGTGAGCGCGGAGTAGTTGAGACTCACCGCATAGCCCTTCTGCTTGGTCTGCTTGTCTTCCTCAATCAAGTCGAACTTATTCTTCTTCCAAGGCAGCATTTTACTGGCGTTTGCGCTCAACGGCAGCACTGAGAGAGACAGGGAAACAGATCTTTTAGTTTCACGCGAAGTCCTTCGGGCGTCAGGAGCTTCTCAAGTCATCTACGAGCGACTCAGTGAGAAAGGATCGCAAAGTCACCGTACATCATCCGAGCATCTTTTAAAGTCCAGCCCATCACGGAGCTCCGAGACCGCCTCTCAGCGCAAAACTCACTTTGACTTGCAGAAAAGACGAGATTCACTATTATATACTGGGGACAAACCAACTGTGCGGTACTGTAGGGGGGACTGAACCAACCGTTTCTCTTCACATGGAGACGGTCTATCGTGCAATTATCTACCTTTTTTACGTTGAAAACTTTCAAAATATGAAAACAATTCTGCATAAACTAAATAAACGGGCTAACATGTTAACATACATTTACATAAATAATTTATAAATGAAAATGTTTTTTCATTATTTAAGCTAAGACCAAACATTTGCATTTTTCAAAGTTTTGACTGATTTTATATGTATTAATTACACATTAATATGCACACTTTTTTTGGGCTATGTCAAGTTTTTTTTATGAAACATTCATGATGACTTAATAATTAAATATTACTATTCATACAGTTATTTTATTTACTTTTAATTGAACAGAATAATGATTCTGGCGGAGTCACATTCCTATATATTACACATATACTTTGTTAGAAACCAAAGAACTCTAACTATTTTATGCATTAAAACAGCTCACGAGTGTGCACAAGACATCTACAAATGTAATTTGTTTTGAAGCCATTGACTGTCTAAAATAACAAACATAATATTGAATATATAGCCTCTATTTATGTCAATAGTTGAAGACATACAGTAAAAGTCAGAAAACCTAATTCGACTTATGCCATTTAGATTTTTGCTGCCATCTTGTGGCTAATAAATGAACTGGATTCATGAAATAAGCGTATTTGTATCACAGTTGGAAATAGAGTGCTAACCTGTGTGAGTGACGATACAAAATATTTTCTATGTATGCTAAAAGTTGTTAGGTTTATACATCGGTGTTTTTGTGCACAAAAGCTGAGTAGTAAGCGGCTTAATTGCTGAGGTTCATTTTTCTAGTTCTCTCTAGGAACGGTGTTGTTGTGTTCCGGTTTTTACAGAGCACATTTAATTGCTGGACCTTGTACTGGACTGTACCAAATTTAGGACATCGGTGAAAACGGCATAAATTTGCAATTATATAATACACCCATGTTTAATTTGTTTTTTTATGCGTTATTTGTTTAGATAAAGAAAGAATTTACCATACGGTAGTAGCAATTAAACTCCTAGATGTTTAATCGATCTCAGTTGGTTCCTTCCACTTCCGAGCTTTGCGTCAACAACGCACTGCACATGGAGTCCGGTTGTTGATGGTAGCTACTTTACACAGTTGAATTGTGACTGTCATTTATTTGTTTTTTGGCGTGACAGCTTCAGAGGCAGGTATGGGGAAGAAAAAGGCCGGCGGGGGAGTGGGACTGGGGAGAGCTCTGATAAAAGAAAGGCTCCAAACAAGCCGAGGAAACAAGAGAGGCGACTCGTGGGTAAGGCACTGTCCAGGATCATTTAAAAACACTTGACTAAGGATTAGTGTAGCGTTTAGAACCACTTTTATTAAAATAGCTACACCGGTATTGTGTTAGCCTGATTGTTGCCCAATTATTTCCCCTAGCTACATACAAGTGAACTCAACGATGGTTACGACTGGGGGCGACTAAACCTCCAATCAGTGACAGAGCAGAGCTCTATGGATGACTTTCTGGCCACTGCTGAGTTGGCAGGGACAGAGTTTGTTGCAGGTATTATCATATTGTCTTAAGCATGTCGGAATTGTGACTAAACATTTTCCACGTGTCAGCTACATAACACACTTTAATAAAAACCAAAACTACTGACTTTTTTTTCTGCATTCCAGAGAAACTCAACATTGAATTTGTACCAGCTGAAGCCAGAGCGGGCATATTGAGAAAAGAGGAGAAAATCCGCCTGAGGAAGCTGCACGAAGCAAATAAACATTTCTTAAGAATTCCTCGTCGGTATGTTTATCGACAAAGTTGAGTCTGTCATGCTATAGTGCAGATTAATTTAAATGTTTTCTTTTTTGTGTGTGTTTAAAGTCCACATTGGGATGAAAGCACAAGTCCAGAAGCACTTCAGCAAGATGAAAAAGACAGCTTCTTGCTATGGAGAAGAACACTTGCAAAGTACGTCAATATTTTGCATTTTAAGTCAAATTTATGGTTAAAGTGTGATTGTATTTTATATTATAAATGCACAAAAATTCAATAAATTATTTATGAGACCTTCAATCTTAAAAGTCAGTCTTTTCCTCTTTCTTTCAGACTGGAAGAGGAACAGAAGTTAATTCTGACCCCGTTTGAGAAAAATCTTGAATTCTGGAGGCAGCTGTGGAGAGTGATTGAGAGAAGGTAGGGTTGAGTTTAAACCTAAATTTTTGGGGGGTATATGTACTATTTTACGTGCTCTGGTACTTACTTTGTTCTTTCCTCTCTCAGTGACATCGTTGTTCAGATTGTTGATGCCAGAAATCCTTCACTGTTCAGATGTGCTGATCTGGTAAGTCCTGTTGTTTGTTGAAGGAAAAATAACGAACAGTGAAATAACTTCTTTTGTGATTCAAAAACAGAAGTAATCAGATGAATTAACTCAAGGTCAACAAAGAAAGTAGTAATTCTATTAGAATTTAAGAATTTTTGCAATTACACATAGATATTATCAAATAAAAGATTATATTTGTCAGTTTTCCCCTGATATTTGTAAAAAGATCTTTAAGATGGAAAAAGCCACAATCATCTTTTTGTGGATTGTCCTATTGTCTTCATATTCCGGAATGATCTACAAACATATCTTACAAACATGTTTGGGAAAAACATAACACATATCTAAAATTAATATAACACTTATCTTTTATGACTCAATTTTCCATTCCAATGAAAAAAATATAATAAACATGATCATAATAAAGTATTATTTACCCAGGAGAAAATGGTACGGAAAAGTCCCTGTGTTAAATAATAATAATAAAAAAAAAGATTTAAACATATATTTGGTCTCTATAGGAAAATTATTTCTTTGATTTGTTTAAGAAAAGTATTATGAAATTCTTGTAGATTACTCTCGGTAAACTGAACCTGAATTGTGTACTGAAACATACTTATAATATAAAATAATAAATAAAAATGTAGAATAAATAAAAAGATGTAGTAATGACTTTAAAAGTAAACTGTATGATTGTCTGTAGGTATGCTGTAGTTTTATTACTCATCTGTATTATTCCTTTAATTTTGCTCTTGTTACTTATTTTATGACTGTTTTGTGATAGGGCTATTTATTAAGTATTTTACCTTCTTTTACTTATTTTACATAATTCCTAAATTTTTTGGTTTTAAATTTAATTTTATTCTTTTAGAAATAGCATGAAGGAGGCACTGACAAGTGAGCATTTTAAATTCCGTTGTACATGTGATAGTGACTAAAATGAACCTTTCTGTTCTATTGTTATGTGGCTGAAACATTGAAAACACGGCATGAAAATCAACCTTTTATCAGGTTTTTAAAAAGCCAATCTCCATCTTCTTTTATTTGTCACCAGGAGTCTTATGTGAAGGAGGTGTCATCAGATAAGGTGAACATGCTTCTAGTAAACAAGGCAGACCTCCTGACCAGAGAGCAGAGAAAAATCTGGGCCAGATTCTTTGAGAAAGAGGGACTGAGGGCAGTTTTCTGGTCTGCACTTGCTGAAGGGAACAGGCTGGATGCAGAAGAAAAGGTGAGGAGGAAAAATTGTGAAAAAAAAAATCCTGGATTAAAAAAAACAATGTAGCAATAAATGTATATGTGATGTGATAATATAAACAATTCTGTAGCCTCTAAAACCAGTAGCCACAGACTGATATGTGTCTCTTCACAGGGCATGGAAGTAGATGATCCAGAGTGTGGAGCGAGTGATCCAGAGGAAGACGAACTGCCTTGTAATGAAGACTTGAGCAGTAAAGGAGCAGCTGGTGAAAATTTGGGATATCAGAAAGAGAATGAGGAAGAGGAAAACCTACAGGAAAGTGTAACTGTTGATGAAGAGGACTGGCACACATGCTCAGAAGATGAGGAGGAAGGAGATGGAGGAACTCCCACATCATCCTGTCAAACATTCCACAATTCCAGTCGACTTCTACGTAAGGATGAGCTGCTTGACATTTTCAAGGCTGTACACAGTGGACCCAGATGTAAAGAGGGACAGCTGACAGTGGGACTGGTAGGTAAAAAATATCAACTCGTCAAGATTTTGAATGCGTTTGTTTATTGTTTTGAGTTAAAATTCTGGAGGAATCATCAGTTTCTTATGACAAAGATTTAGAGATTCTTCTGGAAATTCTTTTATGGTTTGGATTCAAACAGGTAGGATATCCCAACGTAGGAAAAAGTTCCACCATCAACACTATTTTGAGGAACAAGAAGGTTTCCGTTTCAGCCACACCTGGACACACTAAGCACTTTCAGGTACAAATCCATTCACTGTAACTATCCAGGTAACTGGATTTCTTTTTATTTAAAGAAAGATCTTGATTTTTCTTTATAAAATAAATATATCGTTTTTTGTGTAGACTTTGTTCGTGGAGCCGGGCCTGTGCCTCTGTGACTGTCCTGGTCTGGTGATGCCCTCCTTTGTTTCTACCAAAGCTGAGATGATCTGCTCAGGGATTCTGCCCATAGACCAGATGAGAGATCACATACCTGCAATCTCCCATATATCCTTCAAAGTGTTAAAGCCGAAGAGGATTTTTGCTGTTTTGATAGCACATCGTTAAGACTGTACTTCCTTAAATTTTAATGAAACTTTATGCAATTCAAGCAGTTTTGTGTGGAGTTTGTGTCACTGAAGCATAAAAAATTAACGCTTGAAATGTGTAAGACCTTAATGGATTCCTCACGTGTGCCAGACGATTCCTCGGCATGTGTTTGAAGGTACATATGGCATTAACATCATCCGACCACGAGAGGATGAAGACCCTGACAGGCCTCCCACCTCAGAAGAGCTGCTGACAGCGTACGGATGTGAGTCAAGCAGATGCTCCGTTTTCCACCTTATTTTGATTTAGCATTTTTAACTTCTTTAAATAATTGCATCTCAAATTTGTATCGGTTCAGTTTATGAATATTTTTTTGTTTTTGACACTAAACATTTGACAAAATTAAACAAAGGATCTTCTGTTTCTTTCAGACATGAGGGGTTTTATGACGTCACACGGGCAGCCTGACCAGCCCCGATCAGCTCGCTACATCTTAAAGGATTATGTCAATGTAAGTTTTGACATTTGTGGGGTAATTACATACAGTTTGATTTGTTGTTCCCTTATATTTACCCTAGACAGGTCCCAGCTGATAACATTGTTTCAGAAATATAGGTTAGTGTTAAGCCAAAATATCAGTTTACTCAATTAAATATAGAAATTGATGAACAAAATGTAAAATTAGTAATTGCTTAATTCAGAAATTATTTCATTTAAAAATTTGTGTTTTTAAGGCTATCCAATGTAGTTACTGTTGGAGCAGCTGTACTGATAGAAAGTCTGTTAAAGTTAAATACATAAGTAGAAAACTTTTTTCTTTAAAAAAATAAAAATAAAATGGACTCCGCATTCTAGCTTTTTCCTTAAAAGAGCTGCACAGTAGAGCAGCAAAATATAAGCAGTGTTTTTCAATCTTTTTAGTGTTTCTTTCTTTTTTTTTTAATCAACAACTTTCCTGTACAGGGAAAGCTTCTGTTTTGCCATCCTCCTCCACACATCAAGGCTGAAGACTTCCAACCGCAGCACAGCAAGTTTCAGAAGAGAGACCTCGACATCGACATGTCTCATTTCTCCACAGCAACAAACACGCAGGGGAAAATCAAGAGAATCGAAAATGTTGTTGATAAGAACTTCTTTCATCAGGTATAACAAACCCGCTGGCACATTTTATTTCTCGACATATAATGGCTAACAGTTTGTTGTTCTCCGTTTGCAGGAGAACGTGCGCGCTCTCACCAAAGGAGTCCAATCCATCATGGGTTACAAACCAGGCAGTGGACCTGTCGCACAAGACAGCTCTAAACCCCAGCAGGGAAAACCCTGGAAGATGCACGGCAACAAGAACAAGAAGCAAAAGTTACGCAGGAGCACTAAGCATCTGGATGCCTGATAGTGACTTCAAATGGTTGTTTTAAAGGTTTTCAGATTACTATTAACCATTTCTGATCAAACTAAAAGTCATTTTAACTGTTGGTGGTTGTGGATTTGTTAATTAATTTGAGGAAAAGGAAACCCCACACAGATTTTGATGGCCTACAGTTCTTTTTGTAAAATAAAATCAATTTAATCAAAAATGTCCAGATGACTTTTAAGAGATTATGTAATGTACAAAAAAACAAAAGATGTGCTTACATATTAAAACTTTCTTATACATTGTGTGTTTGATACTGTATTTTTTTCATTGGCAAAAATGATTAATGTCACTATTTTTCAAAATAAAATTCATCCTTATCGTTTTAATATATCCTGCAAATCTTTCTAAGTAAAAAAAAAAAAAAACAACTCCTAATTGTTCTCAAGTCAATACATTATGACAGTAATCTTTTTAATGTAAACTATTTTTATATAAAATAATTTGTTCCAGGTGTCAAACTCCATATTGAACACACTAAAACTACATTTTTTAAACATAATTTTTTAAAATAATAAAAAAAACAGGAATATTATTCCAGAATAAATCAGCAAAAACCTTAAATAACTTAATATTTTACTCTCCGTAAAAATATATTTTGTCAAAGTTATACAAGTTAGAAATAATTGTAAGATTACATAAAGCCTTTAATAATAATATAAAGCGATCTGGAGGGCCGGATCCGGCCCCCGGGCCTTGACTTTGACACCTGTGATGTTAGAGAGGCTGAAAGATATTGTGTTTTCCAAAGCATCATATATCATCAACATTAAAATAAAGCAATGATCTTCAATGAATGTAGTTTATCCCAAAGTTAAATAAATAGCAGTAGTGGGTCTGACCCCGTTGCTTTGGACAGGTGTATTGCAGGTATCAAGCCCCTCCCCCTTAGCGCAGTCTCTCGAGTCCTCTCGTCAATTAAAAGGATGAACTCCTCGTGATCTTAACTTAAAGGTATTTTTGAGGGGAAAAAAAGGAGAAAACATGTCGGGCAGCTCGGTGCATGGAGGCATCCGAGGCAGCAGCAGCTTCCTGTCCAGCCAGGCCGCGTTTTGGCTCGCGTGGTTCTCCACCTGCTTCACTCACGACGCGGACAAACTGTGCGCACCTGCCGGCCTCACGTTGCTGTCTGCGTTGCTCCTGCTGCTGTCGTGCCTTCTGTAAGTAGAACTCCCATATATTTCCTCTGATGTTCTGCTGGAGAACCGGGGGCCCTGCACTGAAACTGTTCCAGGGTTTTGTATCTGAGGTGCAGGTTTCCTGGGGAATATTCAGGAGAGACCATCCTGGTTCTCTACTGCTTCCTTGGTGACCTGTGCAGCGCAGTGGGAGCCATCATGTCCAGGCAGCTGCACATCCAGGTGACTCAGTGTGTTCTTCCATCAGCTGTATACTGTGATGGGCTTTTACTTATACTTCTGCATTGTGTTTTTAGGTTTTCATGGGCTCTTTTGCAGCTTCTCTGGATGCTTTCAGTTGTGTTTTGTGCTGCTTTCCTGTTTTTCTGTGCTGGAACTCAGAACCACGTAAGAAAAAAAAAAAAGCTGTTGTAAAATGTGCAAAGTACAACATGATAGCCAGTCCAACAAACCCAAAACTGTATGCAAAACAAAGAGCTGATAACCACACAAATGAAGTGGACATGTTCTTTTTCTAATTCAGACAGGCGCTTGAGGATGGCGAAGAGGCGCCGGAGGCAGCATCTCCTGGCTGTTGGGGTGCTGATGGTGGTGGCAGGAGGTTTTCTGAAGTCCAGGGTCGCTGAGCCTCCCTCATTCAGATCTGTCAGAGGACGGAAGCTGCTGCTTTCTGATCTGCAGCCTCCCAACTGGAGTCTGTTGATGGTGTGGTCATACAGACAAATGTTCTTATTCGTACATTGTTTTTTGCACGCCTGAATAGTTTTCAAAACCAATATTAGGTTGTTGTTTGGTTCGATGAGTGGATGTACGCTTGACATATTCTTGACTTTTACCCAACTTTTTCACAATTTCCAATGTTAACCAGCTGGGAAGTTTGCTTACTTGAAGATACTTACCTGCCTAACCACTATTGTATAGTAATATTTCTTTTTTTTTTAACCCTTTAACACCTGAGGCGTCGCCGGTGACGCTGAAACACAAAATCTTTAACATGCTGTAATTTTTCTACTGTTAACACGATAATTCCAGTAGATTCTGGAGGAGAAAATGGTTAAAAAGGTACAGCAAATCAAAGAACATAAACACGGAGGCGTAGAGTAAGCCTGCCCTTATTTACCATCATCCCTTTATTTACACTCTCTCCTGCTAGCTTGCAGCTTCTCACAACCTCAAGCTAATATTAGCGGTGCAACAAAATCAGAGCTACTTTGAGACAGATTTTGTACAGTTTTGAGCCAGATGCCAAGTTGGACAAAGAAAATGAAAATGCACATGGATCAAGCATGGACCTTGCGGGTTGCCATAGTCGATTCAACGTCACCGCTCCAAGCTTTTTTAAATGATGTTTTTCGTCTGCTCCTAATTGATTAGCACTTCTAAGCTTAATTTTCTTTATGTCCTCCATCTTCAAAACAATGCTACTAGAACATTTATTAAAAAAAACAGAAACAAAACTTTCACTGGAGTGGGACTTTAAAACATTTTTATGTACCTTGATGTTTGGACTGCAGCCTTTAACTGTTGAAAATGTTTTCATTGAGAGAAATATTTATCATGTTGGACTAGATCTTCTAAATATTTTCCTTTCTGAAGGACAACAGTGAAATCCTTGGCTACACTCTGGGTCTTCTGTCCTTTGTCATCGCTTGTACCTCCAGGTTTCCCGCGCTCTGCAGAGCAGTGAGTATCTGTACTGGCATGGGGGCTACTTAAAAATGTTTTCGGGACTCGACATCACTTGTGTCTCTTTTTTTTTTTTCTTTTAGACCAAAGGTCAGAAGTTTACCCGATCCTACATTTTCTCGAGGCTGCTGTGCTTGGTGTCAGGCGCTCTTTACGCTGCAGCCATCCTTCTCTATAACACTCAGTTTGGGTTTCTCCTGAGAGTCCTACCATGGCTTCTGTCTGCAACCAGTTGTGTTCTTCTGGACCTCATTGTATCCTTTTGGTCTCATTACACTTTTAGGTAACCAGAGCTGCTGCTGCTTCTCTATTCTTTTTCCTTCAGTCTTCCTTTTCCAGATTTTGGTCATCTACAGTTGCAAGAGAGCAACAAGGCAGCGGAGAATGAAGTTTGGTCCGGACATGGAAAGTCTTTTAGGTGGCTCGAGCATCAATGCAGAGCCTACCGGAGTCTCAAATCTACAGAAAAAACAGAGTTCCAACATCGCTGATCAAACAAAGGTACATGCATTAATTTAGTATTACTGTTAATGTTTCTTTTTTAAACTGTTTCCTTTAAAGCTAAGGCGCGCGCATTTAAGAATGCAGCAAACATGCGTTTAGCATATGGTGTTCACACTGGACAAGCAGGGAGGGGCTTCTTTTCTTTTTCTACTTTGTCTAGTAGTAGATGTCCTACAGTTAAAATGGGCTTGGTGTGAAATGTAGAAGCAAATCAAATCTTCTTCCAGGCTTTGCTTCCACAGCTCTATTCCGATATATGAAAGATTTAATGTCCTATAATTCCAGCTGGGCACAAGCTACAAATTTTAACTTCTCCGTCATGATCAAGCTTCAAACGTTTGGTATTTTCGTGTACTAAAAGAGATTCTATCCATATGTCTCTGACTGGTCGAAGTTCAACCTGGTTTAACCTTCAACGCACATTCATTGGCCACATGTTTTGTATTTAGAGCACAATACTTAAAAAATGTGCATATATATGCGAACGCTAGAGTTTTGGAACCCGGAAACTCGCATATACTCTTGTTTACGTAGACTTTTTATTCCAAGTGGCCACTTCAATGCGTGTTCCTAAAAGCATTGTAAATGTAGGTTCAACATAAATTTAGACTTTCGGTTAACTTTGCTTTGCATAAACTAAAATGAAGAAAAAGCTATTTTTGTCATTTCATTCTTAACGTGCGATAATGAAATTTTCTTTTTTTTTTTCTTAAACTATTTTTTTTACCATTTTCTTTTCTTCTAGGATTTCTAGGACCCATCTCCACCTGAGACTTTATATTGATCTCAAACGTCTTTTGTTTTTATAATTCCAAATTTATAATTGTTTTAGTCTTGTTTTTCATGACTTTGAATGACATGTCTTAATTTCCGTGAGTTTCAGATTATTTGTGATTTTGAGAATGTAATTTTTTCTTCCAGGTTTTAGTCTTGTTTTCTCATATTTGCATTTACAAACAGTGTTGCTTTTTTCACGTTTTATAACTTTATAAGGAAATGTTTCCAATTGGATTGTCATCTTTCTTAATTTGTCTGAAATTTTTATTTCTCATTAAAATTTCAGTGCAAAGCTATGACTTTCTATTCTAAGCAAACATTGGAGATTGTAGCAGGAAAATAAGTTTAACTCATGATGGTTAGATCTGAGAAATGATTCTTTTTACCTATATGAGGTTTTATTTCCTTTTCTACCTGAGGTCTTCACTAATGTCTTGGATTGTATACGCCAGTATTCAACTTTCTCTGGGAAAATGAAAAATATTCAGAAGATGACTGAGATGGGTCACTATATGGATGTCCGTATTCACCCAGGAAACGTAAGGAATGATCTGTTGTAGATCGGATTTGTACAAACACATTGGTCGGTTTCCTAATGAAAATCTCTCATCTTAGCAAATGTCCCTTAAAGAAGCGATGATGGGCAAGGAAAGGGTGGAGGACGGAGCTCTGTGCAGGAGGGTACGCCTGGTCAGAGCTGGCAGCCTCTGCTCCTCAGATACGTCCTATGACTCCTCAGCTGACAGCTCTGATCTGGAGGTGGGTTGGATGACAGATGAACTTCAGAAATCCAATTTTAATTTATATATTTAAAGGAATATGTTAAATCTACCTTCTGTAAATTAATGTCAAGTCATTATCTAAAATTTTCAAATATTCATTATTAGTTTTTGCTAATAAAAAAAATCTTAAAGTTGTATTTTACCAACTTGCCACTAGGTGGTGCTGGCAGATAAAACAAACCATCTGACTTAATCAGAATCTGCTTTAGTATGAGTACACTATTAAGGAATTTGGCTTGTGTGTCTTCTGCTCTCATGTAAAGCAAACAAGAGCAATGTAGAAATAGGTGTAAAAATTAAGAGCAAAAGATAAATATATTTAAGGCAGTTTAAAAATGTTCTTGTTTCTTTTTTAACACTGGTTAAGAGTTAATCAGAGCGACGGCTCAGAGGAAGAAGTTGACTTTGTGTTGCATCAGAAAGCACATCACATGTTGTGTGATCATCTTAAATGATTCAAATTATGACCTTTAATCGTCATTAATCATAGGACGGAAGATTGGTTAACTCAAGTAAATTATTTTCCTTTCGACTATAAATTTCTGAAAAAAAAAATCTAGAATTTAGCTGAGAAGTAGAACATTTTTAAACGAAAAAAAAAAGCAATAAATTGTTCCTGTTTGGTCACAACTTACTTATTTTAACATGTGATTTTTGGGGAAGTAAGTCAGAAGACTGCAGAGAAAGGGTCTTGTTTGGAGACGACAGTCAGCACGTTCTTGTCAAAATGATGAACTGAACCTTTTACTGGAATGTGAACATGTGATCGGTTTGTTCAGACTCAAATATCCACTTCAAAGCTTTTTTTCAAGGCAGTGAACATGCTGTATAATTTTCTCATAAAATACATATTTGGCAAACTCTGTGAAAATTAAATTGTAAGTTTCTCCTTTCTAGTTTAGTAGAAATGGCTTTATTTCTTTGAGATTTGGCCCAATTGTTTTGCTGTGTGATTAAAGAGCAGGCCTGGGCAGGGCTGAATCTGTCTGCCTAAAAAGTAGTTCAAAATGGTTGCCTGGTCTATAGGAGGCCAGTATAGCTACCCCCTGCTATTTTGGGAGATGTTTATGGTCTGTTGTGTGGTGACTCTTTGCCAAGAAATGTGACTTTGCGGAAAACAATGCTTAACCTCTTATGTAGTTCTCTATGTGCTCAAACAATCACCTCATTAAATTCAACAATAGGATGAAAAATGATGATAAAAAAAAAAAAAATTACACTTTTGTTTGCATTTTCTGCCACACTTTATAATTCCCCAATCCTTAAAAAAAAATCAGTGATTGACCAAGTAAATGGCAGGATGGGGAACAAAATACTTAAAGCCTCTGAAAACCTTGTGTGGAATAAGTGGTTGTAATGATTACCATAACCATACAGTAATAGCCAGTTGTGCACATAGTTTTAGATGGATAATATTCTCCCTCACAGGTCAATGGTTTAAGGCAAAATTTGTGTAGCAAATCTTCCAGGTCTTAAAGCCACAATTAGCCCAGACCATCACACTACTACCACTATATAAGCCTATTGATATGTTTTATTTGTTATTTTTTATACAACTACAACTGCCAAAAATTTCAACTTTTTGAAATTGAAAATATTTTTTTACTTCAATTAATTTCATTCAATTGAACTGATTGATAAACAGACTAAAATAAAATGGGCCTCCCTGCCCATTGATCCGCCTTCTCGTTATGGGTTACTTGTGATATTTTAGATAATGTTAGATCTGAAATGTATTTTTAAATTTTTAAAGCAGTCATTTATTGATTTTAAGGCAACAAAGAAAACTAAATGTACTTTAATTACAAAAGAAACTGTGTTTACTTTGTCTGTAATGACACAGATTTGTGAAATTTAAAGTTAATTTAATGTTTTTTACTCATTAATTTACCATTTTATATGCACTCGAGTTTGGAATTGCAGATTTGGACAGCACTTCAAAATGGCAAATGCACTATATAGTGAGTAGGAAAAGAATTCGGACCTAGCTGCGATTTTTTTTTTTTTTTTTTCTTTCCCATAACTCTCCATTTGGAGGGTTGCTTTCTGTAGTTGAGTGAATGGAAGACTCTCTGATCTGTATTTGAATGTATCCCAGAAAAACGAACTGCATCCACTGCTGCCTAACATGCTTTTTTTTTTCGGGGAGGGGGTGGTATCATTCCAGCTCTTCACAGCTGAAAAAATGTCATATTAAACAGGTGAAGGCCTAAAACATTTGATCTGCTTATTGTACCTATTTTTGCTTGACATCTTTCAGTGGAAATTTTCCTGACACCAGGGGTTCAAACGTCCCTGGAAGAAATATTCCATTTCAAATAAGAACATTTTAAGTAGATGAGATGGAAAAAAAACTGTTGTCTATCTTGAAATTTTAGATTTTGGCCTTTAGACCACATTTATAGTAAACACACAGTAAAGCGACCTCTCAAAGTGTAGTAATCATCAAGTATGTCTAAAAAATGTCTAATATAAAAAGACAGTGGGAGCTGATGGAAATTTGTGAGGAAAAGAGGGTGAGAAAAAACAAACAAAGTATGATTTGGACTTCAAGCAGCAGGGAGTTGTTAAAATGTTACTTCTCCCAGACTAGACAGGTGAAAACTAGGGAGAGAGGGAACACATTATTCCTAAACAAAGACTGCAGTTTGCAGAACCTTGACTGATAATTCACACTGCTCAAGGGTTAATGTTCTACAGACATAGGAAACCTCCTAATGAATGCTCTGTATCTGTTTGCTTCATGGTGTTGAAATTTTGTTAAAGATTATGTGGATAATGTCGTGTGGCGTTTGGGACCCGAGACTTTAAATAATCAAGAAAATCATGAGTTGCTTTAAAGTACCAGAGCCACAAACTAATAAATACAACACACTTTTAGGTGACACTGTAAATATTTTGATATATTTAAACATGCATTATTGTTAATAAGAGCTGTTTCGATTTTGGCTTGATTGAATATTTCCTAACCCACCTTCTGTGTCTTTCATCTTTCCAGTGGGATTTTGGAGCAGCAATTTCCCAGTGGAGTAAACCAGCAGTGAAACTCCAGCAGGGAGATGAGTTCCCCCTTCAAGATTGGCCAGCTAACCCCAAACCCCTCAGCATCTGCACATGCGCTGAACCCCCAAAGAAAACACTGTCTGCTTTAGAGGAGTGCAGCCCTGCTGTAATCTGAACAAGCACTTGTGCAATCATTTGAGAATGAATAAACACGGCAAACATTGACCTGCTAGGTGTCACTTTATTGGACAGTTTTGCAGTTATGTGGGAAATGGTGAAGCAAACACTTGATTAGGGTAATGTATTGATTAGGTGAGGCGGTTTTTGCTTCCCTGTTTTGACCTTTAAACTCGTGTCTAACTGGAGATTTTGAGGGCTTGTTGTACGAAAACCCTGCCCATGCAGTTTTAAGTCAAAATACACCTGATCCAGAATATTGACACCAGAGGATGCTGGCCTTCAAGACCTGGAGTTTGAAACTACAAATTGTTTTTTCAACAGATACGCAACTCAGAAAAACAAAAAAAACTTGAACAACAGTAATACTGGTATTGTTGCCGATAAAGGTTTTTGGGTCACATCTTGAGTCTCGGGGGTCATCCTGGGTTATCAGGGCTGGACTGGGAAAAGGAGCGGCGGAGGAGATAAGCCTCCAACTAGACGCCCAGGGCTTGTCCGTCCTCTCCATCATTCAGTAGACCTCTGTCCATCCGCTGGCTCTGCAGCCGTATGAGATGATGGTGGAAACACAAAGCGGGGCTTTTTTAACTAGGGAAACTTCCTAAGGCCAGATAACTAAACAATGCACAAAGCAGAGAAAAGTTTGAACTCCACCCTGATTCATTTTCTCAAGTGACAGATTTGTCTGAAAGAGATGACCGGGAAGTGACTGAGACATAACAAAGCTATTGCTGATATAAGCGGTTAGTATTAATGTAACATCTGAAAGCAAATATGTTTAGGAGTGTTTAGTATGTTTAGTAAAATGTTTAGGAGAAAGTTATATTCTCTTTATGGAATACCAATCAAGGCTGTGCAGTATTTATTTAATGTGTGACTGAAAATGTACAAGATAATTTATTGAGCAAATGAGGCATTAAATGTGTTGTAAAATAGAAACTTGAGAAAACTAAAAATAAAATGTTTTATTACTATGCTAAAAAATAAAGTCAGGATTTTTGAAAAAAATGTGTTTTTAAAATACATATTACTGAAGCACTAAGGGTATGCAGTTGCTTATTTTGAACAAACCAAAACATTATGTTCAGTATTAGGTTTGATTCAAAAGAAAAAGTCCTGAGTTGGCATTGCTCAATCTGTGGGCCTCATCTTTGTCCCTTCTGAGACTGCTCAAAGAAAACAAACTGTGCGTCACACAGAATCATGGAATTCTGTTTGCAAAAGTGTAAAAGAGCTTGGATTAGCACATCTGAAGCAACAGTGGGGGGACTGGCCTTTCTGTTTGTCTTGGCCTGTGTGTCAGAGAACATGGAAGATGTAGAATGAGTTTAGCCTGAATGGCAGTAGATCGGCTCGAACGTTTTTAGAAAAAGACATTGAGCAGGGGAGATGTTGAAGACGAAAAGAGGAAAAACTATCTTTGATTAAACCACTCATAATAACTGATGAAAAATCTAGATTAAGAGATCCTTTTTTTCAAAGTGAGAAAACAAAAAGAAACACTTAACAATTATTAAAAAGACTATGTAGTCTTCTGACAGATGTTCAAAAATGATAGAAGATGAGAAAAGGTTTTAGTCTAAAAACATGTTTTACAATCTACATAAAATGAGTAAATAAATTATTTTAAATAACTTGTAAATATCTTAAAATTAGAATAAGATTCCTTTCATTTTAATCTTTCTTTATTAATGAGACTTTATAAATTGGTTAATTTAAAGTGAAAAAGCGTATTATTTGGTTAATAATAATAACAAATTAAAAGTATTTAAAATACTTTACAATGCCAACATCCTGTATTTATTTAATAAATTATAACGTATAATTAAATCCTCTATTATAATGACCTAAAGACTTATCACAATTAGTCTTGTACAAATCACATCTTTCATGTTTATGTCTTCATTAGATTACCAATCTCTGCCTAAATTAATGGTTATAAAATTGGTTATATCCTTTAAATAAAACAATTATTTTGAAAATCCATTTGAAGAAATAAGACTACGAAACGAAAATGCGAATTCAAATAACTTTAAAATATAGTTAAACAACAAATAACTACCTAAAATTATTGTTACATTTTAACCATTACAAACCAAAGCTCATTTTAAAATTTAAAATTAAACCTTGCTTTTCAGAGTTGTTTACGTAGATAAATCTTTATCAAGTCATCAACTGTTCAATCATTGCATTAATTGTTAATTTTGTTAATAAAGTTTTGTTGAAAAAGAAAAAAAAAGTTTAAATACAAGATGGGGAATTGGTATAAAAATGATCATTTAAAAATTTCTTTTCAAATATACAGCATTTATTTTAAATGATTTATACTATGTATATGTATATATTTCAAGTATTTTCTTATTTAAAATTTTGCTGTCTCGCCTGGGTGACATACGTCACTTCCTGGAGTCACGCAGCCAGTTCTGGCCAGTTCACTGCTGCTGTAGTACTCATTCTCAGCTGTCAACACACCACAAGCGTTCACTTCGGCTGTCTGCCTTGATAACGTTTTTCAAACAAGTGCAGCGCTGGTTTTTTCTCCAACGTTTCCCTTCAGATAACACCCACCATTTTCTAATCATGACGCGAAGGTGATCTTCAGAGTGTCCAGGTGGTTCTGGGTGAGTATTATTCTGAAAAATGTTTGCGGTCTGCCTTCATCGCTGTCATCATCACCCATGTGTTAGTTGCTATGAAGCGCGGCTAAACTACTGCGGTAATGTTAGCTTGCGGAAACGTGTGCGGAACTCAGGCTCTCTACTCGTGGTTTCACTTGATAAAACAGAAATTTTCGTTTTAAACACGGATTTTCCTATAAATTTAAAATCAGAAATGAGATTTAGGAATTGGAGAAGACACGTTAAGGGCGGACGACTTAGCCCGGTTAGCATCAGCTAGCTAGCAAACATCCATCGGTGTCTACTAATCTACCAGATCAAGCTCTACCTGTCTCATGGTGCGATGTGTCGACGAGTCATTGCTTTTAGAAAAACATCTCTCTCAGATTCCAGGGGGATCTTAAATTGGTTCTGCGATCAGCAAAGAGATGATGGAACTCAGCAGGTGAACTAAACCATTTCAATTGGAAAAAAAAATTACAAAATATCATAAGATCTGCAACTACCAGATTCCAAAAGATTAGAGAAAAATCTTGGTTTAAAACATGTCATTAACTATTCTAAATATATATTTTCCATCCTCTTCATGCTTTTATTTGGGAGAAAATAGCACATTAATTCAGTTTTAATGGAATCATTTGCTAGAGTCTAACTTTCTCATACCAATGAGAAAGTTATAAAACAGCATTGCTCTGAAATAATCAAAAACATTTCCTAAAATAGATCATCCCTTATCTCTCCAAGGTAATGTATCACAGTTGTTAAAATTAAAAAAAGCTATCCAACTTAAGAGTTTGTGGACTTACAGAAGGCAGCATACTACTTTAACGTGAATACTTTAGACAGCCTTTTTCTTTGAAATGGTCACGCTTGTCTTAAAATTTTAACTTATCCTACATTTTAAATGAATAATTAATGCACTTAAAAATGTGCACTTTTGCAAAAAAAATAAAACATTTAACTAAAACCTTGTAAAATCAGCCATTTTGACTGCAATGTGGGCAAAAAGTTCAACTTTAGCAATTGGTGTTGCTTTTGTAATAAATAGCAATAAAGTCTTAAAAAGACCAATCCAGCAGCTTGTTTTTTTTCATTTTTTTCCCAGTGGTATTTTATTTCAAAGTTCTCCTTCAGTCTTCTCTATATTCAGCCAGATGAACCATGTTTTAATATCTCATATGATAAGACAATTAAAGGCCATAATGCATATTGCTGTGCACAGTTCAAGGCTGTTTCTATATGTGTGGAGGGTTTGTTTAAGATTACATTGAGAGGACCCAAATTACAAAAAGAATATGAAAAAAGTCCTCATCTTTGAGATCAATGTTTTACAGTTTCCCTTAGTTATATTTATTTATTTATTTGTTTATTATTGTTTTGCATTAGCAAACATGACATATTCATTATCAGTTGTCTACAGAGCTGATTAACTTATTCAAGTGTGTTGGACCAGAGAAATGTTTCAAATAGCGGTGACGCTACTTAAGGACCTCAGTTGAGAAAAATGTAAGTAAACAATCCCAAAAAAAGGGTAAAAAGAAATACAATTTTATACTCCAAAAAGTAAATCATAAAAAGAGTTTTCAACAATAATTTCCCTTCATTTTGAAAGCAGCTTACGTTCAAACAACTACAAAGAATTCATATAAATAATATGGCCAACCCAAAATCAGCCTAATATAAATTAGAAGTGGCTAGTGCTTTGTCAATAAGTAAATATCAAAAATGTCACTAAAAATAGAGAAAAATGTGTGTTTGACATCAAGAAAAATCTGATAAATCAGCTAATATTTTAAAGGCAACAGTGGATAAAAACACTTCATTGCAAGTACTGCAATAAAAAAAAGTAAACAAATACATTGATGGCTGATCCTTAAATTAGTTAACAATTAGGACTGAAATATGACTAAGAAATGAGTAAATTGTGTTTTGATTGAATCATTTTCTTCATGTTTACAACAATCACTTCAAACTAAATGTTTTTATTCTTTTTTTTAATTCTTTAGCCCTCATTACAGACATTTATTGCAATAGTAAATTACATTGTTTAGACATTTTTAGTTGTTGTTGGCTTTTGTACAGGCTTTTTTTTTTATTTTAGGCTATGAATGCTGGACAAGCGTTGTTGCTTTTTTTGTGGATGTAGAAAATTTGTACCCTGACGATGAATTTGAGCTGCTGCTTTTGCCCCTTTCACCTTTTCACTTGCGTCATATCTGTGAGAGGACTACTTTTCCCCCTCAAACGAGGTGTTTTGAAGTGGTTTGGTACTAAAGTTAAGAAGTGAGGTGTTGATCCTCCACCGGCCCTTTGAGCTGCTGGCTTACGACTTTTGGCAGTTGAGCTTAAAGACACAAACCTGTGATGTTTGGCCTTGCCGGTGCTGATTCAGAGTGGTGGTGAGAAATATTCTGACATGGTAGAAGTCATCTCAGCAGCCCGACACTGTTTGAATAGGAGCCTCAGATGAGTGGGATAGCAAAACAGATCTATTTGGTTATGGTGGAGCGGTTTGTCTTCAATAAAAGCAGGACAAGCCGGCGAGCCACATCAATGACGGTGGGAAAATCTTCAATAAAAATTCAAACAACCGTAAAATTTGACATCGAAATGCAAACCTTTCTCTTCACCTCACTCCCTTTGCAGTCTTAACCTTTCTCATGTTCATCGTCAGCACTGTTGAGACATGTTGCAGACATTTATTTTTTTTATTTAGAAGGAGCTGTTTTTTTCCTCATCTTTTTGATTGTAAATCATGCTCAACTATTAACGACAGTCTGCATAATTTCTTAATTAAATGTGAAATAGAACAAAAAAAAATTAGTTTCATTGGAAATGTTGATATAACCTAGCCTAACGTTGAAAGCTTTAACTTTGATGGGTTGTCCTGTCCTGGGATAGTCTGCTACGTTTGTCTCGTGTGAAAGTTCAACTCAGCTGTGATTCTGATCAAACAAACCCTGGTCTACTTTAACATGAGGTTCACTCTCTGATGTGCTCTAATGCAGTTTTTTTTTTGTGTGAAAGCTCCTCTAACTATCCAGTGTTTCCAAAGAGCAGAAGTGAGCAAAAAAAATGCACAAAAGAATGCTTTGCTTTACAAAAAAGCACAAACCTGAGTGCATAAAATTGTTTAGAAATGTATTTTTTTCATAAATTTGTCACAACAGCAACTTGAATTCACCTTGACAAACACTGCTTCTCAATAATTTAAGTTCTTGCTGATAAAATCTAAACACAGTCCCTCTAAGATGCTTATCGATTTAGTCATTATAGCTATTCCAATAGGGTTTGGATTTTGCCTGTGAAAAACGGAAGCTTTAAATAGTGTCTCGCTTAGGAACATTATGGATCAATAAGCAGCTCTGTCACATAAACCTGTTTTTAATCCCCCACACAGTGGGAAAAGAACATTTTTAAAAGCGTTTAAGCACTTCCACTGATAATCCTAAACCATGCGTTCAGGTTTAACATTTTTGATCTGTGGGATTAAAGTTTTTCCCAGTCTGTTACCTTTAGTTTTGGGCACATTTTTGCTAAATCTATCTTTTTAAAATCTAACTTCCAGGATGTCTTTGAGGGAATGTATTTGCTCAGAAGGGTAATGTTTGTCTAAAAGATGACTGGTGGTGTGGCTGAAGCTCTTTATGTTTCAAGAAGTGTATATCGAGAATTTGTGTACTTCAGTTAGCTTCTTTTCTTAACTAGTGATTTACATTAGAAAAATGAAAAAACTTTCATCAATGTAGAGTAGTTGTTGTTCCTCTGTTTGCTCATCCCAGCCAGCATTTTTCACTGATTTGCACAGGTAGTTTGGCAGTCAGTTTTATTCCAGATGCCTATGGAGGACCAGAAGAGACAAACTGAAATAAATATATACGCCAATAAATTATGAAATAAATGTCATTAATTATTTAAGATTGGCATTGGATAAATAAAATTGGAAAACAATGAATGCCAGTCTCACATTTAACCAAATGAGCTACCTAACTGATTATTATTAAGCACTTATTTTTTGTTAAATAAAAACCAAAAAACTTTTTTTTTCTTTTAACTAGCAGCAAATGGCTTTTAATAAAAATGAATCCATGGATTTTATAAATGGATTTTGCACCTTTATAAGTTAAAATCAGTTGGAATTTGATAATTTATTCCCTTTTAAACTCTACAGAGGTCACAAGAGTCCTAAAAATTTTGATTGCTTTGACTTCATTATTACTACCAATACTTACAACTGATGAAGATTCGGTATTAAAGCTCTGAGTGCAGTGGTCTTGATTGCAATTAAATGTCTTTTTGTCCTTTTGGTTCTTTGTGGTTTTAGGGTTCAGATTCAGTAAAAGTTTTACTGTTCCTTTCTCAGTCCTCTCTGTGACTGCAAAGATGCAGTTTTCATGTTACATTCCTTTCCCATCATGCTGTTCTTCAACTTTAGCCTCATTATACAAATAAATGAAAACTCTCTGCTATGTAAAAACTTATTGAGGAAGATATGGTAGCCAGTAATTTATTGGCAGGTGGTCAAACATTATAGAGGAAATTCACTGGTGATGGTGATAAAAATCCTAACTTGACTGGCTCATGATCGGGAACAAAGCTTGGCTTTGATACCCAGTGAAGAAAAGGGAAAGTGATAAAGAGAGCACAGCATGATAGCAACAAAATACTTCCCTCCTAATGCTTCCATGAATTATAGGCTAAGGTCGTATCTTATTGTTCACTTTTTCCTCTATGCCTATGAGTTGAAGAACAGGATAGAAAGGGAAAAGCCGATATCTCATTGTTGGTATTGTATTGCTGACAGGAGCTTGAAAAAAGTTGGAAAGTCAAGCAAATTAATAATTTATTGGTGGTATCTTTAAAAAGAAAAATCTAATTATTTTTGATGAACTGTAGCATTCCTCCACTTTCTTTTTTTTGTCCTATATCCATTTACAAATTCTTACAGTCAGAAGTTTACACTTTCATCTATTTTATTTTACATGAACATGTGGGTTAACATTTGTTTTATCCTGTTTTAAACAATGTTAACAGCTGTTGTGTTTTCTTTTTTTTTTTCCACGAACTAACACAGCTTATTAATACAATAGCAGACTAATCAAATAAGAGACAACAATGTGGTTTTAGGCTGGGCTCGCGGTCTCTATAAATAACATTGAAGTCATGCTTACTTTTAGAGGCCCTAACAGGGTCCTCGATGGTCCAGCTCAACAGATTTCTCTTCATGTTTGCAAAAGAAGTTTTAAAAGGAGTAAAATCATCTCTAATTGAGGAATGTGTATTAAACTAGCCCTGGGAATTACAGATTGTCTATGGAGAAGACTCTCATTTGCAACAGATTTTTACGAAATAAAACTCTTCCTCCTATATTTCAACAGTTACTTCTTTGTGTAACAGTTTTTTTTTTTTCATCATTGCAAAGGTTATCAACAGCTTTATCTATATGTAAAAGTTTATAAAAGATGTTTATTGGCATTCTTGCTCTCAGTGTTCATATTTTTCTGTACCGTTGATTGTTTCTGTAAGATCTCACAACTGATACTTTTTAAATTTGAGTTCAGCCTTTTCTCATTAATATAACTGTTATGTAAAGAAAAAATGCTTAATATCTGTCCTTAAATTATGATTTTTTTTTATTTTGCTTTTTGACTAGACATGCCAAGCAAACCATGTGCTTATATGGAAAATGTGGCAGACTGTAGGTCGTTGGTTTGACTTGTGTGGTTTTGTTTTAGTGAACTTTATCATTTTGGCCAAAGCCACTGATGTTTGGAAAAACAATGTCAATGTTGTTGTTTTTGTGCCCCCCTCCCACCAGGTTCCAGGTTGTTGTTCTGAGAGCGCAAGCTACCTGTGGGGAGGTGGACCGCCTTGGGCATCGTGTCCCTGGCTCTTAAGGTAGGACCATTTAAAAATTGTATTTATTGGAAACTACTTATTATTTGTGGTTAGAAATAACATTTAAACGAAAAGTTATTTGTGAGAAATTTGTTTAATACTTTTAGGCATTTATCAAACTGCCATAGGGCATCCTTCATTTTGTGATCATAGTCAGGCATTAAAGACCCACTCCAATAAAAATTGTGATGTTCTTGTGGCATTTTTCTAATGATGGAGGACATGTTTAATAATTCAAATATTTATGAATCCAAAGAGACAAAAGAAAAACAATTCTGTTAAAAATGTGCTTGTTTGTGACAGTGAATATGCTGGGCAGGCCACAAGCTCCACTTAAATGGAGAGCTCTCAACAGTGGGGATGGGAAGTGGGGTGGGGTTGCTCCGCACTGACAACTCAGAGGCGATTTTCTACTGAACTCCAGAATTTTTGTCCTAGAAAGTGACGTTTTTTGATTTGGGCTAAAAAATGTCATAGTCATAAAAAAGAACAAAAAACTGGAAATGCTTTTACAGAAAATCAAAAGATGATCGCAGATGATTTAAAAAATAAATTCTCCTCAAAACCCTAATGTTAGGTAATATGAATTGATTTAATGGTTGACCTGTGCTGTAGCCAAAGTACAACTGTGTTAAACATTGATCTGTACAGTATCTTCTATAGCTTCAAATTCATTTCATTGGACATTCAGAGGGTGTGAGCTTTTCCCTTGTGTCTTTATCCATAACTACTGTTGTTTTAGAGTTATGTGTTGTATCATTGTTATGCACCCTGTTAATTTATACATCCTCAGGGACAGGTTTATATATTAACACTTAGAATTAGGCTAGAAGATGATGTAATGAGAATTCTTAAAAGGAGTTATTATTGTATTGACGGTTATTTAATGGAAAAGAATGTTTTAATTCAGTCATTAAATATGTTTTTGATGGTTTTCTGCACCATAGAGAGGAAAAAAACCTAACTTTTCTGCACTTTGACTTGTTTTTTTTAAACAGAGTTCAACTCAGATCTTTAACTTTGGCGTTCTGTCTCTGCAATTACAGTCTGCACCTCTGTGATCTGAGCTGACTCTGCCTCCAAAACCACACCGGCTTTATTCCTTAAGCTGCGGTGCTTGTTGCTGCGTTTTCTTAGTCACCAATTCAATATAGAAATGTTTTAGCTCACACTTGCCAGTAAAGACCCAGCGTTGGCTTCTCTAGCTTAGGAGGGAATGTTCTGGTTGAACTGCGCCTACTAACCTAGCGCCGGCCAGGGGGAGGGCTGCTGCCATAGTAAAATACAAGGAAGGGCTTGGTCCAAAGCAAAATATGTCGCACTTTGCAGGAGAAAATGTTCTCTCGGGTGCAAGTGGCTGATAAGATCTGTGTGTGGGAGCAGGGACGCAGAAAATCATTGGCTGTTGAGGGACAGGAGAGGCTCGGCCCTGTAGGCCACATGCCCTGACTCACCATGCAAGCTTTAACTGTGCTCAGTGTAGACTTTTGTCCTTTCATGTATTTTTAGCTTTGGTTTCCAGAATTTCTTTGTGTATGACTGTATATCGATGAGATATTTCCAGTTTTGTGTTTGGAGATTGATCAAAGCTTCTCGCTTGACTGAGATAGAATGGAGGTTAGGCTGCATCAGAAGCTAATGCCTATTTGACAATAACTCCCTGCAAAGTACACAATAGTTCTTTGTTTGAACGTGCTAAACTCTGGCAAGTAGTGGCTAGATTACTTCTGCTCTCAGATGAAAAACAAATAATGTTGCTTTAAGCAAGAAAAGACACATAACTAAGAGTTTAGTCTCTGATTCTATCTGTTTTTGTTACTTTTTAATGAGGAGCTATTTCATAAGAAGGAATGGGATGAAAGGTTATCTCATTATAATTCGTGAAGGTTTGTTTGCTATTTTTATAGACTTCTCTTTTTCAAGAATTTGTGCTCATTTTATCTGATTGAGCTAAACTTTTTAGTGAATATAGATTAAAAAGGTCAGGTAAGATTAAAAGTGTCTGCGTCATTTCCTATTATCATCATTTTTCATTGTTACAGTGATTAGGGAAGGGGATTGACAAACTATTCGGCAACATGGAGAAAGGAGATCTAAAGCTGATCAACAAGGGGGAGGAGGAAGAGATGGTAAGCCATCGTTTTTATTTTAGCTTTTGATCATTACTATAAATGTCAATAAAGCAATGACTTTTCTGACTCACTGCATCTTCTTTTTTCTTATAGGAGCTGCATGGCTACCGCTTATGTCATTGGCGGCTGGCCCTCGTCGGCTTTGGGGTGCTTTGCACTGGAGGCTTCCTCCTTCTCCTGCTTTACTGGATGCCAGAATGGTGCGTCAAGTCCACTTGCACCCGTACCACAGCCCGAGATGCAGAGGTGGTGTTGCTACGCTCCACGGTTCGTACCAAAAGTTATGTTTGATTTAGGTTGATGCTCTGACAATAATTCTGTTATTTGTTGCACATCATTATGAAATGTCATGATAGTTTGCTAGTTTATCATAAAGTTACCAGGATGATAAAATAAAAGAATTTGCAGAATAAATAACAAAAGCAGTTTTGACAGGAGACATTTTAAATATTTACTAAGAAAATTGTGTATCACTTTAATTTTATAGAATTATTTTTATTTTTAAACGGTAAGAATCACGTTTCATGAAAAACCTCTTTTACTTCACAATTAGCTGAAATATATATTAAATATATTGTATATTTTTGAACGTTTTTGACATAAAACAGACAAAATGATCAAATTATAATGACAAGGTTCACCTTACCAAAGTACAAACGTTGATTTAATTTATGTATTTTAAAAAATGGAAAGGAGATGTGAGACAGAAGATTTGGTTTACAAGAAATGTTTTACTGAACCCATTATCTGGTTAATATTATTTCCTCACTGCAGTACAAAGCCAGATTTCTAGATTTCAATTTTCCAGCTTTTTAGTAATTAATTATTTTTATTGTTTTTAACATCATGGCGTGGAAATATGGTTGTTGGTGCGGTCTTGTGGTGTCTGTGGGTGGTGGGGTTTGAGGGCATTGTCCTTTGTTTTTAACATTGTATTATTTTTTATTAATTTTTTTTTTATGTAAAGCACTTTGATTAAAAATTATATTTTTTGAAAAGTGCTATATAAATAAAGTTGATTTGATTTGGTGGTGATTGGGTCTTACTTTGGGGGCGCTGAATAAAATGTGATCATCTCCAAGATTTGTAAGAGAACCTGAAGTTTTAAGCTTTACGACTCAGTGAAGGCCTTAATTTCCATTGAAATAGAAGATGTTAGAGCCAGACACAAAACAAATGACTAACAGCTTTTCTGGCAAAATTAACCAAATCCTAAAAAAATATAAAAGCTTTTGCTAGTGTGTGGATTTTTTTGCCTAATTTAAAGCTTTCAAAGAAAAAGTGTCCTTTAATTGGTTTTAATTGTATTTCTTGTCAACTCATTTTTATTAGGTTTTTGTCATTTTTGCTTTTCTTTTGTGTGCCTTTTAATTTCTAAATTATAACATCTTTGTAAAAATGTGCTTTATTTGGCAGAGTTCTACATTTTTTTCTTACTGTTTTGAGTACATAGTTTTTTTATTTACTCTTTTATGAAAATTACCATGTGGTCAACTTGGTTTGCGTTTAATTTTTAGGGAAAAATGGGTCGGGGTCTTTACGGGTTAAGGTTACACTTTGCTGTCACTTGTTTTCTCAATTTTTATGTTTGTTTGTTTTTTCCTTTGACTTTTCTTCATGTTTGCGTACAGTCTTCAGCAACCCCTTTGTTTATCTGTTATTGTCAAAATAAATGAGGAGGAGTACAATTGAATAGTAGCACAAACATTATTAAGGTCTAATTCCATTATTTGTTTCTCTTAAACTGAAATGGTAAAATAGATTTTGAGAATTTTTTTAAATCTTTCATTGTCTAGGATGAATTCCGGCGCTGGTTCCTGGCAAGGGTGCAGGTGATGCTTGCTCCGGGGAGCAACCCCTTCCACAGCCTGGAGACCCAGACCACCTCCCCCTCATCCCCGCACTCCTCCCCATTCTCCACTCCTGCTGCGTCACCTGTGGCCAACGGACACACTCCTCACCCCTCCGACGGCAGTCCCGCTCAGGAGTTCATGGCAAGATTTTCCGACTACCAGCCCACACAGGCAGGTGTAGCGCGAGCTGCAGCATCTTACCGTCATTGGAATTTGAACACAGATGATGGTGTCTCACTGTCTGAGTTTAGTTTGTAGAGCTGATGAAAGAACTGCAATAAAATATTCAAAAAATATAGATTTTTATCTTCTTTTGAAATTGAGATAATGGATAAGTTAAATCTTTAAGAATTAATGTACTGTTTTTAACCTTTTTTCATTTATATTGTACACTGGAGACACTTTTGGACATCTTTTTGCTTTAATATATTTTTACAATTTCTAATGATCTTTTTTTTGTTTTCTTCTGTCCCTCAGATTCGTTATTTTACTTTACATAGCACAAAGTATTACTGGAGCCACGAGGTGCAGAACTTTCAGGTTCTAATGTAAGCACTCTTTAAATGCTAAAGCAAAATGACTTTTAAAGTCAAACGTTACATTTTATTTGTAGTTGCTCTGTTTGCCACTTCATTTGAACTATGTTTTTGTTCTTTTTTCTTTTTCGCAGTGGCCTGGAGGATCTGGAGCCGAAGTGCTCCACCATCCACAAAGAGCACAGCACAGGCCTGACCAGGAACCAGCAGGAATACAGGTATTGAATAGTGCTAATTATTTAGCTTTACCAAAAAGACCTCATCCCAAAACTACAAATTTAACCTGATGGTCCCCAAACATGTTATCGTTAAGCTTCTATATAAGAGGAGACATGTTTAAAGTTAAAAGAAAATAAATACATTTCAGACCACAACATTTTTTTATTGATTGTAACTTGTTTGGGTAATTAAAGCATATTAAAACCAGTTTATAGCAAATGAATTGTGTTAAAATGTAAAGTTATTTTGTATTAAACTGTGACTTTTTCCTTTATTAGGAAATTGTTCTTTGGAGTGAATGACATCGCAGTGAAAGTGCCTTCTGTTTTCAAGCTGCTTATCAAAGAGGTACATCTCACTTTATTCTTACAAATGATGCATTTTCCTTACCTGTAACTCTATTTAAAAAACTGCAATTTCTTGTCAATGATGTTGGAAGTTGTGCAGTCAGTGAGTCAAAGCCAGCCTGTTGGTGATTTTGAACACTTCCTTCTCATAGAGGCTGACTTTTTACAAAAATAGATACAAGTTTCAAAACAAAAAAAAAAAAAACAAACATTATTGTTTGAGGATACTATAAATTGGCCAAAAAATGTGTCAGCACTAAAATGTTGAATAAAAATAAATTGATATTAAAAGTGATTTGGGGTAGAATTCTGCTTTGTTAGAAAAATAAAGCTTTAACAGTTGTTTTTGGTCTTCCCTTTTATTCTTAAGCAATTACATTTAAGATAAGTACAGACTTGGATTCATATAATCTACAAATTTTAAAAACTTAAAATTTAATTTTTAGCTGAGTCTAAATAAATAGTTCTTCTTTCAAGTCAAATATAATTCTAAAGAACTTTAAGAAATATTTTATGTTGCTAAGATTGAAAGTGTAATTTTGTGCTGCGTATTTTTTTTTTTTTTTTGTGAGTATTTCCAGTTCAGTCCCCAAAGGAATCAATATTTACTTATTTTCATTAATACTTTTTCAAGGAAAATTACTTTAAATATGTTTTAGTATTTGGTCTTAAGATAGAACTCCTCTTATGAAGGGAGTCTGAGCTAACTTATTTTAAGCTTATTCTTGTGAAACACATCTGATATCCCCTTTCAATTTTTATTAATTTACAATTTTTTTCATTTAAAAATCTGAGATGTTTGTATTTACTAAATGCATTGTAGCCCCAGTTGCTTAAAGTTCCACTCTAACCATATTTTTTTTTCTATTATAAAATCGTTCCCAGTGGTCTTTTAATTGTGATAATGCAGTTTTTAGCTAAAATCCAAAAGCTTGTGTCGTTTTTTTAAAAATTATTTTCCGCGGCGCAGCAGGAGCTCATTAGAAATCTGCTTCTGGGTTGTGGGCAAGACTGTTAGCCTAGAAGTTAATTTCCCAGGATTACTTGTTTACAGTCTCTCCCACTAGCAACAAGTACTTCACAAGCACAAGGTAACGTCAGCGTAGCAAAAAACACGGCGAGCAATATTGGAGCTATCCAGCCGCACAGACAGTTTACAGCCAGATAGCAGTTCAGACAAGGAAAATGAAGACGTATACGGATCTATTTGTCTGCTTTTGATGGATTTAGAATTGAAGGGAATAAAGAAGACTTTGGCCCACCCGTGACAGTTGCTTCATAAACTTGAGCTTTTTCAAACATCCAGTTTTCATCTGCTCCTGATCCAACATGATTTGAATAAAGAAATGCTCAGAAATGCAGTTTAATCTTATATTATTTTATATATGTCCTCTCTTATAAGAAAAATGCTACAAGAGCATGTTGAAAATATTTATCATTGGAGTAGGTCTCCCTTCTCTCCCTGTATGTGCTTGGAAGTCTTCACCTTTGTAAATGGCTTGAATAACTCAACATTTTTTCCTCTTCTCGCAGGTCCTCAACCCTTTTTACATCTTCCAGCTCTTCAGTGTGATCCTGTGGAGTGCTGATGAGTATTACTACTATGCTGTGGCCATTGTTTTCATGTCGGTCGTATCCATAGCTACCTCTCTGTACACCATCAAAAAGGTAATCTACTAACTTTTCATTTATCATTTTTTAAGTTGCATTGGATATCCAACCCTGCAGTCTTTGATCATTGTTAGTTTTTATACTACATATTGAAAAGAACAGCACAATTATGGTTGGTTTGATAAGATTGCTGGTAAATTTGTATTTTTAGGGGAAAAAAAAATTGGCTCAAATGAGCAGAGTTGATAAATAAGTAATCAAACGCTGCATTCTCTGAGTCAACCACAAATTCCATTAAAAAGGACAAAAAAAAAAAGCCGCCTTTCTGCTAAAGGCTTAATGTTTGATAAAAAGAAAAACTTAAGATGGGGCAATGTCCAGATCAAAGTCCAGAGCTGAACATGAGCTGCTGCTTAAAGCTGCTGACAATTTTCTCAAAGTTTCCTTCATAAGTCTGCCTCTGGTTCTGTTTTGGAATAAATATTTCAAAGTGATATGTCTTTTATTGAATTAGGGATTGTAAAACTAATCAGTTCGTTCATTTTAAAAATGTATAAAACAAAAATCCTAAGAATTACTCATTTGTTAACTTTTCCTTCTTTTCCCTTTGCAGTTTTGTCAATTTATACAACTTTTTTGGACTATATATATTGTGAAGATTTACAGCTATATTAGTTTTATTGAGTTTGACATTTGGAACTTTATCAATTAAAAAGTTTTACAAGACGAAACTTTTAAGACATTTTTTAATTTAGTTTGATGTTTTCCGAAAGAAAAAAAACTATTAATAACTGAACCTCAGACACCATGGGCGTTTTTTCTGTATGTCAGGTCTAATCCAGGGTTTAAACGTTAAAGCTCTTCTATACATGCCGCACTTCCCTGATCTTTCACTCAAATGAAAACATTTGCAATCATTCCTATTTTTGAAAGAATTAAAAAGCCCTTTTTTCCTCTTCCACTTTTCCAGCAATACATCATGCTTCATGATATGGTGACAGCTCATAGTGTTGTCCGTGTGTCTGTATGCCGAGCCAATAAAGGTACGCTGAACTTCTTCTTTTTCCCTTCACTGCTTTATCTGGAATAAATAAAACTGTAACAGTACATGGATGTTTTAGCTTTGGAAGAGTGTCTTATTGACTAAAGACAGATTACTTTTATTGTTGTAGTTTCACTGGGTCAGTTTCAGAGCTACTGTTTCTCCTGTAGTGAAAAAGCTGCTACAAAATAAAAACATAAAGCACAGACTTGTGTTTTTTATTTCTCATGCTGTGAATTTAATTGATTTGATCCTCTAATGTAAATCAAGTATTAAGTCTTAGTTTGATGAATGTGTATCGTGTTTTTCCCCCGAAATTTTTATTTATCATAAAAAGTTCTCTTCATTTAGCTTTTTCTGCTGCTTCTCCCCACAGATATTGAAGAGATCTTGTCTACTGACCTGGTGCCTGGTGATGTAATGGTCATTCCCAACAATGGGACCATCATGCCCTGTGATGCCGTGCTGGTCAGTGGCACCTGCATCGTCAATGAAAGCATGCTCACAGGTTAGAGGAAAATCTGTTAACCAAGATGATAAAGGGATAATTTCATGACACGGGAAGTTTTTTTTTTTTTTTTTAAATGTTTCACCATCTTTACCTTCCAACAGGTGAAAGCGTTCCAGTAACAAAGACCAACCTCCCAAACTCAGCGGAAGGGGAGGGTGACAGTGCCTACAACACGGAGGAACACAAGAGACACACTCTCTTCTGTGGCACCAATGTTATCCAAACCCGCTTTTACACAGACGAGCTGGTCAAGGCTGTGGTGGTCCGTACAGGTCAGTGAGGAGGCTATAGCAAAAAAAAAAAAAAAAAAGTTACTGTAATGCTACATTCACATTGAGCTTGGAAACTTACATTTACCTGAGTGCTTCCAATGAAAAGTCTATCTGTATATATATCTGTGCTTGACCGTTTGGTGACACAAATGTCACACTAAACTGAAATATTTTGTCACAAATGGAAAAATATATTTAAAGCAAAGATTAAGTGCTTTTATTTGCAACTTTGAAAGTTTTCTTCTTAAAACTGAATATTATGTTTGGAATTTAGGAAATTTCTGTCTCAAAACTGTGATTTTTGTTTGCAATGTGGTAGCACAAAAATCTCTCGATACAGAAGTGCTTGCAGTTTAAAAATTGATAGTAAAGGATAAATTCATCATTGAGGTTTGTGCATTATATGACACATAGAGCTTCGAAAAAAAAGCCTGAAACAAGACTTTCACCAAGCCTTTTCCCACACCTGTGGGAACGCCATACGTGCGTCAAAAAACCCACCTTCAGCACCTCCTTGAACGTGCCACACATGCTCGATGTATGCTCGAGCATAACAGTTCAAGTTAATCTTTTGTAGCATAAACTTTAGCTTCAAAAGTAACATTTTGTGCCAAAAATTGCAAAAAAAAACACCGTTAACCATGTTCATTTAACCGCTATTAAAACTCTGCAAGTTTTTTCTTGACTGTTTACATTGAAGAAACACAGACTGATATAACATCTAGAATGTTAACTTTTCTCTCATTCATTCAGGGTTCAGCACAGCCAAAGGCCAGCTGGTGCGCTCCATCCTTTACCCCAAACCCACCGACTTTAAGCTGTATCGCGATGCCTACCTCTTCCTGTTGTGTCTTGTGGCTGTGGCTGGGATTGGCTTTATATACTCCATCGTTCTCAGTGTCATGAACGAGGTAACTCCCTAAACGATAACAACGCCATTTTATCATAAAACTACTTCAAGCTGTTGTAAATGTTTGTAGCAAAGAGAGATGAAAAGAAACTTGGAGTAATTATATAAATATTCTTTGAATTAGTAGTTTTGGGAAAGCAATTAAAAAATAATTTGTTTCAGTGATTTGTATTGTAGTACTAATGGGATGTAGAGTAGAAATATGGAGAAAATGGTCTTGTGCAACCATCGTGTTATTTATTTTTTACCTCTTATCAGGAGGCAGAACTGTAGTCCCGCTTTAGGATGTCTTTACAATACATCAATCTTAGTCCTGAAAATCTATAACTTGTTTTACAGCATCCTCAGCCGATCTTGCCCTAATTGCTTGGATCAAATGTTTCCAGTCTGTTAAATCAGCTGATCCAGCTAATCAACAGCACTAGAACAGCTGAAAAAGAAGGCAGTTAATAGATCCAAATAAACTTTTAAAATTGGATATGTGTTTTTTCAACATGACAGTCATTTTAGCAGCCACATCAATAAAGGAGTATAACTTAATGAGAGGTAATTAAAATTGACAATCATCCCCGCAAATTTTAGCTGTTTATAAGATGATTATTAAAACAGATAATCGGACAGTTCAGGCCTGCTGTGTTCAGGAATGTGTAAGAGTGTGGCCTCAGTGTGATGGTGATGGCTGCATCATGATGATCATATGATAAGATCATGCAGTCAACATTTTATATTATGAACACAAGTATTTATTTTTGTGGCTGTAGTTTTTTTTTTTTTTTTTTAGTTGACATACAAGAATATATTGAATTCAGTAGATGTTTTACAATTTTTTCTGTTTACTTGCCAGGTGCCAGCAAAGACGATCATCATCGAGTCCCTGGACATCATCACTATCACTGTGCCACCAGCGCTGCCGGCAGCCATGACAGCTGGAATCGTGTACGCCCAGAGGCGTCTGAAACAATCTGGCATTTTCTGCATCAGCCCGCAGAGGATCAATATTTGTGGGCAAATCAATTTGTTCTGTTTTGATAAAGTGAGTGTTTAACGTACACATTAGTCACATTTACATGGAACAGGAATTGGATCGAAGCATTTTGATTGGTTTAAAGAATTTGACTTACTGTTTGTGTTTATTTCTTTAAGACTGGGACCCTGACTGAAGATGGGTTAGACCTTTGGGGAGTTCAAAGAGTTGAAAATAGCAGGTTAGTTTGCCAATTTTTGAATTTATGTTCTGCATCCTTAAGAATCTTGAAAAAATATAATCTTGAATGAAGTTAGTTTGTTATTTCACATCTCCCCATTTCTATGTCTACCCTTTTATTAATCCGTACACTTCTCTGCTCCAGTTTTCACCTGTCGGAGGAAAATGCCTACAAGGAAAATCTTGTCAAGTCACAGTTTGTGGCCTGCATGGCAACCTGCCACTCCCTTACCAAAATAGAAGGCCAGCTGTCCGGAGATCCACTGGACCTCAAAATGTTTGAGGCTACAGGCTGGGTGAGTCATCCTGAATATCAAAATGTGGTGGAACCGATGATCTTGGTGGCAAAATCCATCTAAAAAAGTTGACCGATTAGTCTTCAACTTCATAAAAAGGAATTTCTAATTTAGATCAAGTGTCACTGATGCAGGTTTATTGTAATCAATACTCTAAATGTAAAAAAAATACAACACTCGAAAGCCCAAAAAAAGAATTTAATTTTATTTGTCCCTTTTTATTATTGTTTATCTGCTGCAGATCCTGGAAGAAGCAACTGAAGAAGAAACGTCTCTCCACAATCGCATCATGCCCACTGTAGTCCGCCCACCAAAGCAGCTGTTGCCCCCAGAACCTGCACTGTCCTCAGAACAAGATATGGTACATTCAGCAGTTTTATCAATATCTTGATGATATTGAAATCCATCCAATGCATCATTATGATCTTTTTTATAAAAATAACATCTTTGGTTTGATATTTTGTGTCTTTGTTTCTGTTTGTAGGAACTCTATGAGCTTTCAGTAAGTAGTCCATCACCTAAATAAATAAAATCAATATTTCTTAGAACATATTATTGTTTAGTTTTTAATATTTCTCTCAAATTGAACGCATATTTAAGAAAATCTATTTTATTAATTGAAATATAGGCCTTCTTAGGGTCATTTCTGTTTATTGACAAGTAACCTAGCAAAAGTATGTGTCTTGATTCTGTATATTTTTAAGATGTAAACATTAAAATATTTTTGCGGCTTGTTTGTGTCTTTTGCAGTCAGCGTATGAGATAGGCATCGTGCGGCAATTTCCTTTTTCCTCAGCCCTTCAGAGAATGAGTGTGGTCGCCCGTCTGCTGGGGGAGAAGCGTATGGACGCCTACATGAAGGGAGCGCCAGAGGTGGTGGCGAGCCTCTGCAAGAATGAGACGGGTGAGCTCAGCAAAATCACCAAAAAGCACATGTTGATTCAAAAATACTGTTCAAATGCAACCACCTGCTGTCCATTTAAAAATAAACTCTCTGAAGGTTCAATGCAAAACTACAAGTAAGTTTTTTTGCTGAAACTAAAATAATATTTTTGTTTGCAGTTCAGGACTTTGCAGAAGTTTAAAAACTACATTTGAAACTGTTTCCTTTTTTGTTAATATTTTTGTTTGCAGTTCCGCAGGACTTTGCAGAAGTTTTAGAGGATTACACTAAGCAGGGTTTTAGAGTGATTGCTTTGGCTCATCGTCGACTGGAATCCAAACTTTCCTGGCACAAAGTCCAAAACATCAGCAGGTAGCGTAGCATTTAATGTTTTGCATTCTTTTTAGCAGAAGTTTGAATAAAATGTTAAACAAAAAGCCATAAAATGCTAATGTATTTATTTATTTTTTTTAATTAAGGTTACACAAAAATCTAACATTTAAACATCTTGTCTTGTGAAGTATTTACAGATGAACTGATGCATGTCTTGTTTGAATCAGGGATCACATAGAAACAAACATGGAGTTCCTGGGTCTTATAATCATGCAGAACAAGCTGAAGACAGAAACTCCAGGAATCCTACAAGATCTTCATCGAGCAAACATCCGCACTGTCATGGTTACCGGTGAGACAAATATTTATTCATTCTACTTTTGATTATATAATGATGTATCCACATTGGTTCCACGAGGCTTCAGTTTTTCAACATGGTGGCATGAATTTAATCAAAAATTCTGAAATATTAAACATGTTTTTCCTCCAGGTCAAGCACTGAATTTTAAATGTTGTTTTTCTTTTGATTAAATCAGTCACAATGTTTTCTTTAATCAGAATTTTATCGGTTCCGTGGATAACTTTTGTCCTCATCTTTCAGGTGACAACATGTTGACTGCGATCTCAGTGGCCCGTGACTGTGGAATGATCCCTCCTGATGACACAGTCATAATCGCTGATGCTCACCCCCCACATTTTGGACAACCTGCAAGGATTACTTGGAGATATGCTGACAAACCCAGCAAGACAACTCGATATGAGGTGAGTGAGTCAGAGGGAGAAACACGCCAGCTGCATTTCTTTTAGCTCAGGCATGTCCAAAGTCCAGCCGGTTGGCCTAATGTGGCCCACATTCATATTTATGACAGGATCCTGTCATAAATCAATAATATGCGGCCCCCAATGCATTCTAAGAACTGTGCGTACAATTCCTTTATTGTCATTGGCTAAATTACTTTTTTATCTAAAGTTTCGAAAGCTAAACGAGAAGAGCACATTCATTTGTTTCTGTGATTAAAAACTCAGTGATCTGTACTTCTGAATAAAATAACTATTTGTGTTATTTTCCTTATCACATGATTTACAATTAGAAAATTACATTTAGAAAATGACAGCAGCTGCCTTTTACATGCGTAAAACTTTATCAAAACTCTAGAAGTGTCGGAAAAACACAATTTTGCAATGATGTGAATAAACACAAACCAACGCAACACACTAAGTCATTTAAAAACATGGCGACAATACTTTGATTTACAACAGATATATTCACATTTCTGCCACAGCGCTAGTGCTCATCTATCAAATTAGACGTCAGTGTCTTATTCAGGCTTTGAAGCAGCAAACTATGTGAGAACGGCCACAAATGAAGCCATTTTTGGGAAGTCTTGATTGGTGATTTTACAGAGGAGTTGTGGGTCCAAATTTCCGAATGAGACACGCACAACTTTCAATGCTGTGTGACCTCTTGTGGCGGTGCGGTCACTATCGGTCATGTGACTCATTTAATTGAAAAAAAAGTGTTTTCATTGCAGTTTTGCAAAATATGTCAATTTCGATATACCTCAAAAACCACTTCCTCCAAGCGCAAAATGCAAGTTATTATGAAGTTGATGTTTCCATTAGGTGAATTTCTAATCGCAAATCTAAGTTGCGCAATTTAAGTCAATGGAAGTGCTCCTACTGAGTGTTTAATAAAGAATAATGTGTAACGTTTAACACCGATTTAATGTTGACAAAACTTTTCCTTTCTCAGACTGACTTTTGTTTTATTTCTGGTCTTTAAGGATATAATTCCCAGTAATTTAGTTAAAAATGTCTTTAAACTAACTCCTGTTTAAATGAAGAAATGAAAAGTATCCCATTGCAATCAAATTTGAATTAAACTTTATTATTAGAGTTTTTAAAAATTTCGAGCGACTATTCTGCCCGCACACATTTTCACTTCATAAAATCTGGCCTTTCTTGTCCTTTAGCTGTTTGGACGTGCCGTGCTCCAGTTCGATTTTGGGCTACACAAATGGAAATGCACTATAAGACGAACGCTTGCAAAATTAATATTATTTTTTCTTTTTTTTTTTAATTGCATAATTTAGAAATAAATCTAATGCAACTCCATGAAGCTCTTACTCTAAGTTTAAACATATAAAAGCAGTTATTTTTAGGTAATGTTAAAAGCAGTTTGTATCCATTTGTAAATGACTCCTTTAAGAATCTAATCTATCCCATGCTCCAACGCAAACACAGGAAGTCAACATAAGCCTGGAGGACGTGTGTGACGAGCCGAAACCAAAGGAACAGTACCACTTTGCCATGAACGGGAAGTCTTTTGCGACGATTGCTGAGCATTTCCCTGACATGCTGCAAAAGGTACAGAGTCTTACTTAAATGTGGGGGGAAAAAAACACTACTTTCAAAAAAAGCCGCAGAAATATCCAAACATCTTGGATGTTGACTGTCTGTGTTTGTGCTGTCCTGTAGCTTGTGCTGCGTGGGACTGTGTTTGCTAGGATGGCACCCGACCAGAAGACCCAGCTGATTGAAGCGCTGCAGGGAGTAGAGTGAGTGTCTAAGTCAAATGTGGTGTGAAAAAATGCATAATGGCTGTCTTTAAATCAGCAATGTGAATTTATTCAGTCACTTTTTCAATAGAAAATTGTACAATTAATTTAAGCTGAAAAAGCTTTTTTTTCTGAATGAAAACCTATTTTTAAAAACCAAGTTTGCACTCTACTGTGTTTTTTTTTTTTTACAGCTACTATGTAGGAATGTGTGGAGATGGAGCAAATGACTGTGGGGTACATACAGCATGATTTAAAAACATTTACGAACTTTGATATTAACTTTGATATTTGGGGTTGGACATGAAAGAGCTGGTTTTCTGTCTCCCCTCTCTCAGGCTCTGAAAAGGGCACATGGCGGGATCTCTCTGTCAGAGCTTGAAGCATCAGTGGCGTCACCGTTCACCTCAAGGACCCCCAACATCTCCTGCGTCCCCAGCCTCATCAGGTTTTTGTCTTTTGTCGTAGTGGAGAGGTTTTGGTGTGAAAAATATCCTCCTAATGTCAAAATGCTTCCTTTTCTGTCATTTGTTAAAATGATTTGGTGAATTTTGGTCCATAAGGTGATGACTTGACTTGCTTTTGCAGAGAGGGCCGTGCTGCTCTTATCACCTCCTTCTGTGTATTCAAGTTTATGGCGCTCTACAGTATAATCCAGTACATCAGTGTGACTCTTCTATACTCAGTAAGTGATGTGCTCACAAATATGTTGAATTGTTTAAAAACTTTCAATCTGAATTTTTTTCTTCTATTTTTTAGATCCTCAGTAACCTCGGAGACCTTCAGTTCCTCTTCATCGACATTGCAATCATTCTTATTATCGTCTTTACTAGTGAGTACATAACAACAAAGATTTTTCTCCTATTTTTTTTAAGCCAGTTTGTGTGCACACTTGTCATTTTGTTTTTTCCAGTGAGTCTGAATCCAGCATGGAAAGATCTGGTGCCCCGTCGTCCCCCGTCAGGTCTCATCTCTGGACCGCTGCTGTTCTCTGTGCTGACCCAGATCCTCATCTGCCTGGGCTTCCAGATTCTAACATTTCTCTGGGTGCAGAAGCAGGCCTGGTACACCCCCTGGACGCCCTTTACAGAGTGAGCACCAGTTACTCCATCAGAATCTCACGACTTGATGCATTTCAGCGTATTTGCATGGGCATTATTAAAATCAAGTTTATGCAAATAGACTCAGATCACTCTGAAACTAACCTTTGTCTCCATCTAGTGTTTGCAACCACTCATCACACCTGAATGTGTCCGACCTGAATGGCACCGAACTGGACGAGCACAACATCCAGAACTTTGAGAACACCAGCCTCTTCTATGTCTCTTCCTTCCAGTATCTCATTGTTGCAATCGTTTTCTCCAAGGGAAAGCCCTTCAGGCAGCCCAGCTACAAAAATTGTACAACATCTCATTTTAAATATTTGATGATTCTACTTTAAAATGATTATATTATGCTAATGTGTTTATTTTTTTTTGTTACACCACAGGGCCTTTTGTACTCTCTACTGTGAGTCTGTACATATTTCTGCTATTCATCTTGTTTCATCCTGTTGAAAGCATAGATGAGACTTTGGAGGTAAGTCACCTCTATGCTATTTCATTAAGATAATCTCAGTGTTCTTTCAAAAATAAATAACTATAGATGTTAATTTTAGGAAGATTAATCTGGAAAATATGAGTGTTTAAGCAATGATTTTAGTCAGAACATGGATAAACATTTGTCCTGTCTTTGCAGATCGTTTGTGTCCCGTTTGAATGGAGGCTAAAGGTTTTTCTGATCATCATCGTAAATGCTGCCGTGTCTGTTTTGGTGGAGGTAAGAGATTGTTACACCCACTTCCACTAGATGTTTGACCATATTCAGTTCTCGTTTTTTGTCATGCAATGTGCTCATTTGTCTCACCTAATTCAATAATTAGGAAGAAACTTTTGAAATGTCTTTGTATGTATTTGATTAAAAATGTTTTATTTAGAGTTTTTTTTTTTAAATCAAACTTATGGAAACTGGGAAGTTAGATAAGTAAAAATCAAATTCTAGAGTACTTATTTTTGAGCTGTTAATTAATAATGGATAATTCATTTTGCCCTTTTAAAGCATATAGAGCAGCTTCCCTGTCTTTGCCTGTAGATGGCTGTCTTGGCAAACACGACCTGCTCAGCACACACTATAGATGCTGTTTTTATTCCTCAGCTACTAATGCAAATTTTACTAACCTTTTTAAGCGAATGATCTAACTCGATGTACTCGATTCTACACCATCTAACCTTTTCAGTATTCCATGAGAAGAGGATTTCATGTACCGGTACTTTTATCTTATCTTACTAGATGGCTTTTAACCAACATGTGATGATTTAAAAAGCCAGCAAAAGAGGACTCTTATAGCGCTGATGAGCTGTGGATCCACAAATCAGCAAAAGGCCTCTTTGCCCCCAAAACGAGAGACAAGAGCTATGTGAATTCAAATATCAAACTAGCCTCTCTGTAATTCTTTCCCCTGCACACTGCACTATTATTCCATAGACCTTCATCCTTGACATCGTCTTATGGAAGCTTGTGTTCAGCAGAGACAAACAGGGCAACTTTGGCATCCCCCCTGCTGCCCCGACACCACAGGTTGGGAAAATCTGACACCTTCCTCACTAGCCCCTCTCTTCCTCCTTGTGTGTGGTGTTCTATCTGTTCCCACTTCTTTCTCTAAACTGCTAATGTACCTGCTTTCTAAGGCATGCATGCAAAACACCCTCCCCCCAATCCTCCTCTTATCTTTGCTCCTTCTTGTGCACCCCTAGCGGGCGTTCTGTTTAGGGCTTGACAGTGTTTTTGGGTTTGAAAAATCCTAAGGTTCATGCTATGTTCTCTGAGTTTGATGGTATTGTGTTCTTGAAAGTTTAACTTTTAACTAAATAAAGTTGGGAGATGAACTGTCCTAGATGATGTGTGAAACTAACATTTTTATAATCAGAGGTGAAGTGATTTTTTTTTTCTACTTCCCCTAAAAATATTTTTTGTGTAAAACAAGCTGTGGTTTAGAAAGTAGTAATGAGACAATTGCACAATTTTCAGCCTCGTTCCAGGAAAAAATATTGAAAGTTATTAATGAGAAGAAGATGGCAGTGATTTTTGACCGTATCCTCTAAATGTAAGGGATCTTATAAGCAAAAATAAATGAATAGCTAAATTAAACAATAAGGATATATTATCTAAGTACGGTATATGATGGTGATATTCTTTGTTGTATAAAAGCTGAATAAAGACTAAAGAAATTGCAGTTGAATGCAAAAAAAAAACCCACTCCATTAAAAAAGGCGTCTCTAATCTTTTTAACATGTCCTTATTACATTTTTTTGATGATGGCTGACATTCATAAAAAAGATTAAGCTTAAAATTGCATTTCTATGGATGTTTTTTCTTTTCCATCAGTTTTTTTAACCCTTTATTTCCACACGGCAACATTTTATGCCCCAGAACAATATTTTAAATTTAATTTAAAGATTTTATTGTTTTTAATTTCGAGACTCGACATTTCGATGGCCCAGAAATTTGATGCATAAAAAATGTATGGGAAAAACGACATTTCTTCCGTCTCAAATAACTAATCGATCTAAGAGCACATCAGTGTTATAATTTGATTGGCTTGATGTTGATGTTTTAAGATCGACTAGTTGCTCCAAGTCAGTGGTCATGGCCAAAACTCAAAGAAAAATGTCAAATGAAGTCCTGCTACTCTGCAGAAACTATGTCCTAGAAAATTAGAGTTTTTTTCTGATTTTTGCACAAAACAACATCATCAATAAAAGACAACTTGGATTGTTTATACAATAAATCGAAAGATGATCGGAGTGGGAATTTAAATGTTATTGATGCTATCAATTCTAAATTTTTGTCATCTCATTCTTCAATCGTTTTTTTTTAGTGGTATTGTGTGGTTTCAACACTTTTCATCTTGTAATAAAGTATAGTTTTATCTTTGAAATGGGACAAGTATCAAATAATCTTGCCTTGGGAACCTGAGAAGTTTTGGATCGACTATGGTTCATTAGCAAACAACTGTACAGGGAATAGCTAGTACTAGAAAGTAATTTATTGTATTGCTGCCATAAATATGAATATTTTCTAGATCATTGCATTGATTTTTTTTTTTACATCTTTTATTAAACATCTAAATATATGTGAATTTTCCAGCTTTTAACTCTTTCCAAAGCTTTCATGTCTCATTACTTGTCCTTATTGTCTTCAGTTTTGGTTTTTTTTGTTGTTTTTTTTAAGATTTTGTCTTTATTTCTCTACTTTGACCCAGTTTTACCTCTGAGGTTGTAGCAAACGTAATGATTCTGTTACTATCAAAATCTAGCCTAATTTTAAATAAAGCAAAAATCAGTTTAATAATTTCATGTTTTTATGTTGTTTTTCCAAGATCTGCAGTTTGATCTGTGATTCCATGGGCTTTTTTTGTTTAGAGTCTGTATAGTTGTCATGCTAACTTTTTTTAACCATGTGCATGCATGAAGTATAAAGCATGGAGCTGAATCCTTGTGCATTTTGCATGCATCAAACGCAGAAACATTGAGTCTTCTCTTGATTTATTTGTTTGAAAAATGTATTTTTCATTGTTTCTCCAAACATATTTGCAGGGAGGGATTGATTTGCAAGTTTATAAGCATCTTTCCTGGCTGAGTTGTCTGCGCAAGAGGGCACCCAAAGCCCGCTACATGCATCTGGCCAAGGAGCTCATGGTGGACCCCGACTGGCCCCCGAAGCCAACCACCACCACCGAAGCCAACGGTTCTACTTATGACATCAGAATCAACTCCTAGCATCCATAGCATCTTTATCTTTCATGCAAAATACATGCTTAGGAGGCGTGTTGGTGAACACGTCCTCACTATCAAGGTGCATCACATGAAGATGTCTGTTGCTTGTTTTTGTCTCAGCCCCCCCACCTTAATATAACTGCAAAAGCTGTGGGTTTGCACACAAATACCAAAAAAAAGTCATTGTAGCTTTCTTACCCATAGACTCGTACAAAAAGAAAGCTCTCAGGTATCTTCTTTTTTTTTGCTACGGTTTGAGAACAGGATAAATGTAAAAAGTATAAAAACCTCAGAAAACTTTGCAGAAGTTTTCAAAAAAACATGATAGAAGCTGTCAGGTTCTTTTAAGCCTCCTAATGTAAAAGCATTTCAAAACATTGTTCCTGAGCTGTGATGTAAAGAGACAGGAGAAGGATAGTTGAAAGGTTATCATAAGGGCATTGAGTTGAACAGAAACGCTGTCAGTCGTTGAAGATCCTGGGTCCGAGTTCTCTTTAAATGTGATGTGTATGTGTTCATACTTAATGATGAAAGCAACTGTGTCTAGAGCCAGGTTCATAAAGCTGAAAAACAGCAGCATTTGGATTCTGCGAAGCTGCTGCTGTTTACACTGTAACTTCTTAGATCTTCAGAATGCTTTCCCCACCTGAAAGGTCACCTAAGCATGTTTTTGGAGCTCTATTAGTTTAGGGTGTAATGATTTTTAAAGTCACAGCACATTAAAGAATGGCCCTATAAACGTGTATTCACTCCACTTTGCATCTCATTCTGATTTTATTGCTCATAAATTAAGGTAAAAAGATGGACTTTTTCCACTTAGCTCTACAGCTCATGTCTAAAATGAAACAAATCAGCAACTTTAACAGTGCCAGCATTCATATTTATCATATTTAGCCTTATTGTGTAAAATAATCATAGGTATTGACATATTCTAAAGAGGATAGCTGGGAATGGCAGGGTTTTCTTCATTGAGAACATTAAAAACACGCTCAATTGTTTATTTATCAGAACATGGTTTTTGAGTGTGGAGAGAGCTGCTGCTTGCATGGCTGTAGAACTTGTTCAGCGAGACACTTCCAGCTTCACACATACGAGCTGATGCTTGAAAACTATACAGCATTTTTGTAGAACCAAGCAGCAGTGAATTCCGAACCAGAAACAGCACGTACCATGAAAGCGCACGCATGGGACTACGTTGGTCGGATGCATCGTACATCCTCATTCATCCTGAAGTTCTCCATGAATGTTCCACCTATTGAAAGTAAGATTTTCTTCCTGTGGAAGAATGATTTTAGCTGTGCTTTTGAAGGATACTAAGGCATGGTAATAATACTATTTTTTTTGGAAAGATAAATGCATGTTCTATTGGTGTTGTAGACTCAACCAGATCCTGTCGGCATAAAGGGCTATTTTTGAAGTTGGTTTCCTCTTTTTAACTAAATCTATAGTCTTGGTACTTTAGCCACTGTAAAAAATAGATCATATTTATTGAGAAGTTCTGTTAAATTCTGCTAATTAAAAAGCTTACAAACATACTAAGAAAACTGTGAGAATACACAGCAACACTTGTTTGAATATAAGCAGAAAACATCACAGTTGATGTTCAGTTTAACAAACGAGGTTCATAGCAGCTTCTCTGATATACATTGTACAGGTATTATAATGGTATCTGTAGTTATGCAACTCCATTAACATTATTCTAATGCCCAGGCAGAATTAGGACAATTTTTTCTGATTTTTATCATCAACACTTCAGCATCTTGTCATGTGTCGCCCTTCCCAAAATGTGTCAGTCTGTCGGTTATTTGTTTAAATGTATAAATCATATGTAGCTTTATTGAAGCTTTTTGTCTGCACATTTTGTAATGAACTTTTGAATGTCAGATATGACAATAGTTTTTTATGAATGCTTTTTTTTTGTGGTCTTTAGTGAGTCTGCTGAACTTATAAAGTTTAAAGATAAAAAGCAGAATAATTTTCAGATGCTTTTGTTCCTCCCAGATTTTAAATGTCATACTCAGTTTTTTTTTTTTTCCCCACATTTGTTATCATTCATTGTTGAGATATAAGTTTGATGTAAACAAAAAAAAACTATAATTACTGCTTATATTCTTCCCAAAGACGATTCATTCATATCGGTTGCTGCAAAATGTTAAATATAAGAAGATGGATGTTTAGTCTTCATTACTATCAAATGAGACAGAGCACAAGTGGACATGGAAAGATTTATATCAACATATAGAAATGGAGAGATGTACATTTTTAGATTGTGCATATAAAAATATAGTTAGTTTTTGATTTATTGAAGGGCTTTTGTCTTTTTACACTTTTCGGTACTGTATTTTAATCAGTTGTTTACTTTTTAATTTTTATTTTCTGTTGGTTGTATCTGTTCTTCCATTTTTTTGGGCATTTCTCTCCAACAGTTTAAATAATTTGTTGTAAAGTCTGACCTTTGCTCAATTCTATTAAGAGGGTTTTGGAGTTTGAAATACAGCCGAATTGAAGCTCTCAAAAGGAACGTTTATCTTTGGAGCATCCACAAGACAGTTTGTCAGCCTTTAATTTTCTTGTTTTTCCGTATTTTGTGTTGAACAGAATTGGAAAAAGAGGAGAGTTTGGTGGTTGAACGTCATCAATCATGCCTCATTTTGTGTTTTTGTTCATTTTTGCAAGTTTATTTAGCTTTTTCTTTGTCTGCCTTTTTACCATTTTTCATTACACAAAGGAAAAATGGAGTTGGCAAGTAGACTGTGCATTGCTAGTTAGTATCAACTATTTTAGAGTAAAATGCTGCTAGGAACGAATGTGCATGCATTCAATTCAGTTTAAACATGTGCAAAAACTACTATTGCTTTTCATTTGCTTCAATGCTGCCTTTTTTTTTTAATTGCACCACGGCTTCATCAAAGCAAACTATTAAAACTATGCTCTTCTGCAGGTACAACAAACTGTAATTGACTGTCCAAAATTAGCATCGATCTCATCACATCAAATGTGTGTGAACCAAACTATCGCGTGACATTCAGATGAAATCCGACTGATGTGGATGTTTCCTCAGGGAACTGTATCTGTAAAGACAAAGTTGATATTCAAACACATTTTAAAAACTCAATTATTGGTAAAACTTTTTTTTAAGTTTGTATGCGGTTTAGTTAATTTTGCGTGTTTTCTGCTTCCACCGCTCATCTAGAGTGTATGTATTTTTTTATTGGCGGATCTGTACATTTTTGAAAAATTTTGTACTTTATAATTTATTTTATTTATTTTGATCTCTCCCCAACCTCTGACAAAAATTGTACTTTGAAATTATCTTGATTTCTCTCTTTTCATTAAATGTTCCTATCGCAGTCTGCTGCCTGTCGTCATGTAATTTATTTCCTTGCTTTTTAGAAATTTCCACTGAAATATATAAAGAAAATCCAAAAATTTGATAATACTGCACTGCAGAGGTTGTTAAAAAGAGTTGACAAAAATAATTTAAGAGCCTTTTTAAAATTGTTTTTAGAATGACCTAAATAATGTAATTTTTTGTTGCATTAATGACCATTGTGAGTTTTCTTTGACAAAGGTGAATCAAAAATGTCAAGTAATTTAAAGTATTTCAAAAGTTCCATGAAACATTGTACAATGATTAACTTAAGACATGTTCATTATACTTTAGGAAGCCTACTACTTACTGGATGTAAATCAAAGGTTAGATTTTTCTCCCCTACAGTTTATATTTACTTAACATAGTAAATTTACGTTAGGTTTTGTTTTGCTTTTTCTGTCTGTAAGTGAACTTGGAAAGATTTGAACCACACAGGAGAGCATGAAAAAAACTGTATTCATCCTACTGATAAGATGAAATCTAAACCCAGAGACAGAATTAAGCTTGTTGATAAATAGATTTGAGTTTAGATGCCTTGAGGCCAAAAAGAAAATCAAAATAATTACTTTTTTAAACTAAAAAAAAAAAAAATGACTTCATTAACCTCCTCATACAGCAGTAATTGTAACCTCTAAAACAGTATATTCCCATAATATCACCTAACTTCAGCATGTCCTAAAGAGCTAGATGACAAGTTCAAAAAGCTTTAAAGAGATAATTGCACTGTATAACTTCCTCTCACATGTTTATTTATTTCCACTCTGGAACAAAATGTATATCAAACTTGTTTATTCAGTGCTTTTTTGTGTGTGACACCGTTCACCGGAAGTGGGCGGTTTTTTCTTCGCTGTGTCCTTGTTAGCTAGCAAGCTAGTTAGCTGCCATTAGAGACAAGCCAATGTGTACCATGTGGAAAGATGAGTTAAACGGCGCCTAAAGAGTCCTAAGGAAAGACACTGACGTTTAGCTGTTGTAAATAGCACCATGTTACGTGTCGGGAGAAAAGCGACCTGGTAAGTTATATTTGTTAAGGGAAATAATAGCAAAAGGAAGTGCTTGCTAGCTGCATGCAGCGGCTCCTATGACAGCTCAGGACAGTCTCGGTAGCTCTGTTAAGATTTAATGAAACAGGGGGTCAAATTTGTTATATTCACTATGAGACTTCGCTAGCTTTAGTGGCGTAATTTGAAAGTGTCAGTAAGTAAAACACCAGCTGCTAAGCTAATACTGTTAGTTTTATCAGTGTTATCTGCCGTTACTTCTGGTCGTTTTGAATCCTCCCTCAGACTTCCATAAAAGGTACTTTACATTTTCATCGTTTATGTTGATTACATACACAATAAAATAAAAGCTATGACGATGTTCATTCTTGTGGCAATACTTTGTAAAAAAAAAAAAAAAAAAAAAATGCCTATTGGTTCTGCTGACAAGTATAGTATTAAATGTTTAAGTTCTACCTCGTATTTATGCACATTTATTTCTGAAATTGCTATTTCATCTGCTCAATGTCCTATTATCATTTTGTTTTTATGTTGTATCTGTGCATATACTATAAACTCTTTCATTGGTGCAAAGCCAATTTATAAGTAATTGAAAAAAATGAAATTGGGTCTAAACCAAATACTCTGAAGCGTCTTACTGGTCCTTAAACTGGTACTAAAACTTGTTTGAATTTCTTTATGGGGATTAAACTCTTCCTATAAAAAGTGGAAGCTTCAAATTAACATGACACATCAATGTATTCCATTTGGATCAACAAATTCGAAGCTGAACTGATAATAGTGTCAATATATAATTTTAATTGAACATGCATTTGGAAATTCAGATTGTTATAATCTTTGTACTGTGCCCATTTCCCGTGCAGCATCATTTCTTACATCTTAAACTTCTTTTCTTTAGCATGGCCTGCAAGAGCCTGGTCTCAAACAATATGGGAATAAGGTTCCGGGTCCCATTGCAGAAGCTCCACCCTCTGTCCCGTGCCATCCATCACCGCTACTGTGGCAACACTAACCCTCAGCGAACTCCTCATCGCACAGCAGCTCGGTACTTTACTTCAATTTCCCGGTTGCCCATGCGGCCTCCAAAGCCGAATCCAGGGTCGGGCGGGCACAACTACCAACAACAGCGCAACTTTTGGGTGGCTCGCCTCGCTGCTCGGCTGTTAAGGCTCAGATACATTCTTCTCGGTTCAGCTGTGGGAGGAGGATACACGGCTAAGAAGGTTCGTGAAAATGTTGAGCCTCAATAATAAAAATGTTGTATAATAGTTGTGATGCATATTGGCTGACATATTATTTTCCATTCCCAGACATACGATGAATGGAAAGACATGCTACCCGACTTTAGTGAATATAATTGGGTCATTCCTGATTTTGTGTGGGAGCTCAGTGAACAAATTGATCTTGGTAAGTTTATGATTAAATATGAGGGAATGATTTAGGTGTAAGTTTTGCTAGCCAAGGCTTTTTTTGTTCATTTGAAGTACGTATTCATACATTTATTTTCTTTCTACAGAAAAACTGGCCAAAGCTCTCCCAGAAATGGAAGAAATTGCCAAACTGCTTCCAGACCTCGATAAAATTGGAGAGAACTTCACCTTTCTAAAAAGCCTCCTCTCTTCTGGTAAGTACACAGGATATTTTTTGTTTCTGGTGATACTTGTTGACAAAACTTGTAGAAATTGTTTATAATTGATTCATTTATAACTCTTCTCTTCAGTGTAGAGATGTTATCTAATTTTTCTTCATGTAAGATATTATCCGAACATCAATCAGCAGGGGAAAAAAAAAACACTTGTTACATTTTTATGTATATTGTTTTTGACAAAAAATTAAATTAAATGTCTCAATTGCTGATATTCCAGTTACCGACAATGTGTTAAAAAGAACACATTATCAGAAGTAATCTGTGGAAAAATTTAATTTCCAACTAAATCAATTCTTTGTGTTTCCTTTTAAAATAAACTTTTTTCTGCCTCTAAAGAAATATTAGATTTTGGGATAATATAGTTAAACCTACAATATCACATTTCTAAGTAGATTTTATTACTATTTCTTCTTTCTTAAGAACCATTCTCCATCTTTCTCTGGGTATGATCAATACTATATTTGGGGTGTAGTTATATATATAATTTTTTCTTGAGGGAAGAAAAGCTGTATTAGTGTTCTTAATCTTTTTTTCTTTAAATTCTGTCAAAGCAGGGTTTTTTTTAAATATGTTCTTTGTTTTATTAAATTCAAGCAAGACAAAAATTTGAACTTGTCTCATATTTGCTATAATAAACCATGTGTGAGACTGTAGCTGTCCTTCACAATAATTAATGTTTCCATTCAAAATTTTTAACTAATTCACGGCTGAACTTTTAGCAATTTTACATTTCTTACTTACTGATTACACCGCAAAAGCTTTCTAGAAGTTATTAAACGATGTTCCTGCTTTGACCATCACCCCCTCGCCTCTGTCTTTTATGATTTTTTTTTTATTTTTTTTATCTTGTGTTCTTCCTTTCTCTTACCCACTCCTGTCTCCCTTCCACATTCTTCACAGGTTTGAGTTTGGGTAGTGAAGTCAAAGGAGCCTCTGGTGTGCATCTTTTGTTAGGTGTGTAAACTCTGTATTTAGTAGAGCCGCCCTTTACCTTCCTTTTTCTTTGATCAATTTCCTCTACGAAATAGGTAAGATAGCTGGGAAGCAATGCACCTTTGGGGGAGACAGGCTAGTTCCTGGATTATTGATACATTCTCTATGTTGTCATATTTTTGGAAGTTGACTGGCTTTTAGTGTTTAAAGAAATGTGTTTTCTTTATGCTGAGGTCCAGTTTTTAAAATCTTGTGGCTTATGTTTGATTGACTCAGTGAAACTGGATTTGTTTTTGACTGACTCACAGTTCTTATAAAACTTCAAAGGTTAAAGTTTTTGTTTAAAAGCAAAAAATTCAAAATTAACTATTTTTTGCCTGTAGTGTGTCCCGTCTTTTTCTTAATCTCTAACTTGACTGTTTTTGGCTTCCCTTTTTTCTACTTTGGATCTTTTTGTTTTTGCCTCCTTTGACTTCCACCCTTTCTCTAACCTGCACCTTTTGCTTTCTTTTAAATTAAACTTTTCTGGTAGTTTCAAACAATTTCTGTCTTTGTGCACCTACATTTCTCTCTGCATTTGCACTTTCAGATGTTTGGAAAATGCTGATCAAAATACGTATTTGAGTTTTTCTTTGAAATGCTTTTTTGACCGACATTTGATCATGTAAAGAACTGACATGAATTTTATTTGTATTCATCAAATATTATAAAAATAATGAAAGTCTGACTTTTTTAGACACTGTGAAGTTGGCTTTTCTTCTCAGCCTGATTTCACACTGATTTACAAATAGCAAAACAGCAAAAAGCAAAGCTCCAGTTTAATGCAAACGTGTAGGAAAAAAAAAATTGGGAAACTGAACTGGATTTACAATCACACTCTCATTGGATCGAAGGCATAGAAACCACATCAAGACCAAACAACAGAGGTGGCTGTCCTTCACCAGTGAGCATTAACCAAAATAAACATTACATGTGGGTCAACAGAGTTGAAAACATATTTTTTCTGCTCAATACTTGGCAGAAAAAGTTTTTTCCAAACATTTGAAATAAATCCCACTGGTGTTTGATTTCTTGGTTTTAGATATGCTTGGTCTATTAAACATAGTTTTAGATGCTTCCATAAGTAACTTTGTTCCAGTTTTTATTTATTTATTTATTTTGTCTTTGGTAGAAACTTCAAGTGATCCTGCTCTAAAAGCTACAGATGCTTCAACCTCAGCCTCCCACGATGCTGGCGACAAGCAGTACAAAAAGGCAAGTTTACAAAGGCGGCGATGCTAGGCTGCTTGCTCTCGCTACACCGAAGCATCTCACTTTCTTCAAGATCCTGTTTAAACTGCTTCGATATCAAGAAGTTACAATATAATTTAAAAAGTCGAAATTGTAACCCAAAATGTAGATTTTATATATTTTCTGTGTTTACACAGTAATATATGGACACTGGCCTTTTAAAAAAAATCATAAAGGTGGTTTCTGGAAAAAGTTTACCTCTACAATGTAAATAAAGTTGTTTTTTTTTTTTTTCTTTTGTTTTTGGATGGATATTGGTACCATTAGTTGATAACTCATGGTTGTAGATAAAAAAAAATCCATCAGGCAGTGGCAATTTTCTCAGAAATTTTTCAAATTAAAAAATGTCTCTAAAAAGATTGGATTCTTGTATAATAGAAGTTTATATTTCAACAGATTAGGCTGTTCCACAAATGATAAAAAGTTCCAAACTTTCCATTTTTTCAGATTTAATTAAATAGCTTGTAAGGTATCAACGCTGGCCTTTTTGTCAGGTGTATTTGTTATTTGGCCATTCACCTGTAGCTCGACTCAAAACCATGTGTAAAATATTTATCTATTTCTGGAGAAAGTGATTTAGGTTTTTCTGTTTGTGCTTCTTTTCTGTCCTTTCATTTACAGTTCCAGCAGTTTCATGTTGCTGTTTTTTTTCATTTTTGTCTTTAGTTGAATGTAGGAACTTTAATACAAATGAACAGAATGTCAAAATCTACCAGCAAAAGAGCGGCCTTCCTGTCTTCCTCTCTTCCCTGCTTTTATCCTGAGCTTTTGATCACCAACATGAACACAGCCTGACTTTAGTATAAACATTTGAGAAAAGAACAATATCCATCATGTTGTTCAATTCTCAAATTAATTGAACAATACCGGTATGTTTATTATAGAGGTGTCAAACTCCGGTGTCCTCCATGAAGCTCCTTATTGGCTAAACACACTTGATCCAGGTAATCAGCATCAGATAAGGCAGCATTTCTGGATTTCTTCAAAGCCTGGAGTTTGGCATCCCGATCTGTTGGGGACTTTGAACTGTGATATATTCCATCTACCCTAACTAAGCAACATTTTAAAGCTTGCTTTGCTCATGTAAATGGTCATGTGTCAACAGTACAACACAAGTTTAGGTTCTGCTGCCTCTCAAATATGCAGAGACAAAAAGCAAGCACATTTAGACTGTAGATTAGATTTTTTTTTTTTTTTGTTTAACTATTTTTTTTTTGTTTTAAATTCTATCAATGGAGAGCTGAACTTATCGTCATGGTGATCACAGACCTCTTTGATTCTAAGGAAAAGTACTTGGATAACCGTTGCAGTTTTTGCTGAGGCTCCAAGTCTGCTTTCACTTTGATTTCAAAGAATTTTATTGGGTCATACCAACTTACCTTGACAACTTCAGTGCCAGCTGCCCAGGCCAGCCTCCCTGCCGTGGAATGCAGCAGCGACCTGCATGGCTGACCAGCTCCCTGTTGATTTTTATTTTTTATTTTTATTTTATTTTTTGCTCCTCCTCCTTCCTCTCTCTCACTATGACGTACCCCAGCAGGGTCTGCTTGGCGAGCTCATTCTAATTCAGCAGCAGATCCAGCGGCACGAGGAGGAGGTCCGACGGGCCGCCGCTACCAATAGTGCGCGCCCCCCATCACCAGAGTCAAGTCCTCCGAGCCCAAGCCCCCCTCAACTGAATCGCAAGGTGAAGGTCCCATCCGACTTAGATCAGTCCCGTCCCATAGTAGGCTTCTAAAACATTGCAGCTACAGTTAAAATATGACATGTATGCTAGTGCTGGGTGATGTGGAAAAAAAAATTGTATATCACAGTAACGATATATGTTTCAATATACAGCAATATAGTATATTTTTGGTCATTCTCTGAAAAAAATTGACAAAAATGTCAATACTTCTTTTTCTCTAACTTTAGTTTTTCCAGTAACTTGTACCTTAATTGTCACAAATGAGAAACATTTTTTTCACAGTACACAACAATTTCAAGTTTTCGAATAGCAAAACATCGTTTTGCACAAAAGTTGAGCAATGAAAGTAAACAAATAAAAAGGATAGAAGGGAAATGGCAAGATTGACTCTTTTCTATCGCTCTCACAATATGTATAGTCATATTGCCCAGCACTAATGTATGCAATAAAGCTAAATTACTGGATTTTACTGTTAACTTCAAACGGTAAAATCTCTTTTTACATGTCATATTGCTGTTCTTTCCTCAAAATAGAAAACGAAAATAATTATAAAGTTCCAAACAAAGAAAATAGTCATAAAGTGAGTGATTTATTTTATAATCTATATGCCTTAATCCCTAGTAAAATCTGATGCTATCTCATCTCATAGTTTCCCTTCCAGATGTTATGACCTGACCTGTTAGTCGAGCTCAATCTTCTCCCCGCATTAGCACCAGTTACCTTTTGTGAACTTGCGATGGTCTGGGGTTGGGGCAGGCATGCACAGTTCTTCACTGACTTATGTCAGAAAATAACCTACCAGCCCAGCTTTGCTTTAGATTACAGACAGCTCGTAAGATGCAGTGCGAGACTTATATTGACTGGAGTGGTGATCTGCTGCATGGTGTGAGCTGCACTTTAAAAAAGGGCATGAGTGGACTGAACTTTAACTGAAAAGGTTGAATCTAAAGCCGGATGAAAGTCTCAGGGCATATATTGCTGTAATCAAGTTTTCCAGATTTTAAATAGTTCTGTGTTGTACTTTGATTTGTTTGTCACATCATTTTTTCATTCTACTGTTCTTTATTGTTTGCTGTGTTTCCACTTTTTGTCTGGGAAAATGGAATCAACCAATTTTCTGGTTAATTTTGGCCCAATTGTGCGGGGCTCTGATTTTTTTTTTAAATAATTATTTTGTTTTTGCTCTACAATCAATCAGATCAAAGCCGAGCAGACCTCTGCCTGAAATGTTTCTCCTTCCTCTGCTTTAACCTGACTTTCCCTGTAATACAGTTTGCATGTTTGAAACCTTTGAGGTGCTGGTGGAACTTCCCTCCTTTGAATTTAAACTGTGAGAGCAGCATGGAAACCATTGATTAGAAACACACAGAGAGCATTAACACTGCTTGTTGCTGTTTTTTTTTCTTCCTGTTTCTCTTGTACCTTCTAGTCATCAGACAGAGAAAAGATTGACCAGCTTCAAGAAGAGCTGCTGCGCACTCAGGTACAGTGTGCTGCATTTCATTTTTTGTCTGCTAACTTCACATTTGCTGAAAAAACCCTCCAATAAACAAATAATTAATGTTAAATCTGGGTTTTAGTCCTTATAAAGTGATTAAATGGATGCTCTATTTTCTCCCTTCAGCTGAAGTATCAGCGCATGCTTGAGAGACTCGAGAAAGAAAATAAAGAATTAAGGAAAGTGGTTCTTCAGAAAGACGATAAAGGGATTCACCAAAGGAAAGTGAAGGTGAGATGTTTCTCCGCTTTCTCGTTTAGCATTGATGTTTTTTAAATACACAACATTTTTTGTATTTAATAATTATAATTTTTATTTATTGGGTGCCTTTCAAGGGACTCAAAGTTGCCTTACAGTAGATAATCCATAAAGATAAACATTACACAAATAGAAAAATGCTATGTAAAAATGGAAACGCAATGACAGATAAAGGAGCAGTTACTTCTTTTTTTTTTAAATATTTTTATTTTCGAACAAGAACAACACCAAAAAACGGTGTAAAACAAACAAACCCAGAGGCTCTGGAGAATAGAAAAAGAAACGATGCAAAAATCCCACAATCAATCTTGAATGAAACAAAAGATGTTCAGAGTTCAAAAAAGGGCTTTGGATTAATCAAAAGCTGATCAAGCCCAAGCCCCTTTGTTCATTTTCAGCCCAAATTAAATCCACAATTATCTCGTTAACTATACTTATAGTATAGTTATATGAACAAAAGCAGAATAAATTTCATTCATGAAAAGAACAGTGAAAACAATTATGTACATTTCTGTTTACTCTAATACACATATTTACATATGAGAATTAACATATTGTATCAGTTTCTTCATATGTATTAATTATATTACCCTAATTTCAATACTATAGAATGATTGCAGTAAAATCAAGATGGATTAGTAAATTGAAATAGGTGAGTTTTAAGATTACAGATGAAGTTGGGGAGTGAGTCCATGTTCCGGAGTATAGTGGCTAAAAGGCAGGAGAGTGATGGGCTGAGGGAGGAACGGAGATGACGGATGTTTTGTGGGGGGAAGAATGCACCCTTGTGGAGGTGTAAGAAAAAGAACTGTAGAGGATGACGAGGTGCCGAGATGTGTTTCAGTGAAGGGAACTGTAAAACCTTCTTAGGTGTTCAAAACTAAATTTTACTTTATGCAATTGCATTGACTTTCATTCCCGTCATATCTTTTTTTGCAGAAGTCTCTCATTGACCTGTACTCAGAAGTCCTTGACATCTTGTCTGACTATGACGCCAACTACAACACTCAGGACCATTTGCCTCGGGTAGGAAGCTCCTTCCACCTAATTTCTGCTACAATCTGAATCCATAATGTTTAAATTAGGTGGATTTTATAGCTAATGTGGCTAATTTTGGTATTTTTATTAAAATCTTTGCTAGACCTAAAGCACAACATGATTTTTTTTTTTAAGTTTGGAGTTTCAAGCTCTCAATTTAAGACCTGTCGTCTTCCATTCTCTAATCAGCCTTTCCTCCTCCTGTTCAGGTGGTTGTGGTTGGAGATCAGAGCGCTGGGAAGACTAGCGTGCTCGAGATGATCGCTCAGGCCAGGATCTTCCCCAGAGGCTCTGGAGAAATGATGACACGCTCTCCTGTTAAGGTTATTCAAGCTGCTTGACTGAGTTTTTTTTAAAATATAAATATATTGATATTTGTTGTTATATTGTTACTAAAATGATAAAAAAAAGATTTCTTTTTTCAGGTGACACTAAGCGAGGGCCCCCATCATGTTGCTATTTTCAAAGACAGTGGCCGAGAGTTTGACCTTACTAAAGAGGAAGATGTGAGTCCCAGATCTGTCTAAAAAAGTACAGGTATGTGAAAACATTTTCATGCTGTGGTGTTTGATCGGATTCGTTGCAGCTGGCTGCCCTGAGGCACGAGATTGAGCTGAGGATGAGGAAGAGTGTGAAGGAAGGGCAGACAGTCAGCTCTGAGGTCAGACTTTTCATTCAGATTTCTGAATATTTCTTACTGGCTTATTCACTTTTGTATTGTATAAAAATGAAGGACTTTAATGTTTTGCTTTTTTAGACGATATCCTTGAGCGTTAAGGGTCCGGGCATCCAGAGGATGGTGCTTGTCGACTTACCAGGTGTCATTAGCGTGAGTACACATTTTTAAATGAATATGGTTTTTAGTTTTCTAGTCATGTGTATGATTTTTTTATTATAATATAGTTAACAATTATAGTTTTGCAGCAGTGTTTTATAATCATTTGTATTTATTTTTCCTGATAGAAACATTCACATGAAGCTGAAAAATGAATATTTGTCTTCCAATTTGGCGTATAAAAACGACCTTTCTCTGTCTCTCTCAGACGGTGACGACTGGCATGGCATCCGATACCAAGGACACCATTTTTAGCATCAGCAAGGCCTACATGCAAAACCCCAATGCTATCATTCTCTGCATTCAGGGTCAGCAAATATTCCAAATTCAAAAGAGAACTGATGAGAGTAAGCAAAGACTGATCTGAGTTTCTAAGCTTTCTTTATTCATGTTTTCTTTCCTTTCCTGGGTTTTTCTTTCCTCTCAGATGGCAGTGTGGACGCAGAGCGAAGTATTGTGACGGACTTGGTGAGCCAAATGGACCCTCAGGGGAAGAGGACCATCTTTGTTCTAACCAAAGTGGACTTGGCTGAAAAGAATCTGGCCAGTCCGAGCAGAGTAAGAGGACTAAACTCACTTCTTAATGTTTTTAAAGGGCTTTATTTCGGGGCCTTAATTGTTTTGTAAAGTCTCATTTTCATTCATCTTGAGATTACAAAAACGGTTTTATTTTAAAACATACTTTATAAAAATGTATATTATATTTAGTCCTTTTTTTGTGGAAATAATTAATCATGCCTGGTATTAAATAAATCTATTTTTGATCAGAATTATTTTAATTTAACAATTGCTGTAAAAGGCCTAATTTTCAAAGTTTTTTTCTATTTAAATATGTGACATCTTAGTACAGTAAAACATTAAATTACACCCAAAAAAAATGGCTTTATGAATTTCTCTCAGTATAACCGACTTCCAACCTTTGTTTTGACACTAACATGGGTATTTTCTTTCAATCTCAAACAATTAAGAAAAACAGAACACAAGAACTAAACAATAGGTCCACAGTGTTCTAATTTAAACAAAAAAAACAGTAGAAACACTTTTCTGAGCGATCCAAAAAATATTGAGCAAAAAGTTCTTATTAATACCATAATACAAGTTAACATACCTCCATCCACAGTTTACCATCTCATGCGATCAGTCCTCCACATTCCACATTCATTTATGATAACGAACACTTCGTCAAGCTTTATCTCTTACATAATAGATAATAGGTGTTGTGTTGTTGTTTGCATTATTTCTCTTAAGAACTACAAAGTCACACTTCATGATTGTGTCCCACTTGTTGTTGATTCTTCACAAAAAATTACAACATTGTTTCTTTTTTTTTGAAGTCTGAAATGTGGCAAAAGATTGAAAAGTTCAAGGCGGCTGAATACTTTTGCAAAGCACTGTATTTCTTTTGATAATCAAAAATCTTTCAACGCTTTAAAAGGGAAACATTTTTTATGAACTCAACAACCTTAAATAAAAGAGTGTTATCATTAGATCAGCATTAATGAAACGCTCTTTAACTCATGTCAAATAAAATAAGTAGTGTCTAGCTAGCTGCAGATTGTGATTTCACAAATGTATTTCAAGTGAAGTGGCCGGAGGGATGACAAGAACTGGAAGGTGTTTTTGTGCTCTTCAAATGTGTCAAAAATGTATTTCAGCTTGTTACTTTTATTATGAATCATACATTTTTTTCCAGTTATCGATTACTCAAAATTCATAAAACAATTTTAAAAAATTCACTGATTTGACCTTTTTGCAGCTTATCCACAAGAGGGAGCTCAATCCTCCTCAAATCTTTGCACTATGTTGTTTCTTTCTGTTGGTCCTTGAGAACTACTTCCCTACTTTATTTTCCAGTGACCCAGTCTTAGTTTTCATAATTTCCTGGTTCCTATATAATCAAAATCTGGTCAGGAATAATTTTAATTTGATACCTGGGAATCTTGCAGGGCAGCAGCCCTTCAGGACCAAGGTCAGGGACCACTGATGGTGAATATAGAGCCACAAGTTTACCCGCTTTCTCTTTCAGATCCAACAAATAGTGGAAGGCAAGCTGTTCCCCATGAAAGCCCTGGGCTATTTTGCTGTAGTGACTGGAAAAGGTAACCTTTGGTTAAAAATCATGCTGCCTACACTCTAAAAAAAATACTTTGAAATAATAATCTTGTCTGTTCATAAAGGGAGCACTGGTGAAAGCATCGAGTCAATAAAAGACTATGAAGAAGACTTCTTCCGGAATTCCAGATTGTTAAGGTAAGTTGTATCTAAAATGAAAACAATTCTGATTTCTGAATTTGTGTATTTTAAAGAGGACGGTGATGTATGAATTCTTCCAGGGATGGCATGTTGAAAGCTCATCAAGTGACCACAAAGAACTTGAGCCTGGCTGTTTCTGATTGCTTCTGGAAGATGGTCAGGGAGTCTGTGGAGCAGCAAGCTGATGTCTTCAAAGGTGTGACCATCATTTTCATTCCACAGGACAAACAATTTTATGTGGAAACCTATTTTTCCTATTCAAAAAGTGGATGCCAATGCGGAGCTCATTATTGTAAACTGTGCAGGGAGCTGACAGCGCCCTCTTCTCCTCAGTGCGCTGGTCTCTCGAGCCTCTCCACCCCCTCCCCACAATTAGTCTAGACTACCACAACCCATTGCTAACAGCGGAGGAGATTTATGGCTGTGACACTGCAGCTCCTATAGGTCCATTGTCTTCTGTATTGATCCATATCCCATCAAATCACACGCAGCCGGCCTCCATCCTCCCTTCTTGGCGCCACTGCAGCTCCACGGAGCAGCAATTAGACTAATCTGCACTGTGGATAGGGAGTTGAGGAAAGGGACAGCAAGCTTGGTGTGGCGGCGTATGAAGTCTTTTGTCTCTGTGTTTATATGTGAGCACTAAAGCTCTGACATTTGATAAAGTGGAGGTTATCGGCCCCATCGCTGCGCCTTTTATGAGAGCAGTTAAGAGGGTGAGCGTTCTCAGCCTGTGATTAAAGGATGGGAACCATTAGCCAGCTGAAAGTGGCCCTTATATCATAGCAGGTTAAAACAAAGCCGGCACTGTCTCCGTTTGCTCATTGCCTGTTGATCTTAAAGAACGAGATTTTGATGAAGCAGATGATCAGGAGGGGGTTCAAGTAGATCTGCTTCAACCAGCACCTCATCAAGGGCCTATTATACTCTGTTCTTTTAACAGCTTAGTTAGATAAATATTGTCGTCTTATTATGAATATATTTGTTTTTACTATATAATGTATATTTGAAGATACATTTTCCTAAATAAAGATATTTTCTTCTACAGCATCACGATTCAACCTGGAGACGGAGTGGAAGAACAATTATCCTCGTCTGAGAGAACTCGACCGAGTAAAGACCAAATGTTCTGTTTCTGTTATGAATGTTGTTGATAAACCTGTTTTCTCCAGTGAGATATAAAAAAAAAATCAGATAAAGTTTCCACAGATTGGTATTATTGTTTGCAGTAATAATATTCTTTCCTTGTTTTCCTTTTTGTTTTTTATAGAATGAACTTTTTGAAAAGGCAAAAAATGAAATCTTGGATGAAGTTATCAGCTTAAGTCAAGTCACCCCACAACACTGGTGAGTTTATTACTTATGAATATTAATTGATTTTAGTTACTGTTATAATGTATCATTTTAAATATTTTAGGAAATCTGGCCTTAGAAAACCACACAGAGGTCAACTTGTAATGTAAACCTGGAATGCTTTTGCAGCAGTTATTTACCCATCAATAATTAGAGCCAAGTCTTTATGTAAAATAGCAAACTACTGCTTTATCACATCTTTTAGAACTTGGTTGCAGTGAAGAAAACCTTGCATAAATGAGATGTTTGCATGGCGGTACGGCCATCCTCCATCCTGCGTGCCTTTAGTTCTCAGAGATCAATAATCTGATGAATGGCCCATGGACAGACCAGGAGGGGGGCTGTTAGATAGCGAACAGTATTGGAGGGAGCGTTTCTCTGTGGTGAGGAGCGCCAGTTGGAACAAAAGAGGAGCTCAGTGAAATATGAGCATGTTTTATGATAAATGAGAGAGGTGCGCAGCACTGCTATGGTGCCGGGTTGGTGGGTTGGGGGGGGCTCGAGGCTCCAGGGACCGACGGTTTCAGAGACACACCACACTTCAGAGATCTGATGAAAGCTGTGACACTGTTAACAGCTAATAGCATCATAGTAGAGCTGTACTGGGAGTTGGTGTTAAGCTGAACAACAGTTGTTCTGACTGCAAAAGACCCATTCTGATGAAAGTAATGTTTTTGGTGTTTTTAACATGTTCTTGTGGCATTTTTTTTAATCATAGATGACATATAATATAAAAATTAATTTCAAATTTGTATTTTTTTGAATCTCTGGAGTTAAATCAATGTGAATCTGGAGCAGATGAACATTTTTCTCTTGAAAGGGAGCTTATTTGTTACCATAAACACTATATTATTATTACTGGACAAAGCAGGGTGTGATGTTAACCATGGAAAAGGCTTTACCTCTGGTTCAAACAAAATCAGGTCAATTCAGTCGCCATTTTTCAGTGGTACAGACTTTACAATTTCGGAACCAGACGGCATTGGTAAACTGTGAATAGTCTGAGTCATCATTTCTATCAGTCCAGTTCTCTATATACCGTCTATTTGTGACATAAACATAAGCTGGGAGGGTCAGAAGCTCCCTGTTCTGAGCCATTAGCTATGGGGATGGGAAGGGGGGCAGGATTCCGCCCCCAACTTGGAGACAAATTTTTGCCGCTTGGCTGCCTTAAACTGTCCTAGAAGACAAAAATTTTTTAAAAAAATGTTTAAAAATGGCATAATCCTAATACAAGACCACAGGGGAAAAAAAAAGGCTTTTAAAATAGATCAAAAGATGTTTGGAGTGGGACTTTAAGATGCAGTTGAAAAGACTAGTTTAATTTTTTTTTTTTTTAATTTAAATGGCAAGCTATTAAGAGAATTCAAAACTTCAAAAAGTGAACATTTACTCAATTAAAGGTCATACTTTTGTGGATTTAGTAGTAGAAGACAGAAATGTAGAAACACAACATGTATTTTAAATTAACTAACAGTTGTTTAACTATCTTATTTTTTATGCTAAAAGGGAAGCTATTCTACAGAAGAAGCTGTGGGAACGTGTCTCCACGCATGTCATCGAGAACATTTATCTACCTGCTGCCCAAACAATGGACTCTGGTACCTTTAACACCACTGTGGACATAAAGCTCAAACAGTGGACTGACAAGCAGCTTCCACACAAAGCACTTGAGGTGAAGATTTTCTCTTTTATGAAACATAAAATTTCGACTGTTGCTTTTGTTTATTTCCACTGGTTTTATGTCTGCATAAGTAAATTTAAGTCTAAAAGAGGACATTTAAGTTTATTAATGAATAATATTTCTAAAATGATTAATCTAGCTGCGGTTGTCTAACAGCAATTTTCAAACTTAACTTTGAAATTCTTCAGTTTAGGGATTTGTAGTGCCAGACCTTCTCATTCCTCGCCACTTTTTTCTTCTCCAGGTTGCCTGGGAAACCTTGCAGGAGGAATTTGCCCGTTTCATGGCTGAATACAGAGGCAAAGACCAAGATGACATTTTTGACAAGTTGAAGGAGGCCGTGAAAGACGAGGGCATCAAGAGGCATAAATGGAACGAAAGAGCCCTGGACAGCCTGGTAAACAAAGAGGCCATTCTCTGTTAACGCAGCGAGCGTGTTGATTTGTCCTCCCACAATACACACATTTTTATCAAAATGTATGACTTTCACGAAGAGGCTTTATCAGATTGAAGCTGAACTGCAGTGTAAATGTTTGTGGCAGAGGGTGATCCAGCACAACGCTCTGGAAGATCGCTCCATCACAGACAAGCCTCAGTGGGATGCAGCCATCCAGTTCATGGAGGAAACTTTGCAGTCCCGCCTCAAAGACAGTACGTTTGCTGCCGCTCTTCTTCTGTTTGAGGGTCTTATTTGTTAAGTATTAAAACAAGCAGTATATGTAAAAAGTGGAAGTGACTACTTTTACTACACATACTTGGACCAGTTTAGCACCTTTTGAAATGATAACAGTGTTTTGGGGGAAATCTTCAAAGAAAAAAATTAAGATATTATTCTGTCTAACTTTAAACTGCAGCTACACAACTCTCCTATCTGCCTGCAGCTTAGAAGATTACTCTCTATTGAAGAATTATCATTCATTAATGCTAATTCCTATTAATAATACTTGTATTTGAATGATAGTCGACATATACAACTCTGTAACGGGAAGAAGTGCTTGAGTTTTAGATATTTCTCATTCTCTCGTGGACTTTCTACAACTTATATTTCTTACAGGACTTCTAAAATTGAATGTGTTTGTTTAAATAGTGCGAAGTACTTTAATGAAAATTGTAAGAAAACCTAAAATCTTTTGTGAAAGCTGGTTATTAGTTTATTTGGTGTTTTTATTAATTTAAAATTTAATCCAGACTTAAAGGGAACATGTTAGTGGTGGTATTTAACAGTTATGCATATATTTGTTTAGCTTCCTGTATTATTTTAATATCAATTCAACTTTATTTTTGTTGTTTTTTAGCTGAATCGGTGATCAAAGATATGGTTGGTCCGGACTGGAAACAGAGGTGGTTATACTGGAAGAACCGAACACCAGATCAGGTCAGCTTACCAGGAAATTAGATTTTCAATCTCTACACAGAACTGAAATTGTTTATTTTTGGGTAAAACTGTGTTATTTTTAGGTTGAACTTTTATAAAATCTACACCTCGTTTATATTGAGAACCAAAAATGATCTTGACGCTCACTCTTCTTCTTTCTTCTTCTAAAGCACATCCGTAATGAAACAAAAAATGAACTGGATCGCTTATTGAAGCTGCATGATGATCACACTGCATACTTGGCCAATGACGAAGTTACAACAGTCAGGAAGAACCTGGAGGGGCGAGGAGTCGAGGTGGACCCAGTGTTGGTGAGATCAAACACCCGCACTGAAATGACAGCAGATTTGTGTTTTGTTTGTTTTGATGCTGAAATTCTTCTTGTGTCTGTCCAGATCAAGGATACGTGGCATCAGCTGTATCGACGACACTTTTTGCAAAAGGCTTTAAGCCACTGCAACCTCTGCAAGAGAGGATTTTATTACTACCAGAGACACTTTGTTGATTCAGAGGTAAAAAATGAGACGAGTAACGCTGAACTCCTCCTCTCGTCCGGCTGTGACTCTCCTCTCTCTCAATGTTATCTCAGCTGGAGTGCAATGATGTGGTTCTGTTCTGGAGGATCCAGAGGATGCTGCTTATTACAGCCAACACGCTCCGACAGCAGCTGACCAACACAGAGGGTGAGTTCAGGGAGCAGCCTATGACACCAAACCTCACTCACTAAAATGTTTTTCTTCTAATACTCATTTAAACTTACTTTGGCAGCTGTTTTTTTAAGCATTATTTAATCTATCCTGAAGTAACTTACATGATCTTGTTACCATTGTTCTCAAATGTAGTAATTGTTGAAACAAACAGCTGCTCTCTCATCCCTTTGCTGCTTCGATTACAATTGAACACTCTTATTCAATTAGACATTGATTATTATTTCTTCCTTGTGTTTTTTTTTCTTTGTCATCATCAGTACGGCGGTTGGAGAAAAATGTGAAGGAGGTCTTGGACGACTTTGGAGAAGACACGGAGAAAAAGACTCAACTCATCACGGGCCGCAGAGTCCAGTTGGCTGAAGATCTCAGTAAGACTGATGAACACTCGCAAAGCAAAAAACTCACAACATATGCATATAGTTGATCATTTAAATGTACCAATGTATGTTGCTTTAAGGCTTTTATGTTTACATACTCCGCTCAATTTCACAAATACTTGAAGAAAAACTATTTTTTATTAAAAAAAAAGTTCTCTGACTTGTCAGTAGAGGGCGCTGGTGCTTCAGCAATTGTCTGACGAGTCCCAAGCTGACATTTATATCAGCTTAAAGTCAAGTTTACTGTAGAAAAAATATTCATTTTGTAGTTTGATCAAATTTTTTTCTTCAAAAATTAGTACTTCATGTCAAACTTTGCAACCAAAACTTTGCAGAAGTTTAGATTGAATTTTTTTTATCGTAGAGGATAATGTTCTTTTAAATCTTTTTGATTCACTTGAACACTTTCAAATGTATTGATCTATTTTTTTAAGTTTTTGTTTTTATCACGTGCTGTTTTCCACCCAAGGGGGGTGTTTATTTAACTACAGTTAAATGTCTCAAGAGCCTCAAAAGAGAAAATCCTAAAATTATCCAGCTGGTATTAGAGTTGACTGAAGATCACAGTCACATTAAAAACACTTTATTTCCCACATCTGTTGTAGCTTCTCTTTAATAATAATGTTCTTCAATAAGTGTCAACCAAAATTGTACTTATAGCTTTTTGTCTTCAGTTATTCAAAATCCAAGGTAACCAGCCTTTGAACAAGCCTTTTGTCTATTTAAGATAAACTTTTAAACATTAACTTTCAATCATAAACATTTCTCAAATTGTCACCACTTCTCATGTCTTGAATAGTGTTATTCTCATTGATAGAGCTCAGCAGTTCCAAAAATAAATTGGAAGTAAGTGACTATACATATATAAATGTATATAAGAAAAAGATACATTTTAAGAAATTATTGTAAAATCCTCATGTTTAGTTTTCCGTTCCTAAAGACTGGTACCTTTTTTGGGATCTTAAAAATATTGAGGAAGCACTTTAGCTTTAAAGTTGATCATTCTTAGCCATTTCCAAATATCATGACATATTTGGAAAAAATAAAAAAACAAACAAGAAGTGGACCTTCATATAAGAAACATAAAATTAAAAAAATGAAAAAAAAATCAGATGTAGGTTATCAGATCTTGTATCCTTTTTAAATAGTAGGATACTAAGAAAATAAGAAACTTTTATGACATATATATATATATATATATATATATTCACTAATTCTGTTAGGATTGGAAATCTCCACCATAAACAACTGATTTCCTTTTCACATCTTTTTTGGTTTATATTCTTTGTAAGTTCACTATTTTTAATAAGTAATTATAATTATATTTTTCCACAATATGCCAGGATTTTGAAGATGAGTCTGTCACCACCCCTGAATCACTTTATTCTATTATGATTCACTTTCTACATCTAAAAAAATATTCACCAGAAACAGGTTTGGTGACATATCATTAAGTTCTTAAAGGAGGCATTATAAATCAGATTGTTTTGGGGGTTTTTGTTCCAAACAGAATAAAAAATGTTTATTTCTATTCTTACTTTTTTAATTTAAATGCTTTTCAATTTTAGTTTAAGCTATTGCAGTTTTATTGCAGTTTGGACTCGAAACTTACCAAGTTACTGTTTTTATTGGCTACAATTTGGCTATCATGTAGCAAACATCAGACCTACATCTCAGCTGTTTATTATAAACATTTAAGACACCATGCACAAATGAGAAAATGTTGTTGCATTTGATTTTGGATGGGACTCAGCCATGGTGATGGAACTGTGAAACAACTGTTATTATCCTTGAGTTCTAAGACTCAACAACTGACTCCACAGACCTCATTATTTAGCTAAAATAATGTCCAGCAAAGCCTCCTCTTCTTGTTCATTTTTATCAGTCAAGAAGGAAAAATTGGCAAAAAGGGGGGAAAGAGGAAATGACTGTGAACTAGGACAGAAATGTGCACTCTGGGGCATTCTGCTGTAAAGCTCTGCTCTGCCCTGCTTCCACACTGAGTCAGCTCATGTTACAAACGCAGGTCAGGTGTGTGTGTCAGCGCGAAAGCGTGTGAATGAACGGTACAGTGTGTGTCTGTCAAAAGTGTGCCAGACCAGCTGTGTGGCAGCGGGCCATCCCTGGAGCTCAGCCCAGCCCTAATGTGCTCGAGCGGAGTGGTGGGCTGTCACTGCTGCGGCCGCTCCACACAGAGTGTGCCTGGAATTAGACAAAAACAGTGAACAAAACCTTTGAAGTTCAAATTAAAAATTAAGGTGAGCATTAGAATGTAAGCGAATCTTAATGTACTATCAACACAAATTAAGATCATCCAAATTTTTTTCCGTCATTGCCTGACCCAAATTTTATTCTAAACGTTCTATTATGAGCCCAAACTGTTTGTTTGTTTTGCAATTATCAGTTCAGATTTTCTAAATTTGTATAAATAGCAGTCCATGGTTCAGGCTTTTGAAGCTCCAGTGGGGGGTTTGTGCTGCTATAACCCACATGGTGTATTCTATGTGGGGCTCTGCCAACATCTGTTTTCATGACAACTTGTTTTTACTGCTGCTTCTCTTTAACGTAACTTGTTTTTGCCATTTAATTTTTGGCAGTAGAAGTGCATCTTTACACTGGTCATCACTATGTATTCCTCTAGTTCCACTTAAAAATGATCTTGTTTTTTAAGCTGTTCTCTGTAAATTCTAAAGATTGTTGTAAAGGAAGATTAATACATCCATAAATGATTAGCTGGGAGTAAGAATGTGTTGGACAATGACCCAATGCCATATTTAAGTCTCATAAATCACCTTTTTTTTCATCGTTTTGTAAAAGTCCCATGTTTTTTTCTTTTGTAAAATCGTTCCTAGTGTTTCTTTTATTTATTCAGGGCCAGAATCAAAAAGCTTGTGTCTTTTTTTATCCAACATATTTTCTGCAGCTCATTAGAAATTCGCCTCTGGGCTGTCTGCAAGTGGATACTTCAGAATCGTAGTAGAGAAGGAAGTTGCTGCGGAGCATTTTGTAACCAGTGGTTTTCATCTGCTCCTGATTTAATATGATTTAGATAAAGAAATACTCAAAAATGCAATCCGAAATGATTTTCTTGTCCTCCATCATAAGAAAAATGCTACAAAAACATGTTAAAAACACAATTTTGATTGGAGTGGGTCTTTAAACCCTTCATCTGTTGCATAAATGGATTAAACTGCTGCCTTGGGATGGACTAGCAAGATTTTTGTCTGTATTTTTTTGTGCTTGAAATCAAAAATCGTACACTGCTTTGAATTTCTGACCCTTGAAATCAATTCCATTAGTTCCTGGTTTTTTTGTTGCTGGCACGCTTTGGAGCTGCTGCATATGAACACCTGGGTGCTGCGCAACCTCTTACAATAAATCCATAATCTTGACTGCAGGCGTTTTGGCACTGATGAATGCAGTAATGCATGAAAAATTATAGATTGCAGCTTTTGTGTTGTAAGGTTATCAGAGGGTTAAGGGATGAGAGGTGTCAACAGAAAGTGCTCCAAAAACGGTGCTAATGCGTGAAGTGTTTGCGTGTTTGCACATGCACTCACTTTCTCCTCCTCTTTTTTTTTTTTTGGTGTTGAAGCAGAAAACAATAAAGCTGTGGTTGTCCGGGCCTGTTGGGCGGAATGTCCGCTCAGGCTCACGCTCGCTCCGTTTCCTTTCATCTTCTCCCCCTCGTCCTCCTCACAGCAGTTTCCTTCAGAGTGATTAGTGAGGCTCAGTGGAAAAGTTCTCCGTCTGAAAGTGCTGCGATGACATGCACTAGTATTTGGGGAAAAAATTGCAGCATGTGATAATGTTGTCATATTATGCTTTTTTTTTTTAAAGAAGTATTTACTATAGTTTGATGTGTAACAAACCCGCAGCATAAAGATTGATTAGTTTATATCCTCAAGAAAATATCTTCCTTTCTTTGTTTATTAACATGTTTGCTAAGTTCTGCTCTCGTTAAGTTTAAGAAAGTCCAGAGTTTTGGCAAAATGAAAGGTTTAAAAAATTTTTTGTCTTTATCAAGAGATGTTTAAACTCCAAATGTGTGGATTGTTCAACTCTAGTATGACATAGAGATGGGTGGTTAAATCTCAGATCTTTTCATACCAAATTGATTTCTAATTCGATGAAATTTCTTTCTTCTGTTCCCTTTACTTTCTTTAACAAAAAATTACAAAGGACAATATATTTAACAAAAACTATTACATTTTAACATCTCCGTTGGAAGTTGTGCAGCTAAATAAAAACTGTAAAAAAGGTTTGCTTAACAACGTGGCAGGGGTTTGTGAGCTACTGCTAGCTTGAGCATCTCACAAAGAGCAACTCCTCTCACACATCAACAGAGTACCTCTCCAATTTTGGTAACAACAGCCATCAAACAGATTTTGCAGCGTGCAGTTTGATGCTCCAAGTCTGAAGTCACAACCCGACTGGCCGAAATTTAGTTTTTGAATCACAGTCAAGTTGGCCTATTAAATTAAAAAAAAAAAAAAAAAAAAGACACTTTTTACAAGGAAAACTGCTTTCTCTACCAATGTCAGACATATTTAAATTCAACCACTTTTATTTTCTAACTCTGAAGATTGTAAAAATTAGATCCTACAAATGTCTATAAACCTTTAAAATAGCATCTTCAACCAAATCCAAATTCTTTCCCTTCCGCTTCTCCCTACCTCTATACGTAGCCGTCAAAATGCAGAGTTATGAAAAAATTAAGGCTACAACAGATCTCCTACCTCATTCCCTAACTACTAAAGGCTAAAAGACTTTGTAAAATTGTTTTTTCTTAAAGTTTTACACATCTGTTGGTCACTCAGTATCTTAAAGTGCTTCAACTTGTCGATTTTTTTTTTCATTTGAATTAGGACATAGATTTCCCTCTTTAAACTGCATTTTATTCTACAATACACACTTAAAAGTCCAGTAAGTCCAGCCTATAGGTATGAACAGGTTTTGTTTCTTGATCTTGATTTTTTTTGGCAGGTTTGAGGTCCAGAAGGAATTGTGAATTCCAAAACAGCTGGCAAGCATGTGGGCAGAAATTAACCTATCATATTGGCTCCCTGCCTTGTGTCAATAAAGGTCTTTATTGAAAAATGTCAATTTCAGGCTATCAATAAGCAAACACGTCATTGATCACTAAACAAACTGATTTATATTTCCACAGTATGTTCCATGTTTCCATTGGTTTGCTATAGCCAATGAAATATAGATAAGTTTTCCATTGATGTTGAGTGGGTGTAGTTCTATCTAAGGTTTTCAACATGTTTAATCTAGTTAGGCCTGAACTATCCTCTAATCATGCTAACTAAGACATTCTCATGTCTTAACAGGCAAAGCTCATTGATGACTAACACAATAAATGAGACTGAAGTTGGCTGCTTCCTTGTGATGATCACACTGAACAAACAGCAGCTGCACATGGCAGAGAAAATAGCAGGAAAAGGAGGAAATCCATCCTTTACTGTATTTGCTGAATCATCCCTGCAGACATCCCCATGCCAGGCAGGTAGCTTTTTGGTTGTGTTATATAATCTGGAAACAGCCAAAAATCTTTTATGTTGTAAAAATCCAAACAAGATTGTTTGTCTCAACTTGTTTGGGTGATTAACTGAGAGCTTTCCATTATTGACTGCTCATTATGGAGGATTATAGTAAAAATCTATATAATCATCAGTCATTCGATCATAGGTCTTGGTTAAAATACTGTCTTCAACCAAAGTCAATCCCAATACTCATAAGTAATTTGACTTAAAACAAAAAAGTACTGTTGAGGTTTCTTCTTGTATTCCTTTAAAAATGTTGTAAAAGCATTGGTAGTCTAAATAGAACAAACATCAGAATTTTACGATACTTTACAAACATTTAGATTTTTCCCACATCTATGTGTGTGTGCCGTCAAATGTACAGTTGCATTGACATGTCTGCGCTTGCCACAGAGGTCATCGGCAGTTAACCCGTTTTTCAAACCCTTGTGGAAAAAGGGTTTGTCTGAGAGATTATGACAAGATCTCACTTAAAACCCGAGTTGTCCGTCTCGCATCCCCGTGTCCATGTGAACTCTCAAGATGGATTACCACTTAGCCTCAGTCCAGATTTCCACTCGAGTGCAAAAGGTGATTCTTTCAAAACTTTACTCCCTTGATCTTCTATGATTTACACTGTGAGTCACAGGCAGACTCACTGTCTGATTCTTGTTTTTAAAAGGCACAAATGATGATGTAGTTTTGTCTATTAATATTTGTATCTTATAGCCATCAAAGTGAATGTTTTCGGCTTCCAAACCGGAAAAAAAGCGATTTATGAATGTGTGGGAAAAGTGTTATATTCAAGACTTTTTGATACAATTTGCCATCATTTTTAAAGATTCCTGTGCTATTTTTTTTTTTTTTTTTTTTTTTTGGCTCTTCAAAAGCAACATTTGTCAAGATTATCTAACAGTTGGTGGAATAACAGTCATTACCTTGATCTTCTGAGGGTATTTTTTGCCTGAATGTTGCTGTTTTTATTAAGTCTGCCCCCTGTCTGACCCTAAGCTTTGACCCATCCTGGCTTGTGTATACTTCTCACCAGGTTGGACTGCTCCCACACAGGCATCTGTTTTCTAGATAAGGAGCTGAATCATCACTGGCATGGCGTTTCGACCGTCTTACTACTTTCTGTCTTTGAATCCATGTCTCCTGTTGCCTTTTTTTTTTAACTCGACCGATCCATATTCAGTGACAAATCAAGCAGCACACAGAAGTAAAAAGCTCTTCTGTTTGTTACATTAAGCGGTCGGTTTTCCAGGTCGGAAACTACGCGGCACATAATCGCTCAATGTCCCCACCCACACTGCAGCCTTGGCAGTAAAGAGAAATAAAAAGTGTCTTCATGACTTATGACCAGCTGAGACGGGAAGTAAACCTCTTACCTGGACTCTCTCTTGAGTTAATGTTGCGAGCTGCTGTTTCCTTGTCAGTAGAACTTTATTTGAGCTGCATGCTAAAGCTTAACAGCAATTTCCCCACCCCCTTTTGTTTTTGCTTATTAAGAGAATTACAGAGCCCCTAAAAGGGACATCAAAGTTAAGAAAAATTGAATAAAACAAACTAAAAAATTGAAGTAAGATGAAATGCATAACATGTGATGCCCATCAGGTATTAACTTTCTAGTTCTCACGATATAATGGACTGCACTTCTGCTTCGTCTGACTGAGGATCACCACTCGTCCCTCAGCTCTATCTGAATGAACTCGATTTAAATACGTAGTTGTAGAAGCTAATTTTTCTTTAACAGTTCTGGTATCGCCTGTCCGTCCTGGGATAGGATCTCATGACTAATTTCTGCATCTGTAAAATTACCTGCATGAAGCCCAATGAGGCAAAATTTCTTTGTGATTTTGGGCTATATAAATAAAATTGAATTGAACTGAATAATAACTGGTGCTCATCTAGTTACTGATTAGCACTTTGCTTTTCTGGACTGAGATGTCTGAGGTCTTTCCAGGGATCTGCTGTAGCCACTCCTCCAGTTTTGAGGTTACAGCCCAGAGTTCTCTAATTGCCACGGGCACCACTGTCACTTTCACCTTCCAAGCTTTCTCCAGTTCCTCTCCGAGTCCCTGGTATTTCTCCAGTTTCTCATCTTCTTGATGTTATCATCTGTTGGTACTGCCACATCCACCACAACAGTCAAGTCTCAGTTAAGTTTCAAGTTTAACATCTGTGCACATCAGATACTATTTACTATTGGTTGCCCACCAGATACTATTAGATGTTCACCAGATACTATTAGGTGTTAGAATCAACCTTTCATCATATTTCTACTCTCTGTTCTTTGAAGCAGAGTAACCTTTCCCAGCAAGAACCGATCGCGGCCGTCCTTTTTCCTGAGCGGGTTAGTCGTCCTGCAGGACTGCAGTCTAATTGTAGATCAGTTGAAGGGTTTCTGGCTCAGTCCTTCTTTTACCAGTGCTCTGGCCATGGCCGACTTACGGGACCCTACAAAGTGTAAGTGAATGAGATATCATTTCATGTGGAGATCACCCAAGAGAAGGCCCTGAAAGAGAGGATTTAAGGAAAAAGCTTCACACTCTTTCTTTTGGCCTGCCAAAGTCCCTCCACCCTCGGGAACTCACACATCACCAAGCATCTTAGAGAAGGGGCCTCTGGGATAGAGGATAGGGGATTATGGGAATATTCATGGCCACATAAAGGGGTGAGCAGTTGAATGACTGTGTTTCGGGGCTCATCTTTTAAGTAAACAAGAGCTTAAATGGAGTTTTAAACCGCTACTCACACTGCACAGTATGGAAAAAGCAGTGGTGACTCTGTCCACTGTTTTTGTTGCATTTCCACAGGATGGTGAAAAGAAAGCCTTGTCAAGGCCCTCTCTTTGTCATGCTGTGGTCTTTTGGTTGCAAACAGATGGTGCTGGGGGGGAATAAATATCTGTTTCTCACAGTTTTTATCCCCAGAATTCTGGCTGTTTAGATAGATGCTATTCACGCTCTGTCTTTGCCTTCTGGGCTGCAGAAATCTGCTGAGGGCTCATCATTGATTTTGCCATCAATTCTACCAATATTTGCTCAGTGCACGAGTGTCCAAAACAGGTGAACCTGCAGTTCATTGCAGTTAAGGGAGCAAAGTCTGTGGAGAACTTAAGCTCTGTTCTGTGACAAAAAGTAAATAAAAATAATTTAATTGCAAATAAAAACTTATTGTGAGTAAAGAAAAATCAAATGGAAATGACAAATTGGGGGAAAAAGCTAAATCTGTTGCTGTTGTGATAAACCTTTCTGTTTCTAGATGGTAAAAAAAATGTTGAGGTCATAAAGAAAGTTTAAGGCTATCAGTTGCTTTTATTTAATCAAATCCAATTTAGAATGTAATTGAAACAAGTTTGTAAAGTAAGTACACCCTATAATACAGCAACTGATAAAACAACACTATTTGAACAGTAGCCTTGTAACGATTTCTTTTAACGATTCAATTCACATCATTTGTGGTTGCCGGTACAATTCATAGTCAATATTGGTTCATTTTAAACAAAACTATTTGATCCGATTCACTGATCTAAATTGGTTCCAGGACATTTTTAGCCAAAACTTCAACCTGTGTGATTCAGAGATAAACACTTAGTACTGCACTAGTGAAGTTTCCCAGATTCTTTGTATTTCTTGCAATGTAATAAAATTAAATGTGTGAAGTAAATTAAATGTGTGTACAAACAAACAAGTAAACAAGAATTAATGTCAAATCCATTCACATCCACTGTTGTTTATCCACCTCAAATAACACAATCACTCATCACATATTGATGTACATACTTTAATATATTTTTTTATTCACATTTTTACACTATGCTCATCAGTGTAGTTCTGTTGCCTGGCCCAGTTTTAGCTTTAGCTGTCAGATTTTTATAATGTTCATCCCCAGAAATCTTGACATTTTTCATCTGGAATCTGATTCTAGAATCTGTTGTGATGCCTTTTAAAGTCAGTCTTAAAAAAAAAAAAACTACCCAAGTAACTCAGACTCCTGCCCACAATTGCCAGCGTGCATTTGAAATCCATCAAAGCACGTTATCGCCCACCACATCTGCACGAGGCGACAAACTTTGAAGCTGGAACCGGGGACTTTCCCGTGTTTCTGAGGATCTGACAATCACAGCTCGTCTTTTCTTCACCGTCCTTCAGGTCGGACAGATGTTGGTAATCCTGCTCTGATTGGTTTTCATTGAGTCACGTCGTCATGTGGTCGGGGCGCACAGTCTAAGCCGTTAGCCGCTTTTGAGCCTTGCCCTCCGGTGGGCTGGGTGCAGCAATGAAGAACCACAGGGTTAAGTTTCATGCAGCCCCACACCTGCTGCACTAACTTGTCAGCATTCCCCTCCACAGGCCCCTTTAATACCTCCATTAGGGGGAGTAATCTCCTGCTTGTGTGTTAACAGAGTATCAAAGACGGGGAATTTTTCCTTCCTGCCACCTAGCAAAGGGGAAAGGTGAAAAGAAGGTTCTCCTTTTAGCTTTCAAGACCATACAGTGACTTTCCCCCCCAATTCTCCATAGTTTATAGATTTGACTACAAGTTTTTCAGTCTTTTTGAGCTCACCTTTTGAAACAAACCCACATCCATCAAAGTGGACACCTCTGAAACAGTTCTACCATCAAAAGGCTGCTTGCAGGACGCCTCGCATGATATTTTCTTTCACTCCAAAGTTATCACCTTTGTCCTGGTGTGAAATAGATACCACGCTGTTGCTCTAAGGTCCAAACCGCAGTTATTTATCCTCCAGAAAAAGCCTTTGAGAGCCATGTTTTAAGTTGGTCTCCTCATACAAAAACAGTGCTTCTCTTGTGGATCTGCTGTAGCCGAGTGCTCCAGATTAAGACAGAGCAGCACTAGTTTGTTTGAGTTTGTGCTTCGGGTTGATCCAGACAGATTAGCGAGGGTTACGAGGAAGCCGGAGAGGCATCCAGGCCCAGAGGTGCAGCTGGCATGGCGAGGCGCAGCTTCTCCTCGTCTGCTCTGGCCTCCAGACTCGCTTCAGCCACTGTTTGATCAGCGATTAGCACTGCTTTAGACGGCTCGCTCTTCTCATGTGACGCTACACGCCGGTTGGAAGGACTGCTGGTTTTACGCAAACTTCGGACAATGGGAGATTACTCGCCAAATGCAGTGCGGCTGCTTTTCCAGTTGATTCCCGCCTCTTACGGGACACGTTGTCTCTTTCTGTAGGAGTGGGATGAGAGCTTTGATCATTGGGTGGTGTCTGTTTGGAAGTTTTGATAGGATCATGTGGTGGTTTGGTTAGATATGTTTAGAAATTCCACATAGATATTAATATAACACAGAAATGAATCCATCAGCACAAACAAACTCTTTTATTTCACATTTAACTAAAGATCTCTGCTTTAATGTGATGCCATTAGAATTGCTCTGTGTGTGTAAACCGAGTTCATCTCTTCTTTGCAGAGAAAGTTCGTGAGATCCAGGAGAAACTTGAAGCTTTCATCGAAGCACTTCACAAGGAGAAATAACAGATCGGGTAACTGCTATGCTTCTATCCTGATGTCGTTTTGTGTTTCGTTTTCTTCTGTTCTTTGACTGTTTGTGTTTGGATGACAGTGGAGGAGGAATGCACTGAACAAAGAAACACATCTGTAAATGACTGTCGCCGCCCCGCTGCTCTGCCCTGCCTCAGCCCTCACCTGCTTTTGCCACTTCTCTTTCTTGGCTTCCCCTTCATCGTTGGGCACTGATGAAGTGATGGACTGGAACTCAGGCATGAAGAAGAGGGGGAGCAGCTTCCTGGCTTTCTCTCTTATTCCCTTCTCCAGTGGGGTTTTTCATTTGGGAAAGAGATTGGAAATTCAGGCAGTTTAGAGGGAAGTCCGCAAATAGTTCTCAAACATCTGAGCTCCTGTTCACAATAAATGATGATGGTGTTCATGTCACTCTTTCTGCCGTTTTACTCTGATGTCACCACGTTAGTTTCTGCATTCACTGATCTGTACTTTCCCAGTTCACCCACAAAAGACAAACTTTTACCCCACAACAAGTTTGTGTTCTCCATCCAGTTGGCATGAACCCATATATTTTAGTGGGTTTTATTACACTTTAAACTCAGAAAGTCTGTTTTATGTCCACAAAAGCTCTGGTTGTAAGGACAAGCAGAGAAAATGATCAGCTCTATTGTTTTTGGAAACATTTCTTTTTCTTCCAATTCAGTTCTTTTTCATCTGCCAAATATTTCAATTTCCTGTTGTTCTGGTTTACCAAACAAAATGCATCAAATGTCTCAGATGTTAAATTTTGAAGCAAATTTAGTTGCAGTTTTTAAAAAGAATTAAGACAAAAAACAAAGTTTTAAGCGAGTCGAGAAGAAAGCTACTTTTACTGAATTGTTTGGAGTTTGAAGCTGCAGTCAGATCAGTGATTGCATTTACTCCAGGGTTAAAATGATTTTCCTCCAAAATGTTTCCATGCTTCCAATTACAAATGTTTTCTTCGTGTGTATGTACCTGACACAGACGCCCTTCCTGCTTTCTTTCTGTAGCTCAAACACAGGAAACCTTAAGAACATGTCATTTGTCTCGGAAGTCAAGAAAATATCCACATTCGTAAATTCCCTAGTTGTCATCCGACTCACAGCTGAGATCTGAAGTTTTCACTCACTCCCAATTGTAACTGTCATTGCTCCTTTTACTATAAATTCAATTAATTTGTCTGGATAGAGGGAGGAGCTTTGACCCCCCCCGTCATTCATATCTGTATATTGGAAATAATTATGTGCATTTTGCAGAGAAACAAATTGGGCCGGTGTGGATAGATGTACAGCAGAAGTACGCTGATGGATGCTCTGAAGGAAAATGGGTTAAAAACTTGTCTTATGTTGTAGAAAGTATTGTGTGCATGGTGTAGCCCTTCAGATGTGCTTTATTTATTTAATTTGTGTCCAATTTAAAATAAAATTGACATATATAAAAGTGACTTTTGCGTTCAGTTTGTTGTGTCAAACAAAAGTACATTCATTACAATGTAACAGCAAAGTAGGTCCTCCACTATCTGTAGGTTTCACCTTTGATTTTGCTCACATAGAGTTTTTGTAAATGTGCGGGAACATAAGATTCTATTATTTTCTGCATCCATAAAACATTTATTCATACATTTCTGTTCTTGTTTTTGTTAACATTTTCTAAAGTTTTGAAAGAATCTTATATATATATATATATATATATATATATATATATATATAAACAGATGCTAAGTACAAATGAAGACATATTTATGAGTTAAGATTGGATATAATTTGATGTGAAAGATTGCAGTGCAAATGATAGAGGAAAATAAGTCCCACTCCAATCATTTTTCGATCAATTTTAAAAGCCAAAATGTATAAAAAAAAATTTAAAAAACATGAGTTTTATGAGACATAGTTTCTGCAGAGTGGCAATAGTTCCTCAGAAATTCGCCTCTGAATTGTGACTTTGGGTAACCTCAGGCTCACGCACTGCAGCTGCTGAAGCAGTCTAGCTACGGCAGATAACTCACATTGGCTATGAATGGCTGCAGTCCTACTGCACTGCACCCACGGGCTTCGCTGCTGACCTCTCGAGACTCCGAACTCACCTAGGTTCACGCGATAACCCGCCATTTATATAGAAAGTACTAGTAAACAAACCCACATTCCAACGTGATTTTGAATTATATTCACAACACTTCTTTTTCTGTGTGAATCATCTTCGTACGCTCAAAAATATAAACATAACACTTTTGTTTTTGCTCCCGTTTTTCATGAGATGGACTTAAAGATCTAAAATTCATTCCAGAAACACAATATTACCATTTCTCTCTAACATTGTTCACAAATCTGTCTAAATGTGTGATCGTGAGCACTTCTGCTTTGCAGAGGTAATCTATCCCATCTCACAGGTGTGCCACATCAAGATGCTGATCTGACATCATGGTTAGTGCACAGGTGTGCCTTAGACTGCCAACAATAAAAGGCCACCATGACATGGGCAAACACGGAACTTTTAGTTTTGTCTTCTATAGGATTAAATGTACTTATTGACTGTGTTACACATATTGTGTAACACATAAGGGAGACCGGGGTTACAATGACGTAATGTTTACAACACGGTGCAGACCTTAAAAATAGATTTTACGTTGAAAATATACCGGATGCACTTTACATTTGCTTACATAATTTCCTGTTCAGGTCATTAATAGCCAAAATTTTACAAAATGTGCTCTGGAGGCGCTCAAAGTTCATGGATCTATTTGTCTGCAAGTGGATGCATCAGACTGGAGTGGAGCAGAGAACTTGTGGCCCGCCAATTGAAGTTTGCATGTAACCGCTACAAGCAATTTTTTTTTTTAAATTAATTTACAGATTTGAACAAGAGTGAGAGGATAAACCCAGAGATTGGCCATCTCGTTTTCAAGAGGGTCATCCATTTCAAGAAATATTAATCACAGATAACAGAGTAGAAATTAAATTATAAATTCAAATTAAATACACTTAACATTCATGCACTGGATCTCAATATCTTTTTCAAATTATATATATATTTTTTTTGTCAGTTCTTAATTCACTACAGTTAGAATAAAGAAATACTCAGAAACACAATTTTAATTTTCTTTGCATGCGTTCTCCATCATGAGAACAATGCTACAAGAACATGTTAAGAACACAATTGTATCAGATTGGGTCTTTTTTTACAGAAAATAAAAGATAAATAGTCACTTAATTAATTTGAAACTGACAAAAAGTGAGTAAAAGCACAAATTTCTTGAGCATCTACTATTATTTTTTCTAGAAAAAATAACTAAAGCTTATTTCAATTTAGACTCTTTTTAATTAATTTAGAACCTACATACTTTAAAAACAGACCTTAAGAATAAGGAATACTTATTTTTATATCACAATAAAGAAAGTGAGATCAGAACAGAGAACTTGCAGATGAAATGTTGGTAGCTGGGGGCAAAATCTTGCATATTGTATATTGCATATTGTTTTGAAGTTTAAATTTTTTAGCAAGCAAATTTGTGAGGATTTGGTATTTACGTGAACCTGAATGAACTGTAAATGCTTCAGTGTTGCTTTGAACACAGCAAAGCCTTTTATTTGAAGATGCAAAAAAAAAGAAAGAAAGAAAACCCAACTGGGTCTCCTTTGAAGTATTGTTTCTCTCTCTGCCCCAGAGACCTTCACTGTACAGATGTGTGTGTGTGTTTGTACATATAGCCTGCTTTTATCCCACAGCTGGCTGGTGCTGACTTCAGCGACCTGCGTGCTGATGAGCTGGAGCCTCTGCTCTGAGTCTGGCCAATCAGCCCCTCAGAGTAGTTAACTCTGCAGGCGGTTTTCTGGTCCCAGAGCAAGCTGAAGGCATGCAGCAGCCTGAGGCAGGCAGGCAGGCAGGCAGCTGAGGGTCTGACTGATTAATAAGTCAAGAGTCCAGAGGTCCTCCACTGGCGGGCATCATCTCTACTTTCACGGGAGCATGGCTGGTACTCCATGTCTACATTACTTAAAGAGCTGCACAGTTGGGAGGGATGTGCGGATGGGCTTTATCATCACCTGAGGCTTCAACCTTGAAGATAACTGCTTCTTGTCAGATTGGTGCTTTGTGCGCCTCTATTCTATTTTCCTGTTTTCTTAAACATGGAGTGAGAAAAGGCCTAATGACTTTGTAGCAGCTATGAAAGGAAAAGGGGGGAAAAGTCAACCTCTAGCGGATGGCCTTTGTGCCATCAGATAGGCACGTTCGGTGAGGAGGGAGGCCACACTATGACCCATTAGCATCTGCAAAGGCCGTCACGTTGACTAATAGCCAGCGCCACAAACGGCACACTGGCTCAGTTTGTGTTTTAGCTCAATCCCCTTTATTCCCCGACACAAAAGCCGCCGGGCCAGACCTGTCAAATGTGCCACCGCGGCCGACGCGCACAAAGCCCCAATTCTTGTCTTTCTGAAGAAAAAGAAAAGGAAAATCTTGTTGCTTCATTTTTTTAATCCCCCACCTAATCATAGACACATTCGGGGTCTTTGGGCGAGGGGGTGTGGTGGGTCAGGAGATGGTGAAAAGTTTGAATAAGTCTTAGAAAAAAAAGGAAACATGTTGTGGGAAGATTTTAGTCGTTTGTGTTCTGGTTGACGTTGCAGACTTTGTTTTCTTTCTCTGTTAACAGGTTAGAGTGGATTTTGTGGAGGAAGCACAATTTCAAGCAAACTGTTGGATCTACGAGGTCGGGAAGATGTGTAGAAGTGCTGATTTGAAAACAATGACAACATTTATGTTAAAATTTGTTATAAGTGTGCATCATTTATCTATTTAAGCCAAGAAAAGCTCAGATCATCAGATTTCTTGGCTTAAAACTGAATACTATGTCACACCGTTGAACCATGAAATGTAAAGAAAGTTAATTATTGCATCTCTATGCATGCCAGTAAGTTTAGTATGTTCAGTATGACAAAGTCAACTGAAAGGTTTTCCTTCTTTGTTGTTTGCTTATTGGCTTTATTGGCTGAAACAACGTTGCATTCTATCTGGGATGGGGACCGGCACAGACCTAGGCTCCATTGTGGCTGCATTGGTAGGCAATAGCGTGAAGGCCTTGCTTAGGGACCAACACTGGAATAAACTCATTGCAAGCACTGGGAATCAAACCCTGGTTTCCCAGACACCAGTCAAACGTGGACCTGAGCCATACAGTATCGCATTACTTGCTTTTTTGACCAAAAAAAAAAGTTGTCATTTGTCTTTGCTCCTACTTACAAATTGAAAAAAAGATATATTAATTTTTATACTCAAATCAAACTGAAACAAAGCTCATTCATTCATTTTTTAAACCCGTTTTTGTCCTTTTCTGAGTCATGGGGGATGCTGGAGCCTAACCTGTGCTCTCATGGGTGAAGGCAGGTTACATCCAGTCGCCGGTCTGTCGCAGGGCCGCAATCATACACCCATTCACACCTTGGGACACTTTAAAGCACATGTCAGAGTCAAGACCCGGGGGGCCGGATCTGGCCCTCCAGGTAATTATATTCAGCCCTCCAGATCCTTTTATTTTATTGTTATTAATGGCCCGATGTTATCTTGCTCTTATTTCTAACTGATATAACTTTGACAAAATATATTTTTATGGAGAAAAAAAATATTGAAAGTTATTTAAGGTTTAAGTTGATTTATTCTGGAATAATATTCATGCTTTTTTATCATTCATAATTATGTTACAAAGTTACGGTTTTAAAGTTTTAAAAATTGGCATTCTGCTAGATTTTTGGACTCTTGGCATTTACTAAGATTTATTTAAGCTGTTTTGGAGCTTAGCTAATGTTTCAGCAACATACTGGCTGTTTTGGCTATTTAGGCTTTTTTTTAAAATAATGTTTTATGCTGTTTTGTAGTAAGGATAATATTTGCATGATAGCTGTTTTGACTAATTTAGACTCTTTTTTAAAAAGTTTTTTTTTTGGACTGTTTTGGAGTTAGGCTACTAAGCACGCTAGTTGTTTTGACTGACTTTGGCTTTTTTTCTGTTTTTTTAGGCAATTTTGAAGTTTAACTATTTTTTTTAGCAACATTCTAGCTGTTTTGACTAACGTAGTTTTTTTGTTTTTGTTTTTAAGGCTTATTTGGCATTTAGCTAATATTTTAGCTGGCTATTTGCTACAGCGTTTTCATCTATCAGCCTCAGCATTTTTAGCCGTCAATTTCAGCATCCTCAGCTATCAGCAATAGCATTTTCAGTGGCCAAATTCAGCTTACAGCATTCACACTAGCAAAATCGCAGGTAATTCTGTATATCTAGTTTACAATTATGATAAAAAGTTATGGTTTTAAAGTTTAAAAAATTTAATTTTAATTTTAAAATTTTACCCTCAAGACAGCACCCTGAATTTTTTTTCAATGATTTTTGGTTTTCACTGGTGTCCATGGCAAACATGAAATCCTCTCCACTGTTGTCCTTATTTGTCATGGGAGGGATAACCCATCAATGTTAGGGTGGGGTCATCTGGACCCCATAAGATAGCACAGGGGTTAGAGAAGACAGCAACAGGTGGAAAGACTGTCTTCTTTAGAGAACACTGACAGTTTAATGTTTATAATTTAATGCCATTAGTCAATTTTTCTTTGATTAAACACTGGATTTGAGCTGTTTATTTATTTATTTAGTCCAATTCGTCTTTTAAATAAATCAGATGATCATGTTTCCCTTATTGCATTAAATATATCTTTAGTTGTTTTTATGTTTAAGATAATTTCATTGGCAGACTCAGTTTTATATCATTTAAGAAAAAGGAAATACATTGTAATTTCCTATTCATGTGCAGTCAACTGGAAATCCTACCATTCTTTTATATGACACACCCTAGATCTCAGTTTCTAACTTATGCTATAATTCTTCCAGTTAAAGAGACAAATTTTGCCCCTGAGAGTCACTTATCAGCACTTCAGTCTACAAGTGTAGATAAATACAGTGGATGTGAATCTAACACTGCGTGCCCCAGGAGACAGCGCTCCACTGTTGAGTCACCGCTGATGAATCTTATCAGAGGCTTGTGGAAGCAACAGGCTTCCTTCTCTGTTACAGCCCACAAAACCCTGTACTGTCCCCGGGGCCCGCTGCTTTCTGCCCCGCGGAGAATGGCTTCACAATTGGCTTTTGTGTTCATTATGCTGCAGCCATCTTCCCATTGCGCTGTGAGGTCCATTCCAAAGCTTGAACGAGGCCCATGGGGATTTTAGCCAAGTCACCGAGGTCGCTGACCTCCTATGTCACCGCCGCGGCAGACACACACGCACAGACGCACACTCAGAGGCCTGTTCTTACTCTATGGGAGCTATAAATTAAGGTGGTGTTTAAATTTTAGGAACGGAAGAAGGGTGAGGCGTGTGAATCCTGCGGTGGTCCTGAATCCCAGCCTGTGTGTGTGTGTGTGCGGCTGCTGTCACCAGTCTGACATTCACCCTGAGAGCATCCATAAAGTGACCTCATCGTCCCGCAGCGCTGGCCGCCATTGATGAATCAGACCTTTGTGGAAGGAAACAGACTCCACTGATAAATCTGCGATCCCTAATCTATATTTCTTACTTTCTCAAACACAGAAACAATAATAAACAATAATATTTCTGCATTGTAAATGTGAGAAATATTTACTTTTATAATTAAACTATACTTCAGATAAAGAAAACTGCTAATTTGGACTTCTTAGACAGCTCTTTATATGCATTTTTTAAATTAGATTACGCCAAAATGTTTCATTCTGAAAGTAAAATATTTTTCAGATCTGACTTATTTAAGTGAAGAACTGTCATAAAGCTGTCACAGCACACCTGTTATTTTACTGTTATTTCACAGTTTTATAATCTGTAATATGGGTCTTTATTTGCTGGAAAATCTCTGACTTTCTTGAAAATGTCAAAGTTTAACTGTTAAAACATTCCTTGCGTCGTGCTAATATTATATAGAAGCTGCACCAGCAGTTGCAACAAAATTTTATTTTATAATTTCACAAAACAAGTGTTTCCAAAATGTTTGTCAATCTGTTTCAATGTTGTCCAGTGCTTTGTGATGAATTAGATTTTTTATTTTTCGTAGTTCAAATTTTTAAACTTTGTTGCTAACTATAATTGAGTATTTGAGTTAAAAGTTAAGATAAGTGTGCAAGAGTTTTTTTTAACAAAAGTGAAAGAAGCTTAAAAAATACCAAAAAAAATAAAACTGGGATCACTGATGCAGAAAAATGTTGCTTTACAAATATGTAAAATTAAATTTAAAAGGTAAAAATACATATGTACAGAACTGGGTTTATTTTTTGCAATATTTTGTTATTTTTTCAAATAAATTGTTTAATCTTTCTTCTTTTTCCTGCTTTTATTTTGAATTTAACGGAAAAAAGGATTTTATTTAAGCACTTAACTGCTGTTTTGAGCTAAATCTTCATTACTATGCACTCTGTAATTATCTTAGACAAAAATAAGTTATTCAAATGTTTAACTTAGGACTTGTCTTTATCCTAACCCAAACGCTGTGAAGAATCTCCGGGATGTTGTATCTCTGTTCCTATAGATACAAATGCAAAGTTTCCATGGGAAAAGCGACTGCTGCACAAACTGTTTGTGAATCGTGTGGAGGACTGAGAGAGAAGGGAGGGACTTTGCAGCACAAGAAGCGTCTCTGGGCTTGCATAGTCTTAGTGGGATTATGTGAGCCCTCATGGCAACCAGCGAGGCCAGCAGGTGAGGTCTGGACTCAGCTGCTTTAAGCCTTTAGGTAAACAGAGAGACGGGTTGCCAGGTCCTGGCTGCGTTGCCAGGCTGAAAGTGTATCTGTCCACACCACTCACATCAGTCAGGCTGATCTGCCTCCTCTTGCAGGGTGACAGAGATGCATGGAGTGGGGGCTGAAGACCAGCTTTCATCGCGTAAGTGCCGCGGCGAGCGAGACGAAAAAACGGTCGGCTGACATTACTTGACTGACCGTCAATAGTGTCTTAGCGGGCGCTAAAACCAAAAGCAAACATTCAGTGAAGGTTAGTGTGAATGTTTGGGCCCAGACTCAATACTGGATGCAGCCCTGCATGTTAATGTGGCAGAAGACACCAAATTTGCAAAGCTTTTGTCCATTTTCAGGAAGTCCTGATCTAATTTGGACAGAGTTTATACTTTAATAAGATTTGCATTTCTTTAAAAAGCCTATTTTACATGTTTTCTTAGAGTGAAAGAGGAAAAAAGTAAAAACTATCAATTCACGCACAAATTCTATTAAGAGTGTTTTTCTCATGACCTTTACACCAATTAGTCATAAAATAAGGCAGAACCTGATTAAAAAAAATAGTGTATAATGAGAAAAATAAATAATATAAAGAGTATTAGACAAAAAATTGGTGCTTCAAGTGTTTCAGCGTTACCTTTTTTCGTCTTGTTTTTGAATGAATGCCTACAGCCATCACGCTCACCTGCGAATATTTAAAGCCAACTTTGCAATTGAAAGCACCTCTGGGTCATCCCTTCAGCCTCCCTGTTTGTTCACCTGCTGGTCAGCCGGGTCCAAGCTGAAAGGCCACAGCTTGGCTCCACCGACCTCCTGACCTCCTGCAGCCTCCACACGCCTCCTCTCTGGACGGGCAAATATTGAACCCGTCGGATAAGGTTTCCTCTCTCTGCCGCTGGACGTCAGCAGGCCGGGGCTAATCCCTGATGGCAGACATGACAGGGAGGTAAAGCGTGGGCTCACATTGGAAATGTAGATTGACTGCACAATAACTTACTTAACCCTTTAGGCGTTGTCAGTTAAACCCAAATTTGTTAACATATTGTAACTTCTCAACGTGATCAACGTAGTTCCAGCAGATTCTGAAGGAGATTGTGTCAACAATAAAAAAATGACAGTATGTTAAAGAACATAAACACTGAAGCTAATATTAAAAGGTTAACATTTCATAAACTAGACATCCATTTAATGTTTTTCTGTAAGTAAAATATGTGCTAACAATTATTGATGAGCTCAAGGACAAACAAAAACACGTCTGTCTTTGAATATACGTCTGCTAAGTTTGCATCTCAGCTAAGTAGTTTTGTGTGCTGATGAGATCACATCCAGACTTAGCGTGTGTGTGTCTTGTCTCTGCAGTGTGTGTTCGCACGTGCACGAGTGTGACTGTGGGTGCTCAGGAATGTTTGCTCTGCCAACAATCGCTGACTGTAGTCGTCGTCATTGCAGCCGTCGTCTCTCCAGCCCGGAGAGAAACAAGACACTCGGCAGCCTTTCATCAGCCAGACGTAGAGTGTCCTTTTCACAGAGGGAAGGTAAATAGGGACTTTAATAGGTGGATAATGTGGTTGCAGGCACAAGGCTGACTGTCCCTGAGCAAACAGGGACATAACAGCTCACACACGCCAGGGGCCAAGCCTGACAGGAAGCAGTCAATATGCTGAAAATCCATGCAAATTTGCTTTTAGCACATTTATGAAGCAGATTGAAGATCTTTCTGTGGATCATTAATAAGATGAGTCAATTTAATGAAAACTAATAAGACGTCTAATAAAGTTTTAAACCTAATTTTGAATTTAAAAAGTATTTTTTCCTCCAAATTCTCATTCAAACTTTGTCACTGATTACTAGCAATTTATCTGATTTTTGGTACATTTTATTCAGCCACAGGAAATTTGGATTGGTTTTATTTATTACATTTGAGCTTCATTACATTAGCTCTCTTCTCTTACAGCTTCTCTTACAGCTTTTATTACTTATTTTACTAAAATAAGTAGTAAAAGCTGTAAGAGAAACCATTAAAAAATGTATGATTGTCAGTGACTTGATGTGTTCCGTGACAGATTTACATATCAAGGGTGTAGTACTTTGCCCAACACCCATCAAGCAGGGCCAAGTAGGGCCAATATGGTTTAAAAGTGTGCAGAAAAGGTGGGTCCCCAATGGGTTTGTCCGCCGTTTTTCATGGTGGTTCAACCTGTGTTTGCCCACAATAGCTTAGCAGGCACTCAGTGGGTTACTTTGCTAGTCAGGCTCCTGGTGGACGGCATGGCATGCTAGCCAGCTCCACTGTAGCGAGCTAGCAATCTGCGCTACGGTGAGCTAGCCAGCTCCGCTGTAGTGAGCTTCGGAGTCCACCTGGCGACTGCCTAATGTAACGAGCCAACCTACTGAGTGCCCACTTAAGCCACATTGAGCAAACAATAGGTGGGTCCACCACAGAAACTACGGACAAACCAATTTGGGGCCCACATTTTCTGCCCACTTTCAACAATATGGGGCCCCCACCTTGCCTTGCTGGCTAGTTGGGATGGACTCCGGTAACCCTGTGCCCCCAAAATGGATAAGACAATGGATGGATTGATGATTTGATGCATTGAAGTTCTGCATTTTAACTGATTTTCAGTAGTATCTTTTTTTTTTTTTTTTGGTCACTAAAGTTTTTTAGTGATTTTTTTCCCCACAAACCTAACAGTAACAAAAAATAAACAAACCAAAATACACAAATTACAAGAGTATCAGGTCAGTACAATTAGAAGAAAAATGGTACAGGTCAACTTATGAAGTTGAAGAAGAGTCTTGTGTAGTTAAGTCATAAAACGGCTTCATATTCTGCCTGTTTTTCCTGGGTATTGTTAGTTTTAGCAATCAAAATCTGAAATGAAGCAGTCTCTGTCATGAGTTTAACCCAGTCCATGAGCCGAGGTTTGGACTTCTCCAAATCCTTAGAAAAAGTCTTGCGACCACCATTGATCCACAAGCCCAAACAGTTCTTTTATTTTCAGTCGTATCTTCAAAATTAAACCAGTTTAAAAAAAAGTCACTGGCAGAAAAAACTCTATCTCTAATTTTTTCTTGATCATCCCAAAACCGACGTATCTGCTCAGACCCCTCCCCTCACATGCAGACAGACTTACACCTTATGACCCGTTCGAATCTCATCCTCTAAGATGCAGCAGGTCTATCTTCACTCACAGACACAACCCTAGTGGTCTCCAGAGGACCATTTAGTCAGTCTATCTACCTTAAGGCATGTTTGCTTCCACCCCCACCCAGAGTCAACACACCCACGCACACACCCGCACACACTCCAGTTGACCTTAAGACATCTGTGAACTGTGAAAAAATGTTACGAAACACTCCAAGTGACGATGAGGTTCGCATCGCCGCGATCACGAGTAAATCCCCGTAAATTGCTCTGCCACGACCATGTCCACAAGGCAACAGTTACACCAAGTATCTCATGGGGGTGAGCAGTTCACCTTTAGAATTTAATAAAAAAAAAACTACGGTCAATCTTAAGGCGTCCCGATGCAATGCCTCATTTCTGCAGGTATATACTGGAAACTGGAGGGTTAGCTGAAGGTCACAGGTTAATAGAGTTCTAATCAGCTGGGAGATGCTGAGCAGAAGGAGATTTTTTAAAGCACAGACATTCATAAAGGGAAATATTACTGTTACAAACTATTCATTTTTAAATTGTTATATTTTACTTAAAAAAGGCAAAGTATGTAAACTTTAGTGACACTAGGGAATAAAGATGTGGTGGCAGCATCCTGTCAAGGGTTTGAAAAGGTTAATGGAGGACATTTTCAAGAAAGAATCAATTTTTTTGGGTGCAGAGGTAGATTAGTCAAATTGGAGGATTGCAGGTTCAGTTCCAGCTTTGCCCGTCCATGTGTCAAAGTGTCCTTGGGCAAAACACTCATGTGTCTCAATGTGAGTGTCCGTGAGTGAATGGGACAGTCGCTGTAAAGCGCTTTGTGTCTCAGATCATTGGTATCCAAAGAGAGCCAGATTTGGTGAGTTTTAGGTCTTGACATTCTTTACCCATTTAAATAGCAATAAATTATATTTAATGAACATTTTATTGCAATGGCATACATTTAATTTTTTCACATAGAAAATAAATACATAAAAATACATCTTTTATTTATAAATTATCTTCAATTTACATAAAATACTGTTGTGTTGTTCAAAAAAGGAAATTTCTTCCTTCGACCAGCCTAAGATCAATAAAGCTGCTGTTTACAGACAAAACCCGGAGTCTTTCTCCACATACAAAACTATAAAGACAGTTGTTCTCCTGTAGCAGAAGCCGCTCTGGCTAACATGTGGCGACAGCCTCTCCACTGTTTCACACACGCAGAAAATAAAGTTGGAAACATGTATAATATATAATATAAACACGTTTAAATTATATTTTAAAAATACCAGTTTTACGACAGTTGAGTCATATAATTTTGTTTTATTTATCCATCACACCTTAAAAGTCGGACGTAGCTAGAACTAGCGTCCGGTTGTTAACCTCCACTTTGACTCTAAAGGGAAATATTCAAACCAGCTGCAAACAGGTTATGGAGTCTGGAGATTCAGTCAAATAAAGTTGCTGATTTGTGGAAACTGAAACTTGTAAAAGGGACATTTGAGAATTTTCCTACATCAAGGCTGATTTAGGGGATCAGTTCAGAAACGTTAGCACAGAATTTGTTCTTTGGTGTTGAAAAAAATAACCAATGAATGAGTTTTTGTGTAAAGACAAAATATAGTTGATCTTTTTGCCCTGATTGAGTATTAAAGAGGCATTATAAGGGAAAAAAAATCATGTGATGTTTCTTTTATGGAATGTTTTCAAACCGGAAACAACTTCTAAAAAAATTAACAACTTTGTTTAATTCAATCTTCATCATCTATATTTGAAAAAATCTACGTATAGCTTTAGATTTTCTGAAACAAAATGTCTTGTAGTAGCATTTTAGAAATAGATATTTCATAAACCACAATCTTAAAAATGCCAGCTTCTTCCCCGTTCTGACCAATCCGTGAAAATAATCCTTAATTTAAACCAGTCCGTGCCCTGAAAAAGGTTGGGGACCATCTGTCTAACACATAACTGAAGGCCTAAAAAAACGAAACTCCACCAATGTACAGATAAAGCTAATCTGATTTTGAATGAAAAGAAAAAATATCTGAGATTTTTCTCTTAACATTGAGATTTTTATCTTTACAATGTCTACTCTGCCCCACACTTTGGTATATAACAGGGGTGGGCAATTGTTTTGACTCGTGGGCCACATAGGGTTCTAAAATTTGGCATAAGGGCCGGACAAGGAGCAGATGGAAGGAGAGATTTGGGTAATCAACCTCATAAACTAAAAAAATAATATGGAATTTAGAGAAAAACCATGCTTTAATTTGGATTGAAATTCACATTTATTAATTTAAAACAGCAAAAATTTGGGAGTTTTAATTTCTAAATTTTGATTTTGTTCTCTTTTGGGTGATCCAATGGGTTGATGTTCTTCAGAGGAAAATGTGAACTCAAAAAATGCTGCATTTATGTGGGTAGGAATAATCCGAAAGATGACCATCTGACTCAGAAAGGAACACACATGAACGTCAGAGAAACAACACCATTCATGGGAAGAAACCAGAAATACAATGAAAATAAAACAATAATTAGGATTTTTGATTCAAAATGTTTTAATTTGGAGGGCCACATTAAGTAGCTTAAGGGGCCGCATGTGGCCCCTGGGCCGTAGTTTGCCCACCCCTGGTATATAAGCTGATATGCAACTTTGCTGAGCCAAAAATTGAGGAAAACTTTGCATCATCTACAAGATGTTTACCTAAAATGTCTCAATTTTTGAGACTTTTGCTCAGTAAAGAAGCTGTAATAATATTTTCCTCAAAATAAAAGTCTCCTGGGTTTTCAAAATTGTTCTTGTTGAAATTAATATAATTTTTAGACCAATTTATCAAAGAATGTCTTGTTTTGTAACCGCAGATGCCACATCTTTTGTGTTGTCTGTGTCCTTTTCACCCAGTCTGACACAATCCATTCAAATGTCGTCAAAAGCAGTGAATGTGAATTGTTGCAATCTGCTGGTCAGTGTATGAGGACATCAAAGAGATCGGCTCAGCTGTGGCGACATAGAAAGAAGGGAAAAACAGGGCGCAGCCAACAAAAGTAAGCTCAACCTGAAAGGCGGGCCAGCTCGGTAATACAGGATCATCCCTGGTGTAATTCCTTCCCCCTGGCCCCCAACAATAAGACATTGAACAAGAAATGCACATCTGGGCAAGGGGAGGGGGTTTTGGTGAAGGTCCGGTGGTCTGACGGCCACTGACCAGGTCTCCATGCCAACATCGTGCATGCACACCCACCAACAACTGTTTGAACCCGTTCGAAGCCCTCTTGCCCTCTTTCATCCCCAATATTCTAATCAATCCCTTTGGGCCACGCTTTGTGTGTTTACGTGTTCAAACATGGCGGGAGATCAGAGGTCATCCTGGCCGCTGACCTTGGCCCCTTAGAGGAGCGTCTTTGGTGGTGTCACAGTGCGACTCTGCTCCTCTGTGGCGGGTCCAGCTTCTAATCGGCTCAGAAGCCAGTCAGAGGCCGGACGCCAGTCGGTATTGTCCAGTTGCATCTGAAAAGCCTGCCTCCGAAAAGGCCAGGGTGAGGCGAGGTCAGACTGGCCACAGCGCTCCATCGCCTTTCAAACGCCATCGATACCCTCCTTCATTCTGGGCAGCTCTGCGTGCCGAGCATCCGCCTATGAATAAACATGTCTGATGGTCAGCGAAAGGTGACCTGACTTTGATTTTGACAAAAAAAGTTAAAAAAAAAATGTTTAAAATGAATTAGTTTTTAAAAATCAATTTCAGTTTTCTTAAGCAAAGTTTAGAAAAAAATTGATACAAAATGCAGAAGCTTCATATTCCTGATCAATTTTCTGCTTCAAATCCAAACATTTTTAAATGAAAGATTCAAGACTATTCAAGTTTTTGCTGTTGTTGTGAGGATAAATAAAGTTATTTACATGTGTATCTTTGTCGTATTGTGATGGGAAATTGTAAGGAGTTGTGCTTTTAAACTCTGTGTAAAGCCATGCTCTGTGTTAAGAGTTAACTTGTGTTATTATGTCCCCTCACAGTCACGCCACTCTCTGCTTCAGGTTTAATCATCTCAGGTGTTTCTTATTTAGATTATCACCCTTCGGTCTTGTTTAAGTCAATAGTTTTCTGTTTGTCCATTTGATACTTCCCACTTCCTGTTTTGCTTTTTCCCTTTACCTGTTTTAAGTTTGTTTGCTAAATTACGTTTCCATTCCCAAATCTGATTTGCTTTCGTGTGGATCCTTCACAAACCTCCTTCAAAGACATGAATGAACTCCTCCGCTTCATCCCCACAGCAGCTCATCTTAAGGCTGCCTGAGGAGACGAACCCACGTGAGTTAATTTTATCAGAACCGTCTGCCAGACTAATTTTATCAGGCGTTCCTGGCTAGCTTCAGAATTGAATACTTTTTTGCTGAGGTTAACAAGGGGACATAGTAAATGGCAATTACTTGAGCTTTTCTGTCTTCCTCAAAGGCCCGAAGCACTTTACAGTCACTGTCCCATTCACCCATTCATACACACATTCACACACTAGTGGCGGCTCCGCTGCAGAACACTGGCGCCAACCTCCCACCAGAGGCAATATGGGGTTCAGTGTCTTGCCCAAGGACACTTCGACACATGGCTGGGCAAGGCGGGGATCGCACCCGCAATGTTTCAATCAGGAGTCGATTCCGAAAGAGAAGCAATTGCAGCGATGCCAGCTTTTCATAGGTTTTTATAAATATTAAGTCTCTTAGCTGAGTTTTTGTAGGGGACCGTAGAAGCTCCATATGTCTATCATTGCATCCGCACTAGTTGTTTTATAGTAATATGGTGAAAAATTGTGAAATATTCATTTTAGTTCTAAGGCCGTAACCAAATCCTTCCCTTACCCCTATGGCTTCTTCCTATCCCTTCAATTTTGGGGTATTTATAAATAGCTTTTTAAGGGGCAGCCATAAGGACTTTTCACTGTGTATCCCTCCGCCGTGAGGGTGATCTACTTTGGAGGAGAAACACATTTCTTGTGGGTGTTCTCTGAAGCCCAGAAGATTAGATTTAAATATAAGTCATGACTTTTTGTTTTATTATAACTTTTTAAAAAAAAACCTATATAATGCAAAATCAACTTTTTAAGCTTTAAAGTGTACTATAATGTCCATTCCTTAGTATAAACAACCCCAAAGTGGTATATTGATCCATTCATGCATATCTGAGTAAAAACCTGCGCTCTGAGCACCAACCCCTCCCAACCCACTCTCAACTAGCGGCGATTAGCCACTAGCTTTGCCGCTCAGCTAGCACAGCTGCTTGCCCCAACCGTCGCTACAACCAGTGTAGCAAAGGCCGGGCCTAGCTACGCATACAGTGTGCAAATCCATCTTTGTAAAAGTTTGAATGTTGTTTGCTTTCGTGGGAGAAATGCAGAGATGATTCCGAGGCCAGTTCTAGGATGACATCATAAAATTGGCGGGAAAAGGCAGATCCTTAGGGACAGAGGCGTCTTATTTCCGGCTACAAAAATAACTCATATTTCATAACTTGTTCTTTAGGGAGCCAAAGGTAACATATGATCATATTTATGGATATAGTTTACTCTGAAAGATTTAGGAAACGTGTGGTATAGGCCCTTTTAAGTCATAAAACTGATGTTCCTTTGTATTTTCAGAGCGCTGGCAGCTGCGCGCTAAAGTAAATGACTGGCGACTATTGATGTTGTCATTAAGTGGGATAGATGTCCGAATTTGAAGATAGTGTTTTTCCAGTATTCAGACAGAAAGTTTGTCCTGATCATCGGGGGAAACAAACTCTGGTTCACTTTAAGCTGACCAAATCTTTCCAGTCTGAATACACGCTGAATGAAAATACTTCAATCTAAGGCTTTTCACAGCAGTTACTAGGTTAGATTTATTTGATTAATCCCTCAAAAAAGTTTGAGGGACAACTTCTTGTTCAACATGAAATTTATGATTGTCCAGTCAACAAAATCATTCAGGTTACTTAAATCTTTTATTCATTTTTATGATGAAATTCTGTCAACAGTCCCTCCACTTTGGTTCCAAGTCTTTGTAGGTTGTCAAGACAGGACAGAATCTAGGAAATGTCCGGTTGTCCTAAATGAGTGTATTTTAACAAAGCGGTCTCAGCCTATAGATCCTTGTGACATCCAGAACTCTTCAGCTCTGGCCCCCTCAGTGGCTAATAGGACCTGCCAATTAAACTGTCTCTTTTCCCTTTCACAGCCATGAAAGGAGAGCAATTAAATCCAATTGGCGCCTACAGTATTGCTGGGACCTAAGCCCCAAGAGGCCCCGGCAGTCCGGATGTTTAATCATCATAAGACCTGGTTGCTGGTTCTGATAAATGGGTCTGGGAAAGGAAAGCGTTGGCTGGTCATTAATCTACAGTCAGATTGGGACACACTCGGCTGCTGCCAAGTTAATTGGCCACTTATTTTAGCACGAGCACGAGACTACGGTGAGATGAAGATGGATGTTTCTCCACTGATCCATAATTTGGCCTTACGGGGTACTAATGCAAAGAAAAACATGCATTTTACGTGTGCGTTGAAGATTGGAGAAATAATGATTTTTTTTTAAGGGTTGCATTTGTTTAAAGATTTCCAAATATTTTAAAAAATTGTTTTAATTCTGTGTTTTTTTTTGTTTGTTTTGTTTTTTGGTAAATATTATTGAATGCAAGAAGTAAAAAAGCATGAACGTAAAAATTTTCTCCTGTTTCTTATCTACTTTATCGCTTCCACTCCTGTGAGTCGTCTCAGCCTGACCGTCCAATCAGCTCAGAGGGTCAGCGGTTGTCCAGGTGGCTGCCCGCCTGATGGATGATGGGAGCAGAGGGGGCTGCCCCGGCACTGATAAGGACTCTAATCTTGACGTGGACTTCCTCTCGGAGCCAGCGCTCAGTCACACACTGTCGACAGAGAAAGATGGATGTGTGGGTGGATGGACGGATGGATAGATGAGGAGGAGACAGACGTGAGGGTGTCTAATGGAACAGGACACACCCTGTCCTTGTGTGTTATCAGTTCACCTTATAACCCCAGCAGTTTTTGTTTTTTCTCTGAATCCAGCCTGACCTGTCTCAGAGAAGTCTACTGACCGGAGCAGTTTAACGTTTGAGTATTTGTGGTAGAAGGTGACGAAAGAGAATGCAGAGCTGGTCACTTCTATTTCTGTATTCCAGAGTTAAAATAGATTTTCAGATAGTAAGTCAAACTGAGTTTTTGGGGTCAATGTTCAAATTCTGAACTTTGGCAAAAAAGATGTGTTGCATCATCCAATCAGGAACTCAGCTTTGGTCTGTGACGTGTTGATTTTGTGATTTTTCTTATTTGTGTCGGGACTGTAACACACATCACATTTCCTTCTTATTTTAATTTTTAATTCTCAGGCTAATACGGGACAGCAAGTCGTCAAATGAGCGTTGACTCATTTAAGTTCTATGGGAAGGTCTCATGGTACATTCACACTGAACACGGTAGGCGCGGTGGAGGCGTCAAGTCTCAACATTAAGTCAATATAAGACACGATCTGCCGCGGCGCGATTTTGGCTTGCTCGAGATGTTCTCCGTGACTAGATCAAAAAGTAGAAATAAACATTCAAGATGGCCGATCGATGCAGGGATTTTCATGATCTTACATCCAATTTCTCAAACCACGGAGGCTGTTAGGTTCCCGTAAACTGTCACAGTTACTGTTGGGTGAAGGCGGGATACACCCTAGACCAGACAAGGGTGAACTACGGCCCGCGGGCCGGATCCGGTCTGTCCCCACGTCTGGTCCAGCCCGCTGAACAATATCAGATCAAGACCCACGTAGAACATGATTTTTATTCTCCCTTCTCCCTACCTAAACCCCCCAAAATATCTGTTTAATAGAGCAGAATATTGTGTTTTCTATCTACATCTCAGTTCATCTTTGTGTCTCGCTGATTCTTTCAGAGCACTTATGCTGCTGCGTTCTTTTAAACAGCGCACCCTGTTCTGTGTCCTGATTTGTTGAGACCTTCTCAATTATCTCCTCTGCCGCGTCTCCATGTGTTCAGCGCTGCGGTCCAGGCGCCCGGCAGATTGAGCGAGGTCTACTGCCCAGGCTGCAGGTCCCTGGGCATCAGAGCACGCTCTGCTTGCCCGCCGGCGATTAACTGCTGGCAGCCCGGTGATCAGCCGTGAGTGCCGCTCTAGCACGCAGGACCACTCTAGCGTCATGGGCTTATGATATATATTTTTTTTATTTTCATCAAAATGATAATAAAAAGATCCCCCAGTTTCTTTTTATTTCCCCCGTCTTGGGTTAAAGCTCAAACTGGACCACAGACAGATGGAAGTAAAGTTCAAAACGGCCCTCTGGTGCAGCTAGTGCTGCACAAGTGAAGCATGCAGAACCCGGAGAGACTCTGACAGATCTGGTGAAAACAAACACAGCGATCTGCTTGACGGTGCCTCTATAGAGTTCTCCAAAACATAAAAGACCCAAGATACTTGCTCATCAAAATCCATGATGTGACAACAAATAAATTCAAGATCAACTTTCGTGGTTGCTCCGCGTCAAGGCGTTGAGCAGTATATTTGACAGGTGTCAAAAGAGAGAAGGCAGACAAATTTGCCGCATACGGTATGAATGCGTCATTAGACTTCATCTTGCAGTTCCCTTGAGACTCATGTGACCACTTTTTGATAAGTTAAATTAGACTTGTTTAATTCTTGACAACATAGTCAAAAACCATCTGTGCTGAATTGTTATGGCGAGGTATCTCATTTGAATTTGGTGATTAGTCAAACCATGTAAGTCTCATGTCTTGATTCTCTGCTCCAGTAATGAAAACAGTCAAGTTCCCCAGCCCCACCCCTCTGACTGGATTCACAAATTTCAACTGTGGGTGGAGTCAGCCTCCAACTTCCCTGTTTAGTCACCCTTTAATGCTTGGTTCACACCGCAGGCGTAATGGAGGCCGCTTCCATTTGATGCCCTCGTTAACATATATGGTGGTTCGCACCAGACGCGAAGCGCCGCGGTCCTCTGCGGCTGGCTCGAGCCATGCAGCGATCGTTTCGCCATGTGGTCTATCGTTTGAGCGATCCTCAAGAGATCCGTGTCAATTCTGGCGAGAAGTTACACCAAGACACCAAGAAAATCTGGTCAATTTTCAAAATATACAAATTTTTCATAATAAAAGACCACAATTGACAAATTAGATAATAGTTTTGCATCTAAATAGACTGTAGAGATGAAGATAGACGCACATTACACAAAAAACAAACATACACTGAGACACACACACACACTTGAGCAGGGGAGCAAGAGGGTGTGGTTTTGTGTCTCTGATAATGGTAAAAAAAAAAAAAAATCTCTAAATAGCAACAGGTCGAAGGTCGCAGAACAATATGTGTCTGGTTGGAACTGGAGGTTAAGCGGATACGAAGCGCACTCCGCTTGCACACCGCTGCGCAGCACTTCTGCGTCTCGTGTGAACCGTAAGCAAGAGGACCTGGCAGACAAGATGGCGACTGAAAAAGATTAGCCGGAAGCAAAAATTCCACAAGATTTTCAGAGTTGTATCCACTTTTATTAAAAGTTCTCAATATTCAGGATCATCTTAAAATGTATTAAAAGAGGGTATGCTCTGTATTACAGAATATTAAAAAAAAGTTCAGATTTGTAAAACTGTTAAGACTTTTACATTGAAGCTTTTGCTCCAGAACAGTGTTCACATTTCACCGCAGTTAGCTTCGACCCTTTACGCGATCAACGTGAATCAACTTCCTCTGTCACGTTTAAAAGCAGCTTTGCGCCGGAACATTACACTTCATATTAGTAATGTATTACATATTGGTGAAAAGCTGATATAAAGTGTTGTTTACCAGCAAACCAGCGCAAAATGGCTTTTCTCTGCAGAATAGCAGATTCATGTTGATCGTTGAAGGAGTTACGCTATGTCTGTAATTTTGACAGATTGATTGATTGATTGATTGATTGTTTTATTTCAAGCATAGGTTGAAAATACAGGACAAAACACACAATTATTTCAAACTCATTACAGAAACAATAAGAAGTATTGATTAGAAAATACAAGAAACACAGAAACACAAGGTCAAAGGTTCAGAGCCTAAAATACAAAAAAAAAAAAAAAACTGTGTGGGTCACAGGTTATATTAGTCATTTCCAACCAAAAATAAGAGTGTTTTTGTACCAAAATGTGCAGTGTAGGGAGGGGTGGTGTTGGGGAAGGTTCTAGAGTTCCTTTCTGCTTTCTGCTCCCTTCTGCTATCTCGTTGGCCAACAGGTCCCACTCATCTTACAGGAGATAGTGTGTGTGGTAAATGTTTCCCAGTAAGGATAATACACGTTATGCACACTTATGAGGTACGGGTAGTGCTAGTGTGCGGTGCTCTTTATGCAGCACTCTAGTGAGGTGAACATACTAGCCTTACTGACTAGGAGTAAATATTGCAGGCACAAGGTGTGAAGGTGTAAGTGGCTGTAAAAAACGCTTTAACAGTCAGGGTGCATGCAGAGAGCACAAACTTATCACTTCATCTGCACCATCCAGACTCCACGCAGGGGTTTAAGGGGGTTGAAAAAAGTGAAAAATCGACTTACCTGTCTTTAACTTACTTCACCCTCACTTACCTTTACATGTTGTTTAAGAGTTTTCTATGACCTATCGGCCTCAGCATGCCCATTTGAATGAACATTTTTGCTCAAGGGGCTCACCAACCAGTTTATGACCATAAACCGTTGTGCACGCCACCAACATTCTCTGTCCAAATTTGCCAATTTTTTGCCCGTATCCCCCCCGTAAGATCAGTTCTGACTAAAGTATAAGTATCACAATGCAGACAGCTCGTGAATGCACAGTTTTAACTATTAAGAAAAATGCTACAAACATTTGGAAACTTTAACAAGAAAAGTGTCTTCAACTTTAGCTAAAAAAAAAAATACATTTTCCAATTTATTCAGAAAATGAGTGGTATGAAAAAGAAAGTGAGTATAAAAAATGAAACCAGATACTTTTTTCTCTAAAATCAGATATTTTGGCCCGCTAGTACTGCAGCCTATATGCAGGTAAAAGCAGAGATCAAAAAGTAAAGCTGAGTTAAATTAAAAACACAAATTTAACTTTCAGCTTAACTTAAAGATTTGTATTTATCTTTAACTTGAGTTCATTAACATTGTCTATCAAAGTGATCAATGTAATTTTTGACTTGCACAACAATGAACAGAGCAACCTATCAAAACATTTTTGCGGAAACACTATTGAAGTTCAGAAGGCAATTGGCTACAAATCACACACTCCCAGCTGCTACAGATGCTGCACTTAGTTTCTCTCTTGACTTTTTTTCTCAGCTCCTCACATCGTACAAACATTTCTTGGATTTCTTAATTCCAGAGCTGCGTCACTTCAGCTGCTTCTTCTCACCTCATTGACTATGAGCAATTGCACAGCAGACCGAGAGTCTGATCAATATGATCAATTGACGAGTCACTGCTCCGTGTAACCTAATTCCAGCTAATTGGGACTTTTCACACATATCTCTGGTGCAGAAAGCCTTCGCTAATGAGCGTGGCCTCGTGCACTCTGATGTGCGGCCAGCAGCGGGAGTCCGCTGCATGGTCCAGGCGGTCAGCACAGAGCGGGACGCAGCTCCTGGTTCAGCCTCACTGAATAGTTGCTCATCCACTGCTCTCTGCGGGGGATCTGTTGTCTGAGCTCCGGGCCTGACCCCCCAGAGACGAGTGAGGCCGGGTCAGGTACCAGAGTCAACAACTCTGCTCTGACCTCCACACCAGGCCTGTGCCCCCCGGCCACCAGCCTAAGCTGATCTGACCTCGCGCAGGGCTGTTTAGGCTCCCTGTGGTGAGTCAGAGGGTCAGCCTCCCGGTGGTTTGATGTAAAGAACGCTGACCAACGATGAAAAGACTGGTGGTTAAGCAGCAGGTTTCTATGGGGGGTTGAAAGCAAAGGAGAAGGTGCACCCCTGCTGCTGCAGTCTTCATTTTGCAGGTTGCTGGTGCATAAGCCGCAGATGCTGAATGAACAATAGCTCTATGCTGGTAAACAATAATGTTTACGCAAGGTCTTCATTCTGAGGTCGATCCGGTTCTCACAAAGCCCATCTGGCATCAATAAGATGTCCCAAATTTCTATTCAACACATCAGTCTTCATTTTGTATGGCTTTTTCTGCAGAGATTTTCCCTTTGATGGCAAATACTTAGCGGTGGCTGACACACAGTGACAGATGCTATGACTATGACGTGTTGAAAATACAGGGACACATGTAAATCCATCAGTTTGCATATTTTAGTTTCATGCTGTCCTACTTGGAGGTGAAAAGAGAACAAAAAAAAAAAGAAAAATACTGGAATGCCCCATATTTTATACATTTGCAGCAACAATTCTCAAATTTTTGCAGTTAAGTTTGAGTAAACTTTGGCACCCTGAATGATGACTGAAAAGATAATGGTGAAATTTTTAAAAAATGAGCAGATTCAGGAGTCAGAGGAGGGAATAGGATGTCCTTCCAAAATCAACACTCAGAAACCACCAATAGCCCAAAAACAGTAGAAATCAATGCTAACAAAAAAAGGGGAATATTTTAAGGAATATGGTTCTCAACCCACAAAGACCCAGACCCATTTATCCTTAAAAATAAAATTATGAGAAAAATACCACGTACCATACCAAGTTGACCACAGAAAATATTTCTGATATTTTTTTTTTTGTTACACTGATGTCACTATGGGTTCTTATAGGTTAGGAACAAAGATATACAGATCTGCAAGCAGGTAAAGATCTTGACATAAATCCAATGAAAAGCCTGTCTCAAAATAAGCTAATTTTTGGAATAAATAGATTTGCATATCAGCCATAAAAATTGTATTCTTTGGGGTGTAACAAATAATTGATTAATCGATTTCTACTCCAGTGATCCAACTAGATTGATTTATTTGAGGCAAAATCAAATAGAAAATGATCAAGACATCATTACAGTCCAGTGTGTGGAAACAGAGATGTGAACATACAGTTTCTTATAATGTTCAGTTTGCATTATTTTTGTCAAAAAATAATAGTGGTATGACCGTTATGTAACTAAAATGGGAATAAATTTAACTTTAATTCTTGTTTACTAGTTTGCTTATACACATAATAAATGTTCACTTAATTTTTCTTGCAAGAAATAGAAGAAATCTGGAAAACTTAACCTGCATTGTTCAGTACCAGGTATTTATCGCCGAGTCACACTGGTTTAAGTTTTGACTAAATTTGTCCTGAATCGATTTTTGGTCAGAGAATCGGAATCAAAATGAACCAATATCCACAATTAATCATATCGGCAACCACCAATTATGATATAAATCAAATTATTATTAAAATGAATATAGTATCAACTAATTTATAATAAATTCCCAGATAAAACTTTAAAAGTGTACAATTTTGTTCCCTTTTACAGGTGAAAATATCATATTGGTGCACTTTAGCTTTTCATAATGATCAAGGTACTTTGGTTACAGGAAAAAAAAAGTTTTTTGTGACAAAAACGTCTGGAAAAAGTGGAAAAAATAAACGTGAACAAGTCCATGATAGTTTTTTATTTGCTAAATCAAATCTTTCAACCATCCCTCAAATGATTTGAACAGAATTATTCTTCAAATGTTGTTTTTTTCTTTAGTTGATCCCACAAAGCAGTCTGTAAAGACAAATGGTTTTTGTTGATATGATTGAATTAACTAAAATCTTTTCTTTTTCTTGTTCCGTTGCAGAAAATATTCATATTTGTAGCTACAATGATTTCTAGGAAAATAAACGGCAAAATAAAACAAATCACTTTACTATAGTAAAGGAAAAAATGTAGACTTAATGACAATCAAATACAAAAGTTTAAGTAAATTGTGCAGGAAAATAAAATGTATGTTTTGTAATAATCAGCAGATTATTGTTAATGCCCCCTCAATCATACTTGAAAGAAAAGGAAAATGATGAAAGTCCTGGTCTACAGGTGACAGCATGGTATCCATTTTCTGTAAAAATCTGTGAGCTGTCCATCTAAAAGGGAGAATTGTTTCATTATTTTGAAAGTTACAAGCCCTTACAAGGAAACACAGATTGAGTTTCTAGTGACTGATCCCCAGCCAGCTTGCTGCCTGCTCAGGTGTTAACAGCTCCTTGCCAAGTTTTCTTGAATGAGCCGACAAAAAGTCCCTCACATAAGAACCCTATTCATGAAAGATTCAGACCAACGTGACTCAACGTCTTCAAACAGAGAAGTGTGGGAGGAAGTCTGGAAGAAGACTGGAAGTGACTATTTTGTTCCCAGTGCCGAGCCTGAGCGGGCTGAGTCGGCTGGGCCGGGGTGAATAGTCAGGAGGCTAATGAATGAGAGTGAGATTCGGCGTGTTAGACTGAAGGAAGTGAACACAGCAAGTGTCCGAAAGAAGCCATGACTTTCTCCCTCTGTGGTTCTGCCCGTGTCTGTTGCCCCATCTGGGACAGGAAGCAGGATTGTTTGTGATCAGCACGTGTGATCCGAAGCCCAGCATGCTCTGCTCTCCTGAGGGAGGTCAGGCAGGAAGTGACCAGGCGTGGGCTGTGACCTCTGGGTAATGAGCAAGAACTAGCAGGGGGGGGCGTGCGGACTTCCCACATGTTACCTCTCCACTTACACACACTGTAACCACACAGAGCCTGGGAGCTCAGCACTGATGTGGAGAAAGTGGTCTCTGGAAAACACAGGTGTTTGTGCTACGTGGAACATTCAAGGAGAAGCTGAACTCTGAATACTGACAACTCATGATTGGATCCTTCCTTCTTACAACTCTGTCTGATCTGTGGTCATAATTGGGATGTAGTGGTTAATTTCAGCAACAATTCAGTGCATCCATAGGCCTCCTCTTGTTCTTCCTGTATAGACCTCCTACCAATCTATTCACTGTCTCCTCTGGACATGTCCAAACCATCTCAGTCCCTCTGCTGGACTCATTCCTGATCCTATCCATCCTGATCACTCCCAAAACCACAGCATCTTCATCTCTGCTACCTCTAGCTCTGCCTCCTGTCTTGCCCTTGGTGCCGCTGACTCTAGGCTGAACAACATGTCTGGTCTCACCACAGTTTCACCTTTCCTTTCATTTGAGCTGAACTCTTCTATTACACCTGACGCTTTTCTCCACCCCTTCCAACCTGCCTGCACTCTCTTCTTCACTTCTCTTCCTGTTGACCCTAGATCAGGGGTGTCCAAAGTCAAGCCTCGAGGGTTGGTGTCCCACGTGTTCTCCAATCTGCCATAGCCCCTAATTGGCTAAACACACCTGATCCAGGTAATTAGCAGCAGATAAAGCAGGGTTTCTGGAAAACCACTAGAAGGCCGGCCCTCGAGGATTGACTTTGGGCACCCCTGCTCTAGATACTTAGAATCTTCCATCTTCTATCCCCTTCTCTCTGTAACTTCACTCTTCCAATAGTGTTCCTCTCATTTACACACATGTACTCCATCTTTCTGCAGCTAACCTTCATTCCTCTCCTTTTATAAAGCAAGCCTTCCTCTCTCTAGCTTCTCCTCCACCTGTTCTCTGCTCTCGCTACAAATCACAATATCATCAGCGAACATCATAGTCCGTGGTGATTCCTATCTAACCTCATCAGTCAAGGCAAGGCAAGTTTATTTGCATAGCACATTTCACGTACAGGGACAATTCAAAGTGCTTTACGTAAAACATTAAAAGAAACAGTCAAAAGAAATAGTGAAGAGTCAGTCAGTCAGTCTGTCTATCACCATTGCAAACAGGAAGGGGCTCAGATCTGATCCCTGATGTAATCCCACCTCCACCCTTAGCTCCTCTGTCATCCCTATAGCACACCTCACCACTGTCTTACAGCCCTCATTCATGTCCTGCTCTAACACACTTCTCTATCAACATCCTCAAAGCAAATATTTCCTCTGTAGTGTTCTTTCTTGGAATCAAGCCATTCTGTGCTGCTCACAAATGTTCAGCTCTGCTCTTAATCTGCCATTAACTACCCTTTCCCACAACTTCACTGTACAGTTGCCACAACACTGCACCTCTTAAAGATTTTCTTAAAGATTTAACATTTATATAGAATTCTGGCTACTTTATTCTGTATAGTTCAGCGTAATGCTTAAACTAAAAAAATAGATATCTTAATTTTCATTTTATGTGATGTGTTTGTCAGCTCTGAGTAATGTTCAAAGTTGGATTATTCAATGTTTCATAACTAATAATTACAACAACTGTTGTCACTTTTATGAGATGAACAGATAAATTGTGAGTCAGTCTCAGAAAAGCTGTGGCATTCGTACTGTGTGTGTGTGTGTGTGTGTGTGTGTCTTCCTCTAGAAGCAGAAAGTTCACTTTGCTCTTTTCCCATGCCTCTTGACTTTTATCTAGAAAACTGCTTGTTAGGCTCTGGCATTGTCAGCTGTGCACATATGTGTGTGTTTTTGTGTGTGTGTCCCCATCCTTGTGCAGTGACATTCCTGCTTTCTGTGACACAGTGCATGCTGGTGTCAGTTCGTGCACTGATAGAGGCTAATTCAGAAGTCCATCCTTAAGGGTGGTGGTGGTGGTGGTGGTGGTGGAAGGGGGAGGGGAGCTGGAGGGCTGTCAACGAGGCAGCCCGCCAGGTTCTCAGGACGCTCTCTGCGAACCACTTGAGACGAAAAGAAAAGGAAAAAGAAGGAGCAGGGGAGGAGGAGAGAGACGAGATAGGAAAGACGTTTCCAAAGCAAAGCACAAAAAACGTGAAGCCACAAGTCAGCCAGGCAGGCACTCTGATCCCACGCAGGTAGCCGAGCCACAGAGAAGCCAAGTTGTCCTTTGTGAAACGAGAGCCATTCAGTGGGAACAGGATGCTGTCTGCAGGATGTCCCAGACCCCTCGGCGCTGTATTGTAGTGTGTTTTTTAGTGCGTGTGGGTGCATGTCTGGCCCAGTGTTGACTTTTTGGGAAGTTTGACGGGGGGGTGGGCTTTGCTCTCTTTTTTGACAGTGAATGAAGGCCTCATGGACAAACTCAATTAGCCAGAATAGAGGTTAAAAGGAGGTGTCTCTTGTGACCATATAAGGCTTTCAGTTTGACATGAGGCCATGCTGAATGCATGGCAAACATATTTCTTTGGTGGTTCTGAAACACTGGCAGACAGATTAGCGACAGAATGAGTCTGAGAAGCTGATGGACTGAGGGGGTGGAAAAGTAAGGGGTCACAGTATAATTCCAGGTGTTGGAATGAAGACATGATGGATTACCTAGCAGATAAGAGATTGAAGAAGTACATCTGTGAAACTAAAAGACAGAAAAAATTAACATAACACTTAATAGCTGAAGTTTCACTACGATCATATTTTGATAAATTGTAGAAGTGTTCCCAGTTTTCTTTTAATCATGATTATGCCATTTTTAACTAAAATAAAAAAAACAAACTGTCATTATCTTGGACATTGTTTCTGCAGGGCGACATTTGAAGTAGTTCATCTGTTTACATTCTCTCCCGCTAGCTTAAAGTCCCTTGCATCCCCTAAAATTACTGGTGCAACAAATATAAAGAGCAATTTCAGAGCCGTCCAGCTGTACAATTTTGAGCTAGATGTCAGCTGGGACAAAGGAAGACGTACTTGTCTACAAGTGGATGCATCAGAACGAAGCAGAGTAGCTGATGTTCGAGAACGTTGCTTATGATTATTTTTCCAGCAACCAAATATATATATATTTTTTTTTTATTAAAGCAGAATATCTGTATGAATGTGTTGACAAATTGGACACAGAGGCAGACTTACCATTAGGCAAAGGTAGACAACTGCCTGGGGCACCCAACACTTTTGGGGTCCAGAGTTAAAGACTCAAAATAACTAATATAGTTTTCATTTCCATCATTATTCGACTTTTTCATAGTAAAAGAAAAAAAAAATCACTGAAAGGGCTTCGAACTGCTAGTGTGTTTCTTCCTCCCCCGCAAATGTGCATCAATGGAATATTCCATTAACAGCAAATTAGCTATATTGTCCGAAATTGTTTTTTAAGGATAGAGCATAGGGACTTTTGAGTCTGTATCCTCCGCAGCGAGGCGAGGTGGGCGTGCTCTGAAGCACATAGGTGCACATTTAAATGTAAGTAACGACTTTTTGTTTGACAAAAACATAATTTTGAGAATATTTTTCCTATTTATTTTTTGTTGACACAACTCTATCGGGTTTTATTTGATTCCATCACTCAGTTGCTTTTTGTCTCTTTCGCATTCTTTGATAAAACCGACAAATTAAAGAGCTCCATCTTATTGTTCCCCCAAAACTCCTAAGTCCGCCACTGGTTGGACTACAGTAAATAGTTGTGACTTGTTTCTACTGCAAAGATGTGCCTTCAGTTGTATTTATTTCTAATCCATATTAGGTTGCCTTCCCTCATCTTAGGCCCAATCCGAATTCTTCCCTTCTCTCTTCTCCTCCATTTAAAGGGGGATTTTAGGTGTAAGTGTGTCCCGGAAATGTATTTTTTAAATCCGACCCTCCAAACGGAGGGATATAAAGTTCTCCATCACGATGGTGAACCGCTGAGATGCACTTTCCTTCATGTGGGAAGCACAGGTGTTTACAAATAAATGTAAGTAATGACTATTTGTTAAAGCATCATCTTTTTAAAGTTATAAAACTCTTGTTATGTATATTCAAGTGCTGAAAGCTCCGCACTAAAGCTAGCGGACTTGCAATTATTGGTGATGTCATCAACGAAAGTGATGTCCGAATATTTGGAGGGCCAAAGTAAGGGGAAGATACTAGGGAGAAAGGAAGAATTCGGATTACTTTTTGCATTTTCGCCTCAGACTTCACTTTGCTGTGAGGAGGTTAAGAAAATTGACCAAAAGTAGTTTTTGGTAACATTTTGGATTTAAAAAAAATCTTCAACATTACGCTAATCATAGCAGGTTTAACTAAAGAATCATACATAGTGGACATTAGTGTGTTTACTCTCCCCAGCCCTATGTTCACTCCCCTTAACTTGTTATCCCACCATATTTCCTCGCCTCAACTGACAGATCGCTCACTCGATACGTGAACTTGTGCTCACAGGTGGGGATTTCCAGAGCTCCTATTAAACTGTTCTCTGCAGTCAGCTCCATCTCTCATCTCTGTGACTCCTCTCAAATCCCTGATGAATAGCAGTGGCAGTTTGCAGTGGCACTGGCTGAGTTATACTTAAGACCTTCCCCTCACGCTTAAGGCCCCACATCCTTATAAAACATTTTTTACCACTTAACCCCCCACCCCCTGTTTTTATGACAGAAATTTCCTGGTTCACATTTTACAGTTCAGGTGCTGAAAGCAGCTCTGGAGCAGGATACGAGAGGCGGTGATTTACACAAAAGAATTAATTTATCTCTGTTTAAAAGCAGCACAAGAAAGACACTGTCCATTCCCATGACAACACGGAGGAAAACATGCACTTCCTTGCACTGTGCACCCAAAAGCTGCCCAACAAAACCTTTAATGTTATAGCTCAGTGACTGCTCTTTGTGAGGGTGGCAGCACACTGCGAGCCACACAAAAACTCAAAGGCAAAATGGATTAGAATATGAGAGAAAAGATGACTGAATCAAACCCAGTGGATTGGAGGAGATTAGCTGAGGGGATTAAAGGAGAAATGACACACTAATTACTTTTTAGGGGCTGAATTTGAGTTTAAAGGCTATTTCTTTAGCTTTGCGAATGTAGGATGGATGTTTTGCGTTTGAGATCGTTCCCTTTCTCTGCTCAATTGCATGAAGGTGAACATGTAAGATGATTTAGGTATAAAGAGTTTCAAAAGTTTTTCTAACCTTTTTTGAAGAAAAAAAACATACCTTAAAAAGTTTGGCTCCAAGTATTTAAAATAGATTGTTTAAATTGTCCATTTTTGTTGTTGTCAGCTTAAAATTAATTAATTGATAAAAACAACAGATTAGAATAAAAGACTTAAGTTTGTTTTGAGTTTAGGACTTTTTTTTTACTGTACATCTTTTAAAAACTATATCACAAGTCCTTCTTCTGATCTGTTGTAAAAGCATTCCCAGTGGTGTTTCAATTGTAATTATGTTTTAAGACAAAAAAAAAAAACTGTTGTTTTCTAGAACATAGTTTCTGCAGGAGTTTATCAGAAATTCACCTCTGAGTTGTGGGCGGAGAGTGCGCCCGCCCGCATTACCCATTATCCATCTGTTTACGTTCTCTCCCATTAGCTTACAGCCCCTCATAACCCCAACGCAGCATTACCAGTGCAACAAAAATGGTGAGCAACATTAAAGCTATCCAGCCATACAGTTTTAAAAGCAGATTCCAGCTCAGACAAAGAAAGCAAAGACGTATATGAATCTATTTGTCCTCAAGAGGATGCATCGGAATGGGGTGGAGCAGGGAGATTATTCATTTTAACTTTTTTCATTTCAAACTGACTTTTTTTTCATCTGCTCAATTAATGATAATTGAATAAAGAAATACTCAGAAATGCAGTTTTAAACCTAATTTTCTTCTTATACGTCCTCCATCATGAGAAAAATGCCACAAGAAGAAGTTAAAAACACCCACTTTCATTGGTGAGCCAATGAAAGACCAACAATTATACTTGAGTGCTCTACTCCATCCTGTCTTGTTTGTGAGGAATTCCAGCTTAAGTCAAAACTGTGAAAGAAAAGACAGCCGACCACTCAGACCTGCAATTTGACTTTTTGTTGGCTCCAGCCTTGTGGCCTGAAAGCTTGTCTCACTGTTAATTATTTGACCAAACTAAGGTCGACGGTCTTGGAGGATGCCCTGTCTTCAGTTTGCTCTGCTCTCCAGGTCTCCAATTAGGGTTATAAAAGGCCCCAGCAAGAACAGCAGAGACAAAAGAGGAAAAAAGGGTGGCCGAAAGAAAAACAAGACACAACAATCAACCTGGTGTCCATGTGGGGGGAGGACACACACATCAGCGCCTCCTCCCATCCCTAACAAAACTGGTGTTTTCCAAGCTGGAGCTGTCACTGTGGAAACCTGGAGCTTCTTTCGTTCATTTCATGCGTTCACTTCCCTTCCTCCCTTGCGTTTTTTTTTTTCTCAGCGCACGCACACAAACACATCCCCCCCAAATCCCCTCCTCCGCCCGCCCCTTCATTCACGCCCTCCCTTCTTCCTGGGCTAAAACAAAGCATGGATCTGAAAGGACTCTGAGGTAGGTAAATGTATTCAGTGACACCGGCCGGATGATTCCATTCTGTGCCAGCCCTGTAACATTTGTTTCAGGCCTTGTCCGAGGGCAGGGACGGCGTGTTGGGCCTTTTGTCCCACGCGCCCTCTGCACAGCCCTGCAGTTAATGGTGGCCTTGTCCTAGTCTGCTGGACCAGAAACCTGCAGCCCTACAGGATAGGCAGACATGGTGGAATGGAAAGAAACAGGGGAAACCGAGGTGGATTAGGGAGCTGTCAACAAGTGGGAGCTTCTCCCTTTCCTTTCCTTTCCTTTCCTTTCCTTTCCTTTCCTTTCCTTTCCTTTCCTTTCCTTTCCTTTCCTTTCCTTTCCTTTCCTTTCCTTTCCTTTCCTTTCCTTTCCTTTCCTTTCCTTTCCTCGTGTTTCAAATCCCTTACCTTTCCTTCCTTGTCTCTTGTTTTCTCTTTCATTTCCATTTCTTTCCTTTTCTCTCCTTTCCTTTCCTCTTCTCTTCTCTCCTCTCTTCTCCTCCATCAAAAAACCCTACTCATCTATTTTTTTTGGGGTCTTCCATGAGTGACAGGCCAGCCGGCCAAAGGCCCAGGTGCTTGTGAAAAGGGTGAACTCGATCACTGGTTGGGGGTGGAACTGAAGGCAGAGACCCCGCTGATGTCGGTCTGAAGAGGGCCCCCAGCGTTTAGCAGAGAGGGTCTCCTCGCTTTCACCAACAGCTGCTTAAGAGAGCATCTTCAATCCAGTTTTGTGCGACTCGCTCAGGGAGAGTTGAGTGGACTTCACAGCTAAGAACTCCTCACTTGACTCTGGTAATCTACTGAACACTGAAGGACCCGAGGCCTCAGCGAGTCCCAGCTGCAGCTGCAAGTTTCACATCAAGTTATTCCATTATTAAAGTCCACTGCATGCCATTATTTTCAGAAGTTAATAAAGCGTTTAAAAACATGTGAATTCAGTTACTTTTATTGTTCCTCGAGTTTTTCTTTCTTAAACAGTTTTCATTTGAACTTCTGCTGTTAAAACATTTTTGATAAATCTGTATTCTACTAACAAAAAGTTTATTTACTCATCTACTTTCATTAACACGTATTTCATAAACAAAACATGTTCAGTGTAATAGATCACAGTAATTGGATAAAACATCTCCTGTTCCTAAATGTTCAAACTCCCTCCAGCATTGAATTGCTTGCCTGCTGTTGTACCAGGAGTCCCAACATTCCCACCAGAGCGATTGTGTCTTTGTGTAAGTGCGGCTGCGTATATTCATAAGAGCGAAAACCCAAATCCGCCCCTTTCTCTTTTGGAATTCTGCAACAAAATCAGCTCTTGTATTGGGGGCCACCACTACAAACAGTGTATGAGGGGATTAGTGGCTCCTTGACCGCTCCTTCAAACACATACCCAGAATGGCCGCCTCGATTATGACCATTAGATACCCAGAAAATGAGAACAACATGAAAGAGAGGGACACTGAGGGCTTTTCCCATGGTTGAATTTGACCACACGTCCAGCAAAAATGAATCTATAATCCAGAAACCAACAAAGACCCGAGTGGAGGCCGTCCTGGAGTGTTGTGCTTGCTTGCTGGGAGAGGCTTTATGTTTCTATTGCTTTCATTGTGCATGGAAGTGCCATAATAATGATTCAAGACTTTAAAGGCTAGATTAGACTGAGGACAAGGGCAGCTTAGAGAGTGAAGTAATTTCAGGGCAGTTGAGCTGGTTCACTAATGGGAAAATTCCTTCGAAAAGGATGCAGGATTTTGGTCCGCTCGGCCCTGGGATCAAACTGGCGCTTTCAATGAGAAAATTAAGTTATACACATGAAATGTATGCACATACTTGTCCCTCTTCTGAGGGCTCGCCGCACAGTCAGGCTGCTGTCAGCAGGCAGGCTAGCACTGAGCGCGGTGTTCGGTGAAGCTGCAGGCGCTGCAAGATGATCCCGTATTATCTGGGGTGTCTCTACTCAGCAGGTAAAAGTGCTGGGAGGAAGAGAGCCTTCATGTGGCTGCTGTCCATTCACCAATCAGGAAGAAGGTAAACAAGACATATAGGTATTAAAAAAAGACAACACTAAAAAAAAAAAAAAGTTAAAATCCATTGAATAGATTCATGTTTATTTTCCAGCTATATCTTCTCTAAGAAATTTGCTTTACTTGAGTTATGTGTGCACCAACATAAAACCACAAGGAAAATATATGCTTAAAGTTGTATACACTTAATAAAATGTATCAAACGTTTCTATTAGAATCAATCTCCAAAGTGAAAAAAGGTTTTGCAAATACTAAGACCTGTTTCCTAATGATTCATTGGTCAAAATTGTGTTTTTGGAGTTTTTAACATTATTTGGTTAAATTTTTCTCATGATGGAGAACATAAATAAAAGAATTTAAGATTAAAACTACATTTCTGAGTATTTCTTTATCTAAATCATAATAGATCAAGAGCAGATGAAAACCTGTGGATTAAAAAACTCGGATTTCTGATGCAACAATTGACAGTGTGGCGTCTTCCTGCTCCGCTCTATTCTGATGCATCCTCTTGCAGACAAATAGATTCATGTTTGGCATCTGGATCTAAACTGTATGGATGGATAGCTCCAATATTGTTCACAACTTTTTTGCAACACTAATGTTAGCTTGGTCCAATAAGCTAGCAGGATAGAGTGTAAACAAAGAGTTGATGGGAAATCAACTGATGCTAACCTCTGTGACAACACTCTTGCCAAACTTGGAACTCCCAAATATGCCGAAAGGTAACAGCAAAAGACCACTAGGAAGGGTTTATTAATAGAAGAAAAAAAACATAAATGGAGTGGGACACTAATAAAATTTGTGTTTTTGATGTCTTTAACATGTTCTTGTGGCATTTTTAAAATGATGGAGAGCATAAAGAAAATTATTCAAATAATTAATTATTCACATCATTGCAAAAACAGAAGCAGATGAAAATAGGGTGCCAGAAAAATAATGTAAATGTGATGTACAAGTTAATTTGAAACTGTTATATTTCTATTTGGACTTTAAGGAGTCATTTTAAAATAAATCTTTTCAAAATGGAAGACCAAACAACAAAATAAACTTTATTAAAACTTAAACTTTAAGATTCGCAAAAAATAGATCATTTGAGTATGAATTTATATTATACATTTGCTACTTGTTTGTTTTTTTCAGTTTTATGTCTTATCTTAAGTTGAAAATTTTAAAAAGAAAAAAAATGAAAAAAGTAAGCTTTACCAAGTTAAAAAAAAAATTGTTTAATAAACTACAAAAAAGTTTGGAAAAAGTTGCCTTATTTTTTTTTATAATATCAAACAAACAGCTTTTACAGTGAAGACTAGATCCGTGTTCGTCTTCCTTTGCCTTGTCTGAGCTGGCATCTGGCTTTAAAAGTTTAGGTCTGGATAATTCTAATATTGGTCGCTTTTTTTGTTACACAGGTAATCTTAGGTGTTAGGGCCTGTAAGCTAGCTGGAAAGTACGTAAACAGATGGATGGTGGGAAATGAAGGCAGGCTTACTCCTGCCCTCAATTCAGAGCCAATCTTAATGAGCTCCTGCTGCTGTGTAGAAACTAGTCCTAGAAAATGAGAGTTTTTTAAAAAAAAAACAGCTTTTAAAACAGATCAAAAGATGACCAGAGTGGGACTTTTACTCAGCAAAAATAACATTTTTCGCAGTCTGAACACAAATCATTATTTTTCTGTCCCACAAGTCAAGATTCCCATCAAACATCTGCAAACTCCAACCTGGAGGTGATATCAAAGGTAGTGAGATGCCAGCAAAGCCCCAGGAGAATCTCCCACTCCCAGCCCTTTCTCTTCACAGACAGCGCAACCTTTTTCCTTCCAGAATTTCTCATCTGTTCATCCCAGAGCAGACAATGCCTGTTTCTGAGGGAGCGGGAAACTCCATGCAGATGTGCCTTCGGGGGGCGTGTGCTCATCACAGCGCTTTGGGATGAAGAGCGATCGATTGTCAGAAGGAAGGTAATTTAAGCATGGAGAGAGGCACCCAGTGGCTCTGGACCCAGATCCCTCTGCGCGTGGCTCCCACACCTCCTGGCTCAGGTCTCTTTTTCCCCACTGTTGTAATATTTACAGCCTCTGGGGTCAGATTACAGCCGTTTTACTGAATGCAAGGAAATTTACACCACAATGAAAACCTTTTAAATTAGATAATTTTTCATATATTTTGAATCGATTCTGACACACACACATTTTTTTTTTTTTTAAGATTCTATTTTTTTTATTGATCATTTGAGTCAGTAACTGTCTTAGATTTATATTCGTGATGATTTAATGCATTGTGTGTGCATTTTTCTTCCATTTACTTTAACTCTGTCATTTCAGAACAAACCTGCTTCTTTTAAACCAACAAAATTGTTAAAAAAATTTAATTTTCTGTTTACTTGTGACCAGGCTGCTTGGCTGTGGGTGGTGATCAGGCCTCCACCACTAGAGGGAAGTGTAAGCTCTGAATGACTGGTTAAAGGAATCAGAACAGTGATGGACTTCTTGGGAGTCTTCTGTGTAATTCTTGCACTTGGCAGCAAAATGATGATAATGAAGTTTTAAATGATTATTTTTCTATGTGTACTTGTATTTGAGACTCTATTTGTTTGAGGAAATGTCTATCTTTTTGGCAAACATTTTTCCAGACAGTACAGTGAGAAAGTGTTAACTCATGCTTTTGTCCTGTCCCATAAAGCTGGATTTGTGTGCTGTTTAACTACAAGTATTCATTGTCAGTGTACACTTTCAAAACAGTTCACCTTTTCCTCCCAGAGGTGAGCCTTCGACGTGTGCCTCTACAGTCAGCATACCGGACCATTCATAGACCAGGAGCCTGTGTTTACTCCAGGGATTACATTACCACTACAGAAGTCTGTCACAAAGACTATCAATCATCCACCGCAGCAAAGCTCCTGCTGCCGGCTGCACTGAGCGATTCTCCGAAGTCTTGGTGACTCCATGGTGTGCTCTTCTTTCCGTGGCGTCTGTCCTTGTGAGGAGAGTGTTGACTCAGATGGGACGTGTAAACAGAACCGGGGTGAAGCCATGTGGGCGCTTCATTCTCATGGAAGCCAGGACCAGTGGATTAGGCTAATACCGGCCCACGAGGGGTGTTGCAGCACGGCCTTCCCTGACAGGAGGTGATGGATTAGGCCTTTGTCAGGGCCCATGTCAGCCCAAGAGACCCAGTGATGAGGGAGGCGAAGGGGGAGATCAGGGCAGCCCAATCCCAGGATCAGCAACATGTTGACAAGGGATTATCCCAATCGGTGTGTAGCTACAGGAGCTAAGGTTTTACCGGCTTCCAGGGGGAGAGTGTGCAGGTAGTGAGTAGTGATGAGAGAGACCTTGAACTGATGATGTGTGAGAGCCCTGTGAGAACAGTGCTCATTCACCTTTCTGTGGGTCAGAAAGCAACAGGTCTGCAAAGATACCTACAGGTTACGGACTTTTTCAAGCAGAAGAATCAGCAACACGTGCACCAAGGTGCTAAGAAGTGAAGACCGCGTCATCACAGTAACTTTAGCAGCCCCAGACTGAGAACTGCTGATTTTACAGCATGCATAAATCTCGTGCGTGAGCCGAGCTTCAGTGAGAGCTGGCGATAGCACTCCTCTCTGGACGCGTCAGCGGCACGATATCTCAGTCACATTTCCTTCTTTTTGTCGAAATGCGAAAAGCAGATTGTTTCTTTTTTACGGGTTCCCTTTGAAATCCGCCACTCTTGACCCTCCCCACGCCCGGATTTTACAGCCTGCTCTGGTTTATTTCTGGAAACCTCCTCGTTTTCTTAAGATGCCTGCTCAAGTGTGCCTTTTGTTTGTTTTGCCACTTTGGACAAACAGTAAAATGAGGTGATTAAGCATTTGCATGAGGTTCCCTCAAACCCCTAAAGAAACCGCAGGGAACATTTTGGGGGGGAGAGGCTTGTCAGTTGAGGGTATGGGAAGAATAAATTACCAACACTTGGCACTATCATCCACTGGCCCAGAATTCACATCTGTGTTTTGTCTCATGCTATTTAATCTAAAAAATGAGTTCTGGGCATGACGCTACGGTAAATGATGCAGGATAGTTTGTGCTACAAAAGCTCTTTATCATCTCTGTCAGGAACATAGAGTGATTCTCCAGATATTTGTCATTGAACTCTGGAGAATTCTGCCACAAACACAGATCCCACAAGATTTGAGTTCATCTGAAACACTACAAGTGATTTGTGCTTTTCCACAGGACAAGGAGGCAGCTGGGAGAAAAGGGTGAGAGTGAGACGTGACTGACATGTGGCAAGGAGGCACCAATCCGTCTCTTGACGAACTTGTCGCCTCACCACGCTCCATGTGTCAGGGCCTGGCGTCTTCCCTGTGTCAAGCGTGGGTGGCCGCCTGACACGCGTTTGGATGTGCATGTCGTGTCCGTCTGGGGTGAAACCTCTCCCGAACACACACCCATGTAATGACACTGACACTGTGCCATCAGGCCTGCCACCGAGCCCAGACGGAGTCTCTGGCAAGTTATGTCTTCTCTCTCATTTCTCCAACCTCTCACCCTTCCTGTTGTTTGCTGCTCTTCTCCATCACTCACTGAATTCCACCGCGGCCATCAAGTTGCAATTTAGGCCTAAATGATTGCATGTGATTTAATCTTTTACCGCGGGTTGCAAAGCGGGACCTTGGGAAGCCGGCCCAGCTCCCGGACCAGGCTCATTTGCGAAGAAACCCAGAGCTGTAAATTTAAAGAATTGACTCAATGTCAATGAGGAAAGTGCCAGGCTGGGCTGCACTGGCGTCGCTCAGAGCCCCCACTCTGTAATTGCTTCCTTGCTGGAGCTGATGTGTAATTTTTTGACGTGGCTGGAGGTTTAATAGTGGGGTTTGATTTTTTTCTCAGTTGTCTGAGCCTGACTTTCCACTGTATTAGTAAACTTTCTATTACTTGGATCTTTAAAGGGTAACACAACAGGACAGTTGGAGGCTGACTCAACTCTCTGCCCAGATTTAAAAAAAGGAATACACAAAAAAAGGGGCGGGCTGAGCGGGGAGGTGTGGCTTGAATCTGTGATTGACAGTGAGGTTAGCTTGAGGTAAGTAGTCACTCTGGGTCTTCAATATGGAGAGTAACACCAAGCAAAGTGATGGAAGTTTTTTTTTACACGGTTTCAGACTATGATTTCAGGAATTTCAGTTTATTTGAAATTGTCGAAAACGTGACATGGACAGAAGTCCCATTTATCGAGGCCAACAGCCAAAAAAAAAGTGTTTTAGAGCTTGGTTACCCTTTTAAGTTCCTCGCCAATCATCATCCCATCTATTGTAAAAGCGTTCCCAGTGGTCTTTTAATTATGATTATGCAGATTTTAGCTAAAAAAAAAAACTCTTTCTAGGAAATTGTTCTGCAGAACAACAGGAATTAATTAAAAATAACATCTGAGTTGTGGGGAGAACTGTTGGCTTGGCGCCATTTCCCATCATTCATCTGTTTACATACTCTCCCGCTAGCTTACAGCCCCTCAAAACCCCAAGCCAACATTAGTGCTGCAACAAAAATAGAAAGCAATATTGGAGCTATCCAGGTATACAGTTTTGAGTTAGATGCTATAAGTGAGGATGTATTTAGTAGATTTGTCTGCAAGTGGATGCATCAGAGTGTAGTGAAGCAAGGAGCTTGTGGCCCTCCGATTGTAGCACCTGTGTCTCTGCTAGCAGCTTTTTTCCCCTGATTCACCACATTTTGAATGAATTAAGACTCAGAAACACAGTTTTAAGCTTAACCTTTTAATGCATGCCCTTCATCATAGGAAAAATGCCACAAGAACATGTTTGAAACATCAATACCCTTTTCTTTGATGTGAGTCTTTAACAAAGGGCTGGTGTCTTGCAGAGTGGAGCTGGTAAATTCAAATCAGTTTAAGTGTGAGGTAGGAATCTGGATCGGGGCCTGGCAGGTATTTAAGGCACATACTGTAATTTTTGCTCCAAAAGGCTCTACGAAGGTTGCATTAATGCAGTGGGAAATCTGCAGCGATGTCATTGATATTCACTGAGGAAACCCGCTCGTCTTCACATAACAGATGCTGGTCCATTTGCTGTTATGTTGCATATTCATTCCAACGCAGGTGTGTTTCTTTCTGAAATGTGCACTCTGCATAAAATAATTGATTTGGGAGGTAGGATGACGGGGTGGAGGGAATCTTTGGTGACAGAAGCCCCCCCACCCTCTTGTTGCTCTTTGTGGGTGTAGGTAGGGGACATTTAAAGGAAAAACAGCCCCCAGAAAGACCCCCGCCCTCAAGACGCCCCCACATTCCGGGGATGACTCCCTGCCCAGGAGCCCTCTCTGCCCATCTGTCCCCTCCAGAAGCTGCAGGGGAGTCCCTCCTCGTGCCTCCTTCGGCGTGGAGAGACAGCAGGCCACCTTACTCACTCAAACAAGTGGGTGAATGCCGACTCAGCTCTGCATCAGGCTGACGGTGCAAACGAAGGGGTGAAGAGCGCGTGTGCGTCTGTCCCTCTGCGTGTGGGAGTTACTTAGTGGGTGATTGAGCTTTCATTAGTGTTGATGGATGTGTGTTGGCGTGAGTGTGTAGGAGGGAGAGGTTGCGTGGGCGGGCGGGTTGAATTCAGTGGGTGGCCGTGGTGTGCAAGGTGGTGCAAAAACGAGCAGGTGGTTGGACCGAAAAATGTCTGTGTCCTGTTACATTTGCTGTTTTAGCAACAAGCAAATGCTTAGTCAAGTTACAATTCACTTCTTCTTCCTAGCGGAATAATTCAGTGTTTTTGTGCTGAAATATCAGAATAAAAAATAACTAATATTTTTGCAGCTATTTCTTAATTTATCTACTTTTTTCAGCAGAGAAGCTAACAGCAGATGTCTAAAATTTACAACAGGTGGAATCACAATATAACACTTCTAAAGGTTTTTATCCTAGTGGCAATGTTATCTGTCTTCTGACATATTTTCTATGTACTTTTAGTTGTGATGACTCTGAATTGATAAAAAAACACAGTCATTTAAATATTTTTGTAGTTGCGAAAAATGTAACCTAATTTTGGTTTGATGCTTTGATACTTGATGATCTGAGTTTCAAGTGTAAAGTAAAAGCAATTGTTGGTCTTTCCAGGTCTTTCTGGTCTTGCACCTTGTGGGTAACCTTTAATTTTTGGTTTTATCTTCTAAAATTATTGCTTTTAAAAGATTTTTTCCTTTCTAAGCGTACGAGTGTACTTCTTTTAAATGGAAAAAAACCTGCTGATTTGGGGCACTCCTGGTGTTGCACGTTCCTCATCTTCACACCAGAGACAGAAAAATACCATAGATGTTGGCTCTTCCTTTGTGATGAAGGGTACATCTGGGTCTGAAACAGCCTTTGACTCTGCCCTCTGACAATATCCAAATTCTCAAGATTTTAAGTCCGGGCTTTAAATTAAATGAAAGTGTACCCAAATCAAATAAAAAGGGTTTTAATTTATTTTATGTCTTTGACCTGATCCTTGTTGATTAAAAAATTTAAGAAAAAGGGCATGTCTGGACCTTTTTACATGGTCATCACATCACATGCTGTTTGTTAGTATGCTAAAACCTAAAGTTATTTCTTTAGTTTCTTAAAAATGCTGGAAAGTGTCTCTGGAATATTAGGCACACTCTGCCCAAAATAAACTTTTTATAAAACGTGGACACACAGGTGAGTTTCTCATATTTCCTCTTTTCTGCAAATGGGCAGCAGCTTAAGTATTATGTTTTTTCTTAATGTGGCTGTAAGAATGGTCTCGGTGTGACCCTCATTCCTGTCTTGGTCTGCTTAGCCCATTAGTCCAATTTACTCAGCTGTCAAACTCCAGATTCTCACTCTCATCCTTTTCTGAGCGCAGGAGGTTACAAGAACAGGAGTGAGCATTCCTTTGGACCGTCCGCTTCCAAACCCCAGCCCATGCTCAGAAAAAAACCCTAAATAAACTTCATCTCTGCTTAACAGCAAGAAACCAGACCTCACCCCCCTTGTTGGTGGGAGGATGAGTTAGCTAAACACTTTTCTGGCATGTAGGCACACAGCCGGCTGCAGGCCTGCAGGCGTGGGAAAGACCTGAATCTGAAAATAAGTAGGTTTTGGCCCCTCTAACCCCTGCAAGCTTTGGCCTGGGATAGTCATCTCTTTCCTCCTCACTTGTTTTCTCTCTGTTTCTGTGCGCGAGTGGAGGACTCACAGGAGAGAAGGTCAACCAGGGAGAGGCCCACAGCTGTGGCTGCGAGGTCCCTGTGTGTTTATTTGGGCAAGGAAAACCATAATAAGCTCCAGCCAGGCATTGCTCCTGAGGACTGAGGCCACCGCCGCCGCGGCGCTTTTCATCCTAACAATGGGAAAGTGCTCTGACCGAACAGGGAGCAGCGCGGCAAAGTTTACCGTACAACAGCTGCCTCTGTGGTGGTGGTGGTGTTGGGGTGTGCACTGCAGATGTGGACTGGACGGTGGTTCATGTTGCCGTACCTACTCTTGACTGACAGTTCTTCACCTTTGCTCTTCGGACATTGAAGGAGTTCTTTTGTTCAGTTTGGTTACTGACAGCACAGGGCTAAAATCCAGAAAAACGTTGTCAGATTTTTATTTTTTTTTTTGTAAAATAGGATGCTGGAATGATCAGGTTCCCTGAAGTCTTCATTGTTTAGTAAATGATATCTCTTTTAAAGACCCACTCCAATAAAAATTGTGTTTTTAACATGGTCTTATGGCATTTTTCTCATGATGGAGGACGTGAAAAAAATCGTGCTTAAAATTTTGTTTCTGTGTATTTTTTAATTCAAATCAGTGTAAATCAGGAGCATATTATTGTAAAACGTGATTTTGGAAAAAGATTCTAGGTAGGACGTAGATGCTGCAATTGGAGGGCCACAAGCTCCCCCTTCCACTCAGATTATGATCCACTTGTAGATGTCTAGACCCGTCTTTGCTTCCTTTGTTGGGGTGGCTGTGGTGCAGCAGTAGGGCGGTAGACCTCTGATCAGAAAATTGCAGGTTCGATTCCTGCCTTGCCCGCCGTTCTTGGGCAAGACACAGAACCTGTCCCTGCCTTTAGTGGAGGGTATTGCTAGTGGTCGGCTGCAGAGTTGCCATGTGTGAATGGGATTGTGACGGTAAAGTTGGGGTGTGTGACAATTTCAATTCAGTGAAATTACCAAAAGAAAAGCATTATGAACTTGTTTGGATAAAAGCAACTTGTTTTTGTTCTGATCATGAAATAACATGTAGCAATAGCATGTTTAAAATTTGACTTTTGTGAAAAATGTATTAATACACAGATAATTCTTAAGGAATCATTTTAAAAATAATGATATATTGTCTGGTACTGTCCTGGGATATACCGGGATACATATCGTATCATGACATGTAAATTGCAATACATATTGCATTGCCAGTCTCTACTACACACCACTAATGTGAAGCACTTTGGGCCTTTAAGGAAAGTAGAAAAGTGCTTTACAAGTATAGACCATTTACTATTCCCTTGTTTAAGCTGGCATCTGACTGTCCGGCTCTCTCCATATCACTCCGCTTTTCTGTTGCATCGTTAATGTTAGGCTGAGGTTGTGAGGAGCTATAAGATATACCTGGAGAGAAAGTAAGCAGATGGATGATGGGAAATGAGGGCGGGCTTACTCCCCCAACACAATTCAGAGGGGAATTTCTAATTGAATACTGATGCTCTGCACTTACTGTGCTCTAGAAAATTAAAAAGATCTTCTGATTTTGGCAAAAAATGATATAATCAATGGGAACTCTGTTAGAATAGATCAATAGATAATCAAAGAGGGACTTTAAAAGTTCAGATTGTGCATGCAATCTGTGCTTGTAATAAAGTGCTGGCATGCTCACAGAAATATTAAATGCACGAGGACGGTGGCCGCTCGCTGACCCGCTCTGCTATCACCCTGATCTCCTCTGAGAGTCTGCTGCCCTTTCATATGCGGAAAAACAACACCCTATCTCTGCTTTACTCACCACATTATTGTGTAATGACCCCTTATTAAAAGAGTCAGTCAACCCCATGCAGGCGAGCACAGGTGTGCTTCGGGTTTTGCATGGCTGGAAGACGAACAGCTGCCCACCCACTGCTCCTTGAGGTCACCAATCAGCCCTCTCCGGCTTCCCCTTGACACCGGTCGGCTCATCTGTTAGGGTTTGTTAAAATGACAAAGTGATTATCCTGACTTTCTGACAAATTTTTCTCCATCCTTTTCTAACATCATCCTTGTACCCGGTTAGTCAGCACCCAAGAGTCCTGAATGTGTTTGTCCTCTGCCTCCCACTCGGCTCTGACAGTTACAAACCGCATGGGGCCGCAAAGGGAAACACGTCAGCACGGCCGACAGGCCGAGCAGGTGTGGCGACCAGGGTTTGAGGTGGAGCAGCTGTCCGTCAGGCTTGGAGCACCCAAACAAAAGTCCTCTTCACACGCGGCCACCAGATCCGCCCTGATTTATGGATCTCCAAACCAGTTGACAGTGGCGGCATTATTTAAATGAAAGCTGCACAATCCTGAATATAATCTTCACGTAAATGAAAATATCAAGAAAGACTGTAAAATTTATTTTGCTGTAAGATGAGCAAAACAAAAATAAATACGTTTGCAGTAACAGATGCTCCAAACAAGCCCACATCTGCCTCAGTTTGCTCTACCTGCAGGATCTGTCCTTCAGGGGTGCTCCAACCATTACCCCCCACCTCAAATTAAAATGCAAAAATGCAGACAGCCCCATGACATTCCTCTACATAATTTGCTTCCCCACCCACTCACCCCAAGCCCCCCCAAAAAAACCCCTAAAACATCACTCTGAGCTTTGACAGCAAGTGGGTGACATCTGACAGGCCGCATTGATCTCCTGGCTGGGAAAGAGATTGGGCTGACAATGGGGAACATGTGTCTGCTTTGGGACAAGCCTTAACTTGTCTGACCCCCTCATTTGGGATGCGCTGGCAGAAAAGCCCCCGCCTCCATAAAGAGAACATTTTATCTGCCAAGGCAGCATCGAGGCCTCTGGTGGGTTCTCCTGGTCTGACTTGTTTAAATGAGAAGAAGACGTGAATTTGATGTTGTCCACATAGTAAACAGAAACATTTGTGTTGGATTCGAGGGTCTGCACTGATGTGCTCTTTGCGCTTGATGGATTCTCTTCATTGGTTACTTTTTGGAGCTTTTTTGGGGGGTGCATTGGGAAAGAAGTGTGTTATTGTCTGTTTGTGATTATTTAGCTCTGTTTTATTTCAGTCTGCAATGTGAACACTAAATAGAAGCCAGCCTACCTCTGAAATGGCTTTGATAGATGATACGAATTGGTAAAATGGAAAAAAAACCTTATTCTAATCTCAAAAGACAGAACTAAGGGTAAATAGGAAGATGACTTATACTATGCTCTAACCCTATAAGATAATGCAGGAACATCTAGTGCCCCCTGGATTTTATTGCAATTCAAGCACATGCTTACTACTTTTTTTTTCAGGAGTGAAAATTGCCAGCGTAAAAATCCCAAAAATATGAACATTTTCCAAAAAACAATTCCTAAACTCACTGTGTTCAGATGAAGAAAACTTTGATAATTTATTAAAAAAAAACAAAAAAAAAAATCAACTGACAAATCATTTAAACGCTATGCAGTGATCCCAGTTCTGGGTCTGTCTTAAACAATTATCATGAAAACAACTAAATAGGTATGTGTATGTCAGTATGAGGGGCTGAATTATGGAGCAAATTGGATGTATTGTAGCACTGTAAATATAACAGTTTAAAATTACATACAAACAAGTTCCTATTTTAATGTATAAGGGTGTCATAGGACAAGGATGTTTATTTAGAAATTTATGTTAAATATAAATTAACAAAAAATTAAAGTGATTTGGATTGCCACATGATAATTGACTATGTTCCCAATTTTATGACATTTTTTAAATTTAAGAAATCGTTCCCAGTAGTGTTTTAATTATGATTGAAATTTTTTATGACAAGTCTTTATAAGACATTTTTTATGCTGATCCTCTTTCCAAAACCTCCTCTGAGGGGGCGTAGTTTTTGGAGCTGAGCTGAGCAACTCTGTCCCTGATCCCTCTGATTATAGTAGCTCTGTGTCTTCACTGCAGCTACATAAAAATGTCCAGCCGTATCGTTTTGAGCTGGATGTCAGCTCGGACGAGGAAGTGAAGAGCTTTGTGGACCGAAGTTACATACAATCCTTTAAAGCTGCGATCAAATGAGCCGCCGTTCACATTGCTGTGGTCACATCAAGAAAGTCTGTGGAGCCTCGCAAAGATTTTCCATTTTCCAGTGTTCGCAGCCCTGCTACCATAAGTATTGCATGAAACTCACACAAAAAATCCAGTGATGGCTGATTTGACCACAGAAATGTGAACGGCAGCTCACTGGCAGTCAATAGGAAGATGCCATCTTCTCTTTTAGAACTAATGATGCTAGGTGAGCCAGATAAGTTTTGCGCATGTTCAGCAGAGCTCTCGTGATGTATTAATGGCTCACTATTTCAAACAGAGCATTCCTGTGACAGTTTCATGGACAGCGATTTAAAAGGAGAAATTGTCAGGTTCAGGGCCAGGACGGCTCAGCTGGGGTTTTGACGTTTCCGGGTTTTGTTCCTCTGTTTTGTTTTATTTTGCTTCAGTGGTTTCACCTGTTGCTGATTACCGGGCTGGTATTTAACCGCACTGATTCCTGTTCCTGTTACGGGTTCGTTCTGTTGTAACTGTGTGTTCCTGTGAGCAATTAAAACACGAGTACTTACCGAGTTCCTGCGTCTGCGCCTGTGTCCTCATCTGCAATCCCTGACAGAAATACTCAGAAATCCAAAAACAAAATGGTTTCTTATTACATTTTTTTTCTTTCATAAGAAAAAATGCCACACATACATGTTAAAAACTCAAAAAACATGATTTTCATCAGAGGGGGACTTTCAAAAAACAATTTGGACACCAGTAGTCCAACAAATCCCCCTACAATTAGAACGGGAGGAATTCAGATTTGGCTAAGCTCTGTTTCGTCCTCTCTTCAGTCATGTCAGAGTTTAAATTTTAGAAGTTATTCCATCCATGGTGACAAAATGTTAACTGAACTTTATTTCTTAATATTACTTCTCATCTCTTTTTTATTATCTTGTGAAGAATATACACTCCAAATTTTTGCTTGTACGCCCATATTCTATCTCTCTTCTTGTAATAATAACTATAATTTTAATGTAATTCATACTTTGTCACATGCTTAAGAAATTACTTTATAAAAAAAAAAAAAAAAGTTATGCAGATTTACTCCTTCCCTGCGATGTCTGTGATTCCAGAGGCATCATCTTGCTGCCTCTCAGTTTTGACGTGAAGTTTCTGTGCGCTCCTGACAGCAGGCTAAACGGGTCAAATCCACTCATCAGTGTTGACGTCTGTTAAGTTCTTGCTGAAATATCCACTCATTCCTGCAGGATGAAGGGTGACAAAGTCATGCATGACAATCAGTGCCAGACTGTTTGTGTCTTCTAAATGATTTATTCTGCTGTGATTTTCACAATGACAACTTCTTCAAATAATCCTTCTAACGTGTGACGTATTGATCAATTATGACTAAAATGTGCTGAAGCCAGCAAGAACATCGTCTCTCTATTTAACAAATAAGAATGAAGAAAAGACATTCGTTTGAGGAATAAAAGCGGGAAAAAGTCCTATAGAATTAACACTAATAAAGACTAATATTCTGAACATGCAGAAGTAATTTAAAATTTTCAATAACATTTTGGTAGAGAGTATATATTTTTTTAATCAGGAAAGAAGGTTTTGAGTTATCTTTTAAATATTTAGAAAGCTGTGTTTCAGAACGTAATATTCCTCCTAAACTTGACTCGGATGAGATAAAATAAGATGACATAAGATAAACTGTTTATTGTCATTGTAACGTTACATGAAAAGCGTGAACATTAAGTGGAATATTCTTTGGAGTCAATTTCAAAGCAGCATGCAGAAAAATGAAAGTTTGTCTCAATATCCTAAACACAAAACTTGTTTTACATTTAAAGTGAATTGAAAATGACACTTTGGAAGATATTTGGCCCAAGTTATTTTTGGATTAGATAAGAAATTACAAGTGTCACCACCCCTGTAAATTATGCCAGTAAGTGAAAGAAGCGCTCCTCTGTGGAGAAACTCACTCAGCTAAAAGAACTGCACACACCTGTGCATCTGTTTCTCAAACTGCAGCAAACAAAGATGAGCACTTCAGTCAAAAGTAGCATCTTAAGACACCACTGGTAAGATCTCCTAACATTGTGAATTGAAATGTTAGGAATTTAATATTGTGCACTTAAAAAATTGTGTTTCTTTGAACACTTTTTTAGATAAATATCTGAATGTTTAATAAACTGTTAAAAGCATCAATTTAATTTTAAAGCATTAATTAGTTGTCATGTGGTAAAGTATATTTTCCACATTTTGCGTAATCCAGCAGCTGAATTGATTAAACATATGGAGTATATGAGCAACCAGAATGTGTGGTCAGGGGATTAGGTCATTTCCACGTCTGGAGAAGAAATCTTTGCCATTGTTTGCAATATATTTTCATTATTTCATTCTTCTTACCGCAATAAAATGCAATTATAAGTAGAAGTTTACATGCAAACACTGAGACTTTTTCTTTTACTCTGGGACTCAAAAATCACAAAGCAACGTCATACATTACTGTTGTTGTTTTAGCTGACTCAAAAAGGGCCTTAAAGGAAATGTTATCAATTTTTTTATGGCCAAATATTGGCTTTTTGTATTATTTTAATGCAACAAGATTATTGCAATTGTTTTTTCTTAGTGGAATAAATGTTTACCATCCAGCATCTTTTGTAGGTGTCTGAGAAAAACACCTTCAACATGTTTGAACAGGAACCATTTGCCATGAAAACTCCCGTCTGCAGATCTTCTTCATTACATATTTTTGTTTTTAAACTGTATCTTAAAATCTACAGCAGGACAACTGCAAATCTTCTTGTTTGACAAACTCTGGACGTGGTGACATTTTTGTCCTCAGCTGTTTTCTTTTAAAGATGTCGGCGACATACCTGTTCATTAATGCCATTGAATTCTCATACGGTCTGCTCAGTGAGCTTTTCTGGGATGTTTTACGTGATTTTCATCGGGTTCAGCAATTAACACAATCACTGTGAGCTGGAACCTCATTTAAGAAAGAATCTGGCAAAAATTCTGACTAACAGAAGAGAATGATCTACTCTTCAACTATTGTAAATTAAATATAGACTTTTTTTCCCCCACACATAAAAAAGCTGCTACACTTACCAGAGGGCATTTCCTACCATCCAATGTCTGCATGTGTGACTGTGCAGAGTTCAGGACCACAGTAGCTTTGCAAGGTTCATCCATTGTGGCTTCATTCCAACTCTAGAAATTGTTTTTCTGTAGATTTGAAATCACCTGATTGTTGCTCCAGTTGTAACCTGATGCAGCCATATTACTGCTCCTCAAAAACAGATGCACTTACTTCATGGACTCACTGCAAGGAAAATCATGTTTTTGGTGTTTTTAGCGTGTCCTTGTAGCCTTTTTCTCAGGATAGAAGACATGTAAAAAATAATTTCAAGATTAAAGCTGAGACTCTGAGTAGGCTATGTCTTTATTCAAATTGTGCTGGATCAATAGCAGATGAAAACCTAGGATATACAGAACCTCAGGTTTGTGATGCAGTAACTGCCGGTGTTTGCTCCGCTGACACATCCTCTAGCAGACAAATAATTCCATTTACATCTTAATTTTCCTCATCCGAGCTGTATGGTTGGATAGCTTCAATATTGCTTGCCAATTTTCAAATTCCATTATAAAAGCACAATTTTTTATTAGTCCTAACTTCCAGTATATATGTCGGCTCTCCTATGCAATTATGCCAGCAGACGATATTTGGATTCATCTTGTCTCTTAGACTACAGCTAATTGACAACATCCCTCCTTGCGTCACACACGCAACACAAACGAGTAAAAGTGTAGTGACTTGTGTGTGTGTGAAAACGCCCGCAAGTGTGGCAGTGAGAGGTAGGAGGGTGATGAGAGCTCCTTTCATCCTTATGTGGAAGCAGTTTGTGTTGAGATGATCACAGTGCGGCTCGTCAAATGGAGTGGTTCAGAGAAGTGCAGTCTAAGTAGGGAAAAAGATCACACCATTTTAACTCAGACATTTTAACTTTTTTCTCTTTTTAGTTTTCAGATGTGACTGATCAGATTTTGGGGTTAAAATAATGCTGTCAATCGATTTTAAAAAATTAATCAGATTTATCTCACTTTTGGGTTTTGATTAATCACAATCATGTATACTAGACACATTTTTTATGTCAAAATGCAGCTTTTGTACAAAAACAGACCAGAGAAAATTTTCTCCTTCATTTTATTGTGATTTTTTTTTTCTTTAAGTGTTAATTCAGATATCCCAGAGGTTAAATTTGTATGCACAAAACTCCTCAATACTAACATTAACAGAACTGTAAAAACGTTGATGTCAGCAGTTTTACTTGAAGATAACAAATACAGTGACATTCAGCCGTGAGAAACATAGATTGTCCCTCTTCACCTTAAGTTAGCTTATAGCATGGCATGGGTGAATACTCAATTTGGATTTTGCCTCCAGTTGAGGTCAGTGCTGGCTCTCCAATACGTGGTTGTAATACCGTGACAACAAGGTACCGCACCACCTGTCAAATTGTCTGGTTTTTGTGAAAAAGCGATCTTAACATGAAAACTAACAAAAAAAGTACAAAAAATCGCTTTGTTTTCTATATTGTAATAAATTTGCGTTAATATTTATTAACACTAATTAATTACATTTAGTTATTTTAATTATTATTTTTAATTAATCACGTGCATTAACGTTGACAGCCCTAGTTTAAAACAAACAAAACAAAAATGTACATTCATACATCCTGAATAATTTATACATTTACTTTGGATTGGACCTAAATATGAGATTTGTCTTATGTAATCTCAGGTAACAGAAGCCCATTGAGCGTCATTGAGTAATATTCAATTAAATAACTCTAAAAAATCTGTACTGTTAAAATTTTGTTTTTGTAAGAAGACCTTTATCTCAGCAATTCAATGCTTGTTCAAATACAAAGTAAAGGATAAATATTTCCTATTGGGCGAATTGCATAAGTCATTTACCACTTTTGCATTGTGTACATAGTCTGTTTAAACAGACAGAAAAGAGTCATTCCTTTGGTTTAGATGTGAAAAGATAACTTTGTGATTAATATTTACTTTCCCCACTTTTTAATCTCTTTTTTTTTTCAACCTGCAGTGAAAATGTCAAAAATGTAGCATTTTGTCAATACTCAGCTCTTTGGCTGTGCAGGTTGACTGTGTTCTGGTACATGTCACTTTGTTGTACATTGTGAAGGCTTCAAGATTCAAGCCAAAATAAACTGTTTTTGCAAATGGATTGACTCCTGGTGAATCTATTTTTGACAGAGCTGGATTTTTTTTATTGGATATTTTTAGTGATTCAACACAGCTGATCTAATCAAATCAATGTGGTGACATTGTCAAAAGTCACATGAATTGATGACGTCAGCACAAACCCTTACTACATCTAAAAATCAAAGGTCTGGGAACGTCTTCCTAAAAGAATGTTTCAGTGCTACATCCTACCTGGATTAGCTGCTTTCAGACCCATTCTGATAAAAAATAATGTTTTTAAGATGTTCTTATAGTATTTTCTCATGATGGAGGACATGTATAAAGACAACTGAGATTAAAATTTCCTTTCTGAGAATGTCTTTACTCAAGTAGTGGTGAATCAAGAGCTAAAAAAAACTTGTAGTAGTTGCTCACAAACTATAATCAGAGGGCCACAAACTCCCTGCCACGCTCCATTCAGGAGTATCCATTTGCAGATAAATGAGCCTCGTTTCCACAGATCGGTTCGGTCCGGTCCAGTTACTTCTGGCGAGTGTTGCCATTCAAGTTGAGCCTCGTTTCCACAACGCATGTGTGGTGTTGACTGCTGGTGTAGACTGCTAGCTCACCCTACATCCCACTGTCGCCAAGGATGGCAAAGAACTTTTGCAGGTCCGCTGCGGACCAGGCTTTGCTGTTGTTTGCAGGCATTTTCAATACAGAGTTGTGACCAAAAGAGTACAAAGAACCCAAATGCTTACAAATGTTGGAAATGTTGGCTTAAATGAGCGCTATGTTGGTGTTTATTAATGTTGTCATCGCTTCCTCTCAATCAATGAGTGGCTACGCTCCACTTTTCAATGGACCCCCCCCCAAAAAAAAAAAATTGTGTTTGGTACTGTTCAATGGGTCAATTTTATTGTTATTATTTAATTTACAAGGGAAATGCTCAAACTGCTGGACCGGACCAGCTGGTATTTTCACCAGAACTGTGTAACTGAAAAGCTCTAACATTGCTTGCCATGTTTGTTGCAGCTGTAATGTTAGCTTGGGTATGTGAGAATGTAAACAAAGATGGGAAATCAGCTCAGACTTACTCAGTTCTGCCCACAACTCGGAGACAAATTCTGATGCAGCTATGTCTTAGAAAGTGACAAACGTTCTTTTATATCACCTAAATTTGGTTTAATCATGATTAAAGACCACTGGGAACAAATAGATCCAAAGATGATTATAATGGAACTGTAATGAGAAAATATTTGTTAGACCTGTGATCCTAATTTCGGCTAGAAAACCACAAATGCATAATTTCATTAGTTAGAAACTGTTGGCAAACAGATTTAAAAGTATTGTGTGTTTGACTGTGTGAATGAAGGCAAACCTTTTCCATTAGCATATAATTTATCTCTAATGAACTCCCTGGTGGTTTCCCATTGACCCTGTTACACCTGAACAGAAATGCCTGAGCTTTTTCGTCTCACGGAGGGAGAACGGCTCTTTTGAAATAAATCCACTCTGAGTCTTCAACTTAACTGAGAGGAGAAAAAAAAGACGTTATAATGCAACCCATGCCGACATCGGTGAGAAGACAAGACTCCAAAAGTGAATCATTGCTGAGAGCACATCATGCACCCTCAGCTCCTTACTTGATAATGCCGGTTTGAGTACCTGGGATCTGTTCCATATCCCTCTCTCAGCAACCGAAAAAGCAACGCTTTGATGGCTTAAATTAATTACCAATCGACGGAGTCTATGACTTTATCATTAACTCCAGCTAAACCTTCATGCTGATATCTAATGCCAACTTAAGGTTAGCATCAGGAAATTTTAGTGTTAATTGGGAAATGGCATCAGGCCAGTTTGGAGAAGACGTTGCCTGAGAGAAAGGGTTAGCTCTACATGAAGGGAACTTTCTGTCAGTGCTCCTAATTAGAGCTTTTCTTTCCAACATTGTGGCTATACTTTAATTATGAACAGGTCTGTGTTTCTTTGCACTGTTAGATAACGGCTGTTGAGCTTTGGAGTCTTCTAACAGCAGGCTCAGCGAGGGCTTTTGGGAGCAACACGCCAGGATCATTCAAAACGCCGGTCTCCTGAGGAGAGGTTAAGGAGGAGACTCTATACCTCCCTGCGAGCTTCAGGCTTGCTTGCTGTCACCTTGTCATCCATCCTGGAGTCTAATCGAGTTATCATATCAACAAATCTCCCATCAGGGGCCTCATAGCTGACACTTTCTGAAAGGCGCCCACAGGGGAGCAACAAATTTTGAACTGCAGGGCGTTGCTAAGAGAAGTGCCGTGGCACCTGTAAGGGGCCACACTCTTGCCCACGATGAGGCTGCTCCCGCTGGGCATCACGCTGCTCTCTGGCCCCCAGTCAGTCACAGAGCCAAAGAGCGGCAAAGCATGACCCATGGTTAATGCTTTTTTTTAAACAAAAGCATGAGGAGAACAATGGGAGCAGTATATCATCAAGACTGCCAATAACTTTAAAAGCAACCCACAAACAATTAGCTGAAAGGGCAGGAAGGTTTCGTGGCCATAGGCCTCCCAGCTCTGCAGGTCAGTGGAGACAAACTGTCCACCCACGTTCAACTGGCAGCTGGTGATTCTGCTCGGAGAATAAGTCCACAGACTCCTGTGGATTGTCGCCTGACCTTTAAGCGTGTCCCCCAAAAGTAAACCACATGCTGGGCCATTCCGCTGGTCACAGGATGGTTTATGGCTTCTTGAATGTGGGAAATGTCTAATAGTTGGTCTCTGTGACCATGTAGAATTGTGTAGTTTGTCCCTGTCAAGGTTTACTTCATTTGAAGTGTTGACCAGCTTAGCCAAATGTTAAAACAGAGGTTGGAGTTGATCATTTTAAATAACGAGGAAGCAGACTTTTTGATACTAATGTTTTTGTTCGGTTTAATGGTAAAGATACAATCAAGTTAGAATATTGTAATTGTCTTATATTTGCATATCTGTGGGATTGTTTTATTTGTTTGCATCATCTCAGAAGCTCTAAAAATACTCCACAACAAAAAATGCAAAGCTAGATATTAGTTAGTCGATCTGGTCACAATGCCCTGACGAGAATAAAATGCCCCTCAGAGCAATCAAAACTTTCATGTCTGCCACAACTAGACCATGTTTGAGACTTTAAATGTATTCTTGAAGAATTATGGTAAAAGAACTTTGGAAGGAAATAGTTTAGTAAAAGATTATATATGTTTTGCTGTACAAAACACATGTTTAGACACGAAAGATGTAAAGGAGGTTTAAACTTAGAAAAGTATCAAATCTCTGACAATAAAGTAGAACGTTTACATAAACTATTATTTGAGCTTTTAGATCAGCAAAAAGCGAACATATTGTGCCTTTTGAGAATCCAAATGAAAAAAGAAAAGGCCAGATTTGGGTGCAGCCCTTCTGGAATTCTCACCTTCTAACAACTCTATAAATCATTTCTCTGACCATCCCTACTCCCCACTGCCAGCCATTGGCCAGCAGCAAAAGCCCGAGTCCGGACGAGGCCCTGACCCATGAACCTTGGCCGGAGCCCTTGGGCCAATGGTGCGGGGCCATTTGGAGCCGCGACCCCTTTCCGCCAGGGCTACCTGCTGCTCGGGCATAAAGCAATTGGACACAGCCATCAGAATGATGGAGCACACAGAATTTTCCACGCTGACCACTCTAATGGCCACTGCTGACCATAGTACCAAAACTGGCTTCTTTGCCTCCAAACTGAAAGAAAATTGCCCCTTTTTTGATGTCACAGATGCTTTTTTGTGTTTTTTTTCTACTTCTTATTAATGTCATAAAGTTTCTCAACAATTTAGCCCAAAAGTGGTGCTTTTATTGATAAAATCAGGTGCCAGAATGTAATTTTTATTCCCCTATTAATGCTTAAACACTATTTAATACACTAACTTTTTTGTGTTCATTCACAGAGTTTTCTCCCACCATCACCACTTGTGTTTCTTTAGATGCACAGGGACTAACACTGGTTGCACAATTACAAACTTTCCACAAGTCCGAGAAAGACTCTGCAGGACGCGAACCGTGTGAAGCCAAAAACAGCTATTTGACAATCAAGAGAAAAGGTGTGTCGGGGATTTTCCTACTTAAACAGCAGCCATGCAAGTGCTCCCACCTTTCCCATCACCAATAAATACACCTGAAAGACCCCCTCTGAGTCAATTCAAGAAGCACCATTCACACCCTGTGGAGGTGAACTATCGGTAAATGTGTGGGCAGCTTAAGCAAATTACTTTATTAGGTAATCTCTTGTTAATTTTAGCACTTCCCCCCTCAATAATGTCAGAAATAAAATAATTTAAGTAGGAAATTTTGAGAACTTTTTTTTTCTCATTATGTTCTTGATTTTTGAGAATGTGGCCAAAGTCAAAGTACTTCAACTGAGGAGACAGATGAGTTTTATGATTGTCCTAAAAATCAATGATGCAACGAGAATTGTATCAAAGTACATTTTTGTTATACTTAATGATAATTTGAGAACATAAATATATTAATTTTTTCACTAACAAATTTTTAATGAAAACACTTTCAGGACTTAACTTTCTTTAGAAGAACCGAAATTTAATATTTTGAAAAAGCGGTCGCAAACAAAAGAAATTCAGATCATAAAAATAAATATGAAGAATTTAACACTAGGAGTTTAATAAGAATTTTTTAATACCAAATTTTTATCTTGACTTTATGGTCTACGTTCATTTTTAATAATAAATGAAAAGAAGGAGAGGATTTGCATCATTTGGAATTAGTAAAACAGAATATTTTAATTTATTTCTTAAAATTGTTATTGCTGCACATGTTGCATTTTTAATGTTGGATCATTTTCTTTATTCAAATTCCCCCTTTGAAAATTGTTTTTATAAAAAAAAAAAAAAAAAAACCAACTTTCCCAGCATTGTTTTAATTATTATTATGAAGTTTTAACCAAAAGTCTACAACCTAAATGTCTTAAAAAGCCATTTTTCATGTTGATCTGAAGCCTCTTTCCAAAAATATCCTCTGAGGGGGCTTTTGGAGCTGAGATGAGCAGCCTCGCCCCTGATCCTGCCCTGTCTGATTAAGCTCGGTGTCTTGCCAGCTTAAATCTTCACCGCCGCTGCATGAAAAATGTTTAGCAATATCGGCCATGTCCCTTACAACAGCCGTCAAATGAGCCGCCGTTCACATTGCTGAAGTCACATCAAGAAGGTCCATGGAGCCTTGCAGAGATTTTCCAGCGTTCTCAGTCCTGCTTCTGTAAGTATTGTTTGAAACTCACACAAAAAATCCAGTGACGGCTGATTTGACCATGGGAATTTGACCTCCAGCTTATTTGACTGCTGTCAATGGGAAGATGCCATCTTCTCTTCTCCGGCACCTGAGCTAGACATGCTAGCCGGGCCAGATGAGGAGGTTTAGCACACGTGCAGCAGAGCCATTGTGACGTAAACAAGGCTCATTAAATCAAACAGAGTCTATGACAGTTTGATTAGAAAGGAGAAATACTCTGAAATGCAAAAACAAAATGATTTGTTATTGCATTTGTTCAATTTCATAAGAAAAATGCCACACATACATGTTAAAAACTCAAAAACATGATTTTTATGAGATGGGGACTTTAAATGAAACAAATTAGGCAGCGTTTTCATTTGAATGTAGTTTCAAGCCCTGCTGTTGCCGGCCTGTGTGATGATGTGTGACGTGTGTGAGTCTTCTCTTACACCGCAACAGCATCAGTAACGATTAGATTTTCATTGCTTGAGAAATTGGATATGTAGAGTGAGAGTATGAGAGAAGTGTGACATGCGTAAGTCTCACTTTCAGTGTGTGAAAGATGGCAGCTCTGGCTTTATCCTGGAATTTCTCAGGATTGCTTTTTCTTTAAAGCATAAAATGATATGTAAAAGCTGACACATAAGCTCTGTCTCAGCGTCTGTGTTTCTGTTTAATCTCATGTTTGGTGTTTGCTGGGTTTAGGTGTTTAACTTTCTGTATTATATTTGTTGCTCCCTTAGTCTATGGATCTGCCTCCTTCAATACTGAGCCATAAATCCCTCTTTCAGAGAAATACTACATGGTATAAATGTTTTTGTTAACATTAGTCTATGATTAATCAATGTTTTTTTTTAAACCATAGAATCAAAAAAGTATTTAATAAATTGTTCAAATTCAAACCAAGACTTGCAAAAATTGACAATTTCCCTTGTTTTTTGCTGCAATATAAAAAATAATATAATATAATATAAAACGCTTGCTTAAGATATAAGATAAAAACATGTTAATGCATTCATTAGTATTATCGCAATTTCCCTCTGGACAACAGCTAGAATCTGCAGAAAATTAAAAAAAACGCTTTAAACTTGTTATGAACAGTGTACAGTGGATTTTTCTTAGTATTTGAAATGTGTGCATTCTAGAATGCTCTTGATATGTAGGGTTATGTCAGCAGCGCTCTTTTAAATGTAAAAATAATAGAATTAATTTCATGCTAATTAATGGTAACTTAATCCTCTTGCTAATTATATCATTTTTCTTTATTCTAAATGTGGTTTGGAGCCTCAAGTTGCAGCCTTTTTGTCTGTAAAACCCAGGCTTTGAACTTGTCAAATTTTCAAGGAAGATAAAAATATTTAGTTATGTCAATAAAATTCTTCATGATATTTTATTTTAATATTTTAATATGTGTTCAGCTTTTTATTTTGTTGTCTCGTTGAATAGTTCTTAAGTGTTGAAAAAGATCCCAATTTCCTAATGTTTACCAAAGTTTAGTGCTGCCTTTGATAATGAAACTGACTTACCTTTTATAAATTGAAAAGAAAAAAAAACCCTCCATATTGTGATTTTCCCCATGGGCCAGTAGATCCCATTATTCATCTCTGGAGGAGCATAGTCGAGGTCCTGTCACTCTGAAAGGGGCTGGTTTGGCCCAAAGTCCTCTCGAGTCTTTGGTGACAGGCCTGGGTGTCAAAGACAGAGGAAGAGAGCGGGAAGTGGGTGTGGCGCTCTGTGCCAGCGGGCCAACGTGGAAAAAATGATGGCAGCATCTGCCTGCTTTGTCAGAGGAGAAAAATGTAATGAAAGAATTGAGCTCTAAATGTTCATCAGGAGAAGATGACAGAGATGGATGGGTGGGGGGTCATAGGCCTTATCTGACCAGTGGGTCCAGCTTCTTATCTTTAACCCTTACTCGCAAATTGATTGGTTGTGGGGCATCAGTCATCTACTAAACCCAGGTCAAAGCTTTCTTCTCTGTTCTGACCCACAATTGAGATGTTGTCAGCCTTCATGTTTGCCAGCATATGGAGATGGATGAACGGACATCACGTACGACTATCTAATGAGTAAAGATGCTCCATTATACACGTGACTGTTCAAATATTGGGAAACATTTAGGTGGAATATCACAAATATTAGTTTGACTGTGTTTGCTGTGAATGGTATGTGTATTTTGAAAGGCTATGCACTATTATTTTAAACTTTTTAGTTTGTGTCAAAAGTATCAAATGAAGTCACTTGTACATTAACTTGCTCAAAAACTAGTTTGGGAAAATATCAACCACTCAATCTGGCAGAAGTTAGATTCTCATTTTTAATAAACTAATACAAGCAAAAATAATAAATGCATTTTATAAGACTTTTCATGTCAAGGATGTGTCCATGGGACATTTATCTGTTTAATTTTCCCAGAAAACGTGAGTCAAAAGAATAATTTTATTTTCAGAACTTTTTAGATACACGTGCTAATGCATTCTAACAATTGTACCTCATCCAATGGAAACTCCAGATTTGATGTGCGTTCAAGAATGCATTAAACATACGGTGTTCACACTGGACTGTCGCTACCTGACACTAGCGAGTGCACGTACTTAGATTTGGAAGAGATTTGGTGTGAAATGTTGAAGTGGTGCAAATCTTGCTTCTGTATGTTTCTTTCAAAGCTCTATTCCAATATATGAAAGGCCGAATCCGAATTCTTCCCCACCCCCCAGCTTCAACCTATGCCTTCAATTGTTATGACATTTAGAAAGTTAGGGGTGTACAAAATTGTTTTTTTTAAAGAGTATCAGGTACGCATTTTTGAATATGTGTCCCTCCGCAGTGAGGTGTTCCATGTTGCGCCGTGCTGCAAAGGAGAAACTCTTTTCTTCATGTGGGTGGGCATTAAAGCACAAAAGTTTACATTTAAATGTAAGTAAGGACTTTTTATTTTATCATGACTTTTTAAAGTTAGAAAACTGATGTTGTTGTGTATTTTCCTGAGTGCTGGCAGGTGTGCGCTAATATAGATGACCAGCAAATAGTGATGTCATCAAGGGGTAGCCTCGTCTGAATTTGAAGATACTATTTTTCCATAACTCTCCCTTTGGAGGGCTAAACATATGGGTATGGAGAGGCCGTAGGGCAAGAATTCAGATGTTTTGAAAAGGTTTCTATCCATATTTCACTACCAAACAAATCTGAGTCCATGATTGGTCAAAGTTTGATCTGGTTTAACTTGCAACACGAGTTCCCTGACTTAAAAAGTTGCGTAGTAACGCGTGACCCCAAGAGTTTTGAACAGGAAACCCCAAAACTCGTTTGTACATGTGTTTACTTAGACTTTTCGTTGGAGGTGATCACTTGAAAGCATGTATTCGAGCCCGGTGTGAAGATAACATTAGCGGTTACTGTGCATCTTGTTTTCCAGATTTCCCAAGACTGTTAGTTAAATGGATTGTACTGTCAATCAGAAGTTGTAAGGTAAAGTGGATGTTAAAAAAACCAAAAAGAAAAAACAAACTACATCTGTCATCAGTCTGTACATGTCACAATTAGATAAAACCCAAAACTGCATGTCTGACAGGGTTCTTTGTGTTGAGTCAGATGTCCTAAACAGGGGGATGGGGCAAACTGACCATAGACAGAATCGGAGTACCCAGCAGGGTGCCATTAGGCCACAAGACAAGGGGGAGTCGGGAGGATGTCTGCACTCCAGGGATCTAATCTGGTGCCACAGCCTCTGATTAGAAGTAGATGAGTTCTGCGAGTCCTGGGCTTCCTCGGATTCCAGCTGGTGTTTTCTTTTTCCTCATGGGTTTGGCTACTTTTGAGGCTGATTTAAACCCATGTCAGCGTTAGTGCTGCCCCTTTTAGTTTGAACAAAAAGGTCAGCAGGGGCTCGTGTTGTGGCTTAGTTACCTTTTATGTTTCATGGTTTTTTTTATAACATTTAAATATTTTTAACATTAATTTTGATTTAAAAAAAAAAAGAAAAGGGTTGAAGGGGACTTAGCATATTCTTTTACTCAACTTTTGAAAATTTTTTCTCTTAATTTCTTTCTTGTTAGTCGTTTCTCTTCTTACCTTTTTGCCATAACATTTGCTCTATCCACCACAGCTTCTGCTGCCTCCGTTTTAAAGTTTTGCCTGAAAATCAACCTTCGTCTTATCTGGAAACCTTTCATCTGAGTGAAATTAATGGTGTGTTAAGGAGAGTGGAATTAATGGCTTGCACTAAGGCCTGTGGTCTCAGCTGGCTTAGCTGCTTGCAGATCCTCCTGATCCTGCTTGTTAGAGGAGCTTGCCCATTGTGGAAGCTGGATGATTGTGTGGTATCAGCCTCTTGTCTCTGTCTCTTTTGTCTTTTTGGGGTGCACAGGTCTTTTCTTTTGTCTGCCCCTGCGTCCCTTTCAGGTGGTATCACAGCTGGCCTTGTTAATTCACCCATGTGACTTTACCCCCCAGCAGGCTACTGTAAACCTGCAGACAGCCTTAAAACACAAACATCATTTAAAAAGTTTTTATTCACTTACAAAGACACATTTATGAGCAGGTTTACAAATGCAAGGGAATCCCAAACAAGGGTTTAGAAGCCATCTGTTCCACCTAAAGAGGCCGATCCACACTGCTCCCTGCACATATAACAACTATACAGTTAGACAATTACCCTTAACATCTAGTTAATGAGTTTATGGTGTCTGGAATGATGGCTTTTTAAATAAAACTACAGGATGCTCACAAAAACCTGACATGGCTGTAAACATGTATCAACCAGAAAATGGGTCTTGTGTGGGATCATTTAGAAAAGACAAAGAGTAGTCCTTGGACAAAAAGGCGAGAGTCAGTCAGAAAAAGCCAATTCTACTTAGCTAATGAGTTGTTTCATAGAAATGTAAAAAGCTAGGTCTTTAGGTAGAACTGCTGTCCCGCTGATTGGGCCTGATAGACTAAAAAGTACAGAGGTCTAACCGCTTTGTCTGCTGTTTATTGTGGCCATGGTAATTCAGCTAAAGAGTCCTGTTGTATCACAGAGAGATTTTATTGAGGCATGAAACAGAAAGGGGCACAAAGTCATTAGAGGAAAGTCTGAGGTAAACCGCAGAGCAGAAGGAGGTTTTGTTAGGCGGCCGTACTTCAGGATTCTCAGAGAGGCACTTCTGTCAAACACAAATACAAGCAAAACTTCAAACTTGAGCATCTCAGGATTTGCCAGCTTCCCTCTGGGTCCTTCAGGTACGACTGCTGTGAGCCAGTGCTTTAACTTATGAGGGCTAATCAGCCTTAAAGAAGAACTTCCTGTGTTAACTGAACATCCTGTGGCGTGTTTCTTTTCCAGGTTTGCATGTGAACTAAGATGGATATATAAATGGTACTTTAAGTCATTCATTTTCATCTTTGAAACTGTATTTTACGTTAAAAATTAGTTTTTTTTAATACAACCTTAAAGTAAAACTGCTCATCAATACATCTAAAAAGCAGAATAAATGGGGTATTGCTGTTTTTATTGTTGGAAAAGATAAGACTTTGGAGATTATAATGCTCATTGAAATGTAAAAGAACTCTTGCCCATAACCTCAGTGCAAACCTTGCCTGAAACAATGCAATTAAGTTTCAAAGGCTAAGCGGTAGGTGTAGCCCCAAGAGGCAGAACTGCATAACAGGAAAGCATCAGTAAAAGGTGAAGTGGAGGAAAATCTTTTTGTCTTTCTTCTTGCAAGAGGTACTCTCTCTTCACGAAGATCCACTCCAATAAAAAAAAGTGTTTTTGATGGTTTTAGCATGTTTTTGAGGCATTTTTCTCATGATGGACATAAAGAAAATTAGGATTAAAATTGTGTTTCTGAGTTTTTCTTTATTCATATTATCGTGAATCAGATGCAGAAAAAAATACAGTTTGAAAAAGCTTGTAGTACACTCAAACTACAATCGGCAGGCCACAAACTTCCTGCTCTGCTTGTTTTTTGATGCAGCCACCTGCAGACAAAAAGATCTGTTTAAATCCCAATCCAACAATATTATGTTCTATTGTAAAATCGTGCTTAGTGGTCGTTTAAATAAGCTTATGTAGTTTTTAGCCAAAACACAATTCAAGTTTTTGGGCAGGGATTGTTGGTGCAGAAATTAGCTCCCCTAATCAAGGTTTTGTTTACACTCTCTCAAGCTAGCTTACAGCGTTGCACAACCTCAAGCTAACATTAGAAAAGCAAAACAATGCAATATCGGATCTATCCAGTTCTGAGATAGATACAGGTTTAGAGGAGGAAAATTAAAACGCTAATGAATCTATTTGTTTGCAAGTGGATGCCTCAGATTTGGAGAGGAAAAGGTAGACTTTAGCATCCATTTCAGGAGCTGCATCATGAGCATTTTTAAAGCATCCGGTTTTCATCTACTCCTGATCCTAAATGATTTGTATTAAAACTAACAAATGGAGATTTATTTGTAAATTATTTTATATAGGTCCTCTATCATAAGAGTAATAAATACTCCAAGACGATTGGTTAAAAACACATACACACAAAAAGATTTTCATTGGAGTGGGTCTTAAATGTCTTTGCTTTCTTTGTCTGAGTTGCCATTTGGCTCAAAAGTGTCTGCTGGATATCTCCCATATTGTTAACTATTTTTGATGCACTGCTAATGTTAGCTTGGGGTTGAGGGGGGTATAAGCTAAAAGGAGAGAGTGTAAGCAAAGGGATGATGGGAAATAAGTGAAAGCTTATTCAACATTTCTAAACACTCTGCTGTCCAGTAATTGAAACAAAACTAAGATGTAATAAAAATAAGAAAGCCATAATAAGATGTCACTCATGCTAGTTAGCATTAGCTCAAATAGAAGTGACAATGGTTTTCGCATGTAATTTTTTCAAAATACATGCGGCCAGAGCTAAACTTTTTTTCTTGGCTGCATGAACCCGGAGGAAGGGTAAAGGTTGGGATTATAGTTACAGTTAATATGTCAAATGTTTCCTGAGCACGGCAGTGTTTGCATCTCACTGCACTCTGCGCTCTAGGTGAGTGATAGCTAACAGGACTTTAACATTGAATATGTTTGACCAGTAATAACATTTAGCCTTGGATTCACTTAACAATGCAGCAATGTTCATCTTGGCTGCACGTAGTATGTTTGGTCAACATGAATTTCTATCAGTTATTCAGCTTGTCGCAAATAAATATGTGTGAAAAATGACTTTCTTACATACAAGACCACTAGGAACACTTTTACAGATCAAAAGATGATTGGAATGGGTTTTTAAGTCTTGCCTTGATGCGCAGTTTAGGTTAAAAGCAACAGTCTTGTCAGTTTTAGATTTTTACATTTTTGCACAACAAATGAGGCCTTTAAAAACAGAAAAGGAAATAAAAAACTTATACACTTTCTTATTTGTAGTAATTAGGTTTAAACTGCCATGTTGAGCTTCTTCATAGCTACGGAAGGTTCGCTTAAGCCTCGGACAGAGCTGGATCTCAGTTATTTGCATGCAAATGTCCTCATGTGGTACAATCTGCCCCACAGAACAGATATAGGATGAGAACAAAAAAAAGACACCCCCCCTTTTTTTTTTTAATTTACCAGGGAGGTCTCCTCTTTTTTCACTGCACCACCACACTATTTTAGCTTGTATTAGAGGGGTGAAGGGTACAAACAAAATACAGTACACTGAGGACGGCTAATCTCACCAGACTGGATTCATTTTCACGGTTCAGATGTTTGCTGCTCTTCCCTAATTCCAACCCGTAATCGCTCTGCGTTTCAGCGCACTGACCTCAGCTTGCCCTCAGCCCACTTGAGAACGACCTCGGCCCTCTTCAGATCTGCTACACTGGCAGCCCAAGTATGAAGGGCAGATGTGGGACATGAGCCAATCTGCTCTCAGAGGTGTTTGCTGGCTCCATCCTCTCTGTCAACACGCTGCTTTCTCTGTCTCTCTGTCACTCACACAATAAGAGGCGGTGTTCTTTTGTCTAAGGAGAGTTTAAATGGAGAATGCAAACCCCAGATTGAGATGGGTGGACGTCAGAGGGGGGGTTGTTTGATCTCCTGATGCCGTTTGAGAAAGGCCTGACTCTGCCTCGATTTGTGCTCTAAACAAGAATTCTTTGGCTTGCTTTTGGCACAGATTTGTGTCCCTAGGATGGTTTTTACTAAAGAGACATGTTTGGGTGAATTTACAAGCCCAACCTGTTTTATGCAGTTCCTCATTAGCAAACATTGCCAAAAAATGATTAGTGCAAAACTTTGAACTTATTTTGTTGATAAATGTAGATAAAGTTTAACAGCACTGGACACAAGGTGAGAAAAATTATCCAAAACTAAAATAAAAAACACATACAGATGGAGAAGTAAAAAGCTACATTTACGTCACTCACCAATGTGCATTCAAGTGGCCACTTCCAAAGAAAAGTCTATATGGAAGTATGTTTCGGGCTTCCATGTCTAAAACTCTCATGTTGAGTTTTTACGACTGTTTTCAGGCTCTGTGTACAAAATGTGCGGCAGTTGAACGCCTGTTGCAAGCTAAACCAGGTCGAATTTTGACCAATCAGAGACTCTGATTTGGTAGTAACATATGGTCGGCATCCCTTTCACTTGACGGAAGTACCAACCGTTTAAAAATTTATAATGAAGAAATTAATAATTGTGGTCTTTGCCCTGCTAGAATAGTATGATAGAAAAGCCTGGAGCAAGATTTGTGAGATTTACACCACTTCGACTTTTTGCACTAAGCTTCTTCAAACTGTAGGTGGCAGACATGAGGAAATTAACAGTTGGGAAAATAAAGAAGAAAAAGAAGCCCCTTCTTACTTGTCCAGTGTTAACACTATGGGCTATACATCTCTAAGAAAATGCATTTAGCTCTTTCTGGAATGTGCGTCACATGCTCGGTGTGTCTGTAGCTCACCGGTTTTGGAGTGTGAGTAAATATCCAAACATTTGCTTGGGGACGTCAGAGGGAAATGTGGACACTTTCAGCAAGGTCATGTGCAGTGCGGCAAAAATTGTTTCTATAGCATGACATCCTGGTCCTGGTGGACTGAAATCTCCAGCCACAGAGGAGTGACTCTAAGATAGAAGTCAATGTGAAATTCTCTAAAGATGGATTTCTGCACTGAATGAAAACCACAAGTAAATCTGGACTGATCTATGTTGGCATTAATCGCCAAAAATGATCTTAATAACTAGATGTACGTCTTACAAAAAAATTCCTGCTTCAGAAGAAGGGATGACCTTTGAACTTCCAAGTTGAGGCATGTTTAAAAAACCCAACAGAAGCAAGTAACTGGAGCCAATGCACCTGGTAACCACTGGTGGGTTGTTGCTCAAAGACATCAATCTTTTTGATTTAAAACGTGACAGATCATAAATCGAAAAAAAGAAATCTGGCTGTAGTCTGTGCTTGAAAAAAATAAGATTCAAGTGTTGGAAATTTCCCCAGAGCACCAATAAGTGACTTGTGAAATCCTCAAATTAAACCAGTATAACAATCTTTCTGAAAAAATCTATTAAATTTCTTGTCAAACAAATTTCAGGAAAATTGATTTAAATCAATTCCTTACATTTTTAAAAAGAATTTTGGAGAAATAGCTAAATAAAAAAAGATAAATATTAATCTAATTGGGTGTTAGCAAAGAAAGAAGGACACATAAATGAAAGGATTCTTTAAGTTAATATGTCAAGAAGTTGTTGCTTTGAGTGACACACCCAACATTTGGATATTCCAATACTAAAAAAAAAACCTGTAGCTTTTCTTTCTTTCGTAAAACCTAGAGGATAAATCTCCCCAATTCACTGCTATGCATATATTTTATTGAAAAAAAAAATTAAAGAATCTTAGAAAAAAAAAGTTTAAACCAATATTTTAAAATACATAAAAAACCAAGCTAGCACAAAATGACTACATTTTACAAAATACGCAAACTTACTGTTATACTTTTTACTATGCAGTTTTTTACTGGTTCTTTTTTTTCACCAGCATTGTGTTTACATTTGCTGATCAAAAACTAAAAAATACATTTGGAAAGATGATGGCATTTATCTTTTTGAATAGAAATCTACATGTGATTCAGATAAAGGACATATCCTGTTTACAAGGTCACATGAAAGATGCTAACTACACTCAATAAATCTGATCCCACATCCTTTCCAAAACATGGTCTACCAATAGTTCGTTAAAGATGCTATAATTAATAGGCGGAAAAGAGGATGAGCGTGAGCTCATGGCTCTAGTCAGCCCTACAACTGTGGCTCTACTTGCAGGGCAGCTTGAGGGCATCACTGATCAGAACAATGCTTCAATTGAGAAAAAGATGTGTGCCACTGTTTGCAAAAGGATGCTGTGACGCAGACCACTGCCTTTAGCCCCAAGGTGTGAAACACATTAACACCTCTTAAGCTCAGTGACACACTGCTGTGTGAGTCAATAACGTAGCAGCATGAGCATTTATTTAATCGAGCTGCTCTACATTGTGCCCCATCATGCTCTATTGCTGCATCAGCTGACTTGTATGTCATGGTAATGTGACAGGCAGGGGTTAATGTGTGATAACATCTGCAGTAATGAGCATTTGGATGATGAGCTGAATCCTGTGACCCATGCGGCTACTTTATGGCCTCCCCCTGGCGATGCTCCAGTGTGAGGTTTACTTCCCTTGCGGCTGAAGGCAATAAGGTCTGGTCATGCGGGTTGGTGTTTTGATGCGAACAAGCTTGAACAAAACAAGGGTTGAGGGGGGTGCCAAAATTGCATGTCAATGCTGTGATTTTTAAAAAGGTTTTTAACCCCACATTTATTTTAAGAGACCATGATACATCACCTTGTCATTCAATGTGTGTTTTGGTATAACAGGACTAGTTTTGAAACACAAACGGGAAGAAAACCTAAGTAGAACGTACAAGAAAATTTGTCTTGGTAATGTATCCTTAGCAAATGGTTTACGGTGTATCCGATTTATTTGGCCTCCTTCAAGGAACCGCAACTCTTTTTAGCCAAAAGTGTAAACATCTACCTCCCTACACCAGGCCTAGATCTATCTTCTGAGGAGAGCTCCAGGCACAGAAACGCTGACACACACCTGCAGCAATTAAATCTCACCTGTCTCTGCCCCCACACACTAACCGCTGGCTGCATTTCAATCCTGCAGTATGTTGGAAATGCTGCAGCTCAATGTGCATTTATCTGTCCACTGAACTATTTCACAAAATGCTTATGATTAACAAATTTATCATTAATAGATGGACTAAATGTTTTTCATTTTTGAGCAATATAACTTTGTAGATGTAAATAATTTCTATTTTTATCTTCTTTTTTAATATATTTTGAGAAATATAGTTTTCCAGAGTAATAAATAGAGGTGCGTATGTGGGTCCATCCCCTATAAAAATGTGCCAGATCTGCCTTAAAACAGTGTGCAGGCAGACGTATGACTGGACAGACAGTAGCCTGTGGGAGAAATATGAACGGTTGCTCTTCATCGCAGTTATGGCTAGTCATAAAACCTTAAGTACTCCTTTATAGTGGAGCACATTTGTACTGTTGATGTAATGGTTGTTTAATGCCTATACCCACCCAATGTTCAGTTTGTAAATGGCTGCTGATTGCCACATTCGGGACAGGTCACGTCCCCAAGGATGCATCTACAGACCGTTTCAACACAAGGGCAGGACCTGTTTTTTTTTCTTCAACTACTATTTTCCTCCTTTCAGCTCCTTTATCCCTTTCTTTGTCTTTCTGTTGGTTTATGATGTAGTGTAGAGATGGTCACTTTGGGTGATAGGTGGCCGGATCACGAGGGGGAGAGGAGTGTGCCGTCCATCAGACTGCCGGCCCCTCGCTGTCTCCTAATGATGATATCACTGGAGCCAGGCATGCACAGCGCACACTCATCTTGCATGGCCTCGCCTCTGGCCGCTTGTCTACCAGGCGGTGCAGGTGACTCATTGTGGCCCTGATGGAGTGTGTAACTGTGGAGTCTGGTGCCTGCCTGAGTCTGGGCGTGTTGCGTCAGTACAGCTGAATACATTGGTGAAATGGAGCATGATTTACTCGGCGACCCCTTGGAGTGCATCTTCCATATGAACTCATCTGTGACTCAATGACTAATGACTAAATCTGCCTCAGATTTAGCTTTGGCCTCATCACCCTATGACCCCGTTGCAGGTATGAGATACCAAAAAAAAGGACCGTTGACTTCAGCTGGCATCTATAGAGCAGTAAAGGCTGCAGTACATACTTTTAGATTTCTGAGGTTGCAATCCAAAGTTGCTTTGAACATAGAAATTAAATCCAGCAGACATGAATGATCTGTTGCCGTCAGATCCCTCTTTAGCTTTGCCTGGTGTTGAAGCCTTCTGTCTGTTTTACAGCCATCTGGTGACTAGACGTTTATGTGACTAAATCTCCTGTGAGCAGTGTGAGTTGAAGCAGCAGAGAGAACATTTGACTTTGTAGTCTCATATTAACACAGTGTGCGTATGTGTGTGTGATTTTTAAATGGTCGGTTAGTCTTGTGAGGGGTCAAAGTTCTGTCTTATCGTCTAGTGTGCGTGAACCTGCCCGCCTGCTGTTGAATGATGTTTATAGTCCTTATCAGGCTCCACAGCACCTAAGTGCACAGATACCCACACACGCTCAAAACACACACACGCCTCTGCCCTCTTGATTGCTTTAGTGGCAGAAACTGCACACAACCTAAACAAACAGGAGTTCAAACACACTCGCACATAAACACACACATTTCATTTGGCCTCCCAGTCTTTTCCCACACTGATAGAGATCAGGAGCATGCCATAAAGCAGTCTTGCAGGGCACAACAGAGGCCCTCCTCTCATCTTTCAGCCCACTTAGATCACACAGGGCTCATACAGCTGATAAGAAAACCATGGTTCCTCCCTTAGCCCTCTATGGAAACTCCTCTGCCTCTTCTCAAGCACTGCTCCCTCGCCTACACTCTTTTGTCATTCTTTCGTAAAGCATTTTCCTAAGCACCTTTTGCATAGCAGTAACTGCCTGCCTGCTATAATCCAAACTGAAACTCAAACTGACCAGACGTCAGGCTGGCAGTTTTCAGTGTTCTAAATAAAAAGCTGTGCATCACCAGCTATAACTCTTCTACTTCCTTGATCTCATTGCCACACAGTCTGCATGACCTCAGCTTAATAGAAAAAATAAGTTTCTGCTCATACTGACATGAACTGACCTCCCCATGGGATGTTGAAGTTGAAATATTTCAGCTATCTCTATGATGTCATGATTTAATGTTGAATTAATGGCTAACAGTGGTATCTAAGGTTGTTTAAACTCAGTTTGGCAAATTATTTACCGGTGCTTGAACGTGTCCAGCTCTTTGCCACTTATAAATCACGTGCCCTCACTTGACCTCTGCAGCACTAAAAAGCCAAACTTGCTCTTGCAAGAAAGCTAAATGGGTTTTATTGGAACCTGCAGTGCAAGTTTCAGCCTGCTCATGCCAGAATCCCTTTCATTTGGCCTCCAAAATAGCTCTTGTTTGAGTTTATATATTTTCTAGTTACAAATACAGATGCTGAATTTAAATTTTAGTCGAAGAGTAAATCTGATTCCATGATCATTTTGTTTCAAAGTGCCAAAGTGTAGTGAAACCTCTGTGTTTTTTGCACATTTTCAAAAACCCCAAGTATCCACTGCCTCATATTCAGTATTATGCAGGTAAACAGAACCACATTAATAAGGTGGTATATGTAGAACTCATATGCTTTACAACTTACTTTTTCTTGTAACAAAGTAGGGCGAGGCATTACTATTGAACTTGTTAGAGTATTTTAGTATTTAGCTCATTAGATTTTTAGCACCTTGTGTATTGCAACAGATCAACTGTCCAAAATGTAATTGTCCAAAGGAGCAGGATCATGTCCTTAACAAATAAAAGGGAAAGCAAATTTGTTTATTTATTTGTTACTTTTAAAAGGGACAAGTTGATGACTTATAGTTACTTTTAATGCAACAAATGGAAAAGGGCACATCTTCAAATTGTCTGGTGCTTTCACTTTTCCAAATGTATTAGTTGTCATTTTTACACCATGTCACCTCTTTTCTAATCATGTGAAATTATATTTCATTTATTTATTTTTTAAATTGTTTTATTCTTGCAGATTTTTCTAAGAAAGAAACTGAAAAGTAAAACAAATATCTTAAAACAATTCTGAGAAATTAATATTGGTTAAACGATAAAACCCAGCAATCTGTAATGTACTGAAGTTTGAAAGTCACTCAACAATGTATTTGTGCCTCATTAGTTTTATTATACAGTAATCTCACAAACTCATTTATACCAAAACCTTAAAAATGCCTCTTTTTCAATTTTTTTTCTCATGTTAGGTTACATTTCTACCAAGGCCCAAAATAGGTCTGTAACAATACAATGGTATTTAAAATGACAAATGTATCAGATACATGATTATATATTGATACTTGGTATAAAAGTAGCTTAAGTGTTTGTTGTTAATTATTTCTAAATACTTTGACACTTTTTTTTTCACTAAAACAGAGTTAAGTACATTGGCAGCAAAAATAAGTGTGGGGGTTAAGGCAATCACCTCCATTTCTGCTACTCACCCTTCTGTTTGCATTTGGTCCGTGGGACTAATCAACTTCATTGATCCTCACAAATTTTGTCCATCTATGGCACGCCATTTGCTCTATTCCAGGATACATTTTTCTCCGAAGTACGTCTGGTTTTGTTTAGGGGATCACTTTGGTTCTGTTCTTGTGGCAGAAGGTTTAGTCTGCTTGCTGGTGTTGTCATATCAGCGGGGGGAAAAAAATTGAAATGCTTAACAAGCTATCCTGTGATAAAATTGGGTTTTTGACAAAAAGTCTGATCAAATTAGACTAATCGTAAATGGATCACAAATCTCGTCATATGCAGTTGTTGTAATCAAGCTGTAATATGTCTCCGGCCGCAACACTACCAACTACATTACAGGTCTACATGGTCACGCGTTGTATCCAGGCATAAATGGTAGAGGAGTATTGAGTGCAGCCAGGGGTGACGAGCAATTGACCCTGTATCAGGTTTTAAATGCTGGTGCAGAGGATGTACTGTGCGTAGTTCCTTACTCAATGCTTGGTGTTATTTGCCATTTGTGTAAAATTGGACTGTACATCAAGAGAAGGGTTGTTGTTGTGAAAGGATGTCATTTTAATCAAAGTCAGTTCCTTGACCCACAATCAGTAATTACATTTTCTTTGCCAAAGTAAGTGAACACATAATTTTGTAGCTTTCAACTGAGGGAACACAAGTCCATTAACCTTTTACCTTCTTATTTATTAATTGACAAAACATTGGCAAACCCTCCCAGAAACACAAGATCAACAAGTCCTATGCCCCTAGAATGAAAGTGTGTAAATAATGTTGGAAATCAAGGAATTCCTCCACTTTAAATAATTTTTTACTTACCCACTCGAATTGATACAATGGATAAAGGCATTAGCCTTTAATCACCAAGGACCCTTATTTACCTTTTGGAGAGTACAAATCAAGCAAGATGGGAATCTGAACACTGAAGCATGCAGAAAACCCATTTGCAGTAATCAGTACGTCATGATTAACTTCCATCACCCAATTGAATATTAGCTAGCAGTTTAATTACATTACCTGTAGCCTCAGGAACTGCAGGCTCCTGTTGAACTATGATGAGAAGCAAAAAAAGTTGAACTTGCAGAACTGCCAAGGGAAGAAAGGGAACAACAGAGAAACAGTCCTTTCTCATGTGTCAGGCGTGTCCAAGAAACACTCAGCCATCTTTGTCACACACCAAAAATTTGGTTCATTTCAAACAAAGCAATCCTTCTGCCCTTGTGTTCCAAATGGGAAGGACTTGTTGGCTCCAAGAAGCCAAAATCCCAAGGACTTCTATAGAGAAATAAAAAGCTATTACTCAGTCATCCTATTTGTCAGAATAATCATTCTTGCTCTTCTACTTTATTTATATCTTCCTGCTAAACCTGTTTTTTTCAAAACATTTTTTCTTTATCCAAGTTATTGAAGTTATAAATTGACCAATCCGATGCCTCAGTGAAAGTATATGGTGTCCGTTGGCCCCACCTCGAACGTTTGATTGACAGATCAACCCAAACCGCTTTCAGCAGAAGGGGTGTGAACTTCAAATAAGCTCACTCCTGATTGGCGATATTAGTTCCTCTAAAAACGTGACACAAACCGATCAATGTCGATTACAAAATAGCATCAGACTATCAGGAAGTGATGGAGAAGGCTCTGACCGGATTTAATGAGGGCCGGAGGTAAGGCATTTCCAATGGATGACATCAACACCATGATATGTCCAATAAAATAATATGACAATGATCAATACTGACCCTGACCAATCATGGTTGTCAGGCTCCAACATAGCGACTTCCGTATCATGAAAAAATACTGACTGGGATACGGTAGGGACAGAAAGTCCTAGATCCCACCTTCCTTGTGTGATGCATGTGTGTTTGTTAGAGGTGTGTGTGCTAAAGGATGCAGCTAAAATTACTGAGATTACAAGACATCTCCTGATTGCTCATTGTAATGTCCAATCACCCTCTCACCAATGGACCTACATGTCTATGGTGCGGTTAAAATTGGCATCTATGGCACTGAGAGGACATCTTGCGGGCAGTGATGTCCAAGCACCCCCCCACCAAGGGTCCTAATGTCTATGGTCCAATTAAAACTGAGAGGAGGGGCGAATCCATGTAGCAGGCACAGAAGGGGGGGCTACTGCCAAGTAGACCACCTCCCACAGTGCAATGCAAGACAACCACCCTCCCCATCACCCTAATCCATGTTCGTATGAGAATCGGGGATATGTTGGGGGCAGCTGGTAGACTGACCCCTGATGGTGAACACACCACCACAACCCCATCCAGCATTGGGGGTCCAAGTTCCCCCAGCCCAGGGTCCTCACCATACTGAGAGCTGACCCCCGGGTCCCACACACCCCACCCCACAAAGGAAAATAGGAGTCAGAAAGGAGCCAATCCCAGGGGCAAATCACAGTTCTAATATACAACCAATGGTCAGAGATACCCACTATGCAGGAGACCAGGCTTGATGGCAGAAAATTAAACATTTGATGAATAAACTTGACAACAGGGGCAACAAAAGAGTGACAAAGCAGTTTGACCTGCTATTGAAGAACTGAAAGCCAAACACTGAGTGCAACTGACATAAATGCAGATAGCTGTGGAAGATCATCAACCTTATCCTGGTGTGATAGTGTTCAAAACATGATCAAAACCAAGAAAAATTAAACACAAAACTAAATCCTGGAGCACAATCCTCACTGATTATAACGAGCTTAACAAAAACCAAAACAACCATCACAAAAAATCTAAACGCACAGGCGATCAGTCCAGAACTCAGCAATATACCCCCACCTGAAGGACACTGACAGTCCTTTGAAGATAATAGTAACTTTATGAACAGATGGTTCAAAGACTGAAGGACACTCTTTATCTATACAGAGAAACCTTCTCTCAGCAGAGGTGGGGGCATTTGGTGTCTCCCCTGTTTTTGTCCAGTTGACTCTCATTCACACCTAAATAGCTATTGAGTTCCTCCACCTCTGAGCCACACCAAGACTCCCACCAGGTAATGGGACATCGGTCGGCCATTCAGGTAATCACTGGATCGTTGATTTGCATCCGCTTACATACTGGTTAGTATTTAACAGTTTTGTCACACCTCTGAAGCAGTCTGGACATTAATGGCAAGAATTCCCCAATCAACAGTTAAACCCAAAGAAGATGTTTGGTTGAGCATTGAAGCGTCTTCTTGATCAACTTCAAAAGTTTGGTTGCTCTGAAGAACAAAATCAACTGTTAAGAGGACACGGAGAACAGGGATTTTTAACTCAGTTATTCAATGAATTGGCAAAAATATTATTGGATTTGACAAAACTTCCTCACAGCAACTGAATGCTGGAAAGTGGGAAATAATTGAGTCAAGTTAGCTGCTTATTGTTCAACAAGCTTTTTATTCTGAACACGGGCTCTACAGATAAAGACAAAAGTAGTCGATCAAAACACAAACGCAAACCAAAATATCAAAATGTTGGAATATTTACAAATAGGGTTGAGTCAAGAAACTACTACTTATTACTATGATAAAGTACTTTATATGTTCTTCTATTTTACATTGAATTTTAAAAAATGTAATATTTTGTTCTGCGTTGACTAAACAAAGATCTTTAAATTGAAGATGCTCTGCTCTGTCCTGAGTTTTTGGCATCAATTGAGTGAGATTGATATTCCTGTGAGTGAATATATTTGAGAGTTAATAATATCTTTCATCAAAAGTGCACCTAAAGAAGCAGTTTAACTCCTAGAAAATACTATCAGTAGACAGTTTAGAAAGACCGCTGTGAACTCATCTGCTGCACAGACTGATGCTGTAATTAGAAGTTGTATCTCATATGTTTTTATAAAACCACAAAACGTTTTACTCAGGGATTGTTTTTTTTTTAAACAACGGATGAAATCCAGTGTGTGTTGGTTGTCATCACTGTAATTTATCACCTATTGATTTGTTAATGGCTAGTTAACAACATATTTCATGTAAACAATTAAAGGGCTTCTTGAGCTGAACTGTTTTAGCAAGTGAAAGATTAGCATTATTTAACAACAAATTAGGTGAAAAATATAAATTTAAACAAAGCTAGAGATTATACATAAATCTAACTACTGCCGTGACTTTACTTAAGCATGAAGCCTTCCAGTGAAACTTGATTTTCTTAGCAATACCCAAAAGCCAACCAATTAGCTAGCAGGTTGTTTAGTAATCAATTACATTAGGTTGGAGTTTGCTTCTGAAGCTGATATGCTCCAGTGCTAATCTGTGATTCTGAATAAAATTTGTTTTTCTCAGTTTTTGATGGTTAACTCTGAGACATCACACAACAGATGAACTTTTTAATTCAAATTTAATTGGCGTGTTGTAACATCTATAAAATGTTTTTTTTTTCAAGAGTACATTTTATACATAAAACTTTTATGTACCTTATGGGTCTGGTTGATGATGCATACTTTCTCTATTTTACATTACATTACTTTTTTTTTTCACAAAATCATGTTTTAGTTTATCTTAAATCAACCTCTTGTTCAGATACTATCATGTTTCTTACTGGGTAGGGGTATGTCAAACCTTTGATTTGAAAGAGTGTGAACTTTCTTTTGCACATGACCATATGTGTGTGCTCGTGTTTGCTTGTGATGATGGGGATTCCCAGCACTGGTCACAGAGCCAGATATGAGAGTGTGGGAATGAGACCGAGGGCTGGCAGGCTAACAAGGTCTAACACAGAAGGGGGAGGCCCAAACCAATATAGCACAGAGACTGCTTATTCAACCAGCAAAAAGAGCCAAGACACTGTGTGTGTGTGTGTGTACGCGTGCATGCATGGGCATTTGTGTGTGAAGCCCTTGACCACTTGCCTTCTCAACTGATTCACATAAATTGCACCCATCTTGTAGTGGAAAAACACAAACACTTTCTTCTTTGGGCTTTTTTTCTACTTCTTTCCCAGGGATGTCTGTATTTTACAGCTGTGGAGGTATTTGGCACAGTTTGTGCGTTGATGTGGAGAAGGAAGATTTAGCCGAGTTGTGGATTCACATTTGGCGCCTGTCTATGACCCAGGATGGCTGTATGTGTTTGTGTTGCTTAGACACGGTATTACAAGAACATGAGGAAACTGTTTCTGTTGATAAATCAGTTCAAATTCTTCAATGAATGTATTGGCATTTAACAACAGTGACATACGATAAATGCAGTATAGCTGTTGCTGCTGTTTGGGTGCTTGATGATGATATAAGAGAAAAATATAACAAAAGAGATGGATGGAAATTGATGCGTGGAACGTATGCTACACTTGGTTCTGTTGGACAAGGAATGTAAAAAATCATTAGACCTTCATTTAGTTAGATTTTGTTTCACATCTGACAACTAAACAGCCTGTAAATGTCACACAGTTACAGTGGTTGTTTGTTTGCAGTATTGCCCAAACCGAGAACTGAGCAGGGAAGGGAGATATTATCATAGAAGAAAACCTAACAAATTCTGTAGCTTTAGACCATATTACTTTACTTCATTATATTCACCAATGATGCATTTTCTAAAGTACAGAAAGCTTGTACTGCTTGGGTTTGCACCAAAATGCATTTGAGCATTCACAATTACCAATCAAAGTTGATTATTTAAAGGACAAAATTTAAGAATGTAAAACCAGATGTAAGCGTGCCATTGGTTTACCTCTGCCCTTTGATCTGCTGAATTGTTTTTCTGACTTTTCTTTATCTGCCCCCAAGTTGAGGGAAATTCTACATTTTTACAAGAGAGCTGTCCAAGACAACAAACTGGTGCAAACCAAAAAGGAAAGAGGGATTGCTTCGCAAGTATCCACCAGAATAAATATTGCATTCATTTGAAGACCAATATGAGTCAAACCATTGACTGTAAGAGAACTGGACTGAGTGATCCCTCCCCCGTTGTTTTCCAAATAGAAAGTGGCTGACCAAGGTCCAAAAAGCCAAAATCCAATTGACTTGTATAAGGAAATAAACCGCTATTACTCAGTCATTGTATTTAGTTTGAATAACCAGTCTTGCTTAGGTAACTTATTGTCACATGTTCTTGCTAATGCTATTTTTCCGTCATGATCCCTTTTCTGATGTGCAAATTATTCAAGTTATAAACTAGCCAATCAGATGTCTCAATAAAAGTATGTAGTGCCCGCTGCGCCCCCAAATCCAACAACTGAAACGTTTTCCTCGTTCTCTTTGCGCCCAGTTTCAAGTGGTAAGGGTACGGACTTCTAACAACATGCCTCCTGACTGACGAGAGTGACTGTCATAGTTGACTCAGACCGATATACACCAATCACTGGTTCTCCTCTAGTATTGAGGGAAAGTGGCAACTGAAAGGACTTCATTTTGTTGTAGCCGAAGTATCAATTTTCACACTCGCTCGGTCCAGATCTCATACACATACAGTTTTTTTTTTTTTTTTTTTAGGAGGCGGGTCTAAGTGCAAAAGGTGTAGGCATATTTTTCAGTCCAAGTTGTAAGGAAGTATTAACATGCACATTTATACACAACACAAAACAAGGAGATCTAAATTATTGTTTTAATCATTTCAGTGTGTACTTTGTACTAGATGATACTAGATGGTTTTTAAATATGTATATTTTTAAATAGTCTTTATAGCTAAATAAAGGGGAATCGTTTTTTACCAAGTGACTTGGTTATCTGCTGATATCAGGAAACATAAAGTGTCTGGTCTCAGGGCCGATCTAACAAAAGTACAAAAAGAAGGTTTGAGGTTTCAAATAAAAATTGTTCAATCACCAAAATGATCCCATGTACACAAATAAGATCAATAAAACATAAAAGTGACCACACAGGTTGAAAGTCTGAGGCTTTAGGTGTTGAGGCTTGGTTTTCATGTGCATGTTAGTGTCTTGAATCCCAACTTGCCTGCGAGAGCGGCCGGACGCGGCTACTTGATCTTGAGCTGATTTATAGTTTGTAGCTGGATTTGTTATTTCAAGCAACTATTTGGTTGTTTTTGGCAAGCAGCAGAGAAACCCTGAGAGCAGCTCCTTATCCTCAAAGGGATGAACGCAGTGTACACACTGAGAGAGATGTCAGTGTTTGTGTTCAAGAGGAAGAAGCCGATGAAGGGCAAGGGACACGCGATGAAGTGATAAACACCCACAGAAAGAAGAGTGAAGGAGCAGCCTCCCTCAATCTTTTGACATCTTGGCAGTTCCCCATGAGGAGTTGAGGCGGTTGCCTGTGTGAATGTCTGCTTGCTGTTGGCATGGACTCTGTTTGCAGGAAGCTGCAATTCCATGCCGCTGGCAGCCGCTCTTTACTCACTTCCTGTGTGCTGCGGGGCACGCACGCACATAAACACGCTCAAACACACATGCAAACACTTGCACAGGGTTGGAGTGGGGCAGGGCGCTCGCCTGGAGAGTGCTCAACAAACTGGGAGAGCAACGGAGGGAGGCATGGAGGGGAACGGAGGGAGGGAGGCGGGAGTTCAGCAAAGAGCAGCACTTTCCCACAGTCTGGGGATTTGACACATGGCTCTCACACATTCCTCAGCCCTGCGGCCGGCCGAGCACCAGCACTGACGGGAAGGAGGGAGAGACACAGGCGGGCTCCCACCTTGGTGCTCGCATGCAGAATGGTGCTGTGGAGGATTGTGTTCACTTCTGTGCGTGTGTTTCAACATGTGTTGGCCTCATGCACCAGTGTTTAGATCCGTCTGAGACGGCGACCAAACACCAGCCGTCTGTTTTAGTGACCTGCACCTGTTTCGGCGTTCAGCCTGTTACTGCAGCCAAAGAACAAAGAAGTTAATTTAACGACTTTTTTGAACTACCTTAGAACTTGTCTGTGTGGTGAGACTGCCATGCAAACATGTAATTTTGGTGTTTGTGATTTACAAGAACTTCTTTGATGATTTCTGTTAGAGAGATGCAACGTTCTGGACATCCTAACTAGTCTAAGCACCAAGACATCTACCAAAAAAGAAACATGCATTAGGACACACTCCAATTTGCCACTTTCTTAACGATTGAGGACATTTATAAAGAAAATAAAGCTCAAAATTTAATTTTAGAGTATTTCTTTATTCAAATTGATGTGTATTAGAATCAAACAATCAAATTATGTTGTTTAAAAAAAAAAAACATTTGAAAAATTTGCTCCGAGCTCTCAGCAAGGGGAAGGGAAGTGGGGTGTGCTTGCTGTGCGTAAATTGTCGCAAATTCACCACTCAGAGGTGAATTTGTATTGAACTCCTATAAACTCTGCAGAAACTATGTCTTAGAAAATGATACAGATTTGTTGATTTTGGCTCAAACAAGATGATTATAAATACAGGACCTGTAAAAAAGTTTTTAAAATAGATCAAAAAATGATCAGAGTGGGATTTTATTATCGATCTCTGAGCATTTTAATGTTAGGTCACTTCTTTCCTTCCTGTTTTAATCCGTCTTTCCGTTCCACATGTGTGTGAATGAACGTGAATGAATCTGCTCCATCTGGCTGCACACTTGAGTTCCATTAACCACTTAAAGGGAGAAAACTTGTTTTCTGTCAAGAGAAAAGGGTATTCTTATCTTCTTCTTACATACATAAGAATTTTTCTTTGGCACACATATGTACATGAAAGACATTTTTTTTAATTCTTCATCTGTTGGAAAGTTTTAGACAAGCCTGCATTATATTATTCTACCAAGAGAATTAAAAAAAAGGAATAAAAAAATAATTAGCAACAGAAGAATGTCATGTTTCCAACTTCACAAAAAATTGAAACAAACAAAGCAAACTTTTTCTAGAAGAAAATTATAGCTCCAGAAACCAGATCAAAGACAAATTAAAAGTGGATCTAAAACTTTTCAGCAAAAATGGACGCTGGAAAAAAAGTAGACTTTTCCATTAACAACTACATACGTCATTGTCACAAAATTCCCGATCAGGGAAACTAAAGTAGAAATATTCAATATAAATACGCGTGTACTACAGTCTGTAAAACTCACAAATAATAACTCCCAATAAATTTCCTCAAACAAGACACATCCATTATAATTCAGCCAGTAGAGTAGGACAGAGCCACTGTTATCATGGACAATAAAAAAGAAAGAAAAACACTTAAGCTACATTCACGAAAATTTAAAAAATTCCCTACAGAAGAAAGAGATCGTGTTAAAACCAATACTAGAATGCAATAACATAACACAAACACATTTGAAGTCTTAATACACACAGCCGGAATATAAGGCACACCCAAAATCCATAAAAACCATCCTCCCCTGTGACCTATTGTGGACATTATTGGATCAGTCAAACGCAATTCATGAAAGGCTGTGGTGGAAATAATAAACAGAACTCTTCTGCAAAAACAAGATCCCAAATCTGTTACTGATGAAAAGAGGAAATCCTCTTCTCACATGAGGTCACCTGACTTACACCCTAGTAGTCATCGCACTGAAAATTGTTCAGGAAAAACTCAGAAAGTACAAGACCATCAAACAATGCACGAGCCTTACAGTAGATGGCAAATAGCTTCTTTTAGGGTTCATTGGAAAATCCACCTATTTTTGCCTCTTCTTTATAGTATGACATAGAACAAGCTGCAACCAAAACAATTTGCCCTAAAATTAAGATATAAGGATGACGTGTAGAAAAAAAACTTTGACAAGTGCAAAATTTCTCTGATCATCTCAACAGTCTGGACTACGAGGAAGAAACTGAAAGCACAGTAACATTCCTGGACATGAAGATCCAACAAAGAGGATGGCAGCATGAAAATACCCACACAGACGACCTGCTATGGTCATCAAAACACCCCATTGTACACAAACTGTTAGGTGTCAGGACACCTTAAGAATGGACCGGCATCTTAACAGACGAGGGGAACAGACAGAAGGCGGAAAGACCCGTCCAACTCACACTGGAAAGCTGCCAGTATCCAAGATGGTTTATTAACAAAGGAAAACAGGTGGAAATTAAGGAAATTAAAAAAAAAAAAAAAACACAAGATGGAGGAGAAAAGTTACCAAGAAACTATATGTTTTCCATTCATGCTAGAAATACTAGAACCACATATTTTTAAAGGTTACTCAGTTACATTTGCTTGAGGTTACTTGGTATCTCTGAGACCACGTTCACATTTTTATGTTTGTTTACAGGCTCTATGTACAAAATATGTAACCATTGAACATGTGCATTGCAAGTTAAGTTGAACTTTGACCAGTCAAGGACTTTGATTTGGAGGTGATGTGTGGATGTGTTTTTAATTCACACAAGTGCCAACTGTTTGAGAATTGACCACGAAGGACGAATGAATAATTGTGATTAGTGCCTGGCTGGAATTTTATGACACCGAGTCTTTCATATGGTGAAACAGAGCTGTGATAGAAAAAGCTTGGAGCAAGATTCATGAGGTCTGCTCTTCAACATTTCAAACCAAGCCTCTCCAATTTTAGGTACGTGCATGTGCTAGTATTGAGGAGCAATAGTCCTGTGTGCTAAAAGTGCAACATATTTAAAGAAAACTGAGATTGGTGTAAAATTACCTTGAGACAACAATCTTGTTTCTACAGCAGCACTTCTATGTGGTGAGGTTTTGCTTAACCTTACGGGTTTCAGAATTTCAGATATTCTGAGCCAAAGACAGTTATTTAAAAGAATTTTCATCATCTGCACACAAGTTTGACTGTAAAACAGAACTTAAAACAGACCTCCTGAGTAAAACTGCAGTCCAGTGGTTAAAACACACCAAACTACATCTTTATCCTTTCGTTTGGATGACAAAAAGTGAAAAAATAACTCTGTACCTCACGATGTCTGTAAGCCAAACATAAATTTAGTTGACGCTGCACTCGTGCTCATGCAGAACTTCTCCTGGATTTTCTGCTTGTCTCCTGAATTCAAATGTTATTTTCGGCTGCTCTCATTGGATTGTCTGATTTTACTTTGGCCCAACCTTGAGGAGAAAAGATCCACCATGCTTATCTCAAGAGAAGTTTTGTAGAACAAGGAAATTCTTCAATTTTTTTTTGTTTGTTTGTCTTATGTGTCAATCTTGCACTACATATTTAAATATATTGGTTCCTGACTGCTGCAATGACACTTTTTTGACACAGTTGTTCCAAAGGAATATTTGTTTATCTTCTTCCTATTCTTGTCTGCTGGACTGAGTAACGTGCCTGATTGTCTCTCTATGTGTGTTCCTGTAGTTTTTTTTTTTTTTTTTTTTTACATTTTCCTCTTTTCCTGTCCTCATGTGGTCACTTCATATGGTCACCCTCTAATCTTCCATTTAGATGTTTGTTTTTTTCTTCACCACTGTTGCTTATATGTTGCTTCTTTATTAACGTCATTAGCATACAATGCCCTTATTGGATTATCTTATCTGTACTCAGTTGGATTGCAGTATAATTCATAGAGGTTAGGGATTGGAGACATCGGCAAATACCCCGAATCCACGAAAACAGAGAATCCTCCCAGTCTATCCCCATTTCCCCGTGTTCAAAGAATGTCTGTTACTGATTCATACTCATCAAAAACACTTCTAGTCATGCTTTGTAAAACATTTATAGAAGAAAATTGGAGTATTGCTCAACATAAAGTTGTACAGCGTACAGCGACTTAGTTTATGTCACAGATGAGGAGTGTCACTCTGTCTCTCTGTGCCTTAAACCAGGAGCGCGACATCGTCTTCCAAAGAGGCCACTTTGAATAAAACTTTTGCTTCCAGAAGATGCAAAAGTTTCATACAAGAGTCTTGAGTTTTCTGAGTTTTTGTGACAAACCAGAAGTCACATGACTAAAAAAAAATCTGCGAATACGTGAAACTGCAAATAAAGAAACGGGAATAAGTGGGAGAACACTGTATAGCAAAAATTAAAACAAAGCTATTTTGTTCTTTCTAAAGTGCTTAACCGTGGTTGTGAATTGGCACTTTATAAATTGAACTAAATTTTGTCTGAAAGGTATTAGTTGTCCTACAATGAAAAATCGCATAAATAAAACCAGATGACACAATACTGCTTGTCACATTTGGTACATACCATCATGTGGAAACAGAACTAACCATAAATCAAGCTTTGACATGACATTACTGACATGGAAATGTACCAATACATAGTTTGAGACTAACCTTTATACATTCTATAAGTTTTGGACAAAATGGACAGAGTTTGAGATTTTGGGTGATTTAACAGTTGGCACTCTTACCCACTTTAACAGAAAACCAAAACACTAGGACATTTCCCTTCAGGTGAATTCAGGAATACATAATGTTTTTTTCTGTTCTTTATTTCCTGTTTCTGTCATTTAAAAAGTGACAGTTATTGTAGTTCATTAGTCAGTTACAATACTGTAACTTTCTGGTTTGACAAGAAAACTTGAACACAAGAAACAAAAAGTTACTTATTTGTTGTTGTTGCAGTACATGACGCTATCTTTTTTCCTTCCATGAATGACTTGAAATGTAACTTGACTCTCGCCGCAGCTGTTTTTCTCATTTATTAGAGATTCATCACAGAGGAAAACATCTGGCTCCACAGACATTTGATGTTGGGAGACTGACATCAAGTTTTGCCTATAGGGAATGAATAGGATGGACCGCCCGTGCTTTTCCGCATTACATCCTTGTGTTACCTTGACACTGCAATTTCCTGCTAATTGAGAGCTGACAGTCTTTTGCCTATCAGCACATCCTCTGCATGCCTTTGTTTATGCGTGTGTGAGTGTGTCAGAGGTTGGGGAGGTCGGCTGGACTAATGAGCCAGGGCAGTCAAGATAGGAAAGGATGGGTGGGAATGAATATTTGAGTTTTGTCTACGTGTGTATGCGTGTGTGTGTGTGTAAAAAAGAGGAAGTTTTTCTGAGACTGTGGTGATGTCATGAATACAGAAAAAGACAAGTAAAAATAGCACACTTATTGCAGATTTGCTCCCCCAAGGAATTTTTTGGAGATGTTTGCCTCACTGTTCATCATTGTATCTCACAAAAAACAAATGCATCTAAATAGCACTAACATGTCTCAGGCTTAGAAAATGAGGTTTGATGATTTGGGCTGTTTTCCAGTCAGAACTCCTGATTGCATTGAGTCATTCATGAAACTGTGTTTGCAAAAAAAGGAGGCCACGTGATGCGACGGCTGAATCTGTTAAAATGGAGTCTCATGACGGGACAAAAATCCCATAACTAAACTCAAATGAATTGCTTAAGCAGAACCATAGAAAAGCTGTGCACAAACGGATACTTTTAATATGCTAAAGCAGAAAAAGAAAATCAGAGAATTTTGTTTTTCACTTTCAGTGTTTTAATAATTTATCACATGTTTTGCTGTTCTGCCACAAAAAGAAATACAGCAGCTGTGGTTACTCGGGACTTGACATAGTCTCCGCCCATCAGCCTCATTGTTCTCACCTGGTCTGAGCTCCACGATCAAGCCTACAGCTAAATACCCACCAGACATCTGTAGCACATTCTTGAGCTTGGTGTGAAATCTCATGGGCAAGAAACAGAAAAGGTACAGTCCATTGCTAGCATCCTTGCAATGATGGAAATGGATTACCGTCACAGGCAGTCGTGATGCAGCAGTAGGGTGGTAGACTCCTAAACGGAAGATTGAGGGTTTGATTCCCGCGTTGACCATGTGTCGAAGTGTCCTTGGGCAAGACAATGAACCCTAAATTGCCTCTGGCGCCGCAGTGTTAGCTAGCAGAGCCGCAATCAATGTGTGAAAGTGTGTGTGTGAATGGGTATGTGACTGTAAAGCACTTTGGGCCTTCAAGGAAGGTAGAAAAGTGCTATAAAAGTAAATGCCATTTACTATTTACCATTGGCTCGGTTTAAAATTATTTCCAAAACAAACACGGACATCGTCTGGCTTGTTGATGTGTCCAGACAAGTCCATATATCACTACCAAATCAGTCCCTGATAAGTCAAAGTGCGACCTGGTTTTACAGGCCATGTGCATTCAGTGTCCAAACGTTAAAAACACAACCTGCGAAAGTTTTGAACGCAGATGCCCAAAACACAGATTTACCTTAGAAGTGGCCGTTTGAATGCGCATTGCTGAGGGCTGTGTGTAAGGTAGATTCAGATTCTGTTGTCTGCCTGTTTCTGTTGTTTTTCTGACTTTTGACCTAGAATTCACCTGTGGATTTAAAAATGTTCTGACCTCTGCTTTTGGATCTGGATTACTCCTTTGAATGGATTGTTGGATTTCCCTCTCACCACCACCCAGCCCACACTTGGTCCTCACCCTGCACTATTCACTATGCACCCATCGAAGATTCATCTAATCCTCCAGAGCACTTCGGAGACTAAATTCCCTGGTTCTCATCATTCTGAGCTTCCTGAATAAAACTGTTAAACTGAGTCTCTTCCTTCTCTGTGTTGTCCAATTTAAATCCATATACCACTTTTTCTTTCTCATAATTTATTTTATATTTGTACAGATTTACAGTTATTACCTTAACTTTATTTTAAAACCACCTTTTTACAACTAAGTGCAATAAATACATTCGTTCAAATTCAAAAAAATTGTTTTAAACTGATTAAAAACACATAAGCAATGAAAAAATACATATTCATAAACTTAAAAGTGGAGCAAAATTTCATGTCATAGACTCTTGGGCAGTGAAGAGACTTGACTGTTCAGCACATGGCAATTCCCATGACAAAACTTAACAAAAATGCGATGCTCCCCTCTTATTTCTCTCATAAAAAAGATTTTCCAGTAGTCTGTGTTGGTGTCTGCGTCGGAGTGGTTGCATTGGTCATTTCCATGGTGTCAGAAGGGACATCACAGTGGCTTCATTGTAGCCAAGTGGCAACTGCTTTCTAGTGATGTCTGATGTTTTCAGAGGCAGCCCAAGTGCTCTTTTGTTTCCAGATGACTTGCCGGCAAAGAAAAATGTCTGACTTGCTTAACCATCACCGTAAAGAGATAGCCGTGACACACACAGACACACACACACGTAAGTCTTAAGTTTGGGGGATTTGGTTGAGGAGCGCTTTGATGTTTTCTCAAGTTGTTTTGCTCGACCAGGCAGACACCATAGAAACACAAAACCGTTCTACCCCCTGTGTGTGAACGCCAGAGATTAGCAGCTTCTGGAGCTCCTCTAATGAAGCCTGTTTGATGTGAGGACCCAATTACCGTATTGGAGCTTTGAGAGAAGGTTTGAGTCGGTGCTGGAGGGGGTTCATCCTCTGTGACAGAGATGACCTCGCCATCTACCCCTTAACTTATTTATACCAATTCGGTGAGATTTTCTCTTGCCCAATGCTAACTTTTTGTTGGGTCCTCAGAGAAAGCATCACCTTTTTTAGGTAAGACAACATAAAGTCAGTTTTGGTAAAATAAGTTTAACTGAAAATTCAGTCTTGAGAGCAAAACTGCTCATTCACTTCTCTGATTTTGCTGAAAATGTTCCACAAGGTTGCAGAGAAATGCATAAAAAAGAAAAATTGGATCAATAACAAACCCACAACTCTACATGGAGCCAGGTGCCAGGGATGTGAATGAGTGGTGCTAATATTAGCTCCCGCCATTATCCCGTAAAGACTTCGAGCGATGTGTGGGTATATGGCGGTGGAGGGTACTTGGTAAAAACGTAAAAAGCAATCCAGATGCTATTCAAAAAAGTCGGCAGCAATCACAAAGAATACAGTCTGTACGACGCAGCTCTACCACAAACATCCAATTGTTTAAGCAGCCCAGTAAGGGGCATTTAGGAGATTGCAGCTTCAGCAAAGGTCGGCAAATGATTTTCAGTCCATTTTCCAATTAAACAAATAATCCTCTATAAACACACACAGCTTTATAGATCATTTCTTAATAATTTTGCTTTTGTTTCTTCCTTACTTGTACTTTTGAAATAAACAAAAAACAACAAAATGGCAATGATTCATTTGAAAAAATGTGGCTTCTGTCCAGGGAATCATTTTTATTAACATCTGTGATATATTCACGTTTTTGTGTACAGTTTGGTTAAAAGAAGTCCTTTTATAGAAATGGAGTGCACTCTTTTGAAGCAACTATTCCTTTTGAAACTGTCACTTTATGTGTATATAGATTTAATTCTGATCATAATGATTCATTCATTAATAAAAGATAGTAAAACAAAGACGAGATCCAACCTGAGTCAAAAAAATGACTTTTCTTCCCTCTTTACAAAATGGAATAGGATGTTTTTGATGGTGTTGATCTACCTGAACAAACCATAGCAAACAGAAATTCAGTACAGACAGAAGCACAGTTTAAGACTGAAACAGAACCGAAAGCTCTCCAATCATTCAGGCGCAAATCTGAATGAAAGTAAATATTTAAGATGTGGGAAGGGAAGGAGTTGAAGCTGCTCAGTGTCGTCAAGCCGTGAAGCTGGAGTGTTTTTCACAGTTTAAATAAGAGTATGACGAAGAAAACTGCATATGTTTAAAAAAGATACTTTGCCGCAATAGAATTTTTTTTCTTTTTATCTCCATTTTGTGTGATGAAAAAACAGTTTCATTTTCCACCTTTTAGCCCTTTAACATCAGAGATGTCACCTGTGACGCCTTAAAAAAGCACATGCTCTTTTGCATGCCATAACTCTTCGACAGTTTATGTGATCACCGTAAATCAGCTGATTCTGACGAGAAGAAAAGTGGATTTTCACATCGTCCTGCCACTTACTCTTCAATCATGGATGGAATTAAGAATTCTGCAGGGGAGAAAAGCAGTCATTCTCTGAAATGCAACACTTTTCACTGGTGAAGTGATTACGCAGTCAACATAAATCAGCTGATTCTGTCGAGGCGGAAAGCCGGTTATGCGTTTTGTGCCATTTACAAAACAAAAGTGATGCTTTTTGGGGAAAAGCCGCTTCTCTTCGCCACAGAATCTGTTGATTTACGCTGATTACATAAGTACTTAAAGACAAACCCCAGTAAAAATTGTCTTTTTGTTTGTTTTTAACATGTTCATGTAGCATTTTTCTCACATTAGAAGACCTATATAAAATGGTTTACAATCAAAACTGTTTCTGAGTAGGGTTGCCACAATTAGTCAACTAATTGACTATTAAAATAGTCACTGACTAATTTAATAGTCGATAAGTCGTTACTTTACATTATATGGAGTCAGAATGCAGTTGAAAGTTATGATGGCATATTGCAAGCTTTTTGGACTATTTTGATATTTATTAAGGTTTTTAGGCTATTTTGGAGTTTAGCAAATATTTCAGCAACATGCTAGCTGTTTTGGCAAGTTTAGGATTTTTTTCAGTTTTTTTCGGCTACTTTGAAGTTAAGATAATATATCAGCTGCATGCAAGCTTTTTAGGCTAATTTAGGCTTTTATGATTTTAAGGCTATTTTGGAGTTTAACTAATACTTTAGCTACATGCTAGCTGTTTTGGACAACTTGGGCTATTTCAGTTTTTTAGGCTGATTTGGCATTTCCCTAATATTTTAGCTGGCTTTCAGCTTCTGGATTTTCAGCTATTAGCTTCAGCGATTTCAGCTATCAACCTCAATATTTTTAGCTATTAATTTCAGCATCTTCAGCTATCGCCGTCACTAACATTCTCAGTGGCCAAATTCAGCTTACAGCATTCGCACTAGCATTATCACAGGTAATGCTATTTATCAAGTTAGTTTAGTTAGTTTAAAGCTAATGATGACTAAAATGTGTTTTACATCCACTTATGCATGACCTGATTAGTCGACTAATCTGAAAAAATAATCTGTGATTTGTCGACTACTAAAATAATCGCTTGTGGCAACCTAATATTTGAGTATTCAAATTGAGTTGGACCGGAAAACTGGATGCCAGAAAACCTGGGGCTAATGATGTAACTATATACTAGCCAAAATCTCTCTTACCACTCCACTCCTCCGCCCATTGCGTGTATCCATTTTCCTCATCTGAGCTTGCCTGTGGCTCAAAATTGTACAGCTGGATTGATCCAATGTTGCTGACTGTTATTTTTTGCTAGCTTACTTATTGCGTGAGCTTATAGCCCAAAGCTAGCATTAGCGATGCAAAAATTATTCAGCAGCACAGGCAGACAGAGCTCCCATCAACGGTAAGGAGAAGGGGCGGGGTTACTCTGAGCTAACAGTCCTGCCCATGAGCCAGAATTGAGTATCTAATAAGCTACTACCGCTAGACATAAAAGATGTCTTAAAAAACAACAAAGGATTTCTGATTTTGGCCAGAAACTGGACAGTCATTATTAAAAGACTACAGGAAACAATTTTACAAAATAAAAAAATATGGTTGGAGTGGAAGTGCATAATATTAGCGCAAGGCCACTTCCGAATCCACATTACATCAACTACTGAAGAGTTATGCTAGTTGAAAGAATGTTGTTAACACTACCTAAACCTCCTGTAGTATAGGGGTTAACTATGAGCGCAATTTAGCCTTTTCGGAAAAGCTTTAGCACAAAACATCTGAACAGCTGGTAGCTTTTATAAAAGTACAGGACAACCGGACAGACACAAAAAGATTGTCTCATTTTGTTGCTCTGTAGACTGCTGATTTCTGTTATATGCAACTCAAGTCCCAGCTGTTGTTGGGGAAACTCTATTTCTTCCCAGTTTTCATTTTGATACGATACTCTTGATGTGACAAATATTCTTTAAATATCGTCCATAATAAATCCCATCAATAGGGAGAAAGTAATCAAATGCTGCAGTAAAAAAGAAACAACTACAACCTTTTTCCAATAAATCAAAGTATTTTTTCATTGCATAGATGTTTGTTTTAAAGGGACATAATGGCATAACCTTTTAAAAAAAAGTTGACAAAAGATGGGGAATGTTCTAATCCATGGAAAATGCCCTCATCCTTTTGATTATTACTTTGCTTTATTCAGTTGCACAGGCATATCAGAAAGGGTCTGATGCTGTTCTTAGAGAGTTTCTGTAAAATAAAAGGCTTTGTTTATATTTTTCTCCTGTGCGGGTGGCTTTGATGGTGAAAGCTGGAACCTGGGAGATTCTTGGTTTCATCAAGACAGAGGAGGGAAGTGGATGACACAGTGTACTGGGTCAGAGGGGTTAGTATGGTCAAAGGGGATGTGTATTTCTGAGTGTGTGCTTTTGGGTTAAGGTTAGTAGAGTGTTTATGGAAGCAGAGGTGGGGTGGGGGCGGCCTAATACGTGCCAACAGGGTCCTGTTTGCATCTCCAGAGAGGCGAGATCTTATCTGGCGTGTGCCTCGGCTGCTGTTTCCCACACTCTGCATGCTCCATTGCCAGGAAGGGAGGGAGGGGCGGTGAGAGGGTAGACTTATGAGTGTGGTATCAGCGGGGGTCCAGTCCTGTCAACTCTACACTGTTTTGACTGCCATGACATAATGTGCCTCAATACAGCGAACCCCCCACCCCTTCACCCTCCATGCGCACATAAAGACTTTCCATTTTTCCTTTCTTCTTCAAAGGTGCCGCGCGTCAACAGAGGCCTCCTTTACTGTGAACATCGCATATTTGGCTTTTCATCCGATTCTTTTTCCAGCAACCCCCACACCTCCCCACGCTTTGTCTTGCCCACGTTTTTCACTTTGATTACAGCTTTGCTTTTAGATTAATCCCCACTCCCTCTTCTCCAAGTACCCCCACCATAACAACCCAAGCACACTTTCCTTACATTGTGCCTCGTGAATGAGTGTGGATCATTGGAAGAGCATATTGCAACGATTAGATGATGATATTGGCATTCTTCTGTGACATATACGCACTCCTTTGTGTTGTGTTTTTGTTAGAACTAGCAGCCATTATTCTTTTTTTTTTTTTTTACATGGCGGTGCACTCCACAAATAATTCTTGCTGCCATGCTGTTTCTTTGATTTCTTTGAGATGACTTGTTGCGAGAGACAGATGGATTTATGCAAATTGTCCTTGGTTTCTAAAGCTCAAGAAACTATTTAAATTTACTTCATGCAATGCTCAAAAATGTATTCAATTGTCACTAAACTTGTTTGTTTTCCCTAAGTAGTTTTATTTTTGACTTTTTCCTTGAAATTTTTGTGGGTTTTTTTTTCTACAGTTCACCATTACACATATATAATGTATTAAATTTTGCTTAAAGTCCCATTCTGATCACTTTTAAAAGCATTCGCAGTGGTCTATTAATAATGATTATGCTGTTTTTAGCCAAAATTAAAAAACCTGAGTCATTTTTTAGAACAGGGTTGGGCAAACTACAGCCCAGATGGCCACATGCAGTTATTTAATCTGGCCCGGCAAACTTTAATAAATTATATTGATTATCATTATTATTATTGTTTTTTTTTTCCTTGTTATTCTGGTGTATTCCCATAGATCAAGGGTGTCAAACTCGATCGCACAGAAGGCCAAAATGAAAAACACACCTCAGGTCACGGGTCATACAGGATAAGCCTTTATTGAACACAATAAAACTAAATTAAAAAAAAAAATTCCAGAATAAATCAACTTGAACCTTCTATAAATTTCAATATTCTACTCTCCCTAGAAATATATTTTGTCAAAATTATGCAAGTTAGAAATAAACGAAACTTTTAAAGAAAAAACACTCAAATTTCTTTACTTTTGTGTCATTTGATATGAAAAATTGTTTATAATAACCTAAAATATATCTTCATAATATTAACCAAATTTTAACATGCTGCCAAACAAAACAAAGCCTGAATTCAAAAATAAAATGTATGCTTTTTAGCTGAACAATGTGCACTACAAATAAATTGACCTTCTGTTTTTAGGTGTTAACCTGCATTCGTGGTGTTGGAATAAAATTAAAGTTAAAATTAAAGCATGTTTTTTTTCAGATTCTATGTGGCAAGTAACATCAGAGATATCCAGTTGTACAATAGAGCCAGAAGGCAGGTTCGATGAGGAAAACAAAAACGTACATGGGTCTAGTCGTCTACAAACAGGTGTATCAGAATGGAGCAGAGCATGGAGCTTGTGGCTCTCCGTAGTAATAGTCTGGTCCTGATTCATAATGATTTGAATAAAAAATAATCCAAAATTGAGTTTTAATCTTATTTTTTTGTCATATTTGTCCCCAATCATGAGGAAAAAAAGCCACAATAACTCGTTAAATCACCAAATAAACAATTTTCATCAGATTGAGTCTTTAGTCATTTCAAATATGTCTGAACTGAGCATGAATATTTTGAACAAACTTTTCAGGGATTATCTCAAAAGAAAAAAATCATGGCAGATCAAGACAGACAAGCACGAACCTCCCGACTGTACATCCACTACCATCAATTGAATGTGAAGAAGATGCTGCTCTTTTGTTCTTTTTAATGTGTGTGCATTTTCAGCCACCCCCACTGTTGGGAGTGGATCGATGCAGCATCCGCCGGCAGGCACCTGGCCCCTGGCTGCTACTGTCTGACAATGAGAGGCAGCGGGGTGTGTGTGTGTGCTGAGGATGGAGGCAATGAGAGTAGCTGAGGGAGTCGTGAGGAAACAAAATGCGAGGGGAGGAAGAGGTAGAACAGAGAGGAGACAAAATATGCCAAAGCTGACTGACTCAGTTTCTCCTCACACACCCCCTTCTTTACCTAAATCACACATGCGCTGCCTCCCCTGAGCACGCATGAACATGTTCAGACACACATTCGCAAACACTCTTCCTTTACCGAGTGCTCCTGCTCATCTGCGTGGGGGGCCCTACAGGCAGTCTGGGCTCCTGTGTGCCCTCTCTTTGCACACAAATGTATTTGCACACATTCATGGGCGCACAGTGGAGCTGCTGTGTAAGACACGCTCTGATCCTGCATGTTGATGATGAAAGACAGGCAGCCGGGCTCCTGTCTTAGTGCCAGAGGGCCAGACCTGAACGCACTGATTCTTGATCCTCCTCCTCCGCCTCTTACACCTTCATATTCATTGAATTAATTTCGGTTTAACTGCAATCCTATCGTTGCTTTTTACCAATCTTTTCTTTAATGGTTCTCAGTTACATTTCTGCATTTGCCATCTAAGTGATCAAGCAAACACAATCAGTTGGTCCAAAGAGGCTTAAAGTAAGAGAATGAAGCTTTTTTTTTTTTTTTTTTAAGGAAATAATCAATAGAAGTGTTAAATTGTGTTCTAAATCACCAGTGGATGTTCTACATAACCAGACTTCTTCTGGAGGAGTGCTTCATGTTTTCACGCGTGTGGCCCCTAGCATCACACCTGGACGAATAAGTCCTGATCTCACCTCTCCTCTTCTTGCCCTTCTTTAACCCCCAGTTCCAACAGAGGGACCTGGCAGCAGACAACAGTATGGCTCTTAGACATATTTGGCCAGAACAGGAATTTCACGTCCCATCCCTCACATTTTAATTTTTAATTTTTTTTTTTTTGCTCAAAAAAAGACTATATTTATTGGAAATCTTTAAAGTTAAGCGCTTTTACATTTAAACCTTTAACACCAGTGATGTCTTTCAGTAATGCCCTTTGACATATCTAACTCTTTACGCGATCAATGCTTATCAGTTGATCTACAGAGAGAAAAGCGGCTTTGTGGCAGTTAGCAACCCTTTAAAGCAGGGGTGTCCCAAGTCAGTCTTTGAGGGCCGGTTTTCCAGAAACCCAGTACTGAACTGTACCTGTCAAAGGCCCCCGTCCGTTGTAGGTCCATAGTAAAATAAAACAAGACAGTTGGGGCAGACCCATTGATTGGGAGAAAGTGATGACGACATTAGAAAGCACCAGTATAGCGCTAAGCTAGCAACTCTGTTTTCCTCTTTACTGTAGTATTCATATTAGCTGCACGCAATCTTTTTTCCAACAATATTAAATTCCTGTCATACACAATGTACACGAAGTAAAGCAATACAAAGACAAGCTGCTGGATGACCTCCATTGCTGTTATTGCGGTCTACACCCCGCATGCCCCGTGAAAACAAACCCCTCAGTGGGAGTGAGGCTTAACTGAGTGGAAACGCTCGCCAGAATTAGCTGAACCATAACGTACCACTCTTTACCAGACCGTACCACTCATTGGAAACGAGGGTCATGAATCCTCTCCGGTTCTTCATCCAGATTGCTCGGATTCCATAGTTGTTTTGAGATGAAATGGCCTGATTGATGAGGGTGTGAATTAGCATGTGGATAAAAGGGAGAATCCCCAGTTTTTTAAATGGCTCAAACACACACAATCACACACGGGCGCAAGTGCACAACACCCTTTGAGTGTGGCACAGGCAGGAAGATCACACACTCTGTGTCAAAGCCGCTGAGATCAGGCTGTGCAGAGCTTTCTGTAATCCCTCTGGTACAACATTAATGATAAACTAGCGCTTTGTGCCCTACACACCAACTGTGACTTTCTCAGGACAATTAAAGTTCCTCAGAAGAAGAAGGAGAATAAAGAAGAAAAGAGGGAAGGGGAGTCTGAGGATTGGACTGAGAATACATCTAAGAGTGCTAAAATGATTTAGTGAGGTGAGAGTCGAATTTGGGGGTAAGAAGAACAAAATGCACACAAAAACTTGAGTTGAAAAAGGGATAAGTCACAGGTGCTGGAGCCTTTATATTGTTTGGTAAGTGAGGCTTTTAGCATAAGCCATGTAGCTGAAGATTTAACGGCGTAGGGTCTGGGTGGGCAAATGCCTGTGTTGGGGCTGAAGGCAGATTAGCTGCCATCTCTAAGGAATGATTTGACGACCTGTGGGAAACACGACTGTGTTGTGATTCCACTGTAGTAGAATAGAGTACAAGGGATAAAAAATATGTATAAAAAGTTTCAAATGCTTGAATTTCTTTATAAATAAAAAGGCTGAAATACTATTTAGGGATGCACCTGAATATATATGTTTTACTGGTGTTGGACCTTTCTGTACTTCCCAATTGCTAAATCCTGTTTGACGTGCTTTTCATTTCCTGCCAAGCTTGACTTACTCTGCTGAAAGTACCTGTGATGCATTGTTTGCCTTCAACAGGTGTGGGGCAAAAAAAAGCATGCAAGTATGCTGCCGTGGCAAACAGACGGTGTCCCTGCCCCGTGCCTTCTGCCCCGAGACGACCGCATTTTGAAGCTTACAGTGCAGAAAGGCAAATCCAGATGCTCCAGATCTGCTAGCGACATGAATACTACGGGAGGAGAGTTTATCAGATCAGTTGGAGAAGTGGTTCATTTGGCAGAGGCTTTTTCAAATGGATCTGATAGGCTGTTCTTTCATCCTGCTGAGTAACCTTGCTCCAGGACGGAACCTCCTCAGCGACACCATTCCTATGAACCTTTGACCCAGACTAACAAGCTGCACCACTCCAAGCCTCCATCTCTTTAGCATATTTGATTGAACTGTTTCTCCAGTCTTCGCACATTTTTGCAAACAGTTCTGCTTTAATGATCCACCTTGAGGAGATTTAACGTTCCCTGACGTCTTTGTTTGGAACCTCCTTAAATATTATCAGTAAACCAACTTGACTAAATTTAGGCAAGATTTTTTTTATTTTTCTGTAAACAAGTCTACTAGAAACTTTACACTTTCTCATTTATAGTTGCTGAAAGTATTTTAAGTGTTTACCTATGAATGGTGCAAACAAACAAAAACAAAAAAAAAAAACTGCTCGTGTATAGGCCACAAGCTGCCGTTCAGTTTTTTCTGCATTGGAAAACCAGACTGTGAACTAACACTAATCAGTCAAGGTGAGTCTGTACAGATGAGGGTTAAGCGGAGATGCTGTAGAGATTTCTGGAATGCATATACCTTCTGCATTTTGCCCAATCTGCCACAGGCGGAATAGCTGCACAAGAACAAATGAGAGAATCTTCCTACTTGGTCGAGCAGAGCAAGGACAAGTAGTGCCTCCATCCATGGAAATATTTTACACTTGTAAACAAGGCCTTGGAAAAGGAAATAAAAAACATTACAAGTGTCTTGGCTGCTTTTGTTTACTTAGGCAGGATGCTGGAAACGGTATTGCAAAGCATTGTTTCTATTGTTATTTTTTAGCCCCAAATAGAAGGTTAATAGTGTACAATCATCTTCTGCAAATACAGCTGTAAGGAATGCTTTTTAAGTGGAATTTTCCTTTTTTACTCTATATGGATTTTCCTTTTGTTCTTAAACTTCAAATTATTACATCAATTAAGCTCTTATCCTTAAAAGTTGACTCCCTGATGAGCCGTACTGGCAACTATCCTTACGGGTTGTCTGCAGGTCAAAAATAGGCAAGCCTGAACAGGGTACGCAGATCGTAAATATCAAAGTTGTAGCCCGCCTGGTGGACCTGTACAATCAAAATGTTCATGCATTTTTTTTACTACGGGCAAACCTCAGGTGACAGGTCATAGCAAACACATATGAAATGCACACGATCAGTAAAGAGCCAGTGCACCTCACTAAAGACTAGTGTGGTTTAAGAACACCATACAGCATCCCTCATATGTCATAAGTTTGTTCAAGTCACAGTAGCTTTACAAATAATTCATAATACATCTAAAAAAATTGTGAGCTTTGTGTCTGAATTACTTTTAAAATCTAGGGCACTAGATAGCATATATATACTATATACATTATATATTTTTCTTAGTAGTCAAGGAGTAGTGAGGGAACTCAGACATAACCTAAGGCTTCACTTTCCATGAGTTCTGCAGATAGTGTCTTAAGAAGAAGGTAACATTTCCCATCAACATTGATGTAAATGCACAAAAGTGAATTATTTGTACCAGCTATCAAAAGTTCATTTTAGTTAGCTTGATTAGCTAAGGTACCTTACTTTACGTAATGTTCTGTTTGTAACACACACACGCAGTCACACCAGGCTTTAGTTGCTAATCATCCACAGCTGTCCTTAGTTAAGTCATTCATTCCTCCGTCTGGTTTTAGCGCAGCTTTGTCAGGTCGACTGCTTGTCACCCTGTTTTTTTTTCTTAGTTTATTAAAGTTTTTCTCATTTTGTCTGAGTTTCAGAGTAAAGTTTTTGCGATAAACTCCTGCAATTTGGGGCCTAAGCACTCTCAGCACAAATTACAGCAAACATTTCGATTGAAGTTTCGATTTTTAAATCATTTAAATAACTCAAATTAGCACAGCAGCAGCCGATTCAACCTCCGTGATCTTTCCTAAACTTTTGTGGTCAGAGGTTACATGAGCAGACCCGAGTGGGTGGAGATGAGATACCGATCGCTGAAATCAGCGTGAGGCTTAGACTCTGCAGTGTACCGACTTAAACATGGAAGGGGATTGACTGGATCCTCTCTGAAAGCTGAGAGTGAACCTGAGTTGGGTGTGGCAGTGGGGGGTTGAAAGGGTGTTAATGCGGCTGAGGGCAGTACTTTGTTGGGATGGGTGTGCAGCAAGATGAAACCTGGAATGTGCCAGTGATGAAGTCATGTGTGCGTGTGTGTTTGTGTGGCCTCCGCGAGGATTTGGTTCACAGCCCCGTGAGGCCCCCATCATTAATGATGTCATGGGAAACATCTTGGCTGTTTGTAAACTGTCTCCATTTCCTCGCAGAAATCTGCCGGCCACGTGACCGCCTGAAGTTTTGAACTTCTGAATAAAAACACGTCTCGTCTGTGGGGAATCTCTGAAAAAAAAAAAAAAAAAAAAGAGGGCACTCCTGCTCGGACAAGATGTAAATCATTATGCTCCCTTTGATGTTCTTCCGCTTCTTCCTCGGTCGGCGTCTCCCTCCCGTGTTCGTCACTTATCATTTCTCACGACTGTAAACATTGTGAAGTGATCCCTGCTGCTGTCCCGTTGGAGCACGGGGCCCCTCTCTGCGCGGAGCTTTGAAACGTAGATGAACTTAGAGGAGCTGGTAAAATGAAAGAAGCGAGCTAACACCAGGGGATAAACACATTCCTCTGCAACCCGACCTGCTACCGCTGCTGGCTGGTGGTGCGGTGGAGCAGGGAAGGCTTGCAGGCAGATGCTTTGTTGCCTCTAAGCAAGATTGTAGGGGGGGAGGGGGGGTCTGAATATCCCCGGGCTCTCTCAGATCTCACATGCAGCAAGCAGCACTTGACCTTTCCAGCGCTAAAGGAATATGACAGCCGTAAAGCTGACGGAGAAAATGGGGAGAGTGGCAGAGGGGGAGACGGGAGCAAGAGACAAAGCTGCACTAAGTGCCGGCTGCCACCGAAACAGTTAGTTTGCAATCAACGTCAGTCATCCCTCCTGTCGGGACAGTTTGATTTTCACTTTTCAAATGAGGCGTTTATTTTTGGCCTGATAACAGGCCTGGCTAAATTGAAATTGGCAGCTCAGCAATTTACAGATAATAGTCGGCTACGCAGGAGATCATGTGAACAGACCTTTCTTTCGCTTTGCACGAGCTCCCCCCACCCCCCACCCACCCCACCCTCTTTCTCCTGTCGAGGATGAGAAAGGAGGAAATGAGGGAGGGAGAAAGAGAGAAAAGGGGCTAATCTTAGCAACAATCAGAGGAGGCTGAGAAGGCAAAAAAAATAGAAGAAATGTAAAGATGAAGGAAGGAAGAGAGAAAAGAGGAGGGGAAAAAAACAGAGCAGCGTGCTGGTGATCATTGTGGGTGGGGGGGTGGCGTTGAGGAGGGGTTAGGGCGTACAGGAGAGGTGAGGATAGAAAGAGAAAAGGAGGGAATTCCTTTAATGTTCCTGGCAGCCGACCAGCTGAGGTCTCAAGGTTATCCTGGCTTTGCAAACTCCCACGGGAAAGGTGCAGTGCTGAGGGCCGAGGAGAGGGGGGGTAGAGGTGAAACAGAGGAGGGGAGAGAAAGCTGGCCTTTTTTCCCCCAGAATGAGAGCTAATGCTCAGGGGGAGAGTAATCCTCGGGCCGCCTCGTCTGATAAGGTTGGCCTTGGCCCAGGTAGGAAACGAAAAATGGCTCCCAGGCCTCTCAAGGCGTCTCAGCAGCACAGCAGTCAAAACTTTGCAATTCAAAATCCAACTCTCGCCATTAAAAGCACATTAAACTGATAACAATGTATTCCCTGCTGAGTTCTTGCGAGAAAACTTTCTGAAAAGATGCCTCTTTTTCGACAGGATGAAGGACCTTGTTGCCTTGCTCAACGACACTTTAGAAAAGGTGCTGACAACCAGCATTAACAACACAAACTAAATATGCAAATACATGTTTTCTTAGTGAAACCTCTTTTGCATTTATTGCCCTTCATTCAATAGGAAATCTAAGTTTAGATTTACCCAACACTGCCACTAAAATTTCCAATTATTAGATATAGACGTTTGTTTATTTAGTCATCCACATTGCTTTTCCATTTTCTGCTGATATACATGTTTTTAATCTACACTTTACATAAACAACCCTGAACTCCAAGAATAGTAAAATAACTGGATAACCATTTTTGGATCTCTAAGGAATGATCTCACTGATTCAATCTAATGGCTGTTTAAGAATACAACACTCATATTCTGACTCTACTTACTTAATTAAATTAAATGGCCAACCCAGAAATAAGAGAGAAACCTTTCTGATACTGCAAAGTGTCCAAAACTGTCAAATTAAAAGTGGATAGCCAACAAATGTGTATTATCCTTTGAAATGTATTGAGATGGACAAAACAAGGCTGTGATATCATCTATTCGAAATGACTTACCTCTGGTTCTAACGAAATTAAGTCAATTGAGTCGCTATTTTTCCGCGACACAGACTGCACCATTTTGGAACCAGACGACGCTAGTAAGCAGTGATTGGTTCAAGTCGGTGTGAGTCATCGCGTCCGTGGCAACCGCTCTCGCTAATCAGGAGTGAGCTTATTGGAAAGCCACACATCTTCCACTGAAAGCGGGATCAGGAGAATCTGTTTCAAACATTTGAGGTGCTTTTATTGAGGTTTCCGATTGGTCAGTGTTTAATAATAACTTACACTAAAGTCAATATATCATGAAAAGAAAATGGGATTAGCAAGAACATTGTAGAATGAGGTACCAGAGGAAGAATGGTTATTCTGGCAAATACAATGAGTAATGACTGTTTATTTCTCCATAAGTCTATGGGAATTTGGGTTCCTAGGAACAGTACTTCCTATTTGGAACACCAATCTATCCAGCTATTATGAATGGTCAATGGCACAATCACAAAATAAAACCTTATTAAATGTGTGTTCAAAAACAGTAGAATTTAATGAATAATGATGAATGTAAGATATGATTGCATACTATGGATATGTGCTCCTTTATTTATTTATTTGGGCATTATCTTACACCCTTTATTTGAACTTCAGTTGACCTGCTTATAATAATAGAACATCCATCATTCTGTTTTCCAAACACACTTAATCCATTTTTTGGTCACAAGTTGCTTGAGCCTTTCCCAACTACTGTTAGGGAAAGGCAGGGTCACACGACCACACAAACTCAAATATTTTAATTCTTTATCGTTTGAATCATATCTTCAGATTAGGCACCTAATGTCACTAAATGGAAATGAAACTTCAAACATTCTAAACTAAAAAAGTTGGCCTGTTCACATGCTAGATTAAACTGATGAGGAAATTTGTACCACTTGATCCTTAAAAACACACAAAAAATAAAATGTGCATCTTTGAAAATACCCTTCAAGTGGCTCAAATCTGGCAATATCTTTGGTCTCTCTTTTCTCTCAACAGTGTGAGCTCTGCGCAGAGGCACGGCCATAGTCAGAGCATCCAGTAAACGCTGGCTCATTTACATGAATGGCCCTCACCCCCACTCACATCACTAAAAAGCAACAGAAGCTGTATTCCCAGATTGCTCCAGCCTCCGGCGCGCTAACCAGAGACTCAGGCCAACACGCTGGTCCTCTCCCTAACTGCTTCCTCTCCACTGCTGCTGGCTTTGACTCACCATGACCTCTCACCCTCGACGCTACACTGCCTCCTCCACACATGCAAATAGCACTGGTCTGGTCCAGGAGGCATTGGGAAAGAAAAAAAGATGGAGGGAAGGAAGAGAGAGAATGACGTGGATGGATGGAAGCTTGGGAGCTGCTGGTGGTGGGGCTGAGTGAGGGGGAGGCGGTACAATGAGCGCTGGAGACCCCTAAAGGAAGCGTTTTGGTCTCTGAAGTGGAGGGAAGCAGTGAGTGCCGTCTGGGGAACCTCTGGTCTACAGACCAGCAATGAGGCCTTAAAACATCTCTCTCCGTTTTAGCCAGCCCAACCGGACCCCAGCGCCCGTGTCTGCGAGGCTTACAGTGACCCATGCTGATCTTTCTGTGTGTGTGTGTATGCCTGTTTGTATGGGGAAACGGAAAGCGTGAGTACATTTGCTGTACTTATTGTTTTCCTTGCTCCCAGGCTGCTCCAGGCTCCTCGGTTTGTGTGTGCGAGGGGAAGCAAACGATGTGTGCGGTTGTATTTGGAGAGCCTCCAAAAAGCCCTCATCCCCTCTCCTCACTGTTTTCTCTGCTCGAAGGATCTGTCAGTTCTCCTTCTCTCTCTTTGTCCTTACTTTGATCCTGCTCTCCAAGCCTTGGCTGGCCTCGCTAACAGCAGCTGAGCACAGGTCCTACTCCACTCCCACAAACGGCACACATCAGTGCTTCAGACCATGCAGATGAACACACACCCACACACACAGTCTTCTTTGCTGTTTCCTTTTTCCTCTCTCACACACACTAGAATCAGTAATAACAGACTCTGCTATCATATTCTGTAAGTTTTAGAGCTAATCGCTTTCACACGGCTCTCTGTAAACTGTAACCCTGCGCTCACACTGCAAGGAGTTGGGTGATGGGTTACTCCAGTATGGCTCCTTGTGGGTGCTGTTTAAGCCGTTAAATTGCCTATACAATTATTACAAGGAAATTTAAGGTTTTTATTTTTCTTCAAGAGACATATAAGCAGTTGTAATTGAATTTCTTAACATGTCACTATGACTTAAAAACCTGATATATATAAAAGTTAACAGGACTTTAAAAACATTCTATATGGTCCTCGTGAATTTAGAAGATGCAGAAGATGTTTTTAATATCTGATCCTTAGTGTTCACAACTAGGAATTAAAATCTGTTCCAGGAAAGTTAAGTAAGGGATAATACAACAAAGAGTGCATTAGCAAACATTACCATAAGACGTGGAAGCCCACAGTTGCCTCTGGAAAGTGCGCTAATTTTTGATAATGCACACTTCAAAGAACATTATCTCGCTTGTACCATGGTCATTTCCAGACTGGACTGGACTTTTGAGTGTTTCCATTAAAAAATGGACCCTTTAAGCAGAACAGACTGATACCATTTCTGGGACCCCATTGTTCGTAGGTCCATAGAAAAATTGAGTGGACCCATTAGGGCGGAGCCTCTGATGTCACACAATGTAACCCATTGATGGGCAGAAAGGTTTTACGACAACAGCAGGCGTCTGACCAACTGCCGACTCAAGATCCACACTAAAAGACGGAGAACCCCCCAACTTTAGGTCTACCCAACCCCCACGGCCGAAGAATGTCTGTTACCGATCTGTACTCGTCAAAAACATTTCAGATCATGCTTTATAAAACATTTGTTGGAGAACATTAGAGTATTGTTCAACATAAAGAGGGTTTTTTTCTTTATAATTCAGAACAATAGTCTGTTCTACTGCATAGAGGACAGCTTCATACATAATAAACCTTCGGATTATAATTATCCTCCGTGGTTATCTTTTTAATTTTCTGTTCTTTATTGAGTCAGCTGACGCTGTTTCTCTTTCGTTGTAGTCGCACCATTTTGACGCGCAGCGGTCTACACCCCGCATGCGCTTTGACGATCCAATGATCAATGGACACAATCACTTGAAATCCGCGGACCATTCTAAACCGGCCAAGAGGGGGACTGGTCTGGTCCGTACAGCTCAGTGGAAACGAGGCATTGGAAACGTGGTACAGCATCATCAACAACATTTGGGTCACCTGACCAGAACTTCTTTGGTGTTCCGGTCACATAAATCACTGTGGATTATCACTTTTTAATCCATACCCATGAACCAATCAGAATCAAATTTTTACCCGGACCTTGGTAAAAGTATTAATATTGCAACTTCCTTTTCTTTTAACTTTTTATTGTTAAAGTTGCACTTCAATCATCTTTTGATCAATAGTATTGGCTTTCCCAGTGGTCTTTTAATTCTGATTTTGACATTTTTAGCCAGGATCTAAAAAGCAGAGCAACAGCAGTTCATTATGTGTTACTTTTATCTATTTATTTATTTACTATTTTCTTATCTTTTTGCACGTGGGAGCACAAGTCACTGGAACCAAATTCCTTGTTTAAATCCTGTACTTGCCAATAAAGCTGATTCTGATTAGAAATTTGTCTGCGTTGTGGGCAGAGCTGTTGGGGTGCAGTAAGCCTCCCCCTATTTCCTATCATCCATTTGTTAATTATACACCCTCGCTTTCTTACAGTGCCTTACAACCCCAAAGTTACCTATCCCATGCACAAAAATGGCAAGCAATATTGGAGCTTTCTAGCCGTACAATTTTTAACCTGATCACAGCTCAAAAAAGAAGAATGAAGAGTAGTCTACAAGTGGCTGATCAAGGAGCTTGCAGCCTGTTGATACTGTTTTTCCACCAGCATTTTTCGACTGCTCTTGATCCACAACAATTTGCATAAGGAAATTCTCAAAAATGCCATTTTAAGCTTAATTTTCTTTATATATGTCCTCCATCATGAGAAAAAAGCCACAGAAACATGTTTAAGCACCAAAAATGTAGATTGTAGTGGGTCTTTAACACCTTGCAGGCCTGGAAAATGTGTGGAACATAAACAAATAAGTTCAAATTAAGTAGCTTTCAAGTAAACTCATGAGTGTCACTAAAAAATGATCAATTACTATATAATCTTCAGAACAGGAACCAAAAGTGATGATAGGATGGTTGAAGCAAATGGAGTTGAATGTTGTTTTATCGCCTAACAAAGCAACATATCCAAATAGTCATGTGATATTTGCTGTAGAACATCAAACATATGTTGTAATGTGAGATAAATGTAATTTGAAGAAACAACTCAGAGGGACTACAATTTATTAGGCTCATTTTATAAAGTTTCTCACGGATAAATCCCTCCTTTTAAAAGCTAGAAGTGGTTTGTTTTGTTACATGAGAAAATAATTCTAAGTGGAACTTGTAAATGTAAAAATGTAAGTTAATACTGAGAAAAATAAGAAAAAGTTATGTCAAAATATTAAGGCATGTCATTTATCTATATCCTTTCAGCAAAACTCTCAGGTCTGTCACTTTTGAAGGAGATTTCTGGTGAGTTGTCAGTTTCCGTAATTACAGTGTTGACTGTGTCACTGCAGGTTAGATGGGTCATTTGCAGCTTTGAAGCCTCTTTGGACACCGAAGCGTCCTCAAAGAGCTGCCCTCCGTTTAGTAATGGTATCAACGGGACACATTCAGGACAGAGGTCAGACAGTAATGTCATGTTGGCCATTGAAGCTACCCTGCTCTCTCGACTGAACGCAATCAGCGGTACCACTCTTGGTTCACCAGCACTACCTCCTGGTATCCTCCAATAGGGTTAGAGGCATGGGCACTGGGTGATGGCATGCCACACTTTTTTTTTTATCTCATATTCACACATGCACATAGTCACACTTTAGCCCCACTATCTCCTTCACTGATTGCGTTATTGCAGGGCATGGCGGTGCATTAACAAGAGGCCAATAAAGATATGAGGGCTGGGAAAGGAGCAGAGGAATGAAAAAAAAGAGGAAGAGGGAGATAAAAGAGTAGTAGAGGAGGCAGGGTAATATAATAGGGTTAGAAAGGGATAAGAAAAAAAGCAATTGTTGTTGTGAATTAGCATGTTGGTCCAACAACTGCTGCCCTTACAGCTGCCAGATTGTGTTTTGCATCAAACTCTATCTTTCATGTGATCAAAAGCTGCAACAAAAGAGAGCTTCGGTCGTTTCCCACAGATTTGTTTGGGACACCCATCAGGAACACTCCCGGGACCTGCCCAGGTGCGCCCGACAAGAGTCGCGGGGAAAAGGACAGAGCACCCTGACTCAGTTCACTGCTGGAGACCTCTTGCAACATGAGCGTGAGAAAGTCATTCAGGCGAAAAGAGTTTCAAAACCTGCACTCTGTCTACAGACCATCAATAGGCTTGTTTGGGAACTCTGTCAGTGCTATTGTGTGGGACTAAATGACTCAGGTGTGCAGTCCACAACAAAAGGGCATGTTTGTGATGTGTGGGACGGAGAGACTCAAGCATCAAGTCCTTCTAAGTTTGCATTTATCCACAAGATTCATGGACTCTGTGGTGTTTCCGCATTCAGCTGCTGGCTGAAATATTGGTAAATTACGGCATAGAGTATTTTTGAAATTTAAGGAAATCAGCACGTTTATTCATAGCAAGTCAACCTTCATGTAAAAAATCTTTTCTCTTCTTAGTAATAGAAGTGTTTTGTTCAGTTGTACGTCCCACTTCAACTTTCTACTGTAAAATCATTTCCAGTTTGCTTTAAACTATGATTATTTTATCAAAGTCAAAAAGCGTGTGTCGTTAAAGATGTATTTTCTGCAGCAACAGGAGCACATTAGTAATTTGTAAACTGTTGCCCCAGAAGTTACCAAAAAAAAATCAATATTTGAATATATCATGATATTTAGTCCTGCGATTGATTCTCACTAAGTATCGATCTCTTATGTTTATTTGAAGAGGCTGTTAAACATTATATTCATCATAGGTAGATAGGGGGCGTGGTCTGAAAGATAGGCTGTTGAAGGAATCAATGTGCCTGGCAGCTACTTGAATTATTCAATTTCATGTTAACTATTGTTTACACTGAATTTTACAGATAATTCCAATTCAGTTGGTGTCAATGCTTTTCAAAGACAGTATTATACTTCAGCAATGTTGCACAAAAGTGTTTATTTGTTGCACAAAATAAGTTATTATGATTGTGTTCAAGCTAAAACATGAATGTGGATATATTTTCCTAAAAAACATGTGTTCTTCTATATAATGTGAGTTATTAGAGATGATTTTACCAATCATTGCAGTATTGCTATTCATTGATCTCGTGATGTATCGTGTATCGCATTGTATCGTGGGGTACCCAGTGATTCCCAGCCCTACTATCCGTCCCTGTTTTTGAGCCAGATCGCAGTTCAGATGAGGACAATGAATTTGTTGAAAGATCTATTTGTCTGCAAGTGGGTGCATCAGAATTGAAGACTTTGGCCCACCCATGGCAGTTGCTTCATCACAAACTTGAGCATTTTGTTAAACCATAGGTTTTCATCTGATCCTGATCCAACACGATAGAATAAAGAAATACTCAAATGCAGTTTTAATCTTAAAGGAATTTATTTATGTCCTCTATCATGAAAAAGTTCCACAAGGACATATTAAAAACACCCTAAACATGATTTTTATTGGAGTGGATGAGGCTCTGCACACTCTTAAAAACTTTAAATTCTTGAATTTTTCATTTTGGAATATATTTTTGAGTTACTTTTTGTACTTATAATGGTGGTTTCAGTTATTTATTTATGTAATCAACTAAGGAGGGAAACAAATCCAGAAAAAAATGTGTAAAATGAAACCACCATAACCGCAAAAAAAAAAAAAAGGTTTGCTCCAAAAAGTATAGTTAAAGATTGAATGAATCTCTTTTTTTCTGTAGTTGGATTAAAATCAACTCAAATTGTGTTGTTTTTACCAGTGACGTTCGTAACGTGCAGCAGTTGTCTATCAAAGGGGAAATCTTGCAGGCAGCCGCTTGGCGACGCCCCGCAGATTCAGGCGGCAAGCCGGCGAGTAGAGCGCCTTCCCCCGGTCGCCTGCGCGCCACGTGTCGCGGTCCTTCCAGCAGCTGGAGGTGCGCTCGCGCCCCGAGCCGCGCGCAGAACGTCAATGTGTGACTGCTGCTGTGTCACTGATAACTTCACTTGACTGGTCGGCAACATCAACAACAATAACCCAGACAGTTGTTCTGATTGTTCAACTTTTATACCCAGGGAGGCTTGTTAGTTGAAACATTCATTCAACTCGTGGTTACACTTTATTGTGTTGGATTGCACAACTTTAGGAACACAAAGCTGCTGCTCCTCAATAAACTTTCAGGAGGCAATTGTCGGAGTTATTTCACTCACTTTTGTCCGTCTGCTCTTACGTCTATCTAACAATAAAGATAAGGAAATGAAATTATGACCTGATATCTTCAAAAGCCTTGAACGCCGTGGGGCGGCTACAGGCGGGAAGGGGGTGGAAGTAGGGGGGAGGAGGCGGACGCGGTGTGATCGTGTGAGCTCTCCAGGCTCAGAAATATCTCTGCTCTGGCTCACATTCCGATAAGGGAGCCCGATCCAGCTCTCTCCCGTGGCCAGGCTAAAAACAGGCAATAATATACTATCTAATAATGTAAACGCCGCCGCCACATGCCCTCCCCTGGCCCGGCGGCCCCCCGGCAGCCCGGCGGCCAAACCTCCAACCACCGCGGTCATAAAACATCCTGGCACGTGCTCCACATTCGCAACACGGACAGATGATTAAGTAGCAAAGTTTAGTGGGGAACTTCGGTGAAATCTTTCAGCAGAGAAATGATTGTCCCGTGTCACTGCGCGTGCGTGCGCACCCCCTCATGTGCTCCCCTCGTGGGCTTTAGAAGATGTTTGCTTTGCTAAATTGATTACAACCGCAGCCTAAAGGATAAAAGTCTTCTCTGTAAATACGTGTAAAGACCGTGCGTAACCGTGCGTAAAAACGCAACTTTGAGTCATTTCAATGCAAATAAAAGTTAGATTTTGTGTTATCTAGCAGACTAAAAGTCATGCCCAGTCAGCGGCTCCACTGTTAATATGGAAACGGCGCGATGATTGAAGACTGAAGGCAGTTTCCTCGGCTGCGCCCTGAACTCGGGCCGTGCGCCATTGGCCGCCAGCTCCGACAGCCAAACAACCAATGGGAGGGCGCCGACCACGAGCCGTCCTCTCCCGGGCCGCGTGTCCCTCGCCCTGATTGGTAGAAAGTTACTGTGGGAAAGAAAGTTTGGGAAGTTTCGCGTGCAGGGTGAGATATAAATACATGCAACAAGGAGAGTCTATCAGACAGATCTGCTTCTGGTTGACGCGCAGCCGCCGCGCATCGCTCTGACGGATACATACCTCAGGATTTTTATTATTTTTATCCTTTTTTTAATTCAAAGGAAAAAGGGACTTTTGCCAGCTCAATTTACTCATAAACCAGTGGATCCTAATCGTGGGATATTACTAAAAAGAAGATGCCTGCAGATATGATGGAAAAAAACTCATCCTCTCCGGTCGCTGCAACCCCGGCGAGCATGAACACAACTCCTGACAAACCCAAGACAGCCTCGGAGCATAGAAAGGTGGGTACATTTCACCAGTCAGCCGGCGCGCATCGATCCAGAAATGATCCGAATCATAATCGTCTTGTTTTAATTTTAGTCCTCGAAGCCGATCATGGAAAAGAGGAGAAGAGCGAGGATCAACGAGAGCTTGGGTCAGCTGAAAACGCTCATCCTGGATGCCCTCAAAAAAGATGTAAGTGTTATCGGTCGATTTCAAAGCGTTTCCTGTCAGATAGTTGGCGCGTAATGCTGACCAGGTGTGTTTCTGTCACCGCAGAGCTCCAGACACTCCAAGCTGGAGAAGGCGGACATCCTGGAGATGACGGTGAAGCATCTCCGGAACCTCCAGAGGGCTCAGATGACCGGTAGGTCTAATTTTACATCCCGATCTGTGACTCTTAAGCCCTCATCTGGACTATAAAAACCCGACTCCACACGCGTGTGCTGACTCAGATGTTTGTCTCGCCGCAGCTGCTCTGAACACCGACCCCTCTGTTTTGGGGAAATATCGCGCCGGATTCAGCGAGTGCATGAATGAAGTCACCCGCTTCCTGTCCACGTGCGAGGGGGTCAACACCGAAGTGAGAACGCGGCTGCTCGGCCACCTGGCCAACTGCATGACCCAGATCAACGCCATGAACTACCCCAGCCAGCATCAGCACCAGCATCAGCTCCCATCCACGGCGGGGCCGACGCACCCGTCCTTCAACCAGCCCATGGTGCAGATCCCCAGCTCCTCCCCGCAGGTGCTGCCCATGAACCCGGCGTCCTGCAAGGGCGGCTCCTCGCCGGCCACGGACGCCACCAAAGTCTACGGCGGGTTCCAGATCGTGCCGGCCACAGACGGACAGTTCGCCTTCCTCATTCCAAACGCGGCGTTCGCGCCGAACGGCCCCGTTATCCCCGTGTACGCCAACAACGTCAGCACGCCGGTGTCTGTCCCGGCTGCCGTGTCCCCGGGAGCCCCGTCAGGAACCACGGATTCAGTGTGGAGACCGTGGTGAGAGGCGGAGCAGCGCCTCACACAAGACTGAAAACATACTCTCTAGTTCAATATTTCATCAATGATAGATTTTTTTTCTTGTAAAATGAAGAGTATGCACTATATTTGTACAGCTAACAAGGGACTAAAGTTCATATTGAAATGAGATTTGTATTGTGGAAGTTCGTTCACTGCATTTTTATAGGCTATATAAATATATATATTTGAGCTGTCTTTTATACTGTGTGACGCCAAAGACATGTTGATGCTGTTATGCCGTTCTTCGTTTTGGAAGACAAATAAATTTGTTAAAAAAAAAAAAGTTTATTTTTGTTGTTTCCTGCTACTGGAATAGACTTAAGGTGGACTTCTCCATTCATTTATCCAAAGCTTTCAATGTTAATTTGCTGGGTTTTGAATGAAAAAGTCTCCAAATGGTATTTTCTAACTCAAAACTTTACCAAAAGAAAGTTGAAATGTTGACAAATGATATAAAATAAGAACAAAAATATAAGATGTCTGTAAATTTGTACATTTGAGAGCTTCAAAAGTGCATTTTTGAGTTCTTGAGTTTTATATTTAGTCAGTTTTGCAGAAAAGTTTCTGCAAATTGAATTAACGACAAAAACCATTGATTTATGCATGATATTTTATAGAAATGAACTATTCAAACCCGATTTGGAGTCAGTTTCACAAAAACTTTTCCTACAACTTCTATTTTGTTTTTGTGTCAGACCGAATTGAAGTTGTGGAGCAAACAGCCTCGTTGATGCCATTAGCCGTATAAATGAATGGGAAGCAGAGGAACTGCATGTAATCAGAAACAGGAGGGAGATCATCTGTTGGCGGTGTTTCCCTCTGATTTCCAGCTGTTCAGTCTCTTGAAAAAACGTAAGGCTTTTAAGGGAGCCACTGGCGCCATCTGGCCGCAGAGATGAGTACTGCAGCAGTGGAGGATCAATGGTGTTGATAAGGAGGATTAGTAAGGGGTTGTTTTGTGGGGGAAATTTCCCAAAAAGAACAGTTTGGATCATTGTTTTTATTTATTTTTTTAGTCTGATATGGATGATTACTAATTGATAACCAAGCTGTCACCATAGCAACGGTGCTGATCTGCTGTGTGCCACAGAGAGAAGCCTCGAGTTGTGTGTTTAATCAGAGCTTAGGGAGGTCCTTGGTGCTGGTTAGGGGCTTGACAGAAGAGGATACGTGTTTAACACATTGCCACTGAGCCATGTGGTAGCGCTCTGCTCTGCCCAGGTGTGCCTGGCCCCTCCAGCTATCTTGAGTGTGGCCCTCCTTTGAAGGTGGGGGGGTATGGGGGCACAGGTGTTTGCAATTATCAGTGTGCTAAGAGGCAAAAAGTGTGGATAAGTGCCATCATTTTGAATTTCCATCACACCTTTTTATAGGGGGGCCATGCATCACCGTTTGATTGAAGCCATGTGTGCGCCCGTGCCTGGATGTGTTTCTGTGCGTGCGGGACAGAGCGCGGACACGAGGCACTGGGGAGGTAAAATAGAATTGGGGGGTGTTTTGAGGAAGGGTCTTCCATACAAGGTAGCAGTCAGCAGCATCCCGTCTCCGTACGAGCCCTCGCACACGAGGCTCCCACAACATTCCAGCTGCACCAAAGCAGAGCTTCCTGCCCCTGGGGCCACAGCTGGACACAGGACGTCTGGGAAGGCACGTGTTGTGACCCGGACAACACCCAGCTGCTGAGCACCCCCCCCCCCACCCCCACCCCCATCCCCAGCACAACCAGACATTTTCTGGTCTCCCACTCGTCCTGAGAGCAGCTTTACGAGCCTCCTCAGTTTCCCCTTTGCAGTGGCCGAGCTGCTGGGGTGACCGCACACATGTCACAACACGACTTGGGGGTTAGCCGCCAAGCCTGTCCATTAACTTTTCCCACACTCTGCATGCATGCAGGGAGCGCAAAGAGGAGGTGGGGGGGGGATCCTATGCTTCCTCCTTGCCTCTGTAAGTGCTACCATATGGTCCGCTCTCTTTCTCTCTCTCCCACAGTCCTCCTGTCTTGCTCTACCTCGCTCTCCCAGCCCATCACTGGGACTGTCTTTGATTGCGGCCCAGACAAGCAAGAGCTTTATGATTTAAGTCCAGGGCTTGCTGTACCAAGCCCTGGACTTATTTTGAAGCCAAACTGTTCTCCCTCCCAGCCCCTTCTGCTCTCCCTCCACCCCCTTCCTCTTTTTTGCAGTTGCAGGGGAAGGCTGTTTTCTGGCAGGAAATGAATAGCTCCCAGATGAGCGCAGGAACCTGAGAGGTCGTGAGAAAGAGGCGAACCCCCCTCCGCAGGCCCGGCTTGCTGCCAGCCGCCGGGGGAATGTGGGAGAGCGCCTCTCTGACACACGCATCAACCCCTCTGCCCTCCACCACACCGCCTGACTGCCTGCCTGCCTCAGCGCTGGGCCTCAAGCCTGGAAATAGACTGACAAACAGGGCAACCGCCACCAAGCCAGACTTGAGCGGCTTGTCAGCCATTCAGACGAAGGGACGGGAACCTGTGGGAGGGGTTGGAAGAAATGCTGCAGCTGGATCAGACTGTGTCGCTGAAGTCTGGATTGCAAAGCACAAAAAGAATATCTGCTGTTGAAGTTCACTTAGTTTTAACTCATTATGACCCATTTACACAGATTCTGTAGTCAAACAGACACGTGTGCACACTTGCTCACATGCTCTCCTCTCCCTGTCCCAGAGGCAGGCTCCCATTCATTCCACCACATTTACTCACGCAGACAGGTGTTCTGTGTCAAGAGAAAAGGGTTTTCCCCTCGGATCTCCTTGTGCTGAACTAACATTTATTCTGTCTGAAGCTGACACTGCTGTGGTTGGATGTAGTCTGATGTTCTTTCACAGCTGTCCGGGAGTATTTTAAATCATATCTCTTCATCTCTGTGGCATTTTGAGATTAATACTCTTCTCTTAACAGTATTGTAAAAAACAACTGACTCCTAATTGCAGCACATTTTCAATCAAATCAAAGTTCTTTTAGAAAATGGAACTGTAATAAATAAACAGATTTTGCTTGGGATGTCTTTTATTTAGGAAAATAATTTTTTATTTAATATTTTTTTTTGTGAAATTAATAGCTCTATGTGAAGACATTGTCAAACAATTTGGTTTGAGTGGAAATTAAGAATTAAACGAATCGAATGGAATTGACACAGGCATTAAAAATGACTAAATTGATAATCAATCTTGGAAAATACCTTTATGATTGAGACATGGTAGGTTAATTTTTATGGGTGTTATAATTAATCGTAGAATCGATTTTTATTCCTGACAACAGCAGAAAATGATCAAGTGTCATTACAGTCCAATATGTGGACATGTGCAAAGTCATATGACTGTACAGTGTAGTAGAATGTTTTAGTAATCATTTTCTATTTTTTTTATGTGATAAAAAACAATGGGATTAATGAAAACTAAAATGTGAATGGACTTGTCATTCATTCTTGTTTGTTTGTAAACATATTTAATTTACTCTTGATTATCTTGCATCTGGAAAACTTCACTTGCACTGTTCAGTACTCAGGTATCTGAGTCACATTGTTTAAAATTTAGGCTAAATAAGTCCTGGATCAGTTTTAGGTCAGTGAATTGGACCATATCAGATTGTTCAAAATGAACCAATACTATCAATGAATCGTATCGGCAACCTTAAATCATGGCATGAATTGAATTGTTGTTAAAATGAATCGCGACACCCCTTAAAACAGTGAATTTAATTGAAATGAGGAGAATTGACAACCATCTGTAGTGATTACCAAGTGTAACATAATATGATATATTTATGTTTAAGCAGTAATTAATGTTGTTTGTGTCTAAAACAAACCTGCAAAAACAGTTAATGCTCCAATAATAACAAAAGTGACACAAATAGGCATTTTAAATTGTAAGTAGAAGAAATAGACTTAATGTCTACTTTTTGTGCACAATTGTAAAAAAAAAAATTACTGCATTTTTTACACTACAGGGTGCAAGACAGAGTGGACAAATGGCTTATTTTTTTTAACTTATATAATTGTATCACAAATGGGCAGATAAGCTTGACCCAAGAGTAGCAGGTTTTATTGGAACAGATTGGAGAACAGGAGAGAAGCACAGCTAAGAGTCTAAAAGCTAAATCAGGCAGGCAGCAGAGGTCAATTTGCGAGCATGAACAACCAGAGTGGTCAGGGTCCAGGCTAGGGTCGGGGCAGGCGGCAAACAGTCAAAAACGAAGCAGAATCAGGTGAAACATAAGATTAGATCAGGATGAGGCAGAGAGGCTCAAACAAGAATTCACACTGAGCAGAGGACTGAATACTGCTGGATGCGATTTAAGATGGGAAACAGCTGTGGGGCTTCTGGAGGTGACAGCAGGGGCTGATGGGAAGTGTGGTGTGAAGACCCAGGAAGTGCTAGGACTCAGGTGATGTATCACGCTGATGGCCAGAGGGGGACAGGGGATCGATTCAGGACACATAAGGCCCATCGAATGGGCGCGTTAAGCAAGACAAAAGAGTGTTGCTTACTAGAGATAAGTCCTCTTAGTCGGTCAGACTTTATTAACTCCATTCAGAGAAAGTCTAGAACTTGCAACATGCTGCACATTACCCACGTTTTGATTCATAGTACCTGTACTCTCAACCTTGTTTTCAACATGCAAAAAAAACATAATCCAACATAGCTGAACCACATTAGCGTAATTATGATAACACTTTGACAGATTGCTGTGTACCTCTTAAAATTGCTTCAACTTCAGTAAGAACAACCAGAATTAATCCACATAAAAGGCTCCTGAGATTATGAGGCACACTGTTGTATTTTTGAAAAAATTAAGGCTTTAATTGTGACTTAGAGTGCAGAAAATTTGGTAAACATGGCAACAAAGAAGTAAGTATTCTGATAGAAGTAAGTAGTAAGAGTTTGATAGACTTTTTGCTGCTTTTTTTGGTTTAAAAGCATTTAGACATTTTAAATGTTTGTCTTATAGTATAAGAGGATCCAGTTGTAACAGTTCTCAGTCAACCCTCTGTTCCTCTATTACTGCCTCACTCCCCAGAGTCTTGGCCCTCTCACAGCTTTACTGTACCAAGTCAGTATACATCTTGCAGAGTTCCTCCTTATGCTTTCATTTCTTAGAGTCCCTGTCGTTCTTTCCCATACTCTGTCTTTGTCTCTTAAAAACTCACTGTTAGCCACGCTCCTATGGTAACCCGTGGGCCCAGGAAACAGGACGAGCTGTGTGCCCACTTTCCTTGGCTCACCCTGCACGAAAACAAAACCCCCACCAGAGGCTCCCACCACTAGTCCATTCAAATGTCAGCCACCTCGTTTGAAGTCACAGGCTGCCATGTAAATCCACGGTGTTTCTCACCAGCCCAACCACTCCAATGCACACAGAACAAAAGCTACAGCAAAGGTGGTCCTGAAATGCTGGAAGGTTGCTTCTTTTAATTTGCACCCTTTGGACGGGTTTTCTTGAAGCCAGTCCACCTTTTTTTTGTTAGTAAACATGCTTTTTATCTAGTTTTTGGTGGATGGTTTGAGGACATTGTGACTTGAAGAGAGTAGGACATGGCAACCATACGCTGCTGTCAATTACATGTTGGCACATCCTGCAGCTCTGGGCGGCGACAGCGATGACCCCATCACACTGTGCCTTTGTGTGACCTATCCCGGGAACCGGGGGCAATTGAGTGGGAGGACCCTCTCCCCCCTCAGAGGCCATCACAACAAGCAAAAATACGAGGCAAACAAGTTCCCACCAAACTTAAGTCCAAACAAATGCCAACGGTGACAGTTTGGTTGGTTTTGATAACGCACAAAGACGCCCTTCACGAACACTTTTGAGCTTTGACTCGTTTACCTTTTGAAGCCAACTTTTTCAATTATGGGATGACCCCCTTCGCATTTTCCCATAAAAGAGTCTTACGTGCATCATCAATCTTTCCATCTATCTAATTAATACTTTTTTGCAGTTGGTGAAACATAACTAAACTACTGAATGAAGAAAATTTTTAACAGCTGAACAAATTAAAACAACAATAATGACTTAAATTTAAAAAGAACCAAAAGTTTATGTTAGGGAAAGGGCATAACTATCATCTTTGTTTGAAATTTTGTGAAGCTGAGCATTTATTTTTCCTTTACATCAAACATTTTCTCTACAATGGATCTTGGTAGCTTTAATAAAAGTAAAGCATTTTACGGGGCGGGGGTGCCGCGTGGGTGTCGGGGGGGTGGTGGTGTGCAGTTGGGTGGGGGGTCTGGCTCGGTCTGGGGGGTGGTCCTCTTGCTTGCGCTGGGTGGGCTGGTGTGGGGCCCCTTCCTGGGGGGCGCCGCTTGCGTCGGGGGGGCGGCTCGCCTGCACCTGGGGGCTGGGATCACTCCCTCTCTGGCTCTGGGGCGGGGTGGGGCCACCTCCTTGGGGCCCGCCGTTGTTCCGGGCGGCGCCCGCCCTTGCTGCAGGGTCTTGGGGTGGCGGGGGGTGGCGGTTGGCCCGTCTGGTGGGGCTTTTCCGTGGGGAGCAGGGGGTCCCATTTGGTACGGGGCAGGGCGGTCTGGCGTGTTGTGGTCTCTACTGAAAATTCGGTGGGCTCGCGCGCGCGGCTGGCCGCGCGCCTCTGTCCTGTTAGTGCCTGCCCAGTGCACCCATGAGAGAGGTGCTTGGGGGCGGGGCCTGGGACCTGTCCCTGGGACTGGCCCCTGCTGGCTCCTCCCTCCTTGCGGGGGTGGGAGGCGCGGGGCCTGGGGGGGTAGCCGTCAGGGGATGGGGCCCATGGACTGGGGTGAACTTGGTCCCGGCGCTGGGGGGGCGGCGGGGGGACAGCGGTCCACCATCGGGGGTCGGTCAGCCAACTGCCCCCAACCTACCCTCTTCCTCATACAAACATGTATTAGGGTGAAGGGGAGGGTGGTTGTATTGCGGCGTGCTGCTGGGGGTGGACTACCTGCAAGTGGCCCCCTCCAGTGGCCGCTGCATGAGTTTCCTCCTCCCCTTAGTTTTATTTGCACCTTAGACATGTAGGCCCTTGGTGGGGTGCTTGGACATCACTGCCAGCAAGCAGTAGATGTCCTCTAGGTGCCCTTTCCGCCAATTTTAACAGCACCATAGACATGTAGGGTCATTGGTGAGAGGGTGACGGGGCATCGCTGTAAGCGATCAGGAGATGTCCTGTCAAGGCCCTACTCACCAATTTTAACCGCACCTTGTAGTACACACACCTCTAACACCTCAAATATACACTCTAACAAACAAACACGCATGCATCACACAGGAAGGTGGGACCTTCGACCCTTGTCCCCTACCCCATCCCTGGCAAGGGGGATGGAAACCCTCGGCCTGGTGGTCCTGTCTCCTGGGTGCCGGTCTCCTGGGCTCGGCGGCCTCCTCACCACGCTTTGGAGGGATCCCCAAGATCTAACAGGGGAATCAAACTACATCGGAGCCATGGGTGTCCAGGTCTCGGTGGTTCGGGCTCCGGTCCCGGCTCCAGAGAATTGGGCCTCTCCAAGATTCCATCAGTGGGTGTGCCTGGTCAGGCCTTGTTAACATCATTCCCCTGGACCCTCGTTCTCGTGGGTGTCCCTCTGCTGGGCGGGGGTGGGCGGCCCCTTCCTGGCTCGCCCCTGGACCTCCTGCGGCGGGCGCGGGCGTACGTCTGGAGCATAGAAGCGGGCCGTCCTGGAGGAGCTCTGGCTCGTGCCTGGGGGGGGGCGGGGGATGCTCGGTACTGCTGGGTGGTGGTGGGCTACTCCTCTGGGGTTGGGGGGCTCTCTGGGTGTGGGGCCTTGTGTTGGCCCTCCGGGTGTGGTGGGGGGATTGCTCCTCTGGCTGGGCGGGGGTCCGCGCTCTCTGTGCTCCCGTGCCTTCCGGCTCTCGGGCGTGGGGGCCTCTGCGGCGGACCCGCGTGCCCTGGTCTGGGTGTCTGGCGGGACTCTGCGGCTGGCGGATTCTCTCCATGACTCCGTGGCGGGTGTTGGGGGGTCCGGGCTGCTGCTGCGCCCCGTGGGGGCGGGCTTGCGTGGGGGTGGCCGGGCTCTCTCTCCTTCTATACATTCCATCAACATTCACATCAGCAAAACATAAACACTTACCTGAGCACAGGTGTCAGCTCACCTCGCACTAACAGAATGTGTGATGGAATGAAAGACTTTATTTATGTCAGCTTCTATGATTGTGTGTGAGCTGCAGTGGTATTGTGTACATTTTTGACAACTTTAAAGGTAAAGATTAGTCTAGCCAAAAGGTATGTGTGTAACTGAGTGTGTGTGTAGACAGGCCCGCCCATTCCAGATTGTTATTTTAGACCTGGTGTTATAGGATGTTGCTACTCTGTTAACTTCTTTGTTCTCTTAACCCCACTTTCTACCCCCCCCCCTCCCTTTTGTTTCCGTCCGGTTCCAACAAAAAAAAAAGAAAAAAGATACAACATAATTAAAATATAAAGTTTAGCATGAAATACAACAGGGTTTATACTTAATAAACCCTGTTGGGACAATAAAATCTGTCCAACGCAAGAGGCTCTCAGCCCGTATCTGCTTGCTCGGCTGTTGGACAGGACAAGTTAAGAAAAAAAAAAAAAAAAAAAGTAAAGCATACATTTTTTTTATTAACTTAACTTAATTACTGTTTTTTTCACGTTTGCTTGGCTAGGCTGATATCTGAGGTTTTTCTTGAACCACTACAAAATTTTGATTCCCATCATGCATAGCAGTTACAATTTTGTATTTGCAAATTAAAAGCTGGATGACCCAGTTTTTGACCAGCTTCCCCTCTTCACAAACTATTGAGCTTTCCAGTATTCAGAGTTGTTATTGATCCTGAGACTTCAAGTGTCCAGTCAATGTGGCTACTAAAATGAGCATGAACCATGACTCTCCCACCGCCATGCTTTACATTCAAATGTTTAGCACCTTGTTGCTGTTTGCTAGTAAGATTCATTTAGATAAAAAAAAAATAATCTTTCAAATGTTCCTGACATAGAAGTTATTTTTTGTTAACACAAAATATGGTTGGATTAAACATTTTTCTCTCAACATTTCCAATTTAATGAAAGTGTTTCTTAAATGATAGAATAGTCTCATGTCAAATTCTTCACTAATATTAATAAATATTAAAAAATACAAATATAAAAAAGACTTTTGAAAAAAGTTTGCAACTGTGACTATATTCCTGAATTTGTGTATCGATCCGATACCAATCTAATACCGGTCAATATCGCTAATATTGTTACCATTATCAACATTTTTCATTGATGCAGTGGATGTGACATGAACCTCAAATTCTTAATTGATTTGAATTGGCTTAAAGGGTTTTTGTACATTTTTAAAAATTATTTTATAAACATAAAAAACAGAATCAGGAAAATATTTTTAATTAAATGGAAAACAGTTTGTTACAATGAAAACTTCTTGAAATTAAATAAAAAGGGAAAAAATGAATGCAAAACAATCAACAAACCAAAAGACATAAGTAACTGTGATACTAAAATAAATAAAAACATTTAATTTAAAAAAAAAAAACACTGGTAGAAATATAAATAATTTGTAACTTCTTAGCCTTTATATAGAACAATAAAAACAGTTTAAGAGTAACTCGTCAAAAACAACTCAGAATTTAAATAGAGTGGAAATAGGGTATACTGCATGCCGCCTGCATGCTCTTTCTCTGCTGTTATAGGACTGCTGAGAGTGGTGAGGCAGCGACTCAGCAGGGTCCTTTTTGCAGACAAAGAGAAGTTTCAACCAAGAGTGGAAATATCGATATCTGCAGGCCAGTATCGATCTGATACCGATACCCACTTGAGATCGATCTGCCCAGCACTACTGGAGACCATTGGATAATATCTATACTCTCAGTTGTGCATGTTAGCAGACATTCAGATATATAGGCCTGCATTTGTCTGGAGAGACTTTTATGCAAATGTTTTATTGATTTTGAACTCTTTATTGACAGAGACATCCTTCTGATCTTGATTTCTCAGTTTCTTTTGTTCGGCTTTGTTTTGGTTGCCAATTGTTCCCTGAGGACTTTACTCCATTGAGTTCTGTTGCATCATGCCGGCATTTAGAGACATGAAATGGCATTATCCCACTTCCTTCTACTCCATCCAAGCAAAAGCTGTAAAAGTGTGACGTGGACCTGCAGTTAATCCTCTCTCCCTTTTTGGAGGCAGTGGCGGGAACTGCAGAGGAGCTGGTCACAGAGATACGACCACAAGTTGCCGAAGACACAAAGCAGCCCTCTGTGAATATGTTGCTTGATGCGCTGCATAATAAGGCGTTAGTCCATGTCATTTGGATAGTTTGAGTGCATGATGCAGTGGGCATCATGTTTCCAAAAGCAGTCAAAGCCAAAATGTGGGTTTTTCACCAGACTGATAGTGTTTTTCTTCTATGTGTGTGTGCTCCATGCCTCCTACCTTATCTTTCTTTATAGCCTCACCTTTGTGTCGCGTGTTTCCAAACACTCCCACAAGACCCTGTTATCTCAGCTTTGGTTTGCATCATAAATAAGACCCACGTCTGTGTGTGCGCGCATGTTTGTCTTTTTGGAAGAGGGGTTCTGGCAAGCCTGTCATGGCGTTTGAGCATGTAAACCCGGTTTCTCTGGGAAATGGGCCCAAAGTGATTATCCCGGAGACTGTGATGAAGCCACACACTGTGGGTGGAGGAAATGAGACCTCAGGAGAAGAAGAGTTTCCAATGACATTGTGTTTTGTGGTCAAATACAGAACGGATTCTCTTCTTTATAAAAGTTACCTCTGATGCTCTTTCTGCCAATGGCTCAGGTCTTGTTTCTCATCGTTGCAACAGCTGTTCTGTTTCTTTACTTTCTTTAAGTCTGTTGTTGCAGCTTGCTTATAAGTAAGCTCTAATGCCATGTTCACATTAGGCATTGAAACAAGTATTCGCTTCTAATGAAAAGTCGAAGCATTGAAGTCCCAACTGTTTGAAAATTGATCATGAAGGAGAAAATAATAATTGCTGTTCGTGCAATATGACACCAAGTCTTATATCAGAATAGAGCTGCAAAACAAAAAGACTGGAGCTAAATTTGTGAGATTTGACACCAAGGCTCTCCCAACTATGAGTACATGCACTAGTATCGCGTGATGACAGAACATAAGTTGGGGATGCATTGAGCGTTCAAAAACACGCTATACGCAGTGTCGTAAACGCACTTATAGCATACAGACAAGGAGTGAGTGGTGGGGAGGGGCTTCTTCTTTTGTGTTTATTTACAATTTGCTAGCAGATGTCCACCACAAAAAGTTGGAAGAGGATTGATGCAAAATGTTAAAGTCCTGCAAATCTTTCACAGCTCAATTCCGATATAAATCAGAGTCCTTGATTAGTCAAAGTTCAGCTTTGTAGTTCAAACAGTCAAAGCTTTCACAGCGCCTCCAATGGTTTTAACATAGGGCCCAAAAACTGACTCAAAAATTACTCAGTGACACACTGGTGCGATAGCTTTGAACATGGAAGCCCAAAATGTGGATTTACGGGCACACACGCTTTTACGGCCATTAGCAGATTTTTTACAAGCCTCATTTCCACTGAGCGCTCTGGTGTGAAATAGAACAGTATGGTATTTTGAGTGTTTCTATTGTAAAATGGGCCCATTAAATAGTACCTAACTGTACCTCTTGAGGTACTCCATCGGTTGGAGCTCCATAGAAAAATGGAATGGGACAGTTGGGGCGGAGTCACTGTAGCCACCCGTTGACTGCCAAAAAGTGATGATGACTTTAGAAAGCACCAATACAGCACTAAGCTTGCAATTCCATTTTCCTCATACGGCAGTATTCTTTTTAAAATCTTTTTTCAAGCAACATTAAATTCCTGTTATACACAATGTACTAGAAGTAAAGCAATAAAGACGAGCTGCTAGACAACACCCATGGTTGTTGTTTTCTATTTGGGGCAATACAATGACATGCTAACGGTCTACACCACGCAAGTGCCATGAAAAAGAAAAAAAAAAAATGTTCAGAAGGAGCGAGGCTTAACTGAGTAGAGACACTTCCCAGTATTAACCGGACCGTACCGTACCACTCCTTACTGGACCATACTGAACTGCTCAGTGGAATGGAAAGCGGTTGCTTGAACGCTAGTTGCTGTGTTTATGTAGCTGTATCATCAAAGCGCATCCAAGACTTGTTGTTCAGCGCGAACTGAAAATGCCTGGTGTGTACACAGTGAAAAATTAAACTGTTCTAGTGTATCAACAGTTATTTTGTTTTAGCATTTTGCATTTTCTTTGTCATAGTTCAACAATAAAATACGTCTTTAGGAATAAGTTACTTCCTACGCTGCACTTACACCTGAGATTTCAATTATAAGCTTTAGTTTTGATGACCACTCAGTGCTCCAGTTAATCCCCTATCTATCTGTTCTTTCAGGCAGAATCTATGCACCTGTTGTTTGTAATAACAGAATATTACAATTCAACAGTATAATTATGCCTTTTCTTAATCAGAAAAAGAAGCATGATTTGCACGTCTGGGGTCAGTGTTTGGTTCTGAGCGCCACAAAATCTGTCCGATTCACACACAGTTACACACATTAGCTCTGATTTTCCCACAATCTTCCCCCGATTTGATTGCAAGCCTTTTTCCTCCTGCGACCCTCCACAGACGATATCAGGATAATTGACAGTGACTGGAAATATGCAGCATCATTGAGCCCCACCCGTGTGACTAACAGGGTTAGAGCCTCCTCCCCTCGGAGACCGAAGCCTTGTACGGAGCCATCACTGATATTCAATTTGTGTTAAAGTTCCCTTCGAGAAGCCCCCAGGGGCCCGACTTGATTAACATATTTTATAGTGAACTCTACGAGGTAGCTGGAAGTGCTGCAGGCCGTGGTTTAATAATGGTCAGGGCATATTATGACTGGAAAGTGACAGTAGTGACAGCAAGACCTGACAATGCTTAGCGAACTTCTCTTTAGGGAGACACAAAAAGGCAGAAAAGTGACTGGTGTTCAATGGAACGAAGAGTCCCTCTGTGTAATTGTGCAGCTTCACTGACGGCTCGGCCATGCCAGCTTGAAGCTAATCAGAAGTGATTCATATAAGCGAGTCACAATGCTGCGGTAGATTGAATTTGTTTCATCTACGGTTCTCTCCATCGCTTACTTATCAGTCCAGTGAACCGTTCTGCAAATAAATGGTGCACAGACAATAGGAGCTGTTTGTAAGGGCACTTTTCCCACAGTCCATCTGACATGAAAATGGACACACACTGACACATGGGCAAAGAAAGAAACAGACAGACACACACTCAAACCCAACTTCCGAGAGCGTCAAGAGTGAGGGCATTCCTATGCTCCACTGCAGGATCATTGTCTGCACAAAGAGGGGTCCGTCTGTGCAGCCCCCACACCACACAGCAGTAAAATGCCACTGTTTTTTCCATAAATTAGACTCCCTTTTCTTCAAATTTTATAGATGCTTGATGGAATCTTTACATGTAAGGAGCTCCTGTTACTATCTCCTGTTAAACTCCAAAACCTCTTCAGTAAATTCTTAAACCACTCAGTTTATGTGAATGGAGTCAAACAAAGGAGAGCCTCCTGTAAATTGGTGCTTTTCTTGATAAAAAGAAGAAAGAGCCCTCCAAAAGCTCTTGTGATAGTCATGTTGAAACTGTAAGACCTATAGACTTATAAGATAACCCTTTTCTCTGTGTGCTTCATTTCCTCCAAATGAGAAAGGACACATTAGAAGCCTCTGAAAGGAGACTATATAGGTGCTCATACATGAAGTAGTGAAGGAGAAATTGGCAAAAGCTTAAGTTTCACAGTGAAAGAATGTAAAGCCCATGACAAAAGCAACTATGAGGAAAAAGGCAGAACAGGTGGTCATCGCTGAATGCCCCGGCTTCAGCCCACAGACACAAATCAGCCGAGGGGTTTAGATTTCACCGATAGAGACCCCAAGGTTTATTTGCTCTTCATGTTTGCAGAGATGTGTGAAAAGATGCTGGACTTCTAACCCCAGAAGACAAAAGTGTCAGCGTGGCCTTGAGGATAAAAATGAGAGGTTAATATTTTCCAGCGTGAGGGAAATCATCCGTCGGCGCTTCTTTGAGAAGGACGCGTTGGTTATGTGGGTGGACAAGGGCCTTGACTTTTGCTCTTCACCATAACTGTTACATTTAGAGATCCTGAGGCTGAGCCTGGAACAAAATGCATAAATAACTCTGTGGTGTGATGAGAAAGAGAAATGGAAAAATTGATTATTTGAGATTCTTAAATCACATTGTTAAACATTGATTTTTAAGAAGAAAATTTTGTGTAGTTTGTGAAAAATGTCTCAAATTTCTGAACTAAATAATACATCTTTTATCATTTTGAAACTCAGTTTTCAAAAATAATATTTTAACAATGCAATATTGTGTTTCTCTACCAAGTATTGACATAAAATGCCCAAAAATCCTTGGAGCGCAGGGGTGCTTGTACCTGCAGGCTGAGATGAGCTGGTGGCTAGGGAAGGTATGTGGTGTTTAACTAACTGTCCATGTGTTTGACTGACTATATGTTTGTGTGTTTAACCATGTGTGTCCGCTGCTTATCTGATCCCATCTGTGAGTGTTTGCATGTATGTGTGAGGTTGAGAGTTGTAACCCTAGGAGCCCGATGACAGATGAGCAGAGCGGTGAGCAGGCTGGGTAATGGGGCAACGGGGAGAGCTTCAGGTGTGTGATAAAGCTGAGGTGGGATGGAAAAGGATATGGTGGGGTATAAGTGAATTTTATGGTTGTGGGTGGTGTGTGTGTTAGTGGAGTTCTGCTTGGGTGAGCTTGAAGAATGCCCGTGTAGATCCTGGAGGGGAAAGAAGGAGCTCCTTTCATCACGTATAGCTCAGTGCCCCTAACCCCACCCCAGATGTTCCTGTGACCAAGCACGCGCTCCCTCATTTATTTTTCCCGTGCACTTCCTCCATCATTACAGGAGACGTTTTCAGGGATGGACTGAGTTTTTTTTTTTTTTGTCCCTCCCCTCTGTAGCGTGGGAGCTGTCAGTGGGGTTTGCTCCGACTTGCTCCGGCAGCAAGCAGGTCCTTGTGCTTTAAAGGGCAGTGGCTAATTAGCCATAATGACTTCTACTTTGCTCCGGCCATGTGTCATTGCTTTGATGCTGTGATTGGGAGCACCCAAGGGAGAATACCAGACGACTAAACGCTCTAACAGGGAGGGAGGGGTTGGGTGGGAAACGACGATGATGTCAACTGAAGCAGAAGCAATGTTAGTGTTTATTTAATTCACTTTTAATAAATTCATTTATTACAGCTTTTTGTTTTTGAAGAAACTCCCCAAAGTTTCAATTCATGTTTAGTGCACTTCATCTGTCAAGGCTTAATTTGACAGTTCAAAAGGAACTACTTTTTTTGAAACAACAAAAGATGAATTTCATTGTAACTATATCATCAGTTTCTGGACTGTAACGTCAGACAGATTTTTTAAACACATTTTTGGTAAGGGTAATGTTGACCCATGAAAAGGGACATAAAGAAAATTCAGCTTAACCCTGAATAACCATTAGTATCATATTTTATGTACATAATTCTGAGACCACCATCTCATTAGCATATTTAGAACTTCAGGATGGATGACATGGTGGCAACACTTATTTAGAACTTAAGAACTTTTTTAGTACTCCCCTTTTTATAGAACTTAGTCCATTTTTTCTGTGCTGTAGTTCATCAACATTCCATTAGGGGCAGTAGAAGGGCTTTTCCCTCCTAATATTTTTGCATCTTAAACTAACATTGTTCTATGCATAAACTTGCCAGATCACCCAACAAATCATTATTGGTCATATCTTTTCTTATATATATATATATATATATTTAAAAATAACAATGAAGAATTTTTAATGGATTCCATCAAAATGGTCTAAAATGCATCTTATTTCTAAAAAAAAAAAAAATCCTTGTCAGTTCGTTGATGTAGTGGACTTTACAGTGTTAAAATTGAATTATATGAATTGAAAATGTCAATTCAGATTGGTAAAGTTTGCTTTGGTAAAATGTTGTAAGTCTGATGTAGAAACTACAATTGGCAACCCACAAGCTTCCTGTTACACTAATAATTCTGATGGATCCACTTGCAGACAAACAGATCTATGAATGTTTTTGTTTTCCTCGTCCGAGTTGGTATCTGGATCAAAACTGTACAAATGGATACCTCTGACATTGCTTGCCATTTTTGTTGCAGCAGTGATGTAAGGTTGAGGTTGTGAGTGGCTGTGAGCAACGGGGTGAAGGAGTAAACAAATGGATGATGGGAAGTAGGGTTGGCTTACTCCACACTGTCCCACCCACAACTCTAAGTTGATTTTTTAAGGAAGATTTTATTCACACCTTGTGACACTGTTTTACAAAACCTGTATTTAACAGCATTTTGTAAAGCTGTTAAATACAGGTTTAAAACTTTTAATGTGTACTATCCCTTAGAAATAAATAAATAAAATTAAGTAATTTTAATAATTTTTATAAATGAAAAGTTTATATTGAATTGAACAGTTTAAAAGTTAATTTTACTACTAAACATGAGGTGTAGACATTCATCTAGAGATTTCATTCCTTAAAGTATTATTTTTTAAAGCATTTTCAATGACCTAGACTCAAAAGATTAACTTGAACTGTGTTTTGAGTCAGTATTATGCTCCACTTTGTGTGTTTTTTTTCTCTCATCCCCAAATAAAGATGTTGCATTTTGTATGTTGGCACCTAACTTTTATCTGTTGTCTGTTTTAATATACAAACATTTAGGCTGTAGCGTCACCTATTTTTGGAGGCTTTAAATAAGAATGCAGGTGAATTAAAAAAAAAACAAACATTTGTGACAATTAGCAACACTTAAACTTTAGTGTTCTAACTTTTGTTATTTAGTGATTATATTTTATAACATGTTTTTGTAGAATTGTATCCCTTTTTGCTCTTCATTTATGTAGCTTAACTTCTTTGCAGAATTCTCTCTTTAGTCTTTTATCAGTTCTTTGACTTCTGCCTCTTGAGTTTTGTAATCTATCTGCTGTCTTGACATTGTATTAGATAAACTGCAAAAAGTGAAACATTTAATCAATTTTCAAAAATTCTGTTATTTCTTTCATTTAAGAATACTAGGTTTATAAAATTAAACATTTTTAAGTAAATCAATAATTCAGTATTTTAATTTGATGAAAATAAATAATTTTAAATGTAGCAAGTTATAGAACTTTTGTTTTTTGATCCAATGTTTCACTTTTTATAGTGTATTCTATTCTGATTGAAACTAATTTTGAAAACTTTTCTTTTGCCTCGTCAAATCTATATATTTTAAAGATATACATTTAAAAAATAATGATAATAAAAACTATGTACATATGAATTAAAAAATATTTAGATTTCTGGCAAAATATTTATCCACATAAAATGTTTACCACATACTCACCTGATTACAGCTTTTCATTCTGAGTTATCTATTACATGATTTGAATATGATTTGAAAACATGTTTTGAATGCTCACTGTATTTCAAAACCCTGAAAATGGTGAAGCTTCTGTGACCTCCACTTTAATCCTGAAAGTGTTCCCTTGCCTCCTTGGTTCCCTTTGGATCAGGATGAGCTGCAGACTATAGAAGTGGAGTCCTTTGATCCCCGTCAACACATAGAAAAGTCAAACACACATAAACAGGAAAATGCACACACTATTGTCGCACTAATGGTGCCTGAAGGCCAGTGCAGCTCAGCTCTCCCTTGGAGCAAGAAAGTGAGAGACGCAGGGAAAAAAGGACGTGTGAGAGCGTCAGCCCCCCCCCTCCTCAGCCAGCATTTCTAAAATAGGTTTATCTCTGCCAGGGAGGTGTCTCTTTGTGTCGCTACGCCGGGGGCTGAAGAAGAAGAGGATGCAGGCAGCCAGGAGACACAAGGAGACAGCCAGGGAAAGAAAGACCATGATAGGGGACGGAGGGGGAGGTGAGCTCTCACTGAGATGGGACCACCTGCATCGCCCCCTTTTTTTTTTGCTGGGAGATTATGCGGGCGCACAAAGAGGTGCCGGGAGGGCACCGAGAGCGGCACGTCAGGAAAGTGAGCAGCGTGGAAAGTGAAGGTGGCGTGCGTGCCATGGGTCTGCCACATGCTGTACCACCTCCCCACCGCCGCCCCCCAGGACACGTCCAGTCCTCCTCCTTGTCCTCCTCCTGCCCTTTCTACCAGCACAGCACAGAAATCCGATTACATGCAACAGAATATGTATGGAAAATTTAAAGTTGCATCTAGATTCCACACTTTCATAAATACACAGGTTAGTTTTTATGAATATGAATGAATCCATATTTTTGTGCCCGCTTTATCTCTATTGCAGCATTGAGTCGGTTTCTTACATTTGTCTGCTCTTCATCTATCACCACTCCTTGTGTTTTGTGAAACTGATTTATTGTGGTTAAATGGCTTCAGTTTCAGCTCCTCAGTGCCGTGGAAGGTCCCACAGCTGTGGTCTCCAAGGGTGGACACGAGCTCAATGACTGGTTAGTCCTTATTGTTTCAGGCACAGTCATCTAGTAAGATTAATAGTTCCTTCTGGTTAATTATTTCAGGCCTGTTGATTGGTCTGCAGATGAACCTACACTAGCCTCTAAGCCCTTCATCCTGGTACAATAACTTCACCTATTCAAACAAATCTAATAATTAAAGAGTCCCTTTGTCTACTTTTGCTGATGTAGGCCATTAGAGCATCTTGGATTTCTATCACACCAATTTGACAAAGCTTTCCTGCAGAAGTGCACCCACCCCTCATCCTTTTCTTCTATTTATTTTAAAGAGCACCCCAAGAAAGCTGCCGATCTCAGCAAACTCCACAACCAAGGTAAGGAGGAGAACAGAAAGAATGATAGATCAGAGGAGGCCCGACCACTGAGCAAACCGGTGATTCTCAAGGTCTGTCTGAATGGGTTTTTTTTTAGGTATTCATTGTTGCCTTCTCTTTCACCTTCTCTCTATTCTTCAAAGTGCAGTCGGCGTCCTGGCTTGGCGTGGGTCTAAGCTTGCGTCCTTCCCAGCAAGAGCTCTGCAGGCCACACTGATGTTCTAATCATAATGCTGCGGCGGTGGCTTTGTGTGCAGCAACAGGGGAACTGAGGACAGAACCTCTGCCGCTCCTGTCCCTTTATGTGACTGGAATGTGCCATGGCTCAGATTAAATCTATGTAACAATGCAGAAAAAAATCATTTTTTGAGTCAGAAAAAGGTTGTTACTTTCTGAATATCTAATACAGTTTTAGTGCATATTTTTCTTTTCCGCCACCATTTCTGGGCTTATTTTTAATAACTGCAAATTTTCTGTGCATTTCTGAGCTCTGGATAAATATCTTTTAAAGATACTGAAAAAAGCCTCTCAGTTTGACTATTTTCCTGAAAAATATTGACCAATTTAAACCCATAAAAAGTCCCCAAATGTCATTTACATATTCAATATTTATGATACCTGCTTTTCAATGTCATTTGCAAGACATAGAGTAACAAACAACAGCTTTCTCGGTTCAGTGACAGATCTTTCACAATGCATTTCTAGACAGCAACAACTTAGAAAAGGAAATAACAGAAAAGAGAAAATTTTCAATTGTAATTTTTAACTCATTGATCCAAAAAGTAGCTCAGTTACAATTCTTTCACACAAGTATCAAAGGTCTCTCACAATTTATGTATAGATATTATACCTATTTGTATTTGTTAGTATATTTTTTGTTTTTCATTGTGCAGCCAAATGCTTTCTAGTTTATCGACCACAAGATAGATTATTTCTGTTAAAAAATTTGCAGTACTTCAAAAATCCACTGGGGACATGTTACAAAAGCTTTAAAAGCCACTCCAGTGAAAATTGAGTTTTTGACATGATGGAGGACATTTATAAAATAATTTTAGATCAAAATGATGTTTCGGAGTTCTTTTTTTAATTGCGACAGACGAGAAGCAGACAAAAACCTTCAGTTTAAAAAGTTTGTGATGCAGAAACTCCTGTGGTCTGTCTGCTCCGCTCCAATCCAAAATCCTCCACATGACATCAAATAAATCTATTAATGTCTTCCTCGTCATTGTTGCCATCTTGCTCAAAACTGTTTGGCTGGATAGCAGGGATATTGTTTTCTGTTTATTTTTGTGCTACACTAATGTTAGCTTGGGGTTGTGGGGGCTTGTTAGCTAGCAGAGGGGAGTGTACATACAGGAATGCTGGGATATCAATGTAGGGATGATTGAAAAAGCCTTTTGAATGAGAGGCGAAACATCTTTCATAAAAAAAAAAGTCTGGATGACCTTGATTTAAAAAATTTGACAATAAAACTGATGTATTCATACAAGCTTTTATATTATTTTATGAGTCTGGTGGATCGTCTCCTTTAAAATGTTTTTGTGCTTCAGTGATTTTGGCTTATTCTATGAAGGATCATGAGACTTTCAAGTGACTGAAAAACCCTTGAGAACGCTCTCATTCTCAGCCCACGCCGTTTTAAGTCTCTACACAGACACTGGTGACATAGAAAAGTGTTTGGTGAAACAACACATGATGACATTGTTACACGCACTGTTGTCAATTTTTGTACTTAAGAAAAAAAAAATGGGAAGTTTGACTGAAGAACTACTGATTTACCCGCAGTGTCATACTGAGGGTGTTTCATAACAGTTTTCTGAACTTTTTCTTTGTTTTCCACTTGGTAGAAAAAGCTAGAAATATTATTAAAACATTTTTGAGGCAAGGATAACAAAAAAAGTGTCTTCACTGTTGGGCTTTTCCAAATGTAATGTTTTTTCATGCTTCTTGATGATAACAACTTCAGCTTCATCCCTTTTTTTCTCTTGCTCCTAAAATTTGATGTGTTTGATATTTACCTCCAGCTTCATCCATAGTTTTCTGAAGCTCCATCTCCTCTGAGAAGCATTCTCTTTGCCAACAACACACATATCATAACCAGTTCATCCAGGAAAAGTCCAGATTCTGCACAACAGCCACTCTCTCTCCAGAACCTCTGGCATGGCGGCTCCCAGCTGTCATGTAATAAATGTTAGGCGTCTTAATCAATTTGCAATGCTTGAGGAGCATCTCTCCTGATTTAGCCTGTAAAAAAGGGAACAAGAGAGAGAAAAGGATGAGACAGAACACAGAGGAACGGTTCTCGTGAATGTGGTGAGAGTGTGAAGCGAAAAATGGGGAGCAAGGGGGGGTCTATTAAAAAAAAGGACTTCCTGTGGCGTTGGTAGTATTCATGGATGACAGAGTGACCATGAAGGATGGAAGAGGGTCTTCTTCTTTACAGATTTTGAGGTTGACTCATTCTTTGCTCGGCTTTTCTTCCTGATGCGGCTCTCTAAGGGGTTCCTTTGTGCCGTAGCAGCAGGTATCAATAGAGTGGCGGGTCAACTCCCGGGCCAGCACCACAACCCCCTTATCCCCATGACCCCTGCTGAGATTCTCTCTGCGCAAGAGTGAAAGTTTAAAATCCAGCATGGGTGTCTCGGAGAGAGAACTTAATAATAAAACTCAGGGAAAAGCTGATTTTTAGCTTTTTGACTTGAAGTATTTGGGGGGGGTTTTTTGTCAATATTTTTTTGTTTTGTTTTTAGAATCATCTTCTTTTTTAGACCCAGCTTTCTTTGAAAATGTCAACAGTCTAGCTTTTTCTTCTTTTTTTTGCATCAAATCTTTGTCAAGACTTTTACGAGGCAGTTCTTCAATAGATTTGATGTTTACTTAATTAATATCCCAGACTGTTTTCTTTGTCTCCCCATGGCAGTTCCAACATATTTCCCAGTGGGTGGCTCTTTTTTGCTGCTGCGGCGCAGAATGGACTTGCCCAAACAGCACACTACCTAATCGAATAACTGCCTCAGCATGGCGCCCAGCGTGAGTGCCGTCCCCAGAAGAGAGCTTGACCGAAGGCTGCAGGTACCTTTCATTGCTGCCTGGCATGTTAGCTATTTTCCCCAGAGTCCTGCTGCTAGAAAATTTGTTAGCCCCCACTGGCTTTTCTTTCTTCGAGTGTCATTTGAGGGGCCCCCGGTGGGAGATTTGTTGATATGATAACTTGATTAGACTACAGGATGGATGACATGGTGGCAACAAGCCAGAAAGGAAGTTGACAGAGAGGTGGTGACTCCTCTCTTTAACCTCTCCTCGGGAACCTGGCACTTTGCACCTGCCCTTGGATAATCAGCTTCACTGATTGCAGCCTATGGAAACGTTTAGGCACAGTTGACATTGGACTGCAAGTTTTTATTCTTTGGATCGTCAAAAAATTGTGTTGAAATGTCTGAAAAGTCTGTTCCAAAGTTCCTCATTGTAAACAACGAGAAAAGGAGCTAAAATGTGCACATTTTCATTGTGAAAGGAATATCTTTATACTTAATCAACGATAATTTGATGTTGTTGGTCATTAGAAAAATCTTCATCTTGTCATCTCCTTACCCTGTCATCAGCAGGAGTTTGAAGTTCAAGAAACAAAATACACCAAACTTTCTACACCAGTTTTCACCACATTCTCGGACAGTGACAGATACCTTCTCCGTGTCTCCTCTATCTTATTTGTTGCATGGTACATTGAGGCCACTCAAGTCAATTAAGTTCACATCTCCACATTGCCCAAACAAGAGATTGTGGCAAAAAGAGGAGCGCTAAAGACCAACAGGAGCCTCCCCTTCTCAGCCCAGGCATTGAGGAGCAGCAAAAAGGACACCAAACAAAGGGCGGCCCCTCTCTGTCTCAATGACTTCTCTCTTTGTTGCCTTCTTGGGCCCCATAAAGGAAGAGGGACGCTCTTGTTTGCCCAGGAGGTGGTTTAATAGCCCAGGGTAGAACAATGGCACCACATTCAACCCTTCCAGAGGGGTTCATTATATGGGGCTGTCCCAAAATGCACGGTCTCTGGACATTCCCACTGGAGTGTTGGGTGAATGGTTCTGATGGGCGGGGCGGGCCAGAAAGGGCATACGGGGGGAGATTGGAGACCATTGAGGTGACAAGCAGGTTCCATCTGCCCCCAGTGCCTCCTCACCTTGCATCACGGCAGCTCGGGGCCTCTTGGTGCACAAAGGGCAAATTTAGTGTGTCGAGGTGGTTTTAAGCACTCACTTTAGACCAGACCATTGAGGGAAATATCAACACTGTAGACCAAGAACTGGTGCATTCAGCTTCTGTTGCCCCCTTCCCATTGACCAAGTTCCTTTTCCTTTCAGTTCCTTTCTGCTTTTTTCTTCATTCAAGCCTCACTTCTCTCATCTCTGAAGCTCTTCTGTTCTCGCCATTTTTCCCATACCTTGCAAAGGGGCGGACGACAAGAATTAAGTTAGTTCTGGCCCGGCCCAAATGTTTTGTCTATCCTGAACAGTGGCAGGTAGCTGTGGCTGTGATAAAATGGATCATCAATCACCATCAAATCCTCACTAGTCAGAAAAAGTGTCCATACCAGCAAGTCTGCTACAAAACTAAATGAAAAATCCACCTTTCAAAATAAAGAAAACACACACAAGGAGAGACAAAGACAAAGTTTTTGTTTAGTTGAACAAAAAAATGTGACTTTAGAAAAATTAGATGCACTTAAATAACTGATTTAAGGATACAGATCTTTTAGAAATTCTTATAATCTTTCCATGAGTTCTTAACTTCAAATAAATGACCCTTGGTCTAACTGCTTCTCTGGGATGGCAATCAATCGTCTTACCAACAAACAAAATGAGTCTTCAAAAGAAGTCTAGTCACCTGCAGGTTTGTTCATCTCTACCATCTTTTTAAAATAATCCAGATTGATCGCAACCGATAAAAGTGTTGAAGCTGAGGCAGAAGTGTGTGCATGTCATACATGAACCGTAAATGTGAGTGCATCCTGTCTTTATTTAAATTCCTATGAGTCAACAATGCTAACTTATTGCTAATTTTGTGCATTTCTTTTTTAAGATTAAAATTGTATTTTATTTAATTTTAAGATATAAATTTGTCGCAAATGTATTTCCTCTAATGTGAGTTAAGACAGTGATATAATTAAATTTATGTCAGAGATTTAAGTCCTCTTTAACCCTAGAGCACTATTGCCGGGTGATTTCCACCCGAGTAAAAGTATGTACATGATTTCCAGTATATTGCATTTTTTTGAGTGTCATCTGTCTCTGGGTGAAGTCATACATGTCCCAGGAGTGGGTGGACCAAAAACCAAGGCTCCAGTGACATATATATTTTTAGGAATTTTTTGTTCTCAAATTCCAAAGTTTTCTGTCATTTTCCAGCCTGTTTTCAGGATCTTCCAATGCCTATATTTTCCAAATTCTTATATAAGCCACAATTGAAAATAAAAGAAAGCTACTGTAATTTATCATGCCTTGTCAAATTTCAATTTATTTTTTATGAAAAATGCTTCTTATTGGGTATATTATATTGGGTAAAAATGACCCACAAAAGTGATGATGGAACTTTTTATAGCGAAAGTGTTCAAGGGTTAAAAATGGCTTGTTATGGTGAGATTCCTCTTTTGTTTTAAGACATTTCATTTGTCACTTTCAAAGTGTCAAATGTAGAGAAACTCTGATCACCAGAGCAATGAGGGCCCAGATCTACCTCACCAGACAAGATCCAAAGTGTACGCAGTGTAAAGAGGCTCCTGAAAAAATCCAGCACAAAGCAGCATGGTGTAAGATGCTGGCTGGGAAAGCATACGTCGAGATTCACAACCAAGTAGGTGGAATAATGTACAGAAACGTGTGCAGAAAAGATACTATGGGACTTCCATATACAGATTGACAGGATGGTAATGGCAAACCAATCAGACATGGTGGATAAAGAACAGAGGACAGTCGTGGCGGATGTGGCAGTACCAAGTGATGGCAACATAGAGAAGAAGGAACATGAAAAACTGGAGAAATACCAGGGACTCAGAGAGGAACTGGAGAAAGGTTGGAAAGTGAAGGTGGCAGTGATGTCCATCAGGGCACTTTGGGTAAAAACTCCCAAACTGAAGACGTGGTTACAGCCGATCCCTGGAAAAACCTCAGGCATCTCAATTCAATTCAATTTTATTTATGTAGCCCAAAATCACAAAGAAATTTAGCCTCATTGGGCTCTCAATCCAGAATAGTGCAGAGGGAACAACAAAGATACCTTCCAGCTTGGGTGAGAAGGATATACACACACAATTTTTCATTGTTGTAGTTTTTCTTTTTTTTCTTGCTAAAGCTTAGCCACAGGAAGCAAAACAGGACGATAAACACTCAACTTTACTCGTTTTAGTCCTGAAAGTTCCACTCTATATTTTTTTTATTGTAAAATAATTCCCAGTGATCTTCTATTTTATGATTGTGCAGTTTTTTTTTACGCATTTTTAAATGTCATTTTTTAAGACAGCTTTTCTGCAGAGCAGCAGGAGTTCATCAGAAATTTGCCTCTGGATTATAGCCGGGACTAATTGTGTAGAGGTAACCTTACGCTGATATCCCAGCATTCCTTTGGTTACACTCTCTCCCGCTAGCTTACAGCCCCCAACAACCCAAAGCTAACATTAGTGTAGCAAAAATACAGCTGGTGATAACTGAACTATCCAGCTGTACAGTTTTGAGCCATGATGGCAGCTCAGACGAGGAAAGTGAAGACGTTAATGGATTTCTACAACATCTGAGTTGGAGTGGAGAAGTGAGGCGTTGGCTAGTGTAATTAACAAAGGCGTCACAAATCTGAGCTTTTTCAAACTGAGGGTTTTCATCTGCTCCTGATCCAACACCATTTGAATAAATAAATAAAAACACAGTTTTAATCTTACATTCTTTTATATAGGTCCTTCATCAGGAGAACAATGCTACCAGAACATTTTAAAAGCATGATTTTCATTGGACTGGGTCCTCAAAGATATATTTGCCTGCAGTAGAAAAAATTAAATAACTGACTGCTTTAAACTATTACATTTTTGGGAGGTTCTTTTGTTTTAATGCACAAATTATTCAACATGCAATGAGTAAAACACTTTCGGAACTTCATTAGAAATCTGAGGGGCTTTAACTTTGATTAGCAACTGTGCAGGTTTTAGTCAGTTCCACTTTGCAAAGTATCTTCTCTATGATTCTGTCAGTTTTGTGCTGAAAAATGAGCGTTCAACAAACTAAAAAGAATTAAACCTGGTTTAATTGAAAATGAATATTTTTTGTGAGACTTATAAGCAGAAATCTTTGCTCTGGACAACTCTGATACTCTTTGTTCAGTTATCTGCAGGTACATTTTTTTATGTTTTTTATATCTTTTATGCTTTTCATGCCTTTTATACTGTACTCTTTTTTGTGTACAGCACTTTTAGCTTCCTTGTCTTGTGGTGGAAGGTGCGTTATAAATTAATACATGAAATTAAATGAAACAATAGTCGTAAATCCACTATAGTAAAAGTAATTAGAAGGTACTCTCACCTTTTACATAAAAAAGTTACTTGGCTGAACTGAACTCATTGAGTCACAATTATTAGTACACATCTTTATTTGTGAATATTGGTCTCCATAATATTAGATGTAGCAAGGATTTTATACAAAATAAATAGATTTTCTTAACATCCGCATTGCTTTTCTAGATATATTTTTAGTCAATGTTGGTGTAAACTTTAACGAAAGGCTAATTCTTGTTTTTCATGACAAAATTATTTTATACAACAGTGTCAGTACAACAAATATGAGAAAAATCTTTTCCTTTTTTAGCATTTATGAGTTCTTCTTCTGAATTGAAGCAGAGACAGAGAGAAATGTATCCAAATTTTTTTAAAGACATTGTTGTGCAGAAAACTGCATTTTGTGGTTCTTTGAGTTTACATTTTTTTAACAGACCTCTTTGGAGGGAAGCGACTATCAGCACCTCTAAAAGCGTTTCTCAGGACCCCTTAGCATGAGGCCATGGGAACAGCGCCAGCAAAGAGATCGGCACAATCATCCATGTCTGAGATCATGCACATGTGTCTGAAAAACGGGCTGTCTGAAGAACGAGGCCTTCATGGTCACTACACCAATCCTACCCTTATAATATCCAGGATCGCATCTCCCAGACACCCCACTGTGCAGCTATCAGCTAGCTGTGGAGCTCCCACTGGGTTGGCTCAGCAGGGGCCATGAGCGGCGGGCAGGCTCCCCGGGGACCAGATTGCGCCCATTTTGCGCCAGGCTTTTGTGTACGTGTCTGCATATGTATGTATGCACTCCTAAATGAGGATCACAGTGCACATAGGGGAGATCTGTGTGTTTTTGAGAATCTATGGGTGAGTGAGTGAGTAGAAGAAAACATTTCAGCCAGATGCCTCCACTCCCAGAACTCTTAGCGGGGTGCCAGGGGAATCCCGCTGTGCCGCCACAGTAGGAACACAAACTCGCCACGGGGAAAGGCCAGCAGACCTAATGACGAGACACATCAGTCTTCCTCTCAGGCTGCCCTGACATGCCCAAACGTCTATGTTCATGGTGGCACATCCATGGAGGAAGAATGCGTGTGGTAGGGGTGCTTTATGGAGCCCTGTGGGAACCTGTGTTCACTCTCAGCGGTGGAGAGCATTTAAAGACTGCTCATCACAGTCGGTGCAGTTTACTCGCTTGGCAGGAGGTTGTGATCTTATTTCACTGCGTGTGGTTTCCCGTCTCTGCATGCAGTTGGATAACTCTTCTATGTACTTTGCAGCACGCTTTATAAAACCACTTGATCCTGAATGCTGTCAATAACTTCTCAGGTTTCTTGTAAAAACATAAATAAGCTATCCTGAAAATAAGTTTGAGGGGTTCATTACTTTACCACAACTGGGGAAGTTAAGAAAGATGCAGCAGCCTGAAGTAGAGTGGAGTTTGCCTTCGAATGGGCCAAACGGGGCAGCAGGTATTGTTTGAAAACCGCCTACGAACCATGGCTGTCTTCAAGCCTCCGAACATGGATGTTTCGGGTTTTTAGAGACGATACCACTGAGACTGTTTTTCTTTCCAAAAAGAGCAGGAGCCCATCAGAGGTCACCCTTTTCCGCCTTGCCAGCATCTCCCTCCCCCACTTGGCTTTCAACATATCCACCATCACTGGGAGCAATCCACTGCTGCAGATTATATAATGATACGGGCTTCACTTTTCGTGCAAAAGCAGATCAGAAAATCAAGCAAACAGAGCAACCAGATGGAGAAGCGGAGGGAAGGATTGAAACGGCGGGCCTGTGCGCGGCTGAGAAGGACTTCAGAGGTTGTTTTTGCATGAAAAATGTTTTCTCTCTGTCCTTTGTTTCAGCTTCTCCCTTTTGTGTTTCTCGCTTGCTGTTTTGGAGAGTGAGTGATGCCTCACTTGCCTCCAGCCAGAAGGTAAAACTGAACTGCGGAGCCAAGCTGCCAAATGATGAAAGACTCAGTTATCCAGGGATGCTCTGTGCCTGGACCAGGAGCTCAGAGCTGGAGAAAATGCTCACTTTTCAGCTTAACACATTTTTTTTCAAACTGCTGTTGCTTTTTTTTTTGTTTTGTTTTTTTGAGGGATATTGTTTTAGAGTTGTTTCATGAGCGCTTGCAGCAGCAGCTTTTTGTGGCAGACGACTGGTGGACGGATGGAGGCACGGAAGTTTGAGTCCTCCACGCTTTTTGTGGGTGTGCATGTGTGATAATCTGTGTCAATTTAAATGTGAGTGCGTTGTGTTTCATTTCTTCTTCTTTTTTAATCATATTCACAAACGGCTCCTTCTGGCTTCACTTCTTTCTCACAGTACACACTCATAACACTGTTGCATAAATGGAGCTCATGATTCAAAAGGACATTTTAGCATTTTTGTTCAAAATGCTGAAACATGCTTTTGACTGCTCTGTTTGAAGTTTTTTCTATTTCAAAGAAAAAGTTGTTTTTACCTCTGAACTTTTCGTTACTCATAAGCTCTGACAGGCATATGGATTTTTGGAAAATTTGTGAGAACACCATCATGAGAGAATTTGTGTTTCCAGCTTCTCAGCTCTGGTTTTGTGGTTAAAGCACGATTGTTTCAGAGGAGGAGTAACCATCTCATTCGCATATCAAGAAGTAGCAGATGGAGTTTGGCATAGATCCTAAAATATGTTTTTCATTGGACCAGATACTATTTTTAATGAAAATTATGTTCTTGCAGAATTTTTGTCATTAAAGAGTAGATATATTAGGGCTGTGAACATTAACGCACGTGTTAATCAACCCAAATTAATGCATCAACGCAACTTAACGCATACCTTTGCCTTGCCGAAGGTATGCGTTTAAACACTTTGTGCAATATAATACCAGGTTTATTTACAGAAGAAATAAATATTCAATCAGTTTCCAGTACTTTAATCTTGCTTTTTTACAAAAAAACAAACTATTTTATCCATGGTCATCTTACTGTTGATTTGCTTTGTACACGCAAATTACAGTTCTGGGTTAAAAACATTTCCCCAAATCTGCTATTAATTTGTTAAAAAAAAATTATTGATTCCCGGCCCTAATATATATATATATATATATATGTGTGTGTATCTGACTATATGTGTATCTGACTATTTTGTTATTATTTTTAATTGTTATGAATCAGGAGTTGATGAAAAAAATCAGCTGGAAAAAGCTTTTAGCTGTCAAGTAGAACCTAGAATGGCAAGCCGCAAGCTCCCTGTTCTATACTCCATTCTGACGCGTCCACTTTGCAAATAAAAAAATCCATGTACGTCTTTGTTTTCTTTGACTGAGCTGACATCTGTCTCAAAACTATATGGCTCGATAATTTTGATAATGCTTGCCATTGTTGTTACGCCGCTAATGGGGTTGTGAGTGGCTGTAAGCTAGTGGGAGAGAGTGTAAACAAGAAGATGATGGGAAGTGAAGGGAGGCTTACGCATCAGCGATAGTTCCGACCACGACGTAGAAATGAATTTGTAATGACTTACTTTCGCTCTGCAGAAAGAATGTCCCTGAAAACAATATTTCTATTTTTATTTTTATTTCTGCTTTAGATCAAAACAGCATAAATAAAAAAAAAGACCATTGGAAACGCTTTAACGATAAAAGATGATGGGAGTCGACTTTAAACTAAAACTGTTAATGGGTTAATACAAGTAAATAATTAAAGAAAATTAGCACTTTGATATTTATCAATGTTAATTATTACACTTTGCTATGCAAATTTCTTCCGCTTCGCGTTGGAAGGTCAGGCTTTCAAAGTGTTAATTGATTTCTGATAATGCACACTGTGTTGTGCGTTATCATACTTACACCATGGTCACTTACAAAAGAAGTAAAAATGTAACCAATTTTTTTGTATTTTATTCTTATCATTTTTTCAGTGTAGATGGCTTCTTCACAAAAAGCGGATTATTTGATACACGGTGGAGTCCGTTATCCGTTATCAGCAGCATAGGAAAGCGATATAAATGCTGATAAATAAAGCATCAGTTCAGAGAGAAAGGTTCACTTCTTACCACTTGCACAGTGGGAAAACTTGGATTATTTGACCAAAAAAAATTTTTTTAATGCGTATCTACAATCAGCAGCCAATCAGAATCAAGGATGTACCTGGACCGTGGTGTAAGTTTATTTGAAATGCAAAAACATAATGTTTGTTTGTTATGTTTTCTTGGAGTACAAAAAACTCTTTAGAGTTCTACTTCTTAATGTTGATGTGTTTTCTGCTCACAAATTACATTTCTGGAATATCCAAGTTAACACTTTCTGTGTTAAAAAATTTAGAAATAAAGAAAAAGATTTTCTCTATGGCCTGTTTTTCTTCAAAAGCTGCATATTAACATAAATCATTAACCTAGTAAAAAAATTGTGAAAAAAAACGTTATTAATCACGACACAAAAGTGTGATTAGTTTGATCATTTTTTTTTTAATCGATTGAAAGTAACACTTTAGACATTTAACAATATTTTTTAAAAACTTATGCATTTGGTGAAAATGTTTTTTAGAATAAAAAAAAATCATGTCAAAGAAACAAATTTGGCCTAATATTTTAAAAGCAACTTACATGTGTGCCCCCCCTCTTCCTTCTACACTATTTAACTCTCCTCTATTTGACACAAATTTCTGTATAAACTTCTTGACAATTCTCTGATTTATTTTTTTAATTCCAGCAAAACTCCTCATGGATGCTGTGTCTGGTATTCGACAACTTTGCACTAACTAAGAGAGTCTTAGCAGATGAAGTGTTTTTGTTTTTTTGACAGAATATCTTTCATTCAGACAGAAACAGAGGAATCCTTCATTCTCAGGTCAGGATGCAAGCACCCTGCAAAGACTCTGGTTCCCCACTGTAATCCCACCTCAAAAAGAGAGAAAATGTGATGCAAGGTGCCTGCAACACCATCAGGATTGTATTTTCCTGTCTTTACTGTAAAGCTACTCCCTTCAAAATTCCATCCAGGGGTGTAATCCTGCATCTTACACCATTTCTTCTATTCATCACACTTCATTTTTCATCCCTGTGTGAAAAAGGAAAGGTGAGGAAACTGGAGGAAAGACTTTGCTCTGTTTGAATGAGCAACAAAGAGAATGTCGCCAGCTACAAAATCACAGCGAAGAGAAAAGAGAGTGAGTCTATATCTGTCAGCGCAAATATAGATATTTGTTCAGTGGTCTAAAGGACGCTCATTGCACTACTCCTCAGTCAGTCCGTCTGGTCTCTCTCTTTTTTTTGTTCACAGTATGATAATTATGTGTGTCCGCAGGAAACGTGCATAACTTTGTGTATTTATTTTGTGCCTTGAGCACAGGCCAGAGTCTAGATCCAAAACAAAATCAGTCTCATATGTGAATCTGGAAGAGGACAGGGTGCTGATAGAGGGGTCTGAACAGTGTGTGTGTGTGTGCGTGTGTGTGTGTGTGTGTGGAGGTCTTAAACTGGAGCCATGCTGCAGGGGATTAGGTCATTATTATTCACCAGTCTGTCTTGCATCCACCAATAGGAATTGCAAATCACAAACTTTATCCTAAACAAGTTTATTTTAAGAACATCAACTTTTCAGATTCAAGAAAATTATCCAAATTAAATCATTTTTGTGACCTGAAGCGATCACTGACTACAGAAGAATATCTGTGCCTTTAAGCAAAAAAGGATCCCTACAATATGATTGAAAACTCAACAAAATTTGCACACATGTTTACCGGTGAAAATGAAGTGAAAAACACCCCGTCCAAGAGGATATTATTGTGGGTATCGAAACCATAAAAAAAAATGAATGGGCTGAAAATTGCTTACAGAGCTGAAAAAAAAATTTCAAAAACATAAACGAAACAAAAACACACGTGATATCCAAAGAAATAATTATGGGATGGTCACATGACCCATGCCTTTGCCACCATTTTGTGGAAAAATTTGAGATTTGTAGATTTTCACCTTTTCCCATAAGGGAAAAAAGGAAAAGAAACATTTTTTCAAGCAATATTTATGCCGCCAGGCGCCAGCCTAAGTCTAGCACCATGGAAGCTGCCTTTGACCTCAAGAAGAAGCCGCCAATTTAATTTTTCCAAAAAAAATTTTAATTAATTGCTTCAAGTAAAAGCTCGTTCTAAGGATTTAAGGATTTTTCATTTCCTAACTTCTCGGCCATCACTGGGAAGCAATTGGGAAAAATATGTTCCAATCAAAAGTTGTAGATTTTGAATGGCTTGCACATGTTGAGCTCACACAATTGGCGTTCTCCTGTTACTCACATATTTTTTAATAGGATGTTGGGAATTTTTTTTTCATGAATCTCTGACAAGAGCTGAACAAAATTATATAACATAGGATGTGCAACAAATTCGTGTGGCCCGCTTCATTTCTGCCGCGCTGTGATTTCGCTGCGATTTCGCTGCTCACTGCTCAAATCGAGCTGCTGCCAGACTGCCGCGCCGCGGTACTTCAGATAGCCTCAATTCGCGTCTGTACCATTGACTAAACATTGAAACTGGCCGCCTCCACTGCACGAATCGCGTTCGGCGTGAATGCACTTTTAGGAATGTGGACGTGGTAAGTAAATAACCTCCATTGCTAAGGAAATCCAAAAGTTTACTTTTACAGATTCTTCTGAAGATGACACAGATCGGTTCAATATCCCAGGCGACCAAAATATAAAATAGTCGCTGTGGAGATAAACCCAACAGAGGAGCAACCATCTTGAAAAAACTGTTTTTTATATCAATTTGTCTTGCTCTGACTAGCCTGGGTTAAATGGCGGCAGCGAGGACGAGTAGTGAGGGGCGGCGAGGGCAAGGCTGTGTAGTGCCTGAGGGCCATAAAATGCCGCTCATGGCTTAAATTTTTTATTGATTTTAATGACTGTGTCAGATGAAAATTCAGTTTTCAGCAAGTTCGTGTGCATTTAACGCATGACAGAGAGCATAGGAAAACCAAACCTAAAATTAAATTCCTGAGTGTTTTCTTTATTCAAATCGTTATGAATCAAGAGCAGGCTAAAAATGTTGTCTCCATGGACGATTGATCCACGTTTGTTTCCTCTTCCAAGCTGGCATCGTCGAAAACTGCTCCAACATCGCTCACCATTGTTGTCTTTACAACTCAGACAATTTTCTAAGGAACTACTGTCGCTCTATGTCCCACAAATCCAATCATAGTTGAAAGACCAATAGAAACACATTGAAAACAGATTAAAAGATTATTGGAGAGGGACTTTATATTACAGCTCAATAAGAAATTTGTCTTATTTTTAGATTATTAAATATTAAATTTGATTAGTTCTACTAATTGTTTCATGATGTTTCTCATCCTGTATGTTCATTTTTTTAATGGATGAGCTCTTTTTCTTGAAGCTGACTAGAACAAATGCAGATGTGCACGCAGCTCAAATGATGTGTTGATTATGGAACCAGGCAGCAAGTCACACAGGGCCCCAGTCATCCATCCATCCATCCAGCCAGCCGGCCAGCCAGCAGAGACGGAGGGAGATCACCACAGACTGCATGTGCAGCGGATGTTTTCCACACGCTGAGCAACCAGCTTGGCTGCAGCTGTCCAAACCGCGAGCCTTGGGTGAAGATGAGGAGGAGGAGGAGGAGGGAAGACTGCGGATGGAGGAAGGAGTGGGGTGGGGGGGGGGAAAGCTTGACAAAGGTCAGACGAGCTGAGGCGGCCGGGAGTGTGGGAACTGTCCAGGAAGGCATGTGTGAAATGCTCGTAGACCGAGTATCATCTTACAGCCAGACCGCCTGAGGGAGTGGAGCGCAGCGTGCCTGCATGTGCAAGTGTGTGTGTTTGTGTCCTCTGCGTGCCTTTGTGAGTGTGCGCTTGCCTACAGTTTAGAGGCTGGCGTGATGAGAGAAAAGGGTGAGCTTTTTTTGATATGAAAAGATAGGAAGCGAAGAAGGGAAACTTCCACTGAAGCATGGAGAGAGAAGGAAGTGACTCTGAAACCCCTATTGCGCACACACACACACACACACACACACACACCAGCTGTGAACATTCCTGCTGCTGAATAGGGTTTTAAGAGACACTCACGTCAACAGTACAGACAGGGATGCAGGTATGTGGCATACGTGCGCAAGAGGATTTCTTGTCCTTGCTCTGACAGTCCTAACAGCCCTGTAACAAGCAGATTACCCGCTGCACTGTTCATTTTTCTGTGGTCGGAAATAACGCGTCTTTTAAACGTTGTGTATGTTCTCAATTGCTGCGACGTGCTCCTTCAAAGCTGCAGATTCCCTCACGTTTTTGGAGAGGAAACCCATTTCATAATTTTCTGAGTTTGCTTGCAGCAAAAAGGAGCACTGGTGGTTTTAACAAAACACAGACTTCCTTTGTTGAACTTTCTTTGCACTTAGAGCAAGGATGCAGAATTTCCATACTCATCTACAAACGCTCTGGCTGTGGTGCTGCAGAGATCAAAGATCTCATCCGAATGAGCTAAACCTCGATCTGCTTCTTCCTTGCTGCCTTTTCTTGTTCTGGTGTTCCACCTGAGAATAGGTCAAATGCAGCCAACAAATCCACACCTCATCTGAACTGGCACAATCCTATCCTTTATGTGTGTGTGCCGCCGCCAACTCCCACCTCTGTCTTCTCCTCCCACTCCCATCTTTTACGGAAAAAGGTCTTTGAAGAAGCCTAATCCGCGTTATTTGCTTTCCCATGCTTGTGTCAGGTCTCAGTATGAATTGACTGTGGAGAGTACACTCTCGTCTCCCGGCCTCTCCTTCCTTCCTCGATTTATCCGAATAGGATGCGGTCGATGGGCGTGCATAAAACAGCCTGAATGGTGGGTAAATATGATCTCACGCTCTCTCTTTTTATCCACGAGGCAACACTCTCGGTGCTGCTTAAAAAGTTTTACGAAGCCTGACATCCATTCAGGCTTGTTGCTTTCAGGCATGTGAAATTCTCCGAGAGCAGCACGCTTTCAATGAGACCCGACTCATTATAGTAAATAACACTGACAGCCCTTGCATTGTTTTTGAAAGCTGTGTTGGTTTAGCCCACTTAAATGGTTAATAGTTTAGGGTAGTTATGGACTGGACAAAGCTGGGTGCAATGAAGCCCAACGTCACTCTGTAGGATGTTATTTTACTCAGGTGTTAGAATCTATAGAAGTTGTCCCACTCCCACAATCACACCATGGCTATGTCTGCCAAGGTCTTTGCGGCCCTTGCAGAACTGTTCATTTTCCGTTCCCATGGGCCCCTGCAGCTCCAGCCTGTCTTGCTCCAGCCTGGCTGCGGCGCACCGCGTTTATGTCCTGTGTAATTGCGGACCTCAATCCGAGCAGGAGGCCAGCGTCTGTCAAAATAGCTGTGTGTTCCCATCCAGCGAGGCCTAAATCACATCAACTCCTGTAGTCTGGCCGCATTTCCCACAACCCCCTGCCTGACCAGGCTGGGGGCCTTCATTGCCTTCTGATTGGATAAAGAGAAAACGACGTGAAACTTCAACCGAGAAACGTCCTCTTGACACCCACCACAGCTGCAGTTACAGCACTCCCACAGATCAGAGTGACGATGCACACAAGAGTTATGCAAGAAAGTTCCTCTGTCATACCCCCCCTTTAATCAGGCAGGAGGCCAACACTTAGTCACACACCTTGTGCAGGCAGGCATGACGTGGAGGCCCTGCCTGGGAACTGTTGGCAGGCCTGGTGGAAAAAGAAAAAGCTTGGACCTTGTTAGCACCAGTGACGCGAGGCTGTCATATCTGGGGAGCATGCTTGGCTGCAAGCAGGCCGGGAGAAAGCAGTGAAAAATAACAAATTCTGAGGCCAAGAATGAAGCAGACACACTTCATTGAGCTCATTATGCCACTGTAAACCCTTTGTTTTATAACAAGTCAATGCACTGATCTGAATCTGGAGGGATTTGTGCGTCTGACAGCACCAGCGCCTATCGACTGAGCCCGAGTTCGTCCAACCTTCCTGTATTGACCAGGGAGGCCAGACCACATAATTCACTTGACCTCCATTGCGTCTCTCCCCTCCCACTAACTTTCTCTTCCCCTGTTGGGAAACAGAGGCAGATCAAGGGATGGGTGGGGTGATTGGTGGGATGGTGACAGGGGAGAACATAAAGAAAAGGAAAATTCCTGAGTGCTTAAAATCCTTTTGCATCCACCCGGGATTCAGGGAATCCAACGCACATCCAGCGCACACACACCCAGCCCATGTGAAACTGATGGAATGCAGAGGCTTTTATTTTGCACACAAATTTAGGTAATTACCGCAGCAGTCACGGGCGCTCAGAACAGAGCTCGTGACCCTGGGCGGTGCAGAGTGACAGCCTATGTGGCTGAGGCAGCCCTCTGCATTGTGATGCAGAAACTGGACCTGCCGACAAATTCATCACTGACTTCTCTGCAGGGGCTCATATATGGAGGGTATTATCCCCGCTGACTGGTGCATTGAGTTGCAGGGGTGATGGTTTGCTTTCCCGTGTGGGGCAGAATGCTCATTCCTTTTGCTCATCTTGAAATGCTTTAGTTTAAGTTTTGTGAATTTGTTTATTTATTTATTTTTGACAGAAATCATCCATTATGAAATAGCCTTGATTTTACTTTCTACTAAAAAAAATTGTGTTTGAGTACCGGCAGCACTGTTGTTCTGAACAAAGTATCATCATTTAAAATCTAAAAACGTCTAATACAGCATTCAGTTCCTTCTTTTGTTTGTTTATTCAGGTTTTGTTTCTAACTGGTTGCTGTAACCTTTTACCATCTCTTGGTTAATTTCACACTCAATGTTATGGGAAAAAAAATCTTCTTTTCTTTTTTTTTGCCATTCCTTTTATTGCCTTTTCAACATATTGTCAAACATAGCTCAGTACAGTACTCATCCAGAATCATAAAGATTGTTTTAGCAATGTCAAAGAGAGAGAAAACGAAAAAAAAAAAAAAAAATTACATCTCATATGGTTAAAAATTAATAGTAATAATAATAATAAATAAATAAATAAATATGTACAGTTTTAGAAAAAAAAAAGAAAAACCCATCAAGTATTATTCAAAAATTAAACTTTTAGTACAGAGGCTGTGTTGAGACCGGTAAAATGGAGATGAGGTGTCCAAATCTTCATAAAATGATCCTTCATGGAGTAGAGCAGACAGGTCAATTATTCGAGAGGGAAAAGTTCAATGATAAGTCTATGACAGTTTGCTTTTAGAGGGAGGTTTCTCCCTTATCCATGACAGGAAACTGTTCTTTTGTGCAGCCAATGCAGGATATCATACATTCTGCTAGAGCTGGAGTTGCGTTTAATCTCACCGAAAAGCAGAGACTGGATTCAAGGTCCGATCTGTCCCGAAGATCTTCTCCATATCCTCCAGAATATTTTTCCAGTATGAGGAAATTTTCGGACAGAACCAAACACAATGAGAATTTGTCCCAATTGCCAATCTACATTAAACACATGGGATACTTCTGAGAGTTCATCTGATGCCTTCAACTAGGAGAGATTTGTTAACTATGAATAAGTTTATACTGTAAAAGCCCAGCATTATTGCAAACCGATATTTGTTTTGTCTGGTTCCATATGACCTCCCATACATCATCTTCAATAGTCACACCCAAGTCTGTTTGCCATTTCTTTGCTACATCTAAAACAATTGATAATTTGTATGCTTGTTTGTACTTTGTAAAAGCGAGTAATTATTTTTCTAGAAGGAGTTTTGAGTATTAGCTCTTCTAATGGTGAGGATGTGGTAATAGAAGTCAAGGTGGTTTTCTTGTGTATAAAGTATCTGACTTGTGGGTATCTAAAGAAGTGACTACTGGGGAGGCCATATGTAACCTGTATCTGTTCAAATGAGAGCAAACAAGTTCTTCATATACCTTATCCCCTTATGTGACCAAATACTGTAACCTGCATCTTTCATCCCAGGCTCAAACTCAGGGTTGCCGTGTATTGGAGAAAGCAAGGGAGTTACAAGTGACTTCCGCTCCATCTGCCTTGCCAAAAACCATGCTTTGACTGGGTTAATGATGACCGGGTTGTTACCACATAGATTTCTGACAGAAGTGAGATTATTACAGGACAGGAGGCCAAGAGGAGAACAGTGGGTCTTTGATTTTTCAAGGCCTAGTCAGACCGAATTGGGGTCCTCCTCCACCTATTCCGCAACAAATCTTAAAATAGATGCCAACTGGTAAAGTTTAAAATTAGGCAAGCCAAGACCACCTTTGGATATAGGGAGCTGTAATTTTGAAATTTCAGTTTTGGTTTCCTTTCATGCCATATAAATTTGTTCAGCCGCCTATTAAGCAGCTTGAAAACTTTGTTTGATATCATCAATGGGATCATTTTTAAGGGATACAATAATCTTGGAATCACATTCACCTTAATAATTTACACTCTACCAAGAAGAGAGACAGGGAGTTGGTTCCATCTAGAAAGGTCTTTTTAGATATTATTAAGAAATGGGGTAAAATTGTCCTTAAACAAATGATGAAACATGGGAATGATCTGAATATCAAGATATACAAATACTTATAATATAAAAAAATCTTCTAATTTTATGGCTAGAACTCCTACCTTTAATGAAGCCTGTCTGGTCCTTTTTTATTATAAAGGGCAAAACTTTTTCTAAACAAAGTGCCAACATTTTTGATAATAATTTAAGATCTTGATTTATTAAAGCTGTTGGTCTATAACTAGAGCACTGTTCTGAGTCTTTTCCTGTCTTGAGAATAGGTGTGATATTTGCTTCCCTTAATGAGTGCGGAAGTGAACCAAAAATAAAGGAATGCTCCGGCATGGCTAAAAAGGCATCAAGCAATAAATGATGAAACTTCTTATAAAAATCGCAAGTCGAGCCATCTGGTTGCAGTGGGCCTTCTCTTTAGTAATAGTTGCATTCAGCGCAGCTTTTTGAGTCTCAGAAATGATAGGAAGAGTTAACTCTGTAAGAAAGGACATCATCTCTTCAGGAGCTCTTGTAGGCAAATCTGATTCATATAATTGTTTTTAAAACTTATTAAAAGTGTTGATAATATTTATATTGTCAAAATAACGATTTCCAGAGGCATCAATAATTGAAGTAATTATTTGTGGATCATTTTGGGCCTTCGTTAAACATGACAAATATCTACTAGGTTTGTTGCCAAACTCATATACATAACCTCTGCTTGGAAAAAAAAAAAAAGCACTTTTTGGTTGTTGAGTTGGCAAAACATTCAGAGCAGCATGTACAGCACACTTCTCTTGCAATAATAATGGATCAGATAAAGTGGTTAGCATTTTTTTAATATCCATCAGTTTTTTCTCAAGTTCTTGTTGTTGTTCCATCTGTTTTCGTTTTCTGGATGCTGAAAAGCCAATGACTAAGCCCCTGATAAATGCTTTAGATGTTTCCCATAGAAAAGAGGGATTGTTGCTAGACTCTGAATTTATATTGAAAAATAATTTAAATTCTTTGGTGAAATATGATATAAATGTATTATCTTACAAAAGACGCAGATCAAACCTCCACCTCCTACTCCTTGCAAATACAGAACGCATGATCACTAACTACAATATTCCCAATATTGCAAGAAGATACCTGTTGCATGTAATACTTGGGAATAAAAAAATATCAATTCGAGTGTGGCATTTGTGAGAAGAAGAATAAAATGTAAACTCTTTGTTAGTCGGGTGAAGGGTTTGCCAGACATCAGCGACTGATTCCCTCACAAATGGCAGATAGGCCATTGGCTTGGATAGTTAGGGGGGTTTGAGAAGGATGTCTGTCAATTAAAGGGTTAAGCAAACAATTAAAGTCCCCTCCCACCACGGCTATTGTAGAGGATAGATCAGAGTATTCAGATACTGCTTTAGTTAAAATTCTGGGGAGTAATTAGGTGGACAATAGATATTCATAATAGTACTTTCTTCACCCTGCAAAATGCCCTTGATAAAAACATACCTCCCATATTTATCCTTTATACACGTTTCTAGCTGGAAAAGTGAATTCCTGTTCATAAGCATATCCTGTTCATAAGTATAACCATACCGCTGCTACTGGATGTGAAAGAAGCAAAGACCTGACTCTCCCAACCACGTTTAAGCTTAAGATGTGTAATGCTACATCCACTTTCTCCCTGCGTAGCAAAGCAAGAACTTTTCTTTGTTTAATATTTCCCGTCAAACCTCTTACAATCTTATTTTCTATTAGAAACTCATCCAAGGACGGATTTTGCAATCTAGCTCTTGCTAAAATGACAATGCATTAACAATGTACTCGTACAACAAAAAAGAAAATGTGCCTATCATTTTATGGAGTGGATTTATGAAATGGGTTGAGCGAAGGTTTAATACAAAGCAAAAGTTTACATTTATTTAAAAAAAACATACATGATGTCACTGCTGAATCTCTACAAGGACTGTTATGATCATAACAGACATGCACAAATGTCATTGTACATCTTCTGTTCCAATCAGAAAGTAATTTGAAGTGTTTTTGAGAGAAAAAAAATGTAAATACTGTAGATATACGAAACAAAAGGTGTTGTAAAAAGGGATGGAACCACACAAGACTTTTCCTCAACCCACTCCTTTTCAAGCATATTGTTTGCTTAACTTGTGTATTTGTATTTGTTGTATTTTTATATTTTTACTTTTAAATTCTTATGTTTATTTTTTATTTTGTGTTTGAAACAAAATTTTAAAAGAGCATTATAATTTGCCCATAGGACCAGATCCAGCCCCTTGATGTGTGGTTCCTCCCATGACAAAGGTGGACAGGATTTTATGTCTCCCACAGACACCAGTGAAGATAAAAAAAATCCTTCTTCCGTCTTGTGGAGTCTAGATGACCACACTTTTGATGTAAACGTGTCTAGGATTGCACAAGGGTTACGTGGACTAAAGGAAAGTCAAAGTCCTATTGCTTGACAAAATAATTAATGAAAGAATATAAAGTCCTAAATTGTCTCTTGTAAACTGGAGCGATAAGCCTCCCAATTCGTGGGGAAACCTCTATTCTATACAGCAGCTTGTATATGACAGGCTTTCTGATGTTTAAGCACATGTATTTAAACTCTGACAACTTTGCTCAGACCTTAAATATAAATAAAAAGATAAAACATTACTGAAATCATATCCAATTGTAAAATACTAAAGTGTCAGCATGGATTCTCACCAGAGTCTGATTTTGTACCATGAACTAGAACTTCTAGAGAAACTGTGTTTCTTTTGAGAGAAATATTGCGCTGGAAAATTATTGAGATGTTCTTGCTGAGGTATATCAACTGCAAAGTCATCTGGATCCAGTGAGTGAATATGAGTGCTTCTGCCGCCACGCAGAGGTGGACATTCCAGTGGTTGTCATCACAATGCTTGGCTGCATTTGCCTCGCTGATGCTGAAGCAGCTTTCATAGTTTTAATACTGCTTGGGCATTTGTTCTCTTTTTCCCAGTCAATGTCCATTCTTAGCAATCTTAGAGTACGATAATCTGAGTGTGAAGGAAAAAGGATTTACTAGTACCTGTCCTGGGGTGGCCTGATTCAATGTCTGATTCAATGTCTTTATATTTGTCTCTATCAATTTAATCTAAGAATATAAATAAAAACGTGATGTGATGAGATAATTTGTAAAAAAATTTTAAAAATTGAGGGACTTCGATTTGATTTTTTATTTGAAATGTTTTATTACAAGCAATCAAAGCAAGGACAATGCATGTGTAATACAATCAACAGACGTTTAAATCCATTCAAAAATATGTCAGACACAGTGTGACTTACCATCAAATGATAGATTCCTTGAAAAAATGTGGGAATAAGTGAATTTATATAATCCTACCCCGGCTCTACCTTACCATTTTCTTTACATGAATTATCAATATCCATTTCATAACTCTATTATCAGATTTTTTTTTTACCTTACTAACACAGATTCAGGTAAATAAGAATCCTTAACAATACATTATATGACCATGTTAGTAGACATAGCACTATTTCAGATTTTCATGATGGCATATGTTGATCCACTGTCAAAATTCAGAATGGAGTAAGATTCGCTTAGATGTCTTCAATGCATTTTCCTGATGTCAGAGATGTCAGATGTATCCTGGTTTTTCTTCAGGGCCATGGTCAGCCTTATATATTAATAAATTACTACAATTTTTTCTGTAATTCTTTGATAACTCAAGATTAAAGTCACTTGTAGACAAGAAAGATGAAGAGAGCTGATGAGAAGACTTAGAACCAAAAAAAAAAAAACCTTTTATGAGAAGAATTTCAAAATTTTGGTCTTTAAACTTTGAAACCACTGAAAAATTACAAAATGATAACCATTTTTTTCCCGCAATTCCATCTTTCACATTTTTCTAAATAAATAACATACTTTGTTGAACCAGCCAACTTGTCTGTTTTACCCTTCAGCTATTAACGTTGATACAGGTATCGCTTACATCTCTGCTTGCTCATCAAGTTAAGCAAAAAAAAGCGACTCTGCTTTTTTGTTGTTTTCAGCCGATCGTTTGCTTCTCCTCCAAGTAAAGCAGCTCCTATTTGGGCAACAAAGAATATCTGATGCAGCACAGAAACATGAGGGTACTTCAGGTTAAATGGAATATATGTTTTTTTTTTTTTTTTTTGATAGTGAGAATTTCTTCATATTTGTGTGATTTGTGATGTAAGAAAACACAGTTTTACTGCTTGATTCTCACAGCATAACTGGGTGTTTGGAACATGTTATTTTGTCCTTCTCACCACCTAAAGATGTGAAGGACCTAGAAGATGAAACATCATTTTTTTGGGGGGTAAACTTCTGGTTTACTCACCAGACACAAATCCAGACAGCTGTTGTTCACAGACTGTGTCATGGGTCTCCAATGTCGCTCTTTTATCCAGTGGGACTAACATCAACATTATATTGACAACAGCCACATGTTTTTTCATCTTCAAAGCCCACAGCAGCGGCGTGCCTGGAGTCTGGCAGCCATGCTCCGTGACTGTTTCCACCCTTCATCTGTGTGCGACTCAGGTTGCAGTCTGACCAGTAAAGATCCCATTTCACTTCAGGTGGTCCATCAAAGTTTTGGCTGCTGCACCTTTGGACTCTTTTAAAGGTCTACTGGCTGCAGAGAGCCAGCCATTCATTAAACAGCGTGTAAGTGAAGCCTTCTGGCCAAAGGTGTAATGCAGGACATTTAGCTCTTCCTCTCTTTAACATTTCTAATTCTTGTTTTGTTGTTTGTCAGTGAAAATAATTTTAATTGCTAAGCCAAAGTCTGGAAGATCTGCAGGTTGTGAAGGTGGGGTTCTTTGTTTACTTTTTCCTCTTTTTGTTTCCTGCTACCTCGACGATCACCAAGTTCTTCTATTCTCCTGACTTTTACAATACAGTTTATCTGTCCTCTGGATCTTTTATCCTTTATTCCTTTTTATCATTATTTATAGAATGTGGGACATTTACATTAAAAATGCCTTGATTGATGTTTGTTGTTGCTAATAATTCTTATTTTCTTAATAAAAAAGTTTTGTCAAGTTGAAATCCCTCATATGTGTGTTGACACAGAATGAAAAATCACACAAAACATTTTTTAATATGAAAAGCAGAATGGTACAGTAAGCTAAAATTCCTATAGTTTTATTTTCACTCCATGATCAATTCTAAACAATAAAGCAAAGTTTAAGATTTGTTCTTTGATGTTTCATGAGCATTAACATTTTATAAGACCCATTTTAATCTGGTGAATTATTTACATGTTATTTCATGTTAAAAACAATATAACTAGTTATGCAATCCATGCACTGTTTTTTTTAAATCTAAAAAACATTTTATATTTCTCAAAAGTAACTAGCAATGTGTTGAATTTTTAAAAGCTTATACAAAGAAATTTGATTCTAAACACAGTTACTCTATGATTCAAAGTGTTTTCTGGGTTCCTCCACCTGCATTTAAATCCAGATCTGACTTTAACAAATGAAGATTATATTAAATCTTTTTTTTTAAATTGATGTCATCTTTACCTTCCAGCCCCTTGATCCTCATGACCTTTGGTAGACACTTCAATTCTGGCGTAACTACAACCCAAAACAGACAGAGTCCTGAGGGGTCCATGTAAAGTGTGATTATGTTTTACGAGTTCTCCCCTCTGTCCTAGATTTATTTCAATGAACAGAGTAGGAGCAGTTGGGCCTAGCTGTTTTATCAGGGCTTACAGGAGAAAGAAGGGAGCAGAACCTAAATTAGGTCTTAGCAACTTTTTTTCCCCTCAAAAATCCTGTGTAGCGTGATTTAAGCATCATCTTAAAAATGTGATGAATGAGACTGCGTAGAGCAAACCTAAGCTTTTCTTCTTGATTATGATATATTGAGTTTCTAAAAGCAGCACCAAACACCAGCAATACTTCCAATTTTGTAATATTTTTAGTATTTTTTGCATTTGTCCAGTTTCCCTTATACGATCTTCTGGGGCCCAGATGACTCCACCCTTATATTGATGTGTGATCCCTCCCATGACAGAGGTGACCAAAGGTGGACAGGATCTTCTGTCTGCCACGGACGCCAGTGAAGATAAAAAATCCTTGAAAAAAAAGTTATAATATATAATAATATATATAAACATGCCCGGGATAGCACAAGGGTTACGACAATGCTTTATTTCCTGTCATTTAATATTTTTGTCGGGAGCAGGTCAAAATGATGTCTACTTGATAAGTCTCTTGTATCTTGAGTTTGAAGACTCGAAAGCAAAAAAAAAAAAAAAAAGGCAAGTGCAGATGTTGCAGCTTTTACAGGTACGAGATGTTCTCTGCAATTTGCATTTGTGTGGTTGGCACCAGGAAATGCTACAGGGCTTCTTTTCTTTGCCCTATTACCTCTTCTCCTCTACATCTGTCTCTATTTTAGCCCGGCCTGTTGCTAAACAAGTTAAAAATCATCAGCGGGGTCTGCTTTGCCTCTCCTCTTTCATTAAAGTGCTGGCACATCTGCAGCAAAGGTTGCAAAATGTGTCCCTTTTGTGGAAAGGCACTTGGAGGATGGCTGGTGCATGATTGCATGCCTTGAAATCAGCAACAAAGGGATTGAAAGCACAGCAGTAGCCCTTGGCTGGGGATGTTTATCGCTTGCTGCCACAGCCTTTACAGGAACATTGGCTTAAAAAAAGCACTCCTGGAACCTGTCAAATTGTTGATGGAGATGAGGATACAATGAAGAGTCTTAAAGGAGAGTGGCTCCCTGAAAAAAGAAGTGGACAGCTGGTTGGTAGCTTGCAGAAGGTCCTCATTCTGGCAGGAGGAAGCATGACAATGCTATTTCTGAAATAAGATGGAGAGCCCACACTATAAAGCAATGAAGGCCTCTAGCATTGTTCACGTAGCAATTCTTTGACTTCTCTATGACGAATCCCGGTAACACAGACACTTGGCAGGGCAAAGTGGGGCACTTTATAAGGCTCCCGCACATGAGAAGCCAAAGGGAACCTTTAAAAATGAAGCAAGATGTAATGCAGCTTTTTTATGCTCATTCTGGCCCTGTGATAGCTGCGGTGGCATGGATTTGTATCCCAGCTACACTGAAAGGAGCGCTGAACTGGATGGAGCTTTAAAGTGAAGCAATAAAGCTCTGGAAAATCGGCCCTCAAAGGCACATTTCAGCTGGAAAGCATTTCTTTTAAACTGTCGCTCCTTGAAGGTTGACAATCCTATTATGGCACCAACTTATTGTAATTAAGAAGGAGAGGAGATGTATGGGCTCGAATACTTTCATCGCACCGTTTACGGACACAAAGAAGCTTGTTGGTTTCTCTGTTTTGGGAGCAAACAAAGTTCGGAGCAGCGAAATCACCTTATTTGCATTGACAAGTGAGTGATGTAAACAGCATCCAGAAGCCAATTTTCTTTTCTCTCCCTGTCCCTCCATCCCTTCACTCGCGGGCACCACTATAAAGAGACGTAATGGAAAATAGGTTTTAAGGCTTTTCTTCTCTTTCATTTCTGGAGGTCAGGATTTGTGGAGGCTTAAAAAGAAAAATGCAGAAAAGGTAACGACCGCTCACCTCATCAACCCCTCTGCTGAAGCCTAGATACCTTTTTAGGGCTGAATTTGTGCCCAAAGCACAAAATAAAGACGCTCCGAAAGGGCTGTGATCTGCTAGTCCATATGCTTCTATTTATTAGCGCCATAATAAGCGGATTGAGTTCCTTTCTTCCTCATTGCCTCCACAATAGGCGGCTTTTGAAGCAAGGACAGACGATAGTCCTCCAGAGGGCCATCAGCTGCCATTGTAGTAACCGAGAGATGTCCTAAAATTTAGGACTGATGACAGTGATACAAAGCCTCAAGTGATTGTGGGTAAGAAGTGGGTAGTTGTTGGGTTTTTTTTTTTTTTTACTGATGATTTGTAAGGAAGAAACAGAGTCTACCCTCTAGACTTTTATTTTTAACATTTCCAACAGTCAAGTCTGACTTCATGTACATTATGCTTCTATTTACAAAATGAGTGAGCATTATTGCCTCTTTGTCTAAAGTGTAAACGAATAAGGCTGCTAAGGTCAAGGGTCGCAACCTTTGCAGACTGCAGATAATTTTTTAGTCTGCATATCTTTGCATCTGATACTCTCCACAGTCTCTTTGATCTCCGTCCTCAGCCCTTTGTCTGTGCGGACCTGTCCTGAGTTACAAATGAAGGTGCTGAGAGGGTCAGAATATTAAGGGCCAGATTACTGACATACAAATACTCACCAATAGTCCCTGAGCGCGTCTCGACACCTCCAGCAGCTGCGCTTCAGGCAGTCTCCCTCTGAGAACCGTGTGCCAAAACCTGCAGCTGTCAGACATAAAGGGATGTGCGTGTGAGGATGGGGCCAGGGGGCGATGTGAACTATCTTTTTGATGCTAGTTGTTTATTTTTTTTCGTGTTTGTTTCAGGTTTAAAGCTATGTTTCCGACCTCATCAACCACATTCAAGTGGCCAATTCCAATGAGAAGTTTATGTGCGCGCATGTAAATGCACATTTCAAAAAACTTGCATTCACAAAAGATTCTACAACTGTCTTCTACCAATCAGGGACTCGATTTGGTAGTGACGTAATGCTGTGTTCACACCAAACAAGATTCACTCAACAGAGGCAGCCAGTTTCACTGTTAGGTCAATGGTAGATGCAATTTGAGGTCCTGCAGCACAGTTTGAACGACGGCCGCAGTTTTGCCGCAGCACGTGAATGAATTACGTACTCAGCTTTGGGCATGAGACGTTTGACAGAGGGTAGAATATACATCCAATATGTGGTTCAATCCAATAGTTTTCCTCTTGAACTTCCATCTATTTTCTTAATTCGCTGTATCCTAGAGCCAGAGAGCCGTTGTGGCATTTGGGAAGCAGCCATATTTTTCTCATTTTCATCAAGACAATTATAAAAAAAGGTCCCCTAATTTTATTCCTGTTTTTATTTTTGCTCTTTAGATGGAAAACTTTCATATTCAAGCAGAGAGAGACGGAAACACTGCAGAAGCAGCTGTCATCCAGACACAGCGGGATTAAAACATGGAAACATGATCATCAATGTTTGTGTAGAGCTCTTTGAAATAAATTAACCTGATTCCTCAATATCAATTGGGCCTTCTATACATTGTAAATGAGATAAACACAGACAATGCTCCATGAAGTGATCGGGCTAAAAACATTAGCTGGTAGCTCCTCCCACAGGAGCAGAGAATTTGCCACGCAGCAAAAGGGGCAGAAAATCGCGTGCAGAATGAATGCTGCTTAACGATGGCATCCCTTCTAATTCATGGAAGTGTTTTGTTTTAAAAAATGGTCATGGGGGAGAAATTAATAATTCTGGTTTTTGTCTGACTGGAATCATATGATCCCAAGTCTTTCATATATTCGATTAGAGCTGTGAAGGAAAAATTAGCAAGATTTGCAACACTTCATAATTTCACAATAATTCTCTTCTAACTGTAGGTGGCAGACGTGAGCTAGGAAACAGTAGTGAAAGAAAAAGAAGAAGAACCCCCTTCTTGCTTGTCTGCTGTGAACACCATGTGAGGTTAGTATGTTACTCGAGTTTAATGCAGTTATCTTGTTTAGAGTATTCTTGAATGTGTGTCCCATCTCTGGTTTGTCCGCTGCATAGGGGTTACGTCTTTGTTTTTTTCATTTATCTAATAGCAATCATCTCCCTTTTAAACTTACAAGAAATGTTTGGAGCCAGTTTTATCAAGAAGCTCTTTTTTCTTTTTCTTCTTTTTTTTGAATCTCTGTGTTTGTTGTCTTTTTTGTGTTCAAATTACTTTGCTTCTTCCATCAGCTCTTTTGTTCTTCATCAAATCAATTTACTTTTATTGTTTGGAAAACTTTTTCATCATGACCTCACCCTTAAGTAATCTTCTTTTCGCTGCTTCCCTTATTTTTGTGTTAGAGCACCTGTCTATTGTCATTTGGTCATTTGTTTGACTAAGACAAGAAAGATGTAAAAATACATATATTATTGGCAAGAAATAATAATAAAGTTGCCTCAAATGGCTTTTATTGATTTGTGAATAGAAAAAGACACATATGGGGAAAAAAATGAAAGTTTCACTTGCAAAATAAAAAAATAAACATTTTCCTTTAGCATAACTTTTTAGGCTTTTTAAACTTAAAATTTCTTAACTAACTGCTTCAAGAGTCAGGTGTCACCAATGTCCAGTTGATCTTTGCACTTGTGGATCATTTTGCACGTCCATTTCCGACAACAAGATTACATTACTAACTTGTAATCCCCATTTGTTGGTGGGTTAGACCCACAGACTGTGGAAGGTTAGACCCCAGTCATTTCAAATGTTTGGTATGTCTAACAACACAAGGAAAGTAGAAGTGACTCATAATGAGTGGGTTTTAATGAGATGTTAACTCCGCTCCTCCCCAAACAGAGCAGTAACGCCTGCTGCCCACCCTCCAAGACAACACAGAAAGGACAGGAATGCACGGCCTTCTGAAAAAGCCAAGAAAAGTCCAAGCACATATACAGATGTCACATCATCAGCAGACAACACATTCTCTCTCACACTGGTGTCCACTTTCACATTCGCAAGCGCACCTCCGCACACGTCCTCCGCCTCAGCACATACTCAGTTAATCAGAATCTCACTCCTCGCCATGACAGCCTCCGAGGCTGTAAATCTTTCTCACGCTGACATGTTCTTGTGGATGGCACACACCCAGCTGAGCTGCTGAGCAGATCAGAGTCAAGTAACATTTGCAAATGATTCTCACGGTTTGTTTTTTCTTAACTGAGAGCCAGGTGCAGGAGTTACCACATTTCACTGGAGGTCAAATGTCAGACATCAGAATAAAAGTGTTTGGTTTTGAAGTTTTTCCCTGAAGAGACTTTTTTTTTTCTCTTTCCTTTTGAACGCGGTTAAATGAAATACTTACAAGTAGTCTCACCTGTGATGACCTTGAATGATCATGAAAAGAAAATTTTACTTTTTTTTAATATGTATCTGTTTCAGAGTGCTTATTTGATTTTAAAACTCATTTTCTACAGAAGTCACACAAGTTTTGAAATCAAGTCAGATAAAGTGTCAAACATGTCTTGTTGCACACAGAATGCCCAAGTAGCAGAGAAATTATGCATTATGCTCATTTTTTAGCTTTCCTAAAGGTTAATTTTTAAAGTCTTTAGAGTATAATGACTTTGTTTAGTGTAGCCTTGAGCTGTTTGAGCAAACTGATGCCTGTTTTTTCCCAGAAAAACAAAGACACGTTCTCCACACCCGCACAAGAATGACTGTCAGCAAACCATTCCAGCAGCGATGCTGAAACAGATTAGCCTTCTTTGAGTTCCTCTCTCTACCTCTAACAAACAGACATACCACTGCCTTCATCTGATGCAAGAAACTAAGCATGAGATGGGGAAAAAAAATACATCTTCCCTGCGTTGTTTTTGTCTGACCTGAGGGTGTGTGTTTGTTTGTGGTATCGCACAAGCATTCCCACAATAAAAATGCCCACATTTATGTAGCTCGAAGCCTGCTGAAGGTCTATAAAAGGAGGATGCTGTTAAGTGATTTTGGAGGCTTTGCTGGAGATTGAAGGGAAGGAAGAAAGAAAGCTGCCCAAGAGGTGCTTTAATAGTCTCTGACAGCGTTCACACTTTACGGCTGGCAGCTGGTCCAGGTGTTATCCTCTGCCTAAACGCAGACACACCTCCTGCCTCGTTAAGGTTGATCCTAACAGGGGGGTGCTTTGTGGTTTCTAACTGAACCAGGGTGTATTTTCAGCACGCTTTGCCGTCCTGGGAGGGTGGAAGGAGGAAAAGCAGGAACAGTCATTCAGATTGCCATTTGTTGTGGCATATAAAGTACCCCCAGAAACAAGTGGCCCATTTATGGTTTTTCTTCCCACCGCTGTCGTGTTTTACAGTTTCGCTACAAATTTGCGCTCTTGTTTAAGTGACCTTTTACAGCGTTGTCTTTTATTTCCTACCTCACCATATGTTGTTCATTTTTCTTAGTCACGACAATCCGTTTGCATCATGCTGATGATAGATTATTGTTTATTTATCTTTTAAAGACCACTCCAATGAAAAATTGAAAATTTTTACCATGTTCTTGTGGCATTTTACTTATGATGGAGGACAGATAAAGAAAATTAAACTTTGTTTCTGAGTATTTCTTTATTTAATTGTTATGAATCAGAAATAGACTTGAGAAAGCTCGAAGCTGTTGTGCAACATCTACAGACCACAAGCTTCCTGTTCTGCTCCATTCCAATGCATCCACTTGTAGAAGACTAGATCCATGTACGTCTTTGTTAGGGCTGAGAATCGCCAATGATCTCCAGAATGGATTTGATTCAATTCACCAGAGCCTGGATCGATTTGATTTCATTTTTTTTTAATTCTGTAAAATTTATCAATGAAATCATCATGAGATTGTTAGTGTTACATGGATTCTCAAACAGAGAAGCTCCAACAATTGTTCTGCCTCTCCCGGAGGAGGTTTCAGTTTGGCCACTAGATGGCAATCGTGCTATAGCACTACACCTTATTCCAGAAGAAGAGAAAGAAAATGAGGGAAAACTGTTCTTTAGAGTTTGGAAATTTCATGCCTGTGAGTATGTATAGATGTTCAATTAGTCAGCAACGTATGTTTATGTCAGCCGAGCGTTAGCATTAACCCTCCTATGGGATATCCTATTATACGTTAGCATCAAGCTAGTGGAGTTTAGCATTATACTAAAATCTTCCAAGATTAGATTGATCTCTGCATGTATGGATCAATTATTATTAAGTGTAAGGCTAGATAGCTCCAATATTGCTTGCTGCTTTTTGCTACACTAATGCGAGCTTGAGGTCACGGGGGGCTGTAAGCTAGCAGAAGAACGTATAAACATAGGGATGATGGGAAGTGTGAGAATTCTTACACCACACCAATGACCCAGCCCACAAATCAAATGACAAATTCTAATGATGAACTACTGCCAGTCTGCAGACACAATGTCCTAGATTTTGGCTAAAAACTGTATAATTAGAGACCACTGGATCACAATAGATCACAACAAGTGGTGACTTTATCCCATGTTGGTGATACCTCACAGAGAAAGTTTGTCTTTACTGTTTTCTGCAGTTCCTGTGTTAGATGAGGTTGGGGGTCATTCCCATACAATGATTGCAACAGTCATTAGCAGCTTCACCAGCTAGGGGATGGAACAGGGGCGACATGCTGGAAATAAGAAACACTAAGGGGGTAAAGGATACAAGAGATTATCAGTTAAGAGTGTGTAACCTCTGCCCCCCCTCACCACCACCCCCACCTCGACAGACATTCACCTCAGCTCAGCCATGTCTAATGCTACCAGACCTCTCCTGGTACAGTGTTGCAGAACAAAGGAGCACCTTGTGCTCTGGCCCTCTCTCCAGGTGTGATGATGAACAGTGCTCATTATTCCACTGAGAGGCTGAAGATAGTAGCTTGTTTTTACCCTCCCATCCCCTCATGTTTCACAATGAATATAATCACATTTTTTTGTTTGCGTTTTATGAGTTTTCACTCAATGTCGGGATGTTTTTTTTTTTTGTTTTTTTTTGTTCATGTCCTTTCGTCAACCCTACTCCGCTATATGAATAGAAAACTGTATTTTGACATCATTTGACGGTGTGTGATCATGCAAAATTAGGATAATTGGGGCAACACGCCTGTTTTGAAAATCCTCCAAGGGTGCAGTCTTTAAAGCAAACCTTTGCTCCCTCGGTCTGCACCGACATGCACACAACTTTGATCTCAGCATGAATGTGTCTATTTGTGTCACTTCTGAAACGTCCAGAGGAAGTCCTACTCGAGTTATATATTTGTTGCGGCAGTGACTTCTCAGGATGTGGGTTTTTCTGGAAGATTTAGCTCTCAGATGATACAGTGCCTCAAAGTCTGCCTTTGTTTGTCATTAGCCCATTTTCTTTTGAAGGGCTTCAAGTGCTATGAATTCCTGCTTTCAATTGTGAAGCTGTGTGATTATCCGAGTGACGCTGAAAGCGGTTGCTGATCTGAAAGAAATATTATAAGCTGACCCAAAGCACATGTCAGTGAAAAGAACTATGGGACTGCTGGATCATCGTACAGTGGCAGTTCAACTTACACACCCAAAAAGACATTTAAGTTAATGTGCTGCTGAATGTTTTGCCCCGACAACAGTCTGCAGCCTCACCGCAGGCATGCGTGTGTGCGTGTGCGTAATTACGTGAGTGTCTGCATGCTGTGCACCAAAGGGGGGGAGCGCGGTTTGGCGAATCCCTTGCAGACAAGCAGGAACATGACACATAGTTCCTCCAGCGTATCCTCACAAACCACACAGAGGAAGCGTTAATGATAAGCACCTGGATTCCCACAAGCTCCCAGTTACATCCAATTGGCAGTAACTGATAAATTGGGATGAGTGGGAGTTAGAAGGCACAGCCTTGGTGAATGAACCCTTTTCACATCAGGATGCAAAAGAGAGCTCAAAAAGAGAGATGAAGAGATCCTTTATGCTGGCAGTGTGTTCACATGACAGCAGACCACACGCTTGAGAAGGGATGAAATAGAGGAGCAGAAAAACGGGACACTGTCTTTCCAAGACAGCCCATGAGAATCCAACACACTCCCACACGTCTGAGCTGGTGTGTGGCCTTCACGCACAGAAAAACACGTGTCCATCTCCGTGCCCTCCTTTTGAACATGAACTCCTCACTTTCTCAATCCGAGCCACACTTCCTGCCGACTTTGATGCACAAGTTTTCTTGGTGTTCAACAGTGATCTCTTCACCCTTCTGAAAGAACCGGCCTCTGGGAAAAAAAGGCTCGGATCTGCAGGCTTTGCTTTATCTTTTGCCCCTCGACTTTCTGGTGAGACGAAATCGCTTCACCCGGACCACGGTGCGGTTCAACTGCAGCTGAAAAGAGACGGGAACCAAATCCCTCTCATAGACAACAAAAACAACACTGTAGCCTTTTCAGTGTGACTGCCCAGAGGGAAAGGTCCTTTTCTGTGCGTGGTGGACACGGCGTCTATCCAGCTAACCGCTTACCACAGATGTTGACACTGTTAGTTGCGGGTTAAGATGCCCTCCAAAGGCCATTGTATCTTTCTCTGTTATTGAGTTTTTCCTCTCTTCTCGGAGGCAGCCGGAGGTAGAGGGGGAAAAGTGGTGAAAGACCTCCGGATGGCAGTCAGCGCTCCAGGGGGCCTTTTTGCCTACAGAGACCCAGGCAAAGGGCTTCATTATGGGTAGCAGCAGGCAGCCACTGAAAGCTGGATGCTATAAGTATTGTGTTGCTGGATAGATCCGGGTCCCTCTCCAGAACAGGTTCAAAGGTTAGCCCCCCTGGTGGGCTGTTCCATACCTGCCCTGTTCCGACCCCTCCACACTGCCCCCCACCCCGCACCCCCACGAGCCTAGACAGCTTCAGCTGCAAACAATGGAAACCAGTCATCACGCCATTAAGCAGATTTTTAAAATAAGGAAAAGAGTGGAGCGATGGGATTAATTCAGCACACTTCTCACTTGTCAATGAATACATAATTTCATTTAGGAGCTGCTGAGGAAGTAAAACCAACAGTGGCAGCCTCTTCTTTGCACTTGAGTGGGGATTAAAACTACTCAAAATCAGCCTTTTGATAACATCTCAGCTTTATGTGTACATCATGAGTTTGCGTGCAGTGGAAATTCTGCTGAGCTAAACATCGCCCGTACTGTGTCAGGTTGCCTCCACTCATACCTGTTTGCTCTGTCAGGTTTTTGAAGTCCAGCTTTTCTTTTAGTCTTCAAATTCAGTTCTTGAAATGTTTCTCTTTAGCAAATCAAAGTGATAACTCGTACAGTTTATAAAATGCAACTAAACTCATTCATTTTTCAGGAGCAGCAGCGTGAAGAGTTTACAACGGAGCCGGTAGTCAACACTGATTGATGATGCGCGAGAGTGGAGGAGTGTTTCTGACCCCAGAATAACAGAACATTAACCTACTCCCCGGGCAAGACGGCACAACTCTTAAAACCTGACCTTATGTCCCCCCTACATCACCACAGGGGGTCTGCAGTCTCGACCACAAAACTCCCCAACAATGCGTTCCCCTCCGCTCTTGTGTGCAGAGCTGAATTGATGAAAACGTTGCCTTCATCTTCGAGCCACATCCAGGGCAACAGTAAAGGAGTGTCCAGTTAGAGCAGGTAGCATTCATGGTTGCCCTGCTCTCGTCTCCTGCTGCTAAAAATTGTCGTCGCCCTCTGGGTATCTCTTTTTGGGAGTGTCAACTGTGGAGCCCCCCCCCCCCCCCCCCCGATGGGAGATATAACTTGATTAGACTGCAGGATGGATTACAATTTGGCAGCACCCATGAAGGCTCTGACTTGTCTCTCTTAACCTCTCCTCAGGAGGCAGCAATTAGTGGTAGTAATTGGAAAATTAGCTATGTTGTTGCATGTTTTCTCATCTTCTTTTGCTTCAGGTTGCTCATACCCTGATGCCACACAATTTCTGCAACTTTTCAATCTCATGATAAATATGCATTTTTCACTTTAGAAACACAAAGCACTTGCAGATAACTTTATACAGGAAGGTTGGTGGCGGACACTTGCTATTTCTCTCCATTGCTTTTCTTTATGTTGCTCCATGCCTGAAGCTTAGAAGAGATCATTCAATTAGTGCAACCAAGGACTCCAAAAGCTGGAAAGCTTTGAGATTTGCATCATAAAACTTCACCGCGTCGCTGAAGGTTCTCTGACTTTTGTACTTTATAAATCTTAAGGCGGCAGACAAGGCCAGAACGTCCTCTTTGTGTTTTCATGTGCTTGGATTTTCAATTCAAGCTCAGTCTGATGGTTATTAAAAGTTTTACTTTTAATTCTTGGTCCCTGAATCATAATAAAAATCTGAAAGAATATGTCTTTTAGAGCAACACTGAAAAAAATGCTTTGTCTACCATGCAGCAAGAAAAAAAATGAAGGATAGAAGACGTCAAATTGGAGAATGGAAACATGCTCTGAGTTACTTGAGCTCCTCCTTAAGTGGAGTTCAATCAAAAATACATAAGATGCTTTTATGAGGGCATTCAGCAAATTTCTCTAGTTCTTATCATTATAATTAATATATAGTGAAGCGTATCGTGTGTTTTTCAAACTTTGATCTTGATAGTGTCTTAGAAAACTATTTGTCAGTCTTTTATCCTCCTGACATCCTTTTGAAGCTTCTCGCGTTCCACGTCTAAACAGATCTTCTGTAGTTTACCACGGGGAGCCTTAAAAAGCCTTTCCAAAACCCTTGGAAACCTCCAGTCATCCCTCATTCAGGTTTGTGGAGCTTGTCGTCTCTGAGGACCCCTGACCTTTCACGCATTGTAGATTTAGTCTGACGTATTCTAGATGTAACCATCTGTGCCCTCTCACCCGCCCCCAATCACTTGTTCCTCCTGGACGAGTGTCCGGGTCCGCTGGGCTGGAAAAGATGCTTACAGGGGATGGAGAAAACTCAAGCAGAAGAGACACTGGAGAGCACTTGGATCCTTCAATTTATTTTTTCCCGAGAACACAAAAATCCTATGAGACGGGCAAAGTAAAGGATGCAGTTCCTGTCATTCAAACCCTCATCATTTGGACTGGGAGTTCTTAAGCATGTGGACTAACTTACGTCACTCATCACACTTGTTTGGTGCCTAAGCTGAAACAGGCCTCAAATGGCGCAGGCAGCCTCGCCGTCGTGTCACCGACACCCGATGAGGAGCATAAACTCGAGGAATGTCTTTTGAAGGAGAATCAGTGACGTCTGTGTGGTTTTAAATCCTGTCAGATGATCAATGTACAAATCAGCCTTCTTAACCAGATAAAGCGTGTCTCAAATCCATGGCAGATGAAGCTGCGGTAGACGTCATGTGACTGTCAGGACCCCACAACTACAAAGAGATTGCTCAGAAGGAGTGTTTCATATCCCTGATAGATGTTAACCCAAATGGTTTCAAAAGTCAGTATTTTTGACAGACATGCATCAAACAGCAGAGTGCGCTGTGGAGTTCGTGAACTGTCCTCTGATAATGTTGTGATCCACTAACAAGGACCTGTGCTTCTTAAGAGAGAGAAGTACTACCATCTAGTGGGCAGTGTTTTTATTTATTCACATTTCCCAGTAAAGTTTAAAATTTTTTAACTGTATCCTTATTGGGTTGAGTTTTAATTTTAAATTTCATTATTTACAACTGGCCCTAAAGAGTTAATATCTGAATTAACTATTGACCGAAACCTTTTGTTGTATTTTTTGTTTCCTTTTGTTATTTTATTATTTTTATCAACCCTAACTTAAAAAATGAGCTTGATTGTTTTTTTTTTATTTTTATCAAAAAAGGTTGTGCCCGTTCAGTGTTACATATGCAGACGTACATGCGTTTGTTCTGATTAAAGTATAATCTGTTTTGAAAAGCATCTTCAGATGCTGAAAATGTTTGATTTAATAGCTCTCATTCGCTTTGTGCTTCAATCAGTCATCATTTTTGCTTGTTTTGTGTTTTGAATTTGGCTTTCAGATTTTTTTTCCAAAAACATTTGTATTAAAGTGTAAATATGTTTATAAACCAAAGTGTTCAGGATTGAATTAGCTCATATCCAGCATCATCTCAAAAGATATTGTTGTGTCAAAAGAAATTCCCAAAACCAAATTTATGAAGTTCTAATCAATTTTCTTTCACCAAAATCAAACATAAGAATCTCATTTACAAAAAAAAGTTTTATTTTTTCCAATTCTGAATTTTAATCTCCCTAATTTCAGTTGCTCATAAGATCTTTAACCTTTAATTTGATTCAATATCCTATCCAGAAAATGCATGAAAAGAATAGTGGGGAAAATTGATCTCCCTTTTGAATGTGAACAAACTGCCAGTTATATTTTCCTTTGCAGCTTTCCTTTTCCCAGTCATTTATGAAATTGAGATATCCCTGGAACATGGTAGTTTTGGCATTCTCCACACTATTGAGAATGTGCTTTTTTAAGGCTTTCAATGTTTCTGATTCAGGGCTTAGATTCATTATTCAGCACAAAACTCCAACGACACAAGACCATGACATACTCTGACAGCGCTTGCTTTTCTTGGACTGCAAACTTTGTTTCTTGCAATTGCACTTTTACCCAAAAATGTATTTTTGACACAGTTTGGACATAAATCTTCATATTGGAAACGCAAGGTGTTACCAGATATTGAAGCGTTTCATGTGTGGGAGCTGTGAACTAGAGGTGGTGGCTTCTTTAAGGTTATCAAGCAACAGTGAGTGACAGGAAGAAAACTTGTGTGTCCACAGAGGTTTCAGAATTAAGAGCGCCCTCATGTGGGTAACGCATGTGGACCACACCAGAGACCTTGCTTGAGGGTTCTAGTAAATGAACCAGTGACCCTACAGCCAAAAATCCATCACACCAGCAACCAGGACATCAGAATCTACTGTGCACAAATGTTTTCTTTTCACATTTTATTTTTACCAAGTTATGTAATTCTCTGTGTTAAGAGTTTGTTATAAGATTGATACACAAATTAAATATTCACATTTTAAAATATGAAGAGAACATCAAGAGTTTTACATTTGAAGTGAATCTCTTTGGCCGTATTTTTGTTTTAAATCTCTGAAGTCCCACTCCGGTGGTCTTTTGATTATGATTATGCAGTTTTTAGTCAAAATAAGAAAAACTGTTGTTTTCTAGTATTGACAGACCTGCAGTTAATCAGAAATTTGCCTCTAAGTTGTGTCTGGGACTGTTGGCTCAGTGTGAGTCAGCTTTCATTTCCCATCATCACTTAAGCACAAGTACAGGCCATATGCCATTTATTTAAAAGCTCTCCTGCTGACTAACATCCCCTAACAACCCCAACTTAATATCACTGGTGCAACAAAAATGGTGAGCAATATTGGAGCTAGCCAGCCATACAGTTTTGGCAGCTTCAGGAAAACAAAGACATACATGGATCTATTTGACTGCAAGAGGATGCATTGGAATGGAGTGAAGCTTGGGGCCTGCCTATTATAGTTTCTACACAACATCAACAAGTTTTTTTAAAAGCATTTTCTCATCTTCTCCTGACTCACAACAAACTAATTCAGAAACGCAGTTTTAATCTTACATTTCTTTATATCCTCTATCATGAGAAAAATGCCGCAACAACTTGATAAAAACACAAGTTTTATTGTGTTTAATAATTATATTTTATTCTGATAGAAATTTCCAGCCGATGCATAGTTGTTTCCGTTGTATAAAGATTTTGAGTCCTGTTTGTTGTGTCTTAGAGCTTTTGTAATATTCGATCACTGATACAAGCTTTTTTACCAGATTCATCCTAATGCAGAATCATCCTTACATTTGGGTTTAATATTCAAAAATACTGACTCAAGCCGTGATCAGTAAAACGCTTTCATTTCATATGCACAATGTGCACATACAAAAGTACAGATGTTGGTTGTTTTCATGGGTAAAACGCAGACCCGCTGCTGAGACCGGGTCCAGGATGACATCTTGTAACGGGTGGCACCCACAAGGACCAAAACGCGGAGCCAAAAAGTTCAAGTCGTCTTACTTATGGTTAGGAAACAAACTCAAAAATAACTGATATTTCATTTAAAAAATGTTCTTTAGTGTTCCATAGGTACATTATTGTCAAATATATAAAAAAAATATGGATTTATGAGACATTTTCTCTGAAAGGCTTAAGAATAGCATGATTTAGGCCATGTGTGTTCAGAGTTTTGTGCTCACACTAAGTATCATGAAGGATTTATTTTCACCACACAAAGGATTGTGTGACAGTCTAGTATCCTGTCTTTTATAAAATTCCAGATCTTTCTTTGTGTCACGGAGACTTTCATGCCACAGTTTGTATCATTTTCATATTTTTTTTTTATATAAACTGTTATAAGAGATAGGAGCTCAAGCTATTGGTGCTATTTTAATGTAGATTTTCTGATTTACTTTCCTTTTAAACAAACAAAAAAGTCATAGTCATGAAGTTAAGTCAAGAAATGCTTGCAAATGTGTGCGCTGCTATTCATTTGTGAAATATTTGCCACATCCATATACTGTAAATAGAGGTTACATATAAAAAGCTTAATGAGAACAACTGTGTGAAATATAAAACCTCTCATTCTCTGTTCCTCCTATTGTGTAGTGAATAACACAGAAGTATTGTCATTTTTCTTCCCAGAGCCACCCTTTTTCTTGCTTACCTTTTGCTTACCTGCTCACCATGGCAAAGACTAAAGATTGCTTTGGGGCTTCTCGGAATTCTCTTATTTTACTGCTTCTTGAAAGTTTCTTCATTGGTAAGTAATTCACTCTTAAATTGATCAATTATTTTTAGTCTGATCACAAGACGAAACAGTGTTTTTGTCCACAAGATGTACAGTATAGTTAATGAGAAATGTTTTGTGTGTATATGTGTGTGCATGTTCCTCCTAATGTTTTGTCTTTGAGTCAGAGTTGCTCAAAATTGACTGTTATTTTTTACATAAAAGGTAAAAGTTTAATTTGAGAAAACAGTTTCTTTATTTATTTTTTTAACAGGTTGGTGGTTTGTTGTTCAAGAAGAAGTTTTTCTCTTATGCTACTTTTGAAATCCTAACCTAAAAGTGTATTTAAAAAACTTTCTTGTTCTTGGGCACAAACATTTTGGATGCCGTGTCACAATCCAAACAGTAACAGTGAAAGTTCTTCACAGCCTTTAATATGTTTGTTTTAATGTGATTTAATAAGGATTAGCTTTATATACTGAAAAAAAATAAGAAGTGCAATCATTTTTTTTTTTTTTTTTTTTACTTTTTCAAGTTTCAATATACCCAATCGAAACCAAACCACATAGACTGGATATAAATCCAATCCGTTGAATTTTAAAATAACTTGTTTTTAAATTTAAATTGAATCTGTCACATTTTTGCGAGTCATACTTTGGAAGGCAGAGATCAAAATTGCAAAATCATTCAGTGAATGAACTATAATTATTGCAGATGTGTGCATTTCAAAGGTCTTACCCTCAAAACCCGTTTGATAAGATGTTTTTTTCAAGATCCTTTTGATACAGTCTTGTGACTTTTGCCAAAAACTTACAAATTTACTAATATAATTGCATTTGTGCGTGTTTGGATACACATTTGTAAATGTCCACGTACACATTTAGAAACCAGCTGAAAGATTTTACGCTTCACCAGCTTTTCAGCTGCGCTGTATCGCAAACATCTGAATGAGATCTAATGATGTATGAAAGAGAACAGCTTTCGATTAAACTGACAAGTAAGTTAAATATGATATATTTAAGTAAGTTAACTATTCATTAAGTGAAATACCTTATTTTTAAGCACAAGTATACATTTAAAACAGTTTAATTGTGTTAAATGAAGAGTTCAGGTGTGGAAATCCCTTGCTTAATTATAAAACATTTTGTCTGTTGAAAAAAATATAGTTTTTCTATATTCATTAATACAGTGAGGAGCTTTAAAAATAATTTGAGGTAAGGGGGGTTGCTAATAAACAATTCTGGATCTGATTCTTTTGTTGTTTATTGACTAAAGTCTTGATAACTTGACTATTCCTTTTCATCTTTTTTATTTGGATGAGAAAATATTCTATTTTATGTCATTTTTTTTCATCTGACATTTAAAGTTTAACTTTTACCTCACTGACAAGACAAACTATAAACCAATTTTGTTTGAAAAGGTTTTGGAAAGTTAAAAATACTGAACTACTCCACTTCATTCCATTCAGTGTAGTTCATCTCACATCTTAAATGTTTTATAAAGGTTTTAAGGTTTGCAATATCTTGTGTTTCTACACTATTTCCATAGAGTGCAGCAGGACTTGGACATTATTTTTTTCTCTAGCAGGTTTCTAAATTCCTAATTGGAGATCCCTAAGAAAAGGACAGAAAAACTAGATGCCTTCTGGTTTATCTTTTTAGAATTAGATTAGCAATATTAAATTACCATATTATAACACTGTAGCATCTCAGTAATAATGCAAATAAAGAGAATAAACTTAGTATTGTCCTAAGTTTTACTTAACTTTTCAAACTTAACTTTTTTCATTTAATATTTCTGATTTTTTTTTGTCATAGGAACACATGACTCCCTGCAGATTTCAAATAACATCAATGTGACTGAGCAAGATGCCAACAGAACCAGAAGGAGCTCTGAGATGAACTTTGCAGAAACTTTGGACTCTCCTAGGGTTTTGACTGCCTCTGATCTTTCTTCCCTCGGAGATCTGTTGTCAAAAAGGAAAATCACAGGTACTGAAATGTGTTCAACACCCCCAGGAACACCAGCATGCAAAATTATGTTGCATTTTCTGATGCTTTAAAGCTAAAGATTTTCAATTAAACTTCATCCCGCAAATCCAAGAAACCCTTAAAAGTCTCATTTGTCTTAAATTTATCATCTGCAATCTGATTTATCTCTTTGCAAGTTGCACCAGGATTATGCGTCTGTCAGACAAACTTCAAGCAGTTCTCAAATTAATTACTTTAATCTTTTAAAAAGGGTAACTGAAATATTTGTTTTCAATAAAATCAAGCTTAAAAATATGGAATTAAAATAAAATATCTCATGGTTGATAAACAGTCATATGCCACTTTAAATGGCACATAACACAACCTTTTTGCTACTAGATTAGTTGTGGTGGATTCAAGGCTATGTCAGGAAGACCTGTAATGAGAACAAACATGTCAAGCAGGATAGTTTAGATAGCAATTTGACACAATATCAAGACTTATCTGAGCCCATCTGTCCTACATTTGTCACTTTTCTCCCTTTTAAGAAACTGCAAAGTCAGTCGATCAAGCTCCCAAAAAATGAATGTATGACTCAGCTGCAATTATTTGCTCATGTTAAACTTTTTTCAACAGAAGTTTCCAACTTCTTATTTTTTTCAAGTTATAACTAAAGGGGAAAGTCGTGACATTTTATTGTCCATTATATTAAATTTTATTATACCAAATGAACAAAGATATTCTTGGGGCAAAATCAGAAAGACTATATTATTTTATCATTTTTTTCTAGTTCGTTTGGGTCTCCGTGTTTCTCTCCGTGGTCCAAAGGAATTTCTCGGTCCTCAGCTGCTTGCTTTGGTCAACGGCGAGGTCAGTATGTCAACACTTCTCAAAAATGTGTGCATCAAATATGATACAAAGGGTTATATAAGGTTAAACCATAAACTAATATTGCTCAATCGTAAAAGGAAAAAAAAACCTTGTATGTATAAACTGTAAAAATCAGTGCCAGACCATGATCCAGTGATGAAGCAACTTTATGTGCAGATTTTCTGGTGCTGTGAAAGTCTCACTCTAACTCAACTAATCAGTGCTCCCCAGGTCCAAAGATCACAGGCTGGAATCAGGGTATTGATACTAGTTAGACTTTATCATTAATTTTTCAGTAAACATTGATAAAAGCTGCTGCACTAAATGCAATAGCAATTCATTTTTTCTTTTGAATTCTACAACAATTTTTAGCCTCTTTCAGCATTTAATTACAGATCTGGCATGAGTGGATTAAAGGATTACAGTCAGGAGAACTCAGCCAACTTTTGATGAAGGGTGGAGAAGCGTTTGATGTTAAAATAAAATAACTTAACTTCATTTTTGTCTTTTAGAAACCTGGACTCTACAACACTGGAGAAACATCTGGAACTTTTTCAATGAAAATAATTGGAATAAGAAAAGTGACTCCCTAACAATGCAACCTTTGTTTTTTTTCATAAATTAGTGGATCTGATTACTTTAACTGTGTGCTGATTATTTTCAGTTTTATTTCAAAGTTGTTATAATCATACCTGCTCATTAAAGATTAACTTTATCTCTTTGGAACATCCCGTTTTTACTATTAGCCCCGCCCCCTTAACGCATCGACCAATCAGCGAGGCTTGCCTTCAGCCACACGTCGGCGTTCCCAGAGCCTGTCAGGAAGAGTCGCATGAATGTTGGTTACGAAAAGTGGTTTGAGCAGATGCCGTGAAGGCGGCAGAAATGGCAGATTCGGTGAGTTTGCCCGAAGAGGAGACGGAGTTCAGAAAGATGGTGGCACAGATCGGTGGCGAAGACAGGATTTATCTGGTCGGTGAGTCGCGCCGAGGAGAAGCAAAGGACGGAGATGATGACATCGGACTCTTTCAGGAGTTCATCCGTGACATGTTTAACAAAAACGTCCCGGTGCTCGGAAAGAAGCAGCCGCAGTGCTCCCGTCCAGCACCGGAGAAGGACTGCAAAGTGGAGACCGGGGAAAGCAGCGAAACGCCTTCAGGAGTGAAGTCCAAGGATGAGGGGTCAAAAGCGCACGAGGAGGAGGAGCGACCGGCGAGCAAAGCAGCGAGGAGGCCACACGTTTACAGCAAAAAGCGGGCGATAGACTCCCGCATCATCGTCTTCATCTTCACGCAGACTTTTATCAGCCACGACCCGAATGAAGGGTGTTTAATAGAGATCCTAAAGGACGTAAAGGCGCGCACAAAACGTGCGTCACCCCCCCGGCCCGCTCTGATTGGGCTGGTCCGCACCACGCAGGAGAGCGCGGAGACGCACAGGTGCGCGCAGGTCCTGGATATGCACCTGCGCGCAGTTTTCCACAAACATCCATCTGAGGCCGTGTGGGTCGACTGCTTCCTTCCGAAGACGGAGGCCAAAATTCTCAGCATCAAGAAAAATGTTTGCAAAGTTGTTTGCGCATCTCAGGCAGCAGGTGCAAACATGTTTACCTTGAGTAAAATTGAATGTTAGGACCCACTTTACAGCAAAATCAACTGCTATAAAATTATTAATAGATCTTTAGGCAGAAATGTGTGATAATACACTCTGGCATGTAGGTCAGGTTGTGACACTCACAAGGCTACTGATTTTTTTTCTTTTTTGTTCCCACCCAAATACCTCTAGACAAAAGAAGTATTCATTAAAGAAAAATGAGTGCTTTGACAATGAAAGACAAAGAGTGCCTTTGAAATAGCAAAAAAATAGTCTGAACATAAGTAGTAATTATTAAATAAAACAGGAGTTTAATACCAACAAGGTCAAAACTGCTAAAAGTTTCAGTTTCTGTCATTTGATATTTAAAAGACTAAAAGCATAAAGTTTTTAATTAATGGTTATAATAAAGGTGTCCTTGCTATATTTTCAAACCACTTTTGTAAGTTGGTCCAGAAAAAGTGTTATTTATCTACAAATATGTTATTTAGCTTCATTTTAAACTTTAGGCATCTAGCTGTAAAATTTCACCTAAATGGTTCTGCAAATTGGCCACAGCAATTAGTCCTTCCAGCTTTGATTCACAAGTTTTTTTTCCAAATGTGTAAAAGCTTTAATATGCAATTTAGGCCATTTTGTTTTTAAGTTTCTCTCAGTTTTAATTTTAAGTGTCACTATTAATGCTTCACTTTCCTTTTTTTTTTTTTTTTTTTTTTTTGTCATTTCAAAAAGGTTTTTGGTCCTTGAAGTTGTCTTTTTTAAATGTTCATTTTCTGCTTTTCAGATAATACCAGGGATGAAAGAGACCAGTCTCTGTGTCCATTTTGGTTCAGGAGAAGGGAATCCAGCAGACAGAATAATAACAAATCTTCAAACTGTGAGCAAAAAGGTAGAATTATCCTTGCAGTGTTTAACAATGTCTTTTTATTTATCTGAAGCCTGTATTTCAGCCTTTAAACACTAGTTTGCTGTAGTTAGTCATACTGGAGCCAGACATTATGCAACAGTGGATGCACAAAATAAATATAATCTTATCTAGGGCAAATGTCTTGCAACAATGTAGAAATATATCAAAGGGGCAGAACAGATGTGATGTGTTTCGTTTGATTTTTTTTTTTAAATTGACAATGACACAGCTCAGATTATCCTTTTCAAAGGGATTGTTTTTTGTAAAATTTAACTTCAGTTTATTTCTAGGTGCAATGGAAGACTCAGAAGAAGGAATCCCTCTGAAAACCAACGTCACTTCTGCTGAACCTGATGTGAATGGATAGTAAGCCGAAAATGGATGCTGGGAAACGTGACCGGCTGCAGGCCATCACTGTGAACAATTGGGTTTTCACTTTGAAAAGTAAAAACCTTTTACAGCTATCATAGCCTTATATTAGATTCTGAAGAGTAGAATGGTGAGCTGAGACCTTAGGGGATTCTTAAAGTTTCACTTTTGATTACACAAAAGCACAATATCAGCTGACATTTTCTGACCTTAAAATTGTCTGAAATTAATCATTGTGCAATGAAAAAGTTTGGTTTATGTCAAAGTTTGGTTTCAGCAGACTTAATGTTAGTTTAATATTGAAAGCAAAGTGATAGAAGCATATGCTTCCTAAAGAGTGCCAGTATTTAAAGTTAGGTGTTACTGTAAGCAAAAGGTTGCTGAACAAGAATCCTGTTCAAAACCTGCTGAACAGGAATATAAAGTGATAGGTTTTTATTTTGTTTATTTTAAAGTGATTTTTTTTTTTTTTTTTTACATATTTTAGTACATTTGATAAGCCTTGTTGATATTACTAATATTTGCAATAAACATGTAATATAACTTGTCTGTTTCTTTTAAAATTAATCAACTATGCAAACAAAACTATAAAGTGGACTTCTTGAAGACAACTTTAACACATAATTCATTACACGTTCATTTATTTTTTTTCGTCTAACATTAAAACTGTGTTTGCTAAAATCTTTTGTTTTTGTGTAACCAACATAGGTCACAGCTTTCAAGTCTGTATTATCAATTGTAAAGCTAGCCATTGTGTGGATACAATTGTTTTCTCAATTATGAGCATTAGAAGTCAATTAAAATTTAATATATTTTTTTTGAAATATATCTGAACATTTAGTAAATGCGTGTAGTTAGTTGAGAATTTGATTGCATAGAATAAACGTAATTAATTTGACTTATTAAATTAACCCGGTGCAAAGTCGTAGAATATGTTCACATTTCACTGAGACTGGGTTGGATTAATCAGTACAGCCCCTTTTATTAACTTAAGCATGTAAAAATATTCCATAAGAAAATGATTTTGCTAGACATCCTGCATTTTGAAAACAGATCAGGGAAAAAAAGCAAATTATTATCCTACTTCTTTGACACACAAGCACATATCCACATTGCACATGCTTTGGAAGCTAATTGGATGAAGTTGAACCCTGTAAATTGCCTGCCTAGAATTCCGTACTTTCCGATTGAAAGATATTTTGTATCTCATTAGATTGTATTTTACTTCGCTTTAAACTTCTATAAAGCGTTAAAAAAAGTACATTAAAATTCTATCCTACAAGCAGTTTTGTAAATATTTGTGTTTTATCATACAGGCAAACGTAGGCCAGCTATGAGTGAGGTCCTCCAGAGAGGGACAAAAAAGCCTAGTAACTGGTTTGGTTTTTCTTTCAGGGTACAAGTGTTTTCTACCATTAATCTCAGATAAACGTACCAAATTCCAAATTTGAACAAACATTCTTAAATTAGGGAGCGATAAAAGAACCGGTCATGATAACATCGGCGGGTAAGTTACGAAAACTCTATATTTTTGATAGCCGCAACTTAAGCTAGCTGCCATTGAATTAGCTGAGTCACACAGCGGTAGCAGCAACCCTCACCAGCCGTTAACCAGTGAAACTTATATCATACTCCGAGTGTTTTTTACCCAGGAAAACTTGCTTAAACTACAAAAAAACTGTATTTACTGTCATTCAAAAGTTATTGGATGTCAAACAAAAAACGTATTTTGTATTCCTGTATAGTAGAAGCTAAGTGTCATCTACTGCTTTGACCACCTAGCTTCAATTCAAATAGGAATCGTAAATAATCGCATTTTTTTTAAAGCATGGTAACGTTCTTTACCATGCTCTCAAAAAGTCATTGTTTTTGTTGTTCATTTATCATCTTTTTTGTGTTTTACAAAGTATTTCAACTTTGAAAACAGAGCGAGGCTATACGCATTACGCTGTATAACGTCGTTTTTGTAATATTGAAGTGTTGTTTAGGTTAAATGCTCCAGTGGTCATTTTGAGTTTCCCGTAGTTTTGTCAAAGTAAGAATACAATATCTAAAATATAAAGTCTTTTTTTTTTTCTTTTAAAGCTGGAATAATCTCCCTCCTTGACGAAGAGGACCCTCAACTCAAGGTGAAACAAACTAAGATCTATGATAGTGGATGTTTTATGTTATAGTGTGTAATGCATGCGAAAGTGCTTTCGATTACATGCAGATGAAACACACTATGGTTAAATGAGGTCAGTGGGATGGAGTATAGAAGGAGACTTTGAATGGAGGTGGAAGATTTACTATATTTGGAAAAAAGATTTAACTTTTTTCATGATATAAGTTTTCTGCCATTTTGAAGAAATCAAAATCCAACATGTAGTTAATAATAGCATTAAAAGCACACATACATGGACTCAGTTACATATTTGAACATTGACAATGAATTTTTATATTAAATGGTCTTTTAACAAAAAATATCAACTCATTGCAACTTTTTAAATAGCAAAGATATTTCTGAAGCGTGCAATGTGAAATAAATATTAGTTCAGGGTTTTAACTTGTGTTAATGATTGTGTAATTAACATTTGTATTTCATTTGCAGGAGTTTGCTCTGCAAAAGCTGGACTCCATTGTGAATGACTTCTGGGCTGAGATTTCAGGATCTGTTGATAAAATGTAAGCTCAAAGCTACAAAAAAACAGTACTGCCCTAATGCTATTATTTTTTTTAATTATTTATTTCTCACCTGTGTAACTGTCTAAAATATATTTCAGAGAATCAGGACTTAGCTGAAATACAGCTGGGCAAAAATTAGGGGTGTAACGGATCACGGATAACCCGTGATCCGTACGGATCAGAAGCCACGGTTTGGCACACTTGAACCGCGTACCACTCCCACTCGCACACACACATGGGGCTCAGTTGTCCTTTCAGATCAAACGCAGTTTGCGTTAAATTCATGTAAATCATCTTTGTTTTAACAAGCGCTAAAGTAGCTGGTTGACAGTTCTCCAAAAGTGTGGGAACTTGATCCTCCCACTGTCTGTGGGAGTAGCTCCTGTCAAAAACTTTTCTCGACTTCACCACGGAGGGCGCGGATCGTGAAATATCAGGTTTATTTAATTTTAAGAGCTGAATAAAAGCATTGGTACACGTCTCCGTTCTGGGTTCAGAGAATCTTCCAGTTAGGACCCGCCATGGCAGCAGCTGTCCTGCACAGGAGAAAGCTGCTGCTCCGTAACAGGGACGTGTGCAGTCAGGGGACGAAATATCGCAAGTGAAAGGAATCATAAATCGCCAGGAAAAGTAGACATGGCAGCACTATCTTTTATGGATAACAATTATTTTAAATATATAAATGTTCCCAGAGTTAGTTTAAATAAATCAATTAATACCAAAAAATAAGTTTAATTTTAACTGATTTATTTACGATTTAATTTGGACATCAGCATTGTAAGGGGTACTCCACATAGATTTGGTCCTTCCCAAACTATGTTTAAGCATTCTTTTCTCTGTTTTTATAGATTTGGTCAAAAAAATATGTAAATGTAATCAGATACTACATGTTTTAGCATTTTGTTTGTGTCCAATGTTTAAAGATGTTTTGTTTTAATAATTAGGCACCAATGATCTAACATTAAATATTTGTTTTGAAGCTTTTCTAAAAAATAATCATAGGCTTTTATCTTGTTTTTTGCTGTTGTTTTTTTTTTTTTTTTTTTTTTACTTTTTTACTTTTTACTGATCCGAAAAATGATCTGAACCGTGAACTTAAAACCGTGACACGATTCGAGCCGTGAGCTCTGTGACCCGTTACACCCCTAGCTAAAATCAAAAACATAAACTGATAGATTTAACTTAGAACTAAAGTCCACGCAGTCTCAGATAATGTATTAAATATAAAATAGGTTAAGATTTGTCAAAAATGCTTCTCAAGTACTCCTTTTTGGTCTTGTTTTACCATTTCTTTTCTGTTTATAGCGAGGTTCTGTATGAAGATGAGACTTTTCGGAGCAGAGCATTTGCTGCCCTTGTGGCCTCAAAGGTTTTCTACCACCTTGGAGCCTTTGAAGAATCTTTAAATTATGCTCTTGGTGCTGGAGATCTCTTCAGTGTCACAGACGACTCGGAATATGTGGAAACTATCATTGGTAAGTGCATGTTAAGTTATAAACCAAATGGATCAACTCAAAAATAATGATTCAAGCATCATTTTCACCCACATTTTAATGGAGGCCGGAGTACTGATCTACATTTTATAGACAAATTCAAGAACTGTGGTCCATTCTTTGTATTCTGCAGCCAAATGCATTGATCATTACACTAAGCTGCGGGTGGAGAATGCCGAGCTCCCAGAGGATGAGGAGAAGAAGAGCATCGACCCTCGCCTCGAGGGGATTGTCAATAAGATGTTCTTGCGCTGCCTTGATGATCACAAGTACAAGCAGGCCATTGGCATTGCCTTGGAAACTAGACGTCTTGACATATTTGAGAAAACCATTTTGGAATCGGTCAGTATCTTCTTTAAGCATCTTCATTAATGTTATAAATGACAGAGTAGATTTTAAATAATCTTTACAGCTAAACTGCCCTCTGTCTTGATTATAATTTAAATTCTTTGAATGAAATTGTCCTAAATCTCTAAAGTGCATTCTAGTTACTTAAGTTGCAGCTTCTATAATTTCTTAATGTCTGTGAATATTTTTTATATAACTTTTTTTTAAATATTTCATAGCATTTTTGGACAACTTTTTTTTTTTTTAAATAGCCTTCTGACGTCACTTAAATTGTCTCTAATTCTTTACACTTTTCTTCCCGAAATGCAGAATGACGTCAGTGGCCTCCTAGCTTACAGTCTGAAGGTGTGCATGTCTCTGATGCAAAATAAAAAGTTCCGCAACGAAGTGCTGAGGGTTTTGGTGAAACTCTACATGAACTTGGAGAAGCCTGACTTCATTAATGTCTGCCAGGTAACTGCAACACTGTCCAGGTTTTTTTGTTTGTATTCCTCTCTTTCAGTTTTTGTTTCATCCTTTTCTCTTTTTTTAATTATTCACTGAGAAACTAAAACATCAACACATTTCAATCATAGTTGAGATAAAGAGAAAATTTGTTATTTCTTGCTTTATTGACACTTCAACATAAAAATTTGATAAAATCATTATTCATATATTAAAAATGGGTTTGTAGTAAAATTAATGTTAACATAATTTGGTTCAAAATGTTCTGAAAATTGTCCAATTTTTTGTTTTTAATAGTTCAAAAATGCAAATATATGACAGTTCACCATAATAACTTTAAAACCATTTGTCACTACTTGGTAGAAATGCTATGTTCTATTATAATTTCCTACTACTAAACTGTTATTAATGTAATCAGAGCCCAGCCATTATAGGCAGGTTATTCATATATTACGATGAAAGCTTCATATTACTCTGGGACTTTTCTTTTTTTTTTATCAAAGTGCTTGATCTTCTTGGATGACCCTCAAGCTGTAAGTGACATCCTGGAGAAACTGGTTAAGGAGGACAACCTGCTGATGGCGTACCAGATCTGTTTCGACCTCTACGAGAGCGCCAGTCAGCAGTTCCTGTCATCTGTGATTCAGAATTTGCACACAGTTGGAACACCGATCCCTGCCGTTCCCGGCTCCACAAATACCGGCACTGTTCCAACAGCAGACAAAGACAGGTATCACCGGAATAGATAAAAAGCTACTGGTTCTTCTCAAAATTTGAATTGATTTGAGGTATTTATAAATAATGAACAACCAGGATGAATTTCAAGACCACATCATGAAAAAAATACATTTAATTACTTTTGACTGCGCTAAATTGCTAACCAATGCTATTTACTGTTCACTAGTACCAGTTTACTATGATGACATAAAGGAGCTGTTGTTTTTCTTGTTATAGTGAAGCAATGGAGACTGATGATAAGGCTGGCAGCTCTCCTGCAGGAAAGCCCTCAGAAACGGTATACTTTTAAAAAGATTAACTTTTTGATACTCTACCTATGATGCATTCATATGAATAATATTCATCCTTTTGTTGCTTGTCTTAATTATATGCAGAAGGATGAACCTAAAGACCAGAATGCCAAGATGATCAAGATTCTAAGCGGGGAGATGGCCATTGAGCTGCACTTACAGTTCTTAATCCGAAATAACAACACAGATCTAATGATTCTAAAAAACACAAAGGTAGTAAAAGTTAATTCAAATAGAAAACCATCAATTACCCAGAAGGCTCTGTAATTCTAAAGATTTGTTTTTTATCCAGGACGCAGTCCGGAATTCGGTGTGTCACACAGCCACGGTCATAGCCAACTCTTTTATGCACTCAGGGACCACAAGTGACCAGTTCCTCAGGTAATAGTGGAGACAGAAAGATATTTATAAACTCTTAAAAGGAAAAAGAAAAGAAAAATAATGTTTTTGCAGAGAAAACTTGGAATGGCTAGCCAGAGCCACCAACTGGGCAAAATTTACAGCTACAGCAAGTCTTGGTGTCATCCACAAGGTAAAGTGGTTTTTATTTCACTACAAAACTATCCTGAAATCAGTTAATTTTCTTTAAATTTTTTTATGTCGATTGTTTCGTTTCTTTTGTCACAGGGTCATGAAAAAGAGGCACTCCAGTTGATGGCCACATATCTTCCCAAAGACACATCACCCGGCTCTGCATACCAGGAAGGAGGAGGCCTTTACGCTCTGGGACTTATTCATGCAAACCACGGTGGAGACATCATCGATTACCTGCTCAGCCAACTGAAGAATGCAAGCAATGATGTGAGAGTCATTCTTATATTTTTATCAAGCCTCTACGTTTCACTCCTGAATTTAAATAAATCAGGAAGTACCAAAGAAAACACTTCCTCCAAAGACCACTTAAGGCTGGGTCAAGAAATTTCGTTATGAAAAAAAGGCCAGATTTACAAAATAAGGTTCAATTAGTTTCTCTTTTGTTAAACTCACTGCTGTTCTTCCTGGTGGCTGGCTTTCTATCACAGATTGTTCGCCACGGTGGTGCCCTCGGTCTGGGTTTGGCTGCCCTTGGGACAGCCAGGCAGGATGTCTATGACCTCCTCAAGTCAAACCTTTACCAAGATGATGCTGTCACAGGTGTGCATTTACACTTTACATAATTCTTTCTATATTTAAGGAGAAATATCTATTGTATTCTCTTTCCCTTTTCTCACAGCATTAAACACAAAAATAACATAACATGATGTTTTGTTCCAGGTGAAGCAGCAGGTTTGGCTCTGGGTCTGGTGATGCTTGGTTCAAAATCAGCCCAGGCAATCGAGGACATGGTGGGCTATGCTCAGGAGACCCAACATGAGAAAATCCTGCGTGGCCTTGCCGTGGGAATCGCCATGGTCATGTATGCACGGATGGAGGAAGCGGATGCCCTCATTGAAAGCCTCTGTAGAGATAAGGTACGACTTAAAAGTAGTTAAATGACAGAATGTTTTGTTAGCTTACATTAATAGTCACCAACATAACAAACTGCAGATTGTCATATTAATGCAAAGTTTAGTATTTAGTTGGAAAAATGCTTAAATGTTTATGCAGTTTAGAAAAAAAACAGCTTTGTTGATCTTCAGAGAAAAAAAAACCTCAGTGTATTTGAACTTCATTATGCTTTCAGTTGTAATGTTAAAATGCTTTATGTATTAAGTGCTCTTAGTATTCTTACCAAAGCAAGATGTGTTTATACCATGTCAAACTTGAGCTTGTTTCTCTGTTCTGTGTGCCAGGGTTTGTTCTTTAAGAGCGAGACGTGGGAAATGACTCAGCCTGTGTTGATCTTTGCTGTGAATCCAGACACACCATCTCAAAGCGCTGCTTTCTTTCACTGCATTTCATAGGATCCCATTCTGAGGCGATCTGGCATGTACACGGTTGGGATGGCTTATTGCGGCTCCGGGAACAACAAGGCCATCCGACGTCTGCTCCATGTCGCAGTGAGTGTTTCCTTTTACCCTTCTGTAAAGTATATAATCAATTGGAGGATGAGGAGGGCATATTTATCCTGCTGGCATTGAAATCGATGCCAAGACTCCTGGATGTGTCCTGCTGTTTAATATTTCTTGTTTTGGTGTTAAACAACAATTGCTCATATTATTCATTTGAACTTTTTGGCACGTTTCCCTAAAAAAAAAGTCATTTCTTATTAAATAGTTTTTTGTAAACTCTTTCTCCTAATTTATGATGAAATGTTTCAGAAGTAGATTCTTTTCTTTGAGTTAGATTAATCATTCTTTTTTCTAAGTAAATTAAGTAAAAGGATATCTCTTTTGGGTTTTGTGTAGAATGTGTTTACCTGTTGTTGCCCGTAGGTGGCACTATATGCAAACTAAATTTGAAAGGGTGTTATTGAGGATGTCAGTCTTTTAGCTTCTAAAACATACAATGTCGTTGAGGTGATAGTTCCATCTTTTTTTATTTGTCTGTCTGCTTTTTTTTTTTTTTTTTAAAGGTAAGTGACGTGAACGATGACGTCCGAAGAGCTGCTGTGGAGTCCATTGGCTTCATTTTGTTCAGGTAGGAGTCTCAAGTCAGACCAGCAAAGGCAAAAAATAAAATCCAATCATTGTAAATCTTTACAAGGCTTTATAAGTCTTAGTATTGAAAATCTTTTCTTAGTACGATTTTTTTTTCTAATTATTTTTACAATCTATTTTCTTTGTTCTATCATTTATTTTGAAGTATTATCCCTTTTATTGTGATTTTACTCATCAGAGATCTGAGCTTTGCTTCATGAACAGCTCAGCCATTACATCATACCAGGGTGTACATGTTTAAACCAAAAAAGGCTTTGATGGTCCGTGTGATCAATTGTCTGCTGGATGAACTCTATGTAAATCTTCTTTGTTTAGAAAGACTCGTGAACCAGAGCAGTTTGTCTACACTTTCCAGACTTAAGGATAACGCCTTACGTTTCCCGCTCATGCACAACAACATACAAGTTGAACATTTACCAAAGTCTCACCTCAGTAACTTTTTGTTAGTCGTCATCATTGATCCCAAAATATGTAAGACCGGATTACTTAAATCCAAAATACATTAATGACAAGTCAATATTAATCTTTCATAGCTCTCCTCAGATGTGATTTTTCTCTTTTTTGGATCAAATTTAAAGCTTTAAATGTGGGAAATTTAAGTCCACACGACTTGTAAACAACTTAAACAAGAGATTTTTAACACTTCTGTTTTTTTACTCTCTTATTTCCATCTGTGGAACTATATGGTATATATGACCTATATATTATACTATATTTTGAAATATTACTTAATTGTTTATTTGTTCACATTTTAAAGTAATGTTGTTCCCCTTCAATATCTGGTAGAACATGCCACAACTGCACAGTGATGCACACCAAAAAGCTTGTCCAAACTGCCAGAAGAAATGTAATTTCAAATGTGCAATATTTCCTTTTTTTATTTTGCATAAAAAGATTTAGTAAATAGGAGCATGTGGTCTGAGATGGTTTACAGCATACAGGCAAATATCAGAAGAACACATATTATGTACAACAGATTTTCCAGATAATCATGTCTGGCAGCTTGAGTTTTGTGGGGACAAAAGAAAATAAATTGTTTTGTTTTAGGGAAACCTGTTGTCTTTAAATCACCTCCATCTTTAAGCATTTGATGTTTATGTCTTTTTGTGTGACCTGTTATACCGGCGATTCACATTATTACCTTTAGGGCTGGCAGAATTATTTAATGTGAGGAAATATTTTGGCTTTTGGTATTAAATTTGCACCATAAATCTGATACACGTCAAGTTCTCTCATTCTTAGATCATCTTTATACACAACTTATGTGTTCTTCCTGCTTAGAATTCTCATTTTCCGTCAGCAGTAATGTGTCTAACATTACACCGCTAGGCGTATGCCGACACCTCAGTGGGCTTTGGCAGCCCATGGCTCCGATGCCGTTCTTCATTCCCTGTTTCACCAACAGTTTCGAGTTCTCGGTCATGGAAGATTTGAATGAAATCCCCGTTAATTTCCAGTCTCCCTGTGTTGCTGCCAGATGTTGCCCTGGCCTGCTGCTTGAGGTGTTTTTATAATTGCAGGTGATGTATCGGGTAAATGCTTCCCTGAAGGTTTTGTTGAAAAGTGTGTAGACCAGCGGGTTAATACCTGAAGACACATAACCCACCCAAACAAAGATCTCCATAAGGCGAGAAACGATGCTCGCGTTACAGCTAGTGCACAAAGCAGATGTGATGTTTGTAATAAAAAATGGACACCACATGACCACAAACAGTAGGAAGACGATGCCAAGCACCTTTGAAGCCCGCTGCTCATTGCTAAGAGTCTGCATCGACTTTTTCCCCATTGTGGACATTCTCCGAAAGGACAGTTCGTCCTCTGTTGGAGTGTTCATTGATCCTTCGTTCAGTTTGTCCTGCATCCTTGGAAGTTTGGTATCCAGCAAGTCCACTGGATCCATTTCAGCTTGTGTTGTAGCTACTTCCCTTTGGAAAACTGTAGAGACTATCTGAGAGTTAAAGCGCTGAGTTACTTTTGACTTGAGCAGATAAACCTTTTTGCGTAACACCTGCACAGTAAGCAAGTAGATGACCATCATGATCATGAGTGGGATGAAAAATGCTGCTAAAGAGCCAAAAATGATAAACTCCCGAAAAGTGTCCGTCTTCAGCAGGCAGGTGTGGTTGCTGTTGAAAGTGATGTTGTTTGAAATATGGTAGTTCGCAAGCCCCTTTATTGGAATGGGAATTGCAATACCTGAAACGTGACAAAAAAGACGATCAGCCATTGGTGTTCTTTTGTTTTAGCAAACTAAACCATAAAATATTCAAAATTTTGTAGTAGAAGTCGTGAGTTGATGCTTACAAATGGATATAAGCCACACAAGTGCAATTTTGACCATTGCTTTGGCTCTGGATTTGTATTGGCTGTGTTGGATCGGCTTCTTGATGGCGATGTAACGGTCCAGGGAGATGGCACATAGATGCATGATGGACGCTGTAGAAAAAAGCACATCCAGGAAAAGCCAAATGGGGCAGAGAAACTCTGGAAGAGGCCATCCAGAGTCTGCAGAGAAGAAGAGACGGAATCCAGTCAACAAATACACTTTCTTATAGTTCAGTTTGTGAGTTTATTAACTTTTTTTTATGCTTCTAAGAACTTGATCTTAAGTCCAGGAGAATGGCAGGAGATTAGAGGTAGCAGTCGTGCAAAAGATTGGTGTTAGTTTATCTCCGTGAGGAATGACTTTACTGGAAACAAGAGGGTTCACTGACTGTTTATGGAACTAGAAGCTCTTTATGTAGATTGTGGCTGAGACGATCCTCAACACTAATGTTTATTTTGAGTCTCAGGCTTAAAACTGGCAAGAAATCTGGCTTTTGTCTCTCATCTATTAACATTGCAAAAGTCTGTGGCTGGAAATATTTTATATATTACTACTTTCCTCTTTTCTTAGCCTTTCAACACATTTTTTTTCGCTCACTACACCAGTCTTTGAGTCACACCTTTAATGTTTCTGTGAAGTTTATTCAACTAACAAAAGAGATCGGTCTCAAGAGAAACTTTCTGGAACTGTTTTCTGAAGCATGATTTACATGCAAAGTATTGCAATCTTAGACTTAATCTTTTATTTGATAGAACATAGAATAATCTTTGATTGTTCTGATGAAATTAAACTTGTTAAACTTCATTTTTTAGTGTTTTACCTAAACTTTTAGGTATCCTCTCACATTTGTTGAAGAATATATTTTAAACGATTTACTAAATGCAAAAATAATCCCTTTTGAAGCTCTAAGGTTTAATATCAAATACATTTTTGTGTATCTATTGTGTTTGTTCAATTGAAATTGCAAAAAAATTATATATATATAAAAATGTAACAAGCCTTTTATTGTTGGAGGTTGGAAACTGGTGCTTTACATAATCATATGCAGGTACAGCGTCTTTATTACCCAGCTGAGTATTTTTTTCTTAGCACAATATTTATTCGGTTTAAAGGTGTGGAAAGATATTGTCTTTTCATATTCCTTCTAATTTGCCGCTTATCAGCCTTACTCTGCAAAAACCAGCAGCAACTGGAATAATCTTGTAAATAAGAAGCAGGGAGGTGGGACTCATGAACGGAAGTTCCTTCCATTAGGTGTCATTAAGAAAGTGGAGGTTATTGTGTTAGTTGTGTAACTTCTAATGGGCCATATAAACACAGCCTTTTGTGTATATTTTTAAATGAATTCCCAGAGAACTTGGTCCAATTTGTAGCTGAGTTTGGATTAGTACAGAACCTCACTATAAACACAGACACGATGCTTAAAGCTGATCTGCTGAGAAAAATACGGGAAAAAACATCTTTATTTTGGAAAGTGGAGGAAATGGATGAGAATAAGTACACCCTGATGGTACAGCTCTCAAATTTCCTTAGTGTTTTTTATATACCTGTTGGCTGCACAATCAAGCAAAAAAGCAAAGTAAGTTGTCCCTCTGTAGTTGGTCAGGGTAAGGTGTGGACTGAAAATGGCTTGACAGGAAATTGTTTAACCGAAATTCAGAAGTAGAGAAATCATTATATACATGACCCTGTGACTCTCACTTTAAACAAATGTAACCTTTGAGTATTTCCTTGTGCTCTCTTTGGGAATAAACAAAACTGTTTAAATCTCATTTAAAGATGCTTTTTAACTTTCAAACAATTTAAGTTTTAGAGTGTCGTAAATGAAAAAGGTAAACTTAGCTATTCCTGTAAATGCTGTTATGGAGATTTTTGCCTTCTTGATATTTAAGTGTTTTTGTTAAAGGAATAAAGACATGTTTTCAGCTTTACGAAGGTATTTACAGTAAAGATGCAGGTTCTTTTTAACGTTTTTCTGATAGTCAAATTGCAAACAACACAAGAAAGGTTGTTGCTATGCAGGTTGTGTTTCAAGTGTTTAACTGAGTCTTTTTGGTCTAAGAGAATGTTATCCCATTACTTCTTTGCTGCAGAAATACAGTTTAACCAAGAATATTATTGTAAGACTGTAGTTTTCTTACCACAGAGCACATAATGTGATGAAGGCTGTTTTTAAGTTTTTACATTTATCAAGAGACATGACAATCTATGTATTTATCACCGTCAAAACTCATAAAGGACAGCGGGATTAGATGGATTCCGGGTCAATCGGTGAACAGCATCCTGGATCCTAACCGGATCATGCAGGACACTGAATAAGTCTGCAGGGTGTTGTTACCAGACAAGCAGCATTTGGAGATTGATGAGAGAAAAAAGTAGGAAACTACAATGCATTAGTGCAGATGGAATCCTGTCTGTGCTCAGTCGAAACTGACGTGTTTAAGTTTTACTATCCGACTTATCTATTGATCACTTTCATTTTTAAATTTAATGTCATTTCTTTAGAAGGCCTTTTATACCAGGTCTCACATTGCTTCACACAAGCGCCATATATCTGGCTGAGATCTGGACATACTTTGTCCCCTTGTGTACGGCTGGGGGTGTCTGAAGTCCTTCAGTTAAAGGATGAGGTGCTGCTCCTGCTCCCGTCTGTGTTGTTGCTCATCTACTCTGTGCTGTTTCACCTCCTGATAATTTACTCTCGTGTGTGTTTACAGAGCTCTTTTTAGTTTCATCTCTGTTAACCGTTTAATAATGGCATCTGTGTAGGTTTGATACAACAAGCATTACAGCAGATTTCATGTGTTCGTATAACCCCTATTACCCCATGGAAGGAAAGTTTATTAAAAAAAAAATAGACTGTGCACAAATTTGCAAACAAACCTGTTTACTTATGTTTTATATACTTTTATAATAACTTTTTAAGGTAATTTTGCTTAAACTGATTTCAGAACTTAATTTTAACCTGTAAGAACAGCAAGTGATATATTTGTGTAACTGAAAAACAACAGACTTGTGTTATGTGGGCCATTTGAAAGTATATATAATTTTCCCTTAAAGGAAAAATGGGTCTGGCTCTTGTGTGTTAAATGAATTTGATGCGACTCTTGTATTTCATCCAGTTCTTGTGAAAACCGTTACAAAGTGAAGGAAGCATGACTACAAATGAGTTTGCAATACACTATCTTTCACCCCTGTGTGCCTGTTGTCAGAGACGTCATTATGATCGGGCTCATTTTCCTCTAATTAAATGAATGGAGAATGATGACTTTGCTGTCACAGAGAACTGTATTTGTAATAAATCAACCGTTCCAAAGATAAAACAAACTTGTGTCCTCTGTTGTTTATACACAACACAATTTCAACAGCTTAAAAAAATCTTCTGTTTGTTTGTTTGCATTTTTGTCCACTTTTATTAGAAGTTCCTAAGATGTGTAAGCTGTGCAGCAGCTGCTGCTGCTGCTGCTGCTGCTGCATTACCAGAACAATTAAGGTCCACTACCTTGTTACATTTCATTAATGGTAATTAGTTTGGTCTTGATTATATCTACTACAACTCAAAAGCTGTTGGGATGTACCCATATTTTTGTTTATTTTACCTGTGCTTCATAGAATAAATTGTAAAAGCTTCCTTAAAATAAGCTTTTTTTGGGAAACATTTTTCTTTTTTTTTTTTTTTTTTTTACATTTTGCATGAATTACCCATTTTAGAAAGTTAGTTTATAAGTTATTATTATTTTAATAACTTATATCTGAAATATACATATATGTTACTGCATGTGCTTTAGTGTTTCATCTGTCATAAATGTAAAGTCCCAGACTTGACTTACTGTAAAGAACTGTTACCAGGGCGATCGGCATCACTAAGAGTCCCACCAGCAGATCAGCTACAGCCAGTGACATCAGAAAGTAGTTGGTAGCATTTTGCAGCTTCCTTTCAAGTGACACTGCAAGAATGACTAAGATGTTCCCTCCGATAGTGGGGATGATGACCATGATGATGAGCAGGGCGGCCCACTTCAGCTGAATCTCAGGCGCTTCAGCCGCTCGTGAGCCGTTAGCGTCGAGTTGTGCCACGACTGGCTGAGACATGTTGCTGTTGAGATTCCAGCGGGCCTGAGCGTGGGTCGGGGCTCTGATCGTTGTGGTGATGGACAGGCGGTCAGCATGGTCACAGGGTCCCACAGGCTTGGGTGCAGAGTGTAGTGGGATGGCTCAAGGTTTGAGCACAAGATGCATCTTCCTTTGCGCTGTCCACAAAACAAGAAGTGGTTGAAGACTGACTGTTTGAAAGGGTCAAACGTAAAACGGTCCAATGCAGCAACACATCAATCCTAAAATAATCCCAACCAGAGCGGTTCTTCCACAGCAAGACGCCTACTTTCCATGCAGCTGGAGCTTTTATCCATTCATTTTGTAAAGGTCTGTTGAAGGAGCAATGATAAGGTCTTACCTGTTTGTTTTATTAACATTATTGAAGTGTATTTTAGTAAGAGAGATTCTTACCTTCTTTCCAAAAGTGTGTTGACTCTCTCAATTGTCCTGTTTTACATGGTTTTTTCCTTGACGATCTGGAAGAGAATGCGATCCAGCTCAGTCCATTTCAATCTTTACACTCTTTGTATTAACTTTATATTCCATGTTCTCTATCGTTTCCTCGCTCCCTGATTCTTACGAGCGTCTTGCAATAGCTGCATTCAAGTCTCTTTAGACGGTGCGGTCCACGTGCACCGCACTCTGGTTCCTCGTGTCGGAGCACACTGGAGTGTTGCTTTGCATCATTTGCTGCAATCACAGGTTTAAAACTTTCAGATGTTGCGGCGCCTCCGCCTCTCTCCCATTCCTAATCACTGCTTCTTCTTCACAGCCCGCTCCCCTCCACTCTCTCCTGTCTCATTCGCTGTCTCACTCTTTCCTCAACTCCCTCCCCTCTGTCCTGCCAGTGAGTCAGGCTCTATACAAAACAGATGAATGTCTTCTCGCTGGCCACATGCCAGCAGTTCAGGGAGGTAATTTCCTTCAACACAGCCACCCCACTGTTTACATTTGTCACTCTCTGTTCTCTCCCCCATTTGAAACCAGACACTATGGGTGAGGTAGAAACGGTCCAAGGGGAGAACCCTTTTATGCCATTGTTGCTCTGCTTTTTTTTTTTTTTCTTACTATTTTCAAAAAAGTGAAGATCTGAGCTGGAAAAAAAATCTCAAATTTAGATTGAACAGATTTCAGATTTATTAGACATCCTAAAAGAGTATTTATCTTTGCTGGTCTACAAAAACTTGTTGCTAATGTGGCCGTATGGCTGTATGGATGCATGTACCTGCAGATTTGAAAACTATCCTTGTTCAAAAAACAAAACCTTGCGTTGTAAGCACTAGGGATGTGAATCTTACAACAAGTCACGATTCGATTCGATTCCGATTCTTGGGGTGCCGATTCGATTCTAAAACGATTCTCGATTCTCGATTCAGACATTTAAAACACAAAGGAAAATTTTTAACAAAAAAAAGGGAATGTATTTATGATGCTGTGCAAACTTATATTATTCAGACCCTAAAGGATTTCACAGAAGATTTTTATGATTGTTCTGGCCCGAAATGGCCGATGTTGCAGCAGCTTTTGTAAAAAGTTGCAATGTGTTTGAATATATACATATTTTTAAAAGCGCCTAAAAATTTTAATTATGAAATACAAATCATATTCTCATATTCCAATTCTTTTCATTATTACATATGCACAAAGTAAATCCAGCACAGCATCATTCCCTTGAGCTGTCATTTAACTTGAATAGACCTGTCAAACATAAAATGAACTTTGGTCTTTCCTGCTAACATAACCCAAATATGTGTTGATTTAAACATATTTTAGAATAAAATATTTCCAGATTTCCAGTGAAAAATCATAAACTTAAAAACATTATAAACAGATGAATCCTCAGATGTTCTCAGAATCTTCCTCTTTATCTATTTCAAAAACATCACTGCTGAGTTGCTGGTAGAGTAAGACAAAAGCTTTGAGGAGCTGATCTGGTTTTATTGATCTGCTCTGTTTTAAAGAAGCTTCTCTCAGGTGTCTGTAGGTTTGTTGTGGAGAAAGTTCTAGATGGAATTCTTTTCCTGCAGACTCTAAATTCTTCATTTACATTACCAGTTAAAGTGAAATAGTTCCAGATTTCCAGAGTCTCTCTCTGTATTTCTCTTCATACTCTGTACCTGTTGTGCAGCAGGTAGCTGTGTCCCGCGCAATAACAGACTGATCTGTACCTGCGCCCCCCGTGCCGCGTGCGCGCCCGGGGAAAGCGCACCTACACTCCCGCGTGCACGCAGCGCATGCTCACCTGCAGGGTGACCGTTCACGCGCGTTATGAAGAGAAAAAGTGTGAGAGGACTACAGAACGATAATTAAAGAGAGCACGGCCGAGTCGGAAGGGAAACGGTCACGTGATCATCCATGACTGTTGTCACGGTAGATTGATCTCAATAAAGTTGCGGTGAAAATAAAAAGCTGCAAGGTGCGCAACAAATCTCGGGGTTTGATTGGATTTGCATTAAAAGTTGTGATCGAAACATCAGGAAATCCTGGAGGGACGAATGATTTCAACAGTATGAAGGCAGAGAAAGACTTTTCAAACTTTAAGCTCCGGTGATGGACGAGATATGAGAACGAGCATTTGAAGTGTTCCCGAAGTGTCTGATTTAGCAGATTTTACACACTGCACGTCATGTCAAGATCCTTACCCCAGGATTTGTGGAATCCGAAGTGTAAACATTTGCCAATTGATGACGGGACAGGAGGAATCTTTTTTTCTCCTGCATGTTGCGTAGCGTGCGCGCTCAGTAAGCTCCGCTCGCCTCCAGGGAAAACAAACTACGGTAGCCGTTTCGGGACAAACATTACGGCTTGCAAGTAAGCTAGCAGGCTCGAGCCATTAAATAAAACATATAAATGCAGGAATATGGCGGGAGGGGGCGAATCGATTCTTGGATATTTAGAATCGATTCTGAATCGTTAAAAATGAGAATCTAGATTCGAATGTGAATCGATTTTTTCCGACACCCCTAGTAAGCACTGCTGCTCACTCGTCCAAACAAAGATTTAGGATTTAACCTCAAACGTGTTTTTGTTTTCTTCTTTGCACTCAAGCTCAAAATTGTTATTGAATTGCATAACATGAATCACCAACATTATTGATGTTTGGAAAAGAAATTTAGCTAAATTTGGCTAAAAAATAATACAAATATTTTATTTCAATAAATCATCAATTATTTTATTAAGCATTTTGTTTCACCTCATGTATGTGATATTTATTCGTTACTACTTTGAATAGATTCATTTGGGTTAAGTGGTCTCAAAAGTAAAACTTTGACTTCTTTATCCTTTTTCCGAAAGCAGAAGAAAAAAAAATTAATCTACTTTTGCAATGAAGTAGATAACTGAGATTTTGGGTTCTACCAATTCAGTTCTGATTATTCTCTGTGTCTCCCCGCAGGACCCCGGAACAGTGTCCCAGCGTGGTGTCTCTTCTGTCCGAGAGCTACAACCCTCACGTGCGCTGTGGAGCTGCCATGGCTCTGGGAATCTGCTGTGCAGGAACTGGCAACAAGGTGAGGCTTTTTTCCATGGTCTTTAAGGGAAAATATTTCCACAATGATGCATTTATCTCTTGTTGATGAGCTCCAATTTGGGCTAATGGTTCTAAAATTATTAGCTTACTTAGCTTAATTTAGCTCTAAAACAGGATTAGAGTCGTTTTTTAAAAACTAATGTAGCTTTAACCCTGTTGGCTTTCCAGTAAACCAAAAAACCTGTTTCTGTCAGGCAGAATGACCTTCTTTGTATCCTCCCTGCAAATGGTCAAATATATTGTTTTTTTTTTTCCTTAAATTTCTTCTATGCATTAACCCAACTCAAAAAATCAACCTAATTCACTGACCTATGGAGGCACAGAGACCTTAAAACATAGCAGTTCAGTGCAGATTGACTCAGAAATCGGTCACAGTTGTTGTTTGCATTCAAGCCCACTGAAGTCTAAATATTAGTGTGTAGGGGCAGAAATCAAGAGTGCTTTCAGCTCCAGTGTTGTCTGAGTTGGGTTGGCTGTCAAGCGTCACACGACAAAGTCCCAGCCACACTTTTTGAATCATTGTAATGTGAACTCTTCAGCGCCAGCGTTTATATTTCCAAGCAGATAAGCTCCAGCGCTGCAGGACTTCTCAGGACAGCGTTTTCTCTGACAGTGATGATGATGTGCAAAAAGATCTTGACCACACTTTGTTTTATCTTCACTGATCCCCCTCATTATTCTGGTACTTTTGCCCTAATATTTGCTCCATAATGACATTAAAAAAAAAAAAATCATCTCAGCCCATTTTTACTGAATGGAAACAATTTTCCCAAACACATTTTTGTGGAAATGAAATGTTTGTTTCACAAACCTGTCATCTGATACCTTTTTATAAATGTGCATTAAAATGGAAATGATGTTGAGGTTAGACGTTCTCTGCTTTGTTTCAAAGTGAGAGCTTTATTTACAGTCTTACAGACAGTTTTCAGTTTTCATATTGAGTTAACACCAGGTTAAGGGTCTTTTCACGTTCTGACACAAAGTTGAAGGAAAACCTCAGAAATGCTTTCGAAACAGCATTTTCATGTACTATAAACCTGCTCTGCTTATTAATTCTGACAGTAAATGCCCTCTTTTACCCCACCTCTGCCCTCCTTGAGCCCATCGTAGACAGAATGTGCTTTTACCGACGCTTTCTTTACAATTGTACTGCTACCCATCCAGCTGAAGTTGGAACGCTGATGATTTTCCCACCACCATCATCATTCTTCTATCACTGCTGACACTTCCCTCCTGCCATCTCCGCTCAAGTCAAAGCAACAGAGAAGAGCCAAGACATAAAAGAACAGGGGGGTGGTCCTCCTTTAATCTCTCCTCCTTTCACTGTAATCATGAGAAGATGGCAACTGTTAACTCGGTTGTCAGCGGCAACCAGATATGGATGGCAGTAATGTCATTAATTTGTGAGCTCTGTTTGCCTCTGTTGATAATTCCTTTTCCTGTATTTAACCAGACAGAAGTGCCTCTGAGGCAGTAATCTCTTGGTTTGAAAAGAAAAACAACCTTTGTTTTTATTGACTTTTACATTCTGATACAGCTACAGCACACTCCCCATCTTGTACTACAAACCTGCTCTATGACAGAAATGCTTTATTTTACTTTTCTATCATTTTTAAATGTTCATTTTACCAACAAAATATAAGTTTTTTACAAAATGTTAAAGTAGTTTTTTTATTATGACATTTTACAAAAAAAGAAATATTGGACGTTTTAATATAAAAAATATCCTAGTTGAACAGAAAATATTGTATAATTTTACAATTTTTAGGTTAAATCAACCTGAAAAAACTCAATTAACCAGAAACCACTATCACAACACTCTGTACCTACTAAAGATACCAGGAAAACAGAGCAGCAGCTGGTCATTCTTAAAGCAAATAGATGCCACATGGTTACTCTGCACAGCACCAAAAGTAAATATTTTGTGCTTCTGCAGGAATGCTTTCCAGTGTTTAAAGGAATAATCCAAGATTCAACCTGGCATTTCTGAAGTTCAATTTTTGAGTTTTTGCAGTTTCTGGGCAAAAGGCTCACTATTTATGTTCATTTTTAACTCCTGTATTTTATTTGTTTTGCTGTGCAGGAAGCAATCAACTTGTTGGAACCTATGACCAACGATCCGGTGAATTATGTGAGACAGGGCGCCCTCATCGCCTCAGCACTCATCATGATCCAGCAGACTGAAGTTACCTGTCCCAAGGTGAGTGTATTGTGCAGCCATCCTTATGGATCAAAAACTTCCTATAGAATCCTTAAAGCAGTAGAGGGATTTTTTATTTTAAATGAGATCCAGACTTTTTATTGTAAAGCTTTAAGCTCAAAACAATATTGCCACGTTCCCCGTCTGGTTCTGAACTAAATACCAGCATGCTTCAGTGAATGTTTAATGATTCCTGATGCCTCTGAGATCACAATGTTCTGATTAAGATATGAGAGGGATCACGAGAAGTTTCTGAAAGACTCTAGAATAAGACTTGTAAAAGTAGAGAGCTTGACTTCTGCTCATGAAAGATTTCTACTAGGACTGTTTCAGGCATACCTGCATGCTTTCACTCTCACAGAACTTCTGGTTTGACGTGGAAAAAAAGCCATTTTACCCTCTGTGGCAACTGCCTCTGAAGCTTAAGTTATGGAAGAGTGTATAAGGTTTTTTCCCTTTAACACCAAACTCTGTGGGAGGTGTTGGACTTTTAGCTTTACCCTAATGAACCGAAGAACTGCTTAGGCACACACACACCCCTCCCCCCAGAATCGTTGCCATATTAGAGGTTGTGTGTTGTAGTTTATGACTCATGTTTGTCAACAGATCATACAGCACTTGTTTATTTTATGGTATACCTAAACACTTCATGTTCATTTATAGGTCAACCAGTTCAGGCAACTTTATGCGAAAGTGATCAACGACAAACACGATGATGTCATGGCCAAGTTTGGCGCCATCCTGGCCCAGGGAATTCTGGATGCAGGTCAGTCTCCAAACAGAGCAACTTTGGGTTTACCCCGTCTGTCACAGAGATTGAGCGGGTACGTGGTCCTGTACAACTCATGTGACCCCCCCGCTCATTAGTGGAGTATAAAAAAAAATCTGTATTTCTTAATTACACTGTAATTGAAGGGAACTCCTCTAAATGTTATGTGGGTTTGTGGGTTTTTTTGTGTACATGTCTGCACCCTAATTGGATCGCTCCTGCAAACATAGAAAGACCTCCTTAAGTTGACCACCCGTGCACTCAGTCTCTGGTACAGATCATGCTAAGGTGCATTAGCGTCTGGCGGTCCTACCTCAGCACCGCCGTGCTCTCCACAACGTGGCCCATTGGCCTCCTGGTGATTACTGTTTGTCTCTGTGTTTGTGTGTCTGTGCGTGGCTGTTTGTGGACTCAAGCAAGCGCTGTGTGTGAGGTCCGACAGAGCCGCACACCCTCCCAGGCCGAGATAGGCTGTCCCGCCTAACGCACACAAACTGTACATTCACATGTGTGCAGAAACGCTTTACATTGCTGCTCTGTGTTTACATGAGAAAATCCTTTCTAAGTTTCTGCTTCTGGAACATAACCTTCCATGACGTCCTCAGTCTTTCCTTTTTATCCTCTGCTTTCAGTTTAGTGTGCCCCTAATTATCACACTTCTGATTAAGAAAGTAAATGTCCAGATCCTGTGTGTCTTGGCAATTATCTCCTGTTAGGTGGTGCTATCATGGTATGTAGATAAATTGTTCAGCTAATGGAAGACAAAAAAAATAATCAGCAGAGAACATTTATGGTTTTTACTTTTTAAACGTTTAATTGTAATCTTTTTTGCCATTTATGCAGTTGTAAATTAATAATTAAGCTCTCGGATTAATATAAATATCAAAGGTTTAGCTTGCACCTTTTAATATTTCCCTCAGAGTTTTAAACACCTGTTAACAACAAAGCAGCTCATTCACATTTAATGTTTTTCATGAAAAACTTACCAATAATTTTTTTTCTTTTTATTCCAAGGTGATCCTGTACCAATGCCTCTGTTTATTTATTGTTAAACTCCATTGTAATCATCCTCAGTGTTTGTCAAGCAGGACACCCAATGTTTTGGTTGTGTGTCAAACATTCTCCAACTACCTCTGTACGAATCCTTAACCAGCCTGGTTGTTGCAGGGCGTCAGGAGTGTTAGAGGTGCACGGTAATTGTCTTTTAATTTGACTGGCGGAAGCGATTAGAGCCCAGTTTCATGACCACCGCTGCTCATTACGCAGGAAATATCCGTCTCTGCTCATTCTCTCTTTTCATCCTCATCTTTTCTTTCTTTATTCGCGTCTTTTCTTCGGTGGGTTTCTTTTAAATTCCAGTGTTTTCTGTTCGAGCACGCAAGCTGCTTGTTGTTATAGTCACGCTACACCTCAGAGGGATCGCAGCTATCCTGACAACTCCTAGGAATGAAAATTGGCCCACCACCACGCTCTGAGTTGGCAAAAACAGCGAGTGTGGAAAGGTGGGGGTGGCAGGTCAAGAGCACTCAACCTCTCTTAAGTATTTAAAAGACTTTCCGTCAGTCGGCTGTGGCGCGGCGAGCCCAGCTCTTTAGTCACTCGGGCCGGCGGCTAATTTGAGGGACGTGGAAGCTCTAAGCTCTGATTCAGCTGTGGCGATAAGGCTCCCCTGATTAAGGCGCACCGCTCCTCAGATCAAAGTGGATCCAAACCTAGGAGACAGCAGATGATTTAGATGGGATTGTTTGGATTGAATTCATCTTTAGTTGGAAGTGCTACTCCCTTGCAGCTTTTTCATCAGGAGTGTTCTTTTTTTTTTATGTTTCACCTTTGTAGAGCTTGTTCATGAATCCGCTTTTTGTCCTGAGTTCTAAAGAAAGCAGGGTGGAGAACGTTTTCTTTCGGCTGCAACTTTGACCCCCATTAATCAGCACAGAGGCATGAATGCCCCCCCTCTCCCCCTGACATGACACCATAAATCCATAAAAAAAACGCATTGTCTAGATGTCACGATTCAACTAAGTGACTTTTACAGAGATTTTCTTCATAAGTTAAAAAATAAAAAAATCTTATTTATTTTGTTGTGTTTTCCTAATTATTTGTGTATAAATACAGTCTGAAAGGTTTTAACTGTATTTTATACCTTCAAACTAATACATTCAGTTTATTAAAAAAATATATGTATGTGGACAATTTAATGAAAAATCATTGCAAGGTCCATAATCTGTAACTGAAATGTCACTGTCCACAGAATTGATTTCCAGTGGGGCAAAAAGTGTTAATTCAGCCACCAATTGTGCAAATTCTCCCACTTAAAAAGATGAGAGAGACCTGTAATTTTCACTATATATACCTCAACTTTGAGAGAAAAAAATGAGAAAAAAAAATTCAGAAATTCCCATTGTCTGATTTTTAAAGGATTTAATTGTAAATTATGGTAAAAAATAAGTATTTGACAAAAAACAAAAGTTAATCTCAATACTTTGTCATATTCCCTTTGTTGTCAATGACATCAGTCAAATGTTTTCTGTAAGTTTTCACAAACTGTTGCTGGTATTTTGGTCCATTCCTCCATGCAGCTCTCCTCCAGAGCAGTGATGTTTTAGGCTGTCATGGACTTTCAACTCCCTCCAAAGGTTTTCTATGGGGTTGAGATCTGGAGAATGGCTAGGCCACTCCACGAACTTAAAATGCTTCTTACGAAGCCACTCCTTCGCTACCCAGGCAGCGTGTTTGGATTTTTGTCATGCTGAAAGATCCAGCGATGTTTCATCATCAATGCCCTTGCTGATGCCCCATTCATTCTTTCCTTTACACAGATCAGTTGTCCTGGTCTATTTACTGAAAACCAGCCCAAAACATGATGTTTCCACCCCCATGTTTACCTACTATAAAGCATTTGGATGGAGCCAGAAATCGTGCTTGTTTGTAGGAGACCAAATACTAATTTTCCACAATCATTTGCAAATAAATTATTCAAAAAGAAGACTATGCGATTTTCTGGATTTTTTTTTCTCATTTTGTGTCTCATAGTTGAAGTATACGGATGACTAAAAATAACAGGCCTCTTTCATCTTTTTAAGCAGGAGAACTTACACAGTTGCTGGCTGACTAAATACTGTACATCTAATTCAAACAATTAAAAATATATGTAAATCCAGATTACAATTATTTTAACAAAAAATTGTTTACATTTCATTTGCGACCACAGTGCAGCTGGAAAAAGGGGAATTGTGGTTGATTCGTTTCCTTATGTAGTCATGTCTGATCCTGAACTTCATGATAAATGAGAGCTGACATGCACATTGAAATGGAGACAATACTGTCCTGGGTGTGACGACCTCCCCTTATTGTCTCCTTAAATCCCACCTTAAAAAACATCAGCTCAGAGGACAGATAGAAGTTGGTATACCAAGCGGGGTGAATATCCTGCCCCCCACACCCTCATTTCCTTGGAAAAGCTGAACCTTTTTTTTTTCTTTAAAAAAAAAATATTTCAACAAAAGCTGTTTGTTTCGTGATACTTGATTCATGCTCCAAGCTTCTGATTTTCCTGCTTTGTTCACTTCCTGTCCGACTTCCAGGAGGAAGAAACGTGACCATCTCTCTGCAGTCCAGAACCGGGCACACTCACATGCCATCCGTGGTCGGCCTGCTGGTCTTCACCCAGTTCTGGTTCTGGTTCCCCCTCTCCCACTTCCTGTCGCTGTCCTTCACACCAACAGCTATAATCGGGCTCAACAAGGACCTGAAGGTACTGGTTTCCAAAATTGGTGTTTTCTCCACAGTAGACTGACTTTTTATGTAGTAATAAAAAAAAAAAAAAACAGAGTAAAAGAAAAACAGCCACTCAATATTTTAGTAAAAAAAATATGTTGCATTCTGTTATGGTATTATCATCCCCAACTAATGTTTGACCCTCTAAGTAAAATGTGTTTATGGTGTTTTTGACATGTTCTGGTATTATTTTCTCATGATAGAGGACTTGTGTAAAAAAGTTTAAGATTAAAACTTTATTTCATTCAAATCAGGATGAATCCGTACCAGATTAAAAAAAAAAAACCTGGAAAAAGTTCTTTTTTGTGAAGTTTCCCTGCTTCGCTCCATCCTGATGCATCCACTTGCAGATAAATAGATCCATGCACGTCTTTGATTTCCTCATATGAGCTGGTATCCAGCTCGAAGGAGTTTAACTTTACCGGCTCAGTGGACTTGTGGGAGAGTGTCTGCCCTGAGACGCGAAGGCCATGAGTTCAAATCCCAGCAGAGTCATACCAAGATTCTAAAAATGGGACCCAGTGCCTCCCTGCTTGACATTCATAATTAAGGGCTTTTAATCTTGAGCATTTTCAGATAAATCCTGCTCTTTCAGCAAAGAGTCATAATTTAAAGAATACCCCAACATAAAGCCCTCGCCTCTTCAGCCGTAGCTGGAGATCTTCTTTTATGTTTGTCTACAAAGAGCTGACAGAGCAACTAGTCGCGTCTCCATGAGGAAGAGTCTGTAGCGGCGAGAGGAAAAGAGAATTCAGAAAGTGGTGGTCTTTAGTTTTCATGACCACTTGTATTTTTCAGCCTCTGAACATCCACACTAAATCATGTCCCACTTTCTGTTTAGATGCCAAAGGTGCAGTACCGCTCCAACTGTAAGCCGTCCACCTTCGCCTACCCTCCAGCTCTGGAGGTTCCCAAGGAGAAAGAGAAGGAGAAGGTGAGAGCTAACACGTGTTCCTAAATGAAGCTCTCATTATATTCATTTGTGAATAATTTCTGGCTCGTCCTATTTATTATTTTAGCCTTTTTTTCTGCACTCTCGAAGAACAAAATACAAGCTGTTTATGTTGTGGTCGACAATCTTTTACACACAGTTCGTGTTAGCAGAAGACCTAAATGTCGGCAGTATTAACTTACATTATGGAACCGTGTCTCGGCGTGGCAGGTATCCACCGCCGTTCTCTCCATCACAGCCAAAGCCAAGAAAAAGGAGAAGGAGAAGAAAGAGAAGGAGGAGGAGAGGATGGAAGTGGTGAGTGGAAAATCCCGCAACTTTCAAGGCTTTTATTGTTTTCACTCCTTTTTTTTTTTTTTTTTTTAAAGTCCCCCTCCAATGAAAATCATGTTTGAGTTTTAAACATGTGGGGCATTTTTCTTCTGAAAGAGAAAAATATAATAAGAAATCATTTCATGTTTGCATTTCCGAGTATTTCTCCTTTTAAGTCGCTGTCACTCAAAGTGCCCGAGAAAAACTCAGTTTGAATTCCTGAAACTTTCATTCATCACAGTAGCTAGCTAACCCGGATGCAGCTGTAGGGGCCGGAGAAGATAATATAACGTCCCACATCTGTGCTGTAAAGGATTGTAATTCAGTGAGAGGCCATACTGATGTTAGCTTTCATTATTTTCCCACGGAATCTGAGGAAAAATGGATTGGATTTATTGGTCAATAATTATTGGATTATTTGCAGGAAAAGAGACATTTTTGAACTGGACGGGGCCGCAGATTGTATTTAATTGCGTCCAAGACAGTTTTTTTTTTTAAGTTGGCCTCACGCATTTAAAAAGAAACTAAAAATAAAATACCATTAGCTGTCACAAATATGCTGTCCACGTTTGATCAAACAGCGGAGGACCTGCAAGCAGGAGCAGCAGTGCTCCTTCAGCAGCCGCCGGCGCCGCTGCTGCAGCGGCTCCACTTAGGACTCACCGGGTGGTTTAACCGGACTCCGGATTCGTTCTCCTAAACATAATCTTTCGTCTGCATCTAAAAACGTCACCGCTGGCTGCACGCATTTACAAACTGACGTGCGATTAGATCCTCTCTGTATTCTGGTATTTCATTAGATTTCTTGTTCAAGTGAATTCAACAATCAGCACGTCTAGCATGAAATCAGTTATGAACCCCAGCTAGTGCTGCTGCAATGCAGCCTAAACGGTCAGGTTTTAGTTTATTTTCAGTTTTTCTGGGGCTTTTCAAAGTGTGTTTCTCGCTAGCATGTCTGGCAGGATAAGGGGCGGGGTTACACAGCTCAGCACCATCAGCCATTTTTGGAAAGGAAGGTTTCAGATCAACAGAAAAAAAGGCTTTTTAAGACATTTAGGATGTGGAATTTTTGTTAAAAACTTCAAAGTCCTAATTAAAACCGCACTAGGAACATTTAAACAAAAAAAAATTGTAGGACTTTAATGAATTTGTTTTTGTTTTATTCTAAAAAGCACAAACAGCTTGAAGTAAGAAACTTTAAACCTAAAGATTTAATGGAAATAAAAACAACGTGGGTGGTCTTTTCAAATTAAAAGCTTCTTTGAGAATTTTATTCTGAGTTTACAACGATTTATTGTTGTTGTTGTGAAAGGAACTTGAACCGCCACACACTCCATGACCCGCTGTCACTGAAAAGAAATGTACTTTTCTGAGACGGCGACCAAGAGAGCACAGTGAGGAAACCTGACGGTGTCTCCTCTCTCTGCTGGCTGAGAATCTCCCGACAGTTCAGCACTGAAGTTCTTTCAAAGAGTTTGAGTCTTTGACCTGCTTTTGTTCCACGTTTCTTCATTGCTGCACTCTCACAGACCCGCGTTTGCCGACAGATTCTGTCAGTCTGTGACTGTTTTTCTGGGAATTAAGACCGTATGGCGTCCCAGCTCAGGCGATGAGACGGCAGCTTTTTTCCTTTTTATTAGACAGCAGATGGAAAAATCATCAGTCAAAAGGTTTATCTTTCTAATTTGAAAGCATTTACAACCATCAGTCAATATTATTACCAGAAAACTCTTCATTAGTTTGTTTTTATTGTTATAGTTTTGTGATTCTGATGTGAAAAAGTTCTGCTTTCTTCTTCGCAGGAAGTCCAAGAAACTGAAAAAGAAAAGAAAGATGAAGACAAGGAGAAAGAGAAGAAAAAAGAAGCAGAGCCCAACTTCCAGCTCATGGAGAACCCGGCCAGAGCCATGCCAGCTCAGCTCAAAGTCCTCGCCATGCCGGAAGCCTGCCGCTACCAGCCCTTCAAACCGGTACGATCCAGCGAGAGCAGAACCAGTGCTTAGATCCATCAGGGTTTAAAACGAAACTAAATGAAAGATCAAAACCAAAGTAGAAGAAAGTTGATCCAGAACCGACCTATAAAGAGAGCTTTGCTGGTAGTGCGGACAGCTCTGTGCAGGACGCCACGCTGTCCCCCACAAGCACCCGCCCCCACCTCATAAAGAGGAAGCAATGTTTGAATTCGGGTCCTGTTAAGAGCGCTAGGAAAGCTGCTGCAGTTTGTCTAAAGTTACATTTCCTTTTAAGGGTTTGTTTTTGATTTAAAGGCGAGTTTTTACACTAATGTGGAAGTCTGCTCAGGATACTTATTGATTTACTGAAATCCTGGCTATTAAAAAAAAGAGACATTTCTGCTCTGAAACGAGCATCACATTCCACAGAAATCACTGTCGTCATTCTTCCCATGATGCCTTATTGATTCTATCCTTTAGCTGCACACCGGTGGGATCATCATCTTGAAGGACACCAGTGAAGAGGAAGAGGAGCTGGTGGAGCCAGTCTCGGCACACGGACCCAAAATAGAGGAGGAAGAGCAGGAGCCGGAGCCTCCTGAGCCGTTCGAGTACATCGATGAGTAGAAAATACTCCCTCAGCAAAGGTCAGCCCACACAAACGTCTACTTTTCTTAGATTTGTCTCAAAAACAAATCACATCTATTACTCCAACTATACATGCCAAACTTCTTTGACTCTGTTGAACCAACAGAGCAGTGAAGTTCATGTCGATAAGTCATGAAGTTAGAAGTCTGGAAACACTTTGACTTCAGAATTAGAAGTTCATTGTCAGAACAGCTTCTGCCGTCAAACCGGCGTTTCATCCGTCACACACCTCTTCAGTGTCAGAAAGGAAGAGAATGCCGAGGCCCTAATTTGGTCTTCGACACCTCATCTATCTCATCACGTGCAACGCTGCATAGGTCCAACACAAACACCAGGAACAGCCGGGATCATGGGGTGATGCTCAGTGAGAGCTATTTCTAAAATATGCAGGAAAACATTTGTCCTAATTTTTCTTTGTGGCTTTGTCTACTTTTTGTAAAAAAATAAAAAAAGGTAGAATTCTTGAGTTGATTCCAACTTAGGTTTATTTTCTACTTACTTTCATAGAAAAAAAAAAAAACCTTAACCAATAAAATATTTAACAAACTGTATAACTTTTCAGCCATTAACATCATCAATGTAATCTCAATAGATTCTAAAGGATTCATTTTGGCTAAGAGATCAATGTTAAAGTAGAGCAAAAGATGATCGGTCTTTTTATTTGATTTTATTTGTTTCTTACAGACATTTCTTTCCTCTCTTCAGGTATCAGGAGATGGAAGATCCAACACTTTGGTTTCCTTTCAGCATCTGTGTATCAGCCTCCAAGCCCCGCCCCCTTTCTGTTCTGGATTTTCCTCTGTCACTCTAGCTTTGTTTTATAATCTTCTGATGTATAATTCTCAGTCTGTTAAATAAAATAAAAAAAACTATACATGTTATAGAGGTTTCAGTGTTTTTCCTGAACGTTGATGCCATTCATTCATTTCTTCATTTAGATCTGTCTGCGTTTAGAAACAAAGGTCAAACGTAGGTTAAATATCCCAAACCTGCTTTAGTATTGAAGTGTTTCCTATAAACTAAAGATTTTTTTGTAGTAAAACATGAATTAAGTTTGTTTTTTAATGCACAGAAAATGGGATTTTTAGTTGTTAAACTTCCTGGAAATCCATCGTAAATAAAAATGTTCGATTCTGAGCTGCAGAAGAATGTATTTAGCTGGAATGTGGTTTTTGGTCATCTACAAATGATGGAGTTCATGCTCTCTGAGGGCCAGTTCCCACACCTGACTGTGCTGGGCAGAACCGGCTTCCTGTGGAAAAGTGGTTTGTGGGAACGGCTGATAAAACGGTGAACTGTTTTTCCACACCACCTTCTGGAAGTCCAGTCTCTCCGATTGTAAACCTGTCGGAGAGCAGATGCTCCCGTCTCCGAATCATTCAGTCTAATCGACTCTTCCCGCCACAGTTTTTTGACTTCACTGTTTCCACTTTTTTTTTTTTTTCTTGGAATATCCATTACCCTGGAACCTCCTCGACATTCTAAAATAAAAGAATCCACAGATTTCCATTTTTCCGGGACAGCATTCCTGAAGATTCTGCAGCGCCGTGTCTTCAAGCGAGTAGGAAACTTGGGTCATGCTCGCAGCCCAAAGTCCCGCCAAGTTGCTGTCTGCCTCATCCTTCACTTCCAGCACATCCCCATAAATCCCAGGTGGATTGAGCAGCAGATATGTGGAACATCTGCCTTTGCTCAAAGCACACGTCAGACTTTCCGTTCTTCCTGTGATGAAGCGAGAGCCTCCTCCTCTGCTTTCTTCTCCACCTGCTGCCATGAATCCCTCAAACTGGAAGCTGGGAAGATGTTTTCCACAGAGAGGGCCGGTCTCTTCCTGACTCCGGGGTGAAAAAAACAACACAAACTTCATTCATGCTTCTGACTTACATATTTATTAGGATTCCGGTAACATTTTTCCAAATAAAAGTCACGTCTAACCTCCTGAAGAAGTTTTGTCCTTGCGCCGCTCCACCGAGGATCAGGAATGTCCGTAGAAGGAAAAAGCAGTCGTAGATGTGTCGGGACAAACGGGTGAGGAGGCGACGGGCTGAGCAGACGCATGCGGTCATCGTCTGAGATGCTGCGACTGCTGAAAGGACAAATGATTGCTGCTAAACTAAACACACCGACCGGACGGCTTCCAGGTCAGCCGGTGTGTGGCGCAGACCGGGTCAAGGTTCTGCAGATTTCCTGGCAGAACCGGCTGACCAGTGAGTGATGTGTCGGTGGTCCATGAGGGAGCGCTGGACGTTATCTGCAAACAAACCCGGGATGTTGTGGACTTTGGCTTCAGCAGATAATCCATTTTCCCCCTAATCTCTAATAGAATTTTTTATTAATACACATTTTTCCTCTTTCACTTTGTCTCATCCATCCTCTGTGTTGTTCTTTTTTTTCTGAGCCGGGAATCAATTTACTGCAGCTGAAATGGAAACTGCAGTTTTATGCGATTCTGTGGAGGTGAAGCGTGTCAGCTGCGCCCATTTCCTTTAAACACATGTTTAAATAGATTTTTAGCCCAGGATAAAAATAAAAATCTATTTGCTTTCTGGAGCATGAACATTTTTGTTTGTTTTTAAATACCACATTATTTTATCCACATTTTTTTTTTCTTTTTGACAGAAATCTCAAATTAATGCTTTATGTTACAGTTTAATTTCGTCATATAGTTATATGGTTTCTGGAGACAAACAGGATGGAAGTTCTTCAGTTTACGTCATTTTTTTAAGTTTTACTTCTAACTGTTGAAGCTCTACATGGTCAGACTCGCATTACATCTCTGAGCTTCTCTGATTCTACAAACCCTCTCGTGCTCTTAGATCTTCAGGTCGGGTTTTATTGGTTTTCGCTTAGACACATTTTCAAACTAGAGAGGACAGAGCGTTCCCAGCTATGGCGTTTAAACCCTTCTGTCTGACTCAGCTGAGGTTTAAGCATCTAAAGACCTTTTCATTTCCTAGAGCATTCAGCTAAATGCAGGTTTTTATGTTGTCGAAATGTTATGATTATTATCTTTTTTATCTTTAATATATTGTTCTTGTTTAATCCTGTTATTTTAAGTAGTTTTGACCTGCATTGTAAAGAACTTTGAGATTTTTTCTGGAAAAAGTGCAGTAGTCCTACATATTACTCATTTTCTTTAAGTGCCTCCAAAATGGTCAATATTTGATTAATTCCTCATTTCTGAGTCTTCAAAAAGTGAAAATACAGATTTTTTTTTAAATCGTGAGATAAATATAATGTATTGAATATAGGAATATGGAAAATATGTGAAAACTACGTTGGCCCTGAGGTGCAAAAATCACTCAACGCAAAAATATTAAAATAATAAATTACATTTAAGAAAACAACTAAAGACTCCAGAAGCTAAAACAATTAAAACTAAATAAAAATGAAATGTTTCAGAAATAAAAGTCATTTCCAGAAATCAAAATGAAAAGCTTAAAAACAAAAGAAGAGACCAGAAAAAGTGGGTGTTAAATGGCAGCACTGATTGGAAGATGACATTTGTCCATCATTTCAACCAAAACTTATTTGGCATGAAACAGTACTGTATGGGCTTTGTACTAACCAGTAAACTTTAATTAATATGCAAAAAATGACAAAAATCAAATCAGTAATGTCCCTCAATACCTCCCTTTAACGGTTTCTTGTTTTAACATCTCATTTTAATTTGTGTAAATAACTTCAAAATGTTTAATTTTTATTTAATTTCATTTTCTGTTATTTTGTTTTGGTTTATGGAATTTTGTGCTTTTTTTTAAATGCCATGCTGTTTATGTCTTGTTTTTGTTTTTTTCTTTTTTTAAATTGTTTTTGTGTAGAAAACATTGTAATTTACTGGAAGACAGTTAGTGCTGTCCCAATTTAGAAAAATTATCTTTTGTGTCTGTTAAATTAAAACCCTTGAACTCAGCAATCAAGAAACAAAATATAACGTTTTTCTTTACATCTTTTTTTTTCCTTTGGATTCCCTGACATAGATCTGTGCTTGGGAGGTGGAATAAATCTGATGGGATCTGTAGTGCCTTCCATCTAAACGTGTTCCTGTGAAGCAACTCCATGTTCTCAGAGTATTTATTAGGTTAAAGGAGGCTACTCTGCTAACGCTGGTGGATTTATTGATGCAGCCGCTGATTTTTTGGGGAGCACATTTCTAATACAAAATTTAAGATGAAATGTTCAAAGTGCAAACACTTTCCTTCTTTAAAGTTCCCCAGCTTTCATTCTCTAGAATATGACCAGTGTTTTTCCATATTTGTTACTTTGGTTTCTATATTAACCTTTTAGTTCATGTGTTTACTTCCAATCTTCAAGTCAAATTCCAAAACTTGTTTCTTTAGAACAATTTTTCAAGCAAAACTGCAAATCCTGTCATTAATTTTTTTTTTTACATTCTTTCTGAATACCTTTAGGTTTTGAAGGTGGCTGGAGCCTATCCTAACTACTGTTAGGTGAATTTAGAGACACCAATGAACCCCCTGAAGCACCTTTTCAGGCTGTGGGAGGAAGTTGGAGAAAAACCAGATTAAAACGTCCCAGCCGGGATTGGAATCAATGTGTATAGAGGAGCGAACCAACCACAACTTTTCAAATTTTGTTTTTTTAGTCTTTTTTTATATTTGATTCCATACAAGTGCTCTTGAGCGTTTAGAATTTTCCAATAAAATATGGTGCAAGTGTTGAGAATTTTGCAATATTCTCTGTTTTTACATGTAAAATATTATATATTTATATATATATTCATATTTATGTTCATAGGAATATGTGTGTTAGCAAATGTGTAGGTGTATGGGTGCCATACATGGGATATGAATAAAGTTAAATTCAATTAAGATATTTTTCAGAATAGTATAAAGTGGAAAAGTGAAAAGGATATTTAAGTATTTTTCAAAGTACGATATAAGAGGAAAACAGTTCTTTGACATTGAGTTTTCTCTCATTTTGTTTGGAAAAAAGAAGAAAAATGCATTTAGTAACAGATAAAGAGCCATGGCTGCAAAGGAAAAATCCTAAATAAAATGTTTTACTACTCAAGCATTGTATTGTTCAATATTTATGTCATTCAAAGTTGACAGTAGTGCATTTTATTACTAAGTTTCTTCACAACTTTGAGAAATTGTTTGAAAGATTTTACCTGACAGAAGCCTATTTTGATGTGATGACAGCTTTAGAATTAGAAAGTTCATTTTGTCTGGCTGTAGGAGGTCATGGATTCATCACCTTAGACAGGTGGAAGCCTCTTGCGCCGCGGTGCTGCAACTGGAGCGTGTCTGCAGCAGCTGCAGCAGCAGAGCCGGACACTTGGCAGCGAGCTCTGTGTTCAATCAGAGCTAAACTTCACGCCTTCTTTGTTGTTAACTTCAGTTTTCCAGCTGGAGAGCAGCTTAAAACCTGCAAACTTCTTATTTTTTGGTGAAAGTGAAGAATAGACTTCAATTTAGACTGGGTAACTTAACTTGTTATTTTTTAATATGCGTTTCAAACTGTCAGATAACTAAAATACACTGAAGGATGGAGGGGAAAAAACATTAGGATTCAACTAAAACGCGGTTATTTCTGAGAAAAACCCTAGGGCAGCATGTTGGTGGAGTGGTTGGCACTCTTATTTCCCAGCTCCTTTCTGTGTGGAGATTGCATGTTCTCCTTGCACTCCAGCTTCCCCCCACACTCCTAAAACATCTTTTAGATGTTAATTGGTGACTAAATCGTCCCTTAGGTGTGAATACAGTTGTGTTTCTGGCAAATCATCCAGCGTGTGCCCCATCTTTGCTCTTCAGTAGAGGGTAGGCTCCAGCAACATGGTTAAATTTTAGATGATTGATGGATCTGAAAATAAAACTTGCCATTTGTGGGGGGGAAAAAAACAAAAACATTAAAAACTGTCACTTTCCTCTGCAACACGTTTTCTTTTTGACAAGAGAGAGAAAAGTCTTCATCAGTATCTTTTCCCTCAAAGTCTCACTCTGATCATCTTTTGGTTTATTTACAATTTGTTCCCAGTGTTATTTTTTTTTAATTATGATTATGCCGTTTTAGCCTAAATTTAAAAATCTATAGTTTTCTGATATGTAATTTCTGCAGAGCAGCAATAGTTCACTAAAAATTTGCCTCTTACGATGTGTTCGGGACTGTTAGTGCAAATTAGGCCCGGCCCCACATCCCATCATGCATCGGTTTATGCACTCTCTCCCGCTAGCTTATAGACTCTCACATCCCTGAACAACATCGGCGCTATCCAACCGTACAGTTGAGGCAGACGCCAGCTCGGACGAGGAAAACAAAGACGTACATGAATCTTTTTATCTGCAAGTGGATCCATCAGAATGGAGCAAATAAGTAGTAGTTTCTACATCACATCTACAAGCTTTAATCCATCTGCATTTTTTCCTCTGCTCTTGATTCACAACAATTTAAAATAAAGAAATACTCAGAAATGCAATTTTAAGCCTAATTTTCTTTTAAAATGTCCTCCATGAGAAAAATTCAACAAGAACATATTAAAAACAACAAAAACATGACTTTCATCAGAGTGGGTCTTTAAACTCTCTTTTGGAAGCCATTTTTGCTAAATCTTCTTGAGGTTAGACCACGATTGGGGACTCTTGTGATGACCTCCTGGATAAATTGACCATATATACTAAGTCATATCTGTGGAGTCTAAAAAGTTTGGAAATGGTTTTGCAACGCCGACGTTCCGTGTCTTTCTGTAAATGACGCTCAAATCTAAACATATTTTGGGAAGATGGAGCCAAAACTTTTACACGCATAACTTCTCCAACACAGCGTCTCTTTTTTTCCTAAAAAAATCGTTAAATTGTACTAAAATTAAAGTTTTAAAAAGAGTTGACGAAAACTCGTTTGGCTTTGATGTAATCTTCAAAAGTGACCATGATGAAAGGAAGTGTCAACACACTCAGACTTGGATTTAAAAAAAAAGAGTTCTAATGGCAAACAAATGCATTTGTGTGAGAGAAAACATGCAGTTATGACTTTAGAATGGAGGCGAAACGCTGCAATAACTCAACTATGACTGCAGTGTTTTGTCAAACCACTTTGATCCAAATGTTTATGACAGCCTGATTGTTTCAGTTTTAATGTACCAGGAGGGGGAAATAAATAAATGAAATGACTCACTACAGTAGCTGTTTGATGCTTCTTTGGAGACCTGCACTGCTCCGGTTTGGCCTCCAGATTCAGGGGGGGTGAAAGGTCTCAGAGCGGCAGAACGGAGGGGAAAGAAAAGCCGACTGTAGCTGGAGTGCGGCGTTCTCCTAAAGTTTCACTCAGTGGAAAGAAAAAAAAAGAAAAGCAGAGGGAAGACAGCCAGGTCTGTTCATTCACGGAAGGCAGAGACATAAACCAAACAGTTTCTGTGCAGGCCGGTGAAGGTAGTGCACGGTACAGCACATCCACTCACACCTCAGCACGTGATTTAACACTCGTGCCGCCCGTCCATTCATCATCTGCTTTTGGAGGATCAGGCAGGTCTGTTTGGATTCTCCGGGCACAGCTGCTCCAGAACATGCGAGCCGGGCCTCTCTGATCGGTGCGGGTGAAGATTTAAGGAATGTTCTGTTGAAGGCGGAAGCCTTCATGTTCATCTGCTCTACATGCTGCTGACAGATCTTCAAAAGCTGTCAATTTCCCCTCTTTTACTGTTGTTTTTGTTTGAGATTTTGCAAGAATATTTGGTAACACTTTAGATGAGGTGCTGCAAAATCCTCAATAGAACGTTGACAAGGATTGTTAATTCATTTGTTGATAAATCTTACTAAATGTGTTAATAAATCTTATTTGGTTTACTGTTTAAATAAATGCTTATAAACACAATCATTTTTGTTAATGTGTTAATAAAGCTTTTTAAAGAATCTTATCATAAAGTGCAACAAAATATTTTAAGATTTTGCAGTTCGGAAGTATATATGAAAAAAACTAAAATAAAAAAACTAATTTTGCTTCATCTCTCTCTAATAAAATACTAAAATATATGAAAAAAAAGTAAATTTTTAATTATTTATCTTCAAAAAGACTTTAAATTAATTTGATAATCTTGGAATTTTCCTCTCGTGATTGTAAAGAAAAAAGTCTATTTTTCTCTTAACGTCTTTAAAAACATGTAAAGTGGACACATTTGCAGAAAACAATGACTAATTATTTAAACTTCAGCACACAAAGTCATTCTCTGCGCAGCATGAAGCAAACTCAGTTAAAGAAATGAATGTTTTTTGTGTTTGAAGGATGCCAAATGACATCATCTCCTGACAGGTTTTTTCTGTTAGAGGAAACAAACCCTCACTCATCCCTGAACTTGTTAACTGGAGCCGCAGTTTAAGATCTCGAGGTCTATGGAGCTAAATTAAGGCCAATATTATTTGAAACCCAAATAAAAAAAATTTCAAAAATACTTGGCCAAAAAAAAAAGATTAAAATGTCAGAAACGTTTTGCTATTCTAAATTAAAATTAATAATTTTAATCTTCAAAAATTCTGTTTTTTTTAAGTTTCAAAATTTTTTTTTCACTTTGTTTTTTAAATCAGAAAATTTCAGAAGCATAAAGACATTTTCGATGCCTGTATGTAACACAATAAGATGCCGCTTTTAACGGGCTAGAACGATGTTTTTGTATGTGATTAAATTCTGCTTTTTACTAGGGCTGGGTTAATAAAATCGATTAGAATTGATTCAAGCTCAATAGATCAATATCGATTTAGCACATGAACGTCTTTATAAACTCACAGGCATGAATTTTCCAAATGATTTCAAGGAAATATTACTTGAAGTAACCATTTGTTGTCTAAAACATTGTTTTTTTTTCCCTCATGTCTTCTTCTACTTCTGGAATAAGGTATAATGCTATAACACGATCGCCACCTAGTGGCCAAACTGAAACTCCCTCCAGGAGAGTAACAATGTTTACAAAGTTAATGATCTGAACATTTTTGTTAGAGCTTTTCTTTTTGAGAAATCATGTGGTACTGTATGCCAGGGATGTCAAACTAAATCACACAAAAGGCCAAAATCTAAAGCACACCTTAGGGTCGAACAAGATAAACATTTATTGAACACTACTACATTTTTAAAACTTTAAAACTGTAACTTTCTGACATAATCATGTATTAATGCTAGTGTGAATGCTGTAAGCTGAATTTGGCCACTGAAGACGATAGCTGAAGATGCTGGAATTGATCGCTAAAAATGCTGAAGCTGATAGCTGAAAAGGCTGAAATCATTAACTGAAAACGCTTAAGCTGACAGGCAGCTAAAATATTGGCTAAATGCTAAATTAGACGCAAAAAAGGAAACCAGGTTGGCCAAACAGGCAGGATGTAGCTGAAAAAAAAAATAGCTAAACTTCAAAATAATCTAAAAAACTAAAAAAAAAAGCCTAAATTAGCAAAACAGCTGGTGTGTAAATATTAGACGAACTACAAAACAACCTAAAAACCTTATGGAGAAAAGGCTAAAGTCAAAACAGCTAGCATGAAGCTGAAATATTAGCTAAACTCCAAAATAGCCTAAAATAGTCCAAAAAGCTAGCAGAATGCCATTTTTTTAAATCTTTAAAACCATAACTTAACATAATTATGAGCAATAAAAAGGTAGGAATATTATTCCAGAATAAATTCCCTTAAACCTTAAAAACCTTCAATATTTTACTCTCCATAGAAATATATTCTCTCAAAATGATACATGTTAGAAATGAGCCCAAGATTTCATTGGGCCATTAATAAGAATACCATACAATGATCTGGAGGGCCGGATATAATCACCCAGAGGGCCAGATCTGGCCCCCGGGCCTTGACTTTGTCACATGTGCTGTTTTAATACTATTAACAATCTCATTATTTCACTAATAAATTATACAGTATGTGAACTGCATCAGATTAACATAAATATATTCAAATCATATAGTAGATTCATGTATTTCTATACAAATCTGTATAAATGTGTAAACTCAAAACTGCATTGAATTGAAGAATTGAAAGAATTTCTAAAAAATTGGAATCTAATTGATTCAGGCTCTTGTGAATCAAATCGAATAGTTTCTGGAAATTAAAATCGATACCCAGCCCTACTTTTTACACTTGTTTTGGGACAACTTCAGACTATGATGGTGCAGACAATACAACCATTTTCTGACCGTTACTATCCAAGTTCTCAGAGTCAGTGAATGCATACTGAAGTTACCACCTTTATCAATTCTTATTGGTCCTTCGTGTTAGCCACGCCCCAAAGCACTAAACGTTTTGAAACTGAAATTTTGAGTTCTGAAACCTAAAAAAATTTAACATTTGAAGCTGTAAATAATTAAGTTTAATGTAGAACAGCAACAAGTATCAGCCACTTTAAATTTTTATTACTTTTTTCAATTTTATTTTATTTGGGTTTCAAATAATATTGGCCCCAATTTAGCTCCATAGAGGTCTGGCCGTTTCTGCGTTTGTTCACATGGTGTTTTTATGGAGGGAAAAAGTCTCCAGCGGCGGCCCTTCGTTTCTCCACGGGTGATCAGACCACAGATTTCCTGGAAATGGGCTCGGCGGTTGGCTCAGCCGGGGAGCAGCCAGATGGGAGGAGGTGCCACGCATCGCATGACCTTTAATGACCTCTAAAACCTATATGGAAAATGGCTGACAGATGGGTTCTTTGTGGCACAGAGCTAAAGTCTGGGAGGCAGTGGAGGGGAAAATGACACCTGTGACAAAATCTTTAACATGTACTGTAAGTTTTCAACCTTTAACAAGTAGATTTTGGAGGAGAAAAGTGGCTGTTCTTCTCCCTAAAAATCTTCTGGAAATACCTTGATCGTCTAACGGTTGAAAACTTGCAGTAAATCAAAGAACATAAACACTGGAGCACTTGTGTTAAAGGGTTAAAGAAAAGGAAAACAAAATATAAAGTCACAAATGTTAGACCTCCTAATGTGGTTCTGTTTTTTTAAAACTAAAATTTTCAGCTTCTTTCTGAAAATTATATCCCAGGTCAGCTTCATGAAAGCAGTCTCCCTCCGTTCTGCAGGAACATCTGACCAACACATTTTCACTTTTCTTCACTGCATGGAAAAAAATTAGGACCCATCAGCAACATCTCAGAGCAAAACCGCAGCTGGAACACAAAGATCTGGAGCTGTCACCCAGGAGCCGCCCTAACCTGAACTTTTTGTCCGGTAGTACAGAGGTGAGTTATGGCAGCGGGAGTTTGCAGCAGACTAAACAAGCAGTTGGCTAACCATCTACACGCACACATACGTGCACACACGCACACGCGCTCATGCACACGCACGCCTGCAAGTCATCTGCAGAAGCTGGCACTGCTCGGTTAAACAGCTGCGTAAATAAACCCGCTTTAGTTATTAAAAGTGCAGAGTTAGCAATTCATTAACGACACGTGGAGGGATTCATCATTTGAAGAGATGAAGGTGGTTTGAAGAGGCTGCTTATGCTTAATGGTTTTTGCACGGATAGTCTAACTGGAGGCATTAAAAAAAATTTGAGATTGTCACTACTACCTGCAGAAAAAAAAGACACAAAAGAAGTTTAAAACTAAGAAATGTAAGGAAAAAAAAAACTTTTATAAGAGTGTGGGAGTATTCTTCCCCCTGCTGGAAGAAAACTGACACTACAGCCACAAAATAAAGCTCTCCAAAAATAAAATAAAATAAATGTTTGGACAGTTGTTTATGATAAGAACTTTCAGGATAGAAACGTAAATTACTTTTTATATATATGAATTAAATCTGTGAAGAAATTTTATAACCAACAGTTTAATAATAAGCCAAATAAAATAAAGCTAAAAAATTCAAATGTAGTGTTTTTTTTACTGACCTTTCCTACAATACCAATAAATGCACAACTATTAACCTACAGACTCTAGCAGAGTAGTTTCACGTTTTACCTGTAAAAGAGCCCTTTTGGGTTATTATTATCACCCACTAGGAGCTGCAACGTCTGTCTTTACCTTTCAGGAAAATTTGATAACACTTTACATCCTTTACATTTTTACAATAAATACAAATTTTATTTGTTTTTGGGATGGAAAAAAAAGAAATATAAAAAGAAACTAGCATTTTCTTGAAATTTGAAATTGTTTTTTTACTTTTGACAGGATCTCATGACTTCCTTTCATAATAAAAGCCTTCCTATCCCAAAAAGGATTAAACCAGTGTTCTCCCACTAAAGGTTTTACACAACACATAAAAAAGGCATTTTCTTTTGTTATATCTTAAATCTACTTTAGTGAGCCATCGTTCTTTTTTCCTGCTTAGGTAAGAAGTGCCTGAAAATAAACAGACACTCATTAGTTTATGATTCAGTAGAAAAAAATATATACTATATCTACTTTAAACTCAAAACAAACTGAGCAATGAGAAAAGATCAGACTTTTTCAACAAAGTTTAGCTTAGTATTTGAAATCTGTGTATTATGGAGGATATGTAGAACAAGATCTCTTGATTTTAACCTCTACCTCACCTCTATGTCCATGCATTTATAAGCCTTGCTACTTTAAATTAACACCTACTTTTAAATATTTTTTACTTAGCTTTTCTTCAGCCAGAGAGCCATTATGGAGAGGCTACAAAGTCACGCGTGGTTCAGGAGCCGCATGTTGCAGATCCCTAATGCAATAGCTTTCAACCTTCAACATTCAACCTTAGAACCCCCTGTATCCCTTTTGGGGGTCACAGATCAGATAGAGCCAACCAAACTTTCCAAAAATGCACGTGTGACAAATAGTTTGTAGTTGGCGGCAGTCCTTCTTTGACTGAGTCAATTCTATATTTTCCATATTTTTGTTCTGTCTCCCCACAAAAAGAAAATACTAAACCAGTAAGAGGCAAAATGCTTGTATTGAAATCTTTTACAGAATACAGGTGTATTATACAGTACAAGTGTATTGGCATTAAGGCAAGCAATGGAAAATGGGTCATCGCGGTGGAAGAATACAAAGAACAGCTTATACACAAGCTTATTTAATGATTCAAGTACCACTAACTTCAGTTCTTTAAGAATTTTCTACAAAATGTACAAGAACTGGATCCCATTGGCTGAAGGTTTCCTCCAAACATAGATGTGGAGGATGTAATCACAAAAACTTCCTGTCAGTGAATTTGCTTTAAAAAGATGGAAATGTTATACAGAATTCACAACTGAAACTATAAAACAGTTTGATTATATGACTTTTTTTTTTAGTCTTAAGGTATATTTAGGTAAAAAGGTACAAGGGAGAAACAAAGCACTATGGGTAATTAGCTGTTTGATGAGATTAATGCAGCAAACTTTCCTCCATGAGTGTTGCCACCCGTTTTTGATGCATGAATGATGGAGCTTTCTGTGGTCTTGCCACAGCTGAGTACTTTCTCACCTTTAAAATTCGTGTGGATTAAATTTCTGATCAACAACTGACATCTAATTTTTGAGGCTTTTAGTTAGAATGTTTGTGAGGAGCTTTGGCATTCAGAATGATCTTTTCTTTGAGAAAAGACACTTCTTATGAACAGAACTGAGCTGCCACATACTAATGTCTTTTCCTGAAGCAGCAGATCAGTCTTCTTCAGTCTCAACACTTTTAGAATTCACAACAAGCCGAGTGAGGACGAAAAATATAGTATGCTGTCTTACTGTAGCACCAAATGGTTGTGTATTTTTACACAGATCGGATAAGTCATCAACTGACTGATAGCTGCTTCAGGATGATACAACCGCAAACAAAACCTCTGAGCTATCTTATGAGACTGCAGACGTTTAACAAGAGGAGAAGAGAAGTTCTGTTCTGTGGATCAGACAGCATAGAGAAGGGGCGACAGTTCTTTTGAATCCACAGCACAGACTGACAGGTTAAGTCAATTTTTTGGTAACAATCAGATGTTTTAAGGGCGAAGCCAAACCTACTTTAAAGGTTTATTTCAGTTCACTTGATGTGAATACTAAGTTCGTAAACAAAGACAACAACATCAGTCTTCTCGTGATGCTGCAGTACTTCACAATACTGAATCTTTAAACCTTTTCATATCTCTGAATGGCTTGTTCCATCTTTTGAATCATATTGCAAGCATTATGCAAGGCCAGATTTGTTTTAAATTAGAGGTTTATCCCAGAAATGATTAAAAATGTACAAAAAAGTATATATTTTTTCTAAAACATTCCTTTAGCCTAAAATTTAAAAGCAAAGAATCATTTTCCCTTAAACAACACAAACTTAAACATGTAAAACTCAAGTGATTTAGACATTTCTAAAAAATAAAAAGACATTTAAATCAGTATTTTAAAGCCACGGCACAGGTCAACTGTTTGCTTCCGTAACTACTGTACACATAAAAAGAAGTGGGATTCAACCTGCAGGAGAATCACAAACGAAACTTTAAAATAAACAAAAACTAAAACTGCAAAAAAGCAGAAAGTATTTCATGCCTTTACAGCTTTGATTTCATGAAATTATCAGGAAAATGATGTAATATTGAAACTGCCAAATTGAAAGCTCATTTTTTGGAATTTTTTGGCTCTTAAAGACTACAAATACTGTACCTTTAACTTATTAAAGATCTAATACACAAAGGTTGTTGGTTTTTTTTTTCGTTCACATAAGTTTGACTTAAGTGCCTATAATTTTCAATAAAGCCACGACTGAGTTGAATGTCAGGTATATTTGTTGCAGAGCCTTGAATCAGTCTTTTGTGAATGAAGCAGGAGGCTCAGAGACCTTCTCAGCTCGTGTCTGTGAGGTTTTTGGGAAACTGCTGGTGGACGGTGTTTCTGCCTGTCAGGGTCTCTGCGTGTCATACTGGTAGCGGTTCAGCTTGTCCGGGTCGTTGGAGGCCATCTGAGTGAAATCCTGGAAGATGTCTTGGTAGGTTTCGTCTCCTGTAGAAAAAAAGAAAAAAGCAGGAAGAATACATGAGGAACTAAAAAGAGAAGCTTTCACGACCTGTTAAATACAGTGTTTAACCTGACATCAGTCGGAAGATTAGATCCTGGATATTTTGAGCTTAAATTCAATTAAAATCAAATGTTTTCATGATTTGACATTATTTAGATTCATAGCAAAGAAAAATGAAAAGAATCCACTTTGAAGGGACAAAACCCATACATTCCCATAGAACTACAACATTTTTGCTAAAAGAAACTTATGTTAAGAAGAAATTGGACCTCACATTGGCAATTCAAGATTTGAAAAAAAATAAGAATAATTTTCACAACGCCATGTTCCGTCAAGACGTGAATTATGTTTTGTTGAATTAGCATTAGTGTCATCGGTGGAAGAAAGGATGAAAAAGAAAAAGTTGTTCATACCTGTCAGAGAGTCGGTGTGGCTAGAAACATAAAAACAGAGAGAGAGAAAAAAAAAAGAGAAAGAAAGGAGGAAAAACACCAGAAAACAGACCCAGAGAGCAGAGCTCCTTTAAGGAATATAAAGAAATAGCCCAGAAACACTGTTTCTTTTTTTAACAACTGTATTGTGTTTAAAGTGCAGAGTTTATGTACAAAAGTACAGTTGTGTTGGCCTCACTGCCCCAAAAGCAAAAGAAAACAGACAAAAGGAAAGGCACAAACCCTGGGGAGGAGAGCAAAGCAAAATACAAAACTTAAAGAGAATCTTCAGAATGAAGAGAGGATGTGAGCCATGAGGAAGAAGAGAGTTTCAAAGAAGAAAGAGCCTCAACTTGGACGAAACATCACTTATCTATTGAGTCAAATCCAGTTAAAATTATAGAAGAAATGCCAATAGAAAGAACTGTAGGGTTAAAAAAGCCTCTATTTTAAGGTGACTTATTTTGTTTAAAGGAAATTGCAGCAGGTTGTAACTTCTGCCTCACGTCCTCAACATCTGATCATTCCTCATCAGCTGATTGGTGAATCACAAACAGTTTTTAACAAAACACAACCCTCTTGTATTTAAAAAAATACATGAACATAAATATTGAGAACATTTCGATCTATTCTCTTCTTATATATACTCTTGTTTCTAAAAAAACAAAACCAAACGTTTCCTACGTTTTGCTAAAGCAGCATTCAGGCTAAAAACAGTCCAGCTTCTTGCAGCAGCATCACCACCCAAAATGTTACAATCTCTAACAGTCGTGAGCTCAGACGTCCTTCAACTCACTTCAATGCAAAAGAAAACAACATTTACTAAGAAAATAAAAGCCTCATTTGTGAGTTCACAAATGTGCGTGAAATAAGACGTTTTGTTCAGTAGGGGGTGCTCTTCTCCCTTTAACCACATGATCAAAGAGCTTTGGAGCACTGAGGAGTTTTTTTGGATGGGGCCTGCATGATTATGAGATGAAAAAGGAAACTGGGGCACAAAAAATATGCACTAATTTCACATTCTGTGTTCATGAAAACTCTCCTGTTTTCAGATTCTGATAAATACAAGCTATAACATGTCTTTTAGGCTTATTGCACTAGCTATAATTCATACATGATTGGTCTATCTTTGAATACAGTCACTAACATTCCAGTTTATCATTAGATTAGCAGTAAAATGCTTTTCATCCTACAATTTGGGATTTTTCAGACATAAAACAATCACTCTCAACTAACAAGAAAAATATTTTTTCTTAAATAGGAAAAATGTGACAGTTGAAAAATAAAAGCAGTCATGTGGACAGAGTCCTCCTCCCTGTGCAGACGCTCCTCTTCTGTCCCATACAGACGGTAAACAAATGTATGTCATCATTTACAATACTTACAGTAAGAATATCTGCATATGGTTCAGAGAGTTATCTCTAGTTAAAGAAATATTTTTTGAAATATATTTATATATGTTCTTTCTGCTCAGGCATGTAAAGGAAAAGACGCACTGTGTTTATACAGCATGTAAACAAACTTTGAAAGCAGTTAAAACCTCCAACAAGAGGATCACACTCACTGCAGACGGTACGATATCTGAGTATGATGGACAGGAATGTCAATTAAAACATAACTTGACAGATTTAAGAAAAACACCATAAGAAATTTTGATTTGATCATCTTAGTTATTGCCAGATGATGGAAACAGTGTTTACTTTGAGATCTGACTGTCACAGAATACTAAACAGCTAAGCTTTCAAACATATGCTATTGATCACTGACCTAAACAAATCCCCTAAACAGAGCTATGTAAAATCTAGCTTAAAATAAAAAGACTAAAAAAGTCTAATTAAACTTTTGTTTGTTTTATAATCAATTTCTGTCATGAGCAACAGTAGAAAAGAAAAATGTTCCATTTTGGAACAAAACTCTGCAGAGTTCATGGCTTTCACCGCGCCCTCCTGACAATAGCTGGACTTGATGGAAATTTCCATCCAAAATTACTTTTTAGTTCTTTTTAAAATAGAGTGAGTTTTTTATCTCCACATTTCTACTTAACCGATCTCAAATCCTTTGTGTTTTTAATATGGGAGTTCACGCCTAAAAGTAAACATTTCTTGTTTGTAATTTCTTTGGAACTTCAAAAAAAATGCTTTAAAAGACACCTTTTGTTTGCATTAGATTTTCTTTAACTCAGAATGGGTTAAATGAATGATACTACTCCCTTGTACATTTCTACTCAGACTCATCTAACTGCAGGTTAATGAACTCCTCCATGCACTTCCTGTACTGCATTTCGGTGGGGCTGTTGGAGTTATATTGACCTGACTGGCTGTAGGGCCCCTCCGACTCTCGCATTTCCTCGTTCATCTTCGCCAATCGCAACCTGAGGAGTTTAGAAAAAGAAAAATCAAGTCACAGGTCGCCGCAATTATGAAACCTAAAACTAATGATTTCTCAATTTAAAACACGAATGAACGGAATGGCGGGAAAATGACTCATTGCATCCCTTCGGCATTCTTTTGCATAAGTTTTTTTCACTATCCAAGTATTTCTGTAATGAGTTTCAAAAATATGTGTGAATTTTTTTTTCTCGTCTTGTCCCCAATCAGCCAGTCAATCAATCAATATTATTTTATTACATTACACCAGGCTCAGCATAAGCTCAGTAAAAGGTTTTTCTTCATAGTTACTTGCTAATTAGCAAATAAAACAAAAATGTTTCTGAATTTTAGTTTTTTGTTGCTGTTTTGTAATGTGTATACAAAGGGTTCATACAAACTTAACAGATTAAATACTGTTTGCACACAAAAAAATGTTACATTTAAGCTAAGATAGCTAAGTTTAAATGACAAAGTTCAAGATCAGAACAAATAAAGAACTTTTTTTTTTAATGTAACTTTTAAACTGCTGAAGCTGAGGTTATCCCTGTACAACAGCATGGGATAAAATAACAATATTTAAAATTCCTCAGGTTAAAGAGCTAAAATGCTACAAAATATCTCTCTCTGAAAAAATAATTGTCAGTTTAAAAGCTGCCAACAACATAAAAACATACAGTCATCAGCACTCACAATGTGACGATATCTGCATTTGCTGCCTCCACTGCTACAGTCAGGGGGGTTTTGTCATCGATGTCTGCTGCGTTTTGATTTGCTCCTCTTTTCAAAAACAAACAAACTTGCCTACGACAGAATAAAGAAAGTACTTATTCCTGCATCATTCTTTTGCATTATAGAAGATCCAGATGTATGTATTTACCCTGTGTGACCCAGAATGGTGGCGTGGTGCAGAGGTCCTCGGCCCTGAGCGTCCTGCTGGTTCACATTTGCTCCGTTTTGAAGCAGAAACTCACATGTGACTAGCGAACCCTGAAACCAGATTTATATAGCTAAATAAGTTATAATTCAGATTTTAAAAATAGTTTTGAAAAATGAAAGAAGAGATTTTACTTATAAAACAGGTGACATTACAACAGAAGTGCATACTGACCCCTTGCACCGCCATGATGAGCGGCGTCCTCTTTTCCTCCTCCGTGTTGACCCAGTTCACCTCAGCTCCATGTGCCAGAGCTTCTGCCATGTCTTTGAGGCTGCGGGAACACGAAGCCCAGTAGAGCTGCAGACCCGGGCTGTACTCTTTGGGTTCGTAGAAGACCAGGTCCTTACAGGGCTTTTGAGGAGGAACCGCAGAAGGCACGGGAGGAGACTCGGCTGCTTCTGACACAAGGGAAAAAGGACCGATGGGAGTTTTATTCTCTAATATTAAACTTTTCTGTGAATACCATTTTGTTCATTTATTCTCATAAAAAATTACACTTTAGTCTTAGTACTGTTGAGGATGTTTGCATGAGTTTTTAGGAAATGGAGAATGTTTAGGGATGAGCCAAACTAACAGGAATGTACAAAGTCTGGCCCATGAGGCAGACTTTGGACATGTCCGTTAGTCAGGTCCGTGTTCAAATGTCTACCAGCCCGCAGGCTAATATCATACATTTAATAATATGCAACCCCCAGCACTTTCTAATAAGAACTACATGTACAATTTCTTGATTGTGATTGGCTAAATTACGTGGTAAGCCATTGTTAAACTGTGGCTACTTGATCTTCAGAGCCTTAAGGGACGAACAAGAGGAACACATTTTTTTTAATTGAGTGATCAAAATAAATGCTATTTTCTGTCTTATTCTATCTTATTCTTATTCTATTTATTATCTATCTTTACTCAGAAAGTCCACAAATTACCTTTTTAAATAAATGCACATTAATTTCCTGTATTTTTTCAAAAGATTCTATTATTTTCTAAAATAAAAACAATGACTTTTCAATGGGAGATTAGATCGATTAGATCAAAATGTGGCAAATGAATCAATACTTAATAAAATCTGAATTATGTAACAGAACCGATTTGTAAGTTGAAACAGAATTGATTTGAATAAACATAAGTGTAATCTTTATGCAAGTTGTGGGTCCAACACCAGACCAAATTTTTACATATCCTAAGTTTGACTTGTATTTTTAACTATACCCCTCCAGCACGAGTTTGTCTATTTGACTCCAGAAGCAGACGAGCCGTCTCACCTGCATCTACCAGGCTGTTGTTGGAGGGCGTGTTGGCCAGCATCTCCCTGCTCCCATCAGCACTGTTCTGAATGCCACTGTCTGCACTCCTCACTGGAAAACAAACAACAGACATCACAACGTGCAGAACAACACATCAGGAGGTGTGTCACTCAGGGAATAAAAATAAAAGGAACACTTCTGCTGGGTGTTCTGGAGGTCAACAGTCACTAATGCCTTTTTTTTTTGCAACTTTAAAGACCCACTCCAATCAAAATTGGGGTTTCACTATGTTATTGTGGCATTTTTCTGATGAATGACATGTATTAAGAAAATTAAGCTCCTAATTGCATTTCTGAATATTTATTCATGCAAATTGTTCGGACTCAGAAACAGACGAGACAAATGCAGCTGAAAAGAAGAGCTCATTTGTGAGGTAGAAAATACGCTGAGCGGACCACAAGCTCCCTGCTCCGCTCTGCAATGGGGAGGGGAATAGGGGGTGGGATTGCTCCATGCCAACAGTACCACCCACAATCCAGAGGTGAATTTCCAACGAAGTACTGCTGCTCTGCAGAAATTATGTCCTAGAAAACAACTGTTTGATGTGAACCCTTTGGAGTAGGTCTTTAAACCCAGTTTTTTGTCTTAGTAAAAAGTATTTTCATATAACCTTTACATGTTTGATTTACCAGAACCAAAGGTGCTCCTAATATTTTTTTTGACTTAAAAAGAATACAAATAAAAGAGACCAGGATGAAAGATCCCCTCCAGTGTTAAGACTCAAGTCCTTAAGGCCTGAAGAATGATGACACGAGTGCAAATACCAGACAGAGACCAAAACCACATGTGCCCTCTCCCAAAGAAAACCAGTACGTGACGGGCTCTGAAACCCCCCTGAACACTGAGAGCATGCTCTTTCAGATGCTCCGGATGGAGAAGCAACAGGAGAGTGGACAAGAGGTTTCAGTTTGCAGCTCCAAGATGTGAATGGAAATGAAGGGGGGTGGAGGGGACGGAAAGCAAGCCGACACTCAGCTTTTAGTACTTACTGCTTCTGAGTTTGGAGGAGGTGTCAAAGTAGGAGAAGAGCGAGTCAAGCTCGTCGGGACAGAAGAGAGAGTCGCGGCGGGCCTCCACGCCGCCGGCAGCAACTACGCAGGGGATGACGGGAGTTCGGAATTTGGAAAGCGGAGGAGGGGGGCAAAGCAAGTGGTGATGGGGGACATTAAGGTTGGCATTATGAGCAGAAGTTAATTGTGGAGCACAAGACAGCCAGAGGAGGGAATGAAAAGAGTGAAAAAGAGGTTGAAAAAGCAGAAAAGGAGGAAGGCAGGGTGAAAGCACAGATAGATAGTGACTGGGCTAACACTGGCACAAACAGACTACAGAAAGCACAGCGAAGCTGAGAGGGCTCAGACATATGCTGTTCACAGAAGAACATACAGTATGCCAGCATGTATGGAACAAATCAATTTCTTTCCAGGACACTAACCTTCATTTGTAGAAATATTGACATTTCATTTTTTTGAGTTTTTGATTTTGTGGGTGCCACATTTTTTTTTATCAAAGTTTTACATAAGTAGACAGGAAAAAAACAAGATGTACTGACCGGTCTGCCCAGGGACATTGAGAGCAGGACCAAGTTTTGGCGTGGGTGGGGGCGCTTTGGGTGGCAGATGCTCAGAGCTGCTGCTCAGTCTCTTCTCCTGTTTACTGAGAGAAACCACTTTGCTTCGAAGCTCCTCATCTGACGGTCGACGCACATACCGCCGATCCACGTATTTGGCTTTGATATAAGCCTCCACCTCATGCCTGTTAAATCACATTTTGCAGATGAACAAAGATACGTTCTGACAGTTTTTAGCTACTCCAGCACAACAGTTTGGGTGATAAATTCACTTGGTTGTTGATTTTTTTTGTCTGTACCTGGGGTCACCTGGCTGTGGTTTTCGGGCTCCCAGCTCTTCACGACGAGCTTCATAAATCTGGTTGATTGCTTTATTTCCCAGTTCACACATCAACTATGAATATAAAAAAACAAATTCACTGGAACTGCATGTTAGAAATAAAAATATGAAGTTACTGTTCAAACGTGGACAGAACTTTGGTGTTTAATCCCTTGACACCTAAACTTATTTACAGCAATGAAAAATGAATGAATGAAGTCAGTTACCTTAAGCAGTTCTGGTTCCCATGAGTCCAAAGTCAAGGATCGAACTTTTGAGAAATGAACTCCCAGACTCCTGTTGTTAGAATAATTAAAAACAATCACAGAACAAAAACATTAATAATTGCTTAAAAATATAATAATGTTTAAAATACAAATTATTACATTCTATTGGATGACTTAATAGTCATTTACAACCAAATAACATGACAGTGATATTTACAGTATTTCTTAAAATATTAAAAAACAAAGAACTAAATACATCATAGTTTAGTTTTTTTTTTTTATCCTTTAGTTCTATTAAAATACTGATAAAGTTCTTTAAAGCGGTGGTCCCAAACCACTGGGTCACGGACCAATACAGCTCCATGGATCAATTGCCACCACGGAAGAACTAATAAGTTATACAACTTTTTTTTTTTTCCCCAGAAATCTTTTATTTTGAGAATTAAGCAGATTATCTCAACTACACCTTCGATCACTTGGGGAACAGGACTGTTGTCATTACTGGAGCTGCAGATCATCACATTTGACTTGGCTGGTTTGACCAAATCACAAAATTCAAATGTAATACCTTGATTTAGTCTGTAGGGGGCAGAACACAGATGGTTTTTGACTATATTTTCAAGAATTAAACAAGTTTATTTTAATTTGTCAAAAATTTTGCAATGACCAGAATACAGCACTTTTAAAGCCCTATTTATAGAGGTCAACAGCCAAAAAAAAGTTAATTTAGGCTTTTGGTTACTCTTTTGAGTCCCACTCCAACTATTTTTTTTGCTCCAGTGGTCTTTTAATTATCATTATACATTTTTTAGGCAAAATCAAGACATATTTAAGACATATTTACTGCAGAGTATCAGAAATTCAATAGAAATTCACCTCCGAGTTGTGGGCGGGACTGTTTATTATTATTTATTATTTATTATTACAGTTAATTATTTCCTTAGCTCTTTGTTTACACTCTCTCCCACTAGCTTTTGGCACCTCACAAACCTAAGCTAACATTAGCGTAGCAACAGAAACAGCAAGTAATATCAAAGCTATCCAACTTTCTTGAGCCAGATGCCAGCTCTTTCCAAGGAAAATGAAGATCTTAATGGATCTTCTTGTCTGCAGGTGGAGGATTCAGAATTGGAGCGAAGCAGGGAGACTTTGGCCTGCCCATCACAAACCGGAGCTCTTTCAAACCACGGCTTTTCATCTGTTTCTGATCCAACACAATTTGAATAAAGACATACTCAGAAACGCAGTTATGACCTTTTTTCCCTAAACTGTTAGATGGTCATATATTTTCCCTTGGTCAGTATAAACTTTTAGAGGTTTTGAAAAAATTGTTGATTTATCTTTAATTTTCTTTTCAGTTATACATGATTACAGTTTAAATAAACTCAGTTAGCTCCACTTTAGGATTTTTTTATATAAACAAAACACTTGTAAAAAGTTGGAATAAAGCCAGCAACGATCTATTCCAAAATAAGGAATTTGTGGGAACTGACCTGGTTAATTTTATCTTAATATTGGTGTTATAGGCAGGTTAAAGTTTATAAGCTTACACAACAGTGAGTTTACATATCTTAAATCCCTGAGGACCAATACTCTGTGCTGTTCTTTCACACCAAAGTACTGATGGAGATGTGTTTTTCTCTTCACAGAACTTAAATAAACAAGGAGGATATTAATTTCTGTTTTTTACAGAAATAAAATGAACTCCAAATGAACTGCAAACAGTACAAAATGAGAACATCTCTTTTAGCAGATAGCACACTTGGCTCTCCTAAATGTTTTTGCGCACGTGTCTATTGTTTACATCCTTAAACTGACTTTTTTTTTTTTTTATATATTTTCCTCATTTATCAGCTAAATCATTTTAAGCTTGTAAAGCAGAGTTGGGTTACTTAAGTTAAAGATTTCATAAAATAAGGTTTGAGACATTTGAAACCTACCTGTGAATGCCAGAGCATTGTATACACAGAGTAATGCCCAGGTTGATACTGGCCCAGCGGGGATCGGGTTGGCCGCAGTCACAGCAGCAGGAGTTTCCAGGGATGGCTAGAACTTTCTGCAGGGCGCTCTCACCCTTCAGTGGCCTCTCCTTTGGCTCACCTCCAGAGTCCAAACTTCCTGTCGATGTGGATGACTTCCTGTCGAGCTTCTGACACAAAGAGGACGACAGGAAAATGTTTTGTCTTAGATTTATTAGATTATTTCAACCAAAGCTATGGTTTTAAAACAAGACTAAGCTGCAACACAAACATACATTTAACCAAGATTATAAATGAAATACTGTTAAGTGTTTTAGTAAATCAATTTATGACCTGCAAAGACAAATCATCTCCTTTTACATTACGAAACAAGAACGTATTCAGTGGTGGAGTGTTCTGATTGTACCTCGCTGTCATCTCCCTTGTCGCGGAACGCTGTGGCGATGCTGTTCTGGACGGCTCTGATCCAAGCCTGTCGCAGCTTTTCTGAGTCAGCCTGCATCATGCAGCTCCTGAGGAGAGAACACACACCACACAGCTGCTGTCAGCTACCATAGCGTCTGAGGTAATGGCAGAACTCCATCTTCCCATCCTCCTCCTGATTTTCTTTTCATGGTTACGGATGGAAATTCAAACTCACTTGGTGGGGGAAACTACTTCAAAACAGAAACGACGCTCGATATCTTCACAGTGCTTGACTGTACATAACCTCAGGTCCTCCACAACCACAGTTGGGTTGTCCTGGGGAGCACAAGGACAGAATACAATTACAAAAGAAATAATCAAAATATGTAAAAAAAAAAAAAAAAAAAAAGGCAATCTTTAGCAATCAATTATTCCATTCACTCCAGAAATGATTAAAAATCCTAATCTAGATGTTGGAAAGTCGTAATCAGGCACATGAGGACAATTTTTGTGACAAAAATCACAGATGTGTGGATTTTGAATGCCCTTTTTGTTTCAATAGAAAATCAAAGAAGATAAAAGATCTGTTATTTTAAGCTGTAGGAACCAGTTAACTTCATCAACACTTATCAACAATCAAAGACTAAAAATATTCCATTCTGCACTTTCATATGTTGGTAATTCTTGATCAAAACCTTTGATCATCTGAATGACAACAAATGACAAAAAAAAGCCTAAAGCTACACAAACCAAACAATTGTGTACAATGCAAACTAAAAAAGTAAAGTAAAAGGAAAACCTTGAGAAGTACTTTAAGGAAAAAAAAACAAAGAAAGTATTTTCCTAGAGAAAACCTCACACAAACACATTCTCATGCACTTATATATCTCTCACTCTCTCCACCATACATCCGATCAGATTCAGCGCAGATAAAAATACTCAAAGCTGGAAGTCAAACAGAAGCATTTTTCAGTGTGGTCAGCATGAAGGGAGTCACTTGACATACCTTAAATTTCTTCTGGTAAACTAGCTGATTGTTTTGGATGGAGAACCAACGTCTAAAAAAGATCACAAGTTTATTAAAAAACAAGGTCACATGTGTTGAACTGTTTTTTTTAAATAAAAAAATCAGACTGGATGTCATTCTGTTGTGAAGAAATTCTAGTAGTTTCTACAGTCCATACTAAAACAAAATAAGAAAAAGGAGCACAAGAATAAGAATACCCACAGATAAAATAAGATGAGCTAACACAGCAAGTGAAACTTAAGGAATTAAGTTCAACGCTTCTAGATTACGAAATGTGAAATCTAACATTTTTTTTATTTCCCCTTACTGGTAATTTTTTCATGGAACGTGTGGGAGATTTCAGGCCAGCATAAAAACTTAGCTTTTTAGGGATTTTTTAATGTCATCACATGTCTGCTAGTTACTTAATGAGCACTTAAACTAACTTATCTGTCAAAATTGGCAGAATTAAATCAAGTATTCTCAAGTGAGGCCCTGTATCTTTACTCAAGTCATGAATTAAGACCAATGAAGAATATCTAATGGTATATTTAGGCCATCTCCAGCCAAACGACTCAACCATTACTATGATTGTCTCAGACTGTTTTATGTTTATTAATTTAGACTTGTTAAATGTTTCATGATGAACAAAAAAGTATATTAAATTATTTATGATTTTCAAATGTCAAACATATTTTCAACTCTTCAAAGGTCTTACAAGCTACTATAATGCATTACGGTCCTTCAGCGCCAGCCTTCTGGCGGTCATTTAGATAATCTTATCAGGTTATTATTCTAGAAACAATTCTATTTTCTATTTATCTGTAAAAACTCACATTTTCTTTTATATATTTAAATACATTTTATGTAAGTATTTTTAACCTTCTTTTTATTATGATTTTGGCTCCAGTGTTTCCTGCTGGGATCTTTTGTACCACGGCTTGCCGGTTTGGTCAGCGGTTGTTGCCGCGGTGCTCGCTCTTGCTGGGGCGACTGGGGTTCAGCATCGTAGCCTGATGGCTGTGGAGTAGACCCTGTTGCTGTGTGGTGTGGGTAAAAGCTGTGGTGATGTTTTGTGGCTAAGCTGGTTCCTGGTATAAGAGATTCTCAATATATTTTTACCTCACAGCAGAGTCGAGCATCTCAACTCTTTTATGCTTGTAAATATACTGTGTGCCTGTATGAACTCTGTGTGGGTTCATGGAGTGTATGTGTGAATGGAGGGGAGGGAATTTTTTCCCCTCTTTTTTGTAATTTTGTTTTCTGTTTTTGAATTGTAAAGCACTTAGAACTGCAAAACATGAAAAACGTTTTTTTTATAAATAAAGTTTGATTTGATAAATAAAACATCAAACTTTAAGTATCACCTTTAGATTTTTACTTGTCTAAATGGCCTTTATGGTAAAATATGATTTCAGTTTTTCTTTATGGGCAGCACTATTAGAGTTAAAATCTCTTAAAAGCAATTTTAAAAACTAACATATTCAACAGTCATACCTGTTCCATGTCTTGAATGCATTACTGGCCCGCTTAAAGAGATAACCCTCCATGGCAATGCCATTCTCTGCATCCACATTGTACTCCAGCTTTGTGTCATCATTTGAGAAGTCCTAAGAAGCAAAGTGAAATGAAGCAAAAGGTCAAAAGTGGAAATAAGACAGAAAAAAAGTAAAAAAAAAAAAAAAAATCTACTTGTTGCTAAATATACTGACTTGATTGTCCAGATAAGGGAAAAATCAGCTTCCTAATTTATCTCGTTTTACTGAATTTAATATGTTGCTTATTAAATGTAAGCTTCAATAATTTACTTGCAACAAACTATTTTAACCAGATACAACAAAATATTTCTGTTGTAATAAAAAGAAATGTGACCAAAAATCATATAGTCAGCATTTGAGGCAAACATTTTTTTGCTCCACTAACTTTTTGAGTTTTTGTAACTTTAGGAGCACAGCAGCAGAATAAGTGGTCAGGTATCCTTTCAGTAAATGACTGTGCCGCTTTGCTCCAAACTCGAACATGCATTGTCCTGGGACCGTCAGCTTTCTTAGCTTCAGGTGACATTATGCAACTCACACACACAGTGTGTGTGTCCTTGTGGTGTCCTGTTACACCAGGCGTCAGCTTCTCCACTTAAAGATCTGTTACATCAAGATTTGTTACCGTCAGACCCTGAATCATTCTAGAAACTTCTAGCATTGTTTGTTGGAAACTCACTTTGACAATGAAGAGGCAGTGGGGCTGGGGAAAAAAGCTAGATTTTCAAGAACTGTTGTTGAAAGGTGATTTAATTGACTGAAAATTAAATAATTGCTTTTCTTGAACTTTAGCATTAAATTATTCATAAAAAAGATATACCTTCAGAGGACTTTGTCACTAAAACATGTCAGTGCCGCTAAATTCTCAAAGCAAGTTGGACATTTCCCCCTAAAAACCAAATAACAGTTTTTTTTTTCTTATTCAGCTTCTAAAAGTCAAAACAAAAATTATCATTAATGTTTCCTAAAAGACCAAAAATTTTGAGACGACTTAAATATCCACAGCACTAAAATAAATCTATAAACCTCTTCATCCAGAGGACCTTCTGCAAATCAGAACACTTATCTATCACCACCAGGATGGACTGCTGGAATCAGATCAAAAAGCTAAACAACATTTTCTTATGGCAGAAGGAAGGGTTGTGATAAACTTTTACACAAAACTCAGAATAACATTTTCTGGTAAGTTAAACAGTTTGGCTGCACAATAAGAAATCTGCTTGTATCAAGTTTATAAAAAAAAATAAGTGCACACATTTACAATAAAAACTGACTACTCTAAAAGCAGTGACATGCAATGTAAAACTTGGTGAACGGAGGATGTCACACTGGAATGACAACTTTCTGCATGTGTGTATTTATTTATACAACCATGCAGAGAGAATATATCAATATAAAAGTGCAAACCTGTTAGTTATATAAGAAAACTCGAAATTTTCTGTTATTCTTTTCAAAAAATGTCGGTCAAAGTGAGGTTAAATAAAATATTTTAAAAAAGATTCTTGCTGTTAGATACTAGGGATAGTTTGGAAATAGAGATATTAATCCATCAATCTTCAGTGAAATATCTAATAACGATGGAATCAGTTTCCCTTCAGAGAATGCTTTTGTATTTTCGGACAAAAAAGTAAAATGTTGCTAGCAGTTTTAATCTAAAAATTATATTATTTACAAAAAAAAAGTTTTTGTATATAAATATGTATTTGATTCAGTTTTTTAGCCATATTAGATATAAATCAATGAGCTAAAATGTAATAATAGGAAAATAATCATTTCAACATCAATCACACAGCAAGCTAACTGTCAACACCACCAACAATGCATTAAAACATTGCATGCTTAATCAGTACGTGTGCTGCCTTTTACAATGAGGAAACAGGCAAAGATGAGAATTACTGGACAAACATCTCACTGCAGTCGACAGGAAATGAAAGACTGAGGCATGAGGGGTTACAACACAGAGGTCAGATGGAAACTGATGCATTGACTACGTACGGAGGTCGACCTCCAGGCACAAAAGATGCGGTAGTCTGGCAAAATGTCATACTCTGTCACCTCCTAAAACATCACACACACCAAAAGAACACAGAGAAGAGTGTCTACATTTTTTCCCACACTGAAAACCCATCATGGATTTGTCGACATAAAGAAGTGAAAAGATCTAGAAAGCTGAAGGCAAACCAAAGGATTCCTTCATGCTGTTATCAGTAGTGATGGAAGTTAAAGGATTCTCAGTCGCATTTATGTACTCACCAGATACCAAACATAATGAAAGCGGCTGAATATCTTCATAGCTCACAGATTATTTCTGATCCAGCGTGTATTTCCAAGTAAATGATTAGAGCCTTGCAGCCTTTCTGTGCAGCATCCAAATGACTAAAGTCTCTCTGAGCAGCATGCCTCGCCTCTTCAGCGGACTCTAACCTGACTGACTGCCGATCACAACGCTCCTTACACATTCAGCTGTTCCTCCTCTGAGGACTTTACGCAAAGGTCATCTGTATTTGTGTGTCTGCAAGAGAGGCTGTGAGATGCTGGTGTCACTGCAGGATTAGAATAATTTAGAGCGCTGCGCTGAGTGGCTTGCACATAAAACATTTATACAAACCACTTCAGCAGACATGCACTGAGCTTTTTTTTCTCTTTAACTTGCTCAAACACGATGAAAATCCATAGCATGACCATTTAAGCAGAAACTGAAATAGTTAATTTCCTTCAGGTGACTAAACTTGTTCTCAGACAGAACTATAGATCTTTAAAAACAGGGGAGTTTTTAAATCCTTAAAGACTGTCATTTCTTTTTTTTCTCCTTTTTTTTAAAGCAATAGTAACTCAAGCAACTCTACGGCGCCACGATTTCTGCAGAATCAGAAAAAAACAGGAAGAGATACAGAATACTTAACACAACCTCAGAGCCCCATTAAACTTTAGATGATGCACAGTTTAAAATGGAAGACAACAGACAAATACAAACAACTGGAGTGGGAGGGCTACCTTTATAATATGAATATGAACTACGGACACTAAAACTCAGTGATTCAGTGTAACACCAACAGTCTCAATCAAATACAGGTAGGATTCAATTAACTTATCAAAAAAAGATAAGAGAAACTCACGAAAAACCAATTCAAATGCCTATATTATACAGATTTTTTTTATTTAACCTATATTTAACCAGGAAGTCCCATTGAGATTAAGGAATCTATTTTACAAGGGAGTACATACACTGAAGAAATCTAAATGCAAAAAGATAACATGTATATTAAACAAAGCTAAAGAGAAAATTACTGAATAATGCTCCACTATTATGTATTTTGGTGTTTTCCACATCTAGGCTAGAAAATTAGTCTTGTTTTGAACATGTTGATTAAAATGGAATTTAGTTCAGATGATGTCCATTTTTAAAAACTGTTAAGTTAATTAAAATAAAAAGAGAGCCTTCAAACCAAATTACATGTCATTAAAGCTTAAATTATCAGTGTCTAACTACAAACAAATACAAGATTTAACACATTTGTCACAAACTTTCTGTTCCAGCAATAAAATACTTTGCTTTAAAGTATTTAGAACTATGGAACATTTAACTAGATATTTTTCTGTGACTAGCAGCAGCTAACAGCCTTAACAAGTCATTTAAGATGCAGGAACTCTTAATATCTTATAAAAAAATAACACTTTAAGTTTAGTCGCACAAAAAAAATCCAACAGCATCATGATGTGCTTATTTCCTATTTAAAGATTTCCCTTGCTCCATTATATAACTAAATGTGATTTATGCAACAATGATGGAATTTGATTTTAGCCAATTGAGCAGCATATTTCAAGTCATGAGGAAAACACACAAGAGTGACACTGAGGCAGAAACGAGAGAAAAAGAGCTTACCTGCAGAGCAGCCTGTGGGGAGCAGGAGAAGAGGAAAAAGGGAACAGTAATGAGAAGAAGAAAGGGTCATAGAAAGATGCCAGACGGAGCACATGAAAACAGCAAGCAGGTAAACTGCAGAAGGGTACGAAGGGAGTAGATGTACAAGGACAAATGGAAGTAGACCCATAAATCATGACTGGAGACAACAGAGAATAGAGGAGGAAAGGAAAAATACAGAACAAGAGATCCAACACCAAATAAAATATAATTTATATTTATAATTTGCTTAGATTCATATGTATTCTAAAGGATTAATCCCAGGTTTAGAAATGAAAAGAATCCCACCCTGAAAAGGTTCTGGCAGATGTCTGTACTTATTGATGCTGTGTGATGTGCACTCTAAATTAAGAGCAAGCTGAAAATGAACAACTTTACATCCGGCTGCTCCTTAGCTCTGAAGAATTTCTGATCTAAAATTAATTTTAATTGAATAAAAGAGACTCTAAAACTTGTGTGTGGAAATGTGTTTTGGCACATTTGTTGGAAGACATAGCCTCACACTGAAACCAAACCTTGTTTATTTGGAAATGGGTTTGGCTCGGCTGTCAATAATGCACGAGCGTGTGGCTGAGATCATCCTCAGTGATCACCTTACACCTGAGGGTGGAGTTCCACCTCTGTTTACTCAAATGACAAATAAACAAATCAACCAATGTGCATCCCAGAACAAGACTAATAAAAAAACACCTCATAAATTCTTTTCTGTTCCGGATTAGGATGCATTACTTTCTACTTTGACTCTTTTGGCATAAAATTCTAGACAATCTGTTAACAACAGTCACTAATGATGTCATCATACATAGCTAATGAGGAAATACAGTATAATAAATTAAATATTTTAATGGGGCAATACCTCCAATAACGCTAGTGCGAATGCTGCACGCTGAATGTGGCTGCTGAAGATGCTAGAGCCGATAGCTGAAAATGCCAAAGCTGAAAGCTTGCTAAAATGTTTTCTAAATGCCAAATTTGCAAAAAAAAAAAAAAGAAAAACTGGAAAAATGTCTAATTTTACCAAAACAGCTAGCTTAATGTTAAAATATTAGCTAAACTCCAAATTATCCTAAAAAACTGGAAATACTTCAAAATTAGCCAAAACATCTAGCATAATATTAAAATATTACCTCAACTCAAAATTAGCCTTAAAAAAAAAAAAACCTGGAAAAAAAATCTCAAATTTTTCCAAGAGAGTTACCGTAATGCTTAAATATTAGCTCAACTCCAAATAAGCCAAAATGTAATTTTTCAGGTTTTGAGCAATTTCTCATTCACTTCACTGAAAAATGTCTAAATTAGTCAAAACAGCTAGCATAATGCTAAAATAGTATCTGAACTCAAAATGAACCTTAAAAAACTGAAACATTTTTTGTTATTTTGCCGAAACAGCTAGCATAATGCTTAAATATGAGCTAACCTTCAAATAAGCCAAAATGCAGTTTTTCAAGTATTTGAGCAATTTCTCATTCACTTCCTATGGGGGCATATTCTCCTCAAAAATTCAAAAACTATAGTTTATAAATACCAAAAGTACAAGCAGAGATATCTTAAACATGTTGAACTTTTTGATTTCAAGATCACTGAAATCTTTGAAAGTGTGATTGAGCTTTTTAAGTTCCAAAAAACATTTACTAAAAAAACAATTACTATTGTGTGATTTCTATAAAGTCTTCTAAGAGGAAGCTAAATACTTTAGTTTTCAGGTAAATTTGTCAAAAAATAAAAAGAGGTTTCTGGAAACAACAGGAGTTACCTGTTATAATGTATTCATTCAGTCTAAATAAAGCATAGAAAATGTACTTTAGTTCTAGATAGCTACTTTTTCCATTCACACTTGTTACAAATGGGATATTTCAGTTCTCATGTGTTTTTGTAATACGTTGTACAGTCAAATGTATGAAGTCTTGTTTGCATGTCTCACAGATGAGACACAGTGATTTTAAAGCACCTTTTGCTGAATAGTGGAGTGCTTCTGCTCCATGTCCCGCTTCTCCTTGGCTGCATCAACCACCAGCTGGTCCAACTGCAAGAAACAGAACTGGTGAGTCAAGCTGATCGGACCAACTGTTTGTGAGCTTTTACATTCCCTCAGAGACTCTGAGGCAAAATGTGGACAAAAATATTACAAATAAACTCATGAAAAACATGGAAAACAGCAAAAAAGTGAATGTAGGAGCAATAATAAAAGTTTCATCAAAATGTCCGTTTATATAGTAAAGTTTGAAGGTGTGCTCTGAACTTTTTAATGATGACCATAAAAAAATCTGAGTTCTGGCCCAGTTGAGATGGAGCGAACAGTTTCCTTGAAACAAAATGGGCCTCACTGCTGAAGCTTCCTCATGTGTAAAATTGGATGGGAGGTGATTGATTTTCCTCATAGCCACAAGTAACAACTCCATGCAGAGGAGGAGGACAAAGGCTCTTTTGAGGAGAGAAGTAAACAACAACAACTACAAAAAAGCCTTTAATAAAGGGCTGGATGCTGAAAATGAGCCAGTTTGCCTTGGAGCAGCTAAATTCCTTACTGGGTCTTTTGATAGCCTGTTGACGCAGGGTGACCTAGATCAGCAAGTCTCAGTCTTCAAAGTGAATTAACATCTGATTGGAAGTATTTCATTACATGTGATGAGAAAGTTCAAAATGTATTTAATAAGCTCCACACCAAAGTAATGCAATTCCAGAAGTTAAAGTAGTTGAGATCTACATTCAAGGATTTTTTTTTTAAATATAAAAAGAAAAAAATCCACAAAACCACGAGTCCATCACATGCTCACACTGAGTTAAATGTACAATTTTTAATCACCACAACCTAACATGGATCATTTTAAACTGGGACAACATTTCACTTTCGCACAGATGAACCAACCAGTTCAATTACACAAATTTTACATTTCTTTTTATCTTGGGAAAGTTACTCTCAAACAAACCACTAATAGAAAGTGCAACGTTCCCAACTAAACTGCTTAAAAAATTGTAATAATTAAGTAAAGCAGCAACACGAAACACTTTTTTTTTTGTTTTTTTTAAGATGGTAAAAGTTTTACATTGAAGCTTTTCCTGCTTTCCTTCACAACCCACACATGCTCCTCTCTGACAAATTTAGAAGAAAATAATTGAGAGGCCCTTTGTTTTGTTTGGAACGGAAATGGGTGGATGAGAGTAAAGCCGGCTGATATCATCAGATGGGAAATGTTTTTTCCCTTTCTCTCTGCCAATATCTTGTTCAATGTAATCCAAAATGTAATTTGCTTTTGATTTTTTAAAATATATTTTTTACACAGCTTACATTTAATGAGCATCCCATCCCTCTCTCTGGGCAGTGTCCTGATAATATCTGCATAAATATTGGCTGACTTGTTTTGCTCTGCATATTTTACCACGAGGAAGTGATTTTACTCTGTGAAAGAAATCTTAATTAAATGTTTGTCTATTACAGTCAACAAATCTATTTAAGTTCATTTTTGACAATCATCTATAAAGACTAAAAGGAGAACTCATTAAGAAGATGCAGAACATCTCTGAATAAAAAGTATTCACAAATATTGAATGAATTAAGCTATAAAGATATTTTGCAGAACAAAATTAAACTAGATTTTTTATAAGAATCACCAGTTAGAAGTTCAAGTTTCTCCAAGTTTTAGTACTAAAAAAGTGCAAAAATCCCCTAAACCTCGGATCACGCTTTTAGGCTTCACATGTATACTGTAATTTTATTAACAGTATTGAACTATTGTTTAAATATTATCCAAGAAATGCAAAATCACCTGAGGAAATAGCTTTAAAAAGTGCTTGATTTGCTCCTTACTAATAGTCCTAAGTGTCTCGAGGTGACTTCTTTCTTTTGGAGTGAAGGAAACACTTTTTATGGTACAGCCCTCAGGGATCAAGCAAAAATAAAAACAAAGCATTTCACAGGTTTGTGATTGACAACCCCAAATCAATTTCTTGTATTGCTCACAGGCATCAAGTTATATCTCCTGTTGACCAGACCTGTTGACAGCTCCTCCACACCTCCCTGCACAGCCTTTCCATCTTCTTCAGCTTCATAATGGAGACAGGAACGGATATAAAGCACAATCCTCTTGCTGCTGTTTCCCACTGCTCAGCGTCTGATCTTCCCTTTTCGCTTTAGCTCTGCTCCAAATTCAGCATGACAGGTTTCTAATCCACAGCAGTTGCACTCCTCTTGTTCTTCAGCTTGAATCGGACCCTCTTTCTCCTTCTCTCTTCAGGGTTTAGGTTTAGAAAATGTCCTTTTAGAATTTCTCACTTTTTTATCATAACATCTTCTTGTGCTTCCAGACTTTTGAATCTCACAGCCTCGGGCTTACATTCCGTGCTTTTCAATTCGGTCTCGTTGGATTTTTGCTTAAAGGAGATCGCTGTCTGCCTTTATAACTTTGAAGAAGCAGCTTTTTTCCGTCTTCTCGGTTTTCTCTGCTCTCTGCTTTTCTCTTCACTTTGGTGAAGGACTTTGGTCCGACAATGGCTCCCTCAGCTTTTTCATCTGGCTTTTGGCAACCAAAATAAAAAAGATAACTTTTCCTGGATCATCCATTCCTTAAAAGACACATCCGCTTTTCCTGCATCAGCACTCAACAAAAACTCCACGCTTGAATAGGTCTATTCCACTTCTTCAGCTTAGAATGGTTTCCTTTTCTCAAGTTCGATCACCTTCGTGTTTCTCTGCTGTGTTCGCTCAGCTGACAGTTCAACCTTGTGAGTTTGCCTATGGGAAAACCCTTTTCGCAGACCTTTCAAACGGCTCTCTTCCTCATTCTTGCAACAAGCAGCTCCGCTGTGATAATCATCTGTGAGCTATGCTGCTGTGCCTCAGAGGGAAGGCTGTGTTTATTGGAGAAGAGACACAAACACACAGCTCTGCTGATACTTTGGCTGACACACACAAGATGAGAAGGCAAAAGGAATATAAGCTGAAAGTAGAGTCTTGGATTTATTTAAAGTAAAACCACAAAGAGTTGAAAAACCAACAATATTTGGTTTTAAGGATTATAAAATCAGAAAAAAGATTATTTTGAAAAGTCTAAGACAGCCCATCGCCATTTTATACCACAAACAGTTAAAGACTCTAATAACATCATTCTTTAATTAAAGTCCTATTAGTTGTCACACATCTAAGTGTGTGAAATTTGTTTTCCGCATTTGGCCTATCCCTTGTGAGAGAGGTGAGGTTAAACTACCCCCCAAATTCAACCCCTTTATGCTGAGTGTCAAACTAGAAGCCCTCAAGTCCCATTTTTAGATCATTTGATATGACTTGAGCTGGATTTGATCTCACAACTTCTCAATCTCAGGGTGGACACTGTACCACAAGATCACTGAGCTGGTTGCTTCAAAGTAATCAACTTTGTAACTAAACACAACAACTGCCAAATAAAAACTAACATAGAAAAGTGCTTTAACACGAAACATCACTCAGTACACTGCTAACAAAATAAAAAAGTGTTTGTAATTTATCCCGCGTGTTTAGTCCTTGAATGCAGCACATCAGGTAAAATAGCAACACTTTTCCAGAATCCAGAGAAGTTTTTTACCTGTTTTAACAAATGCTGGTATTATCTCAGCACACACCCCCCAACTATGTAGACAAGAACTAACACAAATGCTAATTGATTATTAATTTATTAACATTCAAAAGTGTCTTGGTTGTATTGTCTGTAGAAATATATATATGTTGAGATTTTAAATAAATGTTGTTTAAAGACTAAAAATGTGAATGTAATGAGTCTCAAGTCTTTTAACCACTCCTCTATGCAATTAAGACTTGTTTCTTTCTCAGCTGGAAATCTTTCTGGCAGCATCATATGATAATCACATTACATCCAAATAAATACTCAAGGGGCTGCATCATTTAGCAATTTTGCCATTACCTTCATCTGTCACTTTGAGCCTCTGACACATTTTTCGCAAACACACTTCTCCATGAAAAACAACAAAAGGCGTTTTTTTTTGGCACATTATTATTATTTTTTTAATGCAGCATTTACCTTGTTTTATAAACCACTGAGACCATTTGGCAAAGCAAAATTATATGGTTTAAAACTGTCCCAATATAAGTTGATCAAATAAATAAACACATTTTGTGAAGATTAATGTCAAAAATAGAAATAATATTTTGTGGACAAATAATTCAGTACATAAATGCTGTACCTGTCCTCCCAGCTGTTTCATAAGAGGCTGCAGTTCACTGAAGAGGTCGTAGCCTTGATGGAAGAAGGTCAGGTGGGCATACATGAAGGACAGCATCTTCAAGGAAAAGCAGAACAAAAAATTAAAACGCAGTGAAAGGTAAGCAAATGATTTATTATTGAATACGAACAAATAAATTACCGATTTCAGGATTTCTGATCTTCTCTTGGACTGCAAGACATTAATCTGAAAAAAAAACCAATAAGTAAATAAGTGTAAGAAGGAATAAACATGGTACAAAAAAATGAAAAACACCAAAATGATTAGTTCAGACAGTAAAATGAAGGAAAAACATTAGTCTGGCAGAGAGAAATTGCATCTTATAATAGAAAAAAATGGTGCCAAGTGTACAGTTAAAGTAAACTTTAATTTGGTCATTTTAAAAAATAAATAACTGCATTTCAAGAACACCAGGGGGAGCTCAAAGTTTTAGGCTCAACCCACCTCCACCATTTATTTAAAACAGAAACACTCAAGCCCTAGTCGAGTCACATTATTTACTGTTTGACCCACTATGAGAAAAGCATAATTTGAGGTGAAAGTAACAGCCCATGAATACACACGTGATTTTTATTATGGAGGCTGTAACTCGCCAGCTCCATCTGGCCAGCCTATAACTGGCCTAGTAACAGCAGAGACTGGGTGTGGTGATGCATTTAGTAACAAGGAAGCATGGCAGAGTGTTATCTGATGCTTATGAAATGACCTGTAGCCAAAAGTTTGGTTGTGGTCACCATACTTTACTACATCAGAGAGCAAAAGTTAAAATCCTTTTTGTGGCCGGCAATAATTTCATGGCTGAAAGCTGTGAGGCAGCTGTAACAGCACTTGAATTTATTCAGAGGTGGTAACTCCTATCATGAAAGGGAAGTTTTTTTTTTTTTTTTTACTTTTTTCCACTAAACCACAATAGTTGATGTACTGCAACTTTTGCAAGCTCTCTTCTTCTCTTTAATTATAGGCATTTAGTCTTTTTGACTGGAGCTGGACCCAAAATAATGGTAATTTAGTTAGTACAATGCAATGAAAACACCCACAAGGCAAAGTTACGAGCAATTAGTTGGTGACTGGTTGTAAAGCTGTGGTAATTCTGCCTAACACGTTTGTTTTTTTTCTTTACTAAATATACAATTACAGTCAAACAAGTTTCACAGATGTTATGTTGTTAAGAAACTGGCAATTGACAACAAATTAATAACTTGTCATAAATAAAAATACTTCTCTTGGAAGCTTTGTAGACTAAAACTTACTGGCACGTATGGTAAAATTTACCACAGTTTCTGCTTTTTTATGTTTTACGTTGAATCCAGTTTTAGGAAACGGTTTCCATGTTAAAGGTTTTGTTGGTCGGCTGCTTTTACTACCTGGGATATTTCACATTAAAATACAATGACACCATGTTGGTTTTTGCTACGCCAAATGTGTTTATGTTAAAAAATAAATTACAAATAGAAATTTTAAGGGTTTTTGTTTTGTTGCTTTTTTTTTTTTATCCTAAATTGATTTAAAAAAAGAACATTAACTTTTTTACCCTGGTTAACAACTTCTTCTCTATACTTTGCTTTTGTTGTGTTAAAACACATTTACCAAAGTGTAATAATTAAAAAAAAAAAAAAAATCCTCCTGCAGTTCAGAAAAAGCTCAAAACCAAAACAATAAAAATGATTCTAAATGTTTTTCTGGTTGAGATTTTCTGCAACCTTTTAAGTGCAGACTGACCACACTACATGTAAAACTTTAAAGGGGGTGAGTTTATATTTATATAATTCAAGCCAAAACCTAATTTAATGAGTGCTTCAGCTAAAGCAGAATGTTACACTGGTGTTAAAAGGTGATTTTGGGTTTCCTGTCACTGTCTGATCACGGGGTGAATTGTAGGAACACGTTTTAACTGTGGGTTCCTTTACAGGGCTTCCAATAAAAGGACTAACAGCTGTTCTATCACAAATCAGAAAGTATTCAAGAAAGCTGGCATGGTTCAGCAGATGTCTAAGCCCAGCTGATGATTTCTATGACACGAGCGGCTTTCATTACATAGATGACGCTACAAAACATGAAAAATAAATAAATAAAATGAAGCCATATAAAAAGAGTAGTTTCTTAGACGCTGAGAAAAAGCTAAAGCTTTTGAATGTAATTGCAAACACTTAAAATACATAATATACTATATTTTCAGTTAAAAAAGTAAATCAACACAAATATAAGCACTATTTTTTCATACTATAAGTTGTTTTGGAGCAAAAGTCGCAGCAGCCAAAAAAATTGCACAATAAAGAAGATTTAAAAAAATTATTTATAAAAGTCACACTTTAGGGAGAAAAGGTTCTGAACAACTCTTTCAAGCCTGGCATAATGTTGCGTTTACATCAAATGCGAGTCAGAAAACACTATTCCAAAAGAAATGTTTTTGTCCTGAACTTCCATCTAATTTCTTAACCCACTGGAGCTGCAGGATTTCCAGAGCTCGTCCCGGCTACTGTTGGGTAAAGGCGGGATACATCCTGGACAGATCTTCACCCTGCAGTGGCTCTCTGGCTGAAGCTAGCCAGCCTCCAGGTCAGCAGAGCTCGCTTTCTCAATACGCCGGCAGACAGAGAGCCGCTGCGGGGTCCTCGAGCCTCCTGAACTTTGTGATATTTTCATAGAGACAATAATTAAAAAAAAAAAAAATTTCCCTTATTTCATTTTTATTTTCTCCCCTCTCTGGTTATTGTGGGACAATAAGCCTTCAAAGTTAGTCACACTGCAGATGCGGCTGCCCCTGGAGTGAGATAGAAGCTCCCGGTACTGGCAAAATCTTTGAATGATCACATAAACCCAGATATGGAAAGGTGATTACCGATGTTTGTGTAGAACTCTTTATGATAAATAAACCTGATCTCTCAACATCATCCGTATCTTCCATACATTGGAAGTGAGATATACACAAACACCGCTCCATGTAGCGATCAGGCTAAAAACATCAGCTCCTCCCACACACGGCTGCAGAAAACACATTTCGCAGAAGGTTCAAAGTGCGGGGAAAGAGGTGCAAGTCCCACTAATTAGTCGCGTAAATCGCTTTGGTTTAACCACAGCATAGCCCAGGCTGACGACTTGTTGTCTCACATTAGTCCGAGGATGGAAAAAATAAAAACTAAAGAACCTTTTTTACAATTGTCTCGATGCAAATACAAAAAGGTCATAAAGTTTAGGAAGCGATTCAAAATGTGCTGAAATGACTTTTTTTTTCCCATGGAGTTTACAGAAATGATGAAAACTGCAAGCAAATGAAAAGACAAGTTCCTCCTTTAATTTTAGTAAGACAAGTTGCTAAAAATATTTGCACACTGAGATTAAACAGGAGAATAGAACATGACTTTGTTCCTTTACACCAATTAGCCACCAATTACGATAACTGATATAAAAACCACTATAGAGCCCTTTGATATTTATAAATGTGGTATCAAATATGCTTTAATAACGAAAAACTTTTTTTTGGTCTGTTTTGCTCCACAGCTTTCCTGTATCAGGAATTCTAATGTGATGCTGTGCATTTACTTCCACTTCAATGTTGCATGTGAGAGTCTGAATACAGTTTTTAGGTTTCTCTGCACGTCAGCAAATGTTAGTTTCCTTTTTTCTGAAAGAAGTGGCCGTGTCTCATGATGCTGTCATGCACCTCCACCCAGATTAAGCAAAAGCCTGTGGTACCTGTAACACATAGTCGAGGACGATGTGTCGAAAGCACTTGCGCGTGGCAGTGAGGATGTTGGTGGCCTCCTCCACTTCATGCTGCTTATTGCGAGGAGCTTGGGCATTTTTGATTAGGGCCGTCTCCTTTTCTTCACTCACTTTATCAAACTGTTTCTTGGCTTCTTTGAACTTTCTCAGGTCACTGCGAAAAAGAGAAGGAAAAAGTTTAACTTAATATACGGAAAGTGAATCTAGTTTGAAACAGGCAAAAGGAAAGATCGTCAATTCTATGTATGTAAAGAATTGAAAAAAAATATTTTTCCAATTTGAGAGAGCTTATAGCAGCTGATGGAAATTTGCTGTCTGCAGCATAGTCTTCTAACCACAAGCAAAGAGCTCTGACTTCCCATTTCTGGGGTGCAGCGAGGGCAGCATGATTTGAAGCTGAAGTTGTGGTAGAGACCAAACATGACATCTTTCAGAAAACTGAATAATTCTTCACCAAGCAAGCAGTATTACTGTCATGCAAAATGTTCTGGCTGACTGCTCGAATAGCTTGTTTCTGAGCACACACAAGGACCAGGCAGTAAAACAAAGTTGCTTTACAGTTTGAGGTGGACAATAACTATATCAAGACGATGAGAGTCTTTTTATGCCGCATTTTCTTTTAAATTAATGCAGCAAATTCTAAAAATGTTAAATGTTAATTTTTTATTAGATTAAACACTTTCAAGAATGCAAAGCTACCAAAGCTCACAATAATTTTGAATGGAGCAAGTATAGCAACCACATTTATGGATATTTCTTTCTTACTTTATATGGAAAGTAAATGTCAACGTTAAATTGTTCTAAAACAATGCTAAATGTTGACTACATTTTAAAGGCTGAAATGAGTAACTTCTAACCTATTTCTATTTTTTTTTAAATTTTAAGTAAGCCGTTAATGATGCAAAGTTATCTTGAAAATAAAGTACTAAAGCAGGATTAGGCCATATAAAAAAAAAAGAAAGCTAACTCCAATTTGATTTGATAGTAATGGAAATTCATTTGACAGTTTTCATGTTCTTAAATTGTCTTGATGGTGAGACAAATCAAGATGACTACCAGACATCTTGGAAAAGGCCTTTGGGTTTCTTGTAATAGCCTCTTATGATGATGATAAAGAGAATATCCAATATTAGGCAGATAATGATAATAAAAGTCTAATAATGAAAAGAGAAGCAGGCCAACAATTTACCATACAAACAATTTTATCTTACAAGCTAAGAATAACAAGCAATACGTCTATATTTCAATAAAAGTGTCTCCGAGCCATGGCTATGATGTGAGCAAACACGTTCAGAATAGAACTGAATGTTTGTAGATCACAATTTGTTTTACAAGTTTTTAATCAACAATTTGATACTCACTCTTTGACAAATGTTTGCAGCTGGGTTTTTATGGATCTCTGGGCCTGATCAAACAGTATCTGGAAGAAAAAGAGTTTGACTTTGTTAAAACTAGATAGAAAATTCAGGCAGAAACAGGATAACGCAGCCTAAAAAGCAGGAAAAAGCTGATAAATACATTCCTTTTCCCAGCCACTTCAGCATTTCTATCTAAAGAGCCTTTGTCAAAAACAACGCGTGCAATTAAGCTGTTAAATATACACAAACAAGCTGACTTAGTAAACTCCCCTCATAAAGACATAAACACAAGACATGACGTGGTGGGCCATTTTCTGCTTTTGACTCATGCCCTCATTAACCCACATTTCCTTAAAAATTATCTTTCACCAAAACACAACCCAAGTTTTTTTGTTTGTTTGTTTGTTTTTTTAAACAGGGACTTTCAATTGATCTTTTGGTCTAAGAAAAGACAAAATGAACTGCGTGGCAGGGAAAAACCAATGTGCATCAGAAGATCGCTGAATGGTAAAAAGCTATCAGACAGTCAGCTGATGTGGTCAGAGTCTCCTGCGATGAGTAAGAGTTGCAGGCCTGAACTGTGGCTCCTGGAGACTTTCTGGTAGACGAGACTGGAAGGTTAAGAGGAGGACGTGGTGAGGAAAGACTCAGTCACTAAGTCACTGTGGTCTTCATCCCACATTTCTTTTATTTGTGCAGAAGATGTGAATAACATCTTTTTTTTTTTATTTAGGAAGTCACTTGCCACAGAAATAGTTTTCTAAAAATGTTCTAAAAACCACATTTGAATGGAACATATTTTAGAAACAATAAACATGTTACAATTTCAAGTGATCAGTAGTATTGTGAAGTATTTCTTTTTTACATTATTTTAAAAGTAAAAAACAAATTCCTGAAAAAATGTAATTGTAATTGGATTTAGTGATCAGGTTATTATGAGAATAAATAGGCCAATATAGTAGTATGCTATCACCATACTTTTCAACATTGTAGAATGTTTTTTTTTTTAAATAAACCATAAAGGTTTTATTTTTGTTTTGTCATGCACGAGCTACGCAAAAATTGGTTTTGCAAATATTAGTTTGCAAAACCAACTTTGCAAGGTTATCTAAAAAGTCATTGACAAATTCTCTTATCAGTTAAGACATGTTACATTTTTAAATGCCCATCTGCCTTTCATTCACAAAATTACGAAATCCTCTAAAGATTATTTTTGTTTTTTCTTGAATTTGATTGTAATATTACATTGGCAGATGTTTTACACTAAATCAAACTGCTTGAACGATATTTATAATAACAGGCAATCTGTTCATATCTGGCAGTAATTCTGTCTTAAAACTAAAATAAATAACTCTACAATTGCAGATTTATTTGCTTAATTTTGACTTTTTTAATGTTTTATAGACAAGACAAACTAAGAAAAGTTTTTTTTTAATTTCGGTTTACATCTAAATCGTAAAGCTAAAAAGTTAACTTTATCTTCATTTATAAATGGATTTGCTTGACTCAAACTTTTTTTTGTTTATTTCAGTCTGTCATATTCATTCTCGTAACATAAAAAGACAGTGAATAACCAGGATTCTTTAGAGATGCATCTATATAATAAATTTCAAAAGTCAGCACAACAGGACAGAGGAAACTGACTTTGGACAAGTGTAAAAAAAAATAATTTGGCTATTGTTATTTATCTAAAAAAAATCCAGCAGCCATTGTCCCCAGAATAAGCAAGATTTTAGGAATATTTAAACATTTTTGATACTGATTCAGCTTTCCATAACTGCTTCTTGTTAGAGACAGAGGATGCCAGGAAAGGCATATTTTCAGGCAGGCCTTGCTTCAGAGTAAAGTGAGATTTTCCTCACTTTAAACCACAAAGTATGTCTCTAAAAGAAGACATGCTTAATCCTTTGGAGTTTGGGCTGCAGAGTTTTGGTCCTCTGCTGCTCTTGTCCATAAATAAATCTCAACAGAAGCTGTAACTGAACATAAACCCATCCTCTTTTAATATCCTGCTGTCAAATAGAATATAATAGTGATGAGGCATTTGCTTTCATGTCGCAGTGACGACATACCGTGTGATAATTGATCATCTCCTGCAGACTCTCGGCAAATTTAGTGAGACTAGACTGTGGATAAAAAGAGAAGACAGTAATTCAGTACATTGATGACATGCACAGGGCAACACCATCCATGAAGAACAAATACAGTAAATTGTGTTACAAACAAGTGAAAGATTGATTTTTTTTAAAACTACATAACAAACAGCTGCGGGTTAAACTTAAAGAAAATCTTAGCTGCTTTTAAATCCTCTCTATAGCCGTTTATCGGTAGTTGCTCCAGATTAAATGAGATTATTCTTGTTACCTCAATGACCTCATCTTTGGTTGACTGGTGGGCAAGCTCCCGGATCCCATTAACAAACTGTTTGTTGGCAGCGGTGTAGGCTTTGCCAGCATCAATCATCCCAATACACAATTTCACCAACTAGACAACAAAACAGAAAAAGACCACAGGCGAACATTTAGGGAGGGACAATCCAGAAAAAATAAAAATAAACAAGACGGGTCAGTTCTTTCCTACAATTTCTCTTACTGTAACAGCTGCGATTCACAGATAAAAGCAGACTAAGAATGAAACCTGGACAAACAGATTAAAGGATTTACACTTGAAAACAAGATGCCAAGAGCCTGCCTAATCTCCTGGATAATTGACAGCAGACACTTTTCCCACTTGTGACACATTGGGAGCAAAGATAATTCCAAGTTACGTAATCTCGCCATAAAATCTGGCTGCTTCTAATTTATCTACTCCCACATGTGAGATGACAGTTTGAAAGTGCATGTGATGCCAAAACCACTAAACATAGATTAAAATGAAAGCTCATTTATAAAAATAAATTAAATATGAAGTCTGAGTCAGAGATTGCAGTTAATCAATTAAAGCTTTCTTTAAAAAGTGTTTTGTTTACAAATAAACTGCTTCACAGATTTAGAAATGTAAACTTGCTAATGCTTGCATTATCTGCCATTGAAGCCACAAACAGATTAAAAAAACGGGTTAAACACACATTCGGTGTATGAATGTGTGGGTGAACGGGACTGAAAAGCACTTTAGGCCTTTAAGGAAGGTAGAAAAGTGCTGTGCAAGGATACGCCATTTACCATTTGTGAAAATACGGCAAGTATTTTTGAGCAATGGAAAAATCTTTTAGCAATGTGAAAAAAATAAAAAAACGATTGACTTTAAAGTACTATGCATGTTCTAGGAGATCTGATATTCATAGTTTATGCTGAAATAAATACAAATTTTTTTCATGTAGTTTATAAAGTTTTTAGGAAGACAGATACAAATAATACAGATACAACATAAAATGTTACCCTTTTTTAAGATAAAATTACTTTCAAAAAAACTTTAGGATGTGTTAGACTTACTGCCAGGATTCAATTTTTAGTCTCTACAACGACACATAGGAAGAATTGTTACATTCCCAAAGAATATTTGAAGACCAATTCAAATAGAAAATGCGCTTTTTGTTTTAACATTTTCTTATGGCTTTTTGTTGTTATGGAGAACATATATTAAGAAAATTAAGATTCAAATTGTATTTCTGAGTATTTCTTTATTTAAATCGTGGTGAATTAAGAGCAGATGAAAAAAATGCTGTTGGAAAAAGGTTGTGTGACGTAGAAGTTACAATTGGCAGGTCCACAAGCTCCCTGCTCTTCTCCATTATGTTGAATCCACTTGTGGATAAATACATCCTTAATTTTCCTCATCCGACCTGGCGTCTGGCTCAAAACTGTTCAGCTTACTAGCTCCAATATTGCTCGCCAGGGGCTGCAAGCTAGCAGATGGATGATGGTAAGTAGGGGCAGGCTACTTTGCACTCACCCACAACTCAGAGATGAATTTCTAATGAAATCCTGCTGAAAATATGTCCTTAAAAGGACACAGTTTTGTGGTTTTTGAAAAAAAAAAAAAAAAAAAAAATAACGGCATAATCATAATCAAAAGACCACTGGACAAGCTTTTACAATAGATCAAAGAATGATGAAAGTTGGACTTTAAGTAGCACTTTTTCAGTAAATCATTTTTACTTTTTACTGTTCGACTATTGCAATCTGATCAGAGAAAAATCAAGCTGAAATAAAAAAAAAAAACAAGAAAGAAAGAAAAAGGAAAATTGGAAAAATGTTGAACTTCACTCTCTTAAACTCGACTCCACCCAAGTCATGGGTAACATTAACACTATCACAGCCATACTTATGCAGGCAAACACACCCACTCTCTGCTGATCCTTCCTCCAAACAGTAAAAGGGGAAGTGAGGCTGCGGCTGAGTCACAGAGGTGGGGGGTGAAGAAGGGTGGGAGCCTTAGACAAAGTCCAGGAACAAAGAAAAGAGCTTTTTCAATCTCAAGGTCCACTCTCAGCTTGTGAGCATAGCTGAATTCTCTAGGGACTGCTGTCAAAGCATTGTGCAAATGCTGATCGACTATACTTTGTGTGAATAAGGTTATTCATTTTTGAACAGTTAAAGTGTAAGTGTAGTTGAGGGCAAAACACATAAAGAGATAGATTTCTTATCAGCAAAATTTTACTGAGAAGAAATGGGGCTTCAATAAATTTGTTTTCCTTGGGAGAGAATGTAAACAAATGGATGATGGGAAGCTGAGGCAGGTTGACTCAGAGACAAAGGTCCTGCCAACAACTAAAAGGCAAATTTCTGATGAACTACAACAAAACGACAGTTTTCTGGATTTTGACTAATAATCTTAGTTAAAAGACCGCTGGTATCACTTTCACAATAGATCAAAAGACGATCCGAGTAGGAAGTGTAGTGAGCTTCAGTTTATGTTTAATGGAAACATGGCAAAAATTCTGGTTAGATATTTTTAGATAAAGCTTTTTAGATAAAGCTCTCAAAACGGTGCACGGTGGTGCAGTGGTCAGTGCTCTTGCCTCACAGCAAGAAAGCCTGGTTCAAATCCCAGCTGGGAATCTGAAACAGAAACACCAACTGGGGACCTTTCTGTGTGGAGTTTGCATGTTCTCCCCATGCATGCGTGGGTTTTCAAAAACATGCTTCATAGGTTAATCGGTTACTCTAACTTGCCCTTGTGTGTGAAAGTGAGAGTGAATGGGTGTGTGATTGAGGCACTGCGACAGATTGGCGACCTGTCCAGGGTGAACCCTGCTTTCGCCCATTAGGTTAGGCTCTGACACCCCCGCGACCTCGAAAGTATCAAAGTGGCCAAGAGGATGAATGAATAAATGAATGAAACCTCTCAAAAATTGTGACTGTTAACTGACTTTTTCTTGTAATCTACAACATGTTTCCAAAAAACACAAGGCAAACATGCACCTTTCGACTTAAATAATAGCTTCTTTAGCTGCCGCTACACAGGGCAAAACAAGTGAAGTACTAAACAATGTTTTTCTTGGGTGGTACTCACTTTGTCCAGTTTGGATTCCAACTCGCACACATCCCCCTCCACTTCCTCGATGGTGGCTCTGTGAAAAGTGAAAACACAAAAGGTTTGAAGTCTGAAAACTGGACTTCCTGCACATATTGTAGCCTCATAGAGATCAGTCCCATCCATGAGCTAACTCAAACTAGTAAAGACAGCCAAACATAAAGCTGTCATTCTTGGTTAGGCACTTGGCCTCCTAAAATGTGACGCGACAGATTGGTTCTCCACTCGATCAACAGCCATTGAACTTCAGAATACAAAAACAGGAAGAAACTGATTTCAGCTCAGACTCTGCTTTTATTTGGCTCAGTACAGTAGACCTGTGGGTTTACTCAACATGCAAAATTTCAGTAAGAGTCTTGGAAACTCAAAACAATGTTAAATAGTACAAAAAACAACTTAAAGCACTTAACGCTTGCTAATATTTGAGCAAACCCTCTGCAGACATAGTCACAATGCCCCAGTTAAGCAGAATTAACTACTGTGGTAAGAAAACCCCAGATATAATGAACAAACATGTGGGCGCCAGGTCTTAAAAGGCAAAATAACAACAAAAAAAAAATTGATTGTTTTTTAAAGAAAGTAAAAGTTATGCAGTGACATGCTTCTATAAACTGCAAACATTTGAAGGGACGGAGACCACTCCAAATTCTCCATTTGCTTGGATTTCCCTCCAAACCCATCTGTTAAAATCTCCTGTTTATGTTTATGAAAACTGTTCAGTGAAACCAAACTGTTTTTGTAACAGCCGCCAGAATCCTCTGATCCCTAGTGGTATTTTTGTTTTCTTCTGCAAAATGGTGTAAAAGCTTATTCAGGAAAGATCTGCGATTTACATCTGCAGCTAAATATCAAAATACTTTGCATAATGTTAAACAGAATAATATAGCTGTTTTTTTCTTATTATTTATAAATACAATACTTTGTGTGTGATATCAAACAATTAGATCTAAGTGAAATATAAAGAAAAAAACCTTTATTCAATAAGGTCAACGCAGATGGTCAATATTTGTCTTTAACACTGGAAAACAGTTGCTTTAATAGCTTATTCTTGAACTTGAAACTCATACATTTAGCTGTTGTTTTTAGCTTCAACTTTACACTAAAATACTTTTTTTCTGCCAAGCAATTCCATAACTGTAAGATCTTGCATTTCTGAAATTTCGTAGGCATCCAGCCAAAATTATCTTTAGAAACTGACATTTTGCCTTTAATTCTGCTATTTATTAGGTCATTTTTTGTTCCAACACATCTCCTTATCCAGTTCTTTACTTATTTCCTACTTTCTTACTTTCTATTTTTATTTTACTTGAGAACATAACAGAAAATGCTGATGATTAAAATGACTTGAATCAATTTTACATGGTCCATGTGATTAAAAATACTTTGACTCAGAAATTCTACTGTAAGGTCTTAGAAAATACTTGATCTCCTATGTCCTTATAAAGATCCACATAAATGAGAGAATGTTTATTTTTTATTTAAACTTATCAGTTCTAATCTTTTTTTAAAGCTTTATAAATTGTGAGACTGTATACAAATATAAATATTTATCTCAATCTTTTTCCTGGGGCATTATGGACACATCAGTTTTCATAGAACCTTAATAATTTGTTATATATGGATTTAAAACAATGCAAAAGTAAAAAAAACTCAATTTTGGAAAAGTAAACTACTCTCATCCATGAGATTTTAATAAAGCCCAATCAAAACAAAATAAAATTAGTATTTGAGTAGACAAGTAGGGCATGGACAGGGTCAAAAGCTATAAAGAAACTCGCTTCTCTCCAAGAATTCAATATTCGAGTCAAAGCTGAAGAAAATATTCTAAGCCTTGCTCTTCATTGTCTTTAGCTACAGGCAAAGTCATCGTCTTTGAAGACTCATTGTGTCCAACTTGAAGAGAATTTTATGCACTCTCAAATTTTTCTACATTTATTCACAAATTCCGTGTGCCTGAAGACAAATTTGTGTGCCTGAAGACAAATTCTGTGTGCTTGAAAAATATGATAAGATAAGGAGGGCATCCTGGGAAAACCCTTCCCTTCTTGAACAGATCTGACCTTGAAGCCTGACGGTATGAGAGAGGATCAGAAGAAAGAAAAAGCTATAGAAAATAAATGACTTATTTGTTAAATACATAAGTGTGAAGAAGAAGCGGTGCTTTTGAGAAGGCCTGGCAGTAGTCAGCACTGTAGAGATTTCAACACGTACTAAATCAGAAACACTTTGTTGGTTTTAGGAATGTTAAGACAAAATGTAACTGAAGAATGGACGTTAACACAACACTGAGGGGAATAATTCACAAAATTTGACATCTCTATCCCCCTAGATTGCTTATGATGGTTGGTAATACATCTTATGAAGATATCTGCATATAGAATTTTATATACAATGTTAAAGATTAGATCCCCATTACTGCAAAGAGATGTTATATCCTTGTCACATTTCACAGTATAAAAAAAAAAAAAATAGAAATGCATTCCATTCTCCTCAAAAAGTTGTGCTTCGACTCTATTTTTACTCTTACTTTTCAACAGTACATTTTTCTCTTTATATTGTGTTCCTTTTTTGTCTCATTTTAATGACTTGTGTTTTATACAAAGGCCTTTGCTCAGTCTTTCTTTTCAAAGAACTATGCAAATGTTTGCCTTACACAGATAAACACACAGCAGCTGCATCACGAAGCAGGAACCAGCCAAAACACAATAAAAGGCGCTGTCTCTGTGTCTGCACTGGTCTCGTTTTATACTAATATGGTCTGATCACTTTAGGCTGTATTATTGATTTCAAACAATAAAGAAAACAGTTGGTCGGTACTCTGAAAGCAATATTTTTATACAAACCCGGAGACAAGTAAATCAAAGTTATATTATAAAAGTGAGAAAAATAAAAGGAAATTCTTAGATGAACAAAAATTTACTCAACATGGGATAGGCAGGAGATAAATGTGTCATGTTGTTTTGAAAATTTAAGGTCTTTTCTTTGAAGATCCAGCCCTTCCATTGGCATACAAACAAATAATTATTTGTCTTCATATTTCTCCTTATTGTTCAACATACTTAGTTCCTAAAAAAATGGAGAACTGAGGACATTTTTTTGGTATAGAATCATTTGTGTTTTCAAAAAGCAGTACAATTCAACAATTGTAGGAATAGACAGCCAGACAATGACTGTTACACGGTAAAAATTGGCAGAAGAAATGTGATTTGTGAAGAAAAGTAAGTAAAAAAGAATCTTATGATCTTCTAAACTATATTCAACATTACTTTTTTGGAAATCTAGATAGTAGCTTATGTGTGTTGGTGTTTGTGAAGCTGCAATAAAAACACTTTCTATTGAAGAAGATAATGGAAAAAGAGGGATGAAGAAAATCCACCTCAGAACCCACACCATATAGAAAGTGGCCTATTCAGCACCACTGAGGAGATGTTTGGGTCCAGATTGTTTTTGACGGCAGAAAGACACCTGAGCCGGTACAGGCCACTAAGAAGTCTACAGCAAGGGATTATTAATTGAACAGAATAATTACATTATCAGAGTGTCTTTGGTTATTTATGCTTTCACACCTTTAGGACAGTAACGTTACATCAATTCCAATCCTAAATACCCAAACATAACTGATATTCTGACATGAGTGGAATAGCAGCAGTGAAATAAAAGGCTCTTAAAAAAAGGAGGACTTGGGGAGTTATTCAGTCACCATTCTTCAAAAGAAAACGTGTCTCCTGTGGTGCTGTTGGAGGGCAGCCAGCAGCCACTGAGCTTTTTGCATGCAAGACTAAAATGGTAAAACAGGTTTTTTGGGTTTTACACAGGAGTCTTGATGGGCCTGTGACATACTTCTCAGCACGTCAAACACATTGAGAAACATAACCAAAATAATAATCATTTACAGTTTCAATGCAATTTTTTTAAGGGGTACATTTTAAAATATTCTTTAGTGTCTTCAGTGTTTAGGGTCTTTAATCCTAACTTCTTAAAATAAAAAACTACAATTTAAATCAGTAGTTAAATAAAAACTATTATTCGTTCTAGCCAAAAAATTGCTTAGATTGTTTTTTTTATTGACTGATATTCAATAGAACCTTGTCAAATTGTAAAATCTAACTCAGAAGTTGGGATTATTAAGATTATTATCCATTTGCACATTTAAAAAGAGACATCGTATGAGTTATTAAGGTAATTGAAATAAACTTTACATTCTTGTCGATGACAACTTTCCAACTGTCTAAACACCAAAATTTGAGCAAGCTTATAGCTTAACATTTCTATCAAAATACCCAAACTTTGCTATGAGAAATATAACTACAGGTCACTTTGGTCATTTTGTTCTTTACTCCTCATTCATCAGTCTTTCTTAGAAGACTATACATAGTGTTCATGTTTGTAGTTTTTTTTTTTTTTTTTTTTAAGTATACCATGTCTTAGCCAAAAAAGCTGACCAAAGGGCATGAAAGTGGTTTATTTGCCTGGACTGAAATAACAGTGGTGGAAGAGAAAAACAATTCAAAAGCTGCTACAGTGGATGGAAACGTGAAGGATGGAGTGACGTAGATCCTGTAATTGTTACAATACAGACAAGTACTGACATGGAAGGGGGTCCTGCGAGATAAAAAACCACCACAGAAAACACGCACTAAAAAATATCAACAAGATGAGGTCATTTTTTTTTTTTAATGCTTACAAACTTTGGGAAATTCTAACCACAGTTGTAATGAATGAACATGAAGTCAGTGTTGGGTTAGGTGTGCATCCTTTGATGTTGCTCTGTCATTTCCATAGAACAGGAAGGAAACACTAAGAAAGTGGAAACTACTGACATTTCAGACCTGAAAACACTGAAGAATGACTGACAAGATAATTTGGGATTATCCAACAGAAAATCTCTTTAAAAGGTCTTAAATGGTGTATATCATTTCAACAATAAGCAATTTTATAGATTGCATAGTCACTATAAATAAAATTAAAAAATAATTATTTGGAAGTTTCGTCTTTTTAACAATACAACATTCAGCAAATAGCTCAGTTAAATAATGCTTCATAAAAAATAAAAATAAAAAAATAGAAAAAGACAGATCAGCTGAAATGATAAAACAAGCCTGTATATTACATGCTCAGAGGATCTGTGCTCAGAGATCTGCAGATATCTGTTGGTCATCTGCTGGCTCGGCAGCCTCCGTCAATGACTCAGAGGAAATTGCAACAGAAACGAATTGCTGACTTCATAGGATGGCAGCTTGCCAATCAGCAAACTCAATGTGAAACCCAAAGTCAAGTTTAACGCATTCTGATGAAGATAAAGCTCAAATGTAGATGATTCATGAAATAATTGGTGTAAATTTAAACAATCGTTCAGTCTTTCATTTTTGATGGCATCAGCTGTTTCTTACCTGTACTCTAGTATAGATATCATCTTTCTCAGGTATTTTAAAGGAACACATGAATTTGTTGCCATGACCTTCACAATTAAATTCATATGAATGATTTTTTTTTAACGGTCACTGAAATAAACAAAGGTAAGTGTAAAAGCTTAATATTTATAAAAATTACTCTCACGTTTATTTTTCAAAGAAAACTAACATATTTGAACTAACAGCTAAAATTCTAATGTTGTGTTTAGTTGAAGAGAGTTTTGTAAATAAAATAAAGAGGAGAGATGAAAATATAAACAACAAAGTACATAAATCACATGGGCCAGCCAAATTACTACTTTAAAAAACAGGCCTTTAAGTCTACATTTGGGGGTTCCATATTCTTTGGTACCAAGTTGAAGGCAAACACCAAAATGGAAACAGATGTTGAGCAAGCAAGAGTTTCTGCGTGCTGGTGTGTATTTCATGTTTTCTCCATTTTGCACACTCGTCGTCCTTAACCAGATTTATCAAGAGGGAGTTGAAAGAAGGGAGTAAAACAGTAGTGTTAGGAGGGGGGGAAAATTCTACAAAAGCAGCTGAATAGCACAGTTTGAAACAGGAAATTGCAACAGATGGTTTCCCAAAAGAGCAGAGGTTACTGAAAATATAGATGAGGCCATATGCATAGCTAAACTACACAAGAAGTTGCTGCAATCCCATAAATACAATTAAAAACAGATTTAAAGAGTCTATGGAATGTTGAATCATGATCCAACATAAGATTGTGACAGTAAATACACTTTTAGCACATATGTGATTCTACTAAGGAATAGTAAATTAAAAATATTCTTCCCTGTAAGGATATGTTTTTATTACTAGAGAAATGCTAGCATATATACTCAACAGTCATAATAAAGCAAGCATATTTTGATTTTATTTGTTTTTTTCTAGCTAAAAATAAACATTTTTCAGGATTCAAATTATTTCATGAAAAAATTGTTTACTCATTTTTAAAAGGCCTCATTTTTTTTACATTAAAAATATTACAGACGCAAATTCACTTCAATTCAATTCAGACGTAGTTTCCAGACAGATGCCAGCTCGGATGAGGAAAACAAAGACGCACATGGATCTATTTGCATGCAAGAGGATGCATCAGGGTGAATGGGAGAAGGGAGCTTTTGGTCCACCCAGCAATTGTTTTTTTACATAACAAATACAGTCTTTTTTTAAAACAGTCTTTTTATTACCTGCTCTTTATGTATAAAAGTTTGACTAAAGAAATACTCAGAAGCACAGTTTTAAGCTTAATTTTTTTGTATATGTCCCCAATCATCTCAAAAATGCCACAAGAACATATTATTCATTAGTAGGTCATTAAGATATTTTGTCATCTCCTGCATAACTTAAACATATTATAGCACATATATGTGTATAAAATAAATGGATGAACATTGAATTACTGTTAATACTAGTGCCTGCTTTTATAAGTCATCTATAAAAAAAGAATATAAATCTGGAGAACCTTTCATGAAAACAACATCTATAAAAGATATCACCCAAAAAATCTTGAGCTAAAAAAATATGAACTTTAAAAGCTATGAATGAATAAAGTTCCTTTCTAAAAAAAAGATCGTCTCTAAATAAGAGGTGCACTAAAATCTGGTGCACCTTATGAAAGTGAGACAAAACGAGTACTTTAATTGCAAAAAAATGCTTGTGCAAATTGACTACTGAAATAGCAGTAATTTCTCACAGTTTCGGTCTATGATATTCTATATTAATAAACTTGAAAGATTCTTAAAATGACCTGATTCTGTTTTTTTTGTTTTTTTTACACATTTCATAAACCTGTGTAGGCCTTCAAGATCCACTCCAATAAAATTTGGGATTTTAATGTTTTCAACGTGTTCTTGTAGCATATTTCTTAAAATGGAAGACATATATAAATAAAATTAAGATGAAAATTGCATTTTTTAACCCAAAGTTGGACATACTGCTTGAGAAGATCTTGAATCACCTTCAGACAGCGATTCTTCACAACTCACTTGTGTTTTTTTAAATTCAAGGAAGAAAGAAGTGCTTCGAATAGGATACATTATAGATAAACTATGAAGTTTAAAGAGGTTGGAGGTTAAAAAGTAAAAAGTAGAACAAAATCCACGTTGAAAAGATTCTGTGAGTAGCCCTAGCCCCTGCTAAACTTCTTTCCTGTCATTGTTTAAAAAATTGTGTTGATGGTACAGTCATGTTTCAAACTGTGCCGCAATGACTCAGTCCTCTGTTATCCACCATTGAGCAAACGTATAATCGCACATTATAGTAACAGAAAAACAGCTTTAAAAGCAAACGACCAGTTTGTCGCAACCCCTTGCATAGCGATCACCTGACACAGGTCAAGGGGAACCTTAGAAACTCTGGCATGCACCACAACAGACTGGGAGGTTGTCCTTTCTTCAACCCACTGAATTTGATCCTAAAGGAAATGCCTTCATAAAAAGGACTCCATTTTTGTATGACTTTCGAACATCTGTTCCTCGTTTGTTCGGAAAGGATGTTGCAGCATCGCAGTGCGGGGGCAAGGACAAGGGAAAAAAGGGAGATGCTTTTTCAAAACACCAGGGAATACAAAGTGACTGATGGGAGAGGAGCACAAATGTCTCACTTTACACCTCTTGAAGGCTTGCAGAAGTGAAAGAAAAAAAGCTGTTATGGGTATTGAAATGACCAGAAAGGTTCTCATGAACTCAACACATGAAGTGCAACCACTGAATAACGCCTGCAATTTTCATTTAGATCACACAAGTCCTAAAAATTGTTTTGAAAACAAATTTGCTACATAAACCCAAAATGGGGGTTGTTAATTATAGTATAAGAAAAATGTGAAAGACCCATTCCAGGGAAAATTGTGTTTTTAATAGGTTCTTATGTAGCATTTTTCTCAGGATGGAGAATATATATTAAGAAAATTAAACTTAAAATTACTTTTCTTATTATTTCTTTATTCTCTCTGTTATGAATCATGAACAGACAAAAACGTTGTTGGAAAAAGCTTGTAGCGGTGACATGGTTGCTACAATCGGCGGGCTACAAGTCTCCTGCTATATTCATATGCATCCACTTGCAGACAAAATAGACCCATGTTGCTGTCCCTCTGTTGAACTCATTCACGATCCTTTCCATCCCAAAGAAAACCTCAATATCTTACTCTCTGCTACCTCCAGCTCTGCCTCCTGTCTTGTCCTCAAAGCCACTGTCTCCAGGCCAAATACGACAAATACGATGGCTGTTCTCACCAAAGTTTTCCTTTTATTTGAGCTGAAACTCTTCTGTCACGCCTGACATTTTTTCCGCTCATTTCAACCTGCCTGCACTCACTTCTTCACTTCTTTTCCATACTCTCCATTACTCTGGACTGTTGACCTAGGATACTTAAAATCCTCCACATTCTTTATGTCTTCTCCCTGTAACTTCACTCATTCTCATCCGTCTTGCTGAGGCTAACCTTCATTCCTCTCCTTTCCAGGGCAAACCTCTGTAGTAAGAGGACTACATGTCCCATGATGCTTTGCTGTAGCACGGTGTGCTGGGAGTCGGAAGTTACATAATAAAGAAGTTGCTAACGATAGTGGAGAGTGTCCCGTGTCATCTTTATACATGGTGTCAGAAGCGACGAACTTTAAGTCTCCACAACGTTTAATATTTATAAACGTCCGGAAAGAAGTCCGACGGAGGTCCGGGACGTGCTGAAGGCTGCGTGCGCGGGGGAAGGGAGAGAACTCGCCGCACGTGAGCTACAGAAGCTAGCATACAGCCCGCGAAGTGCATGTCAGCTGACGGAGAAGTGCAGGAGGAGCGCGCATCTGAAAGTTTGGATCCTGAACGTCAGGAGAACGGGGATTTACCGACCAGGATGGCGACAACTGTACAAATAACACCCCCAGAACCGTTCGACTTTTCATGTCCCACAGACTGGCCAAAGTGGATCAGACGATTTGAAAGGTTTCGGATTGCAACAGCTCTCAATGAGAAAACAGAGGAATATCAGGTGAATTCACTCTTATATGCCATGGGAGACGCAGCTGATGATGTTTTAGCTGTTTTACCACTGTCAGATGCAGATAAAAAGAAATATGATGCTGTGATATCGGCATTTGAAAGACATTATGTTGGAAAGCACAATGTTATTTTTGAAAGAGCACAGTTTAACTCCAGAAAACAACAAGAAGGAGAAAGTGCTGAGTCTTTCATAACAGCTGTACATAAACTGTCTGAGAACTGCGGTTTTGGAGTGCTTAAAGAGGAACTTATAAGAGACAGGATTGTGGTCGGGATTAAAGACAAGAAACTGTCTGAACAGCTACAACTGGACTCTGATTTAACGCTAACAAAGGCCATACTCAAGGTCAGACAGAGTGAAACTGTGAGAAAACAGCAAACAATATTGCACAGCAGTGTACAAGAGGACAAAACTTCCAACATGGACGCCATACGGACAAACTCAAAGAAAACAAAGACACAAACTTGGAAACAGTCAAAGACCGGACTAAGACCAGACAAGCAGAGCGGAAAGGAGTGCGGGCGCTGTGGACGCAAAGATACACACTCATGGAAAGACTGCCCTGCTAGAGACGTACAATGTCGTAAGTGTCTTAGAAAGGGACATTTTGCCGTAGTTTGTCGTAACAGTAAAGCAGCAGGCTTACGTGAGGTTATAGAAAGTCAAGACGACGTAGACAGAGAGGACTTTGTGTTTCTGGGAGAAGTAAACAGTGAGAGATCTAGACCATGGGTTGAAAAAGTTCTAATGAATGGGGAAAGGGTTGACTTTAAGTTAGATACGGGGGCAGATGTCACTTCTATTCCTGATAAGTGGTACACGCCAGATCGAGATGGTAAATTGCAGAAGCCACAAAAGTCATTGTTAGGCCCAGGTGGATACCCACTTCAGGTGAAAGGCTGCTTTAAAGCACAAATGGTATCAAAAGGCCGCAGCACGACAGAGAATGTTTATTTAGTGTCAGGGCTAGTTCAGCCACTATTAAGTAGACCAGCGTGTGAAGCTTTGGGTTTAGTGTACAGAGTACACGCAGTCATAAACTCTGAGACAGATTTCACTGCAGCATACCCAGATGTTTTTCAGGGGCTAGGCCTGTTAAAAGAGCCTTACAATATTGAGCTAGAACAGGGAGCCACACCGGTGGCTTTGTCAGCACCCAGACGGGTCCCCCTACCCCTTAGAGATGCAGTGCGTGCAGAGCTACGCAGAATGGAGGAGATGGGAGTTATTTCCAAAGTTACTGAGCCAACAGCATGGTGTTCGGGTATGGTGGTCATCCCCAAGCCAAACGGCAAGCCACCAAGGATATGTGTCGATCTCACACCCTTAAATGCAGTAGTAAAAAGGGAACGTCATATCCTCCCAGCAGTAGACCAAACACTAGCAATGATGAAAGACGCCAAGGTGTTTACAAAGCTGGACGCTCGATCAGGATTTTGGCAAATCCCTCTAACTCCAAAGTCAAGACCCCTCACAACCTTCATCACTCCGTTTGGGAGGTATCACTTCAACCGCCTCCCATTTGGAATATCATCGGCTCCAGAGCATTTCCAGAGGAGGATGTCTCAAATGCTCGAGGATTTCGAGGGAGTCATCTGTCATGCTGACGACGTGCTCGTGTATGGCAAGAACAAACAAGAACATGACCAAAGGCTCCACAGAGTTCTCCAAAAGTTTCAAAAAAGAAGACTCACTCTCAACGAAAAATGTGAGTTTGCAAAGACAGAAATCATGTTTGTTGGTCACAAAGTTTCCGCAAAAGGGATTGAGCCAGACCCCAACAAAGTAAAAGCGATTCAACAGCTGCCACAGCCAACCTGTGTGGCGGATGTACGACGTCTTGTGGGCATGGCCAATTACCTCGCAAAGTTCATGCCACAGCTCGCCACAATAACAACGCCATTAAAGGAGCTGCAAAAGGAAAGGAACGAATGGATTTGGGCAGAGCCCCAGGAAACATCTTTTCAAAGACTAAAAGACACACTGAGTTCACCAGAAATCCTCGCACAGTATTCCAACGCAGCAGAAACAAGAGTCGCAGCGGATGCTTCACCATACGGAATTGGAGCCGTTCTCACACAGAAGCAGCAAGATGGTTCATGGCGACCAGTTACATACATTTCGAGAGGATTAACAGATACAGAGAGGCGCTACGCCCAGATTGAAAAAGAGGCGCTAGCAGTCACATGGGCATGTGAAAGACTGTCATCATACCTAATGGGTCTGCAGTTCACTTTAATGACAGACCACAAACCCCTGGTCCCTCTTCTCAGCACAAGGGGCTTGGATGATCTTCCTCCGAGGATTCTGAGGTTTCGTTTAAGACTTTTACGCTTCACTTTCAACATCATTCATGTTCCAGGAAAGAACCTCATCACAGCTGATGCCCTGTCGAGAGCACCACTGGCTGGTCCACCCTCTGCAGGTGATCTTCAGTTTGAGAAAGAGGTGGAAGTCTTTGTCGACAGTGTGGTTATGGGGCTTCCAGCTTCAGACAGGAAACTAAAAACAGTAAAGACAGCACAAGAAGAGGATGAAGTCTGCAAGAAAGTGATGGATCACTGTTTTGCAGGATGGCCGGAGAAATGTCAGTTAGACCAGGACATCAAGCCATACTGGCAACATAGAACGGAATTTCATGTTGCAAACGACCTTCTGATGAAAGGACAGAGACTTGTCATACCGCAAACACTCAGAGCAGACATTCTGGAGCGTCTGCATGAAGGACATCAAGGGATTTCAAAATGCAGAGCCAGAGCCCGAGAGTCTGCTTGGTGGCCTGGCATCTCCACAGACATTGGTCGCATGGTGGACAGGTGCGAGATATGCAAAACACACAGACCACAAAGCAGAGAGCCACTCATACCAACTCAAGTCCCAGACCGCCCATGGCAGAGGTTGGTATGGATCTTTTTGAGTGGTCCAAGAAACATTATCTTCTGATAATAGACTTCTTCTCAAGATACATTGAAGTAGCTGAACTTAAGAGCACAGTGGCAGAAGTCACCATCAGAGCTATTAAAGACATCTTTGCAAGACATGGAACAGCAGAGACGGTGGTGTCTGATAACGGCCCACAATTTTCATCTGAGTTATTCAAAAAGTTTGCGGAGGAGTACCAGTTCACGCACATCACCAGCAGCCCACTTTACCCTCAAGCCAACGGGAAGCTGAACGGGCTGTGCGGACTATAAAGGACTTATGGAGAAAAGAAATGGACCACAGCAAAGCACTGCTGGCATACAGAGCCACTCCGCTGGAGCATGGGTTCTCGCCAGCCCAACTGTTGATGGGGAGAAACCTGCGCACTTCCCTACCCCAACCAACATCTAAGATGGATCCCGAGTGGCCCGACCTTCACGCTTTTCGAAGGAAAGATGAGGAGGGAAGGCGTCTGCAGGCAAAACACTACAACAAGAGACACAGATCAAGACCTCTACCACAACTGGCATCTGGACAGAAGGTTTGGATCACTACAGAAGGAACTACTGGTGCAGTCATCAGACCTGCCAGTACTCCCAGATCGTATCTGGTAGAGACAGACAGAGGTACTTTAAGGAGAAACAGAAGCCATCTCCGACCCACTGAGACTGTTACGAGGTCAGGCCGATCAGTGAAAATACCTGATAGATTGGATTTGTGAAAGGACAATAAACTACAATGCAAAAGTGCAATTCAGAATGTGATTGTAGGTGTTAAGGAAAAACAAAAATAACGAAAAGGTTCAGTATAAGTTCAGTTATTTTAAAGAAAACAGTATTTTTGTGTTGACGAGAAATACTTAAAGTTAAGGAGTGTTTTCATGTGTTTTCTCAAAAGAAAGTATGACTCAAGCTAAAAGGAGGAGGTGTAGTAAGAGGACTACATGTCCCATGATGCTTTGCTGTAGCACGGTGTGCTGGGAGTCGGAAGTTACATAATAAAGAAGTTGCTAACGATAGTGGAGAGTGTCCCGTGTCATCTTTATACAAACCTCCACCTCTCTAGCTTCTTCTCCACCTGTTCTCTGCTCTTGCTACAAATTACAGTATCATCTGCAAACATCACAGTCCATGGTGATTCCTGTGTAACCTCATCTGTCAGCCTGTCCATCACCATTGCAAACAGGAAGAGGCTCAGAGCATCCCTGATGCAATCCCATTTCTTCTTGAACTCCTCTGTCACCACTACAGCACACCTCACCACTGTCTTACAGCCCCCTTATATGTCCTGTACTGCTCTAACGTACTTCTCTGTCACACCAGACTTCCTCATACAATCCCACAGTTCCTTCCTGGGCACCCTGTCATAAGCTTTCTCCAGATCTACAAAGACACAGTGTAGCTCTTCCTCACCTTCTCTGTACATCTCTATCAACATCGTCAAAGCAAATATTGCATGCTTGCCATTTTAGTTGCACTGGTGATGTTAGATTGGAGTTGTGAGGAACTTTACGCTAGCAGAAGAGCGCATAAATAAATGGATGATGGGAAACGGGGGCGGGTTTACTCCATGCCAGAATATGTCTTAAAAAAATGACACATACTTTTTGATTTTAGCAAAAAACTGCAAAAAAAAAAAAAAAAAATTAAACCATAACTGGGATTGATTTTATTTAAGCACAGTAGAGAAAAATATAGTTGGAGTTGGACATTAAGTTCAGATTTTTGCAGTTTTATTTGAAAAATCTAAATACTAAATATTCTTTAGAACAATTCTAAATAAATTAAGATTCTTTGGATGATTATTACACAAGTTATAGTCTAACAAGAAAAAAATGTAAAAAAAAAAAAAAAAAAAAAAAGTATCTTATGTCTAATGTTTATATAAATAACAGTGTTTTGCTTAATGCTATTTAACTTCTTTATATATATATATATATAATATTATTATATATATAATATATATATATATATATATATATATATATATATATATATATTATATAATATATATATATAAAAGAGGGGGAATAAGTCGTAAATAACAAACATTTACATTACTGGAGTAACAAAAATGAATGAAAAATGAAGCGTTTTCAACCTTAAAAGTCAAATAAAGAACAGACTGTGTGGGATGAATTTGGTGTCCAAAAAGACGAACAAAAGTATCATGCACAACCATGAGAATGGCTGCTATAATTTCCAGCATTCATATTTAATGAATTTTCCTATCTTTACATAATTTATACTTTTTTTTTAAGCCAGCAATGAGACCTGCAAACTCCTGGTAAGTTTGTGTTTGGTTTCCACCAGCAGGCTCCCAGCTTCTTAAGAGACAAAAATAGAAAAGTTGCAGGCACCAAACAAGTCTGGTACGTTGCTTTTAGGCGTATAAGGAGCCACTAGGACACTTTTTACTCCCCGGAATAGACGCATAGTCTAGCCCACAAAAGAGGAGGGAAAGTCCAGTTGTAAACACTCACCTGAACCGTGGAGAGTCCTTGAGACATTCTTCAAAATCCACCGTTATCTTCATGGTTGCCGCAGTGGCGGTAGCCGCTGAGCTGCGCTCTCTTTGATTATACACAGTAATCCAGGCTCAGTCTTTCTGGCTAATTAGCCCGTATGCTAACACCCGTTCCCCCGTCCGACCAGCTGGCTTCACTCTGTTACGGAAAGCCAGCTAGCCTCAGAGGCCAGCACCGACCACTAAACAGCCTCTGGGTTCATAAACCACACTCGTCTCAATGTCTGACAGCACCCCCTCGAAAAAAAACGCAACGAAACGACCTCACGCGCATATGTGGAAACAGAAAGTGTCGTCCAGTTGCTCGGTCATTGCAGCCAGCGGGAGAGGAGCTTTTCTCCAACAGTTCCAAGCAAAGATCGTCTATTGTAAGAAGAAGCAAATGCTCACGAGCACGCAGGCGCGTGCCAGATTGAGTTGATTCACTCTTAATTTTAAAAAGAGAAATAATAAAAATGAAGACCAGAAACATTATAACTTTTGTAAATAAACCTCGTTGCCTCTCTATTATACTATAGTCAAATGTATCCCCTGTCTAAATTTCTATTTCCAAAACTTAAAAATAAATCATACTTTAATTGAAAATTTAGTTGGCTAGTTCAAAAAAACCAAACAAACTAAAAAGAAATGACAGTTTTCTGATACAGAAAAAATACTGTTAAAATATCAAAAACGCTCAATGGCTTGTTTACTTGGTAAAGTGGAGTCTATATTTGTATTATAAAAGTTAAACCTGAAAACCGTGATAAAGTATCTATAAATCTGTTGTTCTTAAAAGTTGAACAAGACAACCATCTGTCTTTCAATAGATGATCTTTGTACCACTTGAAAGGAGCGTCTTGATCCTTTGGAATTGCCCAGCATTCTGAATGTATTATGCTTTCAGAACACTATCGTGTGCTGATTCAATCTTCATTGTAATAACGCTGTAAGAGGATTGGTTTAGGCCTAAAAACCAAGCAAAACAGTAACAACAAAATTCATTCTTCCCAAGTACTGAAGCGTTTCCGCACAACTGACTGAGACACCAGTTGGCAGGTTTATTCTTAGCTGTGAACAACACACGAAAGTAAACATGTAGGATTATCTCTAAAGAACAAGATCCACGGCTTCATTCCCGAATAACACAGAAAACCTCAGGCAAGGTAAAAAAGAAAAAAAAAAAAAGTTGTGACACAGCGCCATCTGGTGGCTGAAAGGTGTAAACAGCTGGGTCACTTAAAAATGCACGGGATTAAAAAAATTGCAAAAACCTTTATGAAAGTTGTTGTAACTCAGAACTCGTAATTTTAGTGTATAATATATTTTAGTATATTATAAGCCCTGCAAAGGGTTTAACTTTTTAACAAAACCAAAGATTAAAAAAATCAATACATTGGGGTTTTCTTCATATATTCCTTCACTTGTTATCTAAGATTTATAAATATTTTTACATGAAATTAATATATAAATAAGATAATAAAAAGAAATATATATATATACATGAGGAAAAAAAGTTGATAATGAAACTAATACCTACAAATTATAGGCAAAATCAAATAATTCTAATTTAGTAAATAAAAATAACTATAAGTATTTGAGTTAGTTTCAAACTTAAAATGTCAACAGCTGTTGTATATACAATTTTTAAGTTATGAATTTATTTATGATTAATTTCCACATGAAAAGAACACTTGTACAATATTTATCAAAACAGAAAATAAAATGAGGTGATGATGTGTGATAGAACTCTGGGTTTTTAAATGGTCACACACTAATTAAATTTTATAGAAAGTAAAAATAAATAAATAAATAAATAAATAATTCCAACTGAATAACCCTTTCGTTTATTTTTCAATAACTGTGCTTAAATTTCTTTTTCACTTCTCCCGAGGGAAAAAAAAAAAAAATCAACAACAGTACATTCTAAGAACATCTTTTTAATGACAGTAGGCAAAAATCAATACAAACATTTGGATGATTTAGAACATGCAAACTGGAAATACAAAAGAGAGATAAAGAAAAAAATGGCTTGGACATCCACACTGTTTGGACATTTTGAGACACTGAGCATTGTCACAGGGCTGCCTAACAGTCGATCATGCTTAGAAAACAAACCAAAAAGGACAAAAGTGATGTAAAACAAGGAGACAAGAGGCAAAGTATTACTCTGTATGATCGACTTCCTTACTTTACGCGTATGTAAGTAAATACATTAGAGGCACATTTGACAGGTAATAACCACCTACAGGGTGATGACATCAGTCCTGGTTTCAACTAGTATAATAATTAAGAAGAAAAATAACCTCAGGTCACCATTTCTGACGATATATACAAACATATATATGGACAGAAAAGGTGAAGAAAAGTGAAAAACATTTGCGGGTTTGACGTTTCCTTTAATCCAACACCATTTCAATAGGATGGTGAAAACAGTTCAAGAGTTTCCTTTACCTCATTAGGCCTAAAAAATGCATATTAGAAGTCAAACTGTTTGACCTTTCTACAATACAAACCTCAATGATTCTGAACACAAATGGAAAATGAAGAGGAAAAACACACAAGCATTATGCACTCTGTCATTCAGTACATTTATAGACTCTCTTAACACTGGTAGGATTCCTAAACAGTGCAAAAAAAAAAAAAACAATTAAATTAAGATAAAGAAATCCTTGACGCGCTTCTAGCTCTAGTGGTCTCCGCTAACATCCACTATAAAGTAAATCAGTAGCATCAATTCATGCTTCTTTCCATGACGTTTACGAGCAGCATCCTTCATCCCAATGAAGCCAGGTGAGACATCCACTACACACCTGTCGGTGTGGATGAACTCAAATGGGTTTAAGAACAAGCACAAAATGTGCTGGTGTCTTGTTAGTCAAATGTTTTGATCAGTAGCACATCATAAAACCCCAGCAGCAATACTTCCGTACATTACATTTGAAACTAAAATAACAGGAAACACAAAACGCTTTGTCACTATTATTCTTTCAGAGTTTATGAGAAGTATGAAAATAAATTTTAATTCTAGTATGGTACAAATGTGACAATTTTGGGGGAAAAAGGTGTTTTTAACAAAAAAAATTTGGCTGATGGGAATTTGCCAAACCAGAATGAAATAAAGTTATTTTAAAAAGATGGAGGAACACTACAGGAAGTGCCTCTCAACCGTTTCCTGTGATTTGATCTGTCAACATCAAATCCTCACTGTAGAAACTGATTTGATGTAGTTAAAAACAGAGATCTTTAAATATACATTAAGACTTTCATATTTTGTTGTCATTGCAGGGCAGCAATCAAGTCAAGCAGATTAAAATAGTCTTATCTATAAGGCAGCATTTTATTGAGGGTATAATACAGTTAGAAATTTGGGACTAAATATGTTCTTACCTAATTATTTTATCATGCCAATATAAGATAAAGATAGGATTGTTAACAGCATTAAAAAGATTTGATAGGAAAAAAAAATGTTACAGCTATTGGTGATAATCAAATGCACCAGAAGGGCGGGCCTTAGAGCAAAAGTTACACAATATTCAAGGGAAAAAAATGGAGATGCAGCCAAGAACAACACTGCTGTCATGCCTCAGTTATGTCGTGGGGTTTCCCCAGGCCTTTTCCAGGGCTGACGTGCTGATTCAGCCAGACTAGAGTAATAATTATCCCCATAAAATCTTTGATTTTTTTTTCTTTGTATTTTTCTTTTGAAGGCCTTGATCCATCTTGTGGAATCAGGATAACATGTTCTTCAGTGCAACATCAGTCCAGAAGAGGTAAGCGAAGAAGGACAAGCAACCTCTATGATGTTTCTGAAGGTTATATTGAAAAAAATGGACAGAATAGAAGAGACACGATAGCTGACAGATACGTTACTTGGCTACTGAAAGCTGTGGGTAAAGAAGAAGTGTTTGCTGTACGGCTCAGCGCTGGAAACACCAGTAACCGAGTCTAACTGGGTCTTGAGTGGGAATACAGAGCTGAGGGTGGAAAATCCGTCTTTATTTACGAGTCCAAAGATTCCGCTGAGGAGCAGAGAAACACACAACATAGATTAGACACATGTAGGAGTCCATTTGCTGTCTGATCCTTCAAACAGGTGAAAGGCAAAAGGTGTGAGTCATAGTGGCTACTAAACTATGACGACAAACTAGAAAAAGAGTTTAGGATAAATAATAATTATTAATTATAGGTTAATTATTAGCAATAGGATAATAATTACAATACTTAATAAATCAAATGTGACATAAGTGCGTCTTTTTTTTTTATATTCTCTAATAAATGCATTTCATTATTTCTGTAATGAGTTTGAAATATTTTTTTTTAATTTGTCCTGTATTTTTCACAATCTATGCTTGAACCAATCAATCAATCAGGATTCTGCGATGTATAACTTATGATAAGGATTTCGTTCTAGGTTCTTGTGACAAAAAATGTTAAGAAAATTTCTTTTTTTTTTTTTTTTTTACTACACTAATGTTAGCTTGAGCTGGTGAGGTGCTATACACCAACGGCAGAGACTGTAAACAAAAGCATGCTGGGATATCAATGTAGTGCTATTTCTGCCCAAACAGTCCAAATCAGAGGCAGATTTCTCATGAAATCCTGCTGTGGCTTCAGAAAATATATCACAAAAAAACCAACACAGGCTTTTCGATTGTTGCTGAAAACAGCATAATCATAAATAAAAGACCTCTGGAAAGGATTTTACAATAGAAAAAAATATAGTTGGAGTGGAACTTTAAGCTTGGAAACAATAGAATGTAAATACAACTTGCCTAATATAACATTTTTTGTTTCATTAGCAATGACCTTTCCTTTAAGTTTTATTAGGCAACTTCAAAATCCACTTAAAATGTAAAAACAGAAACCAACTTAGAGAAAACATTTTTTGAAAATCACAAAAGGCCTTGCATAGATGTGCAATGTTTAACAGATTTTCTATAAAAAGATGCCAAAAAAAAAACAGAATTTTTCAGAAGGCAAACAAGATACAACAAAACACCAAAAATAAGTTTATTTTTAGAAATTTTCAATAATTATTTCTCATTGCTTTTTATTAGGAAATTATCTATCACTCCATTACCGAAGGAATCGTCCTCTTTTTATTTGCCTAAAATGCAGATTTGAGACAAAACTTTTCCTTTTTAGATCTTGATGCTTCATCCAACCACACACAGAGAAGCAATGAAACATGCCGCTTTTTCTCCACTGAAAAGGGTCAAAATCAGTCACCCACAATCCCCTCGTACTCACCATCCTGTGGGGGATCAACACTGATCTCTTCTGTTTCCTCCGTGTCATCTCTCATCTCTTCATCCTCGTCTTCGTCATCTTCGAGCTCACTGGCGATGAGTTGGCGAGCCAGTTTTATGTTCAGGCCCTCGTTGTAGTGCATCTTCCTCATCATTTGAAAATGCTTCTTTTTGGCTACAAAAGGGAAACAAATACAATTAGCTGAATAAAAATGTCAAAACCGTGCACCTCTCAAAAAATAAAACACATTTAAATCAGAGTCTAGCTCTCTGACATCAAACTTTTGAGAGCTGGTAAGCAAATAATTTTGGATGCTTGTGATGTGATATGATGCATTTTCAAATTGTTTCTGTCTCTTTTTTAATTGTTTAAGAATGGCGTCCATCTATGCCTTACCAACTAATCTAAACATGCACTGTTAAATTAAAAATCTTGCATCACAAAAGCCTAGATCTGAGCTCGCGAAGCTCAAAGTAACCTTTGTTCATCCTTATCCACAAACAGGACTCAAAAGTCAGAGGTATCTGCCCTGCCCGACTTTTCCCTGTTTCAGTAAGCATCCAACCACTCCTATCCGGTGCCAAGCAGTGCCGTGGTCATGGAAACACTGATTAGCTATAATTACAGCATTGCAGGTTCTTCGAAGGCTCACACATAAAATCCACAGGTGAGTTTTATGTGTCAGTGTATAACATTTAAAAACTGCTGGATTCAGGTTTTGCTGTCGTATGGTAGCTGGTAAGGCCCATTTCAAATCTTTATTTCAATTTCAGAAATCTTACAGTTGAATTCAACTTAAAATGTGCACTTTTAAATAAAAAAATATATTAATTTAAACAGAAAACATATAAAACGGCATGGTTCAGAATGAATTTAAAGTAAAATAAAAAACAATTTCTGCTCTGATGCACGCACTGGATTTTCAAAATGTTAAGAATTTTTTTCCATTGAGGGGCATTGTAAAAAAAAAAAAAAAAAAAAATCTGAAGAATTAAGATGCTGCAGTTTTAAGAATAGTTACCTAATTCTTCAGGAGTTAGTTGCTCTTCCTCCTCCTCACTGCTCTCCTCCTCCTCCTCTTCTTTCAAAAAGCGAGGTTCTAGGTTGTCACTTGACGCCAGCCTGTGGAAACAAGGACAAGATAAATATGTTAGGAGCCTTATATTATTTGAACACCTTTTTACCCTTCCAAAGGTAAGAGATGATCCATAATTCCTTTGCAACTCAAAAAAGTAGGATAAAAAAAAACTCACTACAGAGGAGGACAGATGGAGAGGTATTAAGTAAGGAGGAGAAAAAACAGGCAGAATAACCGGAGTTCATGTATCATTGAGTGTGTCTACTACATGAGAGGAAATCAACAGCTGTTTTTCTCGTTTATTACAATCAATGAAGGGGCGTTGTGCAAAATGAATAAAGGTTTGCTGCTCAATGGAAGTGATTGAGCATGTGAACTACTTTAGGGAAGCTCCAATTTACTGTCCAACCAGCTGGCATAATCTGGCCGAGAAGGAGAATTAATATTTGCCTGCAGTTTCGGAGTGTTTCAGAGTGACGAGGAATGAAGGAGGCCAAAGACAAACGGGAATTTTAATGAAATAACACATTTTTTGGAGGGGAAAAGTACAGCTGACTATGCCAAGAATCAAAATTTAAGAGAGAGCAGTGGACGGAAAGATAAAATAGGAGAAGAGATGAAAAACAGCAGCTGTTGTACAGTAGAGTCCAGAGGGTTTATGATAAAACATTTAAAGGCCCTCACTCGCACAGAAGCAAACAAAGGAAACTAATTGACTCGCAAGCCTGAAGCTAAATCCAGCTCTCTCTGCAGCACGCATTCATACGCTCACACTGATGCAGTCCCAACATCAGCGTACTTATGTAAACACAATAGTCAAGAGCTGAACGCTCCTCCAGCCCCCATCATGTCTGCTCAAAGCAGCAGAAGAACCAGCTTACTGAGGAAATAAAAATATCCTCTCTCTTTTTTATACATTTCCCCTTTTGTGCCTATGAAAACACATAAATGATCTCTTATTAAACCTACATTTTTGCTCTTTTTGTTGTAACAGAAAAACTTTAAACACCTCTCCATATATTAATGTTTAGGAAGTAAAAGCATAATTCTCACTCAATGCCGTCAAATTAAATAATAGAATATCACAACATGTAGCTAAATTAATAAAATACATCAAGTTTAGTTTAAAAAAAACAAAATTAAGCATAATTTACTTTAGATTATTGCAAAACCATTCCTTCTGGTCTTTTAATTATTATTATGCCGTTTTAAGCCAAAATTAAAAAACCTGTGATGTTTTCAAGGACATAATTTTAGCAGAGCAGTAGTAGTTTATTATACATTAACTTCAGAGTTGTGGGCTTGAGTTTTGGTAAAAAGTAAGCCTGCCTCTACTTCCCATCATCCATCTGTTTACACCCTTACTCTAGCTTACAGCCCCTCCAACCCCCAACTATGCTTGCACAATACATCGCTAATTTATAGTTTTAAGCTTGACTCTGAAAGTTGCAAAGAAAACGTGTATTGCAAGGCATAAAAAAGCTAACGATCAAAGGACAATTATGAACTTCAGCACCAGCCGAAAGGGGTAACAAGGTAAACAAAAGGTTGATTTGACTTGAAGTATATTTACCGAAAATGTGAGTTAATTGTAATTTTGTTGTCCTCTGTTTATTCTGTGAAGCTCTTACGTTGGATTATTACGACGGAGTATTAGGGTCACCGAAAAAAAAAAAAAAAAGTAATATTACGACTTTTAATCTCGTAGATTTACGACTTTAAATCTCGTAAATTTATGAGTTTAGTAATATTACAAGTTTTTTCTCGTAGATATACGACTTTCAATCTCGTAAATGTATGAGTTTTAATCTCGTAGATTTACGACTTTTTTCTCATAACTTTATTAAAATCGAGGGGAGTCTACATTCCAGCGAATTTATGCCGTGAACTGAAGCAGACCAACCAAACTGTGAAAAGCGTCTTGGATTTCATCAGGTAAACTGAATGTTTCAAATATTTGGAAGTTCCTTTATTTGATTTACAGTTTAATAAAGTTTTATTCGTTGATGCTGCTTGCAGGATCTCTGCAGATCATGTTGATGAAGCGGTCCATATCCTCCAGCTGTCCACTTCAGTCATTTCTTCCTCTGACAGACCAGATCTCCTCCAACTCTGTGATGCTTCCGTCTGAAGAGGACTAGTTTTTGGAATTTTCAATGTTCTTGTGCTAACGTGAGAGACTATTGTCATTTCCCAATGTTGTTTTATGTCGAGACGGGACGTTTCATTTGGGGAAGGAGGCTCTGTTTACATTCTCTTTTGGTTTCTGAGCATGACAGAGACATGACGTAAGGTGGAGAAAGGAAATGAAAGACGTAATAAAGTGATGGTCCTGATGAACGTGTATCTCTGAGCTCTTTATTTTACATATGAAACTCCGCACTGTTGTGTATTGAAGTTAGCTGTTTACGAACTGCATTACCCAGAAGGCCAAGCGACTGGTCACATGTTCGGTGCACGGCAAGTGGTAAGCAGCAGATGAGCGCTAGTCATGCACAGTGTAGCAGTGTGAAGAGACTGTTAATAAAAAGTCTGTTTAACACAATAATAGCGCCTCTTTTGCTTACTTGAAGATACGCAAGACAACACACGCACTACCGAACCCGGAAATAATTTGATTTTGAATCGCCAAAAGGTTCAGAATTTATTTGCTTTTAACACCGATCTGGACATAATCTACACCAGATTCTCCACGTCTTTCATCTTCAAGCACGGCTCTGATAAACAGACAACTTTGATTCTTTTCTCATTAAATTACGACTTTTAATCTCGTAGATTTACGACTTTAAATCCCGTAGATTTACACGTTTTTTCTCATAAATCTACGACTTTAAAAGTTGTAAATTTAACCTATGACTTTTAAAGTCATAAATATACGACTTTATTCTCATAATTTAGCAGTTACGACTTTTTTTCTCGTAAATTTACGAGATTTAAAGTCGTATATCTACGAGAAAAAAAGTCGTAATATTACTTTTTTTTTTTTTCGGTGACCCTAATACTCCGTCGTAGATTATAGTCAAACAATTCACGGAATAAATCACTTCCGAGCACCAGTAAAGACTCATCCTCATTTGACTCCCAGCTACATTTAATAATGTATATACAACCTTATGGCAACTTGAGGTATTTCACAAATTAAAAAAATATATTATCAGAAAAATGCCAAAGAACATGTTAAAAACACCAAAAACATTTTTTTTTTTAAATGGGATTGGGTCTTTCATCATAATTAAGAATCCTTAGGGTAACAGTCAAGTTTGCAGAGGTTTTGAAAGCACATTTCTTAAATATCAGGCAGATTGGAAATGCTTATAAAATTTTTGTTTATGGACCAGAAGTTTGTGCCCCTAAAAAGCAGAAATTCTGTTGGAAAAAAATAACTTTAAACACACAAACGATACAGAAATGTTGTCATGCAGAAAACTCCAACATGATCTCAGGTATGTGTAAATGAATCAAAACAGACATTTAAAAATTAACACCTTTATGTCATGCAAGCTTAAAGAAAAGCTGTTCAATATTGTAATACTCTTGGATTTTAAGAATGTAAATATAATCTAAAAAATATAAATAATTTGGGAAAAAAAATTTCAAAAAAGTTTCAAGCTTGATAACATTATTCTGTAGTTTAATGTTGGTTAAACAATACAGAAGAGCATGCTCTGCTTCAGGTAACCTTCACATAATCCTAAAATTTAGCTGTAATTTATCTTTCTCAATGATTCTCTTGACTCACTGTTTTGTTTTTGTGCTTACTTTGATGCGAGGTCGTCTGCTGCAAGTCCACTTTGGCCGTCAGAGTCGCTCAGCGCCCCTTCATCCTCATCCTCCCCAACCATCCTGAAATAGAAGCAGCCATGACATGTTGACGGCAGGAATAAAGGGGGAAGAGAAGGGGATCCGAGGGTCATGTGAGGACAGGAAGGAGAGCTACCTAAGTCACCATGAGACAGCAGCCTGAGTTAGGACTGCGCAAATCCACAAGCCTTCTGACATTTTCAAGGTGGACAAACTCAATCTGGACTGTTACGCTCTTTAAAGTCCTCCATCATGGGATACATGGTATAAAAACATACTAAAAACACAATTTTTATTGGGGTGGATCCTTAATTGGAGCTAAAGTGGTGACTCAATTTGATCCAGTCTGTAAAAGGGCTTTTATTTTGACAAAATGAATTGTTCAAAACAGATTAAACAGAATCTTATTATAGATTTACAATCAGATGATGTGCATCGATGTCTGTTCAAGCTTCATATACACCCCCTTCTTGAGCTTCAGATTTGTTTAGCGTTTCTTTCTGACTCTTGCCAATTTGTTTTTCTAGGGTTGAAAAAAAAAAAAAATGTCAAAAAGCTGGGAGAATAACTGCACTATGCTATTAAAGAATATGTGTTTATCATTTAGAATTTGTGTGCCAGATGTCACGTTGTAATCTTAAATGCCAAATTAGCATAAAAAATGTGATATTCCCATAATATTATTATTATTATATATATTATTATTATTATTCTTTATTATTATTTTGACAATAAAATAATAATAAAGGAATCCTCTATAACACCTGTCCTGATTTACTGACATCATTCTTGTTTACCTGTTGTATGGTGTGCTGGGCTCATCGATCTTCATGAGGCCGTAGTCTTTGTCGGCTGGATGGTACGTTGCCAGTATGTTCATCTCATCCCACTTCTGGGATTTCTTCCTGTAGAGACATCAAAACAGAAGGAAGTTTGACGGAGCAGACACTGAAAGTGGACCAGCAAGCAAAAGTCTGTAATCTCCAAAGATTCCTCCAGGGAGGAGATCGACAAAGATACAATCTGGGACTAAATGTGGCCCAGTTCTCACTCAGGCTTGTACAAATTTCAAGATGCGACACCGTTTGTTTGTTTCTGTCATTAAGGTAATGATGGAAAGAGGAGTTACTTCCAGAAATACTTAAGACTTTTTTTTTTTCATTTTTGTGAGCTTTTTAAATATTTTGATTAAGGAAAAACAGCCTAAAGCTATAAATCCTCAAAGGGCCAGTTTGAAAAGCCCACGAAACCCAACTTTACATAAACATCATCATCCCTGACCCTGTTTGTAGAAAAGGTCAGGTGACATGGGAGACAGGAAGGCAGTGGGAGGCTGAACAGAGATGCCAAATCTACCGCCTGCTGTTGAAACCTGCAGGGCTTTTTTCACAACAGATACTGACAGTCACGATGACAAAAGCAGTTTAAAGAAACAAGCAGGACGGGTGAACATGAACACATTTTAATAACAATACCTTCATCAACATTTACAGCTTTACTCCACAGAGAAATCCTGGATATGTTTTGTATCAAAATGGATAGAAATCATTTTTTTCAGAAAGTATCCAGAGTATTAGTTTTTTTTTATTATTATTATGTCTGTTCAAAATTCATAAAGGAAAGACTAAAAATGAAAAAAACAGAAAGCCCAGAATGATCTTAATATTAGAAAAAGTTCCTAGAGGTATCCAAATATCTTTTTTAGTCAACATCTGGCTGAGTGTATGTGTTTTAATCAGTAGTTAGTGCTTCACACATGCTGTGTTTCTTTATATTTTAAAGTTACATAAGACCAACTGGAAACGTGCATGATCTGTAGCATCCCCTTTCATTTACAGTTCATCACAAAAACATTTACGGTGATGAAGCAGCTGCTTCTCCGATGTAAAAAAAAAACAAAAAAAAACGAGGGAATAAAGGCAGAACGACCATGTACTACTAGCATACACTAAATATAGAGCTTCTACTCTTCCGCAATGATTACCACCCATCCAGAGTGGTTAACAGCTGGAAACAAAACGCTTGAGGAAAGCTCATTAAATAGAGTGCATCACCACTTTTGAGCTGGGCCGCACTATCAGGTGCCAAAGTGAGAAGACAGAAGGGACAAGTCCGGCCCAGTGCGTCCAAAACATCCAGCAGAGAGGCAGTTCACGTTGGCAGCAGAGAAGTTTGTCAGTTTTATGCATTCACAATCCACCAGAAATGCTAAGAATACAAAAATAGATCTTGATTTCTTTAAAAAATCTGGGCTTCTTCTTTAGACTGCTTAAATGGTGGATGTTTGTTTAAAATCAACAGTTTTGTATTTTTCTTTTAGATTCATTTTTATGCTCTGTCTTATTGTTTAAATGATAAATGCACTTTCATCTTGCAGCAATTTAATTTAATTTTGTTTATTGAGTGAGTGTGGGGCTGACACGACTGACAGGGCTGACAATTAGTTGTCAACTATTAAAATAGTCGACAACTAATTTAATAGTTGATTAGTCACTAATTTATCTTATATGGAGTTGGAGAGTAGTAAAGTTGAAAGTTATAATCGCATTATGCTAGTTTATTGGACTATTTTTGCATTTATTAAGGTTTTTAGGCCAATTTGGAATTTAGCTAATACTTACTAAAAATTACTGATTTTTCCAAATGGGTTCTTATATCAGATGTGATGCATTTATCTGTTTTCTTTAGATCAATAAAAAGTGCAAATTTTAATAATAAGAACAGAAAATCCCTCGAATTCTTAAAAAAAAAAAAAAAAAAAAAAAAATCCCTCAAATACTAGCTTCAAGCTAGCCCAATGGATGGGCAGCAGAAGCTATTTCAATTATCGTTTTCTGATTATATGGACACAGTTGCTTAATTCTCATCTATTCTTAACGTGTTTTGCACCATTGTTGACCACTCAACGTGTTAAAAATATTCCACTCTCATGGGTTAATCCTTAGAAAGCAGAGAACCATTGCAAAGGTTAGCAATGTATCCAGCTGTGCTCAGAACTAAAACAATCTCTAAAACCACTGCCGTCTGTCCAAAAAATACTCTGCATGCACATAAGGTAGGTGGGGAATAACCCAGACAAAGATAGGAATCTTTTTTTTTAGTGGACAGTAATTTAGTACAAATGCTTAAATATTTAAAAAATATAACTATTTTTTTTAGTTAAATCAGATACAAATTCATATTTTTTGTAATAAAAAAGCACAGGGGAAGGATATTTTTACTTTTCTGTCTTTAATCTTTGAAAACAGTAAGGTTTCATATAACTACATAACTTTATGTTCATTTACTCTCAAATAACTATTTCTGAGTAAATTAACATAAAGTGACCTAAAAAGTCATACTGTCAAGCACATAGAGTCATCGCCTGTCAAACTGTCCACAGGAGAGCCAGGATGCTGCCTGCAGAGAGCTTGAGTTTCATGGAAGCATTCCTGAATTATTCATAAGCACATGGGAACGCCACACTCTTATTCAGTTAATGGTGATTTAAGTGATTGAAAGTTGACAGTAAGCTGTGGTCCTTAGTGGCCCGATTACTTTGCACTGACCTACAGTGGGAAAAAAAATGAACAAGATTCACATAAAGTTTAAAAGAAGGCTCCAATTGAATGGAAACTTCCTATTCCAACACACATTACATATTTTGTCTTATTAATTCTCTTTTTACTTTTTCAAATTATTTCTTTTCAAAGGAGGATTAAAAAAAAACATCTACTGGAAATGAGCAGAGCACAGACGACAAAGTTTGAGGTTCTGGTAAGAAATCTTGATATTTGTCAGTTTGTTGCATCAATAAAATGCTCCAGAGACAGAAAAAATAAAAAAGCATCGTAAGAAGAAATTATACTAAAAAGGAAGCAGACAAACTAGAAAATGTAAAGAAAATGTAATTTCAATGTCAGTGTGATCACAGCATACTTAAATGAAAACATAACTAGACATTTTGTGTTGATTTTGTTTCAGTAAATCCTGAAAGTGTAGAATCTTGTAAGATACACTTACCTTGAACAATTTGTTTATTATTTTGTGTATTTTTTAAGTAGCAATTACATTTATAAATAAATACTATTAGGTTAATATTCCTTCACTATTTACAAAATGTTAAAAATCTTTGTGAAGCAATGACCAAAAGTAAGAAAAATGTTATTAAATTAATACATTGGCTTCATTTGGTGCATATTTATTTATTCAATTCCCAGAGTCCATACACACTTATAGCTCATCATGCTTTTAGAGCTCAGAGCAAAAGCATGCTATATTGAGGTCAATCCTCTCCACTTGGAGAATTTTGCATTTGGCTGCACACTGGATCTTTTCAAGACCTATTTTTTTTTTTCCTTTATGACCTTGTCACTCACAAAGACTGTTTCAGTTACTTTACAAAAAAAAAAATGAAAAAAAAAATGAATTCACCCGTTTGAGGTAATAAAGCAGATATAAGATAAGAGGATCTTTATCTATTTGTGGTCTAATTTCTTTCTGGAGACTTATACGTCAGGACAGTATAATCAGGAGCAGAGTCGAAAAAAAAGGTCTGGTTACAGATACAATAATGTTGTAATAATGCTGAATTGTTTAATTGAATTCAGCAAAAACAGGTTAAATTAAATAAATCAAGATTTTGAAAAATTCAGCAGTGTTCTTCTTTGTAATGTAAAATCAGAAAATATTTAAGCAATTAGTTTAAATGTGGCCATAAGCTTTGATTTACAATATTTTCCCACTACCATCTACTGAAATAGGCTGGGAGACGTGATCTGCTTTAAACAAAACTGGCTAACATGTTTGAAAGTGAGGTGAGCTACGAAACACTGTGGGTTCACCTTGACACGACATACCTCTGTGACCACTTTTTTTTTTTTTTTTTTTTTTCTTCAGGTACACTTATTCGCCCAGTTATTTACAGCTTCCAGTTTAGCTCTCAGGTGACTCACACGGCTAAAAATACACAGCTGACAACCTTGTTGCTTGTTTTTGTTTTTAATAGCAAAAAGTATGATGTGAGATCACGCTAATGCAACAAAATTATGTTTGTCTTGATTTATGCCACATTATCGAAATAGTCTGTCGCAAAATACTTTCAACTGTTTGCTGAAATTGTTCCATGTTATAAAGGCTTTTACTAAATAAAAAAGTTAAAGAGACAACCAGGTCACTTCGGATGACACACCAACAGTATGACTTATTGAAAACTGTACAGCCAAGTTCAATGAAAAATGATAGAAAATCTCATCCTTTCAGAAAATTACAAACCACCAACTAACTGGAAAATGCTTACCAATATTTATTTTTAAGTGTTATTATTTATCTGTTGAGATAGAGCTATGGTAACAGGGTGATTTTCCTTTTGTGGGATCAATAAAGTTTTATTCAAAAGGACTACAAACAGGCAGACAGTCGAACTGCGTTAAATGCTCTTTTCATTTAAATATTAATGAAAAACAGTTTAATGCAACTGAATTGGGGACAAAAAGTTTCCAACCAATCCTAAACAGTAAATTTCCCCAATTTTAAGTAAAAAATATTCCCAATTTTCTCGAAATATCTGGGTTTTTTCATTTTATATTCCAGCTAGCAAGAGAATAAATCATATCTGCTTACATTTAAGTACACCAATTAAAACAAACACAGAAATTTTGACTTTAACAATTATTTATCAGAATTTGTATGTTTGTAATTGAACTGTAAGAACAAAATAGAACCCAATGCAGCCTTTTTCCCCCCCAAATAAGGCTTCAGTTAAGAGTTTCAAAATAAATGCCATTTTCAAAGTAATGACAGAGTACGCTCTTCATTAGCAGACTAAATCTCTTCAAAAATGACCCGTTTTGTTATTTAAGGCTGAGAAAAGTAAGTTTGACAAACATTTGATTCAATAACAAAAGTAACAAACATAAAACACAAAAATCTCGACATTATTCAAACTCTGTTAGCGTTAGCTGTCAAGCAGGTAGGACAGTTGTTGTCTATCAGACATTTATCTTTAGAAAACAGGTTTTAAAAAATAAATATATATACTGACTAGGAGTAATGTCATGCTAACAAGTAAGAGCGATAAAGTTTTGATATAAAGAGCCGACTCTGCTGGCTGGTTCTACCGCCAAAGTTCTTGTTAGCCGATCAGTTATAAGCTAACATTTGTTAGCTTCGGTTAGCTTCCCTCCCCAGGGCAACACCCTCACTATGGCTGAGCAGAAAACTTACTGATGGTCATCTTCCGAAAGTCCCGGTGCGTCCTCGGTGTACTCCCCCGGTATGTCCTCGGACAGCGATTTAACGTTGATACCGGCGATCTTGTTTTTCAGGATGCCTTTTATCGGACGGGGTGCTGCCATTCCCGCATACGGTAGATGTCAGGTGTGCTGGCTACTATCGTTCCGCAATTGTTTATTTTCGTGATTTATGCAGTAAAATCTACAGAAACCGTTTGAATGCTGAACACACTCTCCCTCATAACTACACGGTCTTCTATAAAACCAGCAGAAGGCTAAGCATGATGCGTATCCAACAGGCACGAGCGATTCTGCATGTCTGCTCGCCGAGTGGAAGGAGTCTTTTTTTAACCCCACTTCAACCTTTATTGAAAACGTTTTACGTAACAACAATTCTGGGTCATTTTTTTTCCTGCATCAAACCAGATTTATTGCAATTTCAAAACCGATCTATCGAAATTTCTGAAATATATAGGATAATACAAAAATCACAGTAAAAATATACAAAATATCTAGCTTAAAATAACCAGGTTAATTTTCAGTTATTTTACCTTTTTCAAAACCAAATTTATAAAAATAAAAATAAAAAAATTGATGATTATATGTAAAATCATGGCTCTCTGTGAAAAACATCTAAAGCTGTTTTGTTCTTTGCATATTTATTTTTATGAATGATAAAATTTCCAGCATCACTAAAATAATAGAAACTCTGTCTTGTGCAAAGTACAAGGGTAACTAAGCCAAATTCTAAAAATCAATCTTCGGTAGTATTTAGATTAATATATACACACTCATCAGAAAAAATGTCATAAAAACAAAGTTGAAAAAAATAAACTGTTTTAGTTTTATGTTCACAAAGGGTACTGTAATAAACCTAAAACTAGCAAAATCTAAACAGTTGGTTAAAGTAAACATCACTGATTGTCAAATCAATTAACATGTTAGTTTACTTTACCTATGGCTTAAAAGGACATTTTTGTAAATTAATCTTGCAGTTTGGGCCTTAGTAATGATTAACTATCAACTGATTAACACACAAAAAAGTAGTTGTTAAAAACAAATTAAAGCCTATTCCTTTTCCAAAGGATAATTAAAAATGAATTATATATTTTAAATGTAAGTAAATATAAATAAATATGATTTAAAAGTTGTTTACTGTTTATTCATTCTTAACATGATTTATATTATGTAATGTTCCTATAAGTTTTAAAGAACAAACCAGTATTGGGAATTATCAGATCATTTGACGAGGTTTGAGATGACAGAAATGTACATTTAATTAAGTATTTTAGAGCTCCCTCTTGTGGTCAGATTAGATATGTCTAATATGCTTAATTTCTGACAAATAATAGTCAATTTAATTGCAGAGTGATCTAAACAATCAAACAAAATAACATTTACAAAGTAAAATCAACAAATTTGTTTAAACTTCTGTTTTAATAAAATAATTGAAACAAATTGAATTCACCAGAGAGACATCAATTCCTTGTGGTTTGCTTTTGGTGTCTTTTTACATGAGGACATCTTGTTCCAAGTTTTAGAGTCTAATACAAAATTCACTTACTGAGGTCGACTAAATGTTGTTTTATGTAATGAATTTGAATGCATTGGGACTCAAATTTTTGCTGCTCTGAGGTGAAAGCAATTCAAGCAATTACATTTTTGTCTTATTTTTATTTGGAAAAAAGCATATTTTTTATTATTTTGACTCTTGCTGAGGTAAGAGTGGTAACTTTGTGACCTTGTTACAAGGATTTTGTAACAAAACTATAAAATAGTCCTTTCTGCAAAGCTCATATTCAGAATGACAACTGACTAACCACGCAAAAGGTAAGGTGAGCCTGTGACCCTATAGAACCTGCGACTATCCCTTTATTGTGGCTCTCTTGTTAAAGAAAAACAAAATCAATTTAAAACAGTAACTGTTTAAAGAGTAAGTAACTGTTAAAAGAGTAAGTAAAAAGTCAAGTAAAAAATAAATAAAAGTAAAGTAAACAAACTCAAACTTTATTCATCAAATTCCCAAACAGGTGAAGATCAGTGTAAATTACAAATTGAGACGAAACCTTCTGACAAATTTTTGAGTGCCGTCTACCACGGAAAATGATTTAGAGGCCAGTAAACACAACCAGGATTAAGGCCCACCAGATTATAAAGCGGATTTTCTATCTTTGAACAAAAGTCTAGGGCAAGGTTCAGCAAGGTTTATGACATGAAGAGACAATTCGAAACGTTCTCCTTAACAACTGTGCCATCACCAACTATAAAGCGAACGAGTGAATCCTGTTAGGGGTGGACACAGGTGGTTGGGCACAGAGTTTTACACCGGATGCCCTTCCTGACATAACCCTGTATTTTCATAGCACAGGGAGACCCAGTAGGGCAGCAATGCAAGGGGTCTTGACAAATAGGGGTCTTTTATTTATTAAAAGCCATTTTCATGTATTGCAGCTCAAAGCTCAAAACAAACAGCAAAATATATTTATAGCCAACATAATTAATTGCACAGATCAAGTTAAACAAAACAGAGATAATTAAGATAATTGTCAAGGGAGTAGAAACGTGCTTAAAATTGATGTCAAATCACAGGGACTATTTGTTTTAGATTGTAGATTTGGTTTGAATCACACATTTAATTCAATTCAATTTTATTTATATAGCCCAAAATCCCAAAAACAATTGCCTCATTGGGCTTCATGCCAATGGGTCCTAAAACTGAGCCCTGTGGGACTCCGTAGCTAACTCGAGTACAATGAGAGGACTGTCCTTTTACATTAACAAACTGGAATCTATCAGATAAATAGGATTCAAACCACTGGGGGGGCAGATCCTCTGATCCCTATGTCATGCTCTAGTCTCTGGAGTAAGATGCTGTGGTCGGTAGTATCAAGTTTTTTTGATTTGAAAAAAAAGGTAATTTTAGATATAAAGGTCTTAACTTATTCACAATATCTTGGTCAAATTTATATAAAATGTTATTTTTATTAGGTTTTCCAATATAAACATTGAACTTTAAAGTTGTTCTAATTATTTGATTATTACATTTTTTTTTTATTTAATATTGGCATTATTTGTATTAATAATACCGTGATAGTAATTGTGGTGTCATAAGTTGATATGATAGTTTACATTTTATTAAATGAATAAATTCCATTGGGATAGCTTTGATAATTTTTGAACAGACTGATTTATTTGGGATAAAATTATTTTTTTTTCTGACAGGACTACTCCCACTCTAAAGCAAACATTTCTTATTGTGCGTTCATAAAAACGTAACATCTTTCAGTAACGGTATTTGCAATCCCCCATATGTTATGTTTCTTTTTTATTCCATGTCTTAAGTTCTGAAAATAAAATTATTTCAAAAATAAAAAGAAATAACTCTTCGGGATACTCGGTCACCCAGCTGTCGCAAATCAAATGTAAAACTCTCAACTGTCGCAAATAATAAAGTTTCTTTAAAAAAGTTGTTGCAAAGAGTTAGTGACATAATATATATGCACGTGATTGAGGATGAGGATCAGACAAATCTATATATTTCAAAGGACAATTACAAGGGGGTCATATTTTTTTAATGCAAGTAAATATTCTAAGTCATTTACTGTTGATTCATTCTTAACATGATTCATTATGTCCTGTTGCTTTAAGTTTTAAAGAACAAACCATTATTGTGAATTATCAGATCATTTCAGATCATTTAAAAATGACAGAAACACAGATTTATTCGAGTATTTTAGTGCTTCCATCATGTGGTCAGATTAGATAAGACACCCTAAGACACTAAACATTGAAAAAAAACTTAATTTTGTTGCATACTTTACAATCTACAATCATCCTTTTTTGATATACATATAGTACTTCCATATAGTTACTTCCACCTGTAGTATTTGTTTATAAAAATATGCTTAATTTCTGACAAATAGTAAATGTAATAGTAGCGTGATCTAAACAATTAAACAAAATACAATTTGTAAAGTAAACCAATTCATTTGTTCAAACTTCTGTTTTAATAAAATAGAGACAAAACGAATTCCCCAGAGAGCCATCCATTCCTTGTATTTTGATTAGGGTTTCTTTTCTCATGGGAACATCTTGTTCCATCTTTGAGAGTCTAATACAAAATTAATTTACTATGAGGTAGATTTAATGTTGTATTAATATTAATGTAGTAGTACTCTAATTTTAGCCGCCCTGAAGTGAAAGCAATTTGAATGGTGTACTTCCATGGTGTTTTATGAGTGATTCTTTTTGGACTGTATTTGTCTTTGAACTCAGAAGAAAAATCAAAATCTCAAACACAACAAGCCAAATCCTACATATATTTTAATGAGAAGAAACCTTGATCTTTTTGAGTTATTGTGTTGTAAAATCCTTTTGAAAACTCATTTGATGAGGTAGGTTTTCTGAGAATGCTCGAATTTTTTGAAAATTAAAAAAAGAAAGATGAAATGTAATTTATGTTTTAGTTATTCAAATGCAAAAACATAAATATCTGTATAGGTATTAGTCTGTATATGTAATTTTGCCCAAACAGCAAAGCTTTTTAATGTATGAAGCCATGAGTAAAAAACAGACAAAAAAACAGTTTGAGATCAACAACACAGATAAACAGACTTGTTGACTACATTTCTGTGCAGTATGACAATAAAATCAGAAGACACAGAGTAATGATTTGTCATCTGTAAAATAAAAACTGGACTTTGATTTGGCTTTTTGTCAGCTGCTGACACACTTTTTTTTTTAACTCTATCTTCTTTTTACAGCAGTGATAAAATTCTCTTTGTGTGTGACTCATGATTGCAAAGTTCAAAACATTCTTTTGGAAACACATAGTTGGGTTACATTGCCGTACAATATTGATTTTTGAGCATTTTGAAGCAAGTTGCTTCCTAACTGTAATCTGTTATCATTTCTCTTGAAACATTATTGACAAATTATAGTTATTTTTTAACATGATTCTTGTGTTACTTTAAAGTCACCTGTAAAAATAGAATATAGAAATTGGAAATAGCAAATGAGCCGCAGATTATTTGACATTTAGACGATGGTGTAAAATCGATTGTTGATAACTTAGTTTAAGTATGATAAAGTGAAAGCACAGGAAAAAAATTATCAGCTTTAGTGAGTGTGGAACATAAGAAGAAATATGATCTTTCATAATAATAATTATAAATATATACATATATAAACCTAAAATTAAAAAGGATCACCAATAAGATCATCTTTCTGTGAAAAAATCAGGACTCGAAAGAAAAGAGGAATTAGGATCAATGTTGCCTAACAAAAAAAAAATTTCTTAGTAATTCGTGTCATGATGAATTAAAAAAAAGTTACAAACCAAATCATAAAATAGAATGCTTAAAGAGCCATTCAGGTCGATTTCCTACTGACCACAACCTAGTAGAAACCTCAAAGTGAAACTTCACCCTTTGGAATAATAATAGTATAATAATAATAACAATAATAGTATTTATGTTATTGTTACTATTATATAAAAAATATAAATGAACTCATTTTTTTGTATTAATAAAACAGACACATGGAAAAAAGCATTTTATTTTCAAAATATTCAATAGTTTATTACTATTGACAGAGGTTCACATGGCTTCTTTTCAAAATAAGAGACCGCTTGTATTGCATATGATCATCTCATTCCAACAGTTTATTTTTTTTCAGTTTATTGAGCTTCTTAGTCAGGCGTTTGTAAACCCAACTTACTCAAATTAAATCAGAGCGAATTAATTGATTCTCACCATATACTTTATATCTACTAAAAACCCTAGAATTTAGTTCAAAAATAAAAAAATCCTCTTTATAATCTGGTGGGCCTTGATCCTGATTGTGATTACTGACCTCATAATCATTTTCCATTGTAGACGGGAATCAAACTGTCCTTCAGTTTAATTTGTTAACATTACTTTTTTTTTTAAACTTTCACCACTTGCTTACTTTTTGTAGTTAATTAATAAAATAAAAGTGTTTTATTTTTATGTTTCCTTAGAGCCAGATTGAAGGGGTAAAAGAGCCAAATGTAGCTCTGGAGCTGCAGGTTGCAAACCCCTGTCCTATTGGGTGTCACTGCTTTAAACAATTACATTTTGGAAGATTAGTCAAATGTAATTCTGAATTTGAGCTTTGCAGGAATGACTATTTCACAGTTTAGTCACAGAATCCTTATGGAGACAAGGCCACAAAATTACCAAATTGGTAAAAAGAAAATGAAAAAATGCAGGGATCTCATGCCATTCTAACACTTTAGGCCTCAATATTATTTCATTGAAGTATTAGTAGTAGTAGTGTATTTAAGGTTCACTATTCTTGCAGGGTATTATCGATGCATCATAGTGTTTAAAAGTCTGTAGCTCTAAACCAATAAATTATATTTCTAGGGCTTGCATGCACACAATAAAAATGTGAAATGCCTTATTTGTGGCAGCACACTTTCACAAAATGACCAGCTATCAGCAGCAACTAATATATATAACATCAGAAAATACATTATATTCTATAATGCATATAAGCAACCCCGTTAAGTAAAAAATAGTAATAATAAGGTGCATATATATTTTTTTCTGTAGAGGGTGCTAGTGATTTAATTGTAAAATTACATGATTCATCGTTTTTCTCTCTAGTTTTAATCAGGGTGGTGCTGACATCAAAACATTTATTATGGAATTCTGTTGTTCTTTTGTTTAGTTTTACTTACTTATTTATTTGACAGATTTAAAAGAAAAACGCTTCTTTAAACGTTTTCAATGTTAGGTTAAATAGAAAATAAAGCTGGTCAGCTCAGGACGATTCATGTGACCCTCGAAGGCAGAAACTCCGTCACGTGGATCTGTTTATGTCCGTTGTCATTTCCGGAAAAAAATGATTGACAGAAGTTTCATCCAATGGTTAATGTCTTCATTTTCTTACTGTTGCCTTCAAGTCGTGTTGCCAGGTTGTGTTAGTTTTCCCTCAATTGAGCATTTTTCAGTATGCTGGGCATTTTTGGGTCTTAAAAGCATTTATCTGTCGTAAAAACATTTTTTTTTTTTAGCAAAATAATTATAAAATGAAGTTGTTGGTAGTGCACAAATGAAGTACTAAAACATGTGTGAATCAATTGTTCATTGAAGAATTCCTGTTAATCCAAATCTGTTTCACTAACATCTATGGCAGGGGTGGGCAATTGTTTTGACTCGTGGGCCACATAGGGTTCTAAAATTTGGCATAAGGGCCGGACAAGGAGCAGATGGAAGGAGAGATTGGGTAATCAACCTCATAAACTAAAAAAATAATATGGAATTTAGAGAAAAACATGCTTTAATTTGGATTAAAATTCACATATATTTATTTAAAAACAGAAAATTTGGGAGTTTTAATTTCTAAATTTTGATTTTTGTTCTCTTTTGGGTGATCCAATGGGTTGATGTTCTTCAGAGGAAAATGTGAACTCAAAGAAATGCTGCATTTATGTGGTGCAGGAATAATCCGAAAGATCACCATCTGACTCAGAAAGGAACACACACGAACGTCAGAGAAACAACACCATTCATGGGAAGAAACCAGAAATACAATGAAAATAAAACAATAATTTGGATTTTTGATTCAATGTATTTTAATTTGGAGGGCCACATTAAGTAGCTTAAGGGGCCGCATGTGGCCCCCGGGCCGTAGTTTGCCCACCCCTGATCTATGGCAACTGAGACAGAAACATGTGATCAATTAAAAGAGTTGTAAAGATTTATTTTAATGCTTGATTTCATAATCATAGTTTGTGGTTGATGATATGATTCATAATTGATATTAGTTCATTTTGAACGATCCAATATGATCCGATTCACTGACCTAAAATCGATTAAGGACACCTTTCGCTAAAAATTTAACCAGTGTGACTGAGAGACAAAAATCTAGAAACAGAACACTGCAAGTAGAGTTTTCCAGATTCCTTGTATTTCTTGCAAGATAATCAAGTGTAAATTAATTATGTATACAAACTATCAAGTAAACAAGAATTAATGGCAAATCCATTCACATTTTAGCTTCACAAAATTAAACCCAAGGTTGTTTTTGTACATCAAAACAATACAAACTGAACATTATACGTATTGTGTGACCACACATTTGTGCTCAATTAAAAGTGTTTGCACATACTGGACTGTAATAATGGCTTGATCATTTTTTGCTGTCATCATGAGTGTTATCTGCTGTGACTTGGTCATTTTTACACTATAGGAAAATAAACCATCCATACTTCAATCATAATTATATTTTTGAATATCAATTCTAAAGAATTTATTGAATTTTGGTACAACTTTACAATGGCATTGAACAGAATTACAACTCTCAGACAGATTACTCTGGTTGGATCATAGGAATATATGCCGATTCATCAGTTAATTGTCACATGTTTATTAATTTATAGAATTTCTGAATAAATTCGGGTTAAAAAGAAAGAAAGAGTTTGCTACACTGTAGTGACTTTTGAAAATCCACAACCATTCTTTTAACGTTTTAGCTTTTGAACTTTAGTTTTTTGCATGTGTGGTGGAGCTGGGCATTTAGTTATTTTTTAGTACACTTGAATTAGTAGTTCAGACTATTTTTTTTTTTTTTTTTAATTCCTTAAGGTATTGTAATTTGGACTGGTTTTATTGAGTTGGGTGGAATTTCATGTTCCAGTTTGGTTGGTAATGCTGGAAAGTCTCCGCCAAATCTGGCAACCCCGGAAAGCAGACAGACAGACTGTAGCGGGCCATTTGCCCTAGGCTGTACCGTTTTTCATCGTCCTCCTTTATCCATCGCCCACACGTAATGACCAGTGACCAGATTCGACGCCTTTGTGCACGTACCCCCACACCACACTTCACACGGGAGAGCAATGTGGCTGACAGCCGCTGAATTCTCGAAAAAAGACGAACCTACGCGCAGGGATAAAGGTAAACACCGAGGGACCGACGTGCTACCTGAGCTAGCCTCATGCTAGCTCCCGGAAAAGGACGTTTTGTTGTGGTCTGCAGGGTTTTAGGATGTCCTCGCAGATTTATATGAGATAAATTGTTTTTTTCTGAATCAAAATACTTTCAAAAATGAGGATGTTAGTGCCCAGGTTATTTTTGTATACATGCTTTAATTAATATCTTGTGTTGTTAATAGCGTTTGGATGAATTAGGCTTATTTTTAATGTTTGTAATCAGTTTTTTTTTTTTTTATTGTTTACATTAAGTTGTGTATTTATTCAATGATTATAGCATCATATTACAGTTTTGGTTTTGTCAGATGATGTTAGCTTTCCTGTTGAGAAATGTGAATGTTGTCACTTCCTCAGCCTGTAGAAGTTTTTTTTTAATCAAATCTTTATTTATAAAAATGTAAAATACATTTTTTATTTTGTCCAAACATTTTATCTAAAATATATAGATATTCTCTTACTAAAGAGAATCAAAGAGACCACAAGACATAATTGACAAAGATTGTATATCAATTTGTGGTCGAATCTTCCTTCATCACCTTCTTTCTTCAGATGGAGAATTCGTGCCGTTGTCAGTAACACATGAGCTCTGGAGCAACATCATTCAAAAAACTCCAAATTGATTGGTGTTCTGTCAGAGGCTTGACTTCTAATGTGCAGAACATTCAAGATCGTGAACAGAATTCACAGTTTGGGATGTCCCAGCATTGCAAGGTCAGACCATGCAGTGCCCAAAGAAACTGGAATAAATCCAAATGCTGTATCTTTCACTTAAGATACTCGAGCATTATTCATAAGAAAAGAGCTTCTCACTAAAAAAAAAAAAAAAAAAAAAAAGAACAGTGTGATATCTACGGTGTAAAGCCAGATCTGGACAATCATAGGAGCAGATAGATTAGACTAAATGTTTGAAATTACTCAGTGAAAAAATACAGAGTATTTTTAGTCTATATTTCTTAAGTATTCCTTGAAGTCCCACTCCGATCATCTTTGGATCTATTTTAAAAGAGTTCCTAGTGTTCTGTTGTTAAGGGACACTTTACAGTAACCAATGGACACAGTTTTTGATCTGTGGGAGCAAACTGGAGTGACACAAGAACACCCAACCATGCACAGGGAGAATATGCAAACTCTACACAGAATGGTCCCAGCTGGGATTTGAACCAGGGACGTCTCACCATGAGGCGAGGGTGCTAATCACGGCACCATTGTGTAGTCTGTTGATTATGCCATTTTTGGGTAAAAATTAAAAGAAAAAAATAACCTGTGTAGTTTTCTAAGAAATATTTTCTGTAGAGTGATGGTAATTCATTAGAAACTCACCTCTGAGTTGTGGGCGGGACTATTGGCTTTGGGTAAGCTTGCCCCCACTTTCTGTCATCCCTTTGTTTACCCTCTCTCCCGCTAGTTTACAGCCCCATACAACCTAACATTACAGGTGCGACAAAAATGGCGAGAAATATTTGAGCTATCAAGCTGTCCAGTTTTGAGCCAGATGCCAGCTCGGACGAGGAAAACAAAGACGTTCATGGATCTATTTGTTTGCAACTGGTGACCTGCCACTGTAGTTTCTATGTCACTTCTACAAGCTTTTTCAAATGGCATTTTTTCCTCTGCTACTGATTTACCACGAGTTAAATAAAGAAATACTCAGAAATGCCATTTTAAGAGAAATGTTCTTTATATATGTCCTCCATCATGAGAAAAATGTCTCAATAGCATTTTAAAAACACAAAACATTTTCATCATGTGGTCTTTAAATAATTTCGCTATTATATATTTAATTGATCAAATTCTGAATTATGAAAGACACATTTCAAATTATGTTTCTTTGAGAACTACATTATTCTTACCTGCTAGAGTGTCAACCGTCTCCATTTTTTTTTCCAATCGCATTAACTATTTTTCTAGTTTTTAATGCTCACTGATATCTTATATTTAGCCACTTCAAAAAGTATTACAAAAATTAAAAGGATGCTGCTTTACTTTTCTGATCAAAAAATTATTTATATTTTGTCATTTTTGTTTTTTTCCTGTCTTTTTTAGTGATGTTCTGTTCTGTTTTTCCAATTTTAACTTTATCTTTTATTTTTATGTGAACTTTACGTAAAAAGATTAGTTTATTTAGGATGTTCTTGCCTAAAAAAGGAAAAGTATCTTGTATTTCTAAGTGGAGATTTAAAACATGCTATAGATGAAATTTAAACCTTAGGTCTAAACATAAATCAGCCATCAAACGTTTTGTTGCATGTTTTTGTTCCTTGAGCCTAATTTCTATTCAGATCTATCTGCCATTAGAATTATTAGTCTTACCTCGTCTCACACGTGCAGGCGAGCTATTGATTTTATCCTAGAAAACCTTCATTTCAGCCGCAGACAGACATTCAAAGCCCTTCGGAAATTCTCTACTTTTCTATTTATGAGCCGACTGTCTGTTTTGTTTAGAGATAACCCGGATATTTTACTTTTCTAGGTGTGATGTCAACAGTTGGTGTATAGAGGCTATACACCGAGGCGATTTGTGTGCGTTAATGAGTAAGTGGCGTAGCAGCAGAGAGCCGTGGATGCCAAGATGCTGCTGTCTTTGGGAATGCTGATGCTCTCAGCCACACAGATTTACACCATCTTCACCGTTCAGCTCTTTGCCTTCCTCAACCTGCTGCCTGTGGAGGCGGACATTGCTGCTGTGAGTACTTAAGTGATTCTTTATAATGTGTCTTTACAAGCCATTGCTGATGGGGAGACGGCTCGACTCCTGTGTTGATTTCTTTCCACTTAGATGGAAACGTAAAGTCCTGTGTGTTTGGAGTGCTATCAAAAGCTTCCAGGCATTACTGCACCTCAACTTATTGGATTTTTCTTTTTATCTTTCAGTACTCGTTTGACAACAAAACGGAAAACTTTGAGGATATGCCGGCTCGGTTTGGCTTCCGGCTCCCCAGTGATGGATTAAAGGTGGGTATTATAGGGGTCAAGGGTCGCTTTTATTTGCTGGGTTTAACTGTTTCAGTGCAAGCTTTACTACTGAACTGATTTAAAATGTAACCACACAAAAGCAGTTAACAATAAGTAAAGACACTATTGCCAAAGAACACAAAGGTTGTGTCACTATATACTACTCACTGCACTATATTGGGTGTTTACCATTTGTCCAAATATACATTTCCAGAATCCGTGTACATCGATGCTTGTCGCTACCTGATTTGTATCAGTTACCTTATCGGTTCCCACATGTGCAAAAATTACATAATTTCCTCTTTAAAGTTAAAGTTAAAGTCCCATTAGTTGTCACACACCTAGGTGTGCGAAATTTGTTCTCCACATTTGACCCATCCCCCTAAGGGAGCGGTGAGCTGCAGACACAGCCGCGCTCGGGAACCATTTGGTGGTTTAACCCCCCAATCCAACCACTTAATGCTGAGTGCCAAGCAGGGAGGCACTGGGTCCCATTTTTACAGTCTTTGGTATGACTCGGCCTGGACTTGAACCCATGACCTTCCAATCTCAGGGCAGACACTCTACCAAAAGGCCACTGAGCTGGCCAACATCGTAGCCAACATTGTGACATTTAGGCATTATGCTTAAATTTGCTACAGTAATTCATAATTTTTGTGTGCGTTTGTTGTTCCAAAATTGTAAAACTTCTAGTTAATATATATATTAAAAAAAGATTGGTTTCTGGTTGTATTTCCAGCCTTCACAGTTCTCTGAGTGATTTAAACCACAGCTACCTCCATGATCACAAACATTTATGTTTCCTCAATACTGGAAACGATCTCCTGACAGAATTACAGCACCTGTAAATAATAGACTGTTAACTAAAAGCAACACACAATGAAAATCTCAACAATACGTGATAGAATGACAGCCACGAGGCTTGGAGTCATTCTCTCTGATCGTTTTTATTTTTATATTTTGGGAAATAGGAGAAGTGAGGACATTGTACTCTTAAGGAGATTCCCCCAGCTACTGCAGCTGCTTTTGCCACCCAATTAACCCATAAATAATGTGTCTGTGTCTAATAAAGAGTCGGTAAGTGGCGGTATCATCATACTCTGTGGATTAAACTGCCATCAAACAAAACAGAAAGAAGAAAACATTTGCACTTGTGCTGTTAGACCAAACTGTACGACTTTGTTCATGCACAGTACAGGTCGTACAGTCCTCATCAGTAATATTTAATTTTTTTTCATCTTTTTGTCAACAATCAAATACATTTTGCCATTGTTGTAAACTTTAAGAGGTTATTATTGTTATTAACATCCTAAAACAGGTAAGTGCTGTTAAATGCTTAAATGGCAGAATCTCCAAGATTTTATCCCACTGCTCAATTAAAAAAAAAAAAAAAAAAAAAAAAATTTATCATCATGAACATAGGCGGCAGCAGTCAAGCCAGGGACATTTACATATCATCCAGTCATAGCTGCTGCCGGCTACGGCGTGGAACCGCCAAGCTGTCGCCCAATCTTGTAATGGCATCGTCCTTGCCTGTCACTGTACTCCCACTCCCCCGTACCGATGTCTACTTTTAGAAAAGTCACTGTAAAACTTTTTCTTAAAACCTCCCCGGCCGCCGTGCGGTATGTAAAAATGCAACTGCCGCCTCCTAATTACAAATGGCGCTATGCTGCCACCTACAGAATTAGCTGAAAACCTTTCGTTTACGTTGCAACGCGGTGGCCATTTGGGAAAAGTGGCCATAATCTTAGCGGAAGTAGATGCATTTTTGCGCATGGAGGGACTAATTGGGTAGCCATTACAGATCAGGTAGCAACAATGCTTACTTGATTAGCACATATAGATCAGGAATAGTGAGGGAATTTGGACACCGCTGGTTTGAAAGGACTTTAAGATTCTTCTTGAACGTAGTTTCTCGAGCGTCTCTTCTTTGTGTTGAAGATCTTGTTGTTGTTTTGAGGTCTCTGTTTTCAACTCGGCTGATCTCGCCAACAGAGGGGATGATTCATGTCTGCCATCTAAGCTGGGTATTGTAGTGCTTCCCACAGTCAGTCAGTCAGTCAGTCATTTGTTGTTGTTCTTCAAAGGCCTTTTTACAAACAGAGTTAAGCTGACAGCAAAACGCCCGATGCCTTGTTGTTTTCTGTTGTTGTGAAGTCCAGTCTTGCGTATTTAGTCAGTCAGAGTTTTCAACACTTAAAGTGGGTCTAATATTACAATGGCAGTTCCCTATAATGTTGTCACATGATCTGTGACAATATGGTATATTTTTAGGGAAATGAAACAAACAGAAGGCATACCATTTTAGGCCTCAAGGTTGTTGATTAAAAACACACTTTGATGAAAATGGTATTTTTCTGGTGTTTTTAACTTGGTCTTGTGCCATTCTTCTAATGATGGAAGACATGTATTAAGAAAATTAAGTTTAAAATTGCACTTTTAAATGTTTCTTTATTTAGATCTTTGTGAATCAGATGCAGAAGAGCAATAATCCTGTTGAAAATGCACTGGGTTTGCCATAAGGTCCCTGCTTCGAACTCTTAGCAACAAGGAGGGGAAAGGGGGCGGGGTTGCTCCACTTCATATTCACGCCCACAAGTCAGAGGTGAATTTAGAATGATTTACTGCCACTCTGTAGAAACGATGTCCTAGAAAACGACAGTTTTTTGGTTTTGTGTAGGGACGACATAATCATGAGCAAAAGACAACTGACGCTTAGACAATAGATCAGAAGATGATCAGAGGGAGTCTTTAAATGTTAAGCATAAAAGTTTCATTTTCTCGTAATTTATTTGTTTTAGCTGTAAAATATGCAGTCTTTTATTTTGCAATACGTAGACTTTGTAATCTAGAATTTTAACATTAGAAGCTTAAGACATCTTGTGCTTACGTTATTTGAAGGGTTTGGGTCTTTGTCGTTTTTTTTAAAAGCTTTTTAAGTCATATTCTGAGAGATGTGTCTCAGAAAAGCTGAATGCCACTGGTTCAGAACAAGCGCTTAGATTGATTGTCATATCTTTCTTTTTGTCTTTTTTTGATCGTTTTGAAAATAACAGTGAACCTCTCATCCGATCAGACAAACGGGGATTATGACAAATAATCATGTCGCTCCGAGTATTATGTACAGCATTATGTAAGATTTCTGCCTTGTGAAAACTGAGAATAGGCTTAGTCGCCGTCATCCGCTCTGTCTGTACTTCACATCTGTGCTGTTGGTTTATTTTTGTTGCCTCTGCTGACCAGCAGGGGCGGAAAGACTGAGCGTTGCATCCTGCTGGAAGTCATGGTGACTCCCGCAGTCGTCCCCCTCAAAGTGGTGTGTGTATCTACAGATTCGGCTTTTGCAGAGAGCAGCTGTTCATTGTTAAATATCCCCCCCATTGATTTTTGAACTCTGCATTAAACCAGTGCCTAAAATGTACAACATAAATCTGAGGACACACTTGTTGGTGATAATTAACATTTTCTATAAAATGAGGTTGACAGACTGAGTGTTTGTTTTATTTATGTCTCTACCAGATCACATAGTTTCAGGCTCGATCAGTATTCGATGTCGTATCTCGATCAGGAGTTGGATATTTATATTTTTGTTATTTTGATCAAATATATATTTAGCTATTTCAAGCCTAATATTAAGGATAAATACTGCACTGGAAGTCTGCATAACTTCTGCATCACAACATTTGATTACTGTAAATTATAGTTGAATACGGCACTAGTTTGAGCAGGAGGCAGTAAAAAATTAATTGAGTAAAGTTAGCAAGCTATTCACACATTCAGACCTACGGGCTCAATAACTCATTTATCAAACGTTTAAAACTGGCAGCAGTGGGCTCAATTGGTTTTTCTTAATGCAAACATCAGCCTACAAAATCATTAAAAAAAAAAAAAAAAATTTAACATTATTTTGAATGAGATATAGACAGAGTGACAGCAGTGACACGGCTGCCAAGGTACCGTCTACAAAGTGCGAGCTCTGGAAAAAATGGATCATCATGAATAATTATCACCTATTTTTACTAGTTAATAGTAACTATTTGTTATTTAAAATTGTATAGATCTCTCTGCGACTGTAGGAACACATTTCCCTAAGTTGCTTTGAAACAATTCTTTCTAAGTGGGTAGTTGAAGAGAGTACATGGTAATCTTGAACTGATTTTAAATTTGTTTTATTTTAACGTTTTTATGTTGGATTTTTTGTGTGTGTGCCAATGCCTGTTGAGATTTTATAATAATATTAATAAAGGTTCAATAAATATTTTTCCTAGTTGATAGTTGAACTATTTTTGTTTGATTGCACTACACCAGGGGTTTCAAACTCAATCACAGGGCCAAAATCCAAAACACACCTAAGGTCGCGGGCTGAACAGAAAAAATATTTATGGAACACACTAAAACAAAATTTTAAAACTTTAAAAATGTAACTTTTTAACATAACTACGAATTATTACAGAATAAATCAACTTGAATTTTAATATTTTACTCTCCGTAAAAATATGTTTTGTCAAAATTATACAAGTTAGAAATATGTACAGGATAACATTGATCCATTTATAACAACAAAATAAAATGATATAGAGAGCTGGATATAAACACCCAGTGGGCCGGATCCGGCCCCCGGGCCTTGACTTCGATACATGGGAACTACCCAACAGTGGGCTGTTTAACTGTAAAATGATAAAACAAGGTAATAAAATAAAATTAGAGGACAACCTGTTTATTAAATGTGTTCATTTTTACAAAAAAATATTGGATCTGGAATTGGAAGATACTCAAAATAAAATAATTTGAAATCAGATCTAAGATGATCGGGACAATCCAGATTTTAGAAAAGTACATTTTTGCCTTTAAAGTTTATACATTTTTTAAAAAACTTTTTTTAAATCTATGAATATATTTGAATGAAAACATTATATGCCCTCCTATAGTTACTATTTTTCTCAATACAATATAAACTTTATTAATATGGATCATTACACCTGGAATATAATTTCCCAAAATTTCATAAATTTAAATTTAAACTCAGAAGGTTTGATTTTCTTTTCTTAGTTTCTAAACACTTGAGTTGGGAGAAATCTTTCATGTTTGTTAAAATATTTTAATGTATTGTGACGGAGCAGCAGCCTACGAGTACAGCAGCATCACAAGGCAGCACATGCTGGTTTGTTTTCTGGAGATTTCACAAAGGTTTCCCCAAGGGGACTGCAGACAGAGCCCGCTCTGTATCGAGTGAAACAACTCATGATGTTGTTACCAAACACTCCAAAATGTTGACAGCAAGTCTGAGTGCAGAGTTTACAAATTTTGGATTTTATTCATTTTTTTTTAAAGAAAAAAAAAAAATCATAAATCAACTATAATCTTTGAACTCCCTTTCCAATCATATTTTGATCTATTGTAAAAGCGTTCCCAGTGGTTTCTTAATTATGATTATGCTATTTTGGGTTAAAACCATACATCCATATATGATGAGTTGTTAATGAGAATGCATTGTAAATAGATTTGATGTATCTATTCATTTTTCTCTTTTTTTTTTTTTTTTTTTAGTTTTCTTGTCTTTAGTGGCGAAATAGCTTTAAAAAGCAAAACAATTCATATAATTTATATGAAAAAAGTTCTAAGTGAGGTATTTTGTAAAAGCATTGAAATGATTGAGCAAACAGTTAAAGGCCCTTCACATGCGCTGATTGTAGAGACAGATTCGTACTTATTTGTGCATCTGTAGAGATAGAAGACAAGTGTCCAAAATTACTCCCACTTCCCATTTTTTGTTCTGAAGCCGCTGACACATGTTGGTTTGTTTCGCTTCCGTCTTTTTAGCGGATGAGTCTGTTGGCAGTCTGAATCTATTATTTCTTTTCAAACACAACTTTGTGATTTTAATGATTACAATAGTTGTTTTTGGACTCTTTCTTTCTGTTGGAAGACATAAGATGTAAACTGAATTCTGTGGGATATTGCAGGAAAATTCATTTTAAAAAGGGCACTAGTTGTATTAAAGATTGTTTAGGAGTTTAGTTGAACTTAAACTAGTCATGTTTTATAGTATGTTTGGGGTGTGCTCTTCTGGTCTGGACAGTGAGTTCAGCTGTCAGGTGTTGCAGCTGAACAAACGTAGAGATATTTTTGAGATGATCCAGCCGCAGGCAGACAGCTTAAAAACTAAGTTTTGTTTTCAGTACCTCACATAAAGGAATCAATTGTGCCTCTGGGGTTTATTTAAATGACATCTGCAGTTCTAGTATTAGTATATAACATTGTAAAAGAAAAATTTAAGGATTTTAATGTGACATTTTGCCCTTATTTACGCTTTATACCTCTACATGTTAAATATCTGTAGTTTTATGCAAAGTTTGTTTGATTTATTATTTGAATAGTAAAATAGAGAAGAGGAGTGATTGATGTTGAAATGTCGTTTGGCTCAGATGCAACAGTTTTGTAGCATTGAAGAATTCCAACGTACTCCAGTGTACTAAATTGAACCTGAACAAGTTACCGTTTCATCTTTTTTGTGAGATTAAGTATAATCCCTGCACAGTTATTTCTGAGAAATCCGTTTCCGTTTTTTTTTTTTTTTTAAATATGGTGACAGCTGTAAACCTCTGTGAATGTCGGTGGTTATGGCACCTGCTGCACCTTCTTCCTGTCTAGTAAGTAAAAACTATTCAGAAAAAGCGATTAATGGAACATTAGGTATTTTTTTTTCTGTTTATATCCCTAAAGTTTTATCCCCGAACTGCTCCCAGTTTAATGTTAAAAAATAAGTCACATTTTTATACTTTTGATCAGAACCTCAATATTGTTTCTGGTTTGAGTCCCCATTTTATAAACGTTCAGAAAAGTTGTGAAAAGTAATATACAAAAGATGCCTGCTACAGGTTAATTTTATCGTTTTTATTTGTTAATTATTAGTTGCAATTTATTGTTAATGTCCACAAAGTAATCAGCCTTTATTTGTTTATTCTATTTTAGAATGTACTTGGCAGCCCCCAAATATAGTTTTAATTGTTAGTTTATTTTTATTTATAATGCCAGCCATTTTTATAAATTTTGTGAAATTAAACACAGACACACAATAAGTTTTGTTTAGGGCCAGGTTTCAATTAAAAAATATGAATTAATTGCAAATCCGGAAAAAAAAAGGCTATTAATCGTGATTTTATTATTATTATTATTTTAGTAGTATTTGTCAACTACTTATTGTCTGCGAATAATCACAATACAAAATCACACACAAAACTGTACATTTAGAACATTTGTTTTATTTGTTTTAAAATTACACGTTTCTGATAGTTTTTTTCTGCATACATCTTTAAAGGAGTTGAGCGTTTTTCTCCTAATACCAGTAATATTTTTTCTTTTTCACTGTTTCACATTTATTTAACTGAAATAAATATCATTGTGTCTTTTTTGAATGACAGTGTTCCTGGTGAGATATATTTTGTTAAAAAAAAAAGGTTTAAATCACACACTCTCAGATTACAAGAAGAATGATAAAATGTAGGTTTCTGTCACAATACTGTTAATATCAGTGGTTGAAGACATTATTTAAAGTTTGTTGTTTATTGTGATTACTTACACAGAAATCAAATAAATCATTATCATGGATATTTCTCTTTTCTTGTGTAACTTCCTGTCTGAAATCTGGATTCTGGCAAATTCTGCAGTGGAAGTGCATTAAAAAAACACACTTGAACCAACAGAGGGCGCACTTGTTTCTGCTTTTGGTGCCTAGAGGAAGAATGTGAGGCCCACAGTGATGTCATGTCGCAGCAACTGGGATGGTAACACCCAGAGCTGGATTTCAAACATCCATTTTCTGCGAAAGCAATCTCTGGACTTTGCTTACTCATGAGTCTCTTCGTCTTTACATCTTAAAGGAAATTCTTCATATTATTTTTTTTTTTATTTCTTTCTAATCTGAAGTGACAAACTGCTTGTTTTTGTGAGAGACTGAGGGATCGATGAAAGTGGCAGGCCACACTTCCTGTAGTCCACACACACCCTCCCACACACACGCACACGCTCGCAATGGTGTTAGTTACACATTCACTCGTCCAACAAACACTTTGAAACACCAGGTCACGTCCTTATGTCTCATTTTCCATCAGACTTCTCTGAGCATTTTTTTTCGGACTCTTCTATTTTTGTCTGTTTCTCTCAGTTTAGCTCTTCGTCTGCAGTTCAGTTTTTTGTCTGCTTTAACTGAATTTTCTGCTTTTGTTCTTCACACATTCGTCACCCTGTCAGCCCATCATTTCCAGAATATCACTTCATCTTATTCGGGAAATCCAACAATTAAAGATTTAATAGCTTGACATGAAAATGTAAATCTGTGTTGCTTGTATTGTTTTCGCTTCACTGGTAAAATTCTACTCATTTAAAATACAGAGAAAGCAGATTACTTTGGTTTTTACATTATTTGAATAATTTATAGTCAACCAGATTATGAAAATTGAAATCTGTGACTATAAATTATTTGTAATAATCAAAATATGATAACAGTGTGCTCAGTTTTTAGTAAATAAATCTTATTAATTCTTACAGCTTTTCTGCCATAATTATCCACCAGAATTTAAATGTTACTAGATTTAGGAGTTATTACATGCTTTGTATATTATATAAATGACCTGAATAGACACTTAAACTGAGTGTTTGTCCTTCACAGGGCTTTCTGATTGGTGCCCGACCAGAAAATGCTTGTGAACCCATCGAACCTCCTCCCAGCGACAACTTGACGGGTGCCTTCATCGTCCTCATCAAGCGATTTGACTGCAATTTTGATGTTAAGGTACTAAATTAAAACTGTATTTTGTTTTTTTTGTAAGTGTGAAAAGTGAAAGGGATTTCAGTTTTAACCACAGCACACCTTGAATGAACCGCAAACACAGCTTTTATTTAAACAGAACTATTTTATCCGCAATTAAATGCCTTCATTTGCTCGTCTATGTAAATACATGGCTTGAAATTCACAAATATATAGAAACTTAACTTTGTGTAGTAATGATTTATGGTTGATCTGTTTCTGTAGGAAGTGGATGTGGATTACAAGTCTGTCACAAATGTTCTTAAAAGCTGTTATTTAAAAAAACATATGCATTCATGTCAGCAGAGGGGGTTTCAGCCTCAGTTTTTTCTGGAAATCTTGGATCAGTTTGTTGAATCAGGAAAACAGGAAGTGGCCATTTCCCTAAACACTATTTCCTGCATGATTATCCAGCCTATGGTGCTGATCTTGTGCCTCTTTTCTTCATTGTTTTGCAGTGCTCCTTTTACAGAATTACTTAGTCATGTTTATTAGAGGAATTTTAAAATGGTTGAGTTGGGAAAAATGTTTTAGTTTGGCCCAGTGACTGATACCTGGAGGATCCTAGAGGGTTGAAGCTTATCTCGGTGAAAGTCGTGTGTCAACAGAAAGAACATCAAAGTGTTTGATCTTAAGCCAAATGCTTGATGTGGCTATACATCTACACAAGTCTTTGGCTGTGCTAATTTTGTGGAAATTCTGATATTTCTCCAGTTCACATGATTCAGTTTATGAGAAATAATAAAATTCAAATTACAAGGATGAGCACGTTTTAGAGACCTGGTAAAGCTTGGTGGTAAACAGCTTCAGATACTATGATGTAGGGCCGCACAACATGAGGAAAACTTGCGATGTGTGATATTAGTGATCAAATTGCAATGTTGAGATGTGATGCATAAAAATTGCAAATCCAAAAAACAACTAAAACATCATTTCTATTTTACTACAACTGTTTTTTTTTTATATAAGTTATGATACTCGTCTAAAAAGGAGGCGGGCATCTGACTTGAACATGGTGCTCAAATTAATAAAGGGCTCTGTTTGATTTGTTAAATACTTCAAGCTGCCATGCAATTGTATTATCATGTACGTAAAAATGTGATGAAACATTTCTCATAGTTTTGCTGTCTTTTTGTGATGTGCAAATTTACCGTTATCGTGATATCAGCACAGGCTGATATTACGATAACAATAAATTTGCGATTTATTGTGCAGGTCTACTATGATAACTTTAATTGAGAGTAAGAAACTTTAAGAGGGACTAATGGAATGAATAAACAGACAGAACTGCTCAGCCCCTGATTTTAATTTTAACATTTTTTATTCTTTTTTTTTTTTCTAATGTAAATGAAACCCCAGCAGCTTTTGCGAGGCAGGACTAAACTCAAATATTAGTAGTAGGTGCATCTCGTGAGAACCACTTGTGTTAGTACTTGTGTAGTAAACTCATGATCCGGTTGTTGTTACATAGAGAAATGAAACATTTACAACTTAGTTCCATATAAAAACGTGGATTTTTGTTCTTTGTGGCTCATGTGAGAATAAGTGAGAGTGCTAAAAAAATAATTATTAAATTACCAAAAGAAAATCACCATGATTTGCTTGGTTTAAAGCAACTTTTATATGAGATACAGCGCTTAATGTTCTATTCATTAAATAAAAATGTATTTTACATTATTTGAAAGGTTTATTAATATTCAGATACAGTTTTTCTAAGTCACAATCAGTCACAATTTTTTAAAAAACAAATAAGGAAATATTAACTGGTATTTCCTTGGAAAATATCAGGATACATCATAACACATGTATCAGAAAATGCATAGATACATTTCTCTTCAAGGGCGAGATAGATAATCAAATTGTGATTATTATATACTTTTTAAAATGTGTTTGAGGTATTTTGTATTGTATCTCAGTTTTTTCATCTTCTTATGAGAGGCTCCTCCAGGAAAAAAAGCTAAGTTTATACTAAACTTCTGATATTTTAGGAGATGTAATCATAGAGAGCTTTACATTGTTACATATCACTCTTTTATTTTTAAAATAGTTTTTCCACTTTATTACTCAAAGCAGTCTAATTGAACATGTACAGAACATAGAGATTTTTTTTTCTGTCAAACGGGGAGGAACAATAGTGGGGGGGGGGGGGGGGGTGTTCACAGCCTTTTAGAAAAAAGTTTCATTTCTGTCTGTTAATATTTTTCTCTCCATTCTTGCTCTTAATTCTCAAACCCCACCCATTTAGTCTCACACTTCCTGTTTTTCTGTTCTTTTTATTTTCTGTGTTGCTCTTTCTTTTTCTGCCTGTCTCACTCTCCCCCTCTTTTTGTTTTTCTCTTTTTTTTTCTTCAATCTGTCATTCCGGGGCAGCCATATAGCCTTATAAGGACTAGCCGCATCGCATACAAGACATATTGACTGACCCGGCAGTGATGTCTTTCCTGGGCTGGAGTGTAACCAGACTCCGCATAGTTGTGCGTTGGACTCACACAGAAAACACATTCAGGCTGTGTCAGATCTGCTGTATAGCCTTCATCTATCCATAAAGGCTTAGTTTTGATTTTTAAAAAAACATTAAAAATGTGTTTTCAACACAATAAAAATACAAATTAAGGAACTTCTAGAGTTATTTCTTTTTTTCCACATTAGTCACGTAAAAGTACCAATGCTCTACTTGTTTTCTGTTTAGCCTTACCTTACATATACCAATTACCTTTATTGATGTGTTCTACCAAGGAAAAGGTAGAATGATTGTATGATAAGCAGCACAGTGGCTCTCCAGTTCTGGGGTTTGACACCCCAAATTTATTAAAACAAATCCAAATTCTTTATTCATCTCAAGGGAAAATCTCATTTTCAGCAGAGCTCTGATCACCAAATTATTATAAAATCAGATAAAGAGAAAGGGCTATTTACATTACAGTGTAGTTCAAATTTCAAGTGCTGAAATAAACAGTGTGCAAAATGAAATACTGTCGCGTTGTTTACTTGTCGTTGTTGGTTTACATTCGGAATGATTCAATGGAAATGTAGACATTTTGAGAACCCACTTTCTAAAGTAAAATATTCATTTCATTTTGGATTTTATATTTTCAGTCAATCACTAAGCATTTTTTTGGAGCGCTTTAAAGTTTAGACGTCTTTACTGAAGAAAATGTTAACCAATAAAAATGTGACACTTTATTCAAAATAACAAAAATTACATTTAAATGTCAAATTGTGAAGCCGTAGTAGAATTATTATTATTGGATATGTCTGTTTCTATTTTATGAATATATCGAAGAGTTATTAAATGTCTCAGTTTTTGTGACTAGTTAAAATGGTCCAAATAATGTTTCTGAGGAAAAGTTAACCAGGTTACAATCTGACATAGCTGTCTGACCTATAACTGTAAATATTCTAGGTTTATGACTTTTACTCTGTGGGTTTGATTGTAGAACAGTGAGTAGTTGTTTTTTTTTTCTGTTATGATTTGGTTTTTATTTTTATCTTTTTACTTCTCTCACATGAGTCTTGTAAAGACGAAGCAGAAGTTAAGGTTTACATAGTTAACTATGCTTTGAATTGTAAATGAACAGCTCTTAAACCTTACTCTAGGAAGAAAAAACAAACAGCAAGACAGCAATGTTTGAGCCCTCTATAATCAATAAGATCAATTTGTAGATTGGAATTAAGATTGGATAATAAATACTGATTGTTTTATTGGACTTTAAATCTATTACTATAAATTAAAGAATTTAATTTGCTGTTTTCAGAGATCCTATGAGTCTCCAAAAAGCCTTCTCTGATCTGGACTTAACTTTCCTTAAAGCCTTGTAAAATATTTTAAAGTCCCAGTTGGACTGGGTCTTGGTTTGACATGAGGCTTCAATGTTTGTGTTTTCTAGCCTTCAATAACAACTCTGTCAATTCATTTTCAAAATAGCTGTATTTTTAAATTAGATGGTGGAATGATGGTTATCTTGAGTAATACACTGTGGAATATGAACTATATATCAGATTTTCTTGTTCATATCACTGTAGATTACTATTTGATCCAAAGAGATTATAAACGTTACATCCTAAATGGTGTGTTAGTTTGGTTTTGATTGGTAAAATTTTTATTTTTGTTGGAAATTGGTTAAATGTGCAGAATGCAGACACTTTTTCTTCTTTTTTTAAGAACCTTTTTTTATTAGTGTTTTTTGTAAAGGTTAAATGTGAAGCTAAAAATTGAGTTCTGTAGGATATTTACCATAAAGGTTAAGGGCTGTGTGTTGCTCTTGAAATTCCATTTCATTTGTCTCATTATCTCTCTTAGTCAATATAGCTGAGCAGTCTGCACTGTCTCTACACTAAAGACTGACTTTGATCATCTTTTGATCTAATCTTAAAGCGATTTTCAGTGTTTTTTTTTTTTTTTTAATTATGATTATGCTAGTTTTGGGCAAAATCAAAACATCTGTGTCATTATCTTGAACAAAGTTTCTACAGAGCGACAGTAGTTTATTAGAAATTGTGAGCGGGACTTTAGGCACAGAGTAAGCCTATGCTCATTTCCCATCATCCCTTTGTTTACACTGCTAGCTAACGGCTCTTCATAACTGAAAGCTAACATTTGCGGTGCAACAAAAAGGGCTAGCATTTATAGGTGCTATTCCAGCAGTTTTTTTTCTCTGCTCCTGATTCATAATTTCAATGAAAACTTACTCAGAAATGCAGTTTTAATCTTAAATTCCTTAATACATATCCTGAGATAAATGTTAAAAATACAATTTTCATTGGAGTGGGTCTATAAGGAATTTTCTAAAAAACAAAACACACATTCCAAAAATGTAGTTTATTCTAAACTTTCTTTTCCCGTTATCCTGATAATTTCTTCTTCGCTCTGTGTCACGATCATGCGGCTATCTCGCCTCTTTTGCTTCTGTGTCAGTCAGACGCCCCTCACAAACCCTCCCTCCTTCTTCTCTCCTTCTTTCCCGGGCTCTGCTCCCTCCGCAAGCTTCAGGGAAACAAAGGAATAATAGATTCCATCTTGACTGAGAAGAGGCACCTCTGTGTGTGTTTGTGTGTGTGGAGGCATGTATTTCAGGGCTGTCACCCCTAACATGCCTTCTTTGTGGTTCCATCGCCCTCCCTCTTTTTCTGTTGTTCTGGAGCCCTTCTGTCACAACTATTATATAAATCGAGCAACATTGTACAGTTATGTTATTAGCATGTGAACAAAAGAAAACAAGCGTGTTAGTCGAAGGTTGCATGAAAGCTTGAATATGTGTTGTTAGATGTAAAAAAAGATGAGCTGGAATGTGAAGAAAGAGAGGAACAGAGGATCAAATGAAGGGATGTTAATACACATTCCTACTGTGTGAGTGTGTGGGGGGGCATTCCTGCATAGCTTTTTCTTTTTTTTCCATCTCTGGAGAACGCGGGTTTGGGCTTCCTGTACACTGGCATTCTTTGAGGTTGTGGGGGAGTGTCTTATTGGTGACCTCTCTGACATTTTTTTAAGGGGGCAGGAAATTTTAGACCCCTTTATACCTTTCTGGACCCCTTCATGCTTCACGTTCCTCATGTTTTTGCAAGATTCCCTGGGAGACTTAGATTCACCACTTTGAAAATGTTATGTTGATATAGCAATGGTCACTAAAACATTGATGGCTGCTGCGTCTTGTCCTAAAATCTAACAAAAACATGTTTTTCTGACAACATTCAAATTTGAGTTTTCCTCATTGTTAGTAAACAGAACTAAATCTCATTTAAAAAATGTATAGAAATTACCGTTTAGGCATTTTAAAGCACATCAATCACTTAATTTCCTTAAATTATTCAACTGTTCTTACCTAGTTGGAATACACAGGTTGTGTCCAAATTAATTCACTACTCACCATAAAAGGCACTTTATAATATGTTTGCCATATTGCAGTGCTGTTCAAATCTACATTTCCAAAATTTAGTATTCTAGAAATTGCCCAAAATTCTCTGTGAAAAACAAGTGTCCATCAGTGCTCACTAGATTTGGGAATGTGGACCACAATACATTCCTTTTGAACAAAAAAATTATTTAAATGTTTATTTTTTAAATTTATTAAACCATCAATGCTTTTATAATCAGAACATAATGGATTGATTAGGCTTTCGCTTCATATTGGCCGTTTGAAAAGAATAAAAAGTAGTGAGAATGTTGTCCAAATTGCTTTTAAAATCCAGGGCTCTAGATAGTCCCACACTATATATATTTTTTTAGTAGTTTTAGAGGTAATTTGGGCATAGTCACAGATTTCATTAAGTAATCTAGTATTTAGAACTTTCTTGTTTTAATGTCTGCTCATGGCGAAGAGCTACCTGCATTAGGCAGGTGTGTTTTTATTATAGTCAATGGGGTAAATTATTTCAGAAATTAAACTGATTACATGTTATGAAAAGCAAAATTCACCAGTTTTTGTTGACGTTTAGTCTTCTTATGAATAAGTTCCTTATCAGGAGAATACCATGTCATTTTAATGTTACTTTAGCTTCTAATAACACGTTATATAGTCTTGTAATTGTTATAATCAAATAAATACAATGTGTAATGAGAGTCACATGCTTGAGTTTATAGATGACTAAGCAGCAACATCAGTCCTTCAGTTGTACTTCTCTTAAATCATTTGCAATCCTTCATTCTTGTTGTTCAAGGTTTAGTCTGGAACTATCTTCTACCAAAAGCTAATTCCTGGAGCCAAAGGTTGTAGATGTTAGTGATTCATATCTGGAACTCAAAAAAAGAATATGGGCGTAAATGTCTGATTCTGTTTTAATGTAGACCTAATTAAAAAAAAAATCAAGAAACCTCACCTTTGCCATAATCGAAAAAGACAATAAAGTAACTTAAAGCCTTTCATTCAAGGGCTTAAAAGTACTGCCCTTGAAATATTTTGTAAAATATACATTAGCAAGAATGGTTAATAAATCTGTGGTGGCTCTCAGGCTAGAGATGACAGATTATTGAAAGCTCCAAACTTAAACTGTATCCTCAACCAAACATGAATTGGTTAAAATAAGAAGTATTTAAATGTCTGGTAAAAAAAAACCTAGTGCTGTGTAGTTTACTGCAGTGACACAAAGTCTCTCTGATCAGCAGGGTGTGGTCAAAAGGAAAGGCCAATTTTTTTTCCCGTTTTGGTGCAAAATTGTTTAACCCACCCAACTAGAAAAGTGGGTCTGTTATGACTTTGCTTTTTCACTTTGGATGCTTTGGTTTCCCTCACTTTACCATCTCCCGACAGTAAAGGTTTTTAATGGTGTAGCACAACAGTGACCTCACAGCCCCCCAAGCTGCACATAAGCACACACAGACTTTCAGTCTTCACTCAAATAATGACCTAGCTTCCTGCACACACTCACTCAGTCTTATGACAACGTATGACTTATGGCTGACTGAGTGTGTGACTCTCTGGAGCAGTTTATTGTGAGAGATCTAGGCCACTAGCTGGATCTGACAGAACTGTTGGGATTTCCCAGCCGGCATGATGTCTTTTGCAATTTGTTGTGGCAACAAACCGCTCCGACTACTCCCTGTGACCTGCAGGACGAACAGAAGCTGTGGCTCTTTAAGACACCACAACTGCAAACATTCACCTTTAGAAAACTTCTTCTGAACGCTCACAGTACTGAAAAGAAGTCTGAATAAAGTAAGTTGCAATGGTCTTTATTGCACCTGTAGCGAGTCTCTCTGGCTGCACCTGTGTTTTGTTATCTGGACATGTGGCCGCACCTTGAATTTCGCCATTTTATTGAAGTCTTTATCTAATCAAAATGTCTGAACCTTGAAACCAAACTCTGCACAGCGCAGCATTCCATTGAAACTCCAAGGAGAGGAGGAAGAAGAAAGTGGCGGAAAGAAGGGAAGGGAGGGAACGGAGCAAGCAGAGGGCACAAGGAGTGCAAGGGGGGGGTAGAGAAAAGACAGGAATAACATGGTAGTCAGTGAGTTACAGAGAGAAGAGCTCCAGTCTGCTTCATGTAAGTGATGTTCTGGACCTGCGACAGGCTCTCTGCAGCCTTCGTTTTCAGGAGCTTTTTATTAGTTAACACAATTCTCTAAAAATGTATTTTTGTAGCTGCAGTCTTGTGCCAAGTCATGCACTGACCTGGTCTGTTGTTCAAACATCACACTGGATAATAAACCACTGATGGGTTATATTATCCAAATGCTCTTTGGCCAACCAAGAAAGAAAGTCAAGTCGTAGTTTATAATATTTATCTTAAATTTTATTTAACTCTATATCTGTGTTTTCTGAGGAACTATTTTTGGTTAGATCAGCAAAAATCCCCCAATATTATTTTGCCATGACTGTTTTCCCCGCTAGCTTTACATCTTTTTGTTTTTACATTTTCAAAGTTGTAGCTCTCAGCACAGGTGATGGGGAAAAACACTGAAGAAATCAACAAAAACTTTTGAGGGTGTATTCAGACCGGAAAAGTCAGTTGATCTGCTTAATTTGATCCAGATTGAGTCCTGAACCTTGCATTTGGTCTGTTTGGTCTGTTTATGAGACAGATTGTTGGTAAAATAGAGTGAGAAACAACGTTTATCACATTAAAAGTTGCTGTGTCTTCATGTTTCTACACAGCCCATCTTTTGGATCCTAAGGTTTAATTCCTGCCAACCTTGGTGTTTGTACCACAAACATGTCTGAAATATCAACCTAACCGGCTCTGCTAATACTGACGTTCTTTTATCTCTACGTGACAAGAGGACATGGTTGCAGAGGAGATGGCGGCGGAAAATCCTTAGCCGTAAGCGGAAATTCCACAAGATTTCAGAGTTGTAGTCACGGTTATTAAAACCTTTTAATGTGAATAAAATATTTTAGTGTTCAGGATTAACTTAAAATGTGTCAAACGAGAGTAAACAAAAGTGTTCAGATTAGAGAAAAAACTGTTAAGACTTTTACATTGGAGTTTAAGCTCCAAACCAGTGGTATGTTGACCGCAGTTGACTTCAATTCTTTGCGCGATCAATGTGAATCAGTTGGATTTGTGACAGAAATAACAAGGGGAACCTGGTTCTTAACTTCCTTCAGGCTATTTATTTTCAGCCGCCATCTTGTCTGCAACCAGGTCCCGTCCAACATGACAACGCCTGTGGCACTAAATAATTAACTTTCATTTGGAAGTAAGCCAGTTTCTGCGTATGACATCACTCTCACTCGGTTCAGTTCTCATATACAGTCAATAGTTGGGACACCTTGGTTGAGATCAAAGATGTAGATGCAAACAGTGAAGTGTGATCACTTCATTCTTTGACAGAATAAATAATATCAAATCCACCAAATAAAGAACTCAAACATTTTCATTCATTTCTTACACCAATTCCAAACTTTCAAATATTCCACCATTTAATACTGACAGTTTGTTTTTAATTGACTATAAAGGAGAGTAATGAAGCAGTAAAGGGGGAAGGAGGAGAAGCCGACGTGTTTTAGCTGCAGTGCTGCATTGGGTGCTGTGTTGGCAGAAGAGTCTCACAGGACAGAAGATGCTGCAATTATTGACTTACATGAAACATTTATGCACCTATAGTTAGTAATGTTATCCACAGCCCTTAGAATTTACTCTAGAAGGCATATATAATGTAGCTTACACCTTTATGCATCTCAACTTTAGCAGTGTTAGAATTTAGTTATGATAGACCCTTTGGAGAGGAACGATGCACAGATATAGATCAGAGAAATGGTCTATTATATTTGTGTCCTCCTGTTTGTGCTCAGACATCACAAACACACAGGTGAGGCTTGTGCATCCCACAAACCCACACATGCACTCACATGGATTGAAGGTGCGGTGACCTTTGAAATACCTTTTTCCATTTCACCGTTGAGCGGAGACATTTTTATCCCCCTCACCTTCGCCCACATCACCACGCAGTCCCTCGCATTAACCGGGCCCGGCTCCATACGAAGGCACAGTCCGCTGCTCCAGGCAGCTCCCTTGGCCCAGAGAGACGCGTAAACTTTTAGGAGCTCCGGAGGGCTGGATGCAGGAGGGGAGTGTGGACAAACAAGAACATTTGCTGGGAAAGAATCGATGAAATGGTTTAACAGTTTTGTTTGTGTTTATTTAGCACTTTTTGACCATTGCTGTTTTATATGTTATGGCGTGCTGCCATTTGCTTGTGAAGTCGGTAACATCAGACTATAAGTACTTGATTTGAGAAGTTGAAAAAAACTTACTGAAAAGCCTGTTTTTAGCTTTAATTTCTCTAATTTAATGCAAACAAACTTAAATAAACTTGTTTTCTTAATACTATAAAATAGTAGGTTGATAATTGAGCTTCAGAGATTTTCATTATTACTTTTTCCCAACCTAGGACTCATAAAACTAGTTAAAAATAAAAAAAAAAATTGACTAAGGCACAGTTAACATTAACTACTAAATGTAAAATTTAATGTAATTGAAACAAAAATGTTTACGTGATTTGAACATGAAAATGTTGCTGTTAAGCTTAATGTTTTATGAATATTGTGTTGACCTTTGAATTTTAAAAATCCATCACATGTGGCAAAAGTTTTGGCCGTACTTTTGGTTTTTGTTTTGTTCATACATTTCACACAGGTGTGAAATTTCCTGAAAAAAGTTTTAGAGGTAAATTTGCTGTCAATTATTTACTGTGTCTCACCCATTAAAGTTTAAAATAATCCCTCAAGTGTTTGAAAAGTGCACAAACATATCTGTGTGTAAGGAAGGCGTTTATATCTTGCCTTTCTTTTTACTGCTTTAGAGTTTGGTCGGAGAGCCTGAAGCTGTTCATTTGTGATAATAGACATCATAGCTTATTATACTTTTTTTTTTTTTTTTTTTTGCTCCAAGCCTAATGATTCAAGAATTCAAATGAAATGGAGTCTGAAGCAAACTCAAGGAGTCGCATGAAGATGGATGTAGTTCTCTGTAGTTAGATTTAGTCTGTGGATCCAATCCTGCTGGATAGCTGCTGACTGTATTCAGCTCCACCGTTAAATCCAATGAAAGTGATGCTGAAGAATAGCTGGATTTTTAATCCGGTGGTAACAGTATTATAGTGGATTACTCAAAGCTTTACACTTACCTGAAGGGCAGTCCTTGTGGTCTTTACATGTTAGTTTTTTGTAATTCATTCTAAAATGACTCATAATTTGTGTGAAAGGTGGGATTGTTTTTGTGGTTCTCGACTTTTACGCGAACGACTTCTTTATTCCTTGAGCTCCTGGCCTCCTCCTCTACTTTCTTTCTTGTCCTTCATCTCAGGAATGTATTAAATGTGCTTATCTCTGCCCATGCAAACACAAGAGGAGCCAGCAGCAGCGATGCCTGAATTCCTCTATACTGGCATCCAGACGCTCTGCAACCTAAAACCGTTCCACAGTTTCATCATAAAAACTTCAGAAAAGCAACTTTTTATTGTTCTTGTACCATTTTTACCCACTAACTGGGTTTTAGGGAGTTGCCAGTCAGGATAAAGGTACTTGTTGCTGCTTAAAGGTGTTGCTTAATCAATGATAGGAAGAGAAAAGTGCCAGCATGTTTTTCCAGATTGTCATTGAAGTTACCGTATTTTCCAGAGTATAAGTTGGACCAGAGTATAAGTCGTAAGAGAAAAAAATGTTTAATCAAGAAGAAGAAATTAATACATAAGTCGTTCTGGAGTATAAGTTGCACTTTTAGGAGAGAAGTCTGATGTTTCAGAACAAATCCGCCAAGCCCAGCATAGCTTAAAAAAAAAAGAAAGAAAGAAAGAAATACTAATCTTTTGATCTGTATATGAAAAATATAAAAGTTTAAGAGGAAAACAATCATATTCTCTCCTATGTTTGTTTTGGCCGACACTTCTTCTGCGGCTGTCAGTAGCAAATACTTCAGATGCAGCGCCCTCTAGAGGCCGTTAGTTGAACCAACCACTAAAAGACAACTGGTGCTTGCTGGGAAAGACATCAACATGAGCCTATTTAAAAAATAAAATAAAAAAAAAATGCACAAATAAGTTGCTCCTGAGTATAAGTTGCACCCTTGGCTAAACTATGACAAAAAACGACGACTTATGCTCTAGAAAATACGGTACTTACAATTTGAAGCCGCCTCGGTAAAACCAGAGACACTGGTGCATCAGTACATTTAGTGTCAGATTTTTTTTCAGTGCAAAGCATCAATGATAAATGAGAAACACAAAGCTCATCTCCCACTTGGATGATTTTCATTCCTGCTCAAACTTGTGAGCATTCTTCATTTGTCTTCCCGATTGGATATGTCAAAGGAAATTACAGTTTTTGATCATTGAACAAACACTTTCATTTTTTGGTGGAAAAAAAAAAAATTAAATAAGTCAGAAAACAAATACAAATCCCAACTGAACATTCTGTACCCTCTTGTTGCGACTATTGGCAGTAATTTTAAATCCTTAAATCGTCGACAGATCTTTTCGAGGATATTTTTGACAAATTTGTCCACTTTTCATACAAAAGTCCTCCTTTCGTTGTCCGTCTTTCCTTCTTAAGAACCCTTACAGATGCACGCCCAGACACAGTGTATTGTCTGTGTCCCTTTTCCAGACAGGCTGCCTGTAGACGCACACACACACAGAAGCCATTGATACCGCCACACAATGCCCTCTCACATGGGATCGCAATGCTGCGGCTGCCATACACGCTGCTTTACGTACGCCTGTTTATAAAATCACAATGACAAGGAACAGACCAAAGACAGAATCGTCCGCTGTTAGCTCTGACATGCATTCGCAGTGTTCACCCTCAGCTCTAAATGGATTTCCTTGCATCACGGCGGAGTACAATGGCCGCACAATGGAACCTTGCAAAGCTGCTCGGCTGACACTCGCAAACTAATTTTACAGGTTAGCTGAATGAGCAAAGCATTCCCCAACAGTGTTCAATTTCAGACAGCACTTTTTTGGCGCTCAAACAAACCGATTTTTCTTTGATCTGTAATCTTTAAGCGAGCCCCCATCGCTCTCACTTTGACCGCCTTGTATGCTGTTGATTGCAACAGGAAGCTGATTCCTGCACTAATCATTTACTTGGGGATTTCCTCCAGGGCCGGGGTGAAAGGACCTGCAATAAAATAAAAAAAAAGCACACACAGACACCTACATTGTCTTGGCTTGTAATCAGTGCGTTCAGGTTATGTTTTATGACGTCTTTAGGGTGACAAACAACAACTTTATGCCTGCAGAACTGAATAGGAGGAACTCACGTTTTTTTTCTTTTTTCTGGAAATTCTAAAAATTGAACTCATTTTTTGTTCAAAAAAAGATTAAATGTGTCATAATTTTGATCAATTCTCCTAATTCTGCAATGTTTTAAGGTAGATTCAATCTGCACAAAAACAAAAGATTTTTAGAGTCATTAGTTTAAGCCTGAAAATAACACAGAGAAAAACCACTGTTTTAGTTGGTTTGCAGATTGATAGGAATATACAAGAGCTGTGATTTTATTGGACGTTTTGTAGGATCACACTTCTGCATGTGGTTTACACGAGATACGTGAGATCCAAGCTATTTTGTCAAGAGAATTGTCGATTAAAGCAGAAATTCAATGAGTGGTGGTGGATCTTGTCTGTCACACTGGAAGTAAACAAAAGGGAAAGGTCAAAATTTTAGATTTCCAATTCTTTCATCCAGTTACTCAACCAAAATAATCAGAGATGAAGGCCTCGAATAAAGGAGACTGTGGTTTACAATAAAAGCATTCTGGAGAACGTTGTAGAACAGTAACAATCAAGGCAGCACTCCTTCAGTCAAATTTCTCTGAAATGAAGGTTTCCAATCTTGGAACGTTAATAAGATTCTATATGTGGAGAAAAGTAGACAGAGTTGCCTCATTGCTTCTCTCCCTGTAAAAAAACAGAAGGATGTAGCATTCTTTTATTTTTAAAAAAATGGTTCAAAAAGGCACAAAAACCTAAATGCAGAAGAATAAAACAAAAGCTTACCATCCGATTTTAAAGATCTTCAGTTGCAGCTCATTCCAGACAAAAAAATAACTTGAGCAAACCACCAAAAGCACAACAGTGACTTTAAGAAAACTGTGACAGTGTTGGAGCTTAAGCCAGAGTCTGCACACGAACACTGTAACACGTTCCAGCATAAAAACTGAAAACGGCTCTGTATTGGACTCCAGCCTGTTGAAGCTTCCCCTCTTCTGCCAATTAAAATACAAGAAAACATCCAGAACTTGGCTGTGTCACCCTGGTGGGGTCATTCACATCTGGATCTGGAGATTCAATCCAGATAAGCCAACAGTCTCAATTCTAATATTACTGTGGATAAAAAGGATTTAATATGTATACCTCATTTCCACTGAGAGGCACGGTCCGGTCCGGTCCAAACCAAATCAGTATTTTGAGCGTTGCTATTATGAAATGGACCCATTAACTGTACCATTTGTGGGGCTCTGTTGATTGTTGGTCCATAGAAAATGGAATGGACCTGTCAGGAACCGGTGGTGGAGAAAATGCAGGAGACCAGGCTAGGTGACAAACTTAAAACATTTAATAAATAAACTGAAATGTGACAAGAAACCATGGAGAAGCCAAAACGGTGCCAAAACAGAGCAGAGCAGATGACCTGACGAAGAACAACTGAAAACCAGTCAATTAAATAACTTAAATGAAGACAGCTGTGAATTATGACGAACTGGAAACTGGTGTGAATGAGGGACATTTCAATACAGAACATCACCAAAAATCATTGTGTAACTGACAAAAAGCCAAACTATAGTTCACAATCCTCACAAGATCGGTTAGCGCAGAGCTACCGTTGAAACCCATTGATTTGCGGAAGGTCATTATGACTAAAATAATGCAACTGTATTCCTCTTTGCCAGTCACAATATTGTCTCAAATATCATCAAATGTATGTACAAAGTACCAAAAACCAAGTGGAAAAATGAGCTGCTGGATGTTGCTCCAATGTTGTTGTTAGCTTGGAAACGCTCACCTGAATTGCCTGACCTACTACAAAATGAACCGAACTGTACCGCTCAGTGGAAAAAAGCCTTTAGTATTCCATAGAATGTTTGCGTCCATATTTGTATTTTAGAAAATTAAATAATGAATTTAACCATAAATTACTTTAAAAACATTTTAATCTTAAACTCCTCTGTGTCAGCATCATTGACTGTATATGAGAATTGGACTCAGTGACCCCTCCCTTCAGGTATTCCAAACAGGAAGTACTCACTGGCCCCATGAAGCCAAACTCTCACATACTTCTATTGAGAAATAAACATCTATTACTCAATCTCTTGCTCTGTCACCTGTTTTTAACATGTTCTTGCTAGTATATATATTTTTCTTTATTGCAAGTTATTCAAGTTATAAATTGGCCAATCCGATGCTTCATTGAAAGTATGTGGTCTCATGTTGAACATTCGGAATGTTTGATTGACAGATTCTCTCATGTGGTAGGTGTGTGGCCTTCTAACAAGGTCACGCCTTATTGGCGAGAGTGGTTGCTATAGAAACACCGACTTGGACCAGTCACTTGCTTTGTGGTTCCAACGTGAAGACTTCCGAACACAAAAGAATTACGACTGATTCTTTGGTTGGACCTGAAAAAAAAAAAATTACTACAGGTTACGTCACACTTGCTCCGTCCAGTTCTTATATACAGTAAATGTTCAGCCCTGTTACTCCTGCTCATCATAAGTTCAGAAGAAGGATTTCAGATTTTATTTTTATTTCTGCTTGTGTGCATTCAATGATTCAGCACAGGATTCCACTGTCACGTCCTGTTTCCTCCAGGATATCTGTGAGCGATCGGGCCCAACAATGGCTCTTCCGGATCAGGTCGCACTAAAAGTGCAAAAACAGCCTCGCAGGTGGAAAGCTGGCACTACAACAGAGCTGATGGAGTCATTTTCACTGCTCGATGATGCTCTTGTGAACAGTACTTTAAAGAGAGGGGGGCACATCCCTACAGTATTAAGACCAAATCATGTCGCAGACGTTTCATTAACACTTCAGTATACTGTGGCTTTCAACGTGCCCCACTTCCTTAAGCTTCAGCTGTCCCTGAAGATGAAAATCTGGAGCTTTTACACATACTGTTGAATAAGGAGTTCACTTGAACACCTTCTAAACTTTGTTTAGCATAAGATTCTGCTGAGAAGAGTGCTAATATGACTTGATTGCATAATTTCTGACATCTTCCATCATGATTGTTGTTGGTCTTTAATTTAATTTCATCTATAAAATCTCTTCTCAGGTCCTCAATGCTCAGAAAGCTGGATACAAGGCAGCCATTGTTCACAATGTAGACTCCGATGACCTAATCAGCATGGGATCCAATGATTGTAAGTCATCCTTCATCACTATATTTGCACAAACACATAGTAAACATTTGGTATCCTGTCTCTGTCTGTTTGGAGAGAACAGTTTGCAGTTTTACATTTGGAGCCCCATGATGTTCTGTTCATCTCAGGAAAATCCAAAGCTAAAGTTTTTGTAAGAATGTTGCCATTATCTTTTAATCATCAGTGGTTGTTCTCACATCCTGCAGCCATTAAAACATCAAAAATATATATTTTTGTTTTAAACAAGATAATTTAAAACTTGGTTAAAGCCACGTTTTAGGTATTCAATTGTGATCCTACATAAACACTGGGCCTGTGATGCACGTTCAAGAACGTGTTAAACATGGCTTCCTGAACGCGCTTGTACTCACTGTTCGAAGAGGCTTGGTGTGAAATATTGAAGCGGTACAAATCTAGTGAGTCTTTCCCCGAGCTCTTTTTTTTACAGCTCTATTCCAATATATGAAAGAATTGCAGCTGAACTGTCTGCACACTATCAGTGAACAAACACCCAATTTGTATGTAGAAACAAACTTAAAAACTAGGTACAAAACTAAGTACAAGCTGCTGAACGGACTTAAAAACTTCAGTGGTAACGCTTGAACGCATGAGCCCCAAACATGCATATACACACATTTACAGACTTTCCATTGGACGTGGTCACTTGAGGTGTGCGTTTCTGTGCCCGATGTGAATATGGCATAAAACTTCATTTTATTTCCAATTTCTTCACGATCCTTAAATCTCTAACTCTGGATTTGTTATCTGAACATTTTAGTAAGAAGGAAAAATTAAACAAATACTATTAAATCACAGAATTTTTCTGAAATAAAAAATAAATGTAGACAACTCAAATAATATTTACCTTTTTTTCCTTTTCAGTGGATGTTGTGAAGCAGATAGTTATTCCCTCTGTGTTTGTGAGTTCAGAAGCTGCCAACACTCTGAAAGGAGACTACATGTATGATAAAGGGTAAGTCTAAACTTTGATGATTAATATGTAGCTGCTATGAACATTTGTTTCTTAGTTTTTAGAGGCTGCTCCATACTCTCAGATTTCCAGATGCTGTAATGATTACATTCAGTTCTACAATGTGCTCTGAAATGTGTTGATTTTGAAGTTGATTTTAATTTAGGTAAAAAAAAATAGTACTAGAAAAAGTTTCAAGAAAAAAGGTTTAGTCTTTTGTTAAAGGCACATTAGAGTTAGCAGAAAGTTTCTCCTAACAGAACAGCCCCAAAGAAGCATGTCTGTGAGGGGGCATTGCTTAACTGGTGGCATAAATGTGATCCAGCAACTCTTCTCAGAATCCACGAGGCGTTCCACCCTCTAGGCTTTGTCAGACATTCCCTTCCCTCTGCGACGGTGAAGTCTCCTTTAGGTGGATTATTAGGTGCTCCTCCCTCCAGTCGAGCGGGTCAAGTTGGTGATAAGAACAGCAGAAGTGTGTTTGCACAACACTGGGAGTGGTCTGGAGTTTGTTGGCTAAGTTAAATCAAGGTTTGCAGGATCTTCTCTGACAGCAAAGAGGAGACTTCTGCTTATGGTTCAGGTTTTTAAAGATGATTTGATGGATTTGTAGGAGCTGAGAGAGTGCAAGAAGAACCAAAGAGGAGCTCAACAAAGCATCGCAGCTCAGCTTTCATAGTTACAGCAAACACCATGTTATCCAGTCTAGATCACCTGAGCTGTGTAGCAGAACGATCAGTTGTTCTTTGTTTGTTCTGGGTAAAGTCGGTTTATGATTGTCCAGAACTGTAACACAGACACGCCCACTGCATGTTTTTCTTGTGGTCTTTATCTTTCTAACATTCTGTTTTTTTAAATATTTTGTTGGAAAGAAGCTTTTATTGGTACAGTGTTCGTACTCGTGAAAATATTTTAGAGACAAATAAGGATGTTTACACATGTAGAAGTACTAAATGGTGTTGCTCAGTGTCAAAAACAATACTTTATTCTTTTAGGGGACATGTGGTCCTTATCCCAGACTTCAGCCTGCCTCTGGAGTATTACCTGCTACCCTTTCTCCTCATCGTGGCAATCTGCCTCATCCTCATTGCAGTTTTCATGGTGGGTATATTTATTCCAGCTGTTGCATGTAGTTCGAGGCTAAAAATGTCAATTCTGTACATGAACAACATAGTATCAGAGCCCTTCCTGCAGAGCTGTGAGGTCTGAGTTTATGTATGAGTAAGGCCGAATCTGAATTCTCCACAGGTTCACCCTACCCCTACATTTATCCCTCCAAGCAAAGAGTTATGGAAAAATCGTAGCTATGTCCGAATTCCTCGCTATGTAGTGTACTATATAGTGCGTTTACCATTTTTTCTAGTGCTGTCCGAATCTACTGATTCCAAAATCGAGTGCCCTAGAAATTTCCCAGAAGTCTTTGCGAAAAACTAGCGTGTATCAATGCACTGCGGTTGAAAAATTTCGAACAAAAAAAACGTGTTCAAATGTATTTTTTTAAAATAAACCATCCACATTTTCACCATCAGAACACAATGGAGTCGGTGATTCGATTTTGACTTTGTGAAATTGGTGACGTCATATCCAGCGTTTGGAAAAATGAAAGAAATGTTGTAAGCATCGTGTCCGGATTGCCTTTAAAATCCAGGGCACTATATAGTTCCATACTATATAGTTTTTTAGTATTTAGGGGTTAGGGAAGGATTTCAGACACAACCAGTGTCTTCAAATTCAGACGACACAACCTCTTGATGACATCATCATTATTCACCAGTCGTTCCTCTACGTTAGCGAGGAGCTGCTAGCGCCTGGAAAGTACACATCGGTTTTATGACTTTATAAGTCATGCTACGACAAAAAGTCATTACTTTTATTTAAATGTAAACTTTCAGAGCGCACACACTTGAAGGAATTAGTTTATGGCTACCCCTTAAAAACTATTTTGGACACCAGTTGTCGGGTCATTTGGAGGGTTTGGGGAAGAATTAGATTTAAACTTGCTTTTTAAAGGAGATGGCTTTTAAAGATGGAATTATCCCATTCTAATATATTTTTGTTTTCATTTTTCCTGCTGAAACTAGATCACCAAAGCTGTTCAGGACTGTCGCAAGGCTTGGAAGAGCCGTCTGCGCAAAGATCAACTGAAAAAGCTTCCTATCCACAAATATCAAAAAGGTTGGAGATGACTTCATCTGTTTTTCTTTTTTATGTACTTGGATGACTATTTCTCTCCACAGAATCAACAATTCCTTTTGTGGAAAGGAGTTTTTTTTTTTTTTTCCCCAAAACCTTCAGAGCTGGTAGTTCGTGTTGCTCTCCACATGATCCACCAAAAGCAGAAATCACATCACAACTCATCATTCTTCACCAGAACAATGCACCTTGGAGCTAATCGGATTAATATGGACTTGATTGCACATAACCCACTGTGGTGGATTAACTCTGTTCTCCAGAGACTAAGACACATGATTGGTGCTTTAGGAAAGACTGTCTTCAAGCTCAAGGCTCTAGACCTGTCAAAACTTTAGCCAATGTAGTTTTAGATTGTTGAAGCGATCTGAGTTTCGGAAGTTGAGCAAAAACGTGTGGCTTTTCTTGTGACTCCCTGTTTGATCAGAGCAGGATTTTTGCTTTAAGGAGCTACGTTATTCCTGCAGCTGCTTTTTGCAGCCCGGGGATCCCTGACTGCAGTCAGCTGTGCAGGAGGGGGGATACCAGGAAGCTTCAAAGAGAGCATGTGGTGCATACTAAACCACACTGCAGAGCTGAAATCTGAATGAGCTCGTGAGCTGCTCTTGCGCCCGCAGATTTAGGAGGTATGTGCGTCGCTCAGACAGCCATGTCTGCCACATCTGTGGTTTCGTGTGCCGTCTTTGCTGCACCTGGGAGCACTTTGAATCAAGGCTGTTGCTGCGTTGAGTTGAACCTGTATCTGCAGCTATGCTAGACGGTAGAAGATTTAAAAATTCACTAAAACAATTACCTCTAGGAAGAGAAATGTTGTTTCCAAAAACGCTTGGCAGCCAATTGCATCACTTTCCACTCTCCCCTCATCACAGAGCAGCATGTTAAACATTGATTTAAAGCTTTGCGTTTTTGTCCAGGTCTTATGACGTCTAGTGGTGCTGAGGGGGAAAAATAAGGAGTGGGAGGTTTTTAAGAGCACAGCCCCACTCATCATGTCTGATCCAGGCCAGACGGCTGGAGGCGAGGCTGCCTCTGCAAGCATGCAGCACTCACATTTGTGTCATGAAGCCAGCTGTCTGCATCCAACTCTCTGGATTTTGGGTTATAGGGCCAGTGACTGACGACAGCTGAAAACGTGAAGGAAAGACATCACGTCAAAGCTCTGCAGCATCAGAGCAGACACTTGAATTTGTGAATGACTGGCTGTCTTTGTTCGTGAAAGCAGAAACGGCAGTTATTTTTTACTGCAGGTGAGTGTCAGGTTGTCACCAAAACTGACAGCAATTTTTGACTGAAAGTTTAAAATTCCCCCAGTTCCCTGTTTCATTTGTCATGTCGCGCTTTAGGGTGCATCACTGATGTATCTCTGCTGCAGATGTGCTGACTCCTGTGGCTTTGTTGACCTGGAGCTGCATGATGCCGTAATGCGAATCCCCGACAACAATTTTATACCAAAAATCAAAATACATAGATATTTATTAAAGAACTGAACATATACAGTATTTTTTTGAGTATAAGTCACTGTTTTTTTTCCCCATAGTTTGGCCAGGGGTGTGACTTATATATGAATTTAAAAAAAACATGAATAGGGTTATATGTTTACTACTTTCCCACTATAAGTGCCCTTCAGTGGTTGTGTCCTGCTAACAACCACTAAGAGCACTGTAGGTTTGAGGGGTGTAGGAGGAAACGCTTTGATGATATATTGCGATATTTCATTTGGTGATACTTGTATCGATTTAAAATGTTGTCAAGATGATATTTAATTAATTATCTATAAGCAAACGTAGTTCAGCGTCTCATTTTTATTTTCCACTGAAACCGTAGCATTTTATGGCACTTTATTTCCTCTATACTTTTAGAACCTTATTGGTTAAGGCACATTCCTTCTGGATTTTTTATATTGAGAAATATTTTGTGGTGGAAATCAGACAATATTGACTGTCCAATAGATGTTTAATAGATAATTAGAGGAGAATCTGATTTTTGAACTTGATGATATTTTTCTTATTTGCATCAACACATAAATATTATTATTTTTATTTTTTCCTTCCTCTGACTAATGCGGAACAACAAGTCATCAAACTGGGTTACATAAGCTTAGTTTCAATTACACGTATGCACAAAATTGTATTGAAATTCTAGGAATTTCGAGAAACCACAGTTTCGCAACGACACAGTCTCCATTAAATCACGATTATGCGAATAAACACAAACCAACTCACGAGATAAGTCGTTAAAACACGACGATGGATAAAACAATTATATTTTTTCAATTTGATTAACTAAAAGGGGGTCTTTGGATGACGTCACAGCAATCTAGCGCCCACACGTGCAGCGCAGCTTGTCCTCAGATGCGCGTTAGAAGCCTGTTCAGCTTTATTATAAAAACAACCATTCTAACAAGTAAGCAGCTGGACCATTTTTTTCTGTTTGAAAACATGACAAGATCCATTGAAGTTTGTCGTAGCGCTAGCACTCGTCCTAAAAGGAGAACTCCACGTCTTATTAAGGCTGAAAGCCGCAAAAGTGCAGCTACAGATGAAGCGAAGGTTAAATCTTGGGTGGTGATTTTACGAAGGAGCAACACGATTTCGTATGACATTTATAATGAGCTGGGACGCATTTGGACCTCTCGTGGCGGCCACTGTGCAATGCTCAGGACAGCCACTTACCAAGAAGCGTATTTAATTAAAAAAAAAATGTTTCCATTGCAGTTTTGCAAAAAATGTCTATTTCGTTACTCCCCAAAAACCACCTTCTCTAAGTGCAAAATTTATTTTTCAATACATGCGAGTTTTTTCAAAATTGTGGTGTTTCTATTAAGAGAATTTATTGTCAAAAATCCAATTTGCAAAATTTCAGAGTTATTCGAAATGCAGCTATGGACACAAAAGTACAGCTGAAAGCTCCGACATTCAGATGCTAAAGATCACCTTAAAAAAGACTGAATGAGCTCATGAATCCAGACATGGAGACGTGCTTACTGATACTTTTGTAGAGCCCTTTAAAATGAATAAACCTGGTCTCAACATCATTTGTGTCTTTTGTGCATTGTAAATGAGATAGACAAACAAAGCTTCCATGTAACAGTGAAGCCAAAGACTTGATGGTAGCCTCTTCCACACGCAATGGAGGGTATCCATTATATAAACAAATTTTTGGACAATAGTTGAGCATTGACTTTGACAAAAAAAAAAAAGACAGCGGATGCAAATTTTGCACATGAATCATGTCCAGTGTGAATGCACTTTTCTCCCAAAGAAACTAATGGTAATATATGTTTCCTCCTAAGGCTTCAAAGAGTTGCTTCCTTTGTCGTCACTGTTAAAAAGGATCAACAGCTTGGGATTTTTTCCGCTGCTGGTTAAACGCTGGTATGCTGAGCGTTTCAGTCGGACATCATGTGATGTTTACTGCAATCATGGAGTTGTTTCAGGAAGATGTTTGTTGGCCTGTCAGCCTGTTCCTCCTCTGCTGCTGTGCTGGCAGGATGCCTTTCTGCTGATGACTGCATCTGCCCACATTCTCCTTTTTTTTTTTCCCATTTCCTCTTCACACATTTTCCTGCCGCATTTGTTCATTGAGCTTCAGATTTATTACAGAAGAAACTGTAATGTTTGGTCTCCTCTCAGTAAAATAAACTTGTTTGGTAATGGAGTCCACAGGTTTTCATGACGGGAAGACAAACACGGCGTCTGTCTGTAAGAACGGGGCACAATGCCTTTATGAAAACCACAGTACCCGTGTAATTAGTGCACAATGTCAGTCTGAGAGTCAGCCTGCAACATAAGATCTGTGTCCATGTAAAGGATTACGTAACAGCAGCTGCTGTTAGCTTGACGCTTGCTCTGGTTGTGGCACAAGTCACCTGTGTGACCTTTGACCCTTAAGACTGGGAATTCTACAGAGTCCAGGGAAGAACAAACCATCTGAGCACACAAGATCCTTTAGTCTCTCACCCCTTTGCTGAACTGTATTCCCCTCCCTGAATGTGATGACTCATTCAATCCACTAAAGCTTTACAAAGACAAGATGGAGAGCAGAGCACACGCACTCTGAGCAGCTACTTTGTGTCTGGCCTGAGTGTGTGAAGCGTGCAGATGTCAGCACAGAGGAGCGGCTTGTCCTTTCTGTTGTGGTGCAGTGGGGCTGACACAAACGGTTATTTCAATGGTCGACTAGTCGTTTATTTTTTTTTGATTAGTCGACATCTTAACCCTTTAACACCCGAGGCGTCGCCAGTGACGCTTAAACACAAATCTCTAACATACTGTAACTTTTCAACCGTTAACACGAGTTTCAGTGCATCAAAGAATAGTTAACTTTAGTTAAACCTAGCTTTAAACTTTAAGTTTTTAAGCTAAATGCTAACCAAAAATAAAGACAATTAGGACGATAGTTTCTTCGACAGAGAAGTTGTGACAATGGCGTTAGAAAACGTGCACCGTGGCTTTGAGATTTAAAAAAAAAAACAAAATAGACGACTAATTGACAATTAAATTAGTCGTCGACTATTTAAATTAGTCGATTAGTTGACCACTAATCCGGGCAGCCCTATGGCGCACAGTGGAAAATTGTTTCCTCAACTGTGTCCCGTTTATCTTTTTTGTTTTTGCCTTTCGACTGGCTTCCTCTGACAAACTTTTCTTGCTGACGTCGGCTCGGCTGCGTTTTGTCATCGCTCATGTGAAGTTCAGTAGGACATGCTGGCTCCTCCGAGAGCCGGCAAGGCTGGCAGGCCGGACGGACGATTAATGAAACTCTTGACTAGACTACTGGCCCCAAAATGTAAATGGAAGGCATGCCCAGTATTAGAAATGTTGCCAGTCATGAATTCTAGTTCACCTAGATTTCTCTATTCACTCAATGCAGATGTAAATGTAAAAATATCCCCAAAAGGCTGTGTGGTCTTGATTGGCCTAAATGTCTGTTCTGGCTGGACCAGCCTGTAAATGATTTACTGTCCATGTACCAGACTGTTTTAAATTACCTTTCCAGAAAAGGGTTTCATAACGTGCAGGAAGGAAAGCCTGCTTTATCATCGCCTCATAGCTCAGAAATCCACCAGATACTTTCCGTCTCCTCATCTTAGAATAGCTCAGTTGTTGCCACAGTGCAGCATTTCCTGAGTGGATTCTGGATGCATGCCTGCGTGGATGCATGCTTTTCCCGTTCTCCACCTCTGTTGGTGAGTGCCGGCTTTGGAGGAGGGTTCAGTTAAATGAGGTGAGGAGGTACAAACAGAGCTGAAACTGGATGCAGGAAGAAAGAGCAGAGCTCGATTTCCTGGAGAATCCAGCTGCTGCCGCTTGGAGAGAAGGGGAGGAGGGGGGGTGTAGGGACCATGGGATGTGACTCCCCTTCCTTATATAGTCACATGCAGCCTTGGCACTAACACAGAAGGTCCAAACTCTTAAAGCTCAGAGCGGGCCTCCTCCCTCTTCAGGACCCGACAAGAGAAAGATGTAAAGGAGACAGAAAAATCCCATGGAGTTTAAAAAGGACTCCGGTGCCACATTCCACGAAAGAAGAATTTGCACCTTTCCAGGAAATGAATATTGGCACTCCATTGCCTCTAACGCGATGATTGGTCTGTGATAGTGGGTTCAGGGACATATTTGGACAAAGAATTGAAGGAAATTCAACTTGTCAAGCAGATGGAGTCCCTAATTGTTTCCACACCTCATAGAGCAAACTCCCTGTCATCATCACACAAGCATAGAAAACAATCAGCACGAACGTCGAGAGCAAATGTACCAAATACGAATCTTTCAGATTATCCAAGATTCTAAAAATCTAACTGCCTTTCAAGATGGAAAATCTTAATTTTAAATCTGCTCAATAACCCAAACCCATGTCATTATTCTGAAATCAGCCTGTAAGATAACTGCTCAGTAATTCAGTGACCAAACATGCAAGGTAAAAGGTTACAGGGGGCCCATTTCAAGAAGCAGGTTTTGTGAAACTTTGAGTTTGTGAACTCTGAGTTAAGGAAAACTCTGAGTTTCTGGTTTCAGAAATGGAGGTAACTTAAACCCTTGAAAGTGGGTTAAACCAAACCCGTTTCACAAAATGAAGTAAGCTAACCTCAGAGTTAATTACTATGGCAACTGACTCTATGAACCGAGCCTGGTCTGGAGCAGCTTTGCTTCAGGAAACTCTGAGTTCCCTGCAGTCTCCACCCCTTCTTAAAGTGATGGGAGTTCAAATAAGACTACCTCATTTAAATTTTAAGAGACTGCATGTTTCCGCCATGCTGAAACTAAAACGGCATGTCCATTCATAGAGAATCTCGTAGACGAGGAGGCTTGATTAATCCAGAGGGAATGTCATTTAGGTCAGGAGAGAAGTTTGAGGCAACGAGTCAATTGCCCGGTGAAGAGTACTAGACAAAATGCGCTTTACATGTCAATAACTGACATTATTTTGTACTTATCCTGAATTGAAATGATTCAAATGTAGACGTGCACATTAACTCTGGCAGCTATTTTCTCCCACACCAACTCTGTTTTTCTGCTGCTGCTGTGTTACTGTTTTTGCAGAAAATGTGCTCGTAGTCGGCATATGCTTGTAGCACACATCAATTTTTGTCACTGCGAAGTATGACGCCCTATTGGTGTTTCTTCCCGTTGCCATGGTAAATTGTAATGTCTTTGCACTGTTGTTCAAGGTTTTTTAATGGTTGCTACGCTCGCACCTGACTCTGAGTCCAACTACTCAGAAGTTGATTGAACAAACATTTTTCAGCCATTCTGAAACCGATAACGCTGAGTTTACGAACTCTGAGTGCAGGCTTGAACTCTGAATTGGTTCTTGAAACAGGCCCCTGGTGAGCTTCTTAATTTCTTTTTGATGTAGGGGACAGCTATGATGTCTGTGCCATCTGCCTGGATGAATATGAAGAAGGAGACAAACTCAGAGTCCTGCCATGTTCACACGGTGAGTCTTCTAGTTCAGACAACGTAAAACAAACAAAAAATCTTAGATTAAAGTTTCAAACTTGTTGCCTCCCCTACTCAACTATTTGTCTTGTAGCTTATCACAGCAAGTGTGTGGACCCCTGGCTGACCAAAACTAAGAAGACGTGTCCGGTGTGCAAGCAGAAGGTGGTCCCTTCACAGGGCGACTCCGATTCAGATGAGGAGAGCAGCCCCGAGGACAATGAGGAGGTGTCGGAGAGCACGCCGCTGCTGCGCTCGCTGGCCTCCACCAGCGCTCACTCCTTCGGGACCATGTCGAGCGCGTCGCACACGGAGCAGGACTCGTCAGAGTACGAGGATGAGGAGCTAGACAGCAGCGACAGCGAAGAGGTTACCTTGGAGACTGTGGTGGTGCAGATGCAGCAGCCGTGCTGCGAAAGCCACGATCAGGATCTGCCTCGAGCTTGACCGACAGGCTTGAAAGTTACTGAGCCCCCACCAACCTGAAGACTTTTGCTGGAGCCATTCATCCTGCCTGTCGCCGCTTACAATACAGCAGTATTGTAATTACATCTTCTTTAGGATTTCAAATAACCATTTTTGTGTTTACATGATTACTACTTTGTGCGTGGTCCTTCATGCTCAGGCTGCGGAGGCAACACTGGCTTTGGATCACAGACTGAAGCAGCATCTAGAGCAGGGGTATTCAACTCCAGGCCTCGAGGGCCACAGTGTCTGCATAATTTCCAGATATCCAAACTCTACTCATGACTGATTACCTGGTTCAGGTGTGTCCAACCAATTGGAGCATGCCAGATCCGGGTATGTTGGAAAACCTGCAGGAATGCGGCCCTTGAGGCCTGGAGTTGAATACCCCTGATCTAGAGCCACAGCAATATTATGCCAATTTGTGAAATATTTCCAGGAGTTTTTGTGCTCCTGCGTTTTGTGCCACTGCTCATCTGTTACATTGATTCACATGTAAAACTGATACTTTTTTTTTTTTTTTTTAGGAATTTAACATGTTGCATGTGGGTGAACTGATAGTTACTGGTCAGGTAACTTCCAATACTCAATTTGGTTCAGTGAATTTCTGGAAAATGTTTTTTTTTTATTAAAAGCCTCATTTGGGCTGATGATTTTGTCTGTCCTGTTCATGAATGCTATGCTTATAAGCTTGCTTCAATAAAACAATGTGTTGATTTGCCCACAAACTGATCAAAACCTTACTTTGACAAATCACTTAATTCAGCATCGATAGTTTTTCTAACAGTTTTCTTATGGAAGTGGTTTAAATTTTAATTTCACCTACATAATTTTAGTTTATTCTAACAGACTACTTTCTATAAAAGTATCTTTTTGCCAATTCGAATCAGATGTCTTACATGTGTTTTTAACTTTAGTCATGTACCTTTAATAAAAAAAAAAGACAATTTATAATAAAACTGTTAATTTGCCATTTTTCAGCCCAGCTCTTGAAATATTTTGAGAAATGTACTCTTTTGGTCCATTTATTTAAGATTCCACCCCAGATGCATTTTTGTACATAGACGGCACTCAGGTTAAGAACTGACAGTAGAATGGTTTCTTGTTGGAATAAATTTATTTGATCTGTCTGTAAACAAGGTGATAAATCAATTTATGGCATTTGCTTGATGCATATGAAACCAGATGCATTAAAGACTGTATCCCAGATGTAAGAAAAAAAATGGTGAGTAAAGAGAATGAACAAAAAGAGAAACGGGACTTTGTCATTTAAATGAGTACATATGTCCCAAAGGCCTAAACAGTGGAGCAGAAGCTAGAACAAAGTAAAAGTACAGATGAATCAACTTTGTAGTGAAGAGTGGGTGAAAGGAATCCCACAACAGATCTTTACAATATGGCACAGGATACACAAGTTCTGCAGTTATGCTTCAACAACCATGTGTGTCTTTGTTTCGACTAATCCAGCGAGTGTGGGCTCTACTTTTAGGTTAGTTTTCAGCTGGACGTTACAGTTAGCAGTACTGAGCATGGACATATGTGACAAAAAGCTCAGCTGACTATAAAGTAGAAGGCAATTTATTCCACAGTTATGTAGTTGTCAACACAGCGTGGGTTTGTACAAATGCAATCATTTTTTCTAAACAATAAAGACGACATTTTTCAACTTCCCTCACCCTTTACCTACCCTGTAGGCTGATCGTTTAAACCATTCAATTCTTGTTTGTACCACATCCTTCAGCAAGAATTAGTCCTGATTTAGAGCAATTGTATAAACACACAACTGTGACTACACTTGGTCCTATAAAGAAAGGAAATAGTTTTTATTTTGTGGACAACATAGTTGTGTGCAGGGATTAATTATCAAAAATGGCAGCTTTAAAAGAAAAAAAAAAGTGGCAAATGATAGTTGTAAGTGCCTGAGCTATAGAAACTGTGGAATGTCCATGGGTTTATGTACTGATGATGCTGAAGAGGGGGCGTGGATGTCAACATGTCCATGATGAGAGTTAATCAACATGAAGTCTCCTTAGAAAGCTCAAAAATGAAAAAAAAAGAAAAGTGCATGCTGGGTAGTGTTTGAAAGGTTGCAGTGAGGTTTTTAGTAGATTAAGAAACAATTTGGCTTGGGGTGCTAGTGGTCTAAGATATGTAGTCTTCCCTTCTGGATGACAGTAAGGAAGACGTGTGAAGTACTCTATCTAAAGGCATTGGCTGCTCAGGTAGGGAGTGTCAGATGATTAAGTGAAAGCTGAAAAATATGGAAAATAGGAAGATGTACTTCAATTTGACACTACAGCTTTCATTACCAAGTGTTCTGTAATGGTCTTTTTGCTGGTCTTCATATGGTACAGGTAAAGATTTTCATGACATCATTTTTTTTAATTTTTTTTTAGACATGCTAATTTCCGCTTTGGATCAACTTAAGAGTGCCCAAAGGTTTTCCTTCAGAAATCAAAAGCGCAAATGTTTTGAGGCAAAAACAGAATTTAAGGGAATATAATAATCAGGAATAACTGAAAGGGTTGAAAAGGAGGGAAGGGTGAAAAAAAAAAAAAAAGGACTACAAACTAGGACTGGAAGTAGTGTGAATGCAACAGAGTGGCAAGGGTGAACTGTTAAGTAGTTGGGTACTGGCTGCTTTAGTATCCAGCCTTCCTCAGGTAGTCAGCCATCGTAAATGATTTCTTGTTGAGCTGTCCTCCATGGATACCTTCCTTCCCCATGACAAGAACCAATGCTGGAGTACACAAAAAGAAAAAAAATTAAAAGAAATGAACAGGTGTGATGATGACAGGGATGGTAAAGAAAACAGCGCCACCATGGCTAAGCATGGGGCTACATAGTTTGGACGGAGCATTGTAACTGCAGTCAGAAACACTCCTGGGATTCTAAGTGAGAATGGGGGCTTTTCCTGTAACTTTTTGCTGTCATTGGGGTTTTTCCTTTTCAAAATAATTTTATGAATTTTTGTCTTAGTTTTTATTTCCCCTCTCCAACTACATCACATAACACTACATCTAAACTAAAAACCTGAATCCCTCAAGTATTTTGCCATCAAGAATGCCTTCTTATTCAATCCGCCTCCATGGACCCCTTCTTTGCCCATTACCAAGACCAAGACTGAAAGACAAGAGAGAAGGGACATTAAGAGGGGGTGCAGAGATCACACGTGAAAAGGGAAGAGCAACAACAAGAAGCAGAAAACACAAAAAGAAACAAAGGAGAATTAAAAAATAATGGACAGCTGCCTTGGATCAAAAGATGTAAGCCTTCATTTTCTTATCCCTGCTGCTGGTGAGAAGACATGTCCCACTGCAATAGAGCTGCCACAAACGATTATTTTATTGGTCGACGACTCGCCAATTATTTTTGTCCACTATTAGGGTCATGGATAAAGTGCATGTAAAGCACACATCTTAACCATGATTACCTTTAAAGTAACAAAAAAATAGATATATAGCATTACCTACGATAATGCTAGTGCAAATGCTCTAAACTGAAGTTGGCTGGTGAAGATGCTGAAATTGATAGCTAAAACACTGAAGTTAATGGCTGAAAAAGCTGAAGCTGATAGCCAGCTAAAATATTAGTTAAAAACCAAACAAGCCCAAAAAACTGAGAAAAGCCTAAGTTAGCCAAAACAGCTGGAACGGTGCTGAAATATTAGCCAATTCCAAAACAGCCCCAAAAAAACTTGGGGAAAAAAAGTCTAAATCAGCAAGAACAGCTAAAATATGTAGCTAAAATATTAGCTAAGCGCCAAAATAGCATGAAAAGCAAAAAAAAAAAAAAAAAAAAGCCTGAATTTGCAAAAATAGCTTGCGTGTAGCTGGAATATTAGCTAAATTCCAAAATAGCCTAAAAAACCTTAAGAAATGCCAAAATAGTCTAAAAAGCTAGCAGAATGCCATTATAACTTTCAACTTTACTACACTCTAACTCCATATAATATACTATTATACTGTAACTGACTATTGCATTAGTCATCGACTATTTTAATAGTCGATTAGTCAACTAATGGTGGCAGCCCTACACTGCAATTTACACAGCAAGTAGATAGGGAAGTGTCACATACAAAGCATGCAAAGCTGTTAGTGAACACTAGTATTGATTAGGACAAGCAGACAGACAAAAGTTTTGAGCCGATTGAACACAAAATGCCAAACATTAAGACCTCAATTTTTTCAATAATTTTAATCATATCACATTAAGTTTATTAAAACTTTATAGACTGCATAAAATGTAAATTTTCTGTACTATTCTCTCAATGCACCTCAATACATACAATCAAGATTTCTGTTCACAAAAAAAGGTCAAGTCGAACTACTGTATTGGGACACTTTAAACTAAAACTACAGAGTATCTATTTTTTATGCCACTTTATCAGTCTTTCGTGCTTGTTTAGGTCGCTATAGCTCATTATTTATAACAGAGAAATTCCTGTCTGTTAGCAACACAACCCTGATTCTGTTAAACTGCTTCTATATGCCAAAATCCATCACCTTAGCAGCAAAAGACAAGAAAAAGAAATCACAATCGAATCAGCATACATGCTCGTCATGCCACAGGTACCTATCCTCAATACAAAGGAGAGTCAAAGAACAAGTGCTGGGTAAGGAAACTCATGAGACACACAGTGGTATAAGCAGGAAGGGAACAGACATGCAGAAATGTGTGGCCCATGAGTGACAAATGGAAATCTGGCTTTCCCCCTGCACCATCACCAGGAGCTGAGGTTCACTGGGAAGTGTGAGTAAGGACAGGGCATGGAGACCCACTCACACATTTAAAGGTTACCTTTGATTGTTTACAATGCATAATTTCTGTAAAATTTGAGGAAATTGTTGAATACTTCAGATTCTACCAATATTGTTTTCCTATAAGAGAAAAGTCATTAGATTGTACAAAAATGAAATACTTTTTTATAAATACGGCCTCTCCACCAATACGTAATGCTTAGAACGTAAAATACTGAAGAACTTTGAGGATAGAAAACTTTGGAAAACAATGATCCACAACAGCAGTGATTTTTATCCTTTTTATGTTTATGTTACTGCTGAACTTAACCAGAAGTTTGACAGAGAAGTTTAAAATGACAAAATTTCTATCTGAATCTTTGTTTTTTTTTGTTTTGTTGATTCTGATCTCCTGTTCTAAATAAAGGTATAAATGTTGGTGATTTATTACAAATGATTTCAATTTTCCTCCATCTAGTAAATATATACATAGAAATAAACATAATATTAAAAAGTAAGAATCGTGGTTCGATTCGTGAATCGTATCGGATCCCCACCTAAGCAAAAATCCACAGCCCTATGCACTACCATCTTACTTAATATATATATTTCTGCTGAAAGCCTTAAAACTTTGAGCTTCTTCAGTTTTAAGTCATTTGTCGAAAATTTGAATACGAATAGATTTAAATTTTTACTGGAGTGGAATCTTTTAAAAGAAACAAAAAATTAAATTTCGCTCAACTCAGCTACTCATGTAGTAATATATAAATAACTAGGACTTCAACTATGAAAAATCAGTAATATATTGAGGAAAGGCGCTTATGACAGCTTTACCAACTACACCAAAAATAAAAAGAAAATTGATAAATAGCACTCCATGGAAACAAAAACTAGCATTCAAGATGTAAACATTTGAGCAACCAGTGTTTCTCACCTTTGGCTGCTTTGCCTACGGAAACATTGTATGTTGGCTCCCCTCCTTGACTCTTTGTCCTGATGTCCATTGTCCAGTCATTTTCAACTCCGATGCTGTCTCTGATTACTGAGCACTTCTTATTGCCTAAGGTCAGCCCATTTGTGAAAAATGTTTCCCGGTCCTTTCCTGTTAACACCTCAATTTCCAAAGGCTATAGAGAGCAGCAGAGAGAGAAGGGGGAAAAAAAAGAAAATATTAGCTTATTTTAACATATTGAGGTGCATGGTTTAAAAAAATAAAAATAAAAAATAAAAAAAAATAACAGCAGATTTTAATTGTTAAAAAAAAAAAATAATAATAATTCATGAAATACAGTTCATTCTACTTTAGTAAAACAAAGTGATCGAATTTCATTTATGACAAAAAGAGGAAAAATTAGGGATTTACATAGAACAATCTGGTTATTGTGCAAAATAAATCACGACCATTGATACGGTGGTTCAAACTACAAAGCTTTGTGTACTTCAATCCAAAAGAAGAAAAACATATGTGATTTATTTTAATGTGACGCCAAATTAATCAAGCGGTCTAAGCACCGATTATTGTTTTTAAATAGAACTTAGTGTTTATTAGGGAATTTTCTCTAAAGCATTCGAGGCAAAGGCGGTGCCCCTTCGCTCCAGAAATGCACAGTCATCGCACACATAAAAGCATTCAGGAAAAACGGAGAACTCCACATCCCCATCGATGACAAAACATTAGCATGACAGCTAGCTTCATGCCAGCGTGACATCCTACTCAATGCCTCGTTTTCTTCACACAAGCAAAGCCTCCGGCGACGTTATTATTATCAACTTCCTTTTCTTCAAAACATAGCCTATGAAATAACTATAAGGAAACAGTTTCGGTAAAATGTAATTCTAAAAATGTCACGTGCGGTCAAAAATGTATAATATGGATAGTGTTAAAGTAAAAAACCAAGTACGCTTCACAGGTTAAAGGACACATTTTTCTTTACTGAATTCAAATGTTTGCAAGTTCTAGTGGACACTCAAAAAAACGTATCAGCCTTCGGTATAAAAAAAAGAAAAGAAAAAAAGTGGTTTTCTCAACTTGAAAGTTAACACATCAGCCATCTTCAAATCGAACCGTAAATACAATCAAAGGGGAGTTTTGCACCTGCGTGTGTTCCGTTTCGACAAATTTGTGATAAAATCTGACAAAATATAAGTATCAAGAAAATCCCAGTGTCGATTAAATGGGAAATGACACCTTTATATCACCCAGACGATTTGAGGACCTTATTATTCACTAATCAAACATTTGACAATGACTGTGATGCGGTGAGGAAGGCAACATGCGATTAGATTTCATGGAAAGAAGCGAGAAAATAAGAAACTGGGAGTGTTGCCCGCCATCTTGGAGCAAAATGGGCGGTAGCGTGATTCCAGAAGGCGAATAAGAAAAAATGACCAACGGAAAGCAAGCACGTCAAGCGCGCATGCGAAAACCGCTAGCTTCGCGCGTTTAGCATTAGCTTGCCAAAGGGAATGGCCGGCCCCGATTACAGCCAAAATGGGAGTCCTCGTGACTCTGTGGTTTTACTCAGACGTTAAAAAGAATTGTTTAAATAGTAGAGACTTTTGGCACTGTGTAAAACTCAATTGCGAGAAATGCCTTCAAATCCCCCGTGGTCCGTGACCGGTACCACAAGCAAGACATCGCCTGCTAACGTAGCTCAGCTAGTCACTTCAACATTAGCCCCGGCTAACTACTATTTGTGAAGACTTTTTTTCATTAACGAAAGCAGCCAAAAAGTGTTATAACTGAGCCAGACGGAGAAGCAAGTGCGAAAACGAATGTCTGCAGACCGACCGACTACATGTATGCGATACCACCGGCTACCATGTCATGTGAACTGCAGTCACGGAAGAAGGCCTGGCTATGCAGAAAAACGTGCAGGCATTATGAGCGAACAGTTTCCCGGGACATCATTTTATAGCGTTAACGAAAAGTACACTAACCGTAATTTGGGCAAACGCGCCACCAGGATGTGCCGCCCAGACGTATTTTGCGTTGTCTTCATGCCCAACAATGGCCGCGTCCTGGCAGCTGCCATCAGCCATCAGGTTGTCCACGTAGCTTTGCCAGGACATGTTTGTGAAATTGCTACTACAAGATTAAAATGGACGCTTGAAGAATCAGAATCACCCCTTGAACGGCAAAAAGAAACTGCGAAGAGAGTGACTTTCCGGCTGTTAATGGGCCTCCAGCAATCAAGACCCTCCCCAACTCCTTCTGGTCTAGGCAACGAAAAGAAGCCGCTACAATCAGACAGGCGCTTGGGTGTAGTCCTCTCTAAATCACTCCGCCTAGGTCATAATTCGCCTTCCTCCATGACTGCACCATGCACTGAACGGCGGAGGAATACCACGGCTGATCTCAAAGGCAATAAGTTAGACGGCATTTTTCTACATTCTTAGCAAGTTTTAAATCTTTATTCACTTTTAATTCTTAATTACAACTTTATTTGCATCTTTATTTTGTGTTCAGCTAAACAATATTTGCGATTTTTTTTTTTGCCATAAAATATAAAACCTGTGTATTATAGATCTGGAGTATATTTTACTGTTGTAGTGAGGATATGTTAAGTATAGTAATAAAAACCATTATTTTTAAACCAATATTTATACACAACAAATGTCAGTGATCACATACTTTTCATTCTGTACTCAATATGCAGTTAGAAATAAACCAAACTTATGAATAACACAAACATATCCTGCTATGTAGCCACATAGAGCTGGAAACATTAAATGTTACATTAGAGATGTATGTACTGAAATGGAAAGTAAAGTGAAGCTGGTCTGTAACATTTTAATTTGTTATTGTTAATTCAAAGAATTGATGCCTTCAGGCAGATGAGCGCTTTCGTGTTTATTCAGAAACTTACATGGAATTTATTCCTTTTCCGCTTGCAAGGAACGAGCTCAGAAAAAGTTAATCATCCACCATGCTAACGATATGAGGCTGTCAACTGAACATCTACGGCCTGCTCCATCCTTGCAGTTTGTGGTGTGTTTGGCTCTTGTGAGACAAAATAGTGCATTTTGTTTTGGTAGAAATTAGGGTGTGAACAACTGATGCACACACAGAAATAAGGAAACATGAACAGTTCTTCATATGTTCCTTGTATGTTTCTTGTCTCCTAAGGGAAGCTTTGAACGCTCAAGAATGAGAGTTCATATGGACTTGAACAATTCAAGGGCAGCAAGATTTTTATTTATGAACCTGGTGACTCCAAGGGTTACTTGATTTGTTGTGACCCAGTAACACACCCTTTAAAGAAAATTAGTTTACAGGATTTTTTTTAAATCACACTAATAAGTGTAATGAGATAAGGAGCAACACATTTTTTCCACTTTTTTTTATTTGACCTTTTTGTGAGGGCATAGGGCTGATGGCAACCTGCTCAGGGTCTGCCCCACTTTTTGCCCAACAGTAGGGTTAGAGTCCAGCAATCCTTTGACACCATATGGGGTAAGAAAATTGATAAATGACTGAAAAATATGATAGAAAGCATCTTTTATGCTTCCTAAATGTTTACGAATAAACATGTCTTTACAAAACAACTCCTTGTAAGACAAAATGGAGATTAAAAAAAGCATTTAATGTGCATATTTTCAGCATGAACTGAATCAGGTGTGCGCTTAAGTACCTGAAATAGTCATTTAAAGCTACACTACAGTTTACATAAAAGCGTGAACGTATCAATCAAATTTGTTCCCATATTTCCTGCCCTCAAGTCCCACTCCAACCATATATTTTTTTAAATTGTAAAATTGTTCCCAGTGGTCTTCTGATTGTAATTATGCGTATTTTAGCCATAATAAAAAATGCTGTGTAATTATGAATTAATGACTGAAACAATTTATTTCAAGAAATTAGGTAATAATACATAAAATAGGCTCCTATCACCTAATCAATCACAAGTAGATTGATTTAAAGGGAGTGGGAGGAAATTATCAAAATATATATTTTTTTCTGCAAAGTAACAGGAGCTTGTAAATCAATTTTTTCTGGGTTGTGGGTTGGCACAGAAGTTAGCCTCAGCTAATTTCCCATCAGCCCTTTGTTTACACTCTCTCCTGCTAGCTTACTATAGAGCTGGGCGATACAGAGCAAATGGGTGTCGATCTAATCAATATTCCCAATATCAATACCAAAATCAATATTTGTCTTAATTGTGGTGGATGTGATATGAACCTCAAAATCTCAGTTGTAAGTTTTCTTTTTTTAAATTACTTAATAAGCATAACAGAATCAGGAGATTTCCAATAAATGGAAACTAGTTTATTAAAAATAAAAGCTTCTTGAAATTGAATAAAAAGTGAAGAAGTGACAGCAAAATAGCCTACAAGCAAACAAACAAACAAAAAGGTAACTGTGATGGACTATGAATTATTAACTTTTTGCTGATACAGAAAAGTTTCGAACAAAAGTGAAAATATTGGTATCGATCCAATACCAACTTGAGATTGATATTTTGGATTGATCCGCCCAGCACTAGCTTATAGCACCTCACAAGCTCAAGCAAACATTTGTGTACAAAAAAAAGAACGGTGAACGTTTGATTTCGTTCACCGTTTTACCGATCTAATGTATTTGTCTTTAAGTGGAAGCATCATAGTTGTAGAAGGGAGACTTTGGCTCACACATGGTAGTCACTGCATCACAAATTCAAGCTTTTTCAAACTGCAGGTTTTCATTTGCTCCTGATCCAATATGATTTGAAAAAAGAAAAACCAAGAAACACAGTTTTAATCTTAAATTCTTTCATATATGTGCTCTATCACCAGTAAAATGCTACAAGAACATATCAAACAACACCATTTTCATTGGAATCGTTTTTTAATGGAAGTTAATAGACTTCTTCAATTTCAATAGTAAAATGACCTCCTCTGACTTTTTAAGTGATCAGACCGACTGAATGTACTTAAGATTTTTCATGGGTTGTAATTCTTAGTTCCAACTGTTGGCGTATTTGTTTAGAATGGTACATTTTTGATGTACGTGTACTCACAACATAATTTAAATTTTTTCTCAATTCTAATTTCCCGTCGTAGCTACAATTTAAATTGGATCTTTTGTATTATTTTGTGCTTAAACATTGTAATTCCCATTGTTTGGAACTCAATTCATTTTAGATGTTATATCATAGCAGCAGTCCATAAAGAGTTTAAGGAAACATTTATAGAATAATGTGAGATGAAACAAAATAGAAGTAATGGCTCATAACAAAAGAAGCTTAATAAAAACAATAGAAAGGAACGCTGTTGTGATCTCAATCTGCACTAACACCAGAGCTCCAGTGTTTCTATTATTTAAACTACTGTAATTTTTTAATTGTTAATACAATCAACGTAATTCCAGCAGAATCTATTAACGGCTGAGAAGTTACAGCATGTTAAAGATTTTGTGTTAAAGCGTCAACATCTCAGGTGTTAAAGGGTTAAAGTGGAGCATTATACAACGTTAACTTTTATTAAAACTCTCCAATTTCTGACTCAGTGAGATGGATCTACCCAACCAGGTCCTTTCTCTTAAGCCACAGCTGGACAAAACAAGTTTTCTTCATGTGACTCTTTCATTGTTTTGCACAACAATGTGAGGCAAGAAGGGAGGACAAGCTTAAAGTGACACCAACAACGAAAATATCTTTTGGTTTACCTAAAATGAGTCATGTAAATATGTAATCACATTATTTAAATAGTTACTCAAATGATGTGGTTATATTTTCTGAATTTGATTTGGTTTTATTTAATAATATAGAGACGGATTCTGCAAGGATTTAACGCGTTCGCTTTAATGGAAGCAACTATTTACTACATTTCACTGGTATAAACTATCTAGATATTTTCCATACACTGGTTTCTGCACAAAAAAATCAATATCTGTCAAGGACAGAAGTGTTTTCATGGAGAAATGTGATAAGTGTCCTTTCAAGGGCTCCCCTGATAGCTCAATAGTGTTAATGAAGAGCAGAGAAAGTGGGGTTGTAGTTCCTAACATGTGCTTTGTCCTCAGCACCTTGCAGATGTGACAGCAGCTTTCATGCCTGCGGTGACCTCTGTCCTCTGGATAGGGGAGGGGGATCAGCCGTGGAGCTCAAAAGTAGCAGATCTGAGGATCCAGTGCTCTAAGTGTGTGAGACACAACTGGAGACACAGTGAGGAAGTCATAGAGTCACCACCCATTCTTGGAATGGACCTCTGTCACTATAGAGAAAGACGTCACAGACACTCATGCAAATTAACCCTGGAAAAAAAGCGCACACACACATTTTCTTATACGAACAGACTCGTGCAGTGTGCCTATGCAAATGTGCACGACACACGATAGCTGCACACACGCAACAGCTTTTTACATAAACCTCCGGGGCTCCGTGGGTAGAGAGTTGGTCGGGATTTGAATAGCGATGATGCGGCCATAAGCCTTCACGTGCAGAGCATGACACATGAAAAGAAGCGAAGCTCTACTTGAGAAATGTGTTGGTTACTCTGATCCTTGTTATTTGGTTGCCTCGTAATATAATAAATTAGAGTAGTTAAAAATAAAAAAGTGAAAAAATGAACCTTTTTTAAAAGAGGTGGAAACACTTCTTGTTTTTCTTCTTCTCTCTTGATCTTCTCTGGTTCCACATGTGACATTCTCTCCATTAAATTGATTATCTAAGCATGTAAATCAGCCATTTTTCCATTTCTGTTGAATAGGCTTAAAATACAACCAAAGCCTGTTGAATATTTAGAGCGAAAAAACAAATTATAGTAAAAATATCTGGAATTTAACAGCAACTCAACACAGAAGAGCTTGCTTTAAAGGAAATAGGTTTCTACAGTGTCATTTAGATGTTCTGCAGAATGTGTTTAGTGACTGACTGGGTATAAAGCCTCTCTGTTCTGCACAAATGAACACTCCTGATTCATAAGTCTTCCTCTGGTTGGATATTTTCATGGTCAGACCTCAGGCTTTTTCCCTTTAAAATTCCTAACATGGTACTTTTTATGACATTTTTACATTACATTTCATCACAAAGTACAAGGCGAGCCTTATGGAAGATCTAATACAACTTTTTTAAAGAGATAACTTGAGGTTTGACACAGTTTTTCCTACACTCCAAAGAATAATATCACAAAAATCACTCCATCTTACAAAAAAAAGAATAACTTTGACACATGGAATGTCTCATGATTAACTGTGGTGTCATAAAGGTCAATAATTTCAATTCCTCTTTCAGGAAATGAAATCCAAAAACAAGAGCAATTCAGTAGGGGGTGCTGTTCTCCTTGTTTTAATTCAGTAAGCTTCACCAAACATTTTTTAAATCAATAAAAAAATAAAAGAGAAACTTCTAAATCTGAGGAATGAATGATTGTGCATAAAAATTGGATTCAGTAGACTCAAAAAACACAAATAATTATGTTATTCAGATTAATTATGAATATTTGATTTTGCTTTCTTTGCTAGATTAATTCTTAATTGACTTTTGCAATAATAACTATGGGTCAAAAAGCTGCAATTTTAGTAAATGAAAATAAAAAAATACGACACACAAAAGACAGAATTCGTATATTCATATAGGTGTGGAATGTTCTGCAGAAACTTTGCTAACCAGACACTTGTGAACTCACATTCCCCGTGAGGCACAACACTGAGAGTTGTCATTCATCAAACACTGAATGACAGAAAACCGCACAAGCAAAGGATTGCAGCAGAGACCCTTTGTTAGGCGCTACAATACAAACGCACGCCCACAAATGCCATTGAAAACTTTTCTGTGCACAGAAAAGGAGGCAAGGCACCTTCAGTTCTTCTGTAGCAACGCTCACGTTGAACAATTCAAAGTGTCTTATAAACATTAAACTAGATACCTGTGCTTTAGGTCGATCTTGTCCAAAGGTGACGTCAACTTAGTTAGGCTTAAAGAGCATGGGATTGGCAGTGATCAAATTAAAACACAGGATTTTGTAAATTTTTAGAGGGACTAAATAAAAAAATTCTAAAAAATTTAAGTCATGGCTTTAAAAAAAATGGCTTTCTGCAAGATATGTCTGCCCTAATAATAATTTAGAATAAAAAAATGTCACAATATCTTATTTATTCAAGCTTTTCAAAGTAATAATATTTAAATTTAGGGCAATTGTGTCAAAATGCTTCAGATTTATCATAGGAGTTTGCTTGGAAATCTTCCAGGACCTGAAAAATAAAGGGGAAAAATCCTTTGAGAGGGTGTTTTTGTGGCAGTACAGCAGCACTGTGGTCAGCAATGTTGCATCATAGTAAAAACTATGAATGTAAAAGATATGTAGCAATTGAAAAATTGATCGGGCAGTGGGAGTGACAGCAGTATCTGTTAGTGATGTAAAAAATAGATTTGTATCGAACATCGTTTGAAAACCACAGAATGTGTATAGTTGATTATAGGTCATTAAATCAATTAATAATCAATTTATAGTAAACTGCAGTTTTTTCTTTTTATTTTTTTCTTCTATCTTTGTCTTTTTATGTAGCTTCAATGCAATCCCATCTGGGTTCTATCCGTGTGGAGTTTACACGTTGTTCCTGTGCCTACATGGGTTTTCTTTAGACACTTCCTGTCCACAGTCTAAAAGCATGCATCATAGGCTGAAAGTTGACTCAGAATTGTCTCTTGTGAAAGATTGTGTAGTTATCTGTCTGTGTGTGGACTGCACACTGTCCAGAGTGTGCCCTGCCTTTGCCTTGAAGCAGTTGTGTTGGAGCTCGAAACAGAAATAGACAATAGATGTTTAGTTTTTTTCTGCAACGGCAAATTTTATTCAAATAAAGGTTGGACCGGGAAATATATCTTTTATTGTTCTGAAAATGACAGTTACAGCTACATCACGGGCTTCAACACAATAATCTAGAGAGGACATTGTTTTTAAAAGGTAGAAGCTGAGCTGACGGTTTCTACAACTGTGATGCATCAAAGTTCAGCACAGAGGTGTAATTGACTTAACTGATTAATCAATTTATATTTGTATGATTCAACCAGATCAATCTGTCTGAGGCAAGCTGTTAATTGAATCAACCAATTCCATTATAAGATTGTTCCAAAGTGAAATAAAGTCAGGAATCGTTTAAAAATATTTAACTATTTAATCGCAAACTTGAAAAAAAATAATCATGTTTATTGTTATTTTGTAGTTCCAGTATTTGCTCACCACTTCTTATATTTAAATAATCACAATATGAAATCACACCCATTTAGATTGTTTATTTTTATTTAGTTCTGTCAATCGATTAAAGAAATTAATCAGATTAATCACAATTTTGTGTTGTGATTAATCCCGATTAATCTCAATGTTTACCCAGGTACATTTTATATAACAATATGTGGATCTTTTTCTTTTTTATTGACATTTTAGAACAAGAACAACAAAAAACAAACAAACAAATAAAATGAAAAAAAGCAAGTTATCCCACAAACAATCTTTGTAACAAAAACAGGCCAAGGAGAAAATTTTAATTTCATTTTTATCGTCTAAAATGTTAACATTTATCAAGCGACCATCGTATAAGGGGATAATACCTGACGAAGAGTTTTTACACACGACTTGGAAGCCTGAACTGCCGAGGCAAAGTAAGCTACTTTTTTTTGGTGACATGTAATCAATTTGCATTAATAAATATCAACGCGTTAATTTTTTTGGGATTAATCTTGTGCGTTAACGCATTGAAGTTCGCAGCCCTAGAAATAACTGAACTTTATGAACCCAAAATGTGAATGGATTTGTCATTAATCCTTGTTTGTACACACATTTAATTTACACTTGATAATCTTGAAAGAAATACAGTCTGGAAAACTTCACCTACACTTTTCAGTACCAGGTATTTATCTCTGAGTAGAATTTTTGGCTAAGGATGTCTTTTAGGTCAATAAATCGGATCAAATTGGATCAATCAAAATGAGAAAATCACACCAGCAACCACAAATGTTTAGTGTTTGCCTCAACTTTTGTATGTTTAATTTAATCCAATTCAGTTCTTTTTATTCTAAAATCTTAAACTATACTAAAATAGCAAAACTTTTAGAGTTTGTGTGAATAGAATGTCTCTTATCAATTGATGTGCTCCTTTTATCTTAACTGGGAGAATTGCTAGTTCGAGTTGGAGTTAACCTCTTTCAAAGTGAACTGAAATATTCTGGATAATGGAAAAATAAAAGTATTTTTTTCTACATTTGAAGTTCAAATGTATGACTCCACAGGTTTCGACGGACTTATGAATAACTGCACTTAAGCCGTGTTGTTTTGCTGTCTATTTCGTCAGCGATGAGCCCTTCTCCCACAGAGTGAGTCAACGTTTTAACACCTGGTTAGTCGCTTACCTCCACTCCCAGTAACCCAGATGCATGCTCACAAGTCACACATGAATTGCTCACAGTGAAACCTGCTCAGCAACTTGAAAGCCCACACCTACTTTCCCACAAAGACACCCATCGCAGGCTGCAGAAGCTTATTTTAAGTAAAAAAAAAACAACAAAAAAGAGTTATTTGCAAGATTTATGGATGAGGAAATGTAATTGCATTACGCACCAATTTGTGATCTAATAAAGGTGCAGTTAGATCTAATAAGAGAGCAGCTGACTAATGGTAAAATGACAAAAGCATAACAATGAGAGTGGGGTATGGCCCATACATTCAAATGGTGGCAGGATGTGACAAAAGACAAGAAATTTGAGCTGCCACACCTCGATCGGCCTGTTATGACTTGTTTACTGTCATCAGCAGAAAGGTCAAGTCTGGGAGATAAGATTGAGCGGGAAAACTGTTCACAAGACAGAATCAAGGCAAAGGTCGAGCAAATTCAGAAGTTTGGTGTGCAGTTGCACGTCTGGTTTATACGGAAAAGTATTAAGTTGCAAAGTTTCAGACGATAACGTTGAAAAAAAATTAATAGAATTTGAAAATGACTAACATGGACGAATGCATTTAAAGTTTCTGGTTTTATAAGGAAAGCTGAGTTTGGAGAATTAAACAAAATACAGTCAATCCCACATAATTACAGCCAAGTTCTTAAGACATATGAGTCACATATAATACTCAGGTATTATAAAAGAAAAAAGGAGCTACTGAAGCATGCAGTTCTCAAGAACTTTTCAGAAAAAGGTATAATTTTTCTAAAGGTCAGTCAACACACGGCTTGTGTCTGTTTTTCCTGCCTTGAAATTATTTCTATAGCCAGTTTTTCAAGGTATAAAATCATTTAATCTTTATATCCAATTGGTTGTAGTTTTTGCTCTTTTTGTTTGAACAAATCAACAGCATTCTGTTTTTCAGTTGCCATGGGATGACACCTTGTGGCTCAAAACCTTAACTACAGTGGGGCAGAAAAAAGACCTTGGTAAAAGCATAAAAAAAACTTCAGAGCCTGGCAGTTAATAGGAAAAGGAAACAAAATGAACAAGACAAGCAGGTTGAGATCCCACTGCCTAAACACAACTGCTGTATGCAAAACAGATGACACATGCTGGCATCGCCTCTACGGGGTTTCTTTTGAAGAATTAATTCATCCTGGAAACATTTTCAGCTGTTAGACTGCCTTGAAGCTTTTACTGTTAGATGTCACTCAATCTTAATGGAAAAAAGTTATAAACAAAGATGTCATTTTTCCACTGTTGACTTGTTTTGTGTCATTTCAAACTCCAAAAATGTAATGAAAAAGTATTGTATTGAAATTTGTGAACTCAAAGTGAAGAGGATTGGGAATCAGAATAGAATCAGAATAGGCTTTATTGTCATTGTTACGTGTTTACATGCACAAACGAAATTCTAGAGTGTCTTTGCGGTCGCGTGTTCAGAAAGAAAGAAAGATTTTAAACATAAAAGTTAAACATAATAACATAGAAATTGACCATAATAGCATAAAAGTGAAACATAATAACAGAGTGCCATTAAAAATCTACTTTTTGCACAAAAAACAAAACAAAATTTTAAAAATGTTTCCTTTTTTTGTGTGTGAATCATGATTTTACCAGTAAGAAACTTCCATTAAAATAATTTATTTATTCTTGGTTTTTTTTTATTCTTTATTACACTGAAACAGACGTTTTATTGATATTTTAACTTCATAGCAAAACGAAAACAGTTAAAAAAAAATTTCAGGCTTTTAAAATAAATCACTTATTATTTGGCTTTCAAGTAGATACAAAATTAAGGTAATTTTGGACCCAAAGTGGTTTGATCCAAATATTATATATAAAAATAATAAACTTTAAATTGTCCACACAGACCCCAAGTGCTGTACAATGACAGAATAAAAGCATTTAAAGAGTCAGATAGAAATAGATTAAAAGTGTACAAGAAAATGCTCTTAAAGTAACATTGACAAAACAAAAGATACCCTAAAGATTACATAAAAGAGAATAAATTAAAATGTTGAGGAAAAGAAAAGAGAGTAGAAGAAAGATGGTAAACCTCGTCACTATGTATTAAAAGCCAAATTAAAAAAAGTAGGTTTTAGGAAAGGACTTCAAAGTAAGCAAAGATGATTAAACTCTAACAGGATTGGAAGATCGCTCCAGAATTTTGGAGCTGCTGCAGCAAAGGCCCCCCACGTTAGAGTTTTGTTTTTGGTACTTTAAGTAACAGCTGATCAGCTGATCTAAGAAGAGGGGAGGGGACATACGGCTGCAACAAAAACAATGTTGCTTTGCAGATGAATTCATTCAGAACGTGCCATCATCTTTCTACTGAATTGCTTTTTACAACCTCACATATGAGGATTGTATTTACATAAATTAAATATTACATTAAGTTAAAGAAACTAGCTTGCTCTCTTTAATTTCCAAAACTAGACCAAAGTGTAGAACACATGCCAAAGTCAAGGCCTGGGGGCCTTATCCGGCCCACAGGGTAATTATACCTGGCCCCCCAAATCTATTTTAACAACCCAATATTATCTTGTAACATCCCAATTTTGACTAAATATATTTTATGAAGGCAAAATATTTAAAGGGATTTAAGGTTCATTTTGGAATACAATTACTGTCTGTTTTTATTCACATTTTTCTTAAAAAGGTTACATTTTAACATTTTTGTTTTTTATGTGTTCAATAAATGTTTGTCCTTTTCGGCCCTCGACCTACCGCATGCTTTGGGTTTTAGCCCCCTGTGCAATTTGAGATTGACACCCCTGGTTTAGAAGAAGATTTTTTCTGAATAAAAAAAGAAGGAAAATGTGTGTGAAATGTGTGAAAACACCTTTTGGACACTTTTAGTTGTGCTGGTGTGGTTTGTTATTTTCTTCCTCAGTTGTCTCACACTGCTGAGTTTTGTTATTTTAGTTTTGGGTTGGACCATAGACTGTCTATAAAGAACTGGACATATGAATCGTTGAGGTCCCCCATAGGAAATGCATTACCTTCCATCCTCGGGAAATCAGGCCAGAGCCTTCGTCGTCACTTCCTGGTATCTCCTAGCAAGATTGCAATTTTTTAGAGGAAGTACCGTCAACCAATCAGAAGTGAGCTTGTTCTGGCTTGTTTGAAAGCCAGAACAAGCTCACAAGCTAAAAACGGCGCAGAGGAATCTGTCAACCAAACTTTAAGGCGGGGCCAGCGGGAGCCACATGCTTTTACTGAGGCATCTGATTGGTCCCTTTATAACTTGAATAACTGGCAATGAAGAAACAATATCTTAAAAAAAATTAGGATCAGAAAGAAAGTATTAAGAAGGAAGCATCAGAGCAAGAATGGTTATTCTGACAAATAAAATGAGAAATAACTGTCTTTTTCTCAGTGGAAGTCTATGGGACTTCAACCTTCTTGCAACCCGCGGGTACTTCCTATTTGGAACACGGAAGGAGCGAGGGTTTGAGCTGTCCATTGTTATTCATGTCAATGGGTTGGACCTTGGTAGTCTTGATTTGTGGGCTTTGGTTGTTTTCTTTAGGTAAATGTTGGTCAGGCAGCCTCAGCAGGGAGCTGATGACTCTGACGCTCAACACGGCTGGGTCAGCAGTCTTGCTAACTTATTTTATTTTTGGCCAAGGTTCCAGTTCCCTTTGGTTTGTCTTTCTGTTTGAACCAGCACATTAAATTTTTCTCTCATTTCAGGACACAGGTTTTCCTTTTATTTAATAAATTGTGTTCCTTTTATTCTTATTGTGTCCAGTTTTTCTTATTGTCTCCTTTTGTATTTTTCCGCCCTAGACCTGAACCAGGTTTACCCATGGGCAACGTAACAATAACATTATTTTTCACAAAATAGGAACATAAAGTCTTTCAATCGAAAGCAGTCAAACGCACGGTATAACCAAAATTATGTAACCTTATTCATTAAAGTTTTATATAATACCAGAGAAAATAATCGAGTCGAGACAGCAACTCAACTTAGAATCAATAAATCTACCCGAGGTTACGTCAAAGGTGAAACAACTTTAATTCCAACTGTCTGAACAGAGACACCAAGCGCCCAAGTGCTGTGGCTTGTTTGGTTGGCGCAGACTTGTTTGCTGGTTAAATTATGATTTCCCTGTCGTCAAAGGTTAGATTTATGTGAACATGAGAGAAGAGTGTTAGGTCTTTGCCAAAAAAGAAAAGGTGTTAACCCTTTAACCGCGCCGGTGACGCTTAAACACAATCTTTAACATACTGTATAACTTTTTAAACATCGGCACGATCAATGTAATTCCTGCAGATTCTGAAGAGATTGCGTTGAAAAGTTACAGTAAATCAAAGAACAAACACTAGAGTGCCGGTGTTAAATGAGAGAATATTAGTTTCAATCCCACAAACCAGCAGGACCTCTAGCTTTACTTGAGTTTCTTCATGAGTCATAGGTGACACATAGCTTCAGCGACATTTGCCTTGAGGCGAGTGGGGTGACCTTGAAAAGCGTTTTGATAAAAGGGCACCGTGACAATCAAACGAACAGGGAAGCAGAATGTCGTCCAACCTGCACTCCAACTGAGCTGTTCTGCTCTGGCCCTGTGCGCACACACTCTGACCCACCTCTCACCCCACTCACTAAGCCTCCCAATGGCCCCGTCGGCCTCTGAGACACCATAATCCCCCTTCGAGCTCAGCAATTAAGAAATTAAGTGGCTCAGGATTTGAAATACAATGGGAAGATTAAAAGATGGAAGCACACCTGCTTGAACAAACAGTAGGGGGATGTTATGGCCTGTCAGGTCAAAGGTCACTGTGTTTTTACTTATATAAGGCCGCTGGGTGGAGAGTTTTTAAAAGATAACAGTGGTGCATTTCTAGCAACTATGTCATGGGTTTATTTGTGGTACAGGGTGAGTGGTAGAGATTAGGTTTTTATACTTTATAGTTATGAGAGCAGCAAATGACACACATCTTTTCCTGTTTCGTAAAGTGTTTTAAACTTATTATTACTTTGAACTTTATTACTGAACCTCAGATAACATCTCCCTTTTAAATATATGGTTTTGAACTCAAAGATCAACATACATTTTTTTTGCTCCAGGTGAGCAGTAAATTGATGGTGAATACGTTGTATAAGACGTTTTATGTGTGGGCATACATGTGTGGCACTCTCCTCCTTTCACTCACAAATGCTGTTTCTACAGCTGCAGGCGAGCAGAGTTATGACACCAAACTCAAAGAATTTAACTCTTTGGAAGTCAACTCCGGGACTGAGCTTTACAGGTTTGAAGAAGAATTATGGGAGGAAAGATTTTTCTTTCCCACAGTCTGTGTAGACTAGGGACACAACCGTCTACTATTCCTACGATTTAGTTAAAACTTCAAATTTTGGTTCACTGTTTTGTTTCCTTCCATATAGAAATTTTTAAAATGTCCTAATGTGCAAGTAACAAAACCCTTCAGCTGGTCTATAATAAGCCTGGTGTCATGTAATAAAATTAAAATAAATGTGTGTTTGACAGTTTCATTGTAGGGCTGGGCGGTGTATCGATATTATTGATTACAATGATTAACATTTGTTGTTTTAGATCCATTATTTTTTGAAAATTGAGATTTTGTTTTCCCAGCTCTCTGCTCCCTTGAGCTTCTTTAGTTTGGAGTAAAGTCAGCCTGTTCAAGCACCCTTTAGCAATTTTTATAGTCTTGGGATCAAAATTTTTAGCTTATTAAGGACATTCATTTTTGGACTTTTGGTGCTTCTATGCTATAGGTTTTTTTAACGCAAATTTTCCACATTAAAACTTTAAGGGGAACATTTTTCAAATCCTTCAAAACCTTTGAATTAAATATGCAATCTATGTATCTAAAAGTTAATTGCACTGAGCACATTCCTGAATGTTCAGTTGGTGTTTACAAATTTCATGCAGTTTTTATGATTTTTTTCACGAAATTCCTTAAATTTTTGTTCACTTTCTGCAAACTATGCAAGTTTGGTATCAAAACGTTCAGCACATTTATGCTTGTACTTTCAATGTTCATAGTTTTTAAGCATTTTAAAGTTTTTATAGTTTTTTTTGCACTTTTTGCACATTCAGGATATTTTTCAGCAATTAACACAAATTTCTCTTAGCCAAAAAGCATTCACACTAGCATGGTCACTGGTAATGCAACTTTTCTAGTTGTAGAGACGGTTGCAGTGAATTTGAATTGGAGAAATCAGTTTACCTGGACATTGCACCATCAATTCATGACTGACTGGAAATTTCACAATGGACCTCCTGCATTTTAGGTTCTGCTCCTCACCAGTCTTCCTCCAAACGATTGAATCTTTCCCAAACTTTACTTTGATTAGAAAACAGGACCTTGGACCACTATGGAGACAGTCCAGTCCTTCTTCTCCTTGGCCCAGTTGAGGAGTTTCCTTGAATGGTCCAGGAGAAGTGGTTTGACCCGAGGAACTCAATGGTTCAAGCTCAGGGTCGTCTCTTTTGCTGGTGCATCGTGTCCTGCCACATTAGACTTTCTTACTCTGTGAACAGCCAGCCTTCTTAGTTATGAACCTTTGTGGCTTACCCAAATGGCATTTTATTTATGTAAAAACTCAGAAATAAGATTTCTCTCTGAGGACTTTTTCTGCTCTTGGAGGAGGAAAAAGCACTCGCAAGGGTCTGAATTTTCCGTCTGGAATGTTTGATGCGCTCTTATTTCTGCGTGGAGTTTTGACATAAATATGATAAACCCAGACTATGGAGAGGATCAACGATGGTCTTCTGACAAGACCAAAGTCTTTCACATGTTGAACCAAACTGAATCAATTGAATGACATCTGAGGAGCATGTGCAGTTGCTTTGAGTTTTGTTGATGATTAGCTGGTGAAACTCAGTGTCAAACATTCATGTTTTGCAAACTTTTGGACAGATTTCTCTAGAGTATTCTAATTTTTTAATTCTTTTTTGAATGACTTTTATGACCCCTTATTTATGTAACAAAAAAACCCAAAACAAATACTTAAAATCAATTCAACTGTGGTTGCTGAATCTATACTCTATGAAAGTTTTTGAATTGACTTACAAAAATGAACACACTATTCCCTTATATTCAAATTTTTTGGAAAGGGTTAGGAATAATTTTATTCTTTTTGATCTCTGGGCGTTTTGTATTCTGCAAGTCAGCACACCTGGAACTGTCCCAGAGACAATCAATAAGTCTTCACACATCATTAAAGGTGTGAGCGACTGTTGTTGGTGCAGGCTTTGATCATAAATTGATACACTTTCTGATGTATGATTACCTTCAGAGTGACATGGTTGGAAATGACATCCTATGGGAGGATGCTGGTCATCCAAATGTGTCAACGAGATAATATCTGTTTAACAAGCCGGTTTTTCCATCTCTCCCACAGAGTTTTATCTCATGTGCTGTTTATCAAGTGCACCAACGTTTTAACCGTCATGGAACACAAACGACCATAAACACATAGACATGCACTGATGTCGTCAAATCAAAATACACATTGATAAGATTCTCTGTCATTTGGAAAAAAAAAAACTCCCACAATATTTGGCTTTGTCTAATCTGGTATTCTCTTCAAAACTGGGGTATAAGCAAATTCACCAAGAAATGCAAAAAAAAAGATTGCTCTTTCTTCAACAAAAACACTTGTTTATACCCGCTCTGCTTAGGTAACACAGCTTACATCACAGAAGCTTTGAGTCAGGAGAATGCCAGAAATCCAAGGAGGAAATGGCCATTGGGGGATTTTAGATTTGATCTTGTTCAGAAATGTTTCCAGTTCTTAGGAAAAAAAAACAAACTTACAAGCCCATTCCAATGTTTGTGCCCACAATAACAAAAAAAGAAAAAAAAAAAGAAAAAACAGATCCTCATTTTTTTGTCTTTTTTTTTTAGATAAAATGTTTTAATAAATAATAAGTCTTGCTGAATGTTGTTTTAATTTTATACAGTACAAATTGACATAATAAAAGATTCTTAAAAATAATTTCAGGTATAATATGTGGCCAGTTTTTGTGGAAAATGTAGGCTGTTGTTTTAAAAGTTCATTTTTTTTACATCAGGATTGTTCAATTAACAAAAACTAAATAATTTTGTTTCTCAGGATATAACTCAGAAATGCAATAAAATTACAGTTTTAACTTAAAAGATTTAAAAAATTGCATAAGGGAAGTTGCTGTACAACCCAAATATTCAAAAAAAAATAAATGTTTTTAAAAAAATGTGCACAATTTAGGCTTAAAGTTGAAAAAGTAACCTGAATGATGTTTTTTATTTTGGTATTGCTGATATTTTACATTATTCAATATTAAAAAAAATGTTTAATGTTAGAAATTTCCCCATTTGTTAAGAAATTATTGAAACTATAGTAATTTCTGTTCAGAAAACAGCCAGTAAAAGCACACAAATGCCTAACTTAAAATAATTTATTTTCTTCGTTATCAACCTCTACTAAAGGAAATTCTTTCTTGTAAGCGTAGGATACACCAAAGCAAATAATAAAAAAACACAAACTAGCAATAAGCTGAGATAGAGTAAATAAATAAAAAAAATCACAATCTCACATCTCACACCAGAGAATGACTGAGTCACAAGAACTGCAAAGGAAATAGGGTGCGACAAGGAAGTTTTCCAAACTCATAAGGAAGCTTTTCTTTAGGGGAAAACAGACTAAATCAGAAATTCAACAAACTCATAAATAAGGAAATGTGTTCATTGATGAGAATTAAATTTATTCATGCTTATACTCTTATAACATAATCTTGATTAAATTGCACAGTAACTCATGGAAAATGCTTTCCAGTGATGCTTTGTCTATTAAAAGTGATTTATCTTATTAAATAACTTATTTTTTACCATACAACTCTCAATATTTTGTCATGGAGGGTTGGTGGTTGACAACCCAAAATACAGAAGGCCAGCCTTGGTGACAGGAACTTATAACATTTAATAAATTAACCAAAAGATGACCAAAAAAAAAAAAAAACCCATGGCGGAACAAAGCTGTTGACAGAGCAGAGTGGAGCAGATCCATGGTGAGATTAACAAGGAAAACAGAACATGGAAAAACCTAAGCACTGAGTTCTACCATATTTAATCAGAAATCTGCCTGAAATTTATATATTTCTTCAAATTGAAAACAAAGGTGTTGTGGTATGCCTTTTAATGGAATTGAAAAGAAAAAAGAAAGCTGCAAAACATGCTTGCATTTTATTATTTTCTTGCTAAAGTAGTATAAAGCAGTTCTGCAGTGCATTTTCAAATAATGAACCAGTGGCTCAAGCACACGTCTGCTTGCTGTGATTGCTACATGATGTTAAACTCCACCAGGTCAGACATAGAGGGAACTCCTGAACCCTCGTGGACCGATGCGGATGATGACAATTATGTAACACCATTTTTGTATGTGTAACCAGGGCACAAATCTCTAGTAATTTAAAGCCTTTTGACAAGGTTGATGATGCAATCTCCCTTTCAGAAATATTAGGACATTTCTTCAGATTCTTATCATTTTCCCTCATAACGTCACACTGTAATTCTCTGTTATACTAGACCTGTATTTGCATGTGGAGAGATTTAGAAACAACAACCGTTGCACAAGTTGGTTGTTTCAGAAATTCTGAAATTGAGTGCAAAGCTTACATGTGTTTTAGTCAGATTTTTCACAGTACTTTTGAACTGTTTGTCCCGAAAAGTTATGAGGTAAGATCTTTACCTTAATCAATCTGTATATGCTCCCTCTGGATCACCTAATATCTAGAAATGATGTGTCCTACCATAAATATGCAGATGACACTCAGATCTATGTCTCATTGTCAGCGAGTGAATAAAGCCCAATAAATTCACTGTGACATTACAATGAACAAATTAAAATGTGGATTCAAGATCATTTCCTCCATCTAAACTCAGATAAAACTGAAATAATTGTCTTTGGTCCACAAAATCAAAGGACAAATGCCATCTGGAATCCCTCTCTTTTAAACCAAAAAGTCAGGTTAGAAACTTAGGAATTATATTGGACTCTGAATTAAAACTTAATAGTCACATCTCCTCACTTACATCAGTAGCCTTCCATCACCTGAACATCACCAAAATTAAAAAATATTGTGTCCAAACCTGACTTGGAAAAACTATTCCACGCCTTTTTTTCCAATAGGTTGGACTACTGTAATGACCTCCTCACTGGGTTCGCTAAACGACGGATCAAACAACTACAACTTATTCAAAATGCTGCAGCTGAGTTCTGACAAAAAACAGGAAATATGATCACATTAGTCCAGTTCTGAGGTCTTTGCACTGGCTTCCTGTTGCTCAGAGAATCGAGTTTCTCTTTACTGGTCTAGCACCCAAGTACATTTCTGATATGCTCATTTCCTATAACCCATCCTGAAATCTGCAAACCTCAGGAAGAGATATTCTTCAGGTACCAAGAATCAAAACTAAACATGATGAGTCTGCCTTTCAGTATTTCTTATCAAAAGTTTGGAACGACCTCCCAGAAAATGTGAGACAGGCCACAAGTCTGAAAGTGTTCAAATCCAGGCTAAAAAAGTTTTTTATTTAGCAATGTGTTTTAAATTGGGAACTATTTTATGTGTATATTTTTAACTATTTTAAATTTCTGAGTTTTAATCAAGTTGATTTTTATGATTTTGCTTGTGTTTGGTCAATAGATTTTTATTTCCTTTTTGTAATTTTAAATATTTTTCTACAGCACTTTGAGTTGCCTTGGGTATGAATTGTGCTTTATAAATGAACTTGCTTGCTTGATATTCTTGATCTCTGGAATTTCATTTTCTGTGAAAGACCCATTCCAATTAAAATATTTTTTTTGTTGTGTGGGTTTTTAACATGTTATTTTTGCATTTCATTCATGATGGAGGACAAATATAAAATAATTAAAGATGAGTTGTGTTTCTGAGTATTTCTTTATTCAAATTGGGGTGAATCAGGAGCAGATCTTGAAAAGCTCTCAGTTGCGACGCAGAAAATGAATTGCTTACTTTATAATAATAATAATAATGCATTTTCTTTGAAAGCGCCTATGAAAAATTCTCAAGGATAGCATACAAAGTAGAAAAATAAAAAATATATATAATTATTTGGTTTATTTGACAGGGACCATGCTCAGCAGCATTAGTCGTACCAAACTGTAGCTCTCAGAGCTCATTGTCATCTGCAGTCCCCAAGTCACACAAACAGAAGAATTTACAATTGGCATAAAACAATGTATTAAGAATATATACAAAAAAAGGAAAATTATCTAATAATTAAAAAAAAGAGAGAAAAAAATAATTCTTCAACCCTACTCTTCATAAAGCAGAGTTTAATATAATTTATAGTTTAATAAATATAGTTTTACTTCTTAAAATTCAACATATTTAAAATTCTTTAAGCGTCTGCTTTGTTAAAAAATAATTGTTTAACATCAGTGCCAAACTTTTACAAGTTTTTTTTGCATAATTTTTAGTTAATTTGGGGTATATTCCTCTCAGTTACAGGTTTGAAAGAATAATTCTGATTGGCCTGGAGCAGTTCTTCTTTTACTATACAGGTGTGGACCTTGTTGTTCTGCTCATTTGTTTTGATGTCAGTGTGACAAATGGTCGGGAAACATCTCCCCGCTGCGCTCCATACTGTTGCTTACTCTTAAAGACAAACATATATATTAATGTCTTCATTTTCCTTGTCTTGGCTGCCATCGCAAAACTGTATGGTAGGATAGATCCAGCTGGAGCTGCTTACAATTTTTTCTAAGGAATGATGGAAATAGAGGGCTGCATTACTCCAGATCAACAATCAGGCCCACAATTTAGAGGCAAATTTCTGATTACTTCCTGCTGATACATGCATATATGCATTGTATATGTATATAGAACACAGTATACAAATATATATACACACTATATTTATATATCTATCTATAGATATGCATATATATGTGTCTGTGTGTGCTCTTCTTCTCTCTCTCTGTGTATATAAATGTGCATTACATCATTTGTACATATATATACTACATGCTGTATATAGTATACACAGTATGCATACATATGTGTCTGTGTGTGCAATATATATATATATATATATGTGTATATATATATATATGTATATATATATATATATATATATATATATATATATATATATATATATATATATATATATATATATATATATATTTTGGTTTATGAGCTTTATGAGGACACGTTTTGCAGATGTAGGTAAAAGGTGACATTGACTCACCTTTAAAATAAATCTTTGTACCAGTAAATTTATTTGTTCTTCACTTTTTTAACAGCCAGACACAAGAAAGCAAAAAGTCCAGCTTGAACCGGAGAAGTCTGTTTCTGTGAAAAAGCAGCACAGTTAGCCGAAAACCACCCACAGGGTGTAGTGCCTGTTTCAGGCCGTCCAAGTTCAACTGAACCAACCCCTTGTACCATTTTTTTTTAAGTAGAAGTCCTTTTATAGGTGGTTCCAATGAATGTTTGGTTAGTCTGTTTGCTAAAAGTGTTCTCTCAAACCCCAAAAGGCTGTGCTAAAAGGCCAGAGGTCTCCCAGGTTGTGTTGCTGACAGTGACCACTGTACAAACCCTCAGGCCCCAAAATACAGGCGAGACAACGCATGTGTTGTTGTGGAGTTGGTACACTGAAAGTAGGCCCAGCATGTCGGGCTGTGACGTGCGGCAGTACAGCGCGTTAGTCTTCGCCCTCAGACCAGAGCAAATAAACACAACCAGCTACACAAACACTTTGGCTGGGGCCAGGAAAGCGTGCTACTAAAGGGGGGCATCTAAGTATAAAGGGCTTTTGGGGCTAACATTGCAACACAGTAATTGTGGAGAACTCTATAAATCTGCCAGAAAAAAAAAAACTGAAGCTGTTTTAATATCCACTGCTTTCTGAAATATGTTCCATTTATACACAAATACAATGACACGCTTTATGTCCTCATAACAGAAGATCCTCCCTGTTATAGTCCTGTCGGGACTGAGACGTTTAGTCATATCAATCTGTCATCACCATCCCTTTCAGCAAGCAGGCTCACGCACTGTCCCATCTCCTGAGCCTTATCAGAAGAGGACATGAGATTGTTTTTGTCACACAGACCTTGTGAGTCCACATCCGGATATTATGTAACTGTGTAATTCAATGATCATGGAGTTATGGCACTGGAACAATACGGTGATGTTATTTTCTGTATCACAGTTAATGTATTTTGGAAAAGACTGAGTTTGTTCACATTGGAAATTCTTATTTAATTACTTTCAGGATAAAAAAAATGTTCTTATATACATATATATATATATATATATATATATATGTATATAAGAACATTTTTTCTGCTCTCGTTTGGGTTCAGATGAATTAACATCAAGCTCAGCGGCCAAAGTAGAGAAACTCTGCGCATTTGGGTCGAAATGTTGGGTCGTCCCAAAACAAAAAAAACAATGGCTCTCTGTTCACATCAAAAACTGGTTCAAAGGCTGTGACTGCAGCCCAGTGGTTGGGTCAGATGAGGCAAACTCATGTGTGACGAATGATGAGTCTTTTAAAACATGAATGAAATTACTGATAAAAGAGTACAAGCACAATCTTGTAAATGAAATACTTTTCTGTCTTAAAGTATTGGATGATAACAGGAAACGGATCCTCTGACACACAAGATTTGATCAGATGTTTCAGAGTCATGAAATTTCATCCTTTGTGACATGCTCACTTTGTGGTCACACGAGAAAAGGCGCTGCGTTTGTATGAATAAATCGACAAACCGAGCAGAACATGGCGATTTTAGGGAAATATATTGTCCAGGAATTTAATTTTTCTTTGTTTTTGTCTGTCTAAAGCAGAGGTGTGGAGGACTATTAGACACTGTTAGTGTCTAAATCAAGAAAGATTTTATTTATTTTAAATTAAAGTCAAGATTAAAGCTGCTTCTTGAGATTCCCCAGAGAACATGACTTTAAATTGTGCACATCGGTGACTTCTGAAAGACAGTTTGGCAGAAAGTCAGAATTCAAACGATGACAAACTCTTATATTCATGAGAATTTATTTGAATTGCTAAACAGGCTCTATCTTGCAATCTTTCATTAGATCTAACTTCCACCGTGAGACAGCTCCTTCTGGACATGTCTACAAGTATGCAGCTGGAGTATGTATGACTCATAGTAACAGTTTAGCAGATAATAACTTTTTACTGGATGCATTAGTAATAACCAATAACCCAAGCAGCTGCCTTAAAATAATAATAAAAAAAAAAATAGTACTAGTTCTAAAATTTGTGGGAAAACTTTCCAAAGCAGTACGATGCAAACACACAAAACTGTGACTCATTTAATTTGTTTATAGAAAAAAATCAACCACACCTTAATTTCATGACTATTTAATGTTTTAATCCCACATCGAAACCTAATCTTGCAAAACTAAATTTAATAGATTATGGGTAAAATTATCACACCATAAAGTAGTAGAATATTCTCATTATTATATGATGTCGTAAAAGTATACATTGGACATGCATGCGTTATAACTATAAATGCAGAAAAATGCTTAAATGAAGCACATTTGATCCTCTCAGTAAAAACACAATATAATTTTGTGATATTTTGGGAATTTTTTTATTAAGACACATTTTTACAACGGAAAGTTATGGCCATTTGCAAAGTATATTTTTAATTGTGACTTTAATCTTGGAAATGAAAGAGAAATATTGTCGTAAATAAAGAGAAAAAATTGTCATTATAATTTTTTTTCTTTTTTTGGTTGCCCTAATACTGCGTTGCACATTTTTAATGTGCTTAAAAAAACAAAAAAACTAATAAGAGTATTATTAACGGTTACCAAAATATTTCAACTTCAATAATAGTATTTTTGGGTACCATATTGTCTCTCCAATTGAATGTGTCATCAAAAATAAATTTGAATGTCAAGTCACCATTTTTCCCCCATGTTTTTTCAACCTGAATGACAAAAGAAAATGTTCTTCTTTCTTTTCTTTTATTCTTTCTTTCTTTCTTCTTCTTTTTTCCCACAAAATCTCTGTAATAAATCACTAAATTCTAAACTCTGCAGTAAATCAGATACGTGTTTTAAATCACATCTACTTATTAAGTTATTGAATTACTAAAAGTACTGCTGCTCCCTTTTCTTTTCAAAACAGGTCTTTGAGAGGGAACAGTTTGAGGTTCCTGTAAAACTATGTTTATGGATAAATATTCCAAAAGCAGTGTATGAAAAGAAATTTCATAGCAAATACATTTAGATTACTTTCAGATTTTGGTTGAAAATATGGAGATTGTATCATATTTTTCCCTCAAAATGGAATAAGAATTTCAAAGCAATTCTACATACGACTGTGGGTCACAGAAACAATAATATTTGAATACAAAATAGACAATTACTCTGCAATCTGAGGCTCCGAGACTCTTTTATCCCTCTATTGTGGCTCTTTGGGAAATAGCTTACAGTTTAAGTACATATTTATTAAGTTAGCTAGTAAAGCACATACTTTAATCTATGCAGCAGGCAGTGGTGTTGTTATTTTATACTGCATTTACTTGTAGGCTATAGATAAAAAAAGTGATTCACACCAATGTTGATATGTTCATTTTTAAAGTATAAAACAGGGGTATGCAACCTTTAACACTTTCAGAGCTATTCAGGTCATTTTTTTACAGACCAAAACCCAGCAGGAGCCACAAAGTCTCACTTCATCCTTTGAAAAATAGGACACAGATTTGTATTTATGCCAATACTACGATTGTGACAAATAAAAATCAACTTCTTTTGTATTAAGAAAGCATTCATTTAAGAGAAAATCCCTTTTTTTTCAAAATATAAAACTGTTTATAACTTCTGACAGAGGTTCACACATTGACCGTCTCATTGTTATTCACGTCCATTGGCTTTCAGGATTTTCTTTCAAAATAAAAGACACCTTGTGTCATATAGAACTAGCTCAATGATGCCAATGCAACTGGAAGGAAATGCAGGGGTCTGCGATCTTTCATATCAAAAGAGCCATTTGTGCTTGTTTTCTACTGATCTAAACCCATTATGGAGCCCCAGGTTCTTATTTTGATACTGTCCATTCATTAAAATGCATTATTTTTTTAAAGATAATAAATATGAATTATGTTTCTTTGCTGGCATGATTAAAAATAAAATTATATAGATATAATAGCATTTTTTTTCTCCAAAATGGGAAATTATTTTTTACATTTAACAGAAGCTTGCATAAATTATTTTCAAAATAAAAGACACCATGTGCCTAACCAGATCAGAACAGTGAAACTCTGGGCACCATAAGATAATATGTGCTTTAAACTCACAAAAAGATTTTATATATATATATATATATATATATATATATTTTTTTTTTTTTTTTTTACCACATTTTTGTTTAGTATTTGAAATCTAAGTATTCTGGAAGATGCAAAGTGCAAACAAGACCTCTTCAAGTAATGAGGAATCTAAAAATCTTTACATAGTTTATCTTCGAGGAGCACCTCAGTCATACATTTACAAAATTAACTAATTTAAATATAAATAATTCTATTATTTTATTTTCTTTTGGCCAAAGAACCACTATGGAGAGTGAGAAGAGCCACAAGTGGCTCCCGAGCTACAGGTTTCAGACCCTGAGGTGAATTAGTGTAATGTCAATTGTGATTTAAAAAGAAAGAAAAAAAAAATAAGAAAGAAAAGCAAGTTTATTTTTCCATTTGTTGTAGATTATAGCCAGAAATACATTAATTCATCTTAAAAAAAATAAATTGGAGCCAACTGTGACATAAGAAACACTTAGATATAGATAATATGATATTATAATAGATAAATAGGAAATATATAATCTTCAAAAATGGAAAATAAAAATAGAAATGAAAAATCAAGACCGGAATGTCTTATAATCCAGTTCGCCTTCATTCTGGTTGTGCTTTGTGACTTGCAATTGATTTTCTGATGTCTAAAATCTTTTCGCTCTGTACCATTAGTTTTTAAAAACTCAAAACGTATTTTTCTTTAACCTGAAAACCAGAATAGAAGGGAAAAAGAGCCACATGTGGCTCTGGAGCTGTAGGTTGCTGATACCTAGTATAAAAAGTGACGATGCAGTAATATTGATAGAAAATGTTTGACCTGGTTTTCTTCAATCAATCAATCAATCAATCTTTATTTGTATAGCACTTTTCATATAAAAATAACACAAAGTGCTTTACATTAAAAGCAAACAATATACATAATATAAAAACAGGTAAAAATTTAAATTAAAATAAAGCCCCCTGCTCCAAACCAGCCCACAATACCCTAATCCTTTCCACACCACACTCCCTAACCGATAGAAATGATACAAAAATAAGAAAAATTGGCTGAGCACGTAAATTGACTCTGCGAAACTAATAGTTGGGACCTCCCTCTCAATGAACAGCCACAAAGCCAGCCAAATGCAGCTTCACAGGCGGGGTCCCGCCTCACCACAGCTAGGCGGTGATGCAGGTCCCCATCCAGAGCCGCAACAGCTGAACCGCAGCTGACCCAGAGAGAGAGAGGCCCCAATTGAGGAAGCACTGGATATAAAATTTAAAAATGAATACAATTGTAAAATGAGAATAAAAGAAAAAACAAAGTAAAGGTAATAAAGGAATTAACAATAAAACAATAAAATAAGGAATTAGCAATAAAAATAAAATAAGGAATATTAAGATCAATTATTAATAAATTAATGTAAATTCATAAAACATGATAAAATAGATAAACAGATAAAAGTAGCAAAATTAGCTAAAAGCAAGGTTAAAAAGATGAGTCTTGAGCCTATTCTTAAAAGCATGTATGCTCTCTGCGGCTCTCAGGTCCTCTGGCAGATCATTCCACAAACGAGGTCCATAATACTGAAAAGATGCCTCTCCATGAGTTTTGGTTTTCACTGTAGGAATGACCAGTAGACGAGAGCCAGAGGATCTCAGGGTCCGCGAGGGTTCATAAATGACTAAAAGATCAGACAAATAAGAAGGCCCAAGACCGTTAAGACATTTAAAAACCATTAAAAGTATCTTAAAATCAATCAATCCTGAAGCTTATGGGGAGCCAATGCAGGGATTTTAAAATTGGGGTGATGTGGGCCCGCCTCCTGGTCCTGGTGAGAACTCTTGCAGCAGAATTTTGGAGAAGCTGAAGGTTCTTGCACTTGATTTCCATAAAACCGGATGTGTTTTATTTTGAAAGGAGCTTGTGAGTGTCTCTTTTAAAAATAAAATTGTTAAAAGTTGTTATTATGGAGAATGTAACACTGCTATATTTGTAATTATTATAAATATAGAAAAGGTTTTATTAGAATGGACGAATTAATTCATGTATTTATTTAAAAATGAACGGATTCATTTATAAATTGATAGACTAATAACAGAATAAACATAGCGTGTTTTTGTAAAAGGTCAAGTGGGACTTGACGTTTCGTGCTAGGTTTTTATCGGTTAGAAACTGGACCAAATGGTTCTTTTTTAAGGTCTAAGACCGCTGTTTTGTTTTTTTTTTTTTTCTTCTTCTTTTCAACGGTGGTATGTGACCGGAAGTGACATCACCTGTAAAGTAAGTTTTAGCTTTCTGATATATATATATATATATATATTTATATATGTATTTTAATTTAAATTAAGTTTTCAAAGCCATAACTATAGCGATGCTTAATATATACATATTTATTCCGGCAACATATGTTTCATTTTTTTTCTTGAACCAACTAAGTAGGTTGACCTACTATCCCATGATGCATTTGTCTTTTGCCATCTTGTCGGGTTAGCTTGCATTTAGCTCCCTATTCTTGGGGTGAAGGGGTTTTCTGTCAGCCTGCTGTTAATAGCAGCTGCCGAAAGTGAGCTGTCCATTAAACGGGAAACTTAACAAGCTTTTAGACACTTTTGTAATTTTAGTCTTGGGTTGAACAGTATTATTTTGAAAGTTGTTTAATTTGTTTACATCATGACGTTGCACACGCTTCTACAGAGGCAGGAAAAACTAGCCGACACTAGCTAACTTGGCTCACTGTTGAGAAGTACATGCATCACTGGGGAGGAAAAGTGGACCGGGAGACTGGGCCCGAAACGGAGAAAAGTACCGACGGGAGTTGCTGAAGAAGAACTTTAACAGTAACTCGGTTGTAGCTTTTTGTTGTGGCTTTTAAAAAAGGACAAACTGGGAATTAAAAGGACAAGAGAGCGGAGCTTTCAACCGTGTTTCGTCACAGGACTACAGAAACGCCTTTGGACTTTTTTCTGGTTCTGCCCTCGCTTGTCACACTTTTATTGGACAGCATTGACAGAAGAACAGTCCGGAAATGTGTTGTAAGGGTACGTGTTCTACTCTTATTTCCTAACTGTGACTTGTTTTGCCATTAGTGCAGCATTTCTTTTCATCTGAGGGGCAGAAAAATATTCGCCCGTGTAGGCAACATGTCGAAAATGCCAGGAAAGAGAAGTTGCTTTCAAATTACAAGTGTAACTCAGGCTCAGGTAGCGGCCAACTGTCTACCCGATGACACGGAGAGCCAGGACGATCCGGACGAGTCGCGGACAGAGGACATGCCACCAGAGGCATTTGACGTTTGTGGAGTCGATCAGGGGGCGTGTGCCACGAACTGTTCAGATGAACCTTCTCATTATGTTGGAGATTCTCTGCCGAACAAAGCTCCTGTCAATGGTGGGTTTTATCTCAAGAGCCCAGCTTCTGGTCGTCTAACTCCAAGCATGCCTGCTTCGAACTTTACAGGTTCTTCTGTGCTCACCAGTGTGGCCCAAACTGCTCCCAGCATTAGTTATAGCTCCCGTTTCAGAGTCATTAAGCTTGACCATGGTACTGGAGAGCCCTTCAGACGGGGCAGGTGGACTTGTACTGAATTCTACGAAAGAGATTCTGACTCTAATCGGACTGTGGACAGTCTAAAGTCAACTGTCAGCCTCGATCACGGTACTGATCGAGACAGTGTCTTGGGGGCCACCAGCAATTCTTTTGTCAGCAGCAGTACATCCTCTGTACAGGGTTTGGAGAGCACTACAGATAGTGGCTACTTTGCTTCTATAGGGCACCCCTCCCACTCCCACCATTCAGAGTCCCAGCAGCAAGACTACAGCTTGTCTCCTCGGAAAGGGAGTGGAGCAAGTGCCTTCCTGCCCATCGGGTATGCAACTATAGGATCACTGCAGGCAAAACAGACTCAGGTCAATGTGCAGCCCATTACCCCTCAGACTTTTTTGTCTAACAGCCTCAATGGTGTGCACCACGGTTCCATGCAACAGATGTCACCAAGTATACCTCTTGCTTCTCAAACACAGCAGCTCGACTATTCTGCTCATCCCACTGGGCTCTCAGACTATCATCAACCACACTTCGGCTCTGGTACCCAGAACCTTCCCCTTACGTCCTCCGTGGGGCCATCATCCAGCCACATGTCCTCACCTCAAATAACTTCTCCTGGTCCAACAAAGCGAAGGGTCGGTTCAGAAACAGGCTCGGCTTCTTCTGTCCTGGCCCCCATCCACACACAACAGCAGCCTGTCAGCCAACCTCAGCTTCCAGGAGGATTAGGCATTGCCTTACCACTCTTCTCTGCCACCAGCTTAAGTAGTGGTGGCCAGAATGTGCCTCTGTCAATGACCAGTACAACCAGCATCCCCCAAGGTGTGTTGAGCCCAATGGCTAGCTCTCATGGAGCAGCAGTCCATCAGCCAGAAGATAATGGGCAAAACACAGACTTTCTACCTCAGCATATCTCCACAGTTGCTCGACAGGATGACATAAGGACTCCTATAACTGAAGGCTTCGACCTGAAAAGATCTCCTGTCAACAACCTGTTCAACATTCATATTTCCATGGACGTTGATGACGAAAGGTAAGAATTTTCAATGTGAAGATGTTTTTAAACTGCTAAATTTTTATAAGGTAATTTGGTTATTAAACCTCTGCTCATTTTAAATGATTTTGTTTTTTAATCTTAGCCTGAAAAAGTGGTTACAGGTCACATAGAAGCTGCAAGAATGCATGTGGAACTTTGCTTTGATACTAAACATTCTTGTTTCATTCTGCAGCGGTGTGGTCATACTCATCACTGTGGTGTATGCCTTTGCAGAATGGTATAACAAACTGTATTAGATGTCCATTCAAATACTGATAGTGTTTTGTCAGGGTTTTTTTTTTAGAAGCCCCTTGGGTAAGTTGCATGCAGTGCAGTAGCTGTGGTTTTTGTCACTGAAAACAGAAAAACTATTTAAACCTAACTTTGTTTTAAATTAATTTTTTTATGTTCATGCATCTACAGACAGTTGGCATACTTGTAGCAAGCAGTTTTCCCAGTCTCCCAACTTGAAACCATTTATAAATACAGCTTCGTCTGTGGCACTTTTCTTATGTACACTCTATTTAGAGTTTGTGGAATGGTCTTCACGAGCTAAAAAGTCCCACTCAAACAGTGAGGGTTGCTGCTGCTGCAGCAGCAGCCAAGACTAATCTCGTTTGGCACTGGCATCCACGCACGTCTGTTCTGTATTTATGTGGGCCCTGTTTTGTCACTGTGCTTTTTATGAATGATGTCCTTTTTGCATGTTCCTAATATTGTGGTAGCTTGAATCATGACTTTTATGATCTTCAGACTTCATATTTACGAAGCTGATTATTGTTTACCAAAAAGCTTTAGCATCCTTGTGGTGTGTTAATGAATAGAGGATGCTTAATGAATCTGATTCTGATGCAAACATCTCGTAAATTATCTTGTGCGCGTCTACATATGTGGTTGTCTGTGAGAGTTGTGGCAACCTTTGTTCAAATTAACACTTAAATGTCTATTTTCATTTTATTAAAGTTGGCATGAATGGTAGTCTTTGCTGGTTTGTTTTGTTAAGCGACACACTCGGATGAAAATTATGTTTTGAACCTGTTGTTGTTGCATTTTTGTGATTATGGACGACGTATATTAAGAAAATTATGCATCATTTAGCATTTCTGAGTACTTATTTATTCAACTCGTTGTAAATCAGGATCAGATGAAAAAGGAATTTCGAAAAAAGTTTGTATTTGTTACATAGGAAACACAATGGGTGGCCCTCAAGCTCCCTGGCCTAACCCATTTCGATCCATCAACTTGTAGATCCATTTACATTTTCGTTTTCCTTGTCTGATCTGGCATCTGGCTCAAAACTGCATGGCTGGATTGCTCCAATATTGTTCACCATTTTTTTTTGCACTGGTAATGTTATATTGATGGTGTGAGGGGCTGCAAGTTAGGAGAACAGAGAGAAAGGGGGCGGGGTTGCTCTGCATCCGCAGTTCTCTCTGCAACACTGAGGCAAATTTCTGAAGACTTGAAGTCGCTTTTCCAAAACTATCTTCTAGAAAACGACTAGGGTTTTTTTGATTTTGGCTAAAAATGACAATCGTAAGTAAAAGACCACTGGGAACACTTTCACAATAGATTAACGGATGATGGTAGTGGGACTTAAAAGGAATTTGCATCAGATCTTAAGATTTTCATTTATGTCCTTAAAATATACTTTCATAGAAAATCAACTTTTCACTTTAATATGAATGAAATTGAAGAATTTCACTTTATCTAATAAAATACTTATTACTTATTCCCTTACTGCAAATGTGTGTTAAAATCCTCTTTTTCTAAGGCCTAAACTGTACAAATGCAGAAGTTTTTTTTTTTTTTTTGTATAGTAGGATTAGGTTGAGGCTGTTTCTGTTAAGACGCTAGTTGACCTTTTAAGCTTTGAGCTTGGATCTATTAGGGACTCTTTACTCTTGCCAGCTACAAATACTTGTTTTATTATCCCACAGTAAATGTCTAGTAATGGTACAGTCGGGACTAAAGGTTTTTATCTGAATTACATAATATTTTAAATTTTTTATTATTAGTGACAGTCATAAGCCTTTAACACAGGGGTGGGAAAACTTTTCCAAGATATGATATCCATAAAGTTCAATTTATTCATAATCCTTTTATCAAAATAAAAACACTGTTTATGACATTAAAAAATACCAAATATCTCTTTGATCTTTACAGAAATAAGTCAGGAATTAATACTAACAAACTTCAGAAATATAATCAACTTCCTGTCCTATCCTGTCCCTTGTTGTGAGAGGTTACATTTTTCTTTATCTCGTTTCTTCTCTTCTTCTTTTTAAATTTTCTAATTAAAGTGGGTACCAGATGCTTTTGACCTTTTTTGTCAACCTTTCTACCGTTTGGCAAACTTCCTCGAGAAAGGCGTTGATCATACCAATTCTCACCTTCACCGTTTTTTTTTTGCCATTTCACACAATCAATTTAAAAAAATGCATGAATTTTATATATCTGTATTAAAATGTGTGCTACATAATGTCACAGTATGACTGACTTTTAAAATAATTTATAATTTGTATCTTCCCCCATCCGTCCACTTAATTTAGGAGAGACCCACAGTTGAAATGATCCCCCTATAGTGTGCAGCTGCAGGGGGCGCTAATTTTCTGGTGTCATTGAAAACCAGCACAGTTTTTTTTTTTCTTCTAATTGCCGCGCCCGGTGACAGCCCGAACTACCTGGACCTGAACACACTGCTGCTCTGTCAGAGTCCATGAGACTTTGAAAGCTGCAGCTCCTCACACATGTCACAGTTTGTGTTAAAACTGAGCAGCTGTGCGGCAGTGTCCTGCAGCTCTGAGCTCTCATCCAGTGGTGATAAAAAAAAGTCAAATTCTTTCACCTGTGCAGCCCTCTGTCTCTTGTTAAGTCATTTTTCCTGCGAGCAGATCCAGAGTCTCCACGAGCGCACGTGACCAAAATGTCGCGCATGCTAACTGAGCCTCTGCTCGGCACGAATGCGTCAGTCGTGGCCGAAGGAGAAACTCACGGACGCAAAAGTAGACAGTCTTGCGCGCGCAAGGACTTCATTAAACAGAACAGAGATTAAATACGTGCGCACAGGAGCAGAAAGCGCTCACGGGGGCCGAAATTGTTCGTGAGGAATGTTTGCGTGAAGATGTTTTATCACTGCGTGGAGTTTTACGAATAAAAAATCGTCATAATCTACGCAGATCAGCAGAGCTTCATACATGGAGACGCTGCAGATAGGATTTGAATGATAAGGTCTCCGGCCAATCAGGACACAGAACAGGCTGCGCTGTTTAAGAAAAAGAAAAAACGCAGCAGCATAATTGTTCTGAAAGAATCAGCAAGGCGCGAAAGGTGATCTGCATGTAGAAAGAAAACAAAACTTTCTATGTATCACATTCTATGTGGGTCTTTCTTGATCTGTGTGGCCAAATTGGAGAAAAGATCATGCCTTTCTGATATTGTTCAGCGGGCCGGACTAAACGTGGGGGAGGGCTGGATCTGGCCCGCGGGCCGTAGGTTTCCCATGTTTGCCTTAACTTTACGAATTTCTCTTTGTAAATACAAAATATTATTTATGAATAAGTTTCTTTTTGAAAGTTATCTTACCCCATAGTTTCCTCTGTTATTAGAGTAAGCTGTCACTGGTCTTGATATTTGTGTGCAATATTGTGCAACACGTCCTTGCACTGTCTATAAATTGTCAACTTTTTCCCTCTAAATTATTTTAATTTCATTGCAGTTAGTTGTAGCCAGTTTAGCTTTGTAAAATACCAAATCTGCTGATGCACATCCATCAAGTAATGTAAAACATCAGCTAAAAAATATAATATTTTTGTATCTTGGTATCTTTTTTTTGGTTGTCAGCCTTTTTTTTTTAATATGCCTGTTTGGGGAAAAATGTGTGCAGTTTTAAGTATGATCATTTCCAAGGAAAATGTTTGTTTGGATTTTTTATAAATCATATAGAATGTGTTCTTGACACTGGTAGTGTCACATGGTGGTTATCTTACTTTTATTATTGAATTTAGACGACCATTTGGTAACCCTAAATGTTCTAAGTAATGTTTTTGGACCTAAAGACACATTACTAACAGCAAATTTGATGTTAGCTGAGCTTTAAATGCTTCATAACCCCATAACTTTCTTGTAAATGGGTTTGTGTGCACACGTGAAATATTTGTAAGATCAATGAGACATTTAGTCTTATTTTACTCATTTTGGCTGAGGTGTGTCGCACTGTGTGTTATATGAATGAGCTCAGCTCTGCTGAACAGTCTGGTCCAAGAGTCATTGTTCTGTTGTTCTTCTAAGAGGGCATCACAAAAGTAGAGAGATTCTTTGTGTGGGAGGACTTAACAGTTCACAATGATTTCCCCTCTGTGTGGAATGGTTAGCCTCCGTATTCAGCTGTCTCTTTCTGTGCCAAGAAAAGGGATCATGGAATTTTTTCCCTCTTTTTTACTTCAGTCTATTTTTTTTGTTCAGATACTTCCAGCCCTGATTTAATGTCCATGTTTACCTATTATTTACCATTGTTTGTTTTTATGCTTTAGTCATACTTTAGAATTTTAAAAGTAGAAGTTGATTTACTGGCTATAAACCTAACTAGTTATGAATTTTAATGTATGTCAAATGTATTGTTCTAAGCTAAAGACATTAAATGTTACGAGTCTTTAATCCATTAATTATTTTTTTGTTGTTGTTTTTGTATTATTTTTCTTTAAATACACCTGGAAGTTTTTGATTTACGTTCTTGCTTGCTGTCATTTGAGTAGCTTATGCTAGTCACGTTTCCTCATTTTTTTTCTTAAGGCACTTCCTTTGACCTATTTCTTTGATCTTTTTTCTTTGACGTTAATACCAAACCCGCCCAAAGACGTAAATGAAAAAGCAAGTAAGTGTCACTTAAGTTTGACGAGTTGTAGCACGTGAATATCATGCTTGAGTGACTATAAGGTAGATTTCATTTAGAATTGTTCGCACCTCTAGGCTTTCTTTAAAATTACTCTGCTTCACTTGTACGTTTGACTGACATGCGTAAGTGCTACTATTAAGGGATTTCTTTCTTTGTAGGGACTAGAGGACAGTATGTTCGAAGTTTAACAGCTAGGACAAAGTGCTCCAGCACAACTTGAATTGTTTTTGAAATGCAAATGACTGACATTGGCAGTGAGATCTGTCTTTTATTAGAGAAAAAACATAAATAATATGACACATGTATGAAAGATGGAATATAAATTTAAAAAGAAATTATACAGCTCTCAATTTTTATAATTTGGATGGGTGGTAAGTTATAACCTCTTTAATAGGAAACCATCTCCAACTGGCACTATCCTTTTGTACGTGTTCAATGCTTGTAAGTTGTTGCATAGAGCAAATTTCCTTCTGCTGTCAATTTGGCGGTGCTGTTTCTTCTTTAACGGAGTTCAGTTTCTCTGTTCCCATTTCTCCAATGTAAATTGAGCGCCACACATGGTACTGTTTTGTGGTTCCAAAAACACCAGTGACGTGAATGGGTACAAAGTGTACACATGCATAGGCACTTTGTGTCCTGAAAGCCATGATATAGTCCGGTTTCCATTTACTGCATATCCATAGTAGCAGTAAGAACCACAGTGTTCTATCTAACATGTGGTCCACAATACAGATAATATTGTGAAGTCGTAAATTCTGGATTATTTATAGAGTGACAAATGTAGTTTTTGGAAGGTGGAAGGATCTCTCTCATTAAAGGGACCATAAACTGGTCAAAACTTTCAGTAAGGGAATTTCGTTTTTTGGATCATTTTGGGTTCTGTCCCCTGGGATACACCCACAGTTCCACAGGTTTTCCACATCATTACCTTCCTGTGTTCATAGGTGCTCCAGTCTCCAGGTCTTCAGTGTACTGTCATCACCCAGAAACTGAGATGCACTGAGTGTTTAGGAAATGCCCATGTGAGCTTAAACCTTAAGCAAATACCTCACTCAGTTCCATCTTGGCAGCACATTTAGTACAGGTAGTTCCTGTAGTTGTTGACATTGTTGCTTTGAAATAAATTCTACATATTATCCTAACACTACGTTCTAATTTTTTCCAATAAGTTTTTTTTTTTTTTGTTTCCTTAAACTTAAAGCTAGAATCAAGGAGAATGTAGTGAAAAGCACCTTTGCTTTTAAGCAGATAAGACAAACATTGTAATCGACAACTCAGTGAAGTAATTTTCCCTGCTCTTTAAATGCCAGTCTATCAGACTGTTGGACTGAAAACGCTTTCTTTTGCCTGGCAGCAGAACTTCTTACCCTAGTCTTACACCGCGAGCATCATGGCTCTGTTGCATTGCGGGAGCGGACTAGCTACAGCCGATGGCTTGCACTGGCTGCTGCTCCAGCCACCGGCTCTGTTGATACAGGAATCCAAACCCTCGCTCTCCAGTCATTTTGTAACACTTCTCTGTCTGCGTGTGACTCGTCAACATTTAATGGGTAGAGCACAGAATTTTTACGTAATGTTTACGACACGCTGAAACCGGCAAGTTCGGCAGAAATTTTTTTTTTTTTGAAAATATACCGGATGCACTTTACATAAGTTGTGAATAGCCCCAACTTCACAAAAAGCGCTGCAGATCAGCTGCGGCGTCCGTCAAAATTTGAACCAAACGAAGCAGAGGCCGGTCCGCGGACGCAAGACGTGAACGCCTGCAGTGGAAGTCTCGCTCGCACTTTTAAAGTTACGTAAAGACTGCAGCGCACGCATCGGACACCTCACATGTGCTTTGATGGTCCAAGGCTCAATGAAAATGCTCAACTGAATTTCCCGGACCGTTCTAAACCGGCCAAGAGGGGATTGGTCTGGTCTGTACTGCTCAGTGGAAACGAGGCGTTAGTGTAAAATGCATACGTAAAAGACGTTAGCATTATAATGCTGTGATTTGATAAAATCGTTTATCTGAGTACACTGTTTAAGGATAATAAAAACTAATAGAATTTAATATTTTAATTCTATTTTATAAAGTTAAGCTTTTTTTGGTTTCCTCTAAGACACTGTCAGTGGTTTCACTCATTGTAATAGTTTTTGGAATCAGAGAGGAGGTGTGAGGATATAAGTTATGTCAAGTTTAACATTTAAATTTCCATTTTCATTTTTATATCAAGAACTAACTAAAAGCAAATTTTCTATCAGGTGAATCAATTATTTTTTGTTGAAAATCTTTGTAAGTATTGGTCCAATTTTATTGCTAACTTCAGTTTTTTTGTGGGATATAGAACTATATTTTGAATCACAAAACAAAACAAATTTTTGAATAGAAGACCTACGAGTTTTAGTGGACCTGCTTATTCTGATAGATTTACAAATTTTGTAACGTCACTGATGCTAATGCTCTAACATTTTTCTTATCATGCAATAGAACCCTAGCCATAACATTTAAATGAAAAGTGAGCCCCTTTCCTTCTTTTTCATTGATTTATGCATATTCAGTTCCATCTCCCATTATTGAGAGACTTTTTTTCCCCTCTCGTGTTCAGTTGTTGAGTAATCCCCCTGCAGTTTTGTCTGTTGTTCATTAAGTCCTGGATCTGCCTCAACAGAACTCAATCCTGGTTATCTAATTTTTTCACTTTGCCAAAAACATTTAGGTTTTATTTACAATATTTTTGTTTTGATTAGATTTAAAACCATTTCCAGCATGTAATTTTGTGTGCATTGATCTGAAGAAGGCATTGGTGTGTTGTATGAGTCATCACCAGGAGTTTACCATCCAAATACTTTAAGGGGATCACTTCCAGTTAGTTTGTGTTTGTCAGGGCAGGTAAACAGTTGATCTCTTTGTTTCTCACACACCTAGCTCAGTCTCTGTTCGGAATTGGGCAATTGAATTAGCTCTAGGTAATATTACAGGGTGTTAAAAAAAGAGGACAATATGTGCAAAACTTTAGGTTTGTTCTCCTTCCAAAAGAGGTTCAAACCCTGAAGCTAGTGACAATTTGTGACGTAAAGCATTCACAATTTCATTTCCAAGGACCCTTTCTAAGTAAAGGGCTCATTTGTTGGCAGGCCCTTATTATAAGTGTGTGCTCACTAGATAATAATAGTCTGCTCACATAAAGGAGAACGAAGCTGTGATAACTTGAGGATTGCTATTTCATTGAATGTTCGTCATCTTTGCTTTGTCATGTTGATGATAGAGTTTTGCCATGTGACAAATTTAAGAAAAGTAAAATGTAGGACTGGATTTTACTTCCTAACATATTGAATTGATTTTGGGTCAGAAGTTCATTATTTAATTTCAAAATACTTAAGTCAATATTTTGTGTTAAAATTTTGTATTCTAAAGCTACTCTGAACCAATGATTTGATTATATAATAACATATATTCAGCTTCTTTGCATGAAAACTTCCAAAAATGCATTCATTTATATAAAAAAATGATCAAATAGTTTTAAAATTTGTCTAAACTTCAATTAACCAATCTTTTTAAATGCATGTGTTTCTCTGGTCTTTGAGGAAATTATGAGTGTAATTAAACTTGGGTAAAACAATAATTTTTACTGTTTGCTACAATTTGTGTTTTATCAGTTTTACAGCATCACCACAGTTGATTTCTGTTTTGTGTAGTGATTTCAAATTATTTAAGGTCACTCAAAGTCCACATCCTTTGAGTCATCACTTACATTTCCGATTTCTTTTTTTGTGTGTGTTCCTCTGTGGTTTTACCGTAAAGTAAGGTCCTCTGATGCAAAAAGAAAAAGGGGAAAAGAGAAGTTCTTTAAAGTCTCTTATGAGTTGCTTCTTAGTAAGAATCCACGTGGTACTGAACATTTTCAGATCAGATAAAAGGAGAAATTATTAGACAATGCTTTGTTTCAGCCCATTAAATTGTGTTTGTTATTCTTTTAAATCAATTGGTGTACGGTACAACAATTGGTTTAAAAATGTAAAAAAAAAAGGATGATTTCTATTTAACCATTTTACACTGGAGCACCAGTGTTTAAAATCTTTCGACTACTGTACTCTTCAACTGTTTGAGCAATTAGGGTAATTCCAGGGGATTCTGAAGAACAGAAAAGTAGCCTTGCATTGATATGCAAAATTTTATGTTAGTAATGCATGCTGTTGCAAATCTGGTATGAAAAGCCACTTTTCTTCGTATCAGAATGAGTAAATTTACGTTTTTTTTTCTTTACGGTGAAAATTTTACCATACGGCAAAGAGAATGTGTCATTTGGGTGTTTCTGGTGGCATCTCCAATGTTAAGGGTTTTGACTAACTTGACTTAAAAATACTACATTCTGTAACTCGTACATTAGATCATAAATTGCTCTTAAAATCATTTTGTACCCACAAAATTTGACTTAATGACTCACTCAAAAAAAAGTTTTTCTTTTTTTTAGTTTTTAACGTGCTCATTTTTCTCACGACGAAGGACATATATGAAGGAAAATTAAGATTAAAACTGTGTCTCTTAATATTTATTAATTAAAATCTTGGTGAATCCGGAGCAGATTAAAAAGAGCGTTGGTGTGACATACAAACTACAATCAACAAGCCACTAACTCCCTGCTCCACTGCATTCCAATGCATTCACTTGTAGACAAATAGATCCATTAAGGTCTTCATTTTTCTTGTCCGAGTTGGCATCTGGCTCAAAACTGTATAGTTGGATAGCTCAGATATTGCTCGCCTCTTTAGTTGCTTCTGCAAATTTTAGGTTGGGATTTATAAGCTAGTGGAAGAGAGTGTAAACAAAACGCTGATGAGAAATGAGTGCCAACAGTCCTGCCCACATCTCAGAGGTGTAATTATAATGAGCTCTTGCCACTCTCCAGAAAAGGACAGTTTTTTTTTTTTTCCAAAAAACATCATAATCAGAATTAAAATACAACTATATAAACGTTTACAATAATTTTAATAGTAATGTTTAGAAATGCACAAATAGAATTCTTTTTCTGGAGCTGACGTAAACATTTTGGTCATTTTTTTGTACCCTGTCAGTTTTCTACTGGTTTTCAAACACTCTAAAATGACTTCCTCTTTCTTGAAGCGTACCTGTGGCACCAACATTTGCTCACATTTTCCGGTGTTATGCCGACTTCTTTCTGTCTGCTGACAATTGTGTGCCTTTCACAGGAGCGTGCAGAGCTCATTGGTCCTCTTGAAAAACAATTATTTCAAGTGAAACGCCAGCCTTTCACAACACTTACTGTCAATGCTCTGTTTGTTTTTTTTCATGAACTGAAGTTGAACTGACCGGAACTTTGAACCATGACTGGATTAAATTTAGTTTGTCTGGAAGTAAACTGACTTCTTGTTTTGCCAAGTGTTGCTTTGTTTTTTTGGTAAATATAAATCTGTTGACCTGGAGTTTCATCTGTGAGAAATGGAAACAAAGATGTATGTATTGCTTATTGTCATTAGCCAACAAGTGTGTGGAAAGATTAGGGTATTGGATTAGTCAAAAATGTAATATTGTACATCTCAGTATGTCTCTTTATGCTGAGGATTTTAGGGATGGGCTGATACCAATTACCAATATTTACCTGGTAATTGTGGCCGATAGCCAATATTTGGCATACTGATATTCAAGTGACTGTAAACAGAAGTCTCCCACTGCAATGAATCTATTTGGAAACAAATATCCATGTCAAAAATAAAATGTATCTGAAAATAGTCAGAAAAATATTTTGTATTGGTTTGACACTGATTAAGCTCAAATAACCAATACTGGCACAGATATGTCGCCCATCCCTAGATGCTTTAACAGAAAATTAAAAAAGTGAGCATATAAAGGCATTAAAATAAAGTTGAAGAAAAAGAAAACTCCTGATAATCTGTTTGATTGAAAATTATTTTACACAACACTCTAGCTTATGAATTACAATAAATGATTACTGTATACTGTTTGTCAGCTATTTACTCTCTCTTCCTTATGAAGAGTGAAAGAAAAATTACTTTTTGAATCATTTTAAATCACACAATACTTTGCTGAGTGACATTGGTAGAGATGCTAAAGGTGGCATAAAGAGCCTTGACACTAAAATGCTTTTATAAAGAAACATTAAAAAATTAAAAACGTAAAATGTTTTACTTTTTCTAAAAATAAACAGTGCAACTCTAGCATTTATTTAATCTAAAATGAACTCATCATTTCTCAAAATAATGTGTAATACCTAATATCTTTTATCTGTGAAATGAGTTGGGAAGTAACAGTCATTTTCTGTACTTGTGTGCATGAGAGTGTGGTCTTAGATAAAACTTTTACTTTGTTTTACGTGTTCGATGATGTGTCATTCTGGATAAGCATTTGTCACACTGGTCACATGTTTTTGTTTTACTTAGAAGTCTCTCATGAAGTAGCTTTAAGTGTGAAGACAAAGTAAGTCTTCAATGTGCTGTGCACAATTTTGTAAAGACATTTTTGTCGTTATGGTTTTAGGGGAAAACTCAAAGGAATGTAAGTGAACTTTTTTTTAACTGGAGTCTGAATATGCAAATCAAGAGAGAGGAAGGGGCCTGTGCTAAGTGTTAACTCTACTAAACTCTTTAATCTGCGCATTAACCTTGTAAGTTTTTCAGAGTTCAATGTTTTACCTAAATCTTTGATTAATCAATACATTTCCAAGTAGTGCTGGGCGATATGGAAAAGAAAATATCACGATATAAAATGTTTTATATCACGATACATTTATATCACGATATATATCATAATATACTACAATAAAGTATAGTTTCAGCTATTCTCTGAAAAAATGCCTGTTGCTGCAGCTTTTGTGGAAAGTCAGGACAAAAGTTGCAATGTTTTTAAAATAATCTTGTTTCAAAAAGTGCCTAAATAATGATAGTTATGAAATAAACTTCACATTGTCAACCTCACGTTCCAACTCTTTTTATTGTGACACATGCAATAGAAAAGTACTTCATCATCACTATGTACAATGTTGTTGTGCTGTTGTTTAACTTGAAGCATATAAAGGCATTAAAATAAAGTTGAAGCACAAAATGAACTTTTGGTACTCGCTGCTCATAATCACACAAATATTTGTGTATTAATTTAAACATAATTTAGAATAAAATGACGTTTTTCAGTGAAAAATTATAAACTTAAAAAAACAGCATAATAAGATTAATTCTCAGATTTCCATGTTCTCCACAGAAAGTGGAAAGGTTCAACATTTTCAGTGTCCCTTTATCTGTCTATCATACTCATATTGTGCAGCAGCTATGTGCCGTTCAATATGACAGACCGCCCCGTACCTGCACCCCATGGTGCCGCATGTATTCATGTGCTCAGGACACCTTCACCCCGCCGCGTGGACGTTTGCACGCAGCGCACCTCTACGCCTCCGTGTGCACGTTTGCGCTCAGCGCACCTTCACTCCTCTGCGTACACCTTCCCTCTGCCGCGCTCAGCGCACTGGCACCACCCCGCAGGGTGATCGTTCACACATGTCTTGAAAAGAAAAAGACTTAGGACTCAGAGGTGATAAAAGAGAGCCCGGCTTTCTATTAGGAGTCAGAAGGGAAACAGTTACGAAGCTGCGTCGTCATCCATGACTGTTGTCACGGTAGATTGGTAAAGTTACAGTGAAAATAAAAAGTTGCAGGGTGCGCAACAAATCGCGCAAAATCCTGGAAGATCTGATTAGTGACATATATGGGCGATATATATGGTCATATCGCCCAGCACTATTTCCCAGCAATTAGCATCAACAATCATCTTAAAAATCCTCAACTCTTGTCATAAGTGGAGATGCTACTATGTTGTTTACCACACTATAACTGAAGCTTAAGATCATCACTTGAGCAAATCTAAACAATGTAAAATCAAAAGGTCTTGTTTGTCAGTGGCACAAACTTGCACCTTTTTTTCTTAAATACGCCAAACCCTTTGAACGATTAATTTATTTTCCCATCATTGCTTGAAATATGTGCAGGTTTTGTTAAGAACCTCCGTTTCCGTATTTGTTTCAATGTCCTCTTTTGTATTTTGGCAAAGGCTTTCTTCGTCGTCTTCCTCTTCTGGTTCTGAAGCCGTCTCATGGGTTTCCTCTCATGAGCTCTGAACCACAGTCAGCCTCGCATGCCTGCCAGTGTCTTACACTCAGCAGGCTTTTGCAAGGAAACGGACATGAGTCATTGTGGCTTAGTAAGCTATAGCTGTTGTTCACTAGTTTCAAACAATGGTGATGAACAGATGGCACTTCATCTTTTTCATCAGATCATGTAATTTGTCACAGTTTCCTCATTGTGGTCTCTAATGCTAACTCAATGTTATTCATTTGGCATTTCTGTCAAAAATTCAGTTAAAACTTTGTGTTGAATTATTGTAAAATCATTCATAATGGTATGTAACTGTACTTCCGCAGGAAAAACACAACATTTCAAGAGGGTATTGTGAAAATCATGAGCTTGACTGCTTTCAGCTTGTTACTTCAGCAATGTTTGGCATACAGATCAGTCTAGATATTGATTATGCAAGTTACCCTATGTGTTCAGCACTTTAAGATGTTGAAATGCTGTTTCATTCGGAACTTTCACACTCTTGTCTCTGCACTTTCAATCTAAGCCACCTTTGTGTTTTAGGCTGCAACTGATGTTTTTTAGAAACATTTTTAAGTTTTGTTACTCAGAAAAAAATAACTCCCAAGATAATTTTTTTTTGTCCAAAATGGAAGATTATTCCAAAAAATGACCCATGACCCAAACTGTTAATTCTTTGATCAATGCACAATTTTTCAATCATTATTTCATTTTGTTTAATTACATGAGCAAACACATTGTGGTTCTGCGATAAATGTGGGAGTCTAATAATAACCGGCAACATTTGCAATGTAGTCATCTTTATTTTTTCACAATTATTATAAATGTTTTTACTACCCAGCTTATCCACTTTTCTCGGACAGACATGAACATTTTCACACTTTTCTCTCATATTTAAATGCTCAAAGTTTAAACCTTTGTAGAAAAATAAGTCAGAGTCCCACTGCTGATCAAAGATTTATGTAACTGTGGCTAGCTGAACTCAATCTGAACAGGAAACACAGCACAGAAATCGATTGATAATGGTCTACAGCAAATCACGATGCAGAACACAATTACAAAAAAATGCACACAAATTCTGTGAAATTGTGAGGCCACAAAAGGTGAACCACATTATAGCAATGGGTCACTGTAAATTATAATTTTAACTTGTGTTTTTTGTTGAAACAGGCATTTTTAGTGTTTGTCTTTATGGGGTGATTTTAGTTTAGTTTGCCGTAGATACTTGTATACTTTGTTAGACCTGAAGAGAATAATCCTTTACAATTGAAGTGAACTCTCCTGTTTTATGAGTCTTCCAATCACAGTTTTTTTTTTCTTATACATTTTCAAATTTTGTTAGGAATGGTTAGTTCTCTGACATGCTGTTTAGAAACTGATAAGTGATAATAGCTGTAAAAAAAAAAATGCCTTAGCCATGACTATACATGATGTAAAGTTTCAGATGGACAAAAGTTTACTTTAGAGCATTAGGGCTCAGAAGACACACCCAATGTGCACCATGTATGGAATGTAAAAGGGATAAACTGCGATTTGTCACAGGCATTTGCTAGGTATTCTATTCACATGATTCTCGGCTACATAATAGCTCGAGGAAACATAGATCAAACACCTTTGGTTGTTAAGAGCTGTGAACTGTGGCCAGTAAGAGCCCACTGATAGCACCACATTTGGACTGTGCCATGCCAGCTCCACTTATTAGGTCTTTTTACTGTCAGTGCCCAGGCATAGTTCACATCTATGCTGATACAGTAAGGCAATGTTGTTTACTACATCTGTCTTAGCTCACTGTGAGTGTGCTGTTCTCGAGTCTGGGGGGTGATAGGGCAGTGACATACATCTGGAAGGCAGGCAAGCAGTCATTGCCTAGGAATTGCACCATAGCCATAATGGCTACCAAACAGCTGTACTTTGGAGGCTTGTGGATTCTGGCACCGCCCAGCTGGTGTGCTTTGACTCCAAAAACAAATTTTATCTGTTTTTCTGGTAAAATGTATGGATAATTTTTTTTTACGTTTAACTAATCAGTTAAAGTTTTCAGAATATATCTAATCAGTATTTTCACTCAACATATAATGTTGTTTAAGCCCATTCACACATTTAAACCATAATTAATAGTTCAATACTCTTTCCAAAATACCGTTTAAGACGGGGCTCTCTCTTGGGGCTGTTGAAGGCATAGTGGCTGAGGCTGGGCGGTATGGGGTTCCATTTGTGCCAAAAATATGTTTTTGCAAAACACATATAGACATATTTGTCTATGTCTATTGAACAAATTTATTGAACATTCGTTCATGTCTATGTACTACTAAGCAATATTTTCTGTATCCTGTGAAACGACAGGCGCTAGCAACTGGTGCTAAGGACTTCTCTGACGACCATAGATCTATTGACAATAGCAAATACAAAGTTTTAAGCATAAATCAAGCTGAAACATCACAAAGCTATAATCAAAGAAGCGTGGACATACAGAAGATATTCCTTAGTAGACATTGAACTTTCATATTAAGGCAGGGGCCATAAAATATCGACATGCAAATGGCCCGTGGACCACCAGTTTGAGAACCTTGGTCTAAGGTATTTTACGCAAAAAACACCTGTGATTTAGAAAAATTTACGCTATTGCAGCATATCACCAAGTTCAAAATTACCCAAGGGATTACCTCATTGACATTTAGTTTCAGTCAACCTAGGTTACATGTTTAAAGTCTGTCAAAGTTCATTTTTAAACACATTTGTATGGCAATGGTATGACATGTTTTTCAATTAGATGTCGTAAAACTGAGACGGTACACTCAGATCTCTCACCCTGTCAATATCTGCCTTCTGAAGCTCGTGGTAGATAATATATGTTTTTCTTTCTTTCCTGAGTTGGCTGCTTCCCCCCAAGGAAAATCACTGGTATGTAACAAGGCAGTGTTGTTAGAGAGCAGCTGACTAGCTGTGACAAAATGTAACCAGTCTTTCTGTATGTCAAGAGTTTACTGGGCCAGTGTCACGCTTAGGTAATCCATTTTTACATTTTATTTAACCTCTACAGTACAAGGGATTAACCTTTACAGTCATACTGACGTCATTGGTGACTTTGTATCTCTAAGGTTGTTCCACTATTGTGCCACTCAGCTGAACGATTTGCCCTTGATTATGACTGTACTGACTCATCAGTACTGATGGTAACAGGTATGTGTAAGGTAATGCCTTCTCTTCCTAAGAATGTTCATTGAAGTGTAACAGTCTTTCATTACAGGCAAAAAACGACCTACAAATAGAGTGGATGCACCAGTTTGATCAGAAATGAACCGGGCATTTTGAATTGATTAAATGAAGCCTCTCTTAAGAGTTTTTTACACATCAAGTTACATAGCTGCGCTGGAAGCAAAGAAACTTGTTAAGTTTGTTACATTGGTACTTTCTATAATTCAAGGACTCATGAAACCTGTGTAGTTTAATAATTGTCTCATTTCACTTGATTGAATAAAGTTATGGACAACTTTTTAAATAAATGTGGTAGTTGGGTATGCTAAAAGTCTGCAACACTGTAAAGTCATAACCAGCTCTTGCACATATGTGTTAAAGGGACATTAATTATACCATGAAATCAGGTGATCTATTTTATAAACTGCGACCCTGAGACCTAGCAAGTCAAAAACATAGCTTAGACTGTTGATGAAAGGGAGGTAAACAGTGTTGGCCTTTAACAACACTGTGGGTATCATAAACAATATTATTAAATGTCAAACAGAGTGCTAAGTTTTGTACTTAAGAAAAAAAGTAAAATTAAATAATTTGTGACTAGCTTCAATGGGAAGAACTGTGCTGTGTGGATCAATGTGGATGGTAGAATGATGTCAATGTTTTAAACTTCACTTTTTAAAAATAAATAATATCTAGATATTTTTAAGTTGTTTTTTTTTTTTTTATTTCGTTCTGTTGCAGCTACCCTTGGTACATTTTGTTCTACAAAAACTGGTTTTGAATGAGATCATATTAGTTTTTTGTCTAAAATCTTTAAAGTTGCATTGTTGAGATACCTCCTCTATGAGAATCTCAAAGGTCCTCAGCTGCAGTTTGAGAGGTGTGGCTTAGATTAATCTGTCAAGGTCTCTGATATGGAATCTTGGCCTCTATCAAGATTTACTGTCACAGACACAATCCTCTGTGATAGTTTTTAAAGTGAAATACTCTTCCTGTGCCCTTTTATTCTTTCCTTCTGAGATCCTTTAAGCATTTGAATTAAATGTTATTGAAATGTTTTCCAAATTCCTTTGATAAAGTCTTTATGTAGTCAAGGGTGATACCGTCTTTATAAATATGTTTATGAACCAACAGAAGTGCAAACCTTGCAGCATCTTTAGCTTACTCTGCTAAACTTCCAATCAAAAAAGTCTTTTAAACTTATGTTGGCAAATGTTCATCTGTCTTAAAACTATGGCTGGAGTGGATTCCTCATAGGAAATCTCTTGGATAGTCCATATCGGGATCAGTGTGACCTCTGATTGTTTCCTCTCCAGAATTTCCTTTATTTTTCCAAAGGTAACTTAGATATAATCAAATTATATTTTTCTTGACATTTTGTTTTAAGTTCAGATAGATGCTGAAAGATTTAGTTAACACAACTAGAAGAATATTTAACATTGCAGAAAAGCTGATATCAAATGACGATGCTTGTGATGTAACATCTGGGCTTGTTCAGTCAACAAATTCTTCTTAATTACTTTTCTTTAGCTTATTTTTACAATGTGTCCAAAACTGCCCATTCAGTTTGAACGTGGCGCATGTTGTAAAAATGTACATAGTTATACAATCCAATTGTGACTTATAATGAAAATGTTTGAAGATACGTCATAATTGGGCTTTAAGCACAATTGAGGACACTGGGAAAGTTACTGGAAAAGTTAATGGATATCTTCCTTCCTGTTTAAGATATTACTACTTGTCTTCAAATTACCAAGTCTCATGTGTGAGACTAGGTCCTTGTCATGCAGTTTGACTTTTTTTTTAAATACATTAGTTTAGTTGCACTGTTTACAAATCCTTGTACTGCTTTCTGGCTTTAGAGATACAATTGCTTTTTTAGATTTCTGTACTCTGAAACTATGAAGAAGTGATTGGTCATTTCAAAGCTACAACAGTTCCTTAAATATAGAACACTTTATGTTTTTGATAGGTTTAAACACTCTTTGGGCTGCAACTGACAGTCCTAAGAGTGTAAGTAAAGATCTTTGGAAAATGCGCCCGAGTGTGAGAAGAGCAATTCTAATTGGCTTTTAGTATAAGGCAGGCAAGATCTACTCAGCCATGGCACTGAGTACAGTCCTGAATGAAGATGAGTTGACTGCATGGGAAAACAGAAGCAACGACGCTCACCCTCACAGAAGTGAGACTGTTAAGACCATTGCTCCTTTGTGAAATTTTTGCAGAGCTTTACCTGTGTGGTAGTGCACCACCCTATTCTATCTATTGGTCTTGAAAAAAGTCTAAGTTAATGTGTTTTCTTTCCCTCTTGTCATTAGCTTTTATGACATCAAGCAGTCCCAAAAGTTCAGCTCTGAATGTATTGTACTTCGTATTGCATCCAGCTGACAGTTCCTGTTTTTCTCATATCTTCTGTCTCTACAAAAGTAGCTCAATGTGAAATCTGCTTTTCTTAATCAAGGAACATTGATTTCAGCTGTACAAAAGTACAACCCTTATGAGAAATCAAAGTGTTTATTCACCATTGAAAATATATGGGTTCAATCTTTGAACATGTTCTAATTGCTGCCATGGGAATGTGTGTCTACACACACTGTCAGTTTATTTAAGGTTCACCAGAGAAAACTTAAGAGACTGAGATGTTAGAAGTTAGTCTTCACAGAAATAGACTTGCACTTTAAAACCATATATCAGTTTAAACATGACTGTAGTCTTTATTGCATTTTTAAATGTTTTCATCACTTTATTTCTGAGCATAGCTGGTTATATAGCATGTAATTTCCTCTGTAATGTCACTGTGGTTTGTGATATTCTTTACTCTCTTTTTTTTTAAAATTCTGTCACCCCCTCTCTTAAATTTGAGGATTGCTGTCATTCACTCATCAGTGTCCTGTCCGTTTTCTCCCACCATTAAATGCAGGAACCCCTCCACTGCATTCTACCAGGCTTTCCGACCTAGCAGATTACGGTGGTCAAAGCCCTTCAGCGATCGGTACGAGGCTTGGGTGTGTTGATTGATGCATTTGGCCTAACAAAACCAGATTGCATTTCTTGCTGCTCTGCACTAAACAAACATGGAGGTCTTCAGAGGTGGTCATGATGCTGCTTTTAGAATGTAAAGAGATTTAGATTGTCCACAAAATTATTTTTATTGCCTTTTAATCAATTTTGTTTTATCAATTTAGATTGTGGTGGTTTTAATGAATCTTTACTTTTAACAATCATATTTATAAATGATTTGCTTATTAGAGACAATCTTGAGCTGTTGAAAATGAGAATGAACACAAAGTAGAAACAAACCAGAGGGAATTATGGGGCCCTGGCACCTTATCTACCATTATAAAAGTGTGTGCCATGTAGTACATGTACACAACTATTATTTTGAAACTTTCACTACCTCATGCCCATAGTCTTATGGAAACATGCTCACCAAGGTAGCACTGGTATTTGCAACCTCTCTGCATCCCTACAACATTATTTTACTGATGGTGCATGCATTTTTCTCTACTGCACTGTCACTAAGCTGACAAAGCTAACCGATATACTAACTGAACCCATAAACTCTTCTGTCTTTTATATTTTTCTATTTTCAAAACCAAGAGTCCTGCTTTCATTTCCATTTCTGAGCCATACCCGTGTAGGTACCACATATGCTCGTCCTGCAAGAACGGCTCATAGGGTTGTAGGCCGAACATATGTGGTACCTACACCGGCAAGTCTCAAACATTGCAGTTCTTTAAATGATCACGGGGGGTTGTTTTCAAAAGGCAGTCATTTTTTGCATACTTTAATGTTGAATAGTGATACTTTTTTTTTTTTTTTTTTTTTTTTTTTTTAGTAGTTGAGAAGATTATTGCTTGTGTGAGAATTATAGCCACTCATCTTTAGAACATGTTTTGAAAAACACCCTAGCACTAAATGGTGCAATCTGATGTTTCCTCTACATTGCTGCTTTGCATTTTGGCATGCCATTTTTAAGTATTTTTAAACCTAACACTGTTTATCCAAGTTTTTCTTTAGGTCATTTTAGGACTTTGAGTACTTTTTTTGTTTTTTGGGGTTTTTTTTTTAAACCCTCTGTGTGTGCTCGTGAACATGCAAATGAGGATGAGTCTGTTTGGGTGGATTGATGTGCACCATCTGTCAAACGTGTTTAAGCTGTTCTTCTACCACCTTTTTTGTCTGGGGCACTTTAAAAAAAAAAAAAAAACTTTTAATCTCAGGAAGTGCCTTTAACTGGTTTTTAAAACTTTAAAAATTATGATAAAAAATAAAGTGTTTATTACTAAATAGTTAACTAGAATGTATTTGTTGGAGCTTTAAACCTTGTTTTCCTTTAAAAATGTCTTAGTAGTAAGTGCCTTTTTTCACTGCTGGCAAGGGAATAAACAGATCTGTCTTTTCCTCTTCCAAATCTTGTTTGCCTTAGGGTTCTTACAGTACTGATTTTATCAAAAGTTTTTAACTAACCGCTGGTAACCCTCCGGGAGACGCCTCATTCCAGCTCTTTGTCTTCAGCCAGCTTTTTTGCAAGGTTGAACTTGCATGAAGTAAAATGAGAATTGCTCAAAACTGTTTTAGGGCAAAGACAAGCATTGATGACTGATTGACTTGAGAAAAATGCAAGACCATGGTTGGCCTCTGTGGGCCTATTCATCTGCAGTATTAAGCTTACCTTTCTCCTACATTGTAGTAATCATAACATGCTCTCCTGTTTCTGTTTATAATGCAGCCTCTACTGTGTCTGTTTGAGCTGAGGGTAGGGGAGGAATGAAAAACAGGTTATGGTCCAAAGTGACATAAAAAAAGCATTGTTTATAGCCCTTTAAACTCCTAGACTCAGCACACGTACTCAGCTGAAACTCATCAGCAAAAATAAACTGAATTGAGAAAAAGAACCATTTTCTTACAGCAGACACTTGAAATAGTTTTCTGATCTATTGGTCTAAAAAATACATCACACTCAAATATATTTGGGATATTTCAACAAGCAGTGACTATTAACATGCTAGCAAACCTTAAGCAAAAAATGTCGCTGGGCGCTTTGAGCAACAAATACCCTCTTAACAACCAAATGTGGAGTTGAGCCCACAACTTGTTGAAGATGCCTCTTTGTCTGCACCCTAAGCCCCAGCTCTATGAACACAAGTTGCTAACTACTGTGTTCTGTTGATGAAGACGGTAATGGTTTAAATATATATTTTTTGCAAAAAATTTTTCAAACAAAATACATTATGGTCTATATTTGCCGATGTAGTGAGGATTGATGCAAACGGTTTTTTTGCAAAGACTTGTGGGAAATTTCTCGGGAACTCAATTTTGAAATTGTAGATTCGGACAGTGCCACAAAATGGCAAGCATAATATATAGTACACTATATAGTAAGTAGAGAAGGAATTTGGACATAGCCATTGTGAGAAGGGGGTGTGTGGTTTTTTAAAAGAAAAAAAATTGTTCTTCTTTTTGGTCTTCAAAGACCTACTTCATTAAAAATAATCTGTGTTGTGTTTTTAACATGTAAGCATTTTTCTCATAGCAGAGGACCTATATAAAATTGAAATAAAACTGAAATGGTTTTGCCAAAGCCTACCTTTTTTTAACTACAATTCTGAAGCATCCTCTTGCAGACAAATGGATCAATTAGCGTCTTAATATTCTTCGTCTGTGCTGCACCCTGGCTCAAAACTCAAAGCTGGATAGCTTCAATATTGCTCGCTGTTTATTTGCTTATTTTTATTTTGCTATGCTAATGTTAGCTTGGGCTTGTGAGGGGATATAAGCTACCAGGAGAGAGTGAAAACAAAGGGATAATGGGAAATGATTGAAGACTAACTTCCACGCCACAACTCGGAGCCAAATTTCTAAAGAACTTCTGCTGCTCTGCAGAAAATATATCTTAAAAAAAAGACTTTTTAAGAGCTGCATAATCATAATTGAAAGACTACTTTGAATGATTTTACGATAGGAAAAATATATAGTTGGAGTGGGACTTTAAACCTTTGCAAACAACTAGCTTGTGGCTTTAGCTGTAGCTGTAAGCAGAACTCTGCGTATGCTGGAAACTGTTAACCAAACTTTAGCAAGCCTTGCAGTGATGCATCGAACTGGTCAAAGAGGTGTAATTTACAGGTTGTGTCTTTTATAGTGCACTCAGACAAGTTAAGTAGCTGGTTGCCACTACACTCTTGGAGACATGCTCATCTCTATTAAATAGAACAATAACTAGCGATGAGTTGGCTGAAAATGTTTTATCCGCTAATAGTGATTTTTTTTTTCTTCATATATATACTTATTAGTCGATGCTAATAATTAGCCAAATTTTCAGTAAATGTTGCAACAGGACAATGTATTAAAAAAGGTTATACAGAAGCATTTCCAAGCCCAAAAATTAATATATCAAAAATGCAAAATCAAGAAGAGAGCAGTCTATTTTGATCATGAATTTGACCTAGACAACATAATGTATTATTGCTGAGCAAAGTTTTAAAGTTGAACCTAAAAGCTAATGTTTATTTTTAGTGTCCTGTGCAGAGATGGTTCTGCTTTTCTACTTGGTTTCATTTTGAATAGTTCTTTTTTTGTTTAGTTTTCTCTTCTAAACCTTTATGTTTACACACAAGGAACATATATGTTTCGATTTTGCATGTCAGTAAATTCTGAAAAATATTTGCTCCAAAGGAGTGAATGCTATTGCCAAAAGATTTTATCATATACTCATAGGTTCTAGTCATTTCACTTGCATTTTCTTTCAAAAAGAAAAAAAAGAACAACGCAGTTTTGATTTGATTCCTCACAGTTTCTTGGAAGACCTCTCCAGTGAAATCTGCTTCTGCTCTGACACTTCTGGTCATCAGACACAGCTCTCATTTCAGCTTTTTATACAGATATGGCGATACTTGAGCCTTGATCTTAATCGTTAGATTTTTTTTCTATTTAATGGACCACATTTCAATCACAGCACTGTTCAGTCGTAATGTTTTTATTCTGTCAACGTAAACCTTACACATCTGGGGTGACATTTCACCTGCATGTCTTTGGGATAGCTTGCATAGAACACACAGGTCTTTTCAATATTATTTTGCTCAAATACAGGTAGACATTCAGTTCCAACAGATGCTCGATATAAATACATATGTTTACTGTAAGCCATTTTATTTTAACCCTTCACTGGCATAACAGATGATTAAGCCGTCTATATGGTCAACAGCGAAGGTTCAGAAAATCCGGTTTTTACTGTTGAACTTTGTTACAGTTAAAAGGTTGGGTGTGTTTTTATGAAAATGTAAAGATTGTGACTAAAGTTGGGCAATGGTGTAGGTTAGTTTTAGATCCTATCATGCCTGGACAGCCTGTCCTAGAGGGTTTAATACTTCAATTGCCAGCAAATACCAGAAAGTTTGTTAGGAAGGTCTAAACCTCTGAATTCAGACAAAAAAAGTGGTTTGAACGAGAGCCTTTAACACCAGAGATGTCAACGGCGACATCTAAATATCACATGAGCTACCATAACTCGTTGAACGATTAAGTAAATCAGCTGATTTTGGCACAGAGGAAAGCGGCTGTGCACTGATATGCAACACATTACTATCGTAAAGTGTTCGATGTTGGCAAAAGGCCCTTTTCTGACAGAATCCACTGATTTACATTGATTTCTAAAGCACTTCACTACTGTGGGATGTTGGGTATCAGTATTAGGGGTGTAAAGGATCACGGATAATCTGTGGTCCATACGAATCAGAAGTCACTGTTCGGGACACGTATGTACCGCAGACCACTCCAACCCCCACCCCCTGTGCTAGCATAATTTAAATCCATTGTCCGTTCACAGGACTGGAATTTGTGTCAAATTCATGAAAATCCTCCTCGTTTTGACAAGCACTAAGATAGCTGCTTCGTGTTTATCTTAAAGTCTGTTCACCTGAAGCTCCCGCTGCGTGTGGGAGGAGCTTCCGTCAAGAACTTTTCTCAACTTCATCATGAAGGACGCGGATGAATGATGCTTCTCCGCTGGCAGAGGGGAGGGGCGAGGCTAATCTATAAAAGTGTGAAACTAAAAAGTTGCAAAATGCACAATATGAGTACCGAAGGACTAGCACGATAATCAGCCTTATTTTTCGTTGTCAATGTTTGTTTTGGGCAAGACCTTACTGACAAAAGCAACAATTTTAATGTGTAAAATTTTAAAATTGCTTTGAACACAAGTTCTGTGAGAAAGCGCACTAACCCAACTGAAAGTGTTATATTCATTAGCGTTTCTCCTCAAAGCAATCCTAATTAAACTCAACTTTAGACAACTTTTTTTTATATCATTGAGGATGGCCTTATACTTCATAAGAAAGCATAAGATACGATACATTACTCTTGTTTTTGCAAAGCTGCCACTACAAGTGCCAAGTTATTTCTGGCCAGGACTTTTCACATACTTCACTAGAAGCTCAAATACTGAATTTCTGAGAACATCAGATGGTTTTACTGCAGCAGTACATGTCAGATGATTCTTATCATAATACTGCAAAAGAATTCAACTTTAGGTAGAAATGACTGTTTTGAGATACTTAAATTGAAAAAAAAAATCATGTTTTGAAGTAGAGGAGGAATACGATTTGTTCCTGTAAGCTATTGCTAAGGAAATCAAGAAAAATAGTAGAGGTTGGACATTGGTTGGATCTAGTTTCAGTTCCATAGTTCTTGTCTTTTAAAAGTGCATCCTTACACAGCACTTAATGTTTTAAATATTCTACAATCTTGTCAAAAATTTGCCTAACCACACCAAAGCTCAGAAAGAATGGATAAAAAATAGGTTAACCTGGGTGATGTGTCAGGAACAGCCTGTGAGAACTCAAAAAGTAAAAGCTTCACTTTCAAAATTGCATAACTAAACAAAAAACGTTTACTTTCTGAATTAAATTGGGTGGCAGAGTTCAGTGAGAAGGCTTAATTACATGTTTGATAGGAGTGTGTGGGTGGTGTTTAAATGTGTGTGATGGTGCTTTGGGTATGGGTGGGACTGTAGTTGAATTTGTTACATTAAAGAAGAAATCTAATAGTTTTGAGACTCTGTGGAATTTTATAAAAACATGAGCTACACGAGTGTCTCAATCTGCCAAGAAGCAATTTGCACATCTGTCAGTATAACTTGTTCTTAGGCGTGGTTGAAGGTCCTTCTTCTGCTCTTTTTATGCTTTCCAAGTTTACAGAACTTATACGTTTATTTTCTTAACTCATAAACAGTTATATTTCTGCAATTTATTTGCGGGTAAAAGTAACTTGCTAATCATGTTTTATAATTGTTCTTACTCTTGCCATGCAAGCCGGTCTTCAGCTGATTGTAGCATGAGAGGAATTTGAAAGAAGGAATTTATTTAATAATCAAGGTATGAATCTGTGTGGCCATAGTCTTTTTTTTTATGTGAAATTAGGTTTTTCCTATTTTGTTGGTTAATGTCAGGAAATCATAGCAGCCAAGTTGAAGGTCAACAGACCAATTTGTATTAATTTCATCACGATAAGCCATAAAAGTAACATAGTTCCACATTTTTAAGGAAAATACTTTTGAACCATTTGTAGCTTTATTTCTTTTTCTCTGCATGTTTACAATAGGGTTTGTTTTTTTATCATGTTGTGGTGTGCTGTTTCTTTTGGAGCAGCCACAATGGCTCAGGAACTATTAACTAACTTCCCAGTCGGAAGTTATTCGGCCCCTAATAAGGCTACAATAACTAAGCATTCCATATATGCATAAAACACATCAAGTTAATCTGCTGTCTGGAGTATATAGATCTTTTTGCTTGGATGAGATGCCTTAGGGACTCTGCTATTTCTCATGCTCTCTGTGGTGCAATTGGACCCCCGTGAAACCTATGGGAGTTGTCAAGGCAAGCCAGTAAATTCTATTACATCAAAAAGTACGTGCAGCGTATAAAGAAGGTTGTTGTCCATCTCTGTAATGATTGTGCAACATCAAGGGTGTATCCTTTGGTCTGTTCATGGGGAAGCTCCGTGGCACCAGACACACCCATTCATGCGTTTGATTTATTGCTAGAAAAATACAACTTCTCCAGCGGCAGCTTTATTTTCTTTTCGTCTGCATTGTGTGACCACTTTTACAACTCACTCTGGCAGTAGCATTCCACCACTGACCTTGAGCAGAGATGCACTTTAACAACATTTCAGCTTTTAACATTTCAAACAATTGTTTTAAGGAGCAACGTGAACCAAAAGGTTTGAAATTCAACTTAAAAATAATTTCACTTTAAATAAAACTATTTAACTTATTTGTGATAATTTAAAGTTTTTATAGTTCTTGTTGGATTTTTTATTAGTTAAGCAATAAAAAAAAAACTCAAATATTTTCACTTTTTATATTGTTTTCAATAGTTTAGAAAGGATTTGCTTGGTAAATATTGAATGTACGAACAGCAACCTTAACTATAATAGAGGTGGGATTGGACAGGTTATTGGTATGGCTTCAGATTGCTGATTTTTTTTTTTTTTTTTTTATAGGAAAAAATTGCAACAAAAGTGTGGGTAAAAGTTTATTTCTTGCTGGTGTAAAATATAGATAAATTAAATTAAAACTGCGGTAAAGATGTTGGCAGTTTGGTCATGTACAGAATACTTTTTTTATTATATTATGTGAAAGTTGCGTCAAATCTATAATTAAAAGCTTTTATTCAGTTCATAAAATGTTAGGATGAGATAATTCATCTTTAAGTGCTCATATCAAAGGGTTCCTTTCTTATAAATGAGAAGTTAAATAGATTTCTTTTGATTTTCTTTAAATTTTTATTTGTTACCTTCTTATGTCCCTAAACAGCTGTTAGCTTAAAATTCAACAAGCCATAAACTCGAAAAAAATTGAATTTTTAAACAAATCCACAAAGTTAAGCAGTTAAACTGTACTAAAGATAGCTGTTCAGGTGTTGCAACTCAGTCTAATTCACTACAACACTTAAGTTTTGAGTGTTACCAGAATGCCCTACTTGTTAAATCGATCATTAAATAGTTGATATTAAATATTTATTTAAACTGCTTGAGCTTTAGGGTGATTTTTGTCTTAAAAACTCAATAAAGGAAGTCAAAATTGTTCTTTCTAAGTGGTGCTTTTGTTTCACAGCTAATTGAAGCATCTACTGACCCCATCTGGTGGGAGAGTGGAACTGTACCTACAGAATAAAACCTATGATCAAAGCTAAAGCATGTTTACATCCTAAAAAGATTCACAATGAGTTGCCAATGTTCATTTTTTGTCTTGCAGTTTCTTCCAACGAATGTTTTGAAACACAGTCACTGGGATGAAGAGATGAGGGCAGGTTATTACTGTAAGCCTTAAGACCAGTTTATGCAGCTGCTCCCCCCACAGAGGGTGTTTATATGCTTTTGGTTAAGAAGACGTGTGCCGATGCATCTGTGCTTTAATGGAAAGCACAGGATTTCTGACCCTGCACACCATTGTTATAACTGTAGAGGGATTGAACGTGTTGTGCTCCGTTTCTGCACATTTCCTTATAAAGTCGTTGCACTGAAATGTAAGATGAAGGGAGTGTACGAGCAGGAGAAACAGCTGGATCCAAACGTTGTGGCGGAGAAGAGTTTGCTGCGAGGAGCTGTGAGTGTTGTCCCAACACAGTGGCAGCTCGGTCGCAGATGTCTGGAGGTGTTTTAAGTTGGAATGTTCTGCTTAGTCATCTCAGAAACCCCGTTGGGGGGGGACATGTGTGTGTTAGCAGTTGAAGTCTTTAGCGAAGGATTGTGTGGTTTACAACTAGTTCTTATGCAAATCCCATTAAATGAATCTAAAATCTGCAAGTTTTCCATTTTTAGATGCAACTTTTTCTAATAACTTTTATTGCGATCCTTTTTATTCCCCCAACACTTCTTTAACTATTATAAATGTTTCAGGAGAGCAGACTGATCTGATTTCTCTTGGATGTCTCTGTTATTGATGAAAACACATTCCAGCCAAAGCTTGGGGTCGTTGTCCTCTTTCACCGTCCCAGATGTGTAGATGTCCAGTATAAAGAAAGGAATGTCCTCTTCGGCTGTTTATTTTGTTGTTAATATCACACATCTAAGTGAGACGCTTGCGGAGGAATGTCGCTGCTTGGCGTCCCTTCAGAGCATCAGTTCATCAAAGTGATGCTAAACCAATTTTATGCTTAGGATAACTCAGTTACAATGTAAGAACACAAGAAAATTGGTAAACGCCTTCGTTTTAAAGTGTGTTATGAAATGTTTCTGACGATGTTCCACTGGAAAGACAGGTGAGGCAGATTCAATTACTAAAATAGTAAACACAATTATTAAGTAAGACTTAATTGAATAAATCTGTTCCAGGGATGTCTTTTAGGCTCAGATTAGGGTTTTTTCTTTTAAAAGATGACTCTAATAAAAGTTGGTGTTTTTAACATGTTCTCGTTGCATTTTTCTCATGATGGAGGAAATATGTAAAGAAAATCAATATTAAAACTTTTTTCTTCAAATCGTGGTAAATCTACAATCAGCAGGCTACAAGCTCCCTGCTCCTCTCTATTCTGATGTCTTACTAGTAGTCAAATCATAGACATATGTTACCCACTGGACAAAATGAGGTGTTGACGTCACCCATAGCAAATGCCTTACCTCCAGCCCTCGCAAAATCAGACCAAAGCCATCACCGTCTCTGTCTGATATAGCTGCCACCATTTTGAAACCCATTTACAGTGATTGGTCCAAGTCGATCCGAATCACGTTTTTATAGGAACTACTCAATCAATCATGAGTGAGCTTGTTCGAGGTCCACAACCCTTCTACTGACAGCAGCTCAGGAGAACCTGTCAATCAATAGTTAGAGGTGGGGCCAGCGGGCACAACATGCTTTTACGCTGGCATCTGATTGGTCAGTTTATAACTTGAATTAATTAAAATAAAGAAAAACCATCTTCAAAATTTTAGAAAGAAGATGTTTGGAAGAATGTGTCAGAGAGAAATGATTATTATTCTGACAAATAAGTCTAAATTTCTCTGAAACAACAGGTACTTTCTATTTACACGTGCGGGGTGTTGAGATGTCCTGTGAATACAAAGTCAATGAAACTTATAGGTCCAGTAATATCTTCGTTTTCCTCATTTGAGCTAGCACCTGGCTCAAAACTGTATGGCTGGATAGCTCTGATATTGCTTGCCATTTTTGTTGCACTGCTAATGTCATTTTGAAGTTGTGAGGGACTGTAAGCTAGCAGGAAAAAGTGTATCAAATGATGCGAAAGAAGGGACGCCTTACCCCATACCACAAATTTAGAGGGAAATTTCTGATCCAATTCAAAAGGAAATATTTATTTAAAACAATTGCAAAACAAAGGAATGCAGAATTAAAACTTTGGCTTGGTGACAGGGGAACAGAAAAGAAAACATCTAAAAAAAAAACTAGGTCAATTTTGCAACTCCAGAGTTTTTGTTTCATTCTGACTTAAAGAAGAGGTAATTGAAAAGCGCTCTGTCTGTACATGCTAAGCACCGAGTCAGCCTGGAGAAACTATGGAACGGTTGCAAACTCACTTCCCGAGGGGAAAAAAAAAAAAAAAGTTTAGAGGGGAGGAGACGGAGGCTAAGCCCCGCCCACCCTCGCTCTCCTTGCGCACGCATGGGGAGGTTTTAAAGAACTCCCAGCTTGCTCACCTTCAACAGATGAACGTGGTGTTTTCAGCGGAACAGACCGTCAAAGATTAAACGACTACAATGCGATACACTATGAGTTACAGCCTGCCCTGCTCGCCGGGAAGCTCTCCGCCGCGGTCGGTGGTGTCTTACAGAGCGCGGTACCACAGGTAACCAGCCTTACCGTCTCACATGCGCTCCGTGGGGTCCACGAGGACGCTTTTACAGCGTAGATATATGTGTGTGTGTGTGTGTGTGGTGGTGGGGTCGCTTGTTGTTCGCAGTCTCTTCTCGTTTTGGCTTTAAAAACTGTTTTCCCGCCGCTGTTGGTTATCAAAGCTACTCTCTTCTTGGAGGTTATGCTCTAGTCTAGAATGTTTCCATCTGGACCTACGGGAGGGTTAATACCGAGCTGTACGTGCGCTCCAGCACGAGGATGGAAATGTGCTGCTTGTGATGCTATCTGTGGACATGGGGGACATGTTAATTAGATTTTACTTGGTTTTGTTTTCTTCATGTGCATTAAGCTTGTGTAGATGTGTGCAAACTGAAGCACCGTATATACACATCAGTTATTTTCTTAATAAATTTGCAAAAATAATCATGAAATTATTTATTGATAAGAGGCTAAGTAGAATTTTAGATTATTTCTATGTATATCTCAACTGTTCTAAAGTTTATGAAGCAATTAAGATTTCTTTTTTTTTCTCCTACATCGTCCTTTCAGCTCTGTGTTCAGCTTCTTACTGAAGCAGTTCAGTGATTGTGCAATGGACAGCTTAGGGAAAAAAAAAGCATATCTGAAATGCCCCTGCATCCATCTTTTCTTTTTCTCAACTGAAAACCTGGTTTATTTTCCCAGAATAGAGTTGGACTATGGCCAAGTCTGTGATCATATCAGGAAATACTTTCCCCTTACTATTTTTATGTGGAAAGGAGACAAACTACATGGATGAGATGTATGTTTACCAAAGCAGGATGGCAAAGAGAGATAAACACGTGCTGGATTTTTGATCAAACATAGATATATTTCCAAAGAAAGATGACTCCACACCTCCTGCAAACACTGTGGACATCTGAGTTTATGAAATGAGCTTGTTGTGCATAATAGACAAAATGCAAACATTGTGGAGAATTATTATAATTAAAAGTATTGCAAATATTTACTTCATTGGAGATTTATAAACAGGAAACGTTAAATCTTTTAATTTAATCCTACCAATTATGTCAGTAATCTTCTAACTTCTTACCTCATTTAGCTTATTTTTACTGAAACTTCCTTGTTTGTTGGGCTAAAATAAAAAAAAAAATGTATTTTTAGAAACTTCTTTTGTGAAAAAAAATTCCTGACACGTTTGACTACATTTGGTATTTGATGAATGGGCTGATAGTGATCTGGCATGTGCGAGACAGGCATCTTATCTTCCTTTTTCTCTCCACAGTGCATCAGGAGCCAGCGTGGTTGCAATCGATAACAAGATTGAGCAGGCCATGGTAAGTTTATCTTTATCTGTTGAACCCAAAAATATTTTGCTTTACATTTTTTTTCCCTCCTTTTTTTTTCAAGTTAAACTCTTTGAAGAGTATGAAAAGTGCAACACTCGGGACCCTTTTTCTGTTCCAGTTGGAGTTCTAACTGAAGTTCCCTTCCCTTATCTTTTTGTTCTTCAGGATTTGGTGAAGAGCCACCTGATGTATGCTGTCCGTGAGGAGGTGGAGGTGCTGAAGGAGCAGATTAAGGAGTTGTATGAGAGGAACTCGATGCTGGAGCGCGAGAACGCCGTGCTGAAGTCTTTGGCGAACACGGAGCAGCTCAGCCAGCTGACGGGTCAGAGCAGCAGCTCGTCGACGCCGTTGCAGCAGCTCCACCACCTCCCGCTTGTGGCAAACAGCACCGCTTCGTTGCTTCACCTCGAGGGGAGTCCTAGCATCCCGCATCAGCCAAACATCTCCTCGGCTTGAGCCTTATTTCCTTTAATGACAAACTTAAAAAAAAACAAACACACACATCGTGGTTCTGCTCTGCTTGCTGCGTAAAAGTTCAAGTCAACAACAAGCCTGTGTTTGCCGTTGAGGGGCACGTCTTATGTGTGCACAGCCATCGTCAGGCCTTTGCTGTAAGACATTTACCAGCCCTTAGAAGTCTTATTCAGGCCGTGTTTGACTGAAAGTCACATGAAAGCGATGGAGAAGGTGCAGAGGTTGCCAGCGTAAAACTGAATGTCAATCTTGTGCTGGAGAAAGGGTCCACGGGCACAAAGGCTCGACTTGGTTTAGAAACCACGCAGAGAGCCGCTGCGGTGACTTGGCTCCTGCTAAAACCTTCATCTGGGACGGTCCTCCCAGCGCCCTCTCCCACACAGTACGCCAGGGCTGGAGGAGGCCGGAGAAATGAGGTGGGATGGGGAAAAGATGCTGCCAATGGGTGCCTCAGCTCAAGCAGAGCCAGTGGAGACCCTCACTTCTTATATGCTGCAAAAAACACTTGTTTTTTTCAGAGCCACCATAGTTTAAGATGGATCACAACAACTTCTCCTTTAGTTCAGTTTTAGTATTTGCATTTATTTATTTCAGGGCTGCTATATTAAAATGTAAATGAACAATGTCACGGAGATGCATATTAAAGCAAAACGTTCTCTTTGGTCTTTTAAAATCTTTTGGGTATGAAATTTGGAAGTTTTTTTCAACAAATAGATGTCATTTAGTATGCAATAAGTTCAGAAATAGAAGTTCTTGTGAACTAGTGCTAACACTACAGCTGAGCTTCAATGAGATGAAATCCAGATTGAATGTATATTTTGTAAAGTATTAAAAGCATGGAGGGTTTGTACAGGAGAGCACCTGTTAAAATATGTGATGGGATGTTTCAATAAAGACAAATATTTACTTTTTTTTTACACTTTTTCAAAAATTTGGTTGGGGGAGGGAAGAAAAACTGTGAAAATTGTTTTGACCTACTTTGTAACCAAAGACTCAAAACTGTGTTAGATTTTTATTTTTAAATGCACACTTTTTTTCTACTTTCTTTTCTCTATATTTTTGTTGCTGTTCTGTATGATCAGACCACTTTCTTACCTCATGGTTTTATCCAGCACTCTTTATTTTTTTTTTCTGTCAAGTTCAGTCTGTGAATGATTACAAGAGGATTTGTGAATAAGAAAGGGAACTGGGTGCAGAGAGGTTAGAGTGAGGGGTCGGAGTGAGAAATAATTTAAGACAAAGATGGAAATGTTTTTGTGTCTGAGTGAAGGGCCTCGTGTGGAGAAACGACAGAAAAGAAGCGTTTTGGTTCTCATTGAAATGCAGATTCAAAAATGTTTTGATAAATTTTGTTTTCAGTTCTTATTACTTGTACACCTGATAAAATGTACATCGGCAGCCCCAAACAAAGAAAACTAACATTTCACATTTTATCTTTGCTGCCCATTTGATTGTTTCCAAGAACGTCTCCTGTTTTGTGCCTCCTGTTGCAGACGTCCAGCAATGTTTTTGTTTTTTTCTTTCAAGCCACACTGCTTAGTAATTGTACAATCAAACAACTTTTTTTTTAAACCGATTTTTTTTTTTTTTGCAAATGGGCTTCTTTTTTATTTCATTTGAAGGAGATGTGTACATGCCAAATGTACTGTATGAAAGTGATCACTGAGCCTTGGAGAAAATACCTTAAAATGCCCTTGTAATGTGCCGTTGAGATGATTTTAGTTTTCAGTCTGAAATAAAAAAGAAAAAAAAGATATGCTTTTATTATAAGAATGTTGCCATGTGTCTTCATTTATTCCCTCATTCTTTTATTTTGAAAAATAGTCTTTGGTGTTTATTTTTAAACTCCAAAATCAAAGTTTGTGAAGCTTCTGATATTCACTTCAATGATTTGAGTTAGAAAGTACGCAGCATAAAAACTTGTTTGAAGTAACACAAGCTCAACTAGTGGGATGAAAGCCAAAATTAAAATTTTTTTATACCGCACAAAGTAACTACAGGATAATTTACTTCAAATTTGAAGAGCAGCACAGATTACTTATTTAATGCAATTTTATAACAGAAAACTAACTATTTTTATAAAAAACATTTATGACTAAAATGATTGTAAAAAATGACTAAAACTGCCTTAAATCAGGTTAGCTTCATTGGTGTGTATCTATAAAAGACAGTGAAGTTAAAAGACTTAAGTACATGGTTAAATTTAACTTTAAAACGTCTCTAACAATCTTCCACCTTGGAATTCCTCAGAACTACACAGAGACAACGATCTCGTTGAACGGGGTTGTTTACAGCGACAGGTTTTATTTTTCCATGGAGGAGGAAGTGTCGGTTGAAGATGATTTCCAAAGACGAAGACAGAAAGACCAACTAGAAAAACAAAAAAGAAATAAATAAGAATGGTGCTAATTTAGAAAACAATTCTGACTTGCTGCTTTTAAGCTGCTTGTCATCACAAAGATGAATCCATGTAGAACTGCTCAGGAAAGAGGTAATATTACTTCCTACTGACTGACTTTCTTATTGGTCGCAATTAGAATTTTTTTTTTTTGTTGTTGTTTTTAATATTATTCTAACATGTTTGTTATATTTAACTTGCAAATTGATATTTATTTAATAATTTTTTGGGGGGTATCCAACCGTTATTTATGTTGACAAACAATAGTCTTTTCATTAGAATATCACGGAAAAGTGCATTAATTTCCACAATTCATTAAAACAAATAAACGTTATTGAACATACAGTATATTTAGGGAACACTACCTAATAGATTTCAAATATTTATAGTTAATAAAACCCACAAAAAAGGAAAAAGAAGGACTGGACTGTTGGCCAGTGGTTCAATATCCTGTTTTCTAATGAAAGGAAAAGGAATAAAGATCCAAGGGTTTGGAGGACGACTGGTGAGGAGCAGAACCCAAAGTGCTTGAGGTCCAGTGTGAAATCTCATGATGTGGGGTACAACATCCAGCACTGGTGTGGGTCAATTCTGCTTTCTTCAATTCAAAATCCCTGCAACAGTCTACCAGAAGGTTCTAGAGGACATCCCGATTCCTTCAGCTGAGGATCTGGATGCAGATGTCATCTTCAGCAGGACTTGGCCCCTCCCAACACGATTGAAGATGACAAATCATTTTGAAAACACTTTATTTTGATTAATTTGATGTCATCATGATCATCTTTATCTTTTTGCAAAAAACTGAGAAGTCAATGGAGTTTTCTCAACAGATTGTTCTGGTTATGAAATCCTCTTTTAGTGAGTTTTATGAACTGAAACTCAAATTTATGTAAAAATGAACAAGTACCGTACTTTAAACCAATTAAACAGTCGGTTCCTAATCTATATTCAATGAAAAGTAGTCTTTTTTTAATAAAATTATGGAAATGAATACACTACTATGTATTATTCTAACTTTCTGAAAAAGGTCTATATTTACATACTACAAAGGATTTCAATGAAACAGTTCAAAGTAACATCAGTGAGGTTTTGTTATTTTTGTTATTTATTGCAAAAAATAACAGACAAATTGTGGGATTGAATTGGGAACATGCTTTTAGAAGCAGTTTACCTTTATGAAAATGGCAAAGATACAGTTTTAAAAAGAACAGTGTGAAGAAACCATCTCATTTAAGCGGAGTTCAGTCCTTTGGCTCCAAAAAACACAATTTTTTTAGAGTTCTGGTATCAGTGTTTGCAGGTGCCATCATGTGAATCCAGTCGAACTTTGACAAAATTAGCTAATCTGATCAGCTGTCTTGAAACCCAAAGAACATGGTGTCATCAATCTTAGATCTATTTTTTCCTTCAGTGTCCAGGCAGCTTTTGAATGGTTATTTTTCTTCCACAAATTGTTTTCTTTTGTCAATAAAAATGAAATTTTGAAAACTTTGGAAAGAAATTCTATTTTTATTTCTTCCCCCCTATTGATTTGCTTTGTTTTATGACACACATAAAACAGGTCTTAAAACGCAGAGGCAGGTTTTTACAGATTTTGCATGATGTGCATCTGCTCTTCGAGCTAAATTCAATTAGGTTAAATTCCTTTCATTTTCACAGACACGGTGCCAAAACCACAGCTGTCATCTCATGACATGAGGGCAAGACCCGACAGTTCGGTTGGAGTCGGCGGAAGAAAGAGCAAAAAGTAGAATTGGTGCTCAAACAATACCATCTCTGTCTGTAATGCACAACAACAACAAAGGTTTATTATTTATTCTGAAAGGTTAAAAAAAATGGATGCAACCTCTAGAATTAAAGGAAAAGATGTAGTAAAGATAATAATTTCAATCAAATCTCATTTTTTCCTAAATGTTACCCATTATTCTGACAGGCAATGCATAACTGTGGCTCCACACAGCTAAATGTGGTGACACCGCCACACAGCAAAGTGCAAAATCAACATCAGGCTCTAACTGGCGTTCGAACTGTTGCACACTAACAAAGTGGATCAACCGGGCTTTGCGTCACAATCACATACTTTCCACAGATCAAGTGTGGTCATGCAGCAGCGCTTTACAGCCATGAGTCACACAGACTGAAATGCTGTTGCGTAAAAATGGTGTTTTTAAGGTTGCTGTGAGCAACGATTTAAGCCCATGAATGAAAGATGAAAAAGATAGAAACTTCTTTCCTTCTACCAACTTGTCTTGACGTGCTCAGTTTCCTCCTGAGAAATATGAATAACAGCCAAAAAAAACCTACAAAAGTTGAAGTCCAGAATGATCTCATCCATGTGCACCATTAGTGCAACTTTCTATGAACAATCTTTAATTATGAACAATACTTAAGGATAGGCTTCAAACAATTAACATGCAGGAAATTTAAGAGAAAAAAAACACATCTGACCCAGAAACAATAAAGGAAACAAAATAGTATTAATTTGAAATAAATCACTATAGTTGGAATGAAAAAAGTAGTTTAACCGAATAAAATTTGAAATTCCAAATGAGTATTTTGAAATCATAAACACAGTAATAAAATGATTATTTAAAAAACGTAAAATCTAAATTAATTAACTTCAGATGTGTCAAAAAATATAAATAAAGGAGAAAAAATGTAGTTTTCCTTCAAACTTTTATTACTTTTTATTACTGTCTGTCAGTAGTGAACTTGCTTAACCGTTTCCTTTTCCTTCAGACAAAAATTCAATGTCTCTTTCTGGTATTTCCTCAGAGCTGTGACGGTGACATACTAATCACAAAGGGAGGAAGTTTTTGTTAACCCTGTGAGTAATGTGTGTACATTTGTATGTGCACACACATGCTTTCTGTGAAGACAATTACTCATCAGCCATCAAACTACAGCCACACCTAACTGTTATGTAAAACCACATGTAATCATGTAGGGTCAACATTGCTGTACAGTGAAAATAATACTGGTTTGAAAGCAGGAGAATGGTGCCACCATGTGTTTATAGCAGCAGCAACAACCAAATATTCCTCTGTGCAGTTAACAATTTTTAGTGAAAGTTTTTTGTATTGCCATTTTCAAAGGGAATTTTTTTTCTGTATACACTATATTACCAAAAGTGTTGACTCAGCTGCTTTGACTCACATAAGAGCTAAAATGTCCTCCCATTTCTAACCCAGAGTCCAATATGTCGGAGCCCTCTCCATCAGTTTCTTTGCCTACCACTTGGTGGCTGAGTTTCTGTTGTTCCCAAACTCTTCAATTTTGTTATGATAGAGCTGACAGTTGACTGCGGAACATTTAGGAGCGAGGATATTTCACGACTGGATTTGTTGCACATTCCATGACAGTTCTATGCTGGAATTCAATGAACTCCGGAGAACGGAAAATTCTTCCACAAATGTTTATAAAAACAGTCTGTATGCCTGAGTGTTTGATTTTATACACCTGTGACCAACTGATTAGGACCCCTGATTCTTATCATTTGGATGTATGAGACAATATTTTTGGTAATATAGTGTGGCTATAGGTGAAAATGCTTGTGTTCTTCAGTTACTTGGGACACTTTTGAGTCAGTAATCAGCATTAAACACATTTTTTTCCTACATGCTAAAATGTCTTTAAAAAGACTAAACACATATTTACTTTTCTTTTATTGTTTTGGTTATTTATTATTAAAAGAGTGTGAAAATCAGACAATCAATTTAATAATTGATGAATCGATGAATCAATCAATTTCTATTCTTGTGGTCTTTTCAAGTTGTCTTTAAGTTGTCTATTCTAAGCTATTCTATTCTATTCTATTCTATTCTATTCTATTCTATTCTATTCTACTATTCTATATACAAGTAAAATGTACATAAAACAAAATTAGGTTGTATTGAACACACACAATTTAAGTTATTTTTTGAATAAAAAGGTTGTAGATTTATTTATCAAAATTTTTTTATTAATTTAAATGTAATTAAAAATTATATTATTTCTCCTTGAGAAATAAAAACTTTATATGAATGTTTTTAATGCAGAACTGAAATTTTCGTGCCCAAACACTTAAAACCCCTGAGATTAAATCCTAAAATATCAGCAATATTAAGTAGCGTTACTTTTTCCGGTTCCGGTTCATCACGAGCAGACGTGTGCCTCCAGCTCTCCGTAACTTTCGAGCTTTTCAAGTCTTTTAAAGTCGTCTGCAAGCGACTTTGACCACCGGGCTGCTGCAACACAGCTACCACAACGAGGAGAGCTGATCATGGCACCGAAGAAAAATTTTGAAGCCGATCTGGCTGAGCTGAAGACCGCAATGGCTAACATCCAAGCCCAGCTAGCTCCTGCTTTGCTACAGGAAGCTAGGCTAACAGCTGTGCTTCAGCTGGAGGCTAAACTAACGCCGCTGCTGCATCTTGTGGAAGAATTCCGCCAAGAAAAGGCACGCAACGAACAACGGGACAATCGCCAAGATCTGATGGAAAGAAGGATGCATGACTTGGACCAACAAGCACGGATGAATAATGTGATTCTCACGGGACTCCAACTACAGCCCAGGGCGCGGCCTGGTGCTACCGGCGCTAGCATGGATGCTAACGGAGCTACTGATGCGACCGTGGAGGATCAAGTAAAAATGTTTTTAATGTCTAAAGGAATCTCCTTGGACCTGGACACGGTCGAAGTCTGCCATCCGCTTCCCCGGAGAAAGACCACGGATAAACCAGTGATCCTGATCAGGTTCGTGAATCGAAAACATAAGACTGCTCTGATGAAACAACGTAAACAACTTAAGGATACTAAAGTGTACCTTAACGAGCATTTATGCAAATATAACGCTGATCTGGCAAAGCACGCGAGGATCTTACGATCCAAACGACAGATCCAGTCCACGTGGATTATGAACGCCAGAATCTTTATCAAACCACTTGGACCACCGGACCTGACGAAGCCTCTGGAAATAAGATCCATGAAAGACTTTGAGAACTGTGGGATTACACATGTTTGAACCTCGAATTCAAGTAAAATGTGAATTGTGGACTCATGAAACTGTCGGAACCGTTGAATACGAACTCTGACCCAATTCTGAAGAACTCGAGCACAATTCCCTTGAAATGAGACCTTCACAGTCTCTCAGTCAAAACAACGAAGATGGTTTACGTGGCCTTAAACCTGTTCCTAAACAAAGATGTAGCTCTGGTCTGAATACAATCTGCTCAAACTGTCTTTTAATGAGAATATTTTGAAGTTTTCCATTAATAAATCATGATTTTTTACTTAGCACTTTTTCATAATAATAATCGTTCTTTGATAAATGCAATCTGCTCAAATTGTCTTTTTTAATATAAGAATATTTTGATATATTTTCCTGCAGTAACAAATGAAGTTGATTACTACTGATATTTTTTGAATCTTTAATGAGAATGTTTAGATTACTGTTGATGAATATTATAAATGATTTGTCTATGGATGTTTTTGAAATTCTATTACATCACTGATATTATTGATCTTTCATCACCTGAAACTATATTGATATTTGATTTTAAGTCCTGAACCGGATATTGATTATTCATGTAGAGAAAATGGTATGGTCGAGTCGGGGTGGGATTATATAAGTTCGCTTCCTTCCACCCCCTTTCAAGCGATCTATTTGTGATTTATTATGTGATGTTATTCCATGTATTATAACCTGATTGCTTGAAATAAACCATTTCATTCATTCATTCATTCATTCATTCATTCATTCATTCATTCATTCATTCATTCATTCATTCACTTTGATGTTTTACCGAACTTTGACAGCAGATGGCGCCATTGTCAAACATTATAATTAGGGGTGCCCAGAAGCTCAAATTCAGCCCAATGTTTAAAATATCTTATCTTATGGCAAAATCGTTTGTATCACTTTTGGGAATAATAATTTTAAAGAAAATATTTAATCCCTGTTGTTTACTCAGACATGATATCTTTAAAGAGTCGAAAGCAGCGTTCAACTTGAGGGAGTGACGCTCCTTAACCCCGCCCACTATAGTCAGACGGGCTGAAGTTGGGGCCTGCACTGTTTTGACCCTGGAGGAGGCAGGGTAATCATGGCGAAAAGCTGGAAGTCCGGGTGACTTTTATTTACCAACCCTGCCGTTCCATGTAAACTCCTTTCTTCCTAATTAGGACAGGAGTTACCTCGTTGGTTGGCAGGTTTATGCGGTACTCGGCTTATAACGAAGGACATGGAGGTTTTCGCAGAGGGAGAGACGGACGAGCGAAAGTAAGTGACAGGTTGGGCAGGGCTGCATTAGTGCATACCGGTTACTAGTGGGATCGAAACTACGGATTAGGGATCTTCTGAATAAATGAAACCAATTAGATTTATCTTATAAACACATTCAGGCAAACGTATAAACACCGCAGCTAAAACGCCTGCAAAGATATAATATGCTGACGCTAGTTAAGCTAGTTTAGCTAAGCTAACGGCACAAGCTATTAGACAATTCTCAGTTTTCAAAGTGTCTTCAAGGCTTGGCAACATAAACTAATATAAACATGTAATATTTTCTTGTGTTAGTTTGTTTTGGCAGGCAGAATGAGTCGTTTTTATCTTTTTGCAAGGGATATTTTGGTTTGTTTTGACGTCTGCCATGTTTTTACTTTTAATACAACAAGTTAAGGAAGTAGACCCGTGAATTAAGTAGTAAACAAACGAACTATCTTGAACTGCCTCTGACATTTTATCATTTTATGAGGTTGAACACCAACCCCAGTGTTTTTCCTCATTGGACTAATTTATCCTGATCTGCAGAATGTTAGGAATGTTCTCGAATGCAGCTGCATGATGTGACAGCAGGACACGCATACAGAATGTTTTGTGAGAATCACTTTGTATGTCCAAACTATTATTATAGCATTTTTATTTTCATTGTTTTTCATTTCATTTTCAAATTGGGTGGAAGCTTTGTAGGGCCAAACAAAGTTTTAAAGTACACGGATTGTCAAACGTGTCTTCAGGTTATTTTTGTTGGGAGAAAAAAAAAAACGAAAACTGGACGTGAGCCAGCCATTAATGGCTTTGAAAGAACATGTTCTGGTATCTGAGACTTTTTCAATAGTGTTCCTGTAATATAATCTGAATTTCCCATTTGTTTTGTGTGTCTAAGTGTAAATGAAAATCTCAGAGCCCTTAAAAAAATGAAATTTGCAATTAAAGTAGCAATGCTTTGCAAAAATCATGATGTACAAAAAGAATGTTAAGTGTGATGGATGCTTTTCATATCAAACATTTTAGTCTGAACTTTCTCAAGCATTCTCCTCAAATGTTATTGTTTGAAGTTAGTCACACTTTTAATAATTCATAAAATTGCTGATAAGGATAAAATCCTTATTGGAAGGTATGTCTTTTGTCTATTGAGAGCAGTGATTACACTAAGAAAACAGATGTCGTCAGTGCCTTAGTCCCTCTTATGTGTTCACCCTACTTTCCTTCCCTGCGGTGTTTCCAGGAAGGAACTTTGGAAACTGCTGTCCAGCCTGAAGACCACAGTTGAGGGTCTTGTTTCTACAAACAATCCAAACGTTTGGTCCCGCTATGGCGGCTTGCAGCGGTTGCACAAAGACATGAACAACATTCTCAGCCATGAACTAAAGAATGAACAGGTCATTTTTTATTATTTGCAATTATTATTTTTTGCAAACTTGTTCAAGTGTTCATTGATTTATAACCGTAAATATCAAATTTAGTGCAAAAAAAAAATCTCGACATCACAGTGTTTCATTTTTATCCAAACATAACAATGTTTAAGCTTTTATTTTTCTTTCTTCTTTTTTATTACTTTATAGTAGTTTAAAGACTTTTTATAACTGTTGAATATCAAATTGAAGCGCTACCAATGTGTCAATCATGTATTGGGTTATTTAGGTTTACTTTTTAAAATGAAATTAGTGTATTTTGTAATTTGCAGGTCTACTACAAACGCAGAGACTACTGGCAATTTGTATGGTGTGTTCGCTACATCAGTCCCCACCTTGCATCACATGTTGAACAGGTAGTCTGCTTTAAAAAGTTTTTTTATTTTTAAAGAAGCAGTTTGGTGATGGTTTTTGTCTCCAGTTTTTGATATTAAGAAGCTGCACCGTATAAGAAAGGGTTCAGGTATATTATGAAGTTGACACAAATGGCAATATGTGTAATTTTTGTGGTTAAATAAGCCATTGAAGGTGTTTGTATTTCTTGTTGTATTGGCTCTTTTGCATTATTTTGTTTGTGTCTCAATTCTCAGTTTAGTAATCTGGATCCAGTGTTGAGCAGTGGGATGCAGAGTGCAGGTGAAAGCTACAAGGCGGAGCGTTGGCTCTTTCACAGCTTACAGGTTCACATGCTGTCGGCTCAGCTCAAACCTCTGCTCAGGCATCTCGGACACACTCGTAAATATTACAACGGTGAGTGTAGAGGCACAGGGAAAACTGTAAACAAACGAACATCTGTTTCTTTCTGTTCCTCAATCACAGGGTTCTCTTGTTCCCCTCTTGCCTCTCCCCTGACACTTTCTGCATCTCTTCTTTATATCTCTGTCAGATGATGCCTTTCTGCTTAGTGAGCCTCATGTGACTGCAATGTTTCAATGTCTGGAAGCTGTGGAGCAGAATAATCCCAAACTGCTGGCCCAAGTCGACACCGTCGGAGTAGGTTTTATGTCAAAATGAAACTTGCATGTAAAGGAAATTCAAAGACAGTTTCATCAACGTCTCTTTTCACTCTTTAGCTGTCTCCCCTGAAGAGCTCTCCATGCCTGGGCCTTTTAAAGAGCCAGAGTCTTTGTCTGCTGCCTGGAGCCTGGAGGAATGCTGACGCGGCTCCTGGAGGAGAGACTCTAAACCGCAGACTCACCACCTCCAACTGCTCTCTGCGAGAAGCAGTGTCCACCAACCATCAGTCTGCATGTACGACTGGATCTAGATCCTATGACAGCGACAACACATGTGAGGAAAGCAGGAATAATGCATTTATTTATTTTTTATATATTTGTGGAAGTTTCTAATACATCCAATGTGCTTTCTACTTTTTATTTTCAAGTTAAAAACTGAAAACTGATCGGTTCATTCTTTTTCATCATTAGTTAATGTTGTTTCACAAGATTAAAGCACTTAGACTTGTGATGAAGAGTTGTCAGAGTAAACATGGACACAAAAGTCAAGGGAGGGGGTTGAGATGTGGTTCTGTACGTGAGCCAGTGAGTAAACAAACTTACCAAATCAGTCATGTCGATGTCTGTTTGCTGACAAGCTGAGCTGGGAAAGAATGTGTTGATTCAGCTAAATACTCAATGCTCTAAACTGTGTGCTCATCCGTTTATTGTAAAACAGTGATTAGTTTTCCTGAACTTCAGATTTTTATTTTATTTTTGGCATTAAAAATTAAGTTCAATTATACGGCGCCCCTAAAGAGACATTCAAGTAAAAATAAAAAAATGTTGTTTTTTTTTTTCTGAATTTGAAGTTAAAAAAATATATACATTTTTTCTGGTTACTAACTGGTACGCACCAGTTATTACCATTCATCTGGTGTTCACCAGATGGTAGCTGATTTTTTTTCCCTAAAGATTGAAGTTTAAATCTGGTGAAAACCAGATGTTACTGGGATTTTTTTAAATTTTCATTCATTTTTTAGGGAAAAAAATCTTATTACTAACTGGTGCACACCAGATCGTAACCAGACTTTTTTTTTTTTTTTTTAAAAGAACAATTTTTTTTGTACTTTCATGTTTCTTTAAAGAATCTGTACAATTGGTTACATCCAGTCAAAATTGTCTTTTGATGACCTGATATCTTTCATTTTAATTTTACAAAAAAAAATCAATTTTATTAAGGATTACTTTCTGTCTTTATTATTATATTTAAATTTTTTTGTTAATCATTTCATTTATTCAAAACTTAAAAAAAAATGTCTGCATTTCATTTTATTATTTAATATTTTTCATCTTTCTTAAAAAAAAACCCACATATATATTTACTTCCCGTCTTGATGTTTTGCAGACACTACCTCTCCAGACAGCAGCTTGGGAGTTCCCTGGGTGCTTGTATCCAGACCGGAGGACAGTGACCGGCTCACGACGCCCCCTCCAGGATCAGGCTCTATTCCTTGCACACCCCTTACAGATTCTCCCTCTTTTTCCTCCGTTCACCCTGAAGACTCTTGTGACGGCGACTCCGATGATGGTCCAGAGTATTTGGCAATCGGCAACCTGGGCCACCGTAGTCGCAGGGATTCTCGAGGGTCCTCCCCCAGTAGTGAGCAGGATGAAGTCAAGGAACAGTATCCGCAGAAAAGCTCTGTGGCCCCGACGGCACCGAGGCGTTCGTCTTTTTCAGAGGGCCAGAGGGGGCTGGGTAAAAGCACACGAGGACATACGCGCTCTTTTTCTGACACTGGACTCAACCAGAAACTCAGAAATGGTATGTAAAAATAGGACTTTTTTTGCTTGTTAAAAAAACAGTTCAGTTCCCATTTTGATAGTACAGAACTTGATTTTTTTAAATAGATTTAATGCTCTATTAGGTGAAATATCAGTCATTGATTATTTTAATCTATTTTTAAATAATTTTATTCCATTATTCCCAGATTTATTAATTGAGTTCAAAAGCATTGCTGAAATTGAGATTTGACTGTTTTATTATCACAACATGGTTTGTACAAATTTGGCTTTAGGTTTTAGGATTGATGGGTTTGAACTTTTTGTCAAAACTCAACTTTAACTCAACACTGTTTCCCTGCTTGGCTTAAACTTTTTGTCTTCCTGTTCTATCTCCATTCTCTCCTCTTTACGGTTTATGCAAAGGAGGGGGCCAAAGAAAAATCACCATAATAATAGAGGATCCTGTAGCAGGTTGGCAGTGCAGTCTCGCTGTACTCCATCACTTGACCTCCCCCAGACCCACTTTCATTTGTCTCTGCATGATTATGAATTTTATCCCTCTCATTTCCAGCCTCGTCTTCAACTCATTTGGTTGTTATTTTTATACAGAAGGTTTTGTTTTGGTTGTGTGTTTTTCTTTTACATTTTGGATCACATATCCATCAAAAATCACATGAATTGCTATTTTTAATCACACACGCACAAGTATTTTTGTAGAAATGAGTGTTGAGCCTTTAATTCAGTTTATGATTTGGTGATGAGAAGGGACATTGTTCAGACCTATGTGGTTGTACTTGTCTTAGTAATTTCAATTAGATTGTTCTTTTAGATTTTTGACAGGACAATTTAGCTTAGTTAGTTTTTTTTTTTTTTTTTTACATTATTTAAGATGCTTTTTTGTGTCCTTGTTTGTCAGAATCAGCAGGTGAACACTCCTCTGGGAAGGACTACAGTCCATTTTCTTCTCAGCCCAGTGATTCCAGCATCAACAGTTCTACATACATGGATTCCCGTGAGTTTAAATATTCATTTTTATAAACAAAATCCCGTTTTGAATATTTTTTAAGATCTTATTTAGTTTGTGGCAAATATGAAAAAAAAATATGTGCAAGAAAACCTGACAATACTTAAAAATAATGGCTGCAACCTTTCTGTTACTGAATGTTTATGTACATATTGATTTCATAAATATAACACTGAAATCATAGAAAAATGACCTTAATTTGACACTTTGTAACTTCAGCTTTTGTTCTATGAACATTTTGATTTGATTTAATATCTGTAAATATTTTTCTTCAACATAAAGACAATAACAGCTCCTCTGTATTGGAATTTTATTTTTAATATATGCATTTTTAAAGCAGAGTCTGTTTTTTCGAGCAGCTTTTTTGTGAACGATTTAGTTTTCCTGTTGGCTTATGTTGTGTCTGTTTTGGCTGCTTTAGATGGCTCCCAGTACAGCAGTCTTCGTGACGGATTGTTCAGGAAGCCCTCAAAGGGACAGAGCCTCATCAGCTACCTGTCAGAGCAGGACTTTGGCAGCTGTGCTGACCTGGAAAAGGTGGACACTTGATTAAAAAAAAAAAAATCTGGAGAAACCATGAATATTTATCAACTTCTCATCATGTCTGCAGGAGAACGCTCATTTCAGCATTTCGGAGTCCCTCATTGCAGCCATTGAACTGATGAAGTACAACATGCTGCGTCAGGAGGAAGAGTGTGAAGAGGAGGGAGACAGCGACTCTGAGATTCAGCAGCTCAAGCAGAAGATCCGCCTGCGGAGGCAGCAGATCCGACGCACCCGCTTGCCATTTTTCACGCCTTCACAACATCGTAAGCTTGTGTGGCATTGTCATTTTCATACTTTTATGAGGAAATTTTATTTTATAAGCAGAGGAACAAAACATATTTTGATTTAAATGGAAATAAGCTGCATTTGATTTTGTTATTTTCCTTTTTTTTTCTGTGTAGATTTCCACTCCACTGACAGCGGGGGCTCCAGGAGGAGCTCTCAGGACTCCTACCAGGGCCTGTCTGACTCTGGCTCAGCCGAGGAGGTGGAGGAGTGTGAGCTTCAAGGTACAGAGTGGTTTAGGAAAAATAAATAAAACAAAATTGATTATTCTTTATTTGAGCTAAATATCCAAAACTTTGATTACTTGCTTCAAGAACAAGCTGATTATTATGACCAGCCAATCTGCACTTTTTTTAATTGATCTGTTCTGATCACAAATGTGTACAGTTCTTCTGTTTCCTTTAGTCAAAAAGAACTTTATTGATCATTTTTCATTTGTGTGACTGGATTTCTTACTTCCGTCATATTAACACAACTCATCAGCTGCTCAGTAACCATCTCATCTTCCATAAATCACAGCAGCATGTAGAATAGGGGTGTAAACAATATGAAAACGCAAGCAGGATTTACAAAGTAAAAGTGTTTTGTTGGTCTAGTATTGCTCCTCCTATAAAGTTATGGTTTTGCGTCATTGTACACAAAGATGTATTTCAGCTGTGCATGGGTTGCAGTTTTCTGTTTGCTTTTACTTTGTGAGTTGAAGCGTCTCCGATGTGTTAATCCTCTCCTTGTTGGAGTGTCCTTTTTCCATTAATTTCTCAGATGTTTGTATAAAGTGGACGGAGCTCAGTGCTGAAATGTGGGTGCTTGCGGTGATGGTTCTGTTCAGTACTAGTTTCTGTCTCTCAGATGGCTGTGAGGGTCAGTCCCTGCTGGCGGTGTCACAGAGCGGCCTCTCCCTGTCGCTCGCCTCCCTCTTCTCAGGTATCTGCAGGCGGGACTAAAGCGGGAACCTGCACGGCGCTCCTTTGAGAGGAAGCTGGTGGCTCACTGCCGAACTGAAAAAAACTACTTCTGTTATGTGTATCCATTTAAAAAAAAAACCCACAAGTTTCTCAAATCAAGTTTTTCACTCTGTTCCCCCAAAAATCAAGCCACTTTTTTGGTGTCCGTTGAATGTTAACGGCATCTAATTATTTTTTATTTACTTGTCAAATCATTTTCAGTTTACAGACAAACCAGCTGTCTTCTCAAGCGAGTGGAAATATGTGCTTGGCTGTTTGTGATGCCGCTTGTTGCTCAGTTGCCTCAGGGTTTTGGCGATACAGGAGGATGTTTTTGGAGCTCATAGGAGGAGTAGTCAGTCGCTGCTTTGCTGTCAAAGCTCTAACATCATCTGTTATCTGCATCTATCCACATCAGTCACTTTTTTATGTTTGACATATAAGTGTGATTGCAGTCATTGTTTTATTATTTTTTTGTTTTTGTCTGAAAAATATGAACTTAATTGAATTGAAGTAGTTCAAATTTATAATTTAAAAAAATAATTATTTATCTTTTTTTTTTTTTTTTTTTTTTTTTTAGTTGAGTATAAAGTAATTTGATCACATAGTGTGCTTTTATTAAAATTAGGGATGTTCCAATCTGATTACATGATCCAATCACATTGGTCCAATCACATGGTTGATTACTTGATCGGTACCGAATGCTGTCTCACAGTCAGATTTGGATATTTAATTTGTTCTTATCACGATCAGTGCTTCATATTTTAAGCATATTATTATGGATAAATACTCCGCTAGAAGTCTACATGTCACAAAAAGATCACAACAGAAAAACGACGTGTCAAGCACAGGCTAACAAAAACAGTTCAGCAACTCTTTTAAAAATGCTTTACAAGTGTCTCTATTAGTTTGTCTCAATGAGAACAACAACCTGCAAATGCATTTCAACAGAAAAAGTTTTGGTTTATTTATTTATTTTTTTTAATGTTGAGCTCTTTCTGTGCTGTTGACAGACAAATGGCTACAAACTAAGCGGCTGGTAGCTGCTAAGTGCTAGCTTAACGATTTAACCACTTAGGACTCGAGCTGTTCTTTAATATGCCTTATTAATTTTTCCTTGACAGAAAAACAAAATTTCTGGAAAAAAAAATTGAATTATAATCTGTTCATTAATTTTTTTTTTTCATTTTTAAAATGTGTTACAAAAGTATTGGATTGGGACTTGGCGGATACTGAAAATCAAATGACTGAGAATTGCAACCCCCCCGCAAAAAACCCCAAAAAACCCCCAAAAAAACCTGATCACGACATCCTTGATTAAAATTCAAAACTTTACAATCATCAGTGTACCAGCTCCGCTCACAATTTTATCATTTGATTCTGTGTTACATTTGCAGACAAAAGAAAGATCAAAAAGTGAATTTAGTTGTTCACTGTCTGAAGAACTTTTTAGCAGCTCACCTTGGAGAAAAAAATTCCCTATTTGGATGTAAAAATTCCATCCCAGCTTGTGGCCTACACAAAATGTTGACAGAGATAACTCTGTCCACATTTCTAGGCAACATTAGTATGTAATTTGACCTTTAAAGGTAACTGTCTATTTAGTAATCAGATTATAGGCCGATAGAGTTTCTGCTGAGCTGCACGTGCACTTGTTGAGAGTAACCTAAATGGTTCCCAGTGAAAATGTGCTTTAGGTAAATAAACTGGAATGTTAATCGATAATTGGAAAGAATCCCTGCAGGCGCTCCTCCTGTTCTGCCAAATCTACAACATGTTTGTCTTTGTTCGCTGTCTTCCATTGTTTTAGAAAATAAAATGTTGTAGACTCTCCAGTTCTCACTGCATGCTGCCCAAATGTGCTTGAATTTCAGCTGTTTTCTGTCTGTCATTGTATTTCTAGAAATAGTTTGCTATTTTTATATAATTATTACTTTAAAAACTGAATTAGAGAAGCAAAAGCATGCCTGTGTCATTTTTGTAACTTATTTTTTTAGAAGTGCGTCTTTACTTTAGTTTATAGCACACACTTCAGCTTACCGTAGAATCAAAAACTGTTTAATTAATCTCTTCTTAAAGTGTAAACCTTGGCTATGTTTTTTCATAGATGCTGACATTAAGCGCAGTGTCAGCTCCAGTGGAAGGTCTTTTCTCAGCTCGGAGTCTGTGTAAGTAAATAAATCGTAGTATAAATTTTTAACTTTGAAATTTTAGTAAAAATCTAAATCTAAACTAAAAATAGTAAATCATTTAAATCTATTTTAAGAGTTTGTAACAAGTGATAGAACTCAACAAATGAGGAAGAAAATGATTCTATAAAATAAATTAACCCTAAAAAAAAGTTCAATAAATTGCTTAAAAAATAAAGGTTCCATGGAAGTAATGAATTTATATTGTACTTTTTAAGTCTGTTTTGATTTATTTTTTAATATAGCTTTATGTATAGATTCCACTTAAGTCAGTAATAATTATTTGTTAGATTAACAAAAATTGAAGTGATTGTATTTTGGTCACACCTTTTTTTTTGCTTGAAAGCTATTTTTATTCTTTACATCATTTTTTTTCTTTTTTTTAGTAGCTCTCCATCCTACTCCTACCTCCAGTCGAATTCGGCTGAGTCAGTGGCCATGGGTTTACTCAGGCAGTTTGAGGGCATGCAGCTTCCTGCAGCCTCGGAGCTGGACTGGCTGGTTCCAGAGCACGACGCTCCACAGAAGGTACTTGCTCTCTCAGAGAGGATCTGATCTGAGCAGGATTTCTCGTTTCCTGTAACATGGAAAGTCCTCATCCTGAAGACCACATATAAACTCTGAGCTTTCTGTCTCTCAGCTGCTGCCGATTCCCGACTCTCTGCCGATTTCTCCTGATGACGGCGAACACGCAGACATCTACAAGCTGAGGATTCGGGTGCGGGGCAACCTCGAATGGGCGCCGCCTCGACCTCAGATCATTTTTAACATTCACCCTCCCCCCAAGTGAGTTCATGCCAGGTCTTCTGCTTATAAAACTATTTTTTTTCTATTCTAAAAGTCTTTACAATGAAAGTATTTTCTAAGAAATCGCACACCACAGCTGGAAGGGAGAATTAAAGGGAACAGATTAAAGAGGAAATACTGTTGCAAAAGTGATGACAAGACTTTATTTATGCTTGAAATAGAAATCTAGAATCAACTTGGAGGAAATGGATTTCCTAAAAAAAGCATGCAGAAGGATGGAGACTAATTTACCCTAAGATTTAGTTGGTTAATGGTTTTAACATGAACTATGACTGTACTAAAAATAAGCTAGTCTATCTTAAATATTGGATTATGTATTTTTTTTTCTATATAGCTGTTTGCAATTCATGTGAGATCTTCTTTACCTTAAATTTAAACGCATTTATTTTGTTCTTGGTGAGAAATATGTTTGCTTGTTTTTAACATTTTTAGAAGGAAGATTATTGTGGCAAAGCAGAACTACCGTTGTGCCGGCTGTGGGACCCGCATTGACCCAGGTATGATTAGCACCGTGGAAACCCACAGGAAAACATTCAAACTTAATCCTTTTGTTTTTAAACTAATTTCAGATAATATCATTACTTCAGGTCTTGTTAGTTTTGTTTTTTTAATCCCTGCTTCCTCATGTTTCTGCGTCTCAGATTACATCAAACGGCTGCGATACTGCGAGTACCTGGGCCGCTACTTCTGCCAGTGCTGCCACGAAAACGCTCAGGCCGTGGTTCCCGGTCGAGTGCTGAGAAAGTGGGATTTCGGCAAGTATTACGTCAGCAACTTTGCCCGGGATCTTCTGAGCAAGATTGCTGGAGACCCGCTCTTCAATCCCAACGACATCAACAGCGGCTTGTACAAGAAGATCAAAGCTCTGGAGTCTGTTCGAGTGAGTTCAGTAGCAGAATTCAAACAGTACAAATGTCAACAGATTGTATTTATTTAAGGAAAAGAAAAAGCCTGCAGTGGATTACATTCAACAATAAACACACAGACCTGTAAAATCAGCTGCTCTGACTGGAAGCCAAAATTTGAGGACACGGTCGTTATCAAAGAGGATGTTGAAACAAAGAAACTGCTGTCTGCTCCTGTTTGTGTCAGATAATCAATAAGATCTGAGTGTGTTTTAAGACTGCTAAAAAAAACTGGTGGCTGAGCAAAAATCACTATTTATTTGGCAATTTTATTTACAAAATATTTTTTTATTAATTTAGTAGTGTTGTTGAACTCACAAAAGCATAAACTACACTTCACTGCAGTACTGCCCACTCAGAAATAAAAACACTACACACATTTTTCCGTGTTATTTATAATCTGATTCTGAAGGAAGTTTTATTTTGGAAAACAGATGGATTTTCCCCTCGACATGCAACCCATTCTTGCTCGGTCACATGTTGAAAATCCACCCAGTATTTTCATAAAGCAGCTGCACCAACCACTATATTGAAACCCCCAAGCTAAAAAAGTTAGCAAAAAAAAAACTTTTGGAAAGTTTATTTTAGCAGAGAAGAGCAAATAAGGAAATAGAAGAAAAATCTTTCAAAAATCTGCAAACAGACAAAAAACAGTAATCTTTATTTGAAATATATATATATATATAACAGTATAATGCATAATATTCAGTGACCAGCTGTCTAATGTTTATGAAGATGTTGCTAATAAAGATAGATTCACATTTATGATTAAATTAGAACAATAGCAGTTTTAGTGACTGTTTTTATATTTTTATTATAATTTATCCATCACATCTTTAAGTTGGTGTCTGATATATTTTTTGTTTTTTTAATATATATATATATATATATATATATATATATTTTTAATCAATATTGCATTTGAATTGTTCCTACACAAAATCTAGTGCACGATAAAGTTTGAACCAGGTGCACATATGTTACAGTGGAAGAAGATGACCTTTAACCTCTAAAGTTGAGCTAAAAGAAGAAGAAAAAAATCAAACGCCAAATTGAGCCTCTTATAGGCTGGTTGGTGAAAATATTGACATTAAATTGGTCTGTGGCCCGAGAAAGGTTGAGTACCGCTGCTTTAGTGGTGTTGGACAAAAATAAATCGACTTGAAGTCTTGATAGAAGTTTTGAAATAAAAGCAAAACTATAGAGCTATTTTAGGGCCAAGAAGATTTGAAACTGTTAGTACAGACATTTTCTGATCGTAAATTTCTAAATTCTCAGAGTCAGTGAATACACCGGGACTGAGGTTAGCTCCGCCCCCACATGTCAGAGCTGGGTCAGAAGTTTGAAACTGGAAATTTTTCGATTCGAAACAAAAAAAATTATTTTAAAAGTGAAATTCATAGTTTTTAAACTAAAAAACTGAATATATAAAGTTGAAAATAATCAAGAAATTAAGAATTGTGTAAAGTTTCAGAAACTTTAATTTTTTTTTTTAGCCAAACACCAATATTTTCAAGTTTTCAAGTTGTTTTATTATATTTTTTTAAAATCTTATAGGCCCAAAATTGTCTCCATACAAAACTGGTTTAAAAAATTGTATGTGTATTAGTCAGTCAAATATACGGAGGCTAATATCTAATTCCAAATACATAAATTACTTTTTTCTTAATTTTTTTTTCTTTTAGGTTCTGAGAGTGCAGCTGTTCCACATGAAGAATCTCTTTAAGACGTGCCGTTTCGCTAAAGAGTAAGACATTTTTTAAAGATCCAAACATTTTAACAGATGTGACGATAAATCCAGTAATTATTTTCCATCACCTCTATGATGACCCTTTAGGGTTCTGGACCCGTTTGACAGCCTGCCTGGTCACCTGACGGAGGACCTTCACCTGTACTCGCTCAACGACCTCACCGCCGTGCGTAATGGAGAGCTGGCCCCCCGAATGAAGGAGCTGCTAAAGCTGGGCACCATGCATGTAGCAAGCTGTATGGTGAGATACAATGAACATTTCTGACCACACAGTTTATTATTCAGAAGCGAGTGCGTTATTTCAATGATGATTTCTTTCCCGCCTTTTTCTGTTTCCCGCAGCTGTGCCAGGCAAAGGGCTTTGTGTGCGAGTTCTGTGGCAACGACAAAGACATCATCTTTCCCTTCCAGCTGAGCAAGTGCCAGCGCTGCGAAGGTGAGCCCTGTCCCAGAGCGCCCCCTTCCAACAGTTTCTTTGCACGCCCCTGGAAAAACTGGAAGATCCCCAAGCCTCGCAGACTAGCAAGGGCTCTCTCCAAAGACAAGAGGGAGGGCGAAGGTGGGGAGGACGATGTGCAGCTCGGAGGTGATGTGGAGGCGGTCGGTGGAGAGCGTGAGAAAGTAGAAGACGACTCGTCTGAAGGGAGACGAGCTAGTGAGGGGGTAGGTCAAGCTTCTGGAAAACTGGCCAAAAGTTTCTCTAGGAGTGGAGGCGATAAGAAGGAGAAGGGGATGACTGGAAGTACTGACCTGGAAAGGGAAGAAGAGCCGAAGAGCAGAAAGAAGAAAAAAGATCATAATCTGGAAGCTGACAGCAACGGAAGTGATAAAAGTACCAAAAGTGGAGATGAACCTTCAAGGAGGGAAAAAGTTAGTTTGCTCAAAGTGTTACAAATAGGCAGATTAAAGAAGGGCCTTTCCAAAGACAAAGAGACATGCAGCAGCTTGGAAAGTTTAGATGAAAGAGGAGTCCAAAGTGCGACCGAACGGGAAACGAACCAGAGCGAGGAAGAGGTACGCGAAGAGTTTCCTAAAGGGCAAAAGAAGAACCAGGAGGAACCTGAAGCTGCTAATGAAAAAGTCTCTGGGAAAAAGTTTCCGTTTGTGTCAATTTTTTCCAAAGATAAAGGAATGGAGGATAGATGCGGGAGTGAAAGTGATGGCAGAGGAGAAGACGACACCAAGCCGGAAGAGAATCCAGTGGTCACGCCACAGAGCAACTGGAGGAGTCGCAAAATCCGCAAAGCTAGGCGGCTAACCAGAGGCAGAAGGATAAGGGAGAGAGGCAGGGACAACAGAGAGAACAGAGAGACGAGTGAAGAAGAGATGGATAAACAAGATGGTGCAGAAGAAACCCAAGAAAAACCTAAAAACACAGAAATCAATTTATAAAGATTTTATTCAATGAAGTTGGAATAATGAAAGTAAATTGATCAAATAATTAACATTTTGCACTACTTTTTTAAACATTTGGCTACCTGTGAACAACTGACATATTTCTATCAATTGTTTCTTGCTATTTATCCTTTAAATGTTTGTCTGAAAAACTACATAAACAACATTATAGAGGATTTGCTGTGTCGACTCCAGAAGGGAGCGGCTGAAACATTTGAGATGGTCGCCTGTTGCCTTTGTTCTGAGGTTTGCGGTGAGCTTGATTTTTGGAAGTGGCGCTTGTCAGACATTTCTTCAAACAGAAAGCGTTCTCTTCTGTTGGTCAGTCTCGGGACGGGGACTGATGAGGCGTTTGCTGGTGGTGGTGGTGTGTGCTGAAGGGCAGATCTTTTCGCTGAGGCTCTGGTGTTGGGTTTTCTTCCGTACTGACTGTGTTTCCGTTATGACTAGAAATTGCTGCTACAAGGTGCAAAAGTTGAACATTTCAGGTTGTGAATTATGATGATTTATCTCAAGTCTTTTTGTATTCATTTGAACTAGTTGAACTCCTCATTTGTGTCATGGTTTCATCTTTTAAGCCCATCAGGTTCACATTGAAGGAGGAAGAATGTTTTGAGTCATTTAATGGTGTCCTACTTTCCATTTCTATGTGATCATGAAATAAACTCTTTTTAAAGTTGCTTTGCCTGTCTTTTCATCAAACCATACTCATTTTTTCCTCACCTCATACTGTTGGACTGCTGGGGAGTGAAACTTTGTCGTGGATGGGGCAGGTTCAGGCAGGTTTCTTTTCGTCTGTCAGAGGTTGCTTCAGACCTGCTCCCTTCCAACTGCCTCTGCTTCTCTTCCTTTTGGGTTTATATACCTCCGCCGGCTCATCCGCCCTCTCTCAGGTGTTTTGGTGATTGGCTGGCAGAGTTGACATCACACCTCATTGTGTGCAAACAGGTTTAACGGGTTGATTTCTGTAAAGCTGACACTCATATGGGAGCTGTAACTTTCTGTTGAATTTTCCTGATAAACTGAATCTTTTTTTTTTTTTTTTTTGTCTTTTTTTCGTCAGAATGTCGGGCGTGCTACCATCGAACCTGCTTCCAAACCGGAAAAAATTGCCCTCGATGTCGGCGGCTGGCGGAGCGCCGAGAGAGAATGGCGCGCAAAAACATGGAGGAACAAGAAGATGAAGGAGGCGGGGCTTAATGCTGGTTATTTGGTAATGAAGACGAGCACAACGCGACCATGATTGTAGTCCAGAGTCATCTCAGTTTCTTCTTGTTCCAGTCCTATCACATCAGTGACGAATGAAGCTCTTAGTGATCAAACTGTTTAGATAAACAGTACATCACGTATAAAGGGGAACAAAAATTATTCTATTTTTTTCCATGATTTACTGTAAAAACTGCACCTTATTTTCTGAGTACGTCCAGTTTGGAAGTAGATTTAGACAGCAGCTGCTTTAAAGATGAGAACATTTTTCAATAATAGTAATAAGAGTTTTTTAATGAAACGTTTGCTCACCAACTAATTACTACTGAATCTCTTTTTAAAAAGACAAGTTTGTGTCCTCAAAGGAACCACACTGGTGTTCATTTCTGTTGATGTAAATATTCAGTTGTAAGGTGAATATGAAGATTCTTGTTAAGTTTTCCACCGCACTTTTGAATGTTAATTCGTGCTGCCTCTTATCTGCTGGATTCAGGTCTGATGCTTCCTCCCTAAACACTAAGACTGTTTGCTGAAAATCTCAAACAGATCTCTTTAAATTGAGTTTTTATTTTTTATTTTTTTTGTCAATTTAATTTAAATTTGATTATTCTGCAAACACCCATGGCTTTTTTTTTTAACCTTCTTTTTGTTTTATTCTTTTGTGCCTTGGAGACTAAAAGCGTCTGTGGAGGCTGCGGCGTCTCAGGATCAATGAATGTGCAGCTCCAGATTTCAGAGATCCATATGAAATCTGTCTGCATATTCTCAAACATTCGTGCTGCTTTATTACTAAACTGAACCATCAAGTCGACCTGCTGTTCCTGCGTTGATGCAAAAATGCTTTCACACCAGCCCAGTCAGCACTTAACTGTTTTGTAACTTACTAGCTTGTGGACTAACAGGGTTAATTGCACTGATCACGTGTGTGGTTTTGTTTTTGTTAGTGATTTTTTCTCCCCCCAAATGTTTGTTTTAAGAACATAAAAGATTCCTGTTTTCTTGATGAAGCTCTTTAACACTATGAGCGCTTCACTTCTAATTTAAGTTTTGACTTTGATGGCTTTAATCTTTATATTTGATCATTTTTCTTCCACTAATCGGTGTCGTCTCAGGCTATTACGTCGGGAGATGTATTAAAATAATTAAATTTTGATATTTTCCGTTGTTTTTGAGACCTATTTGGGGGTTAAGTGCCTCGTGTTGTAGAATCTGCTCTCATTGTATTGTCACAAGAAAAGAAAATCACAGAAATGGTGAAAAAGTTTTTTCTTCCACACTTAACTATTGAAACTCTCAGGTTTATTTCCTCAGAATTGTTTTCCAGTAGTTATTTATCTGTAGTTTGCACTTTGATGAGGCTGATTTTAGAGCAATTTCTAATCAGTGTTTATTATTGAGCATCAAAAGGACAAATTACCCGTATTCATGTGTATTTTCTAAATCAATATCATTCCGATCATTTGATAAATGCATCTTTAAATGAAAAGGCTTTATGTGGTTTTAGAAAATGTTTCTCGATATTTTCATGGATTTATTTTTTCTCTGAAAGAATTCAACATTCAGCTTTCAGGTGAGGCCGGCCGTTCATCTCTTGACAAACCTCTTCAGCCCACCTGTCTGTCTGTGGATTGCCTTTAAAATGAAGGAGTAACGAGGTTGAAAATGCACTACATATTTAATTATGTCATTAAAAATGTCCTAATGTGTTTGTTCATCCTAAATTGCTTTGAATTTGTAATCTTGTTAACAATAAATGACTGGCAAGACTGTTCAAAGTGTCTGAGTTTGTGGCAAAAGGAAATGAGAAGTTTGTCATTCTGTCAGGGAAACATCCGGAAATGTCAAATTATTTTATAGTAGTAAAAATTAGGATAAAAACAAAGTGGAAATATGTTGAATGAGTTTACTAAAACAGTGTGCTCTCTACAATTCATTGAAACAAGCATCTAAGACATGTGATCCGGGCCTTCGGGTAATGATATCCAGCGCTCTCCAGAACATTTTATTTTATTGTTATTAGTGGCCTGATGTTATCTTGCAGTTATTTCTAACTTGCATAGTTTTGGGAAAGTATATTTTCATGCAGAGTAAAATATTGAAAGTTATTAAAGCTTTAAGTTGATTTATTTTTAATAATGTTCCTGCCGTTTTATTATTTAAATTAATGTTAAAAAGTTATAGTTTTAAAGTTTTAAAAATTGGTATTCTGCTAGCTTTTTGGACTACTTGGAAATTTACCAAGATAGTATATGTAGTTTAGCAACTATTTCAGCAACATTCTAGCTATTTTGGCTAATTTGGGCCTTTTTTTTTTTTTTTTACAGTTTTCAGGCTATTTTGGAGTAAGGCCAGTATTTACAGCTGTTTTGGCTCATTTGGCTTTTTTTCAGTTTTTAGGCTAATTTGAAGTCTAGCTATTTTTTAGGTTAATTTGGCATTTAGCTAGTATTTTAGCTGGTTATCAGCTTGAGTGTTTCAGCATCTTCAGCGGCCAAATTCAGCTTACAGCCTTCACACTGGCATTGTCCCAGGTAATATGCTTTATATCTAGTTCATAATTATGTTGAAATGTTACGGTTATGAACTTTTAATAATTTAGTTTGAGAGTATTCACTAAATTTTCATCCTGTTTGGTGTGTTTTGGTTTCAGCCCCTTTGAAATTTAGTTTGACACCCCGATCTACGATGTTTGTCTCAGTGAGTCTGATGGACTTAGAGGAACAGGAGCTGTTTATGTAACCAAAATGTACATACAAACTGTTAAAAATGCACTTAAATAGAAAAGTGGATTGGTTTAAGTTTTATAACCATTTTTTATCCTCAGAAGGAAAATGGATTAATAGACTAAGAAAAAGCAAAAAAATATTATTTCTCTTTTTTGTTTCTTCAGCTGCGAAATGTCTCCACTTTTTTTTTTGGGGGGGGGATATCTTGCTAAAAAGGGTTGAAGCATCCCAGACCCCCCCAACCTGCCTCTCTAAAAATCTTTGTCATGTTCAACTTTATGCCTTCACTAACCAGACTTTATCTTTAATTCTAAACATCTTTTTTGGTTACATTTTTAAAAGGATAAAAAAAAAAGAAGAGCTATTAACTTACAAAGTGAATATCTGCATGTCACACCTTCAACATGGATGAGTTTTATTTCCTAGAAGTAAAATTAAAGAAAATTCCTTCTTGATGTGAAATGAAATGTGTTGATGAATGTCGCCCTCGTGTGTTCTAAATGCAAATTACAGCCAGGACTAAACAACTGAAACAAGCTCTGCTGTGACTTTTAGATATCACAATAATAAAATGAAAAAAACATATTTATTGAATCATATCTAAAAAAAAAAAAAAAAAAGTGATGAGATAAAGAGTCAGACATATGCTCTGCTGACCGTTTAAAGCCTCCAACTTTTCTCCTTTACCCGTGCTTAAACCGGGATGATGGGAAGTTCAAGGAAGATTTAGGTGTACATTTTTGGTAATTTAACAGGACACCAAAAATATGGAGGATTGAACCACATCAACACACTACAGTAAGTTAGTTTTGTTTGAGATTGCTTCTAATTATTATGAATATATAGCAACTTTTGATGTGAGGAAACAAACTCTATTTTTAACTTTTGATTTGAAATCCAACAATGAGATTTATTAAAACTTTCTTTCTGTAGATGTCATTTCCTCTTTTCTTTCATTAATAGGAATCCAAATCAAGCTTTGTACATGTACGTGTTATTCCAGATCCAGATGCTCATGATGGTGACGAAGCTGGCGAGGATGAAGACGATGTAGAGGCCAAAGAGTAGACGGTCGATCACGATCCCAATCATCTGCCATTCCTGAGAGGCCTTGGAGCCCTGGAAGTGTTTGTCCATCTGAAGACGGATGGCTGTGAGGTCTCTGCTCAGCTTCCGGAGCTCATCCAGGGCCGGGTCCGGTGAGGATGCAGCCGGAGGGGGGGCCTTTTCTGGAAGTTTATCATTCAGGATGCTGAGATGCTGACTGCCTGGTTTATTTGTGCTGCTTGCACTCACTGCAGGCTCTGTCACAGAGAAAAAAGATCATGTTAGTTTATTTCTGTTACACAGATTTGAAGCACTGATGTGCATCAGAACAGGACTGAGTGAACCTTATGGGGTCAAATCAGGATCAGCTTAAAGTAAATGAAGAACAATGTTAAAAATGTGAAAAACAGGGGTTGTAAATTTGAATATAAGAAATTGAAAAAATTGAAAGCAGTTTTAAACGTGAAAATATATATTATAAACTTAAAGGAATTATTGAAAATTTGAAAAATAAAATTGAACATTTGAAAAAAATATATTGAAAACTTGAAAGAAATATTGAAAATTTTTATAAAAAAAATGTAAATTTGAAACTTGAGTAAAAAAAAAAACCTAATACCAATTTAAAAAAATGTTTGTTTATACTTTGAACTTTCCTTTCTTATTCTTTACTTTAAGTTCTCTGATTTCAATTTCAATTCAGAGTTTTTACATTTTACCATTGTATTTATTTATTTATTATTATTATTTTTTTTTTGAGTTTTCACATTTTTGCTGCTTAGATTATCCAAATTTTATGTTGGGCCGGGGCTTTGAGCTCTTTGGCTACCAAAAGATGTATCCATTGATTCCAAAAGAGGTAACGGTGATGTGACGTCTTTTCTGCTGCAGAACGTTGTCTGTTTATGTTGTCGCCTGTGTCACCCCTCTCCGAACACACTTAGGGAGAGCAGTATCACCGCTGTGCAGTTTGCCCTCGCTGATATCCTGCTGCACTTTTCGCGGTCTCTCTTTTTGATGGACTTTTTTCAGCACCACTTTGTTGATGATGTAGTCAATCAATGCCGATTTTCATGCAGACAGGGCACAAGCACGTGGTCATTTCATATTTTAAATGTTCAGTATTTCTTTTTTTCATTAAATTTACAATATATTGTTCAAATTTTTAATGTTTATTTCAAGTTTTTTATTTTCTTTTTCAAATTAACAATGTCAGGTTTTCAAATGTACATTTTTTTTTCCAGTTACAATGTCTGTTTTTCAAATTTTCACTCGGGTTTTTGTTCACTTTAAGCTGATCCTGATTTATGCAACCTGACCCCGACAACCTCCCCCCAGCAGTTGCTGCATAACAATCCTGGATTTTCATCTATTCATTTAAATAAAGACATGCAGTTTTAAATTCTTTAAACATGTTGTTATGACTTGATTGCTTGTTAGATTTGTTAGTGAAGTGGAGGAAATAAGGAGAATACCTTCAGAGTTGCGATTGAAAAAGACAGTGGTCCGGTTGCTCTTCTTCTTTGGAGGAATACAGGCAACAACAGCCAGATACCGTAGCACGAGAACACTAAGCCAGTGAGGCACAGCGCTGTACTGACTGGAGCTGAACTGAATGTTTGTGATGAACACGGTCTCCAACAAGCTGGCCACCATCAGAGCAAGACTGATGGAGAAGAACACGTCTGTGTGAAACAACAACAAAAAGAAGGGTGGTTTCTGTAAAACATGCAGTGACTCATGCTCTGACATCTTAAACATACACGGTGGTATTATGTTTAATTCTACTTAAGAACTTGATCCGGACTTTATGTTTGTATTAAGGCAGGAGGAACTTCTAGGTTGGTTTGCAGGTTTGATCATGCTCACTCAGACGTGGCTGTTATAGATGAAGCAGAACCGAATTACACAAACACTGAGACTGTTTTTCTACAGGTAGCATGTGGCTTATGTGTTCAAATGTTCATTTTTCTGGCTTTTTAAAGGGTAACCAAACCCTAAATCAACTTTTTTTGGCTGTTAGCCTTTATAAATGGGACTTTAAAAGTGCTGTCTGTTGGTCATTGCCAAATTTTTGACAAATTAAAACAAACTTGTTTAACCCTTTAACACCTGGGCCATCACCGATGATGCTAAAACAACATCTTTAACATAACGTAAGTTTTCAATCGACAGCACGATCAGTGTAATTCCAGCAGAAATTACGTGCTGACAATTGAAAATTTACGGTAAATCAAAGAACGTAAACACTGGAGGTACGGTGTTAAAGGGTTAATTCTTGAAAATATCGTCAAAAACCGTCTATGTTCTACCCCCTACAGGTTGAATCGAGGTTTTACATTTGAATTTCATGATTGGTCAAACAATTAAAGTCTTACATCATTTCAGAAGTCTAACGTCATAATCTGCGGCACTAGTAACCCCTCTGACTGGATTTTTAATTTTGGCTGTGGGTGGAGTCAACCTCCAACTGCCCTGTTTGGTTACCCTTTAAGCCGGTTTAAGTCCACTCCATCTATCTCCAGTCTCCTTGTTTTTATATTGGATTATTAAATTTTCTGTTAGTTCATCTCATGCTTGTGACATTGATTGATTGGAATGTTGGGCAATTGACCATTTTACGTTATATAAAAATTCAAATATGACTGAAAATGAAGTAAAACGCTGGTAAGACATTGAATCATGTGTTACCAGAACATTTACTGCTTTATTTCCTTTTTGCCTTTTCCCTTCAGGGCTAGTCACAGCCAATCAGCTTCCTCCATCTAACCCTGTCATCTGCATCTTCTACTCTAACAGCAGCTATCTTCATTGACTCCTTCACTGCATTCATAAACCTCCTCTCCATCCACTCTGCTCCCTCGGTTCATTTAAGAGTCGAGTTAAGATAAACTTGTAAGTGCAGCTGTCACTTACTAATGAGAGGTGTGGTCTCTCCAGTGACGGGCAGCAGGTCATTCATGATGAGCAGGAAGACGGTATAGCCCAAGATCAGGGTCATCTTGAAGGAGGATCTGTCCACACTCTGTGGGGGCAGCAGGAAGCTGAAGAGGTCTACCGTGATGAGGAAGCAGCTGGGGAGCAGCAGGTTCACCACGTACAGGGTGGGTCTGCGTCTCAGAATTATCTAAGGAGAAGACAGAAGTTTGATTTTCATCCTCTCAGCAAACATCAATGTTCATCCAGCTTCAGTTTGAACTCACGAAAAATTTGATCTGTGAGTAGTTTTCAATTTCCAATGTTTCCAGTGAGGAAATGACAGCTGTGATATTTGAGAGCTCCCACTCCCCGTTGGTTTTCATCACATCCTTCGATTCCTTCAAGATGTCCTCTGCTGTGTTTCTTAGAGTCATCCTAATATCTGTGTCTTTGAAAAAACAGCGGTGAGCAGAAAGAAGATGTTGACTGTTAGACAAAAAAAATATGGAGAGAAAACAGACTCACTCTGATTTGTCCGTGCAAAATTCTTGATTTGTGTGTAACTTTGGATCCAAAAGCTACGCACAAATCAAGAAGCACAAATACAAAGTTACACACAAATACAAAGTTACAAACAAATGCAAAGTTACGCACAAACATAAAGTTATGCAAAAATACAAAGTTACGCACACACAAATGCAAAGTTACGCACAAATATAAAGTTATGCAAAAATACAAAGTTACGCACACACAAATGCAAAGTTACGCACAAATATAAAGTTATGCAAAAATACAAAGTTACGCACACACAAATGCAAAGTTAATTTTGCACAAATCCAAAGTTGCACACAAATCAAAAGTTACTCACAAATCTAAAGCTGCACTTGCACAAATCCAAAATTTCACACACAATTCAAAATTTTACGCTCAAATCTAGAATTACGCACAATTCAAAAATCACGCACAAATTCAATGTTACAGACAAATCTAAATTTAAAGCACAGATTAAAGTTATGCACAAATCCAAGTTTTCCAGGAACAAATCCAAAGTTACTCACACATAAATCCAAAGTCATACACAAATCAAGAATTACGCATGCACAAATCCAAAGTTACAAATCATGGATCGTGCACGGACAAATTCAAAGTCATACACAAATCCAAAGTTACGTACAAATCAAGAATTATGCACATACAAATCGGGTCGAGTCTATTTTCTCTCCTCATACTTTCAGCTTACACACACACTACATGTAGCAAATTTTTTCAGAAAAAAATTAATTTGGAACAGTTTTGTTTGTCTTTTGCTCACCAAAGTGTATGTAGGATCCAAAGGTCAGGGAGCAGTTTTGAACGTCAAAAGGAAAAGTGTAGATTCCCAACTGACAGGAGCTCACCACTTTCAGCGGCCGGTCATCCAACACACTGCCTGTGCTGAACAGGTAGACATAAGGAGTTTTGGGAGATTTATCTTCATCGGTTCTGGAAAATAAGAGACAGAAGTTCAACTCACATATAAGAAGCAGCTTTTGGGCTTTTTAAATGTGATTTTAAATCAATTTATGGATTAAGAGTCACAGGAAAGTTATTAAAAGAAATGTTTTTTTGCTCTACAGTCATGTCAAGCATATTTTTAAGAGGTACAAAGATTTGGTTTTAAACTTACAGCTCTGAGATGTAAATGTCTGGAACCCAAAGATTTTCTCGAGGGACAGAGACTCGTTGAGCGCCACATGTCTCATCGTCCCAGCTGAGTCCGGAAATATTCCACTCCTGAAACACACATAACAGATCAACCGTGAACCCAATAAATATTTCATTTTTCAGTTGGTAAATGTTACAAAAATCTTTATGTCTTCAGCAAAAATCCAAGCAAATATATTTTTTTAAGTTCCATACATGACCATGAGGGTGTGAAAGCACCTTAGTTAAATGTTCTTTGTTTGCATAAAGTCTTGTTTCTTTTGTGGTCCAAGTTTTGTTCTGTTTTCAGGGTTTGTGTTTTTCCTTTGGGTCACAGGCTCACCAGGTTTATGGTTTCCATAGTCTGAGCCAGTTAACCACAATATATTTAAGTTGGGTTCTAGTGTGTCATCTGTTTATCTCCCCTTTTTTTTTTTTTTTTTTGCTCCTCCGAGTTACTGTATTTATTTTCCTGTTTGGTTGTTTTAATCAAATTTTTGTTTCTCCAAAAACCTGGTTTCCCAAATTTGGAAGTTGCATTGAATCAAATAAGGCAATCAAAACAAAAAAAAAAAAAAGAATACTTGTACATAGTTAAACTTCGGTTTCTGACTTTCTGACTAATTAAATATATTGTATTATTTATGTAATGATGCTTTAAAGATTAAACGACGCATAAAAACATACCAGTACTTGCCACAGGAGAGTAGTCAGGGTCTGTGTTTTTTCATCCTGTTATTGAGACATTTTTAAATTAATTTGGGTCACAAAAATGATCAATTAAATCTTAAACACGACAATTAATGATACATTATTCACAGAAATGTAATATGTTTTTCCAACAGTGGAGCACCTGTCTTTAGCTCATACATTTTAGATGGACCTACCACTCCCAGAACTCCCACCACCGTGATGCCGATCCTGATCTCAAGAGGGTGGGAAAAGTCTGCAACCGGACGCACAAGATTATTGGGGAACAAATTCTTCTCGAGTTCCTTGAGGAGAGCTTCAGGTTTTGGGCTGGTGCAGTTCAGAGATGCTTCCAACCCTTTAAAGAGAAATATCAGAAACAGGAAATATAGAAATTATGCATCAAAGCATTTTTTCGCTGCACAAAAAGAAAAAAAATCAATTTAAATGTAATTCTTGCTTCCCTGAAACGATGGCTATATCTGTCGTATCTTTCTCAGAGGAGGATGAAAGTTATTAAAATGATTAAAAAAAAAACATTTAAAACATGTTTGTATTATTTGTAATATTAACTTTTGAATCACAGACAGACCCGTGACCTATTCAGGGTGTTCCTTGGCTTTGCTCAACATTCAGTGGGTTTGGAAGATTGACGGAAAGAAAGAAATGATTTTAAAAGCTAAAGTTAAAGCTTATTAGTACAACAAATAACGTATAATCTAATTTAGCCAGTTAAAAATCTAAAGGAGTTCAAATTGTTCCTAACTAGCAAATCCAGTTCAGAATAATTTACTGCTTACATTGGAAGAAAATTCTTCTCCTGTGAAACCTATTTTAAGGAAGATTTTTCTTTCTTAAAAATGTTAGCATGCAACAAATCATATATTTCACTCAAGTATGAACAATAACATCTCCAAGAAGAACTTTTGGTAAATTTTTGGAGTGAAATATTTAAATATTTATTTGTCTTACCGTGTAGAAGCGTGAAGCAGATCCAAATAAACTCAGTAATTTTCCTCTGTGCCATTTCCTCTTTTCTTTCCATAAACCTGCATTATTTTCTTGACGGGTGCTTTAGATTGTAAAGAAGACTAAAAAGTAATCCGTCTGCACCTTTAGTGGGAAACTTGCTGTCGTCACATGCTTTCATCAGTAAATGTCACCTCCCTTAATGTTGACTTTGTAGTTTGATGCTATAAGGAAAGCGCTCAGTCTCCAAGTGCGTGCAAAAATACTTTCATCTTGTTGAAGTATTTTTTACTGTGAATATTTAAATCCATAAAAAGAAAAAGAAGAAATAAAATAAAAAAGGCTGCAGCCTTTCATTTTGTATTAATGTGTCCAGTTTCAATACTTGAAACTTCAATACTTGAAACAGAGTTTATGCAGATTTTTTTAAATTACTTTCGTACAAAACATAACTGTAAGTTTTAATGAAGGAGGATGCTCCAAAGACAAAGCAGCTGTGACGGATATGAGAAGAGTAAAAAAAGAAGAAACTTTTATGTTTTATTTCCCCATACATGCTCACACTTCATGTAAAAAGAAGACAATGGGAAAGTTTCAAACTCAGAATTGAGTTTTTTTCATAAAATATGGCAGCATGAATATCCATAAACTTTGTAGTTGAAAAAACAAATAACTTACAGATGCAAACAAAGAAAGTAGAGATCACTGGAGTATCCTTGTTATTTGTAATTTATTTTTTCTCTTCTCCCCTTATACAATGATGCAGCTGATAGAATATTCTAGGCATGTAACAATCCATTTTAAAAAAGATTCAATTCATATTTTTGTGGAAAATGATCAGGATATTATATCACTCTCACTGATCACAAAATTCAAAATGTTTACAAACTTTGGACTGTAATGCCTTTTGATGACATCTTATTGGAACCAGTTTATTTCGGATATAAATTGGAAAGTTTTTATCTCCTAGCAAATAAGATTAAAGAGTTAAAATTTAAAATTCTTTTTAAGATCAAATCAGCAAAACACAATAGGACAAAGTTTAAAAATGACATTGATGTCAGTTGTAATTTTTGTAGAGGTCATACAGTAACTATAACTCATCACTTTTACTGTTCGCAAACACAATCATTTTGTAGATGAGTTTAGTAGATTTATTGTTTACTTTAAAGATTTCTCTTTAAAATTTGGAAAATGTGCAACCGTTTTTTTTTAACTATCTTTACGGTAAGATAGTTTTCATGATAAATGTGTTTATTCTTCTTGCAATTCAATCAAAAACATATTTTTCTCACTTTCTTAAAGATGTCATTTTAAATGTAAAATATTAATATTCCACTAGTTAAGCAGAAACGCTCTCAAAACTAATGTTAAAATAAAAAATGAAAAAATGAAATGAAAACAATTTATTTGTCTAAAATCAAACAACAGAGACTTGCAAGATCAGACTTTAATATGTTATAATTTCTTTGTTTTACAATGATTTTTGGAGAAATTATGTGATAATTACCAAATACTACATGTTTATGGTTACATTTTTTAGTATATGTAAAACCTATGGGACTACAGTATGTTGAATGTATTCTACAAAGAGCTGATATTAATAGAAAATCACAGGTAATACTTTCTTATAAACTGTACGCCTTTAGCAAATATTACTTTTTTCATCATCAAGTTCCTCAAAGGTCTTCTAAAAGCAAATTACAATCCTAAATCACATCAAAACACAAGAGGCTTGTTTCATAACCAGCTTCTACTGAATAACTTGAAGATCTCTGCTAGGACTGGCTGATCCAGATGCACCACATGGTGATGATGACCAAAGCATAGCAGGAAATAAGCAGCAGGTAGATCCGAAAGAGCAGGAAGTCCAGAACATATCCCACGTGACACCACTGCTCCTGCAGTTCACTCTCCTTCTTCAGGGAGGTGAGGTGGGAGCGCAGGTCCTTCAGGTACTGACAGATCTGCTGCAGCTCGGGCAGAGAGGCTGCACCTGTCAGAGAAACATTCGTTTAAGGGACATTTTATCTGAGAGGGAATCAAGTTTCTTTGTTGTGAACACTGAAAAAACTTACATTTTACATTTTAAACAATTTTTATGTGACCATTTCTAACACCAGAAGCTGTAAAAATAATTAAAATCCAATTAACGTTCGTACATTCATAACTATAAAACACTTAAAGTCAATTTTCAACAAAAATATCAACAAAATTCTTTATTATATTATTTATAATAACGGAAAGAGCCTGTACATGTGCACACCTCCATTGCTGGTCGGATGCCTGTCATGAGCTTGATTGGCCGGTTGGATGACCCATGGACCTGAGCCGCCGTTGGAGCTTTCGGGTTTGACCTCCGGACGTTTATGCGGAGGCAGAACATCTTTAGGCCATCGGTAGCAGATCATGTTAGCTATGTGTTTGAGGATGATCACTTTGACCCATTTTGGAATCTCTTGGTACTTCATGGAGCTGTGGTGGAGCACGTTGGTGATGATGACCGTCTCCAGCAGACTGATGACCATGAGAGCCAGGCAAACTGAGAAGTAGATACCTGGCGAGGAGATTTAATGGTCATAATCTTTATAACTATGTTTTACTCTCAATTCCGTTTCCTGACCTATGAGGGGAGTGCCGTTCGCTGTGCTTGGGAGCAGGTCGTTCATGATGAGCAAAAAGACGGTGTAACCCAGGATGAGGGTCATTTTGAAGGAGGCACGGTCGACGCTGTGGGGGGGCAGGTAGAAGGACAGGATGTCGATGAGCATCAGGAAGGAGCTCGGGATCAGCAGGTTGACCACGTAGAGCACTGGACGCCGCCTTATGACCACCTGGTGAAGAAAAAATGAGATTTTGATTCACATAACAAATCGATGATGCATCGATTTGTTATGTGAATCAATCATCTATAATGATGTGAAAAATACTCCCATAACTCTATCAGTAAAAGGTAGTTAGCGCTATATTTTGAAGCTTAAACAATCGTCATCTGCTCCAACTCTGATGTGCACAAGGTTCATTTTTTCAAAATCAATGTTGTTTTTCTCTGACCCAGAAAGTGATGATGTCCCACTCGTCTATCCCAAACTGCAGAATGGAAGTCTCTCCAAGAATATCCACCAGCTCCCACTCTCCACTGGCCTCCAGGTAACGCTTGGAGTTTGCAGACATCTCCTTAAAGGTCAAGGCCGGGCTGACCCTCACATCACGAACTGGGATGAACAAGAGGAACAGAGAGAGAAAAAAAAAGCGAAACAATTTAAGTGATTGAGCAAAGTTTGTCAAATTGATAGTTTTACTCAAAGAATTAACATAATTAAACTGTTAATTGACAGTCGTTAAAAATTCAGTTTCTGTCCATTTCTGCTTCTTCGTTTTCCTCTTCTCTAATCAACTGCATCCAATTTCATGAATCTCTAATAGTTTTGCCTTACTGGTGTGCATGTAAGAGCCAAACGTAAAAGTGCAGTTCTGCACATCAAAGGGAAAACTGAAGATTTCCAGGTTGCAGGCCGAGACGAGTCGCAGCATCCTGTCCCAGCGGATGTGACCCGTGTGGTTCACGTAGACATAAGGACACGCCTGGGAAACATCGTCATCCACGCTGGAGAGGGATGGAATCAGACAGGTAAGAAGAATCACTGAATCGCTTCATTCAACACATGCTGCAGGTGTTTTTTTTTTTCTTCTCTTTACAAGATACCTTTTCAAAAATGAACTTTTACATCACAATTAACAATAAAATATCACAATTAGTTGATTTTACATAAAAATTGGTAGTTTATCTAAAAATTAAATAAATGAAATACACTTTCTGACAATTTTAAAACTTACAACTCATAAACGATGATATCCGGAGACCACAGTTCCTTCACAGGCAGAGAAATCTTGGTGACACCGTCACACTCCTCAGGATCCCAAACCAGGAACTCATTGTGCCAGTACTGCAGCCGGTCAAACCCAATACATTATTTAAACATTAAACAGAGTTGGAAATGAATTAAAAAGTCTTTTCTGACTGTTTACGCTCACCAGTCTCAGCCACAAGAACGTAGAGAGTAACTGAGCCTTTTCGCTCTGAAACAGTCAAAAACAGGCACAAAGATTGGCGACTGACTTATTTTAGCAGCATGCTCAACACATTTTTGTAGAAAAAAGCTCACCACGCCCAGGACGGCGTACAGCGTGAAGGAGATGTTGGCGATGGTGGGGTTGGTTAAGTTTTCCGCTGGTCTGAAGGGTTGAAGGTCAAAAACAGCCTGCAGGGACTCATGAGTTGGTCCACTGTTGCCTTCCTTACAAATCAGTTTGGCGGGATCAACAGACACTGCCCCAAAAAAGACAAAAAGAAAAAAAATCACACATTTTCAACTAAATATTATTAGCAAATCGTATCAAAAGTTTAAAAACATAAACTGAAAAAAACAAAAAAGATTTAGAGTTTTATGATTAATTTCAATTGAAAAATTCTAAATTTAAAATCTTGTTTTTCTTTTTGATAAAAAGGCTGTCTTAAATGTCCATTGTTACTTGAAATATCCCCAAAATTGACTCACAAATTTTAATTTCTAATTTTCTCAAAGAACAATAAAATATTTTACGCAACAAAAGTCGCTGTAATTTGACAAAGACGCGGTGATTTATGCTCAAATTGCTGTTTCCGGTAAATGATCTTTGAACCAAAAAGCAGAGATTAAAACAAAAGATTACCTGACATTAAGAGCAACGCTGAGATGAAGGTAAAAACCTGCTGAAAAAGAGTCATTGTAGAAGGCTCTGATGGATAAAACTTTCTCCACAACCACACATGAAGATGCTGAGATGGGATCTGTGAACAAACACTGATTGTTGTTTGCTAATTAGATGATTGTGGAGATAGATTCTCCAGGGAGAGGCTGACCCACACTCTAACATCAGTCTGTACATGCCCTGTCCTGGTGTGAAAAAGCTTCACCAAAAACAACTTTAAAGGAAAAACCAATGTGCTACAAATTAATTTGGCTTATAGAAATGTGAAACTTTCTAAATTGAATATGTTTAAAATACTCTAAGATTTGTTAAAATGTATACACTGACACAAAACATTTTGCATAATGTAAAATATTAATTTAAAAAGAATAAAAGTATAAAAAAGACAGGACAAACTCAAATGTATCATAAAAACTCACAGGGAAACACGTTTCTTGTTGTTTTGTTCCTCAGGTAACACATTTAGATTTTTTAACACCTTCACTGTTGGGAATTGCAGCCTTCTTCAGCGGTTCACTGAACAGTTTAACATGGCAGCAAGGGTTGAGTTTTTTCTATTTTCCATTTTCTAATTCTGCACGACTTCTTTTTAACATCTCATGAATAAGCGCTAAAGGTTTGGAAAATCATCCGGGTGAAATTGAGGAGGGCAAGGCAAGTTTCTTTGTATAGCAAATTTCATTTACAAAGACAATTCAAAGTGCTTTACATAAAATAATAATAATAATATAAAAAAAAAACCTTAAAAGAAGCATTCAAAAGAAATATTGATCATTAGAATAAGATTAAAAAAAAGATCTGAATTTAAAATCAAGCATAGATAAACAGTGCAAATGTAAACATTTGAATGCATGCTAGACAAATACAGCTGAGAACAGGTGAGTCTTTAACCTGGATTCAAATACACTTAGTGTTTAAGCTGACCTAAGCTTCTCCATGTTTAGTTCTGACTCCAGGATCTGACAAAAGACTGGATCCGGATGACTGGAGAGGTCTGGCTGGTACATACTTGGTCAAGAGGTCAGTTATCTACTTTGGTGGTAAATCATTTAAAGCTTCACAAACCAATAACATCACTTTGAAGTCTACACTTTGCCAGACTGGTGACCAGTGTAAAGACCTCAGAACTGGACTGATGTGGTCTACTTTCTTGGTCCTAGTAGCAGAATAGCAGTAGCAGAATTCTGAATCAGCTGCAGTTTCCTGATGTATTTTTTTGGTAGTCCTGTAAAAACACTGTTACAGTAATCAAGTCGACTAAAGATGAACGTTCTGTTTAGACATCAGATCTTTAATCCTTGAGATATTTTTGAGAGGATAGTGGGCTGATTTTGTGTCTGTGTCTATCACTACACCAAGTTTCTGGCCTGGTTGGTAGTTTTTAGATGGACAGATTGAAGCTCTGTAGTGTCGCCCAATCTTTTTCTGTAGCCCCAAAGACAATAACCTCGTTTTGTTTTTGTTTACCTGAAGTAAATTGTGACACATCCAGTCATTGATGTGTTCAATGCATTTACCAAGAGCCTGTACAGGGCCTGGGTCTCGTGGTGTCATTGTAATATATATCTGTGTATCATCTACGTAGCTATGGCAACTAATGTTGTTGTTCTTTATAAGCTGAGCCAGAGGGAGCATGTAGATGTTAAATAGGAGTGGTCCTAGGATGGAGCCTTGGGAAACTCCGCAAGTAATTTCTGTTGGCTCCGATGTGAAGTTACCATTCATTCATTCATTCATTCACTCATTCATGTTAGCCGTTTTGTCCCTTTTGGGGTCGTGGGGGTGCCGAAGCCTATCCTGGCTGCTGATAGGCGAAGGTTGGGAGGATGGGGGAAGTTACCAAATGAAACAAAATCTTTTTCTGTTTTCTAAGTACATTTTAAGTCAGTTCAGTTCCAGGGCTAGTCAGACCCACCAGTTTTCCAGTTGTTTGAATAATATAGTATCAATGTAGCGGGGGTGTTTAAGTGGATTTTTTTTTTTAAACAGTGCTTTGTATGCATGCTTTTAACTTCTTGTTTGGTTTATTTGCTATTTATCAAACATTGGTGTCATAAATTATGCAAAAAAATCAATTAGCATTTTTATTTACTCAGTTTTATTTCTTTATTCTGCACATTTTGTCTCATGTAATGTTTTGGCAGAAGAGTGACTTACAGCTGCAAACAGGCTTTCTTTACTTTTAAGAGTCAGAATACCAGGAAAAAAAGTAAGTGTTTTAGACAAATTAGGACCAATTTGAAAAACTGAAATAGAATCAGAAATGAAGCATTATTACAGCACAAAAGTAAAACTTTCTCAACAAAGACAAACGTGTTGTAAAAACATTCATTTTGGGAAAATGATGTAACTTTTAATATTTAAAACAGATTTATTGTATCATATTGGTGAAACAATGTCATTGACAAAACATTGCAATGGTAAGAAAACAGTAAAGTGTTACATGTAATGCAATTCAGATACTGGATGTCAGCAATTCCTATTTAAACTGTTGATTCCACTCAAGAAGAACCTAAAAACTAATAAAATCTCTATCTTTGATTGTTATAAAACACTCTTCAAAACGTTCATTCTAAGCGCTCAGTGGCTGTGTGGCGAGACAAATAGTCGGAGTTACAGAAATAAAGTTGGAAAACCACCATTTTTTTGGTGGTTCCAGTCAGAAATATGGCACATTATTTCAGAAAGCTAACACAGGCCTTTAAAATATGAATCATTTGCATTTTAGAACACAAATGTGGCTAAAAGTAATTAAGACAAATGAGACACAGAGCATTTGTTTACAACCTGTACGAGTTCACCCAGATGATGATGATGGTGATGAAGCTGACTGATAAAGAAAAGATGTAGATGCCAAACAGCAGGCGGTCTATGACGAATCCCACCTGGAGCCAGTCTTGGGAGCTCTTGCTCTCTTTCTGTTGCTCCACCTGAGAGCGAATGGTCTGCAGGACCTCGCCGATGCTCTGAAGCTCCTGCAGGGCCTTGTCTTCCACGGCTCCGTCTGCTGCATCGTTCTTTGGTACCACTGTGCCAGTCATGGATTCTGCTGTTGGTGACAAATGATTAAATGAGTAAAATAGCTCATGTATTTTGTTTTGGGAGTTATCTTTAAGGAACAACTCTGATAAAAATGTGTTTTTAACATGTTATTGTTGACGATGAAGGACATATATTAAGAAAACTAAGCTCAAATTTTGGATATTTCCTTATTTAAATTGTGAAACAGGAGGGGTCAAAAAAGGCTATTTGAAAATTTGTGACAGAAAATATGCTTGGTGGGCCACAAGGTGACACACGGTTGTGGGTTTTATTTCTGTTTTCATTGCCATTTTGTGTTTTGCAGGTCAGCTGTCACTCCTCCTGGATGGCCCCTCCTTCCCTGGTGCTCTCTGGAGGAGTGCACAGCTGTCTCCACTTTGTAATTAAGACTATTTAAGTTGCAGCATTTCAGTTCTCAGTGTCGGTGTGTCCCTGTTTAGATCGTGAGTTTCTTGTTTTAGCCGACACTGAGGTATGTTATCGTTTAAGTGGTTTTTCTTAGTCTTTAGTTTTTCTGCCCTTGTGCAGTTTTCCCTCTTGTGAGGTGTCTTTTGTTTATTAAAACTCTTAAGTTACATTTCCGAGTCCAAGCCTGATTCTCTGCTACTGGGTTCCAGTCACCCCAGCCGTCACATTAGGTCCTTGCCAACGTTCCTGACTGCAATTAAGAGGGGAATTTCTAATGGACTACTGCCACTCTGCAGGAACTATGTCCTAGAAAAAGACTTTTTTTTTTTTTCAATATTAGCTAAAAACGTTTATCAACAATTATCAACCTAATAATTCTCCAGGTATAAAGACAGCACCGGATGTGATGCTTTGTACCCACAGAACTATTGAATGTATTAAATGTATTGGACACATGCCTGATTTTCTTTTTTTCTTTCGTGGCATGCACACAAGAAAGCCCAGGATCTTGAGGACAAGCACTTTGAGCCAGCGAGGGACAGGAGGGAGGTCAGCTGAGCAGCACAGCAGGTTGGTGATGAGGATGGTTTCCAGCAGACTTGCCACCATCAGAGCCAGACACAGAGTGAAGAACACATCTAACAGAGAGAGGAATTAAATGCGCAAACAGAAAATGTCAGCCAGTGTTAGCGTGTGAATTATTTAAAAAGATATGATCTCAGCATCAAAAAGATTTCAAAATGTTTAAAACAGACTTATGAGAGGAATGCTGTTTCCTGTGACAGGCAGCAGGTCGTTCATGAGGAGCAGGAAGACGGTGTAGCCCAGGATGAGGGTCATCTTGAAGGAGGATCTGTCTGTGCTCTGTGGAGGCAGCAGGAAGCTGAATAGATCCACTGTGATCAGGAAGCAGCTGGGGAGCAGGAGGTTCACCACGTACATGGTGGACCGGCGCCGGACAGTGATCTGATGTCAGAAGAGCATGAGACAGGGAATGGACCCAGAACAAATCTTTTAGAAACACTTATGCAGTGTTTCACCAAGGGAGAAACTTAAACAGAAGGTTTAGGTAAAAGTTTATTTTTTTAAATGCATTTTTCTATCTAGCCTGATAGCAGATAGCTAGATTGAAAGCCCTAGCAGCTAGCTAGCTAAAATGCTAAAGTAGGTCAGAGAGCATGGAAGCACAAACAAGACTTTTTATAAGCCAACGCTTAAAAAAGTATGAAAATAGCACAACAAAGACAGAGAACCTATGATCACATTTAGACATGTCACCATTCTAGGCTCTCACAATACATTCCAGAATGTTCAATTTCAGAAGTAAGAGGTTCTCCTTGGATTTTCATGTTTTAAATGGTGAGATTAAATTCTTCTATCAGCTCGAATTCAAGAGTATTTATTATGTATTTTGCTTTATTTATTGTTTGTGAAAATTGTAAGTGTTTTAATTAGCTAAGGAAGTGATTTTTTGATTGGCAGGTGGATAAACCTAACGGAGCTTCAAACTTTCTCATGTCTCGTGTTTGGACCTTTGTTGAGGTGGGTTCAGTAAACTCTGGTTCACATGCTTGTCCTACTTCTGGGTTCATTTTTACAGTGCAGCAGAATCCGATAGGTTATGTCAAATTTGAATCTGTCCAGTGAATATCTATCAATAGTCTTAATTCTGTAAAAACACCAAGACTCTGCTTTCCCGGAGCATACGGTTGTGCTGATAAGTTTACATACCCATATAATTTTTCATAGAATATGAATGATCCCACAAAGACTATTGTTCCACCCAGAGTTAGTGGTTGGGTGAAGCTACTTTTTGTCAGAAAATATTTTGTTTATTCTCTTTACCTCGTGCTCTCTTATGGGGTCCAGATGACCCCACCCTTACATTGAGGCATTAGCCCTTCTACGACAAATGTGGACAAGACTTCATATACTGTATGTCATTGGACACCAGTAAAGATCGAAAATCATTGGAAAAAAAAAAAGTTCAGCGCTTTGTCTTGTGGGGTCCAGATGACCTCACTTTTATGTAAACAAGCCTAGGACAGTGGAGGGGTTACATCCTAATGATAACAGAAACATCTCTGTTCAAAAGTTTACACACCCTGATGATTTTGTTCTGAAAACATGCACACAAGCTGAAAAAAAAAGAGTTTAAGAGGCAGCTTAAGGTAACTACCCTCAACTATGACATATTTACCCGTAATCAATGGGTGTGGACAAAAGATTCCTAAAAGATGCACTGATGCACTGACATTTTTGGGTCCTGAGCAATGGGGAAAGCTAAAGAGCTGTCAAAATTTCTACAGGAAAAGGTAACTGAACTGTGCAGAACAAGAAATGGATATAAGAAGTAATCCAAGGAACTGACGATGTGGATGTTTCATATCAAATGGGCTGCATGGTCGAGTCACAAAAGGGACAAAATAGCCATAAAATAGCTGCTTACAATACACCAAACAGCATAGAGACAAGCCTCAAAACTTTTGGACCAAAGTGATTTAGACTGATAAGACCAAAGTTGAACTTTTTGGTCTCAACCATGAACTCTACATTTGGAGAGGAGACAACAATGATGAAAATAACACTATTCCCACTGTGAAATATGGAGGCAGACCTCTGATGTTTTGGGGATTTGTGAGCTACAGGAAACAGGGTCATGTCTATGGCAAGATGAATGGAGAACATTATCAATTGATACTTGAGGAAAACTTGAACTTTTCAGCTTGGAGGCTGGGTATGGGACATTTCAATTTAACAATTATCCAGAACACAGGGCCAAGTCCACCCGTCATTGGTTACAACAGCATAAGGGGAAGGTTCTAGAGTGGCCGTCTCAGTGTCCTGACCTCAATATTATTGAGGAGATCTCAAACGGACAGTTCAAGCAAGAATTTAAAGGAACTTGAGGTTTTCTGCCAATAAGAACAGACTTTTTTACCATTAGAGAAAATAAATAGCCTCATCCACAAGAGACTTCAAGCTGTTCTTAATCCAAAAGGGCAATACAAGGTAAAAAGTGTTAACTCTGTTGTTTAACACTAACAATGAGTGGAACTTTTCTTGTTTGTTTTTCATATTCTCTGAAAAATGGTGTAGAATTCACAATTTCTTCCAGGGTATGTAAACTCATGAGCACAATTTTACAACAAATAAATGCACATCCTTGCTTTGTTGTGGTTATCTACACACACAATTCTTGACCTAAACTCACTTTAAAGTCTTTTCTTTTACTGAAATTAACCCCCTTTTCTTCAAGCCACTTACGTCAAATTGAATTTTGTCTGTGAAAAGACCAAAAGTGTCATTGACGTATTTTTTGAGGATAACTATGTCCACCAGTTCCCATTCACCCTTGGTGGTCATCACTTTTTTTGAGAGTTCTGTGATTAGTTCAGCTGATCTCCCATTGAAAATCTTTATGTCCATAGCTGAGGGAAACAAAAAGGGAAAACTGAATTAAAAACAATTCAAATACTAAAATACTCCATCAGTCTTGTAAACCATGGTACGTACTTTGGTTGATAGTAAAATCAGAAAAAGTGATGAATTTGTTTCATTTGTGATTTTGTAATAGAATTTTTTAAAACGTAACTTACCGTAGTAAATGTAAGAGTTGAAAGTGAGGCTGCAGTTTTGTATGTCGAACGGGAACGTGTAAATGTTGAGATTGCAGGAGCTCACAACTTTGACAGGAAGAGAGTCATGAATGGTACCATCACTGTACAGGCAAACATACGGGACCGTCGGGGCTTTGTTTTCCTCCATACTACCAGAGAGGAGAAAAGAAATGAGAGCAGGCTATGTCAATAAAACAGAAAAAAATATTAATCAAAAAAATTAAACAAATGTATCAATGATCTCAAAATCAGTCATTTCGCTGCAACACTTTATTATTTAAAAATGCAGAAACTGAAAACGTAAATCAAAGAAAATCACTGGAATAAGAGTTTTACCTTTCAAAGTATGTTTGAACAAAAACTCAAAATAAAATTAGAGTTATTAAAATGCTCTATATCAGAGGTCTGCTACCTTTAACCCTTAAAGAGCCATTTTGGTTGATTTCTCACTGACCACAACCCAGTGGAAGCCACACACCCTTTAGAAAAAACGAGACTTTGTATTTAAGTTATTATTATTTTTTATGAGAGATGTAAATAAAATGATAATATTTGGCATAATTAAAACAAATTTGAAGAGAAAATAGTTTTTTTCCACAAATAGTTTACAACTTTTCACAGAGGTTCACAAGACTTCTTTTCAAAATAAAAGACTTCCTGTGTCGCAAAAGATCATCTCAATAAAGTAAATCTAGTGATGGAAACAGTAATGTCAGCAATGACTAAATATATACCGTATATATTTTTAAACGTTTGTGGTGTTTCTTATCCAGAAATTCATGAATCTAACTTTCTAAAATTAAAACAGATCTAATTAACTGTATTTTTTTTTTTTTTTTTTTTTTTTTAACTCTGAAGCATGTTTAGCTTCCAATAATCGAACCATGGCTACCGTGCTCTGGAGACTTGCAGAGTGACAAGCCATTTTACTTTTTTAAAACTTTACTTTACACTTTTTTAAACTGAAAGCTTTGTATTTTTCTTCAACCAAAGAGCCAAAATGGAGACCCCTGCTCTAGATAAAAGGTTATTTCAGTAAAATATTTTGAAATAAAAAATGAAAAGTTAATATACATAATACATATAAGAATTTTTTAGAAAAATGAGCAAATAATTCTAAACGACTTCATGTTATCTACTGATGGAATTCAATGAATCATACCAAAATTCTACTTACAACTCATTGATTACAATATCTGGAAGCCAGAATTTATCCTTTGGGAGTGTTATCTTGTCCGCGCCGCACTGGATGGGGTCCCAGCTGATGAACTCGTTCATCCACCACTAAATCAACCAAACAGGCGTCAAACTTTTTCCCTCACAAGCACACAACGGATTTCAAGCACATTTCTAAATGATGGTTACTCTTACATAGTGCAACCAAATGTAGGTTACAAGGAGCTGTGCCTTTTCATCCTGAAACAGAGGGACATTCACTTACACATTGGTGTCATTAATGTTGTAATACGTACGATGTTATAAATGTGTTGATTTTCTGAAGATCATTTCTCTTTTTAACAGTTAGATGTTGTTTTTACCATATTACTATAAGAGTTTATGCACACACATGTGTATTTGTTGCTCATAAATGCCATCAAACTTGTTTTTAGTTTGACGTACCACTCCAAGGATCCCATACAAAGTGAAGTACATGTAGATGTCGGTGGGAGTGTTGGTGTCCAACACAGGCCTCACTGAGTTCAGGTTAAAGACGGGAGTCAGAGCCTGAAGCAGGCTGGGCTGGTCTGGATTGGAACAGTTCACCTTGAAGGTGCAGTGCACAGCTGGTGAGAGAAATCAAATGCCCGGCATATTAGGCTGAATGTGTTCAAATTGTGAAAACATAGCCTTTTTCTATACCTTCATAGTGTCAAGACTGACCTGGCATTAAAACGATGAACAGAATCAAGGTGGGCATTGATGGAAGATGCAACTAGGAATGAAAGGACAGATTTTTTATGAATAGCAGATAAAGATAAACATTTTTAAACAGTCCACCTCCAATTTCATTTAACCAGAGGACGAATAATAAGACCCTTTACCTTGTTTGGAGTCCTGCAGGATGACATGATGCTCACTAGAAAATCTTTTTTTCTTATTTTTGTCCAGAGTTTCTTTGGCGCTTAATGGGTAAGGATCACAAAATATCTCTATTTAAGATGCTGCAGAATGAAAGCATACCTGATACTCGCATACTCACCAACTCTTGCAAGACTAAAGTGAGTCTCTGCAGCCCGCCCATACATGATGCCACTATAACCAGAGCATGACGTGGGAAAAACCCCAAACAAATGAACTGAGAACACAAACAGATGAGATGATTTTCATGTTGTTTTCATGAGACACAAGCATAAACCACGGCTAACGTGTTTGACCTCAGAGTGTGACTCGGGAGCGGTGAAGGCTCACCACAACAGTGCCAGAGACAAACCAGTAAGTGGCAGGCAAATGTGCAGTAGATGATGTGATGTAAGAAACAAATGCATTCTTTCAACCCAGACATCCATAAAAGTCCACTGAATGCTTTATGTATAACTTAAGAGTGCTATGTCAGTGTACTTTTTTGTTTAGCTTTTTTTAAATTAATATATAGATATAAGAGAAGTTTCCAAAGAAAATGACATTTCACAGAATTATCAAACGCAATCAATGGTCAGAACTTTTCAAGAGAAGAACTAAAGATTAAATACTGGATTATAAGTAAAAAGGGGATATAAAAGTTATACAAATGATATCACCAGTGCATCCAAATTCTTAAAATCTGTTTTATTTGCAGATGATACTACGCTGTACCATGTGGGGGATGACATAAAAAAAAAAAAATTCAAACAGAGTTGGAAAACATAAAAAAATGGTTTGATATAAATACACTATCAATTAATTGTGAAAAAACAAATTTCACGGTATTTAGCAATCAAAAGATGAATAGTAATATCTCCCTTAAGGTAACAAATAACCTATAAAGGACAGATTTAGAAAAAATGTCAAAAATTATGTGCATAGATGAATTGCGTCTTCTTGAACTCCTTCATTCCAGTCTTTATTTCCACTTACCATATTTTCAGGACTAAAAGTCACCACTTTTTTCCTAGGTTATGAACCATGCGGCTTGTACAAAGGTGTGGTTATTCTGTTTATTTCTCTTTCAACACTAGGGGTGCTCTAACTGGAATTAGAATCAAAAATCAATGGGAAGAAGAACAGCCTACACTACTTTTTCTTTAGTAGATATTACACGCACGACAAATTACTACCGGAAACTGGTAATTATTTTTCAAATCCTCGTCCCTTCGTCATGATGCAGGATTTAAACTGAAGGCCAATGAGCTTGCTATCCAGTAAAGGAAACCACGCTGCTGCAAGCAAGCTTAGCAACAATGAATCTATGATGAGACATTGGAGGCGGCAGGTACATACGAGTACATATACAGTATAAAACCGTTCTGTACATGCAGTAAATATCTAATTTTTCAACAAGTTGGTAGATATCTGCGGCTTATAGCCTGGTCTGGCTTGTATATGGATCTTTTTTTTTTTTTTTTTATAGAGTGGATTTGCCCTATAGTCCAGAAAATATGGTAAATAAAAGAAAAAATCTTTTCAAGGTGATTCTAAATTAGGTTGGGTCCTGGATTTAATGGTTTGTTGTTAATTAGCAACACATGGGATGAAGGGGTTTGTAGACTCCTTTTCACTCCATCATCCTTTTCATCGTACGATATTCACAAATCCCTTTGTTAGAAGAGATTACTTTCACCCACATATTGTTGTGGCCAGAATTTCCAAATCAAACAAGCTCTAACATACAACAAAAACTAAACAACCCTCAGTCCTTGAAATTGTAGTGAACAGGCAGGTGTGCAAGATGCATTACAGTCATTATGCATCTATAAATCATCATATTCTATTTTTTACCCAATTTGGTAACATTTTATAAGATTCCATAAAAAGATTTATTAATCATTTACAAACACTATTAATGTGTTATAGGCTGTTAGTAAGGCATTTATTAGCACAACAAGCCAAAAAAGGTTTATTAATATACTTAGTAAGCATTATTAACATGTGGAGACCTTTGTCAACAAAGGCCAAATTGCCTACAAGCTTAACAAATGTGTTTACTATCTTTGTCAACATTATGAGTTTTTTGCAGCACCTCATCTACAGTTTTGCCCAAACTTCCAACTATCCTGTTTTTAAATTGGTTCAGGATGTTTGCATGTATTTATTTGAATGTGGTGCATTCACCTTTTCCAGAGTTCTAGATTTTGTCCATCACTCATCCTAAACAGTCATTTTATTCAAAGTTTTCTGGGATTATGCACGTTTCTTCTAAAGTGGCGCCTCTGCTTAACTATCTATTCTTATGTTTGGGACACGAAAAAACAAAAATGCTTTATATAATTGAATACTTTTCTCTCCTTTAGATATTTTTCAGAAAACACATTTTAATGAAAAACAAATGCAAATCAATCAAAGGTCAAAATTAAACACCAGAAAATCCAAATAAATCTTAGTGGATGATTTTATTGTTTGACAGAAACAGAAAATAACTTTCATAGATATTTTGATTGACAGCTGAAAGAAGCATTTCTACAATTAGGATCTGTTTACTAATTGCCACATGTTGTGTTTTTATCAAATTAAGTTGCAATGTGTCATTTTGTGTCTATGAAGTGTGAAATATAAACGAACAGCAGTTCAAATGACTAAAATAGCTTGTTGAATTACATTATTTTTCTGCAAAAAAAACAAATCCATGTTTTTTTATTGAACTAATGACTAGAAATTAAATTAATAGAACATAAAGTAAAGGTTAAGTTTTAAAACATTCATTTGACATATTTCAAAAGAAAGATGACAGAAACTATATATGATAAATATGAGGATACATGATTCAGACTTTATTGTATGAGACGACCCAGATGATGAGGATGGTAATGAAGCTTATTAATATGAAGAGGATGTAAAAGAAAAACAGCAGACGGTCAATGATGACAGCAATCTGGATCCACTCCTGTGAGCTGAGGTTTCTTTTCAGCTTTTTCTCCACATAAAGGTGGATGACTTTCAGATCCCTGTTGATGTTCTTGAGCACCTGCAGGCTCATGTTCTCATTCAAGGTCTCCTTCTGCTCCGGAATCTCATTTTTCGTGACTACCGGAGTGGAATCAGTCATTTCTTAAAATAAAAAAAAAAGTTAGATACAAAAAAATCATGCAAAACTAAGCTAATTTCACCTCATTCTCTTTACTTTGTGCGTTAGGATTTTGGATGACAGTGTCGTCTCTTTCCTCGGGCTTTGCAGAAATTCTTACGAGCCGACCTAATACTTGAAAAACAAAATCTCTGAGCCAACGAGGCGCTGGAGGATAGTCGACAGAGCCATGGAGGAGGTTAGTAACAAAGATGGACTCCAGCAAAGTAGCAACCATCATCACCAAACACATAGACAGGAACACGTCTGAGGAAAAAAAATATTTGAAAGAAAAACACGTTAAATCCTGCTCATCATAAAGAATGAGTAAAGCAGATTTGGAGAACGAAAAATGTGTTTTTACTGCACTTTTTTCAATTAAAAAAAATAAAATAAATCAAGTATGATTCCTATTTCTGCCATCATAAAGAAACTAACTGACTTATGAGGGGTACAGTGTCTCCAGTGATGGGCAGCATTTGGTTGGTGTTCAGCAGGAAGACAGTGTAGCCCAGGACGAGAGTCATCTTGAAAAGGGAGCGGTCAATCTTTTCGGGAGGCAGCATGAAGCTGAACAGATCCACTGCAATGAGGAAACAGCTGGGGATCAGGAGGTTCACAACGTATGTGGTGGGATGGCGCCGGATGGAGATCTGCAGAAAAAAAGTTCCCGTTCATTATATTGATCTTTCTGACATTTGTAGGACAAACAATATCTGCTGGAACGACTAAATCAAAGAAAATGCAATTTTCTTGTAATGTCTTACATGACATTGAAGCTCCACATAAGTGTTTCCGTCCACGGTTGTAATCTCTACTCTCTTTGCTGTGATTTTAGTCAAGCTCCATTCACCCATCGTAGATATCACCATTTTAGAAGATTCAGTCATTATCTCTCCGGGAATAGAGAGAGAGAGGTCCACGTCTTCCACTGAAAGCAGAGAAAACACATTTGTTTTAAGTTAAAGTGCAGCTGAATAGGAAAAGTCCTGACGTTTTATATATAACAACTTACTAGTGTGGATGTAGGAGTTGAAGGTAAAACTACAGTTCTGACTATCGAAAGGGAACAGGTAGATATCCAGGCTGCAGGAACTGACCACTCTGACGGGCTGTGAGTCGTAAACGTCACCATCATAATGCAGGTAAATGTACGGCACAGGAGGGGCCGTGTTTTTCTCCATGCTGCACAACAACAACAACAACACAGTTTTAACTCCAACAACTGGGCAATAAAAACCTTCATGTCGAGATATTTATCCATGAAAGAATGAAACAAAAACTATGAAGCCCCTAAAAGGACATCTAGACCAGATAAATGGTTTCTCGTGCACACCAGATAGTGACTGGTGCTCGTCTGCATAGTAACTGCCGCCAACCAAATAGTGAAGGGTGTGAACCAAACAGTAACTATTGCAGACAAAATACTATATAATGCGCACCAGATACAGTACTAACAACATGGTGGTCTTTACATGTTACAATAGCAAAGAAACTGTCTTTTCTCAGTGAGATTAAAATCAAAAGCAACTTGTTATACGTACTGACCATAATAATAATCCACATTTTTTCATTATATGATGGAACTCACAATTCATTGATGACTAGATCTGGTGCCCAGAGCAGGGTTCTTGGGACTGCAATCCATGACGTGCCGCACGTGTCTGGATTCCACACAGTAAACTCGCTTTTCCATGTCTGCAGTAAACACAAAAAGGAAGCATGTTCCAAGGAGATCCAACACCTGATGCCATAAATAAATTGAATCTTCATGTTCTTGTCATTTGCTTCCATGCTTAACAAGATATAAACAGTTAGGCTCTAAAAGAAAGTACTCACCAGGTCTTGCCAGATGAACGTTTTTAAGACCTGGGATTTTTCTTCCTGAAAAAGTAAGGAAAGTGTGTAGTTGTTTAAAAAAAAAAGTAGAAAACACATTTTGTGGACAAAGTATAGGATACAGAACTGTTTCTTTAATCATATTTAATCCAAATCTTTATTTTTGTTAAACCTTAAGCTAGAAATAGTTTAATCAGTTCCATTGGCCCTTACCACTCCTAAAATTGCAGTCAAAGTGAAGGCCACGTTGACGGTTACTGTGCTTGTTGCATTTGTTACGGGTCTGATGGAGTTCAGGTTAAAGACTGGTTGGAGAGCGTTCAGGAGTGAAGGAACATCAGAGCCAGTGCAGTTTAGGAGGGCGAAACTGCTTGGAGCTGTTGGAGAAGAAAGAGGCATCAAAACATAACTTTTTTTTGCAAGAATATAACCAGTCTCTCTTTAATTCAGTTTAATTTTAGAAGTCCCGATTGTAACCAATCAATTGAAATGATTTGAGTAATTCCGGACTTTCCTGATCTATACAATCCATTTCAGTGCAGATCAGTCCAAAAATTCCAGATTGAGCACAAACTGCACCACGGAAAGTCTTTTAAACTGTACAAACACTTAAGTAAAATCTTTTAAGGGAAATAGACAAAATAATGTATGTCAGTTCGAATATACTGAGCTGTTGCAGCAGTTCTCGCTCTTGTTTTCTGAAATATGCTGAAAACTTTAAGTGTAAATTGCTTTATCATTTTGGAGAATGGGACCTCACATTTGACAAAAACAAACATGGACATATGTACTCACCATACATGAGGAATGTGATGAGGACGAACTGAAGCTTGAGGGGCTTCACCACAGAAACCTGAACAGCAGATTATTGATTTGTTATTTATACACATCAACTGTTTTATTTTTTAAATCTTACAACCATACTTTGCATGGATTTAAAGATAAAAAAGTGTTTTAATATCTCCAGATATGAAAAATCTAACTTCATTTTTAACGTAAAAGATATTAAGAATAAAATTATAACATTTTCTTTTGATATTTAAGATGACTGAAGAAACCAAAGAGAACTATCTCTTTATTTGTTTGCATCCTGATGTAACCAAATACAAATAACCATTTCCATGTACAATCAATTATTCATTTAATTAAATGATGTAAATTTCTCAAAATCATATATATTTTCTTATTTTTGTCATGCTATATAAATAAAAGCATATTTTGAGTTTTTCAAATTTGTGGTTTAAAAAGACAAATCCTCAAATAGAATTAGGTCAGATGTACATAAATCTAAGAAACAATGATTTGATCCATAAAAAAATTCATTTGGTTTGATGAGAGCAGACAAAGTCAAAATCAAAGTCATCTAATTTTAGTCATTTTCTGGTGACTGTACATGTGGATTGTTGTAAGTAAAGACATGTTACCTTCTGTGCAGCTCTTCCCAGGTCCATAATATCGAAACAACAGTGTCTTTAGTTAACAGTTTCTTTGGTAACTGAAGGTCAAAGATCATGCATAAACTACAACAGAGGGTGATATAGCTGAAGCTCACTTTTCATGCCAAATCCTGCAGGACTGAACCTAGATGAACATGCCACTGGAACCAGGGCAGAGTGGAGACGTCATGCAAACGACACGGGAAAAAAGAAGTGCGTGAAGATTATTTCCATTTTGTTATAAACCACAGTTGACTTACGAAGGAGGACTGACCACAGCAGAGACACTCCTTTAGGTCAAATGCAAATAAATAGTGAGATGCAGATTACATCTGTTCAAATTCAAACCTATTGAAGCTTATTTAAAAATTGTTTTTATCCAGCTTTCATTTCTGTATCCTTGGACTTTATTTTGTCCCCTGATTTACTAACGCTTTGCTGTTGAATATGTGTAAAAGTGTCCACAAATATTTAAAATGTAATTAACAAGACCTCAATGCTTGACTATGCTGGGTGGAGTCACTAGGGTGACTTTGACTAAGGAGATCTGAGCACAGAAGGCTAAGGGAATAATAACTATGTTATAAATTAGAGTTCCAACAAGTTCAGTACCCCTGTGTAGGAAATTTTTTGCAGTCTAGGAGGATGAAATCAAACCAGCAACAACGGAATTGGCAGGAACTCATGGAGAGACTTCAAAGGATTCAACTGAACATGAAATGATTTTGAACAAGGCCGTGGCAATATTTGCTGCAGTCACTGGGATTGAATGACTGAAAAACTTTATAATTGTCAGGACTCAACCAGTCGTGACTGCCTCTGACCACCAGAGGGAGGCATCACCAGAGTACTGACTACATCTGTTCCCTTCATCACTCAATGTCCCATAATGCATCTGCTAACCACTCCTGCCTTCACCAGCTGTTTCCCATTCAAGTTAATTACCAAACTGTATTTAACCCTGCTCACCACTATGCTCCATGCGAAGTCTTGAATTGTATCGCCAGTCTGAGCATTTATTCTCTTCTGCCTCTCTGTGTTTGACCCCTGCCTGTTTCTTCGTCTCCAACCTCGCTCCTTGCTCTGACCCTGGCCTGTTTCCTGACCACACCTCGTCTTGTGTTTACCTTCTCCTTGTCTTCATTAAAACCTTGTTGCATATGGATCCAAACGTCTCAGCCTCTTCGTCACAATAATAAAAAGTTAACTTAATGATGCTTTAAAAATCAGCTGCATTAAATAAAAAATTATTCTAGAGTACTAGGAAGCTTGTTTAGACATCTCAATACAGGAAGGAGTTTAATTATTTTTGTTAAATTTATTTTTAGTGTTATTTATTCTTTATTTGCTGTTTTTAATAGAGATGTAGTAACAAGGTTTCTCCTTTGTGGGATCAATAAAGTTTATTCTATTCTATTCTATTCTATGTAAAACAACCATCCATAGCTATCTGGGATAACAATCATCCCTTCAAAGAAACTTGTGGGAAATTCAAAAAATTCAATTATATATATAAAAAGTAGGGCCGGGAAGCGATAAAAAAAACAACTGATTAATGGAAAATCTGGAAAAATTTAATTTTATTTATTTTTTTTAAGTATTTGACAGCCAGTTATTATCTGCTTATATCATTATAATATGAAATCACACACAAAATTGAACATTTAGAATGTTTATTTTTAACCCCTTGAAACCTTGGGTCTAAAACTCAGTTTGTTTTTTTTTTCATTTACCTCGGAATTTTCAATTTGAAAGACTCCCTCTTTGCTTATTTTGTATAATTTTAATCAGCATACTGCACTTATGTAACATCATTTTTCCACGATATTTTAACACACTAAGCATAAAATCATTCAAAAACAGAAAGTTCCATCTGGAACAATGGGATCTGTTTTTCTGTGGAAACCTCAAAAATGTTTAACAAACTGTTTTTACAACTTAGAATGAAAGTTTTAGGTGTAATTTTATAACAACAACAACATTTGTCAACAAACTAATCAACATTTTTGAATGGAAAAACAAACAAAAAAAAAAAAAAAATCCAGGCTAAAGTCACACCATGCAGCCCGAAAACTAACAATAATAGCTCTGCTGCCTATATTTGTCCTGGAATTCTGTTTTTTTTTCTCAGTTTTTTCTCATAAATTTTCTTTATTATGCTTGTGAAAAACAATAAAATAACCTTTTTAGGAAAAGTTTGATCCAGCTGGATTTCAGTTCGGCTGCTAAAAGGTGGAGGCATGCCTGTCTTCTCTGAACTGCTCAGTTTCCGATATTTGTGCTTTTGTAAACCCAGTTAAAATTAAATAGCATAAATTTATTATAATTGTGCTCATAGTGCAGTGCATACTTCAACAAGTAAGAACCCAGTAAAGAAGAAACGTAATCAAGAAGTTTGTTTTTTAGGATATTTATTTCCAAGTTGTACAAATGTCAAAAGTGGTAAACCTTAAGACAAGCTGAGGGGGGCCTCAAGTTTTCACAAAGTAAACAATTGACACTTCAATTTTACCTGTTTGATACTCAAATATTCATCTCAAAAATTCCATGTTAAACTTCTTTAAACTTTTTATAGTTACACACAGATATATATTAGTTTTTTATTTGCTTCCTTGATATCATAAAAATCTTATCCAGTGACCACACCTTGTTCTTTTCTGCAGATCCCCATTTCGCAGCCCTCACAGTGATTCGGCTCATGAGGACTTTTAACCTCTTGGCTTCTGAAAGGCTTGTTTGACGGCCCTCTTTTTTCTTTGTAACATTTGATTTTAATTTTTTCCATCAGATTTTCCATGAGAATTTTGATGTTGTCAGACTCGACGCTTGGTTTCACCATTGGAGCGTTGGTGCACCTTTTGCAGTTCTGACGCATGGGCCTGACTTTCACAGTTCCTGTAGGGCCAATCAGCTGCATGTGGAAGATCACCATCACACGGTTGGAAGGCCAGGTTCTCCCACACAAGGTGCATCTGAACCTTTAAGATATAGTACACACTTGTCATCTCAGCAGTAATTAATAGCAAAAAAGAACAATAAGTTGTCTAAAGATTATGTAAAGGCACACACAAGCTTAGTAGTTGCCTGATGAATTACCGCCAGGAGGGGAATTCTTCATGCAAAAACAAAAAAAACCTTTGCAACAGATTTTCTGTTTTGTTTAGGCTATTTCTTTTAGTCATAGGTTGATCTGATCAGGCCATTTCTCACTTTCCAATTCTCTGCTGCCATCTAGTGGCCAAATTAAGGTAATACATGTACTGTTCCCCAAAGCTCTTCTCTTCTGGAGCATTTTGGGGCTCCATACTCTCTAACTCTTAAATTTACAGAATACAGTCGTGGCCAAAAGTTTTGAGAATGACACAAATATTACATTTCCATAAGGTCTGTTCCTTCAGGATTTTTAGGTGTTTACCAGATGTTTCTATGGTATAATGACGTACATTTAGTATCAAAAGCTTTTATTGAGAATTATAGCTGGTCCTTTTGTGGCAGGGCTGAAATGCAGTGGAAATGTGATTTCAGTGATATAGTTCATTTTCAAAGCAAATAGGAACTACGCAAATAATTGCTGCTGCGTGGATCTCTCCTCATACCATTCTGGAATATGTATAAATTTCAATGACACTGCAGACTTTGGAAAAATTAATAGCTGAGTCATTCTCAAAACTTCTGGCCATGACTGATAAGGTACAAGTGCAGACTTGTAAGTCTAAATTTTGTGCCATAAATTACTGCAAGACAAAACAAAAAAAAGTATATGTTTTGCTACATTAAAGATGCTGTTTTTATTTTTTCTATTTCACATTTGGTTTTTAAGGACATTTTAATTATTGAATTCTCATATAGAATCGACATATTGATTGTTCATTTAACAGATGTGAGCTACACAGTTTTTGTCTTAAAACAGATACAGAAAAAACAGTCTAGGCAAGGCAAGGCAAGGCAAGTTTATTTGTATAGCACATTTCATGTACAGAGACAATTCAAAGTGCTTTACATAAAACATTAAAAGAAACAATCAAAAGAAATAGTAAAAATGTCATTCATTATTCAAATCATTAAAATAAAATTAAAAGAAAGTAAAAAGATTTTAATTTAAAACAAGCATAGATAAAAAGTGCGGACGTAAACTTTTGAATACATATTAATCAAATGCAACTGAGAACAGGTGAGTCTTTAACCTGGATTTAAATACACTGAGTGTTTCAGCAGATCTAAGGTTTTCTGGAAGTCTGTTCCAGATCTGTGGTGCATAGAAGCTGAATGCAGGAATAAAGAGCCTGACTTAAACAACAGTCGGAGGCATTTACCTTGCACTTGTGTTCCTGATGTACTGCTCCCAGCCTGGGTTCTGTTGATGAGGAATAATAGTATCATTAAACTCCATCTGCCAAGTGTGCCCAAAATGAAGACTTTTTGCTTCTTCCTGAAAAATGCGACCCCATTCCAGCGGTTCCATTCTGTTGGTAAGAGTGTCTTAGGAAGAGACAGAACAGCTGATCTGTGCTGAGTCAAAACAAGCTGTAGGAATGATGATCAGGATGACGCCTTTATCTATGCCAGAGGTTCTTAACCTTTTTGACCCTGGGGCCCAATTTTCCCGGTACAAAGTGATTCGAGGCCCATTCAAATATAAGCATGTTAATGTAAATTGATCCACATCTTGTTTGATTTGTATTTGATAATTAAATCGAGTCATTTTATGGTTTATCAAAGTAAAATCTTGTGGGGAAAAATGATACAACGTGATCATCTCAGACATTTATATACTGAACAGGTAAAGCACAGTGGTCCTCAACACAAATTAGAATTCCAAAAATATCTATAAGGGATTTTGATCAATTAAATTGTGTTGTAATAAAACAAGAACACTTCAAATAAGTTTCAAATTAAACAAACTGTAAATGGCATTTAAATAAAATGCTAATTAAAAGATTATTTTATAACCTGATGATGAACTTGACAAATTATAAGTTTTAATTTAGTACTAGATATTTCTCTCCAAATCTGTGACAAATTAACAACAACAGTCACAACAGTCTGTTTAAAAAAAAAAAAACTAAACATGAACTGAGGCAAAGAGCCCTGGTATTAAGAAAATATGATGAGGGCCGATAGCCGCATACTATTGGCTCATGCCACAACGTAGAACAGAGGCCGCTTCTATTCGGCGCCCATGTTGACTTATGGCGGCGTTCACACCAGGCGTGGAGCGGTGCGGTCCTCTGCGGAGGACTCGCACCGTACAGCGGATCATTTCGGCGTCTGCTTTAGTTTGAGCGCGAGCCACGAGCGTTCAGCATCAATTCTGGCAGAAAGTTACATAAAGATACAAGAGAAAATACGGTTTATTTTTAAAATAAAGAGTGTATTCACACGTAATTTTGGAAAACCGTGCGTCCAGTGCTAAACTTTGTTCTTAGTCGCTCAGACCCAGAGGAAGGTTAGGATTCTGGTTACAGTTCCTGAGGTCAGCTGTCTCTGCAGCTCACGGCTTCACCAGGGGATGGGTCAAATGTGGAGAACACATTTACACATTTAGGAGCGGGACAGTTAATGGGAATTTAACTTTAAGTTGAATTTTAAATACGTGCGTCCAACAAAAACATCCAGCCTTGAACACACTTAGAATATGTGCAACAATGCAGCAATGAGATCTTGGCTGCATGTATTACATGTGTTCAATATGAATTTCTATCATTTTCTATGCTGGTCGCGTGTAAATACGTGGGAATAACATCAGTCTTTTTAAAATATAACCAATTTTTTACAATAAAATGCCGCGATTGACAAAAGTAATCATGTTTTTATATCTAAACAAACTGTATACATACAATCACAACACGCACGTGCGTGCACGAGCACAGACACATACAGATCAACGCAGTGAGCAGACTCCACTGCGGGGTTCAGGAGTAAACAACAACAGAGAGGCAGAGAACAGAGACATGGGTAAAAGTTTTAGTTTATGAATTTACTCACGCACACACATGCGAGCGCGTGCGCACAGACACAAACAAAACAGACAGGGACGCGCGCACACAGTGAGCCGGCTCCGGAGCGGGTGGGCGGGGCTGGATTTTGGGTGTAAAACAGCAGCAGAGGAGTTCCTCTTAGCAGAAACACGCGGTAATATCTTTAGGTTGTATGATGGCAAAAACAACAAAATCTCTCGCTGAAGCCCCTGTAGACCGCCGCGGAAAAATGCGCGTCTGGTCTGTAAACCACACAGCGGGGGGGAAGCCGCGCACAATCTGCTTCGTGGTGCTTTCGGGTCAGTGTGAACCCGGCGTGACGCTTACTGCCACCAAGTGGTAGGAGGCTGTATTCAGGTCCCGCGGCCCTCGCGGCCCTCGAGGCCCTCAAGTTTAGCACAGATTTTTTTTTCGCGGCCCACTAGAGGGCGCTCGCGGACCGAGATTGGGCCGCGGCCCTATGGTTAAGAAACACTGACCTATGCTTCAGATGTGTCCCTTAAGTTTCACTTGTGGCAAACAAGAAGGTGAAAATGAAACGAATGCTGTACACACACACAGGATTCTTAAAGATAAGATACCAATGTAATTTTGATCAAATAAACAAATGTGCCCAAAAAAAAAAGAAGGTGAAAAAGTGAAGAATTACAGGGTCTGAGCACAGAAAGATAACATACAATGGGGTCCAATCAGATTTAGATCAATTTATATAAAAAATGTTGATTAAATAATCTTTAATTGAAACACAACACAAATTTAAGAAAAGAATCAACCCAGAGGTAACTGCATTACAGTTTTGCTTATTGATCCAAGTCTTTTTATATAAAAAAATAAATCTGAAGCAATTTTTGATAAGAAACATTGAAAAGTTTCATCTAATTTAATGATGAGTTATCTTTCTGTTTCAGAAATAGGTAACTGCAGGTTACATTGGACTTTTGCTTCACATGCCACTTAGCAAACAATCAACCATGTAATTGGCATTATGAAAAACACACCCAGAAGATAAGAATGTATTTAAAACACAATTGAAAGTAAATAAAGATTAGTTCAGACTGCAGTTACATTTACCAAATTCAATGAATACTATTTTTTTTCTTTCTGAAATCTTTTAGTATTAGGGCCAATAGTATAGCAAATATTTATTTTTAAAAATTAAAGTATGTAAAAAAATGGGGGGAAAGTATGCTCTCTCTTATTTTGAAACAGGAAATGAATCTATCTTAAAGAGACACGCCTCTTTTGGTCACTATGGCAACATATATAACTTTGGAATAGCTAGTTAGCATTGTGGCTTTTTTTTTTTTTTTTTTAATTATTATTATTTATTTGAAACTTTATCTTAGAATTCTTTCCCATGGCAGAATTGGGTACTGGTACTTACCTTATACGACCAGATTATCAGAAAAAGTAAGGTCATTTTTAAGAGTTAATCATGTTGTTTCTGGCGTTTTTATAGCTTAGCTTTTAGCTGCTAAGCTAGCGGTCCTGTTGCTCGTCGGCAGTCTGTGAATTTTTATGTGAGTTTTAGTGTTTGTTTGATTACATAAGTAAATTTGCAGCACATAGAAATAATCTTTTCTATAATGGGAAATCAAAACGGGAGATTTGTGTGGAAAATCCAATTATTTACTGGATAAAGTCGTCAAAAACCAAGAAACAAGTTCAAGTTGCCTACAATAAAAAAATGTTTAAATCTTTATTAGTTCCAGTTGTGATAACAGCATATCACCAAAAACAAATGTTGCATTGTAATAAGCGAGCCCTCAGTTGTAATTTTGAATATATTCTTTTAGTTACCAAGCTGAAGAATGTGTTTATGGTACTGTGTCTTTAGAAGCAGGAAGGACTTGTTGCAGCTTTTTGGTGCTTTTCTCAACTAGTTTAGGATCTTTGTTGTAAAAGTAACTCACTTTTTTTCCCCCAGGTTTAAACCAGCAACTGTGAAGGAATTCATTCATGAAATTGTAAGGGAGCGTCTGTCTGGAGTGAAGTATGATGCAGAGAAAATCCCAGAGTTGTGCAGCTCACTGGTGGAGTGCATTAGGGATAAAGTAAAGAGTAAGTACAGTAATACATTTTGCATTATTTTTATTTATTCATTTTTTTAGAGCATTATTCACACAGCCACATGTTGAAGACTCAGCAAGCTAAATCCAGTAAAAGCAAAAATAAACCTTAAACCAAGCAATCATATTTACAAAATTATGGAAGAAAATTTAATATTTTTTAATCGGTTTTCCTAAATGTTTTCTTAAGTGATAAAAAAGGCCCCTTAGATGAAACCAATGGTCTGCAACCATAAATACTTATCATTTGGGTCAATTTTTTAATGACCACAACCCTGAAGCAGCCACAAATTCTTACATCACTCTATAAAAAATTACATCACAGCTTTGTATTTATGTTAGTGTTTTATTTATGAAGAATGCAAATTAACTACTAGTTTCCTTTCTTGTGAAATAAACTTAAAGAGAAAAAAAGCATTTTTTAAAAATAGGAAATACTTTTATACTTTTTTTCTACTTGTTTTCATACTTTTTGACAGAGCTTTGCATGATTTCCTTTCAAAATAAAAGACACTGTCCCATATTAGATTATCATGATGCAGTAAATGCAGTAGTAGGTGTCTAATGTCAGCAGTTATTTAAAAAAAAAACAAAACCAAACCGTAGGAGTTTATTTTATTATGGTTGGTGTACCTCTGCCATAAATTTATAAATCTAACTAATCTAAATTAGAGCTAAATTATCCAAAGCATGTTTTTTGTACTATGAATTGTGCTTAAAATCATTTTCTAAAATAGACAGTCAACCTCATAATCTGCAAATCTAATATTTGAATTTTGGTTGTGCTCTGACTGGTTTTATACGGTACATTTCACTTAAAAATCAGTCACAATATTTTAGCACAACTTTGGTAGAATACAAAGCTGCACTGCTTGATGGGTACTGCAGTCAGGAGCCTCATGGAGAGATTCATACTGATTTAACTGCTTGCAAATGAGCTCAATAAAGTTTGACTTATTTGTCTGTTTGTTTAGCTTAATTTGCCTTATAATCAGAAAAATTTCACTTTTTAAACATTTTAATTAATCTTCAACTGAAGAGCTGCAATGGAGGAGTAAAAAGAGCCACACGTGCCTCCAGAGTCTTAGGTTTCAGACCCCTGGCCTAAACAATGTGTAACATTATTATCTTTTATTTTTTGCTATATCTGTGTACTTGTCTGTTACTGGTATGCTTCTATTTACCTTAGTGTGCCTTGCCTTATTTGTTTGTGTAGGTATTGGATTTGACAAATATAAGATCATTGTTCAGGTGATGATCGGAGAACAACGAGGACAAGGAGTGAAGTAAGTTGTGGAAAACGCCATAGTAGCCTTAAAATCCCACTCAAGCTATATTGTTTGTTATTGTAAAATTGTTCTAAGTGATCTTTTAATTATTTATTTTGAGCCAAAATCTAAAAGCTTGTGTCGTTTTTCAAGACAAATTTTCTGCAGTGTGGCAGCAGCTCATTAAAAAACTTGCTGCTGAGATGTGGGCGGGACTGTTGGCCAGAAAGTTACCCTCTGCTGATGTCCCATCATCCCTTTGTTTACACTCTTTCCCGCTTGCTTACAGCCCCTTACAACCCCAAAAACAGCTAGCAATATTAGAGCTACCCCGCTGTACAGTTTTAAGCCAGACTGCAACTCAGACTAGAAAAACGAAGTCATTGATTTGTCTGCAAGTGGATGCATCAGAATGGAGAGGAGCAGGAGAGTTTGCCCCGCCCATATTTGCTGCGTCACAACTGAGAGCTTTTTTAAATGGTGGGGTTTTATCTGCTCTTGATCCTCATTCTCATAATCTTTTTTTGCCACTTAAAAAAAACAATCTGATTCCTTCTTATGTTGTACAAATCAATATATACAAATGAAAAAAAGATATACATATGTTCAGGAAAGTTTTGCTTTATTTTTTGCATTTTCTTCTTATTGTCTTTCCAGGATGTGTTCCAGATTTTTCTGGGATGCTGATACAGACAACTATGTAGAAGATGTGTTTATGAATGTAAGTGGTAAATTAATTAATTGTGTTGGGTACAACGTAAAGAATTTTATAATATTTAATAACTTTATGTTTGCTCCATAGGACAGCCTTTTCTGCGTGGCGGCAGTTTTTGGATGCTATTTCTACTGATGATAAATGTAACAACAACAACATTTGAACATGAAAGTTTCCAGGATGCAGTGTGTGTGTGGAAGCTCACAGAGATACGTGACAGCTGAGCTGACGTTTGACCTTTTAAGAAAAGGTTATCTCCAGGCTGTCATAGTTTGACACAAAAACACAATGCTTTTTTAATGGGTCTTCTTTTGGTAAAAACTGTCTTATCAAAATGCAACAGATTTTTTTTTTAGCTCCTCAGTCAAAGATGTTGAAAAGGTTGATGTTCAGTTTGTGGCAGTGTTTTCATGCTGCATTTATTTGATATTTATTTACATGTCAGCTGGTTGTGTTTAAATGCCAAAGATCTTATGATGTCAATTAAAATTCCTGTTAACTGCATTAATGTTTGTTTCAATTGCAAATAAGTAAAATCTTGATAAAAATAAGATAGAAAATGTATCTCAGTGATTACTCACACACTCTAGTTGTGCTTGACTTAGCACAAATGTTTCAGTAGAGGTCAGTATTTGTCTGTATTGTTAAAGAAAGTCAGTACAGAGGTTTGTTTTTTAAAGAACGTGAATGTGTTGTAGTTTTAAATTATTAAAAGAAAGTTATTGCTTTATTCTGAAAAAAACATGCTAAAAACTTGTTTGTCTCCAATCTTTCAAATAAGAAAGTAGAACAATACATCCCTTACCGTCATAGAGAACATTTCAAAAGCATTAGAGTTACCGGTAGTCCGTCTCACTTTGGAAGGGCATCTGATTGAAGAAGAAGATATAAAAATATAGGTATTTTAAATGTTGTATTTCCAACTAAATCAGGGGTCTGTAACCTGCAACTCTGGAGCCACTTGTGGCTCTTATCTCTCCATAGTGGCTCTCTGGCTAAAGAAAAATAAAATAATTGTTTTTTTTTTCACTAAGGGTTACTAAATTAGCTTTTATTTAATTTAGATTAGTCAAGTTTTTTCATTTATGACTGAGATGCACCTCAAAGATAAACTATGTAAAGGTTTTTACATCCCTGCTGACTTGAAGAGGTCTTGTTTGCTTTATGATTCCTCCAGAATAAACCAATTTCAATAACTAAGCAAAACTTTGCTAAATCTGATCTTTTATTAGTTTAAAGCACATATCTTGTGCTGTCCAGAGCTGCTCTGGAATCATTCAGTCTGACGTAAGGTGTCTTTTATTTTGAAAGGAAATTATACAAGCTTTTGTCAAACGTAAAAGAATAATTTCACAGTTTGAGAAAACGCTAGGTTCTTTTTATATTTCTATTTTTATTCTTGACACAAAAAAGCATAAATCATATTTATTATTAAAAAATACATCGTAATAAAGGCACAGCAGTATCCTACTAAGAAAAAAAAAGAATATTATTTTTAATAACATATACAGTATTATACTATATATATAAACTATAACTTACAGTTTTTCAGTCAAAAATTTGAAGTTTTTCTGCTGAAATATTTTGAATTATTTTTGGTTATTACAAAATCTGTTTATTTACATTTTCGTCCGTTCTTTTCTTTGTATTTTTCCCTGTATTTTCAGAATAAGATGCCATTTCAAAGGTATTTGTAATTTCTTAATGCTTTGGAGAAGCAATTTCATTCTTCTCTTTCTGATCAGAGCAACACAGAAGGATAAAACAATTACAATTTCACGGTTTAAAAAAGGTTTGCATTAAAAAAATGTTTCTTTAAACAAATGTTTATGTTATATTATATTAAAGGGGTTATAATTAAAGGTGTTTTTCTCAAGTTATTTTTTGAGATTTTTTTTTTGGTAAAGTCTGAAATTGTTCTTCAAAGATGCAACAGGTTCGTATCGAGTGAAACCCTCACTAAGTTCTGTGGTGTAAATAGGTTTACTATAATACATTCCGTCAGTGATCCATCACTGCAGTATTGGCATTAATGATGTGCTCTGCTGTGCCTGGTTTACCCACTCATCCTCCGCAGCCTGTTGGTGAACCCTCAGCACCTGTTGTGAGTGACTGAGAGAGGAATGGCTTTTGTCTGACTATTTATTCATATCGTGATTGGTTCAGTGCTGCTCAGTATCCATGTGTTAATTACCCTTATCAAAGTACGCTCCACTGCATTCGCAAGATTCACCCATGTTTTGACATTTTTCTGTCCTCTTGTGGAAAACCAAAGCAAACTTAAATATTAGTATCAATCAGAGATATCCTTAAACACTCATAGCTAATGATTGTGGAATTTTATTAATTGTTAGACAAATTTAGCAGGTTTTTGTCAAATAAAAAGAAATACATGCTCGTTTTATGCAAACATGAGTCCCGTTAGCGCACAGGAGCCGTTCAGAATCATTTAGATTGAACATTTCCTCACTCCAACTCCTGATGCTGTGTGTCACGCAGCGAGGCGCTTCAGATTTAAACCTGAAATCTATCAGTTTCAGATCAGACACAGCCACTTTATTGAATTTAAAAGGATGCAGTTGTCTGTAACCTATTTAAACGGTCCTAAATGTAATAAAACAAATAAAAACAAGAAGCTGTGTCAGAGCTGAGCTCAAACAATGCAAATCTTTACATTTTTCCTCCAATTTTCAGAACAAATGAGCGAAAAATCATATTTTTGGAACTTAACACCTGTAAAAGCTGATTGTGTTATCAAGTTTTTTCTGTTGAAGCTCCAGCTTTCATGCTGTTTTGTCCTCGTGAATGCATGATCATAGATGCTGACAGCTGATTGTCACACAGGAGGCAGTGATCATCATCTCTCATTTTTCGATTGTCTTTTGCTTTGAGGGAGAAGTTCTCATCTTTGGGGCTAAATATGTGACTTGATGGTAGGATTAATGTGAATCACTAAAAGGCTGAAGCCCGTTTAGTTAAATATAACATCAAATGGTTTGATATGAATGTCCTATTACAATAAGAAGTGTGGTTGTGGTGCTGGTTTTAATTCTCACTTTTATTTTTTTTTTCCGCGTTGTGTGGGGTAGACTCATAGCACATGAGCCAGTTGGGTGTTGCCACGGTGACTATTATGGATGCAAGAACAAGAAACAGACTGATGATCTTAAAAAAAAAGAAGGATTCATTCAGAATGAACATGTAACTGCTCAATCAACAGTCACTTTACTTAGATATATGAAATTAAAGAACCACTCTGATGAATATGGTGTTTTTGATGTTTTTGACATGTTCTTGCAGGTTTTTTTCTGATGACGGACAGCGGATAATTAAATTCTAAATTGTATTTCTTTATTGAAAACACTAAGTCAGGAGCAGATGAAAAAAAAAAGCCTTTTGTACTGAAGAAAAACATTCCTTTCTACTAAAACAGAGAGCTCTCGGCAATGGGAGGGAAGGTCCTTCATGCCACAGTTCATGACCACAATTCAAAGGCGAACTTCTAATAAACTCCTGCCACTCTGCAGAAACTATGTCTTAGAAAATGAGACATGTTTTTTATTTGACGGTAAAACGACATAATCATAATTAAATGATCACTGGAAAATGATTTTAAAATAGATTAAATTATGATTGGAGTTAAAGTATTTTATCAAATATATGAAACATATTTTTGTTCCAAGGAAGTAGTCTGGTTGTGATCAAGCTAGCATGTGGATTTATATAATCATGCACCCTTATAGAAACTCCCCTATGCATTATGGCTTTGACATTTCAAACATGAAAACAAAGAAATGTTAAAAATGTAAAAAAAAAAGAAAAAAAGGGAATATAGCAGGTCTAATGAATTCCTGAGGAGTTTGCAGGAGTACCTATTCAAGTAGGTGGTGAGGAAATGAGAGTAGAGGCATGCAGGTGGCACATTTCTACTAGAATCTCATTTCATGCTAATAAAGTACACTCGTAAAAGCAATAAAAGCAACATTATGGCTGCTTCCTACTCTCAAAGAAACTAATTTTTCCAGAAAGTGTACCTGTAAGGATACAACCACATTACATGGTCGTCATAATTATGTTTATCTTTATCTCAACTGGGCGAACAACATCTGTCTATATTAAAACAGCCTCAAAGAATGATGGGATTTTTATTGACTTAGATCAGAGATCACATGATGAAAATGAGAAGCACACATCTAAATTAAGCTAGGTGGAGGGTTGATTTATTGAATTCATGCAGGAAATGGTCTGTATGCAAATGGATTCTGCAATCACATGGAAGGGGGTGCAGCCGGTCAGCCGCCATGTCAACGTTTAGGCCACTGACATGCAACAGGATAAGGAAGCAACAGCTGAATGACTGAAAGAGAAAAACGTTCAATGTTTGATGAGTGCTGCAATGATCCATTGATGAGCAGACTGTAATCTCATCAGGATTTAATGAAGGTTTGCCAAAAAAAAAAAAAAAATCCTTCAGAGAAATGCGAGTGTGTTAAAATTTTCTCAGAAAAATATGTTTTTAGCTGCATCTCGAGTAGTTGCTGAAGGTTACAGTAATACATTTATTTCTATACTGGCATTTTTAACACAAAAAAAGAGTAATCTGCCATTTACAGTGTATACATTACTCCGTTGAACAAAGGGAACACAACAAAAACACATCAACTCAGCCTTTATTTAGTCATTTTTCCATGTTCTATTAGTATTTACACATCAGACATAAAATCATGCAAAAATAGAAAATTCCGTCTGGAAAAATTTGATTCATTTTGCTGTAGAATCCCCAAAAAATGTAAGAATGTGTTTTTACAACATAGAATGAAATTTTTAGCTGTAATTTCATTAAAACTACAAGAATAAATATAGTCAACAAACAAATCAACACATTTTTTAATTAAATTACCGAAGACAATTCCAGTTGAAATTCCCAGATTCCCTATTTGGGCCATATGAACAGTTTCTGTTGGTAGAGGAACATCACAGACCTCACAGCTCCTTGATGTGACCTTTCATATGTTGTCATACAGACAGTGATAGTACTTCAGTCTGCCTGTGTGGCTTCAGCTTCCAGGCTGCCCAAAAAATAAAAATTTCTCTCCTAAGTGCTCTGCTGTCCATTTGACGTTTCCTGGAATTCTATTTTTTCTCTTTTCTTTTACTTTTTTTTCCTCATAAATGTTGTAGAAAACTCATTTTGGACTCTGTCCCAAAGCAAAATTAAGATCGCTTTCCTCCTTGTGAGGTTTCTAATAGCGGACAGCTCTGTTTTGCTCCGCCCCCACCGCATTTGAGCAAACCTGCAGCCGTCTGTTAAAAATTTGTCTTCCGCCTTGTTTATTAAAATAAAAGATTGCTTTTGTCCAAAAACCAAAAATAAAGGACATATTCTAACTTTAATTCAATAAAATATCAGTTACAGAATATAAAAATGTTTATTTTAAAAGGCGTTTTATCACGTTGACTTCACAGCTGCACAGCAGGATGTCTGAGGGCATCCGGCAATTCCAGAGGGTTAATTTTGTCCAATTTTTCATTGATTAACACATTTATATTTTAGACGGGGTATTAATTTTTTTCCCATAGCCCCCTCTTGAGTTTACTATCGGGATTGCTTTAATGTCAGATGGAAAGCATTCAGTCTTTATAGAATTGAATAAACCTTTTTTTTTTTTCTTTTTTTGAGTTAAATCCATTTTATTTGAAATGCATTGGACTCTGTGAATGAAAGTGTAATAATAGGTGATTAGACTACTAGGTTGTTTGAGGCATTTTTTCCAACTAAGAAAAAAACAAAACAAAAATAAAGCTACAGATAACAAGTTAAACAAAGGTTATTTTGGTATTTGGTTTCGGCCCACTTGAGATCAGACGGGTTGATGCGGCCCCCCGAACCAAAATAAATTTGACTCCCCTGCTCTATATATTGAACCACTGCCAAACTAGCCATGTTGGACGATGTTACAGTAGAACGTTCTCTACAGCGTTTCTGAATCTGTCATGTCTTTCACATAGACTCAGTATGAATCAGATTTCATCTGTGAAGAACATAGGGTGCCAGTAGTGAATTAGCAAATCTTGGTGCTCTCTAGACAACGGCAAACGTCTTGCAAGGTGTTGGACTATAAGCACATCTCCTACCTGTGGAAGTTGGACCATCATACCACCCTCATGGTGTCTGTTTCTAACAGTCTGAGCAGAAACGTGCACATTTGTGATCTACTGGAGGTCATTTTGGAAGACTCTGGCAGTGCTCCTCCTAGTTCCGTTTTTCCTGACTCAGGTTTTTTAGGAGTTTTTCCTTACCGAGAGGGAGGGTCTAAGGGCAGGGATATTCAGTTTACTTAGTCTGTTTAGTCTTTAGCTATTTTTTTTCATGTTTCATGACTATTTTCTGCATCTGTAAAATTACCTGCATGAAGCCCAATGAGGCAAATTTCTTTGTGATTTTGGGCTATATAAATAAAATGGAATTGAATTAAATTAAATCCTATGGCCTTCTCCACATCTCCTGATGTACTGGTCTGTCTCTTGGTTGTGCTTTCATGGATCAGACACTACGCTGACAGCAAACCTTTTTAGCACAGCTCGCATTGGTTGGCCGTTCTGGGTGAGTTGCACTATCTAGGCCATTTATGTGGGTTATAGACGCCATATCATGGAGTGATAACAGTGTCAGCATTCAAAAGTCACCAAAACATCATCCAGAAAACAAAAAGATGAAGAAGTTGTCTGTGGTCACCACTAGCAGAACCACTCCTTTATTGGAGGTGTCTTGCTGATCTTTTATTATTTTCATCTATCGTCTAGTCCACCTCCTAAAAACATGTGAAATTCTCAGCGTTATTCAGTGTTGCTTCCTAACTGGACAGTTTGATTATACCGAAGTGTGACTGACTTGGAGTAAGTTGTTTGGGTGTTCCTTTTACCTTTTTGAGCCGTGTCGTTTCCAATCTATGGTTTATTTCCCTCAAATGTTTGGCATTTATTTATCTGATGTTTTTGACCTAAATACGTTTAAAGAATTATTGCTCTTTATTATTTTCACCAGACAATGAGTGAATGGACTGAAAGAAAAAAATGAGAAAAAGATGACAAATGAAACTTCAAAAGCCTCTCACAGTCACCCAGACTTGTAATCTATATTTACACTCAGTAATATCTCGTCCAAACCACAATTAAAACGGCAACATGTAATAAGGACAAAGAGGTTCTTCTGTTTCTTTTTCATTTATAATTATTTAGCACCCTTATGGAAGCTTTATTTATAAATTAGTTATAATTATTAGCTTGCACGAATTACAGTGCTGATAGTGAGTCTGCTTTGATAGATATCTGTTGGTGTAATTATGGAAAATAAAGGCTTGCAGTTTCTATGTAATTCTGCTGTTCTTTCCCGTTAAAGCAAATAACTTTTTTTAATTATACAGAGAACACTTTTTTTGTTTTCTTTTTGTCTGTAATTAAAAATATTGTTGTAAGCTAAACACTGCATTCAGACAAAGATGATTGATTGAAGTTCTTGTAAAATTTACACTTGAAACTGTTCTTTTTTGTGAAAATACAGGGGAAACCTGTTCACACATTGTAGTGGCCACATCATGTCATAACCTAGCATGATGTGGGAGTAACAGTGCAGAGCGGAGGAATGTACCTGCATGAGAATCCATCGGTTATCTTTCACATGAAGAGTAATAACAGACCAAATGTGAAAATGAAGGTTGCGAAGTTAGTGAGATAAAAAAGGTAATTCATGCTTCAGAGATCTGAAGAAAGTAATCTGAGGTTGAATTAATGCAACAATGTGTAGTTAAGTGCAAAGCAACCGTCATGGCAACGGACTCGCTGGTTAAGTTTTGTTAGGGGTGCTACTAGAATGAAATAGAAAGCCTTTATTTTCATTATAACTGGTATGAAAAGATTCAGATACAGTTCTTGTCAATGTGGATGGTCAATACAGATAAAAAAATGTAAAAAAATAAAACCTTACGTTATAGAGAAATGTGTAAGAGTCACTGAGGAGTGTGCAGGTATCAGGTGGACTGTGGTTTGAAATTGGCATTTAGCGCAGTTGCAGCTTAAAGCTGGTTGCAGGATGCAGACCAGGTTCTGCAACATTTAATGGGAAAAGAACCATTTGGTCCAGTTTCATACAGACCAAAAACCAGCAAAAGCCGTAAGATTCCACTATATTGTTTAAAAAAAAGAAACAAAAAAAGTCTATGTTTTTGTGACCATTGGGAAATTTATTTATAAGATGTAACCATAAATTAATAATTATTTGAAAAAATTGAAATGTAGGTGTTAAATTGTATTATATTACCTATGACAGCAGTATGTACAAGAAACTTTAAAAATAAAATGCATCATGTGGTACAATCATATGATCCTCCTGTTGCAGCAGGTTCATTTATACTTTAAAAACTCTGAACAGCAACTAGACACAAGATTATAGGTCATAGGTACTCCAATAATTACGTTTTCTGACAATAGATCAAACCCTTAGTTATCCGAAAAATTTGCATTTGGGATGAATGGTAAAGCTATCAATGCATTTTGATTTAGTGTCAAGTCAACAGTGATAAAAAAAAAGACACTTAACTTAAATCATTTGACATCTCCTTAGTTAAAAATCTAAAAACTCTAAAATTGGTCCTACATGCACCTGAGACATGTAGGACCCTTGTTGGGGGGGTGCTTGGACATCACTGCCACCAAACAGTAGATGTCCTCTTAGTGCCCTACCCGCCAATTTAACATAGATATGTAGGGCCACTGGTGGGAAGGTGACGGGGCATCACTGTGAGCAATCGGGAGATGTCCTGTCAAGGCCCTACACACACATTTAAAAAAGAAAAAAAATCTAAAATGAAATAGCAGAACATAGGTTGGCTAAAAAACCTGTAAAGAACTCCTGCACTAGATTGACTTCAACTTGGTGTAAATAAGTATTGTGTTATGGTTTTATCCACCACCTTCTCAGTGGACATGCTTGAATAATTATAATTGTTTGTGATTAAATATATGAAAACAAGATGTATTTGTTTCTTTAATATTTAAAATACAAATAAAAGAACAGGAGTATTTCAAGTTTAAGAAAATTAAATTCTCTGCTTTTTCTATGCTTTTGTATTTAACTAAAAGCCAAATGCATACATTTACCTTGTGCTGCACACAGACTAAAACTGCAACATTTGTGCACATGGCTTGCAGACAAATGCATAAATGCATTGAGAGATTTTTTTTTAAACCATCCCTTATTCACGTATATTTGTTTACTAATGTGTCCTTTAAGCATGTGTATTTTTAAACACAGAGATTTAACTTGTCTGAGAATTCATGATGACATTTAAGAACACAATTCAGAACCATTTACTTAAGTCTGACGTCTGTTTCGATCAAGCTACCAGTTTGGACAAAATTGTTGGTACCTTTATCTTTTTAACAAGAAAATTAATACAGAAGGTTTTGGTTTTAAATTAAAACTTAAAGTACTTAATATTACATTAGTTAGAGGTTTATCAAATAGAAATTCTCTTGTGTTTTGAATTTTTGCATTTAATTTTCTTCAGTGATTCTTTTCATAATACAGGAAAACCAATTAATTGTCTAAGTTTCTACATGTATAACAAAGAACTTTTTCATGTCAATTACCTTCCTGGTGGTCACTATGTTCCTGCAGCAACAATTTGATTAAAATAAGTGGATTTCCACACGATTAAAAAGTGATATTTGAGATTCTAGCAATTTTTTCAAAGGCCGGTTGCAGCCCCTCATTATTTGCCACTGCAGGCAATAAGAACACATTATGCTTTCAAGACAGGAACTTGATTGAAGCAGGAGCAACCCTGCAAGTTTTACCATTTGTCTTAAGGGCTTAGTTGCAAAAGTATCCTCTATTAAATATTTATGGTGATGCAACCTTGCTATTTAATATGTGTTGATATCTAAAAAAAAAACAGTGAGGCAATGGGGGAATAAACTTATTTGACTGAAAAACAGGTTTTATTTACCCAGTGTATTAAAAATGAATTAATTGAAGATAATAAGCTGATCTCTTTAAAAAAAAAGAAAATAAATAAAAAGCTAATATGCAACAAATCAAAATGTTGTAAACATCTAACAAATAAATTTTAGGCAAAGCAGATGAAAAATGAGGAGGAAAAAAAATTGAACCCCTCTAAACCACACAATGATTTACAGTAAAATGCAAAATAGAACATGAAAATGATTTTTTTCTAAATAGCAGAAAAGAATTTCCCTATTATACTTAAAGGGTTTTTAAGTGGTATGTACATGGTAATTTTTTTTTATTTACTGGGTACTTGCAGGGTATTTACATGGTCATTTTTAATGGGATCTTCTGGGTACTTACATTGTACTTTTTGTGCCTACCCGGTACTTATAAGGTACTTCCATACTAGTCATCTGTATCATACACACTGGGTATTTATGCTTTTCTGGGTTTTTATGCAGTACCTGCTGGGTATTTACATGTTGTGTCTATGTATCTTTTGCTGTATTTACCACATCTAAGAACAAGGTAAGTACAAATAAAGTACCTTGAAATTACTTCTTTCCTTTTCAAGAGACTTTCTCATACAGTCCAGTTCCATTGTACTTTGAGATAGTCTCTGTATAACTACTATCTTTTTTTGACTGCTAAGTACCACAAAACATTCTATAACATGACATGTAAAATTCACATATAGTAAAATGGTACTCTGTGTACTTACTCTGCTCTCATTAATAAGAAGTACCAGAAAAAACACAATAAGGTGTCATATATGTACTATGTACTATATTCTTCTTACATTTGGTGAGGACCATGAAACACGCATAAACTTGCTAAGTAAGTAGAGAGAAAATTCTGGGGCATTTTTTCACAATACTTTAATGGTAATTTCTGTTTACCTAGTATTTTGTTACACATGGTAAATATCAAGAAACATATATTAAGTAAAGAAATAAATTCAAGGTACTTAATTTGTACTTATCTTGTTCTTACAGGAAGTAAATAGTACAAAAGACGCATTAACACAACATGTAAATACCCAATAATGAAAATGTAAAAATCGTGTGGGTATAATAGCAGTTGGTACCACATAAGTCTGGACCAAATAGTGCCACGTAAATATACAGCAAGTACCATGTAAGTACAGAGTAGGTGAAAAAAAGTATCATATAAATAGACTTAAAGTACCTAGATGGTACAAAAAAAGTACCAAATAAACACCACGTAAATACTGTACTGTAGACGGTAGCGTTACCCATGAATTCAATCATTTTTAAACTGGGTCAATGGTTTATATTTGGCCTCTTTTGATGAATCAGACTTTAATTTTAAGGTCAATATTGTGTCTCACAAATTCAAAATGGCTCTGATTCATCATTGCTAATTATTTACATGCTAATTTCAATATTAGCAGAAATATAATGTATAGATTTGTTCTGTTTGGATTAAGTGGATCTGGGAGGTACAGTATATTAAATCAGAAAATGTGAGCTGCAACAACAAAAACACACTCATAAAAGTTTTTCAACTCAACACAAAAGAAACATTAAAGCTGCATGAAAAATAGAAATCATTTATTTATTTATTTTGCACAGGCTTTGAATGCAGCCTCAGCTCTGAAGCTTCTCATAAGTGGGCGTCAGCTTCACAATGAAAGTGCTCTCTTATGGCGTTGATTCCTTCACTATTTCAGTGTTTTTGATCAACTCTTGAAATTAAAAAGATGTTTTGATACTAAGAACAAAACCTAAATGTAGAATCAAATATATTCATTTAATTTTCCAAGATGTTCAAGTGTTCAAGTGAATTTATTGACTTTAAGACTGAAACTATGTAGGAATTGAAAATATGATAAAGTATATGCATCTGTTAGAATAAAACAGGCTGGATCCAAGTGCAGCAGGTTTATGAGACAGATGAGGAGTCAGATACAACTATAAGTCAGTGAAGCTAAGGCAGGGTTTGGCAGGCAGAGGTCAATCACGAGCATAGGAGTTTCAGAAATCAGACTTAAAATTTTATAGTTCAGATGTTGTTCAGGACAAGCAGAAGACAAATACAGTCTGAGAAGAAACGGGATCAGGAAAACAGAATGTCAAGTCAGAATAGTAACGCTCGGTAATGCAAGCAATACGGCACAAACAATACTTCGCACTGAGTGACACAGGTGGATGATTGTCAAGGGGATTCAGGTGAGCTGAATCCGGTGAGTCGTTTGGATTCGTTGATGGCTCCTGCCCAATACCAAAGGGGAGACAGAGCTCTGACTCCAGACAGCATCAACCCTAGACATACGGTAAATACATATAGTCTTTGTTGTCATCCTTAGAGTTCTTCATGGTAAAAATAATAATAAGGGGGTAGGGGTTTTGCTTTGCCCTACCTTGTCAGTGTGCCAAAATAGGGAATCGGGTGGGTCACAATAAAATAAAAGATCTTTTGAGTCTACTAATGAGCTTGGTATTCTTCAAAACAGAAAGAGGAAAAACTCATCCCAAAAAATACTCAAATTTAGAATTCTGAAAAATTATGACTCATTAAAAAAAAATAAAATTCTCACTGTTGTTATTAACAAAATACAAAAATTGAATAATATAGCAACACATTATGAACTAAAAAAAAGGATCTGTTTATTTTTCAGTTTAAAACTAGACTTTTCAACAAAATAACCAACAGGAAATTGCTCTCTACTGAAACCAGCCTCCATTTATTTTTTTGAGGTTTGACTTAAATTTGGAACAGAATGTGAAAGTTTGGCCTCAAAAATGAAGACATTTACTTTGTTACAAAGCTTTAAAACTATCACATACCATTTCCATTTCCGACCACTGCCCTGTATATTTGACACTTAATATAAGTAACACAATAAAATCTACCCTTTGGAGGCTAAACACAAACATTTTGAACAACACTGAAGCCAAAGATACTTTGAAATCAGAAATTCAATCATATCTAGAATATAATGACAACAATGAAGTTTCCCCAATAACTCTGTGGGATGCTTTGAAAGCAGTGATTCGTGGCAAAATAATAGCTATCTCCTCTGTGCTAAAGAAACGCAAAGTGAAAAAATTGCAAGATCTAGAAACTAAACTCAAAGAACTGGTGAAAGAACACTCTATTTCACTAAAGAAATCAGTCAAATTAAAAATAAAAGAGGTACAAACAGAAATAAACATAATAAACACAGAAGAGATTCAAAAAAATCTTCTCTTTACAAAACAACATTACTACGACACAGGCGGGAAAGCACTTAAACTTTTATCATATAGACTAAGAAAACAACAGGCAGAAAGAACTATCCATAAGATTAAACACCCTGTAACAAACACAATAGAAACCAACCCCGAAAAAATACAAAAATGTTTTGAAAAATACTATAAGAAACTGTATTCCCAACCTGAAATAAGTAATAAAAATATGGACATTAAACAGTTTTTATCACCACTTAACTTACCTCATGTGACGGAAGAACAGAACCAAAAAATAATATCAAAAATCACTAAAGAGGAAGTTATATCAGCGATCAAGAGGTTGAAGAATGGCAAAGCTCCTGGAGCAGATGGATATAACTCGGAATGGTACAAAATAATGCAACCTCAGCTACTCTTAACACTGTTAAAAACATTTAATTGGATACTGGAAAAAAAAGCCATACCACCTACATGGAAGGAAGCTATAATCTCTATAATCCCTAAAGACAACAAAAATAAACTAGAATGTGGAAATTATCGTCCAATAAGTGTACTTAATATTGATTATAAAATATTTACCTCCATACTTTCTAAACGACTAGAGGCAATTTTACCACAAATTATCCATAAAGATCAAACAGGCTTTATTACAGAACGACAGACTCAAGATAATATTAGGAAGACTCTAACAATTATGAAACACATTAAACAATGTAACATGAAAATGCTTATGATAAGTTTAGATGCAGAAAAAGCCTTTGATTCAGTACGCTGGGAATTTCTGTTTGGAGTAATGACTAAATTTGGCTTCCACCAGCACATAATTGATATAATTGCTGCACTATATAACAATCCGATTGCTAGGATAAAAATCAATGGGAACTTAACTAAACCCTTCAGTTTAGAAAGAGGAACCCGTCAAGGGTGTGGCCTATCAGCACTCCTTTTTGCTTTATTCATTGAACCACTTAGCCAATTAATAAGACAGAAACAAAAAATAACAGGAGTCAACTTTGAATCAGGAGAACAAAAACTAGCTCTATTTGCTGATGACATATTAATATTTTTGACAAATCCCACCCAGTCACTTCCCAGGTTGATGAAAGTTTTGGAGGAATACAGCTCCTTTTCAGGCTATAAAATTAACATAAAGAAAACGCAAATATTAAAATTAAATTATAGACCAACAATTAAAATAAAAAATACATATAAGTGGAAATGGGAATCAGATAAAATTAAATATTTAGGAGTTGTTCTGACAGAGGACCTGTCTAAGTTATTAGCTGCCAATTATGATCCACTAAATTTAAAAATCAGAACAGACCTACAGAGGTGGAATATGGTACCATTTTTGAACTTACATTCCAGGGTAGAATCAATCAAGATGAACATACTCCCACGTTTATTATACTTATTTCAGTGCTTACCAGTCTGGATACCGCATAGATACTTTGAAGAATGGGATAGAATGATATCAAAATATATCTGGCAAAACAAAAAAGCCAGAATTCAATACAAAACAATGCAACTAATGAAAGATAAAGGAGGTATTGGATTACCATGCCTTCAGGATTACTACCTTGCAGCCCAACTTAAACCTTTAATATGTCTACTCTCACCTAATTACTTTTCAGGCTGGAAAGACACCGAGGGCATAACTATAAGGAATATTCCAATTATGACTCTGTTGGCAGATAAAAAAACACGAAACAACATTGACCCCACTGAGGATTTTATGAAGGAATCTTTTCTAAAAAGTTGGGACAAAGTTATTGATCTCTGTGAATTGAGTAAAACATCCAAAATATTGAGATGGATCGCCTATGACTCAGATTTTCTGCCTAATACCCAAGATACTAGATTCAAAGCATGGACCACAAAAGGTCTAACAACTTATTATTCCTTTACTTATAAGGGTACTTTTTTACCCTTCGAAACATTAAAAGAAAAATACAGTCTGAATCAGAAAGACTTTTACAGATACCTACAGGTCAGACATTATTTTGATCAAAACATTAAGGAGACGTGGGAAACGAGTGAATGTAATCTAGTGTATGTATTTCTATCACTAATTAAATCTCCTTCAAAAAGTAATATTATTTCTAAATTATATAAATCAATTCAACAAGGTAAACGGGAAAATACTGACTACATAAGGAGAAGATGGGAAATAGAAGGAAATTTGTCCATTTCAAAAGATAGCTGGGAAAAAATCTGTAAAACACAATGGAATATAACTAGATCTAATACGTGGCGCGAATTTTCATGGAAAAACTTGATGCGGTTTTTTATTACACCCATCCAAAAAAGGTATCTAGGAAGGAGCGAATCATGTTGGAGAATCTGTGGGTCAACTGTGGCAAATCATTATCATATTTTTTGGGAATGTCCAGTTATAAAGATATTCTGGGTACAAATATGCATCATGTAAAAGTTTTTGGTTCCAAAATTCCATGTTCATTCCAACACATAATGGGAGAGGTTGATGTGGAGAACCTGGAGAAATTAGATAAAAAACTCTAGCAATTCTCTTGGTTGCTAGTAAAAAAGCAATCACAAGGAAATGGCTAAAAGTGGAACCGCCCTCAGTGGAGGAATGGATCAATATAATTCATGATATATATACAATGGAAAAACTAACTTCTGCCCTCAAAATCCAAAGTGCTACCTTTTACGAAGAATGGACAAAATGGACTGAGTATGTCAAACCAGTAAGATCAGACTTTATCTGAATTTAAAATACTGAAGTGAACAGAAAGACTGTGAAACTTTACTTTTTTGTTTGTGTGTTCTGTTTTGTTTTAAGGGTGCACCATTTGCTTTTGCTGTTTTGTTGTAATTATGTATTGTATGTTTGTACTATGTATGTATTGTAGCTAGTGCATACCTGCAAAATAAAGATAAAAATATAAAAAAAAAAAAAAAACTATCACATTAATTCTTTAACAAATGGAATGCAATTGCACTTTTCATTTCTGGGTATCAAAAAGGCAAACCGGCACTAGTTTTATGGTATTCTATGGCAAATAATCTATGAATGATTTTGTTCATAATGGTTAGGTTTGTAATCAGGATGATGCATGTTCAATACTCTGAAAGGAAGACGCTAAATTAGCAAGACCTTTGTATCCAGAATCATTGATGCTTCAAATTAGAAAGCTTTTATGCTTTTGAGATATACGCTAAAGAGCAATTACAGTTTAGAACTGACAAAAAAGCATCAAAAGTAATTTTTTGTGAACATATGTGGAGTGTGAACTCCTGAACTTGGGGACTAACTGTTCACAATAGATTCAGGTTTGGAGGACGCTTCTATATCTTCCGTCACAATATTATTCAAATTACAGTTCAGATGGTATATAGGCGAGCATCTTGGCTTTCTAAAGAGTTCACATTCGCCTCACAGCGATTTGATCACCTCAAGGGCTGAAAGACCTTCTTTCAAACATTTGGAAAAACACAAAGCATAAGCCTCACCTCATTTATTTTTCATAGATTTATCTGAGAATGTGTATTGAAAAGTCTATCTGAAGCTTCCAATGAAAGAAAATGGGCCTTTTTGACATGTTTATTCCTATAGTTTCTGTCATAAACTGCATGGGGCTCTTTCCATTTCAGCAAAAGAATGTTTGATTTCCAAGTCCAAAGATGCGATCATGAATTCAAGTACTATTGAAGATGTTCTCTTTTTAAAAATGTCTCCATCTTCATTTGAATGATGTGACATTCAGTGGATTTAATTGCCGGATTTTTTAAAAAGTGAGGCACTTTTATCATCAATTAAAAACTAACTAGCTAAATTAGGTTTCAAACTTCAATTCAAACTTTATGACGCTCATAAACACAATACTTTAAAAATAATTAACAAAATAACTAACTTTTTTGATCGTGAAGCTTTATCAAGTTGCTGATAGCACAACCTTAAGAAAAAAAGAGGACAGATATGATTAGCAGAAAAGCTTTGTGAGACTGGATGTGCATACAAAGAACACTCTTCCTAATGGTATATAATTTAGCGTTTACAGCTACATTGCATGTATACTGTCAGAAAATGTTGTTTAGCAACCTATTGAATCTTTAAGGGAGCTGAATGAAAATGACAAGAAACAAGAAAGAGAAGCTACTTAGTGTTATTTGCTCTTCTTGAACAGAATACTGGTTTAAAATGGCTGGGCTGCAACTGTTATTTATTTATTTAAAACTGATAAAATAGAAAAATAGATTTTCAAACAGATGTTAAAAGATAAATAACTACATGCAAAGTTCAAAAGGGGCTTTGAATGAAGTATGCCATCTTATCTGTAAGTGTTAAGTGGTTTAGTTTTGTTTTTAAGATGTTTTTCGATTATGTCCTGAATTGCCCTTTGTCGTCACACCAGTTTTAGGTTCATTATGATTCACACCTGTTGTCATTTGAGTTAATTGCACTCAGTCTATTTAGGTGTCTGATTTTCAGGTCAAGTTTATTTTAGGGCTGGGAATCAACGTACATTTAGAACATTTATTTTCAATGTTTTTGAACCCATGATTTAAAACTCACTTTTTGACTACTTTTGAATTTACCGCTGTTTTCAATTTGAAAGACTACCTGCTTGCTTATTTGGTATCATCTTAATAAGCACAACGTCTCCTATGTGACACTACCTTTATTTTGTAATGTTTCCATGTCATATGCACACACTAGAGATAAAATTATGCAAAAAGAGAAAATTCTGTCTGGGAAAATGTACTTTGCTGTGAAAACCCCAAAAATGTTTAACAAACTGATTTTACATACATAGAATGAAGGTTTTAGTTGTAATTTTATAAAAAAAAAAAAAAAAAAAAAAAAACAACACCAATGCTAAAAAAAAAAAAAAAAAAAAACACTAAATTTTTTTAACAAACTAATAAAACTTAACATAAACTTTCTTTATTATGCTTGTGAAAAATAATAAACCAATTACTTTTTTGGAAGAAGTTTGATCCGGCTGGATTTCAGGTGGGCTGCTCTCAGGTGGGGACATGTCTGTCTTGTTTGAACTGTTTGCCTCCCACAGCGTCAGGGGGCGGAACCTTCTTGGAGTTTCCTCAATTTTTGGACAACACTGATGCCTGTTATTGTGGAAAATTCATGTATGTTTAATGGTTGGCTTCTCTTTGGATTTCTCATAGCAGACAGCTCCGTTTCGCTCCGGACCCCCCCTTCATAGCCGCTCTGCTGCATCCTTCAGAGAGACAATTGTTCTTCGTTTATAGTCACCTTTTATTAAAATAGAGGGTGTGTTTTGCTCAAAAACTACAAATAAATGCCATATTTTCTCTTTAATTTAAGAAAATCTCAATCACAGGATGTAAAAAAAAGTTATTTTAGTCTGTGTTTTATTACGCTGATCTCTAAGCTGCATGGCAGAACGCCTGAGTGCAAAACACATATTAAAGAATTAATTATGTTTTAATTCCACGTTGTGCATATATATATATATATATATTATATATATATATATATATATATATATATTACACACGAGTGTAACACATGCACTAAAACAACTAATTTTGGTCAAAAGAAACCAACCCTTCTTTTTTTTGGTGAGGGAAAAATGCTATCAAAATGATCAAGATTATCATTTTATTTTGGGATTTCAACCATTTAATTACGATAGCCTAAAGTACAATCTGGCAATTATTTTAGTTTTTTTAATTCTACTTTCTCAAAGTGTCTGAACTTAATGTGTATGTGTATATATAATATATATATATATATATATGGAAAAAAAAATGTAAACAATTCAGAAAATAGAAAATAGTTGCACTAAAAACAAGGACAATATTACATGCTGATAAATCCCATTTCAGAAAATTACATCTTATCTTCTTTCTCTTTTTTTTTTTTTTTTTTTTTTCTGTATTTCTTTCAATGAATCCCATTTGTTAGATTTTGTGGAAGTGAAAGAACAGAGAAACCAATGAGGCAGTGTCATCTGATGCCACTGAACAGAAGCAGTGGAGTAGTCAGACTGGATGATTCTATGGTCAGAATAAAGGTACCTTTGTGTCATAGACTCAAGTACATCCAAATTACAGCATCACTGATGATGTATTTAGGAAATTAATAGCAACAAGAGTGGTACTTTATGATGTTCTGTTCAGTGCTAAAGGCCATCTTTTGAATTAACAAGTGGTTTTAAAGAGACATTGGAAATTTTTTGAAGGACAAAACAAGGGATATTTACAGTTCAGAGAGAAGCAAGTTATTATCACAATAACTGGAAAAAAATCAAGTTAATTCTGATTGGTTGAGCTGCCTGAAAGCACATTCTGGAAGAGGCAAAGTATAGAGAATTTAAAATAGCAATAAAGATAAAAAAGCATCATACTTAAAATTTCTGATGGCTGCTTAAAAGTTCACTATTTTTACTTACGTTGAATAATAAAACTTGAGCTCTTATTATTCTTGTACAGATTTTAAAGATTCTTTGTCTTGCTTTAACTTTTATTTGCATGACTGTTTTTAGATGAGTTGTTTGGAAAAAAAAAGGTAAAGTTCTGTTTGAGACCTTTTACTAACAAGATGACCAGCTGTCAACACTTCCAATTATGTTTTTCACACTTTCATAATTAATCCAAGTGTGTGCTTAATTATTTTTCCACTGCATTGTTTTACGTGTGACTAGTTTTTTTCTTTGGAGAAAAGCTGAAAAGAAACAAAGTCACAGATCTGGACTAACAGGAAAATAATGCAAACAACTAAAGAGCATTAGTGCACTGAGTTGAAATGAAAAGGAATAAAGCCCATGGATAATAAGGCTTTGGTGTGATTTTGCAACTACTAATATGTTGAAAATCCTAAAAGGAGTAAATATCCCCATAAATCCTGATATCCTTTGAATTTGCGAGATCACAAAACTTCAAGTTTATACTCTAATCACACAGAACTTTTATAACTTGTGGTTATTATTTTTCTAATAAATTAAATCCAACTAATTATTTTTTCTTTATGTTTCATAACAATAGTAAAATCATGACTCATTTTGGCACTATTTCCTCAAATTTCTAAAATAATTCTTGCCCGTTAAAGTGATAAGCATGGCCATATTTCATTTTTAAAACAGCATTTATGTCTATAAAAGTTTAATTCATCTTGCCAAATTAACTTCTGCAACAAAATGTAGAATGTGACTCCATGAAAACAGCAGAAAAACAGGTAGGCTTTTGTTTTTTGATGAGCAGGGGGATAAAATGTGTACTTTAATTAAAAATATCTAATTTCCACAATGATGCACAAAACTAAAATCTATATCTTTCAAAGCTCAGATTCAATGATGTCTCTCTAAAAAAGTTTTAGGCAACTTAAATCTATTTGGCTGTAGTATATTAGTCAGTAATGTAATCTGGGTGATTGATTGCTGTGATTGACTGATTGAAAGCCAAATTTTTATCCTGTTTAATGAAAGGGATCCAAGCATCACCATAAGCATGAAATTGAATCCAACAGGTTTATTAAACACAACGGGGATCAACACTAGTTAAGCACAGCGGTTATCACGACTAAAAGCTTTGCAAAGCCAAGAGCAATTATCAATAACCAGGTACATGCTGAGATTGTGAGTTTTTAAAAGTACATTACATTCAAAACAAAAGATTTAATTGCAAAACATGTGGATAGTATGACAGAAACCCTGGAGTTTAAGTATAAGCAGACTCATCACATTAAAAGGTGTGTATGGTGGAAAAAATACCTTTTTTGAAAGATAAACATGACATTATTAACCATCACATATAAATAGATACATTTCAATTTTTAAAGCAATACTTTGAGTTTGAGACTTAAATAAAGTTTACCTAACAGATTGCTAAAAGTTCTGAAAAAGCAGCAAATAATGTCTATATACAATGGCACATTGTTTACATTGTACAGTAAGCCCCATAGAATTACATTTGAATTTACATCAGACCCCATCATTACCTGTGTGTGACACCAAACTGTAGACTCCATCTTCACGACAAATTTCTCTGGTCACTTTGGTATTCTGGATGATGAAATTGGACTTGGCGATAGTGGATTAAAATTTATTTTAAAGTAATTTAGTCAGCCACCAGAGGGGGTTTTCAAGTGGAAGGGTGATAAAGTATTTAGCACCTGGATTTGGTCAGCTAAACTGACTCAGAAAGTCATGGAGTTTCACACCGCAGTTCAAATAGGAGCTATTTTCCTGGAAGAAATACAGCAAAGTAAAATTATTTAAAATTAGATCAAGTCGTTAATGCCTTGAAGCGTTCAGTAAACTTTTTCTGCAGAGCTGTAATTTGACCAAGTTACACAAACTACCACATACAATTCCAAAACTTATTCAGATTAAAAAAAAATAGAAAATTCTCTCTATGGGATGTCACCTGGACTGATTTGTGTAGAAGCGCAGATATTTTTCATGTTTCTTATTTAAGCGAAAGTGCCTATTCCCCCCTGAAAACAATAATATGCTATACAGTGAGAGACTTTGACTGTCTCACTGATGTGGCAAGAGATACACCAGACACACTGAAGTAATGTAGAAGGTAAATAGTCTTCATGTTTACCACATAAAGTTCTGTTTCTTGAGGGAAATTTAGGACAACTACTCTGGTGTGGTGAACATCAGTGCAAGGTTCTGTGTGGATGAGATGAAGCCACGGGCAGCAACCAAAGTAAATGACGTTTCATGTTACTTGAACATCTGTTTTCTTAGAATTAAACTTCATTTTTAGTCAAATGTTTGTGGATCATAAATTCTGGTAAATAAAAAACTTTTTCAAACCCACATTTCAACACCCAAACATTCTCTCTGTGTAGTTTTTAATCATCATACAGATTCTAACATTTTCAAGTTTTCAACATAAACTTACACTTTAACAGCAAACTATCAACATGAAAAACAATATATCCATCAAACAGCAAATATTTTGAAATATATCACAAGGACTTTACTGTTGGACCATAAAAATAGCAAATAAAGGACAGAATGTTCGAAGCAAACAACAGTTATAACCTATTGAACCAGAAATATAATAAGGTGATCATATTTGTAACTCTATATAACTATTTGTATCTTATCACTCATCGTGATACAAACTTTCCTTTAATATAACCTTGTCAATGTTTTCTGCCCTGTAGTTCATCATCATTCCACTAGAGGCAGTAGAAGGGTTTTCCTGGTGATTTGAAAACATCTGCTTCCATTAATTCTCAAAAAATACTTGCTGACTTTCAAAAATTTAAGGACAGAATAACCATTATGTTGTAATTCATTTCTTTAAATGACTAATAGCTTTATTGAAGGAATGATAAATTTGCTATAATTACTTCTTTATAAAATAGTCACACCATAATAGAAATGTGTGAAGCCAACACTCTTGTTACGATTTTTACATCCTAAACTAACATTGTTGTGAGCAAGTTACCAAAATCACCCAGTAGATCATATTTCATATTATCTGTGTCTTATTACAATGTGTTATTGCAAAATTGTATTTTGTGGATTTTATCAAAAGGTTTATAAAAAAAAGAATTTTGTCAATTTTTTTGATGTAGTGGGTTTTAAAAAGTGAAATTTACTGTATGATTTACATATTGACTTTACATGATATTTTTATGAGAAGCTTTTACCAAAGAAACTTACAGAGTTCAATACATTCACACTTGTGGAGCAACGTGAAGGTAAGCACATTTTGTATTTTATTTATTAACCTGTTGTCCGACCTGGTGTCAACTATTGACTATATAAGAGAACTGGATTGAGCAAACCCTCCAGCCTAATTATCCTGTCTGGCTCCAAATAAGGCATCCATATAGTGGAAAAATGATGACTGATTTGGGTTTGTTTTGCTGGAGCCAAAATTGGTGACACCACATCTGGTCCAGTTCTCTGTATGCTGTCAGTGTTATGAACTTGTATATTTTTTGCTTATCTAAATGCTATCCTTGTAATAATATTTTGAATAAAGTGCTTACTAATCAAGTTGAGTTTCCTCTATGAAACTGTGTGAACATTCTGTTGTACATTCATAAAAGTCATACTTCAGTGTTAGACTATTTCAATAAGTTTAAGTTTTCACGGATGTTTGTACAAAAATGAGGTTGTGTAAGTGTTCAAGTGCTGGGTGGACAATACATTTCCCATTGGTTACCTGATGACATCCTATAAATAACACACGCTGTCTGAAAGCATCTGTGCAATGATTCACCTTTTTCCACAATGCTTCCACTCAGATGCCACTTTGACATGAACCTGAAGATAATGGCTTCAGATTACACATGATGAATGCACTGGGTCAGAACAGACATGCCCTCTGAAACGGAGTTCCAACAACACATAACCTCAGATAGTTTTACTAATATTTTTTTGATTCAGGGATCTCGTCCTTCTTTCTGAGCTCTCCATCTTCGGCCTCTGCTTCGACGGCGGCGGTCCCGTTGCTCAGCGGGGCATCGCTGAGGGTGCTGCGCAGCGTCAGGCGGGTGACGCTGAGGGAGTTTTTTCTGGGCGTGATGTTGTGCTGCCTGTGGCACATGACCTCCTTGAACATTTCTCTGAAGCGCGTCGACATGAGGTTGTACAGGATCGGGTTGACTGCCGAGCTGAGATAGAAAAACACTCCCGAGATGATGTGCACATACTCGAAGATTTCCCTGTGGCTGTCAGTCCATTCACTAATGAAACTCCACATGAGGCGGTCGCTGTGAAATGGTGCCCAGCAGATCCCAAAAACTACCACTAAGACAACTAGAGGAAAAAAAGAAAAATACAAAGGGAAAGACACTTATTGTGAAAGTCTCAGGAGATCCACACTCATTAGATTGCCAGCATGTTGTCACTAGTCCTGATTTAAGTGCCTCCCTGGAGGTGTCATTTATGGAGCTCTTTATCATCATTTATTGTGGACAATCACTTTTATTTAATCCTCCATATCAAGCTAAAAACTCTAAGGACATTGCATCTTTTAAATCCTTGTTTTGAAGCATTTGTGAAGATCCCAGTGCTCCTCCTCCATATTTGCTCTGTCATTTTCTTAGATTAGTTGTTATAAAATAAGAGATTGAAGATGACTCACTGAGAAGCATTATAAACAAAACCAGGTTGATGAGAAAGGTAATTTTCCAAAAATAGTTCTTGAAGCTTTTTAAGCTGATTTATGGACTAAACATTCATTAATCAGCAGTCGAGTCCAATCTACTTAAATTTGATTAATAAAAAAGCCCAAACTATATTTCGAAAGATTGTTTTAAGTCAATGTGTTTATCATAGAGCAGTATTAATACTTTAAAGACCATCTTGGTTCTCCTTACAAAAGCTTCTATGAATTATTAAAACCCCTTTTGATTATCGGTTATAAATTCTGACCTAAATTTAAAGTTTAGGAACAACAATGTCTAATGTTATTTGAATTTAAATCAACTGCTTTGCAAAGTGCATTATAAAGCCAGTGGCCTTGTGGTAGAGTGTCTGCCCTGAGATTGGAAGGTCATGGGTTCAAGTCCAGGCCGAGTCATACCAAAGACTGTAAAAATGGGACCCAGTGCCTCCCTGCTTGGCACTCAGCATTAAGGGGTTGGATTGGGGGGTTAAACCACCAAATGGTTCCCGAGCGCGGCTGTGTCTGCAGCTCACCGCTCCCCCAGGGGATGGGTCAAATGCGGAGAACAAATTTCGCACACCTAGGTGTGTGACAACTAATGAGACTTTAACTTTAACTTTTTTTAACTTTTAAATACATTTTTTACATTAAACTTTTACAGGAGAATTGTATTGTTTAATATTACTTGATTATTTTTTTTAGCAAAAGAAGTTTTATTTGTTGTGATCAGTTTACACTACATTAAACTTGTACTTTTTGACCTTAAAGTTTCACTCTGATCAGCTTTTTGAGCTTTTTTCTAAGCATTCCCATCTTTTTTTTTTAAATTATAATTTGACCATTTTTAGCAAAAATTTAGAAAACTATCATTTTCAAGGATATAGTTTTTTTTCAAAATGGCAGGAATTCATTACAAATTTCCCTCTGAATTGTGGCCTAGACAATTAGAGTGGGGCAAACCTGCATCCTCTTCCCCTCATCCATAACTGCCCTATATCTCTGTCTGTTGACATGCTCTGCCACTGGTTTACAGGCCCCTAACATTACTGGCGAAACAAGTCATTTTGGAGCAGTCAAAATAGATGAAGAAAAAGAATGCTTATAGATGTTATCATCTGCAAGAGGATGCATCTCCAGTGGATCCCTGTTGGAATAAAGACCAAACGTAATGTTTAGGACTCAATCCAGACCAAATTAAGCGGACTCAGTCTGGAATAAATGATTTTTCCTGTCTGAATGCACCTTAAATCTTAGTTTTCTTTAAATAAATCCTCCATTATGAGAAAATACCACACATTTGTCACCACAGTGGGTCTTCAGCGATAGCCAGAGGTGTGTAAGAGCAATTTTAAAACAGCCCTAAAAGAGCACAATTTGGTCTCTAAAGAAACATTCAAAAGATGCTCACAAATGGCACATTATGAATAATATAAAAACAGTTTTGAATTTATTTCAAGTTCATTGCTTTTATCTACCATGTTGTGCAAGATGTAGAATCCATCAAACCCAAAGATTTCTATTTACAGAACCAAAAAGGATCTTTTCAGTTAAGGCAGTGCGCAGGTTCTTTTATGATTTTGTTTTCTACGTCAAAGAATAACTACAGATGACTACATATGATAATGCTTTAAGTAGCTATCATCAGTGTCTGACAGTGATATTGAGAGCCATGCCTGCTGGGAAGCTGAATACCACACTGAGCAGGAGGCGCTGGGAGGTGAATTGTACACTCATTGACTGCTGTTTTCTGCAGATGAGATATGAGCCCAACTCTAAAGAGGGTGCTTTCATTTGCATGCAGTTCTCCGCTCTGAGCTTCTTGGTGCATTCATTCATCACAACTGTTCAACAAACCACAGTTGCAGCATTCACCGTAAAAATGCCTCTGCTTGGAGCCAAATTAACTTGTGGTTGGCTGATGGTTACCACAAAATCAAATATTTCATCCTGATAACTATCATGCTCACGCTATATTTACTTAAAAATATATCAAGTCTTACTAAAGATTTAGTCATTTAAAATAACCTAATGTCTCAACATTTATAAATTAAGTTCACTGAATTAAACAGATTTTGAATTTATTTCTATTTATTCCAATCCCTGAAGTGGCTGTTACATAAAATTTTCCTTTAAGCACATTTTGTTTTAGCCCATGCATATTCAAACCATGATACATAGTTGTGTGAAGAACAAATAACTCTGCACATAAATGCAGAGCGTTTCTAAATCAGCCTGTCTTATTGAATTGCAAGCCGCGAAGCATACACTTCAGTCGTAGAGCTCATTATCTTATGCTATGCACAACTGTGCAATAATTATTTGTGACATTACCCAGAGTGTCAAATGTGAGTTTGATGCTATTTTTTTTCTTTTTTTCAAAAGAATTTTAAAGCTGTCTCTAAAATTTTTATTCAGTTTCTTGACGTTTATTTGTTGCTCTTTATCCTGGCAGATTAAAAGTTGAATATCTGCTTCACATGTGTGCAGATTTTATGACAGAAACTGCAAATAACTAACAGTTCAACCCGCTTTATTCTGAACTTTAGCCTGTCAGTCTCCAAGCATTATTAACCAGGATCCTTGAGGAAATTGATAACCTTTCAAACAGGAAAATGCTTTCATTTTAGTTTTTGGATTTCTTCATTCACTTGAGAAATTATTAATCAAGGAACCGACTAAATGTTCTGACAAATTCAGTTCCTATTTGCATCCTTGCAGAACAATCTATGACAGACACTCTGAAATTAGTAGAAAATATCTCATGGATTTGAGAGTATTTGTGCAGCTTAATTTTAGACTTAATTGGAATTTAATGAACGTAATACTTGGACAAATCGGTAAAAGTCAAATCTGAATAAGACGTCACTCAAACTCTAAAAATATGCTCTTTTATTATGCATTTTTAAAATAGGAAAAATCAAAATTTTCAAAAGGTTAAGCTTATTTCGTATTTTTAATCAGTTCTTCAGGTGTTGGATTTCTGAATGTCAGACTCTCAGCCTTCTAAGCTGAATTTAAAAGAAAAACTATCATAAACTGTCATAAAATGCGAAAATCTAGTAATCTCTTAAATCACTTTGTCATACTCACATAACATTTTTGTGACTTGCCGGCGTCGTATCTTCTGCTGTCGTGTGCGGATGTTACAAAAACTTTCCTGTCCAAACCCAGACTTGGCTTCCAGTGCTTGGTGCATCTTTTCCCGCTTCAGCTGCAACCCGATGAGCATGTAGAGAATGCTGATGGTCAGCATGGGAAGAATGAAAAACAGAAAGGTGGTGAGCTGGATGGTCAGGTTGTAGATCCAGCGAGGTTTGACCAGCGTGCAGATGGCTGAGTCAGGAATCTCTACGTTCAGGTTTCCAGCTGGGCCGGTGGAGCGGATGTGAAGGACGCTGATCCCGTGCAGGCTTGTGTTGGGCACAGAACACAGCACCGACACGCCCCACACTGTAAGAATGACCCTCTTGGCGTGGGTGCGCGTCACGACATACTTTGCTCTGAGTGGGTGCACCACGGCTATGTACCGCTCAATGCTCAGCGCCGTAACGTTGAGGATGGACGCCAGGCAGACCGTTTCAAATAAAAAAGTTTTGAAGTAGCAGCCTCCTTTCCCGAGGAGGAAGGGGTAGTTTTGCCACAGCTCGTACAGCTCCAGCGGCATACCGAGCAGCAGCACCAACAGGTCTGACACGGCCAAGCTGAACAAGTAGTAGTTGGTTGGCGTCCACATGACCTTGTTGCGTGCGATGACAGTGCACGTCAGGACATTTCCCACAACACCAACCAGGAAGATGACCAGATAGCTCAGGCAGACGGGGAGGAACACAGACGATTGGCGTGGACCCAGATATTTTTCTAGATACTCATCCTCAGTCAGACAGGCGTCGTCCGCATCAACGAGACTCCTGTTCACCCCAGAGGTCAGATTGATGCACCTCTGCTCTGGAGAACAAAGCCACTCCTTTTCAGTCATTTGGTCAAAAGAGCAGTTGGTACCTGACATCCTGCATGAGAAAACAAGAAGAAGAAATATTTTGATGAAGTTGAATAATTTGAAATAATACAGAAAAAGCAAACAATAAAAATAGTTCAATTGTAATCTCAAAAGCCAAAAGAAATGGACAAAATGTTATATAAAGACATTCTTTTCAACCTTTAGCTAGGGCTAGAAATTCAAGCAAAATTCCTATTTTTTTAAGGGAAAACATAATCAAGCGATGTTTGCGCTTCACCAGAAGCACTATCAATGAAAACTTTAATGATGGCTGCCCTCCATTTTATTAGTGCATGGCAGAAATAATAGCACGATTGATTTTTTTCGTTTGACAGACGCCTGTTATTCTGAAAGTTCATTTCAAGTGCCGGCCGTTTGTAGAAAATTCAAATGTTAGAATTTGCTGAAAAATCTCAGGGAGATTTGGTATTGGAAGAAGTCATAATATGATCAAGGATGACTTTTAAAGTATGAAGGCTGAGTATATTTTTCCACTATATTGTGTTTTCTGTACTCATTGAAATAGTTTGACTTCATGAAAAAAGTCAGAAAAAGACCAGGGGCATTCATTTTATTTTCTTTAAATAATGAATAAGTTTGGGTCAAAAGTCTGCTCACTTCTTCTTTCTGGTTTTAGGTCGAAGTTTCAATGGGATTCTTGACTTTTTCTCTAAACAGAGAAATGGTAAATCCTATTGAACCACAAAGCTTCTTTAGACCGTTCGAGTCTCCATCAGGAAGTAGATACCCAAACTGCATTTGCTCAACATTCTGTTAGTGTTACTGATGTTAAGCTTCATAGTGTCAATTAATTGAATTAAATGTATTTATTGAATAAGGACAGACATAAGAACAAAGACATACTGTTAGCAGAACTCCCATTTCCATCTCACAATGCTTTAGCTGTAGCTAGTTTGCAGCATTCTCCCTTGCTGGGCTTTTTTTTTTTTTTAAAATTACAATTATTTATAAAATGAGAATGAAATAAACGAAAAAACAGTTAAAATAACTTGAAGCAGTTTAAAAATCACTGGAACAGATCAGAAGAATAAAAAACCCCACACCAAATCAACCTTTTAAACACGTGGACAGCACTGCTGCTGACAAAACCAAGACTTTGTTTGTGTTTTAAAAAGACTAAAACTGCACAAAGACTTTAAATTAATGGTAATAGAGTTCCAAAGTTTTGGACTTTTCACTGAGAGGGCAGACTGAGCAAAACTTTCCCACTGGGGACCGCTCTGGTTATCTCCAATTTGCAAATGAAGGTCCTGAGGCGCCAATTCATTGAGGCATTTAAAAATAATATTTTAAAAACTAAAATAAATGTAACTGGTTAAAGTTAAAATGTTATATTTCACTCAAATTTAACAGTGGTGAAATTTAATTGGTTTTTTGTCAAATATCTTTAGTGCTCGACTTTAAAGCATCTCCACAGGTCTGAGCGTAGTCTGACTGGATTGTGACCAAATGGTAATTCCGTAATACAAGTGTGAGAAGATCAGAGTTTAAAACTATCCAAGCACATTCTGGATTCAGGCATTGTCTTAATAATTTAAAACAGGTCATGTTTAACCTGACCACCTTGCACACTTTTTTAAACTGGCTTTTAAATGACATTTTACTTTCTACTAATCGAATGTAGCTAAAAACTTTATTGACCACAACTAGTAAAAGAAAAACACCTTTTCTTTGTTTTGAATGGTTAACCTTGAGTTGGAAACTCCGAATATTAGTAATTTAATAAACTGTCCTTTTTAAATGTTTTTTTTCCACAAATTCAAGTCCAGTTTTTTTTAAAAAAAGGGTGAAATAAAGTTTAATTTAAGCTTAAATTTATGTATTTTTTAAAAGTTGTGATACACAAATTTGATCTGTGCAATAATCTCAACTATTCTGAAGTGAGTAATTATTTTTCAAATTTTCTGGATGGAAAAAGTGACCTACCAATTAAGGCTTCAGAAAAGAAATGTTATCAAATCTGGAACAGATTGATTCAATTAATCTCCCCAAAATTCAAGTGACACTATTTAAGGAAAAAAGAATAAAAAAGAATGGGGACTGCTCGGTGATGCCCCCATGTGCTGTTTTATTGTTAAAAAATGTGTTTTATTGAGATTATCACTTGCATATGGATGTACACATTGATATTACACATATTACACATTTGATAATTCATCCACTCTTACTTTAATGTTATTAAATACTTTTAGATAGACTATCAGAATACAGATAAAGTGAATAACAGTAATAACAGCATTAAAATGTTCATAAAATGAAATACTTTCTACAAAAATGTGTTTGGTTTGTACTTATCCTACATTTCAAACAAAACAAAAACTTTTGTCCAGAATACCTTACTGAATACATCCTTTTTAGAGTCTGTGACATTTAAATAAACATTTGGCTACTGTAACAAAACCAAGAACAAAAGAGAAGAAAACAAAAGGTAATTTTAAACATATCCTTTCACACCAGCATTTTTTTGGGAAACTTTGGATCAAGTCCTGGTTTGTCTCAAAACCCATTTTGATTAAATGTGTTCATCACAGTGGGTGGCTGAACTCAACAAAACAATCTCTGTAATAAAATTTCTTTGAAATGATCTTCCATGAAAATCAGTTGAAGTGAGGTGAAAAGAATTCTAAAAAATCATATGAATATTGTGACCGTCTCCACAGAGCCACGGACAAGAAATTCATCAAAGTTAACGTAATCACTTGCAAGAAGTGAAGCCAAAACTTGTTAGAGGAAACAGCAGTAGCCTGTGATATAATGTTCCAAGTCAAAGTATTGGCGAGGAAACATGCAGAGACTGTGAGCCCCGTGTTAACTTAAAAAGAAAAAAATGAAAAAAACAAGTGCATTTACTACCCCCAGAAAAAAATCCATAACCATCACAAATTATATCCATCCATCCATCCATCCATCCATCCATCCATCCATCCATCCATCCATCCATCCATCCATCCATCCATCCATCCATCCATCCATCCATCCATCCATCCATCCATCCATCCAGATGGCTGGTTTCAACTGCAGCATATTTATTAACACCGCTAGAAGTCCACAAATCCAAATCAGGGTCAGGCAGGCAAAAGTCAGTAATGACCATGGGAGCATCAGAGAGTAAGCAAAGGGTCAGGGCAGGCGGCAAAAAAGCAGAATCAAAGAGGAAGCAGGATCAGATAAACATGATATCTGGTGAGGATGAAATGCTCGGTATGCAGGCTGAGTGGCACAAACAATACTGCACACTATGTGAGGCTCTGTGCAGTGCTCGAGTGCGCTGTGGGTGATTGGCAAACGAGACACAGCTGAGCAGCATCCAGGACCCTCCGTCATGTCTGCATCTGACATCCGTCTCTCCACAATGCAAGATTTACGCAGGAGTTCTATTTCCAGCATCAATTTTTCAGCAAAAAAGCCAGAGAACTGGAAACAGGTCCAGGTTTCCAATTACATATTTCATAGAAATGTTATTTATTTTTAAGGTGATGTGTCCATGTGATAACGCACGATCACACATAAGATAACCCTTTTGGCAATTTCACCATGGACGATTATAGTTAATTTTGGTCGTACAAAAGTAGTTTATGATATGCATTTTGCAAGTTCTCCGTGAGGACGGAGAGAGAGAGCAAGGGGCCTAATTCAGATGAGTGAAAAGAGCTAGATGAACTTCTCAATATGTGGATGGCGGGACATATTAAATCTAGATTTAATATTTTGTCAAATATTAAATGTAAATTAATAATTCCTAAAGTGAAACCTGTATTGTTTGAAGGAATTTTTATTGATTTATTTTGTTTGGAGATTTTAATTTAGACTGGTCTAACTCCTCAGATTCATCTGAGTGTAACTTATTTAGTGGATTAAATCTGACACAAATTATTAAGGAAGCTACCAGAGTTACTTCTACTTGTCAATCTCTTCTGGACTGGATTCTAGTTTCTCATCCAAATAGAATTGCCTCCTCTGGAATTTTTTCTGGTCTTTCATTCTTCTCTTCTCTGGTTTAATTCTTACCTTCACCATTGCCGTCAGTGTGTGTCTCTTAGGGGGTCTCAATCTGATTTTACCGGAATCTACAAAGGTGTTCCCCGAGGTTCCTCACTGGGGCCACTTTTATTTTCAACTTTCACCAATGACCTTCCAAATTCCTGTTCAAACTGTATTATCCATCTCTATGCCAATGACACAATAATTTATTGCTCCAAAACAAACATGACTGACATTAACAACTGCTTACAGTATGAATTTGACTCAGTTCAACATTGGTTGAATTCAAATAAGCTTATTTTGAATAAAACAAAATCATATTGCATGCTCTTTCAGACTGATACAATAAAACCAGGTGGTTTAAATCTTAATTTGCATTTTTTGAACTCCTCTCCTTTAGAGGAAACTAAATCTTTTAAATATCTAGGTGTCTGGTTTGAACCTAATTTATCTTTCCAAACTCATATTCAGTCAATCACCAGTAAATTAAATTACCGTCTTAAATCACTCTATCAATCAGTTCACTGCTTTAATTTCCAAATCAGAAAAAGACTGATATCACAATTGTTCCTCCCTATTATGGATTATGCAGATATCATTTACTTCAACGCTTCTTCAGCCTGCTTAAATTCCCTTAATGTCATATACAACTCCATGTGTCGCTTTGTTCTCCGCTGTCCCTATACTACTCATCACTGCGTACTGTTTGAACGACTCATTACCAGGTAGAAGACAATTTCACTGGCTTCAATTTATTTTCAAATGTATTTTTCTTGATCTTCCTTTTTATTTGAAACAGTACCTTGATCCTTTTAGTTCCCAACATAATTTACGCCATAATAATCAAGTATTCTTCTGTGTTCCAAGACACAAAAAACTTTCTGGGAAAAATGCTTTTTGTGTAAAAGCTCCCAATGATTGGAACAACCTACCTTTATCTCTACGATCCATTTCATTTCTGCCATTGTTCAAGAAAGCTCTGTTAATTCATGTCAAACATAATTGTGTCTGCTTTTAATTTCTGATTTTTTTTTTTTTTTGTCAAACTCCTATCGTCTTTGTTTTAGTTCTAACTATCTGAAACTTAATTTTTCTTTTAGTAGTTCATTTAGTTTTTTTGGTATGTTCTTTGCAAATGTTAAGTAGGTTGGGGTGGATATTGAGAGCGTGTCCGGTTATGTGTTGTGTGTGTGTATGTGTGTGTGTTTATTATGTGTTTTTGATATTTGTTTTTACTATCTTGTTTGGCTTTTACTCTGTCATTTGTTATTATCTTTTGAAATGGATAACACAACTGAGATGCGATGCAGACGGACCCGTGTAATTTCGGGGTAAACTGGCTTCTGTTGAACACCCTGGACAGGTTGCAAACCTGTCGCAGGGCCGCACAATTACACCTCTACATTCACACCAAGGGATTTTTAATCAACTTTCCTGTGAAGCATGTTTTTGGACTATAGGAGGAAGCCGGAGTCCCTGGAGAAAACCCAATTAAGCATGAGGAGGAGAACATGCAAACTCCTCACAGAATGGTTTCTGCGGGGATTTGAGCCGCGGTCTTTCTGTTGGGAGGTTTACCACTGTGCCACCATGCAGCTCGAGCAAAAACAGATATTGAAAAAAATATACATAATTACAGTTCAGTTCCTTAAGTTTCCATAGCAATACCTATAAACACATGCAGGCAAAGGATTACCTTTAGATGAGGGGAACAACACTTTGCACATTTCCTAACACTTCCCCTCACATGTGCAGGCATATTAAACATCAGAAATGATAATCGTCAAATCTTTTGTTAGAAAAAAACTGCCGTCCCTGTCAAACATTTGGTTTCTAAATCCCGGATGGATTTCCAGTCCGACAACCAAGCAACATTTCCTGTATAAAGAAGATGATTACCTGACATAGGCAAAGCAGCACGAGCTGACCTGTCGGCTTCAAATTATAGAGTCAGCCCGAGAAGGATGTTCCGAAAGCACTATAAAAGTCTTCACCTGATCTAAAATGCTGCAGACAGGTACTGATGAATGATTCATTAGTGCTTTATTCATTCTTCATAAACTCCATGTAACTCAGCTAATTCCTGGCTCTCCATGAAGTCAGGAATTAGTGTATTAAAAAGACACTTTAGTTGTATAAATATTGTTTTCTTTCATAAAGTTTTATATACACAATTATGGAAAATGCTGTCTGCAGAATCTGTTGAACTAATGATCCCACATGAGCCTGCAAAACATGATGGATGTCCACCAAAATTTAAACAATTTTCTCTGAATGCTAAAATAACTTAGAAGTAATTAAAAGAGGGTCGTGGATTGTAATAATTTCTCAGAGCATGGATTACTTGGGCTGAGACTAACGTGATCTGCTCCTCTTTACATCATTTTTCTTGTAATCCAAAACTACTCAGGATTAGAATAGCTTTGAAGCTAATTGTTGGAAGTATCCTCAAAGCTTCTCTTACTTTTTGATCCTTCGCACATACGGCCAAATGCTTCTGATTGTCCCCGGAATTATATTTGCTTCCATCTTATGAACACAGTGTACTTGAATTCATGAATTAAGTGTCTTCAGAACTGACAGACACAAATATTCCTGTTAGGCCTATGCCTTGCCCTTTTAAGGCCTTAAATTAATCAAGAATCCTTGAATCATTTATAAATAAGTTGCACTGCTGAAGGAGTATGGCAAAAACGAAATGAATCAAATAGAAGATTCACTTTATATACACACAGCGCACAGAGAGCGCAGCATTTTCCAAAACCTTGACTCCATATAATGGAGATCAGTGAGCCATCCCTGTATCCTTGAGAAGTACTGCCCCTGCTGTTCAAACATATAAGAAGACAGTGACTTTATAAATATATGAAACCTTTGGGGGCCTTTGAAGTCATGGTCAAAGAAAAGTAATGCAATAATAATGTATTCTGCATGTGAAGGGCTTTATAGAAACATGGACATTAAAGTAAAAAAAAAAACAAACACTTTTATAATTATATAATTTCTACTTAAAAGGCTTATAAGGAACTTTACATTTTGGTGGAACTGATGAATTCTTTAGTTTCATTTTAAAAGAAAATATCAAATTCAACTGGAAAATGGTTTGCAATTCACAGCGTGATGGAAAATACAACAAAGACACTTTTGATTGTGTTGCGAGAGGTTGTTCCATCTCCAACAGATAACACCAACATTTCACCAAGATGCAGTTTATCCCAGATAAAAGTCTTCAAAAAGGTTGAGTATGACATGTCATCTAGCATTGCAGTGTGCACTCTCACTGAATTACAAATATTCAACTGGTATGAGATGCATACTGAATCAAAATGGTGCATTTATACTTAATTTTCAATTAAGTGTGACATAAAAATCAGCTGACTGTTATTATTTTTGTTACTTTAGTCGTGAAAATGAGCAAAATGATTTAATACCACATTTTTATACTTTAAAAATAGTGGAAAAAGGTAAATTGAAAAAATTCAGGGTTTTGCGTAAAGCTGTATGAGTAGCTCATTCAATTGCCGCCTACTGTTTTACCACTACAATCTTTTTCCCTTCAAGTATTCAACTCTATATAAACCTTTCTACCCATTTCCATTTATAACTTTTACAAGATAAACTGGCACGATATATTTCAATATATATATACTGCATATAAATATATATCTATAAATCAATTTAAACTGTTTTAGGAAAAGGGAAAATAGCTGCTTTTTTAGACATGGTGTTACTTTCTTTGATACATCCCAAACTTGAACAGGGAATTTTCAAAGTGGCTGTCATTTTTGATAACAACAGAGACATTTTGATCCATTAAAAGCAAACAGATTGTCAGTCATCCCCATGCTGTATGTGAAAATTGAGTCTTTGGAAATATTTTTTAAACATTTTCCTATTTTTCTCCCAGCAACATGTTAATTTAGGAAAAAATGGAAAATTCTATTGTGCTTATTAATATATTTATTGCCTTTAAGCAAAAAAATAAATGAATAAAGTCCAGAAAAAAATGTATCTAAGGAAAAGATAGGCACCCAGTGATAAAAATCCTAAATTAGATAAAAATCTTTCTCTTTCTTCTATGTTTTTACAGTTTTAGCCTTTTAATTAAGTAGAATAATGAATCCAGTCAGTTTACTTCACTGAAGACAGGTTACTGATTCCAAAATAGATATAGAAATGTTAAATGTTTGGCACGAATCGAATCACATGAAAATGTAGAAGCTTTTTAAAAGGATATACAACCAATTAAAAATATAATTTTCTTATTTCTTTTAAATTTGTGACAGGAAAAAGTGAAATGAATAATTAAAGAGCATGCACACAAGACAACAAGAAAAGAAAAACAAGTGGTTTAACTCCATTGTGGATAGTGTTCTATTGCAATTACATTTTTTTGTGGTGAAAAGAACGTGATTTTCTGTTTAAATATCATGTATGTTATATTTATACTTTGAATCAGAAGCTTTTGCATAAAGAAAAATCTTACCTTCAATGATCTTCTTTCGTCAGGTTTCTTGCTTTGGGCAAAGATTGGTCTTGAGTGCGAAGAATGTGCTTGTCACCGAGCCCTCTGTCGTCTCTGTCTGTTGCTCTCTCCTCCAGCGTCACTCGCACTTCTGCGTACATACGGTGCAAACACACTCTCTTTCTGTCATCCTCCCTCACCTCCACCCTCTCACACAAACATTTAGACCTACACGTGTAACTATGACTGCATTTCCACTCTCCAGTAATCTCTACAGGAGCATATGATGCAAGTCAGTCACATGAAAACCAAACAAAAAATTGTTTTTAATTTTTATGTGTTTGATTTAAAGCTCATTGTTTTGTCATTTTTATTTGCTTTGGATTTACTTTAACTCTCAAAGTCAAGTTTGTTTTTCTGTCAGGGTGCGGAAGCAGCCGAGGCTCCCACGGTGCAGCTGTCAGAACGGAGTTCCTGCTCACGTCTGATCATCTTCCACACGGAAAGGTTGGCTGAAACCTCAAGGTGAAAAGATGCAACTGTTAAAGCTTTTCATGAAAGGCATTGAGACTGACCCTCTTTGTGTCACTCACTTTTGACTACCCATCCTGTTCAGAGAAGTAGAACCAAACTTAAAGACCCATTCTGGAGAAGCTTGTGTTGTTTTTTTTTTTTTTGGTTTTTTCTTGAGATATTTTTCTCGCGACAGAGGACATTTACTGTATGAAGAGATTTGAGCTCATCTTGTATTTCTGAGGATTTCTTTATTTAAATCGATGTGAATTGTGAGCAGACACAAACATGTCCTTGGAAAAAGCTTGTAGGTGTGACATAGAAACTACTAAGCAATCTGCTCCTCTCCATTCTGATGCATCTGCTCAAATGCTAATGATTGAATACATGATGGATTTGTCATTTATGTTTATACATTTCTGCTCAGATTTTTCACGTGTCAAACAACTAAGCAAAAAAGGTTTATTTTACAGTCAGAAATTCAGAAAAAAATTGTTGTTAAATTTATATATATAAATATATATGTAGACACTTGTCATTTAATTATTGTAATATTTAAATTACATTTATAAACCAATGTTTACATTAAAAAAAAGATAATAAACATTGCACTTTTTTTTTAAAGATAAAGTGAAACTTTGTGGCTCTCGTTGGGTTCAGTCTGTCAGAAACTAGACCAAATGGCTTTTTTAGTGTTACAGGTTACAGATCCCTGGCTTAGACAAACAGATCCATATACGTCTTTGTTTTATTCTTTTCTTTTTCCAAGGTAGCATCTGGCTCAAAACTGTATGACCATTGTTGGCACTTTATATGTTCTGCGTGCCAGATTGGTAAAGGGGCTTGTGACAAGTGATGACCTTGCAATATTTGATTGGCTGTTGCTGGCATGCAAGGAGCTGTCAATACAAAAAAATTAAGCATAATTATGTGGGAAAAGAACTTCAGGTTTTAAAAGGAAACGTAAAATGAAAACAAAAATATGTAGAGCCTGAGCAGATCTCAACACCAGGTAGTTTGTCTAAGTGGTGTTACCGTAGTGCGTTATCATCACTAATTGCAAGCCCCCGTACTGATCTGGTAGGCTGAACACATATGGTACCTACACTGGATAACTCCGACATCTCTTGCCATTTTTTTTTTTCTTTTTTTTTTTTTTGCATCGGTCATGTTAGGCTGGGGGTGAGAGGGTTTGTAAGCTAGGGGGACTGCATATAAACAGCGGGATTAAAATACGTCCTAAATATGGCATAATTATACTTACAAAATCACAGGGAACAGTTTTACCATACTTAAAAAGAGGATCAGTGTGGGACTTCTGCAAGTTTGTAAAAAAAACTCCATATAGTGTTGTGCGGTTACTGTTGCGTAACAGCAAAACTCTGGTTTAAGTACTGACAGTGGCTTTTCGAAGTTGTTTCTGAGAACTCCAGCTTTGTTTTTAGGTCTTGAGTGTCGACTTGTGTGTATATCATGGTGTTCAATTTCTAATTTTTGTACCATGACAGGTGAACCGAGCTTCTGCAAACCCAGAACTGAAAGAAAAGCAGGTATATAAACCAAGTAAATGATTGCAGCCATTCTACAGCAGCATAAATGTGAACCTGCATTAGAGATGAAATGCGAATCTAACGGCTTCAAATATTTCGACACAAAAGGAAATGTTGAGGTGACTAAACATTTCTTTAATATAGGGAGCTGAAGAAATTGCTTCAGGCAAGAATGTTCTTTATGTGGATTTACAGCAGGTCATTGTGCAGCAGTCGCAGATCTGGTCAACAGTAATACAGCTGAAATCTCCATCTGCTGTGGATCAAGGTCAGCTGCTCCTGAACACAAGAAACCTTTTATCAAGCGTTTACTGACACATGTACTTCCCAATGCTGCTAATTAAAACTGAAAGTTTGCAATGAGCCACATGCCTTAGTCAAATCCCTTAAAGATCCATTTGGATGACAGTGTTGTTTTTAACATATTTTTGAGACATTTTTCTGGTGTTGAAAAACATATATTGACGAAATGAAACTCATAATTGCTTTTCTGAGGATTTCTTTGTTCAAGTTGTTGTGAAGCAGGATCATACGGTAAAATGTTTTTTTTGAAAAAAAGCTTATCAGTGATGTAGAAAATACGTTGGGTGGACCACAATCTCCCTGATCCACTTGAACAGAAAGCAATAGGGAGGAGGAAGGGGGCGGGATTGCTAGGTCCCAACAGTCCTGCCCACAGCTCAGAGTTGAATTTTAATGCTCTGTTCACTCTGAACACGATTTGCAAAAAAACTTACACAGCCCGCCCCTCTTTTGGCTCATGACAAATTCAAGTCTTGCCGCCTGTCAAGAAATGGGTTCTATAAAGAATACAATCAAGCTAATGTTTTTAGCTTGATTGCTACATGGAGCGGTGCCTATGTATATCTCACTTCGAATGTGTGGAAGACACAGATTAGAGATGAGGTTTATTTATTGTGAGGAGTTCTACAAAAACACTGGTAATCACCTCTCCATGTTTGGGTTTATGCAATCATTCAAAGGTTGTCCCAGAAGAGGGGGTTTCTATTTCACTGTGTGACTGTATGACAGCCACTTCTGCTGTGTTTCTGTGGCTCTGTGATTGAGTTTGAAGGCTCACTGTTCTACACTAACCCGAGAAGGGAAATATAAAAACAAAAATAAAATTAGGGGGGAATTTTTTTTTTCCACTGTCTTGATGTAAATAAGAAAATATCACAAAGTTCTAGTGGCTCTCTGTCTGCCGGCGTAGCTCTCTACCGTGGATGCGAAATGTAAGCAATCTATCCAGAGTGTGTCCCACCTTTGCTTAACAGTAGCTGGAGTGAGCTCTGGCAACCTCATGACCCCGATGGGTGAAGGAAGTAGGTGGAAGTTCACAAAAACATTTGCACTGAACTAGTATTATACCTGCGGACCGAGTTATTGAAAACGTCATGTGCCCAAAGATAAGTGGCTGATTAATAGATTTAACGCAGCGACCTGCCAAAAGTCAAATATTTGAACTCTGGCCACACTGCTGCCAGACCGCCACACAGAACACCTTTTGCTTAAATCGCGCTGCAGGACGTCAATTTGCATCAGTACTATTGACTTAACGTTAAAACTGGTCATCTGCTGCGCGATTGGTGTGAACACAGCATAATGATTTAAATGCTCTGCGGAAACAATGTCCTGGAAAATGACAGGTTTTTTGATTTGGGCTAAAAATAGCATCATCATAATTAAAAGACCACTGGGAATGCTTTGAAAATAGATCAAAACATTGATTGGAGTGAGTACTTTGGAGTTGTTTTAAATTAATAGAATTTGTAGATTTTTTATGTTTTGAAAGAGGAGAGCCACAGACTGTATAAGTGCTAGGTACTAATTACAAAGGGTGTACATTAGCAGTCATTCAAAGGCTTTTCAAACCGTCATTGTTTTCTTTAATTAAAAACAAGGTTCCACTTAAACTTTCACACTGTTTCCTTCAAATATTTTTTTGTGTTTGTGCTTCTTTGAAACCGCACAGGAAGGAGGTTATTACCTGCAGATCACGAAGGTCATCAGGTACGCTCAGTTAGTAATGGATTTGGTATTTAAAACTTTCACCTTCAGTTTCTTGTGACCTACTAAAGACAAATGGACAATCAGCAATCAGTCACTAAGAGGGTTTGATTGTCCCTGAACATGCTATTTAAGGCCTGAAAAAAGGGAACTGTATAAAATAAATCACGGAGGTTAAGAGTATCTATGATAATCATCTTTTGAGTTATTTTGTGTTTGATATTTAACATCCTATTACAATTAAAGTATAAACAAAAGTAATACAGGGGTTGGTGTCAGCAGCCTTCCTGTTGCTCGGGTTAAAAATTCTAAGGTCTTTCCTGAATTACTAAATATGAGTGTTTTATATAAATTTAAGATATATATTCCATTATTTTATAAAGTTAACAAAGTTAAAAAAAAATCCTGTCCTCCATCTTCCTAATATTACATCATCATTTTCAAAATTCTTGACTAATTCCTTCAAGTGAGATTGCCATTTGAAGGTTAATTAAATTATACATTTAAACAATCCTTGATAGCTAAAAATAAAAATCGAAAAACGTCTATATGTATCTCAAATGGCATTTTGTGTTCTTAATAGAGATACTTATTTAAATTGGTGTCAAGTTTATCCCTTAGTTCCCTTGTGAATTTTAGACTTTCAGAGTTCTCCAGCTTTGTCTTTAATCTGTCTATGTTCTTCTCAATCTGATATTTTACCACCTTTTTTGCCATTGTATTCCCCCCTTCTGTTTTTCCCACATTTTTTAAGAGAAATGTCACACAACAAATTGAAAACGGTCACATAATCTGACAGTAATCAGTCTGGATTGTGCTGTCACGAGGAGGAACATTAAAAGCTTTGCTCTCGACTTGACTTCGGAGATCACACTGTTAGAAAAAAGGAGGCAAAAATTCAAAGTGACAAGGAAAGTTACGAATAATCTCTGCACAGCAGATGCCCCAAATACGTCGACACTTCTAAGCTTCAGTTTGGTCATCCTGCATGGCAGATTTTTTGTTTTTCATAAATTATGCTGAATTGTTATTCCTGGTGCGATGTAACTGATGGTAATGCCTTGACTTTTGCCACCAGATGATGACTCCTCTCCCACATAAAAATCAGTAGTGTTTTTTTTTTTTTTTTTTTACAGTGGCTTTTATTTTAAAATGCATAATGAAACTATTACCAGATTGCACCAGAATGCTTCTTCTATTTGATGAGTGACAAGAGTCCAATTAGTTAGCATTTTTTCAAATGTCTCGGAAGGGTGGGATTAAATAACTCCTTTTCAAGTAATCTATCAAACTCAACTTGGCTTTAGTTAATAATCACTATATTTAATTGTGTCATAAATGTGTCTTTGTTTTTTTCTAATCAATGAATTTTATTATTTCTGTGTGATTTTTTCTTTTTCTTTTTTTTTTGTCTTGTATTATCCACAATCTATGCTTGAAATAAACCTGATTAATCAATCACTCTGTTTTTGTTGCATAAACAGCAAAACAGTCATTTCAGAATTGGTGGACATATTATGTACCACCTACCATATTTCAAATAATCCAGATGCATGATTCTATAATGTGTAGTCTCTGACCAAATGTACCTGTCTTGAGACCAAATCTACAAAGAAAAAAGGAAAGGATGCTTGAAAATTGTTTTAAAAATGCCAAATAAGTCCCCATATTGTCCCACGTCCTTATCTCCAAATGATATCTTAAATAAAGCAGTTAAAATTACATTTATATTTCTTTTTTGTATTAATTGCTTTATCATGTGATCTACAACATACACACAACCCCGGTACTGTGACCTTTAAAGCAGATAGAAAAAGAATCTAGGAGGGAATCTCATGACGTGCTGGACTTGACATCATCAAAGTTTTCCAAAAGAAATGGATCTTCTATTTTTCATATTTTTACTACATAGTTAGCCTAGATTGAACATCTCGCTCTACCCTATGCAACCCTTCTACACATATAATCAGAATAAAACAATTATACTTGCTTATTTATTTAGGTAAGTTTGTTCTCTCGGTCATCAGTAAGAGCTGGCTAAAAAACTTCAGTCGTGAAAAATGTAAATAAATTTAAATAATCAGGCCCCCAGCTTAAAAAAAATGTTAATATATCAATGTCCAATCTTATGTTGAAAAAAATCTTAAAAAGAAAATGATTTAACAAAAATTTAACCAAAACATTACAATTATTCTACTCATAGTAAATAAGAGTAAAAAAATCCTTTTTTAATGGAGGTCAAAGTTTTGACTTTAGCTATTTTTGCTCCTTTGGATGAAATCTCGTCATTGAGGCACTTTTTTTGTGGCCTCCACCAGTCCCTTAAATGTGTATTAAATTGCATTATTTTAAAATTAAATTTCAAAAAAAGTTTTATATAGGCTTAAAACATTTTTCATGTCAATTTATATCACTTGGATCATGTTTAAACTGATTTTGAATATGTATGTGTCCAAATATTTGGGAATATATATATAGACTTTCATGGGGTGTTCTAATTTTTTTGACACAATTGCAGCTTCTACTCCTGAGAGAAAGCTAATATTAATACAGATTTGCAACCCTGTTACCTGCAAAAATTGGTAACAGAGTTACACTAAGTTTTGTAATCATCAATTTAAATAGTATCGTAAACTGAGTTAATCAAGCCTTTGATTGTTTAGTACCTATTATTGCTGTAGCAGAAAATTCTTACCATTTAGACATATTTATTTACAGAGTTTTTGTCTGAAAACATATTTGCTCTGCAGTTGTCTTGAGCTTCAAATTGAGGCTTCTCTGAAAGCAGCACGACAGAGCTGGCTCTCCTGTTCGGTGATCAGTTTGACATTTTTAGATAATTTCATCAAAGTTTTTCCACAAAACCTCATTATCCTTATTTAATGTCTGTCAGAGGCACACAAAAGGAGTTAATAATTAAATAGCTTTCTAGTTTCACATGACATTTGTCTTTTTCTCCAATGATAAATATCCCTCTGAACAGATGGTATTCTACACATTACAACAGCGATACATTTTAATGAGGGATCGCACTGACCTTTCACTCTAACAAAATCCACTTTATCAAGGTTAGTCTACTAAAACTCAATCAACAACACAGTAGTCTTGGTCTGTGCTTGTTTTTTTCCTCAGTGGTGTGAAAGCAAGAACAGCATTAAGGGAGATTTAATTTGTGTGAAGTACTTATGAGTAGCAATTAGCTTTCGTAGTGTCTGAAGCTGTCAACATATTCTCAGTTTACAGAATCATGAATGATTACATAAATGGATGGAGGGTGTTAGTTTAACACCAGATAACATTAAAAAAACACGTTTTGGTCTTGAATGTCATTCAAACCTTTGAATATAACGTAGTTTAAGTAAACACCATATGGAGGATCATGAGCTCACATTGATTTTGCATCATACTCTGTCGTATAAGCAGCAGTGTGACAAATGAGTATCACAGCTGTCAGAGTTTGAACTCAGTTGCAAGAACAAACTGCAGATGTTCCTCGAAAAAGCTTCACTCATACATAATATTCTGTTGTGCTGTGGATATTAAAAGGGACATTTCCTTTTATTAGATGGATTCATGTTTACAAAGGGTTTAAATCTATTTAGAGTTCCACATTAGAAGCCTTCCTGAAGCTGTTTAAAAACCCACTCCAATAAAAATTGTGTGGCATTTTTCTCATTATGGAAGATAAAAATAAAGAAAATTAAGATTAAAATGGTATTTATTTGAATCAACTGCTGTGAATTAGGAGCATAAAATAATGCCATTAGAAAAAGCTTGTAACAGTGACGCACAATCGCAGGGCCAGAAACTACCTGCTCCATTTTGATGCATCCACTTGTAGAAAAACAGAACCATGTGTCGTTGTTTTCCTTGTCCAAGCTGGTTTTTGGGTCAGAATTGTACAGCTGGATAGCTCCAATATTGCTCACCATTTTTTTTGGGGTTATTAGAAACTGTGAGCTAGTGGGGGAGAGTGTAAACAGAAAGATGTCTGAAACGTTAATCCATGCCAACAATCCAAGCACATTTCTAAATAATTACTGACATTCTGGAGAAACTATGTCCTAAAAATACACTTTTTTATTTTATTTTAGCAAAAATATACATAATCATAAGTAAAAGACCACTGGGAAAAAAATGTTACAACAGATCAAAAGATGACTGGAGTGAGACTTAAAAGGCTGTGACATGAAGACACTCTTGAACTACTGGATCTTTTATTAAAGGTAACAATATTTTTCAGTAAAGTCTTGTCACAGAGACAGCATGGGAGCTTGTCTTTTCATTTAAATCTGTTTGTTTGAAGTTATTTAACAAGTCATCTGGCTGAGATCAGCAGAACCTTTAACATGTGTGTTTTTTTATGTTTTATTTTGTCTATAAATCTGTGTTTGATTCTAAAATGAAGTTCTGCCATACATAATTAAATTAGGTGGAAGTGAAAATGCTAACATGCAGGCTTGCATAACAACCAATGAGTTAGTTTGAGCCAGAATAGTATACCTTAATTTTACATTTGCAAACAATGAAAATAAGGGCTCTGCTCAAGGTGCCCACACACAGAAACACAATATAAAAAGATAATAAAAAGAAGCAGGATTAAAATTGCACCTTATATAATATGGCACATTTTCTCCTAAAATAAGGCTTTAAATGCAAATGTATGAAAGTTCTACTATGCTTGAGTCTAAAAAGCAAAGAAAACAAAGTATATGCTTGAATAATAGTATGCATGAGTTTTAAACACAAAAATGAACTCATTTTTTTTACAGAACTATTAATTTACCTGTGTTATTTTCCCACATTCTGCTCTTCCACATCATTTTTAAGTCATTTTATTCTCTGAACAAGATAATATATATATGAGGGATATTATTATATAGAACAAATGAAATGTGGTATGATAGAGACATCCTTTTATTAGAGACTGTGCTGAATATAATAGCTGGGATGACCGTGGATGGATGGACTGAGGCCAAGAGTTGGTTGATGGAATGACCAGATTATTGCGGTCAATCATATTTTACATTTCATTGCTGCTTAAGGATTTCCAGTGTTGCTGCATAGATTTCCTTTTCTTTCTTCTTTTTTTTATATTTTCAGCTTTTCTAAACATGTCTGGCTCAATGCTATATCCTACAAAACAATAAAAACATCTAACACAGACTTGACTAATGAATTCCCTAATTGCAAGTTATTAGGGAAATTCCTGAGAAAGTGTTTTCAGAAGTGACTAATTCAAGTGAACAGATTGCAGATCCTAGAATTTGTCTGTATTTATTTTACGCTTAATTTAATATTTAATCAGACTATATGTGCAATGAAAGGGGATATGATAATTAAGTCATTAGCAGCACTCACAGCAGTTTCACAAAAAGTTCTCAAACAATGAAATGAATCGTTTTATGGAGAAATGCATTTTGTTGCATTATATCCATAATTGAAGGTATTTTTAATCAATTCAAAGGCATACAAACTAAGATGATATTGACGGGGCCATTTGTGTGTAACAATGCATGTCTAATGCGATCTCCGTCTAGTCAGATGCAGACCCTTTTACCTGTGACAAAAGCTGCTTTGTGTTCCAGGTGCCACAAAATCCCTGAACTATAAAAGCGTCAACAGCACTTCATTTTAACTCTGTGATGTCTCTCATTCAAGAAGCTGAACACTTTTGCGACTTTTGTTCACTTCCTGCCCTGTTTTTCCACAACGAAAAATTGTAACAAAACACTGGACTTACTCTGGTCTTTGACTTTTACAGCATTTTGTCAAGTTTAGTTGGAAAGATTAACCCTGTAACATCTGAAAAGCTTGTTGTTCAAGATAATGTTTTGATATTACACAAAGAGATGATGAGCTTAAAAAAGATTTTCTAGTCTAATTTGTACAAACAGCAAAACAAACAAAAATAATTACACAATATTATACTTTAGTCTTAAGCTACATATTCACCTTGGCTCCTCACTGGACAAGGGACTGGCTGCCACTTCACTCCCTTGGACCTTGGGTGTGCTGACTGCATCATTGCACCGCCTCAGAAGGACCACTGCAGTGTTCGGGAGCATGCAGTGCTGAAAGTTTGCCCTGAGGCGAGGAGTCAGCTACCACCCAGGACTCGGAGGACAACCAGCATTTTAACTACTTTTATTTGTGTGTGATTGTGTATTTTATTATTTTTATTTTATCTTTTAATCTTATCTTTTTAGAGCCAGCCCCCTGCAAGAACCGGGTTTCAGGTGGTGGAGTGGACCTACGTGTGCTGTGTTCCCTGGGTTGGATTCCCCTGTCCCTTCACAATTGTATGGCGTGGTGCACGTGTGTGGGGTGATTTTGTTATTTTGGGTATCCCTCCCTACCTGTTGACCCGGTCTGGTAGGTGCAGGAAGGCTGAGCACATTTTAATTGTAATAAATTATATATTTTAAAAACCCTCAGAACTGTGTCCGTGCTCTGTGTGATCCTGCGCTCATAAATTTAGTGTCCAATACCCCTTGGTGCCCCAACCGCTCGTGTTGCCACACTTGCAGAGACGAATAACCATCATGTCCCGATAGTAGCCTTGGCCCCAATCAGAATTCTTCCCTTCTCCCTTCCCTTTCATTTAACGGAGGGTTCGGAAAAATTAGTGTTTAATATTTCGGACATGACTTTAGTTCAATGTCGTCATCAAAAATCGCTGGTCTGCTAGCATTAGAGCAGAGCTTTCAGCGCTTGAGTGTGTATATATATAACGACATTGGTTTAATAACTTTAAAAAGGTCCTGCTACAACAAAAAGTAATTACTTACATTTTAATGTAAACATCTGTGCTTCAGAGCGCACCCACGTGAAGACTGCTTCTCAGCGTGACGCGGTTTTCCCTGCAATGGTGGACTTTAGACCCCTCCGTTTGGAGGGTGAAATTTAAAAAATCTGGACACAGCTTCCACTTAAACTGCCTCCTCAAATTAAGGGGAAGGGAGAAGAGAAGAATTCGGATTGGACCTTGGTTTATCTTTATTTTAAAAAACAAATGTTCATCAGATGAACCGAATACATGGGTCACTGCCAAATCCAGGTCCCTGATTAGTCAAAGTTTGACCTGGTTTAACATGCATTCAATGGCTACTTGTTTTTTTTTTTTTACGTGGAACACAAATGTTTGAAAAAAACCCAAGAATATAAGAGCTAATGCCAAACGAGCATTCACACAGACTTTTCATTGGAAGTGGACAGTTGAATGCTTGTTCCCAACGGCGGTGGGAACGTAACTTTAAAAGTTCAAAATGCAATATTTAAAATCCAGAAGATTAAATGGGCACAAACCTGTCCATGCCGTAGTTGAAAACAAAAAGACTCACAGGAAATCAATGTGGAAGGATACAGTAGCTTCACAGCAGATGTTGTTCTGAGGCACAACCCTATTTTTTCTCTTCTAAACCCTTTGGTGGTCATAATTAAAAACAAAAAAAAGCTAGTTTGAGAGGACCACTTGATATCGTTACACACATGACAAATGTACTTACATGGTCTCCACATGCAGCTGCAAAATGTAATTGGCCTTTGTTTATTTTTTAAGTTGTGGCCGTGTTGCTGCATGGCTTTTAGGAGCACACGCCACTTAGAAGAGAGACGGCTTCTGTGTCTCAGAGAAGAACGTGGTTGGGTAAGAAATGTGCGAATAAACCCCCCTAAACAACAACCAAAGACCCTCTGAAAATGCTGGCCGAAACAGGTGCGCAAATCCTTTTACAGATAGAAAGACAGAAACCATGCAGTGAGCAGACAAAAGAATTTATTTTCAAATTGAGGGTTATAGTTTGGTCATACATGTTGGGAAAAAGAATCCAATTTGTTCTGTGAACTGTCTAGACTAATAAGGTTTTTATTGTGTAAAACCTGTCATCTGATTTGAGATTTAATCTCAGAAAACAATTGAAACCAGAAAGCAGGCAGCAGCATGAGACCACAGGAGAGACAAGGCACTTCACAGTGGCAAAGTACCTCTGTGCAGAACAGTTTCTTTAGTATAATAAGAGGAATAAAATTGTCTAATTTCTGTGCATTAAAAAATCGATTGATTATTGTCTCATTCAATTTTAAAGGAATTAAACACATTCTAACCTCTGTCATGGCAATATTATGTTTATACTGGCAATATAATAATTACATTTATTTTTATGTTATATTATTTATAACAGTTTTTAACGAATCTTTGATTCAGCAGATGTTCAGTAAGTTTAACAGTTGTTAAGTAACTTTCTTATTCTTTACTGTTTTTTTTAAACATATTCAATCTGAGCCAAAACGTTGTCATTTTTTGGATTTAATTCTGTTGAAGATTTAATTGCTTACTTCAGATCATGGCTAAAAACTGATTTTATCTTATGGTAATGTATGGAATTAATTGTTATCTCAATGAAAACACAAAAGTTTCTTTATTTTTATTTTATTTAAGCTTTATTTAACCAGCTAAAAAACCCATTGAGATCAGGGTCTCTTTTTTAAGGGGGACCTGGTCAAGAGGTCAGCAGCACACGTCTCATAAATAGCGCTACAGTATAAAACAAATACAAAACAAGCGACAACTTTGGGATATGTACAATATAGAATTAAAATTTTAGGCCCAACAAAGTGACAGTAATTTACAAGAAAACGTATCTGGACTGTCTTTGGGATGTGCAAAATTTATGAGCAGCATTACGATGGATATTTTTATTGGTTGTATTTATGGAACACCTGGTGCAAATATGGATATATTTACATATATATTTAAGTTGGATGGAAAAAATGTACTTGGATAAAAATAAGGTACATTTTGTGTGTGGTGACTTTAATATAAACTTTCTGAAACCCCATAAGATTAAAGCAGCTGAAGAATTCATTAATACCATGTACTGCATTAACTTTTCTCCAAGAATCACAAGGTAATATAATATTAAATAATATATTTTCTAATGACATTGAAAATAAAACAGTTAATGGGTAACTAATTAATTAAATTAGTGGCCATCTTCCACTTTTAGTATATGAAGGCAGTTATGTGAAATAAAAGTTGCATCTCTCAACAGAATACAGAAAAAAATAAAAAACAACCAAAGTATCTGAAATAAATATTTTTGAACTTGAACTTGATAAAGTAGAGTGCATACAGTGCATACACTGCATTGGTTTAAAGTGCAAATTAGAACGATGGACAGATTCTTTTTCTTTGCTAAACAGAAAGACACGGAAGAATCTAAATGAAGCAGTTCAGATCATTTTAGTTGAGTTTGGGGAGAGTTCAAGGGAGATGCAGCAGAAAAACTGAGGGCTTGTTTCCCAAATTCAGTTAGAACACAGGGACGTAAAATGTGGAATATATTTGAATAAACAGATAGAAACTTTTATTACAGACGCAAGGCCCATTTGCCACAAGACACAATAGATAAAAGAATAAAAGATATATGTATATACACACACCCACGCACCCACACACACACACACACATATATATAAAATCTGTGTTTTCAAATATATCACATGGACAGGTTTACTAACAGATTTTAAAGTTAACTTTAAAAATCAACTATATCATTTCAGAAAAGACAGGACAAGGGATAAGTGCTTTTTCTCTCATTACTTATATTGAAATAGCATGGTGGCATTGAGAAAACATGCAGTGTATTTTCTGCAATGAAAATCTCCAGCTGAGTTTTGTGAATTTTGAACCAAAAAATATATTTTTTTGTTTTAGTGCTCCCATAATCCGTCCTCTGTTGTGCGGCTTAGTGGTATATCTGCTGCTGTGTCCTCAGAAAACAAACAGAACCACCACTGTTTCCATGATACAAAACATTCTACAAGGGGCTTTCATATGATCTGTGTCTGTCACCAGGAAGACTCCCCCTGACGGGTGGTGTGTATAGATGAATTTGAAATTTACTAAATTTGGAATTTTATTTTTAATCATTGTACCAGCAGCTTATAGTTTTCTTCCAAAGTCAGGGCTGAGGAATAATAAATAAAGGATCTGTGCTCATGGTCACAGCTCACTGTCGGGGAGTTTTGTACTAAAAATGAAAAAGAAAATCTTTATTTCAGTTTGAAGTGACATTTACAAAAAGAAATATCTGCATGGCATAAAATAATTTTCCATCCTCACATTATGGCATTGGACATACAGTATTTTAATTCAGTTGCACTTTTTCAATTTCTTTGTTTTTTCTCCAATCAAATACAGAAAGAAGACTTCAAATGTATCTTTTTCAATGTATAGCTTGAATATTTAAAGCAAAAAAAAAAAAAAAATACTGCATGATTCTAATGGAATATGTGTCCATGGTTTTTTCTCATATTACAAAAGATTTGTCTGGAGATGCATTTATCCTTAAAAACCTTCTATGTGTGACAGCCACGCAAGCGAGAACAAAAGCAGCTTTGGTGATGCTTGACCAGCTGACGCTGTTGTTCCTCCTTTGCTGCCGGTGTTGTGAGAAAGATGCTTTTTGACAGGCTGTTAAAGATGACCTCAGGGAACTCTGTGGACAGATTTTAGTAAATGCCTTCAATTTTGGAGACATAATTCCAGTCTCATTCGATGAGAGCAATGAACAAAACTGCAAATGTTGCTGTGTCGGTTCACCTTTTGAAATTATGGAAAATTCCAAGTCCTGGGTAAAACATGTTTCCATGCCAACCGTTTTGTGTATATCAGATACTAATGCAAAAAAGAACAATAAAACAAGAAAAGGCAATAAATTCATGGTACTGTGCTACATTGTTCTGCTCATAACTTTGGAGCAAGAAGGATTTAATGCAAAATATTTATTTTTGAAAGTTATATTATACATCTATTCATAATTTGCATGTTTGTTTTTTTTTGTACAGATCTATTGTCTTCAGTTGTTATTTGTGTATAAGAAGCACTAAAATTAAAGATTAGGTACCAGTTTACTATACCAACAGAGTGACAGTCATTAAGTAAGGAGCTGGTAAGAATAACGAGGTGCTAAGTTTTTACTAATTTTAGAGTTCAGGAAGAGCTATAACTCTGCAAAAAAACAAGCCAGATGCCAAATTCTTAATTGTGCCTGAAAGTAATCCCTTCACAACAATAAACCAGACATGCAGGGTAGCTGCTGTTCACATCACCATTTGCAGCGGAGACTTAATGGCGACTGCACAGTTTGAGTTGAATGTGTAACAGAACACACAATGCATTCATTGAGAGTTTTAACTTGTTTTTTTTTACTAAATGCTATGTTATCTTACAGTTAAACGTACATATGTGCTTTTTGACTTATACGTGACTTATAATTTAATTTTTACATTATTTGTATTATTTTTAAGTTTAAAGTGAAATTCTATGTTTTTGCTTTTTATTTTTGTATTTATCTGACTAAATGTTTGTTTCATACACCAATCTTGTCTTTGCAGTTCACTGAAAATATTACATAGCAACTTTGCATTATTAAAAGCATTTTTAACTTGTAGCTGACAGCTTAAGAAAGTGTGCACTTCACAAAATGGATAAAAAATGGCATGTTTAATTCATAGCAGTTGTTTATTATCTTTACAGAAAAAACTCATGCTTACAGATACTTCAGTCTATAAGACTGATTGTTTTTCCAAAATAATTTGCATTCCCTTTTGGTACAAGAGCCGAATTTAGATCCGAGTATGATTTATTTATTTACTTTTATTTGAAATAAAATAATAAATAAAAACAAACAACTATTTTTTTCTAATTGAAATTCCATTTCATTCCAAAATCAAATTACAACAATTGATTGAATATCTTCAAAGAGTTTTTTTCCCCTTTGCTTCTTTATGTGAGCCAGATATTAATCCAAGGTCGCCACCATTAGTGAATTCTTCTGACAGCCATATTTAATTATTCATCCAAACTATGTGTTTCACAACTAAAGTGGTATGGAGCGCAAAATCTTTTTACAGTCATTTCATACCTTGAACATCCATTTGCAGTTAAATTGCTATCACACAAGTGACAGTAGAATGTTTTTTTTTAATGGATGCATCATCTTATCCTCACTTTGTATTTATTTCTATTTAAAGCAAAATCAGTCTGTACTTTGACATTTCACCACAGAATTGATTAAGCTAATTTAAAATGATGCTATGTTGAATAGTTTTTAAACTAGAATTGTTTTGTGGACGAAGTGTTGTCATATTATTAGAAGAAGGCAATTCTTTGAGGAATGCAATGAATCTCTGAGATGCTTTACCCAGCAGATTTTGCATTTTGAAAAAAAGAAGTTAGAACTTTCTTCATGCTAAAATACCAGTCATATTCATATTTATTTCAAGAAGGTTCAATTTTTATAAAAATGAGATTTAACTTCCTACCAATTCACTTACCAAAACAGTATTTTTAAAGGGAAGGAGATAAAATTGAACACTAAACTTTAGAACAAACTTAGAAACCACATTGAAATATTTTTGGTATGATAGTTAATGGTATAAAACTGTGGAACGAACTACATTCAAAACTAAAACATTGTCCAAACATTGATAAGTTTGAAAATAAATAAAAGGAAATTATTTTCAATCTTTACACCAAAACTCCTTGGTTGATTATGTAGCCATCGGTGGTTGTTGATGATGACTGTAATGAATGCCTGGTATTTGTAATGTACATGATTATTTACATTATTTACAATGTAATATGCTCTGAAAAAAATATTTATTTTCAATGTGTCAACGTGAATGTGTTTTAAAGAGTAGGATTTAATAAGGTACAGCTTCTGCCCATGTCACCTATTTTTCTTCAGTCACATAAGCAAAATAAATCCTAAATGAATGATTTAGGAAGGGTATTGATTTATATGTTTTTTCATATATTTGAAATTAATAAAATAAAGTCAAATAAGTTGTTGATTTTATAATATGATTGAAATAAAAAAAACATGATTTTTCTTTCTTGTTTGAAGTAAACTCTACAATGGGCACATTAAGTTTGATATTTTTTCTCTAAAAAAGGAAAGAAAGAAAGAAAGAAAGAAAGAAAGAAAGAAAGAAAGAAAGAAAGAAAGAAAGAAAGAAAGAAAGAAAGAAAGAAAGAAAGAAAGAAAGAAAGAAAGAAAGAAAGAAAGAAAGAAAGAAAGAAAATCGCATTATGTTGGTTGACAGTCAATAAGCTTTATTTTGAAATAGCTACCGGATGTGGGAGTGTTTTCTCAATCTGTTCAATGTGTCGTAATATCCGGTGAGCTACACTGACTTCACGAACCACAGTCAAACTTTGTCATACTCCTGCGCTTTCTTACATTTTAAAGTAAGTTTATTTTATTGTCTGTATTTCTATTTGCACTAGCCTTATTTTAATCCATTCATTTTTTCTTTCTTGTTGTTATTTTATACCTCCGTGGTTTTCTTTTCCTTCCTGTTAGAGCTAATGTCCTTTTCAGCTTAGTAAAACAATGAATCATGTTGAATAATCTACGTTGTTTTGCTTTCTTTAGCTGCTTATGGTCACACAATGAACAAAGCAAAATATGCATTAATTGCAAAAGGTTTTTGAAACATTTTTTTTTTTTTTTTTTTTTTTTTTGCTATGCAAAACCTTTATCCTCTATGTAATGCTTTTATTTTTCCAGCTAAAAATGCCAACGAAACACGCCAAGCCAGAGTTCAGTGAGTCTCAGGTGTCTGAGATGTAGCAAAGGCTTTACCAGCTGACATCTTCAGAAATCCGCTCCCTACCCAGCTATGATGACCAGAACTTTTATGTGGCAGCTGTGGAAGGTGGGGAGTATGTCTTCAAGATCATGAACTCAGAGGACAGCAAGAACCCCGCCATCATTGAGGTGCAGACGTACGCCATGTCCTTCCTCTGCCAGAATGGACTCCCCGCTCAAACAGCTCTCCCCACCGTCTCAGGACAAGAGATAAGTCTGGAAGAAATGGGTATGACGCAAACGCTCCAAAAGATCAAATTAATTATTTCTAATTTTAAAGAAAAAAACCTGACTTTTCCTTTGGTAGATTGTGGTTTTGGTCTACAGAAATACTTGGTGCGTCTTTTGACGTACTTACCCGGAGTTACCATTTCTAAAGTTCCTTTATTGCCCAACTTGCTATATGAAACTGGAAAAATGGCAGCAACAATGGACACAGTTCTTCAAAAGGTATATCATTTGTATTCCACAAAAAAACAATAATTGCATTGTTTCTATAAAATATGGTGGCTATTGACTAACTTATTGCTGCTTTTTTTAAGTTTGTTAACATGGAGTCAATCCACCATTTACACGTTTATCTTTCTCATCTTTTTTGATTAGATGGAACATCCTAATATCAGCATTCTACAGAGGGAGGGGTTCATTTGGAGTCTGTCAAATGTACCCCTCTTAGAAGCATACATTGGTCCTTTAGATGGAGATCCCCTACAGGAGCTTGTAAAGTCTATCATTCATCATTACAAAACATCTGTGGAGCCCAATCACTGCCACTTCCGCACATGTAAGTATGACCCTTCAACACCCGCTTCCCAGATGCATAGTATTACTCAGGGTTTCCACGGGTTCTTAAAAAATCTTAAAAGCATTTAATTTTAAAATTTTGAAATAAGTCCTTAAAAATCCTTTTAAAAAGTCTCGATATGAGTCTTAAAAATTGTGCCGTTTGAAACTTCTCAGTTTCACATTTCTTGTCGAAAATGTAATTTTTAACCACAATTAATTTGATCAAAGAATGGAAATATTACAGGCAGAACAAATAATTGTGCACCAGTTTGCTGCATGCCGACCACCAGTTTAAAAAATAAAAACAAAGAAGCATGCTAAGGCATCTTGGCACAGACCACAAAAAAAAACAAGAAGCTGCAGTTTTGATGATAAAATGTGATTAAATTAAGAAAATAGTTTGAATTTTTAATATCATTGGCGTTAAAAAGGTCCTAAAAATTCTGAAATTTAACTTGAAGAAACTTTTATGAACTTTAAGTACTGTAACTCAAAACCTGGAGTTACATTTGTTCTTATGTATTCAAACACTCAAATCAGAACAAGATACGTACAAACATTCAACAACTTCAAGTTTTAATCAAACATGGTTAATTTCCCACTGGGTGGGGAGTGTCTAATATTAAGTCTTATTAATTTATAATTTCTTTAATAATGCCAGTTATATAATATTATACTATATTTTATTACATTACATTACATTACATTATTCCAGAAAATGATGTGTGCACAGTTAGACATCTTTAAAGTAGATCAGCGCTGTCTTCAGGCCTATACTATATATTTAATAGTAAATGCCAGGGTAAGGTTATTTCAATCAGTGACCTGCCTGAGAAAAGTTCTAATCTGTTCTTTACTGCACTTCTTTACACCAAGCCTTTGCTACAGTCTTTGCAAAGTTAAGAATTTTTTACTCTGGTTTTGATTTTTTTTTTCATTTAATATTAGTCTGACTTGTATTGTTTTAAATGCCTCAGGGTTGTCTGGCTTATCTTTGTTTTTCTTTTGCTTATCTGTAAGATTACTAAAGAGTTTCCAGATGTTCTATATTTTTTTAGAGTAAGATGTGTCTCAGTTTTCAGACTTGCTGCTCTTAATTGCAAAACATCTTTTCTGTTCAAACTGCAGCGCACGTTCAATCTAAGTTATTAGTTACGCTTTTCTTCCTTGGCATTAAACTTAGATATTTGTGCGTTTTTATCTCTCCATTATTGCATTCAGTGTTTTTTTTTTATTGTTGTTTATATCTTCCCGGTAAAGTAATTTTAGAAGATTTATTAGTTTTAAACGTTGCTTTCCGATTCATTCAACCTTGATTTTGAGATGGAGATTGTGTTTTTAATTAAGTATAGCCTTTTATTTATCTCTTTCAAGGCATTAATCACGGTGACTTCAATGACCTCAATGTGCTTGTGCAAGCTAATGAGAACGATGAATACAAGATTTCTGGCATCCTTGACTTTGGGGACATGAACTATGGCTACTACATCCATGAGCTTGCCATCGCTATAATGTACATGATGACGGAGCACCCTGACCCCGTCCAGGTTGGTGGGCCTGTCCTCGCCGGCTGGGAAAGTGTCATTCCACTCAACGAGGTGGAGAAAGACTGCCTTTATCTGCTGGTTATGTCCCGCTTCTGCCAGTCGCTGGTCTTAGCTCGTTACTCCGTGACCCTGCACCCAGAAAACGCAGAGTATTTGATGATTACGTCAAGGAAGGGCGTCGACATTCTTAAAAAGCTTTGGAAGCTGGGAAAAAAAGAGGTGGAGAAGGTGTGGTTTCAAGGTGCTGCTCAGCTCAGTCAAGCAAAGTGACAAGCATTTTTTCAATTAAAGAAAACATTTAATTTGGGGATACAATAAAGTAGACGGTACTTAAAAATCAGTTGGTACCGATTTATTTTGGCAACAACAAATCCTAAACTTTAAATAAGAAATTAAAGGAAGCTTTTTGAAGAAATGCGCTTTTACCAGCATTTAGAAGTTTCTACTCAATGTAGAACTGATCCTTCAGTGCTGAAGGAACTTTTATCAAAGTATTACATTTGAACGATTAAGTTAAAAATGCTTACATAATGAAGTTATTTTTAGCCCCCCCCACTATTCAGTGCTTCCTTTTTATGGAAGCAAAAGGGGACAAATTCCAGCGGTCCAGAGTTGCCAACAATAAAGTACGCTGGCAATGATTAAAAGAGTGAAGTACCAGAAAAATGCTTCACGTTAGAAATGTATAGTTTCAATGGTTGAGCAAAGAGCTGAAAGATCATCTAATTTTTATATTGTTTTCAGCAATTTTTATTATTCATTTATTGTAAAAAAAAAAAAAAAAAAGTAATACTAGAAAAACATTTGTTTTTATCATTAACATATTCTCCTTTGTTTCCATAACCTAAGGTCTGTCTTACACAAGAGATCCTTGAGTTGAAGTTGGTGCTTTACCAGAGTCTAAGTACTTTATCTCTTAAGTGAAAATGCTGGAATTTTTTTAAATGATTAATCTGCTTTAGGAAAATGTTTCCATCCGATTACCTGGGTATTAGTTATTCTATGCAAACAAGAGGTTGTCTATTAAACAATGAAAATATCTGAGTGAATACTGACTGAAGATCTAACAATGATAAGATAAAAAAACATATATGCCAGATAACTCTTCATAACTTGCCTTTTCATGCTAGATTATGCTTTTATTCTAAAGTTGTGGTCAGAATTAGTCTGCTTTTACATGTCATGAAGGATGAAGTAAGTTTTTTTTTTACAACCTTTGATTTGGATCAAATATTAAATATTTTTCTGAGTTTTCTGAATTATAAATAAAAATGATTTTCATAATTTTTGTATGTAAAGAATGTTTTTTTTTTTTTTAATTTATATTTTATTTTTTTTTACCTTCAACAGGTTTTTGTTTTCCATCTATAGCCTTTGCATTTGAGTTGGTCTCTGTTCCTGTTGACAATATTTCATAATATTATACGGTCATATTTATCAAATAAATTCCTATTTGCACAGGTCCTAGTGGAAAAAGTGATGTATTGCTGCCCTCGTGTGGTCAAACTGGTGCATTACAAGTGCACTGTTAAGTGTTTTAATAACTCAAAATAACAAAAGCATCAATAAAGCTCTTGGAATTTTGAGGATTATGCAACTAATTTGATATCAATTCATTTTCTTTTTTATTAATATCCATTTGTCTTTAATATGACATTTATTTCAGTTCTGGCACAAAGTGAACACAACGGTAGTTACTTAACACAAATACTTACACAAAGTTCCCAGCTAGTTTTTACATGCATTTTTTTCATGTATGCATGACTTTTGTTGAATTCAATAATATTTTTCTCTTAAAAGAAGTTAAAAAAAATCTCTATGAAAGTCAGAGGTCTGATGATGATGATTATATCATCATCAGCCCAGGTAAACAAAGCCCTGAGGAGGATCAACCCCCGCAAGGCGGCAGGGCCGGACAACATTCCTGGTCGAGCCCTCAGAGCATGCGCCAACGAGCTGACAGACGTTCTCACCTCCATATTCAACCTCTCCCTCAGCCAGAGAACTGTCCCCTCCTGCTTCAAAACCACCACCATTGTCCCCCTCCCTAAGAAGAGCCCCCCCACCTGCCTGAATGACTACAGGCCAGTAGCTCTCACTCCAATCATTATGAAGTGTTTTGAGAGAGTGGTGCTGACCCACATTCAGAGCAGCATTCCGGACACACTAGACCCCCTGCAGTACGCCTACCGGCCCAACAGGTCCACCTCAGACGCCATCGCTGCAGCACTGCACATCTCCCTCTCACATCTGGAGAATAAAGACTCCTACATCAGGATGCTCTTTATTGACTACAGTTCTGCATTCCCAGGTGGTCCCCCCACAAGCTCACGCACAAACTACTCTGTCTCGGACTGCACCCCACCATCTGTGACTGGCTCCTGGACTTTCTGACTGGCAGGCCTCAGTCTGTCAGAATAGGGAACAGGACCTCAGCCAGCATTACTACTAACGTTGGCACTCCACAGGGTGTGTCCTCAGTCCCATCCTCTACACCCTGTTCACCCACGACTGTGCAAGCCTCTCATCAGGAAAAACACCATCCTGAAGTTTTGCGGACGACACCGCAGTGATAGGACGCACACTGGCAATGACGGAGGGGACGGCAGCCTACAGAGAGAGAGGTGGCCTCTCTGGTGACTTGTGTGAGGACAACAACCTCACCCTCAACACAGACAAAACCAAGGAAATGATAGTGGACATGAGGAGAGAGAGGACCCTCATCAGCCGCTGTTCATCCGGGGTCTTGAAGTGGAGAGTGAGTAAGCAGGTCAAATATCTTGGGGTCCACCTCAGCCAGGACCTCACCTGGACACTAAACACCACGCAGCTGGTGAAGAAGGCTCATCAGCGGCTGTACTTCCTGAGGAGGCTGAGGAAGTTCGGCATGTCATCAAAGATCCTCAGCAACTTCTACAGCTGCGTTGTTGAGTCCATCCTAACCAGCTGCATAACAGTGTGGTACGGCAGCTCTACCGTCACGGACCGCAAACGCCTTGCAGAGAGTGTGAAGACTGCGCGTCCAAGATCACCAGGACTCCTCTGCCCTCACTGCAGAGCATCTACAAGCGCAGGGTCCTGAGGAGAGCTGCTTCCATCATCGGAGACCCCACCCACCCCCAACGAGATCTGTTCACTCTCCTTCCCTCGGGCCGGAGGTACAGGAGTGTGAAATGCAGGACCAGCAGACTCAGGAACTCATTCTTTCCCTCTGCCATCAGACTCCTAAACAGCTGACAGGAGTCTGCAACAGCAGACTGCACCTTGCACATCTGGATTATCTATCATATATATATCATTACTGGACTATTCAGCATTACTAATGCACCTTAATAACTGCACATGTCCCCCACTATCCAGTTCTGTCAGTCTCCTTGCACAATAACCGCTGTAAATTGCACAAACTGATTTGTAAAATATCTTAGTGACTTACATATGCATAGTTTGTTTATTTCGTATTTATACCTTGTTTTCAGTCATCCTGTAAATATCCAAAACTTCTTTTTTATTTATCTTTATGGCATTCAGAGTGAGCTGCAAAGTAAGAATTTCATTGTACAGGGAAACCAGTTTCTTTACTGTACATATGACAATAAACCCTTTGAATCTTGAATCTTGAATCTATATATTTTGTTTACATCAACAGTTTTTAAGAAGTTTGCATTGTCTTACGTTTTAGTTAGATTCAGAATTTATGGCTGACGTGCTCCTACAACAGTAAGACAACCTTTTCAATTTTTTTTTTTACATTGCTGTTGACTTAAAATAACATTCTTGGGCGTGTGAAATGTCTCTCCACAATCCCTTGGGGAAGCAATGAGGTGATGGTAGATCTGGCTACAAGGATCAATTTGGTTTAACCTCTCAATAATGGTAAGTGCCAAGCAGGACAACAAGGCGCCCCGTTTGGAGTCTTTGGCATGACCCATTTGCAAATTGGAACCCACAACCTCAGTGTAAAGTGGACAATAATTCAATCGACCACTTAGCTGCTATACTAAAGATACCATACAAATGCCCTAGATAACATTTTTAGTGTAGCGATTTTTTATATATATATATATATATATATATATATATATATATATATGTATGTGTGTGTGTATATTTCTACATACATTTAAAAGTCAAATGCAAAACATACATTTTACTGCCAGGTTTATTTATAGAGTAAATTACTTTTACGTCAACTGTACAGATATAAAGCAGCTTGAAAAGGTATTTTGTATCTTTGAATGTAATTTATTTACTTATTTTTGTGTTAAAGTGGTTAAAGGTATAGTTCTGAAAACAAATAAAAAACAAGATTCTATTGCTGTAAAGAAGCCTCTTGAATTACAAACGCTCACCTTTGAAAAGCTCTGCTGCGTTCAATAACAGCTGGAATCACCAAACTTACCATCTGCTTGTGAAAGGAAATCAAAGGAGAATCTTCAAAAAGTTAGATTTGCTGGTGTATGACTTTCAGGTCTTACAAGTCAGACTTAATGCATTTTACATGATCCCTCAAAAAAAAAAAAATGTCCTTAAAAAAAATTGTGTTTAAACTGAGTTTAGTCTTTAAATATTGACTCATTAGATGTAAAAATACAAAGAAGTACATTTTAATATAAAATGTTTTATGTTCAGTATATAGAAAAAGGAGTCTCATAATGTTGAGGGTTTGCTACACAGTTTGCATCTGCAGAGTTTCAAGTAACAGAATTCCTTGAAGGTATATAATCTTGTCAAAATCAATCAATACATCTGTTTATAGTGGCAAATGCGGTGATAGTTATTTGGTTAAAGCTGATTACCTTCACAGGAAAACTTCTGTTTAGACTTCAGTTTACAGATGTTTAAAATGTCCATGTGACAGTGATGATCAGTGGTGCTGACTGTCATTGTTATAAAAGGGAAGCTGCTTTAGGGGATTAAGAAATCAGCCCCCATACATCTGTTTGCTTCTTTCTCTTCACACACGTGTGTCACAAATGTGGCTAGACTCATTTAACAAATCGTAAATAAGACAAAGATACACATTCTTTGAGGAGAGCTGATTGTAGAAAGTTTCTTAAACTAACAAGGATCTTGTTAACAGAGGAATGATAAATAACATAATGTCACAACATTTTGAATTATTTTGTAAAAGCTATTTAAGTTACATAAAGAAAAAAAAACAGAATACGAAAAATGTAAATATATCACCCTCAAATATCTGTAACCTAGAAATACTTTTTAGGAATCACTCTATCATTAATCACTAATGTAAGGACTGACAGTTTCCACAAAGATAAACTTTTCCTTTTGCTTTTTTACTTTTACATCTTGGTTCTTTTACCTTTTTTTTTGTTCCACTATGAGGCTCCTTGCATAACAAAATAAAACAGGATTATTTGACTATAAAGAGGACAAAGAGAATAACTAATCAAAAGAATGTAGTCTGTTTTTTCAAAATGATCAATCCAACATACAACAAGTACTTATGTGGTTGTTAGGGGGCATTTTCACCCCTTTTTACAGCAATTTTTCTTAAAATAAATAAGTAAATGATGGGTTTAAAAGAATGTAAAAGGATTAGGAAAGTTTGCCTTAACTTTCATTTAGCCTTTAAAAAGAAATGAACACAAAGACTAAATATCCAGACTCAAGCAACTCTTAAAATTCATAAAAAAATAAATAAATAAAATTGAAATTTATTCATCATCAACTTATTACGTTTAAAAATGAAAATAAATTCCTTGTAGCAAAATGATTAAAAAAAAAATACTAAAGAGGTTATAAATTACAAAAAATAGACAAAATGAAACAATATAATTAAATAAGTAATTGTATTGAAGCTTTTTCCATTGAAGACATTACTTAAAATATTATTTAAACAATATTATCAAAACTAGATATGATAGATATGATCGCTTTCATAAAGTACGTTTTTTTCCTCATTAGTATAAGAATATTTACTTCAAACTATAGAGGCTCAGCCCTAAACAGCAGGTGGAGCCATTTTCTTATTCTTTGTCAGTCTGTTCGAACTTTCCTTCATATTTTCATGAAAAATTGTTAGGATTTCTCCTGAGAGTCTGCGGTCTGTCTGGACTTCATTGTCTTTTCATCAGTCACCAAAGTTAAAAAAAAAATGTTCACTCATGGGTTTTGTGTTACCCTTTAGTCAGAAAAAAAAAAAGTTTTTTTTTAGGTTTAAAAAAATAAGGAATCTAATAAAGCCCCAGACCAACAAAACCAACCTAAATTTAAAGCAGAATAAGATGGAAACTACCAAGCTGCTCAAAAAACAAAATGAGGAGCCCTTTTCTTGTTTTTTCTGAGTGACACCCCAAATGCTGGTGTGCAACAAACACCTCATCCAGAGACTGGTGTCACACAGTCATGTACAAACTCCCACTTCAAAGGCACCATCTGCCCTCTGCCCCTGTTGCAGCAGCTCGTGACATGGACATGCAGTCATGCAGAAAAAGCCACAGTGTGCGTCTGTGTTTGTCTGCCCAGAATCACATTTGTCCTCCGTCTGTGTTGCTGTAACATTTGAGGGCAGCGACACCAGAAAAGCATCCATCTGAACCTCTGATCCGAACCTTTGCCTTGTATCCTGCATGAGCTACAGATGTTTCTTCTCCATTTTTTCCTCAGTCTTCACAGTATTTCTGATCCATGCTCAGAGTATTATAGCAGCAAAAGAAATGACAAAGGTGCCACTTAGCCTAACACATCAGCTCCTCTTATCTGTGCTTTTAATCCTCTTGACATTTCAAGCACAGCTTAAGGTTTGGTACTGCATTTTTTAGAAGTACTTGCAGAAAATTTGAATATAAACCCTAAAGTCAATCAACCTTGAGAACTGTAAGAGAAATACAGTTTTCAGGTGTCTTATTATCCGCTTGACTTTGGAAATATAAACTTTTTTTTGCATTTTTTAAGAGTATAAAATTGAGCAAAGAAAGCGTCATAAATGTTTAAATGTGATATATTAATATATATACGCTTTGAATTACTTACCACTGCTTTAAGAATTCAAATGTGAAGTTATTATTTGTTTAGATATCTTTTGATGCAGATTTAATAAATAAAAAATATTGTTTTTTCATTTTTTTACAGCTAAAATATAGGGAATTACAAGTTTGAATTCTATTTTTCTCAAATATAAGAGTAAAAGCTAAGACAAACATAACGGTCTCACATATTGAGCTCTTTTAGCTCTTAATGGCAGATAAATACGGTCCCTTTTTTTTGTCATGAATTGTTTTCAAAAACTGTCCTACAAACGTATCAACAGGGAACATAATACAAGGCGCTGGCACTAATTCGTTAAGACTTTCACACTTCTTCACATGCCGCTCTTTAATGTGCAACTCAGACGCTAATTTGCTGTAGCGAGTGTGGGGCTGGCCTATCGGAACTAAACAGGTGGGAAGCACAGCGGCCTCTCAGAGCTGCAGCATTAGGGAGGGGATGGCTAATCGATTGGGCAGACTGGATTTACAGAGCTGAACGGGTCTTTTGGCGAGGGAGAAAAGAGAAATCTATGTTTGTGTGTGCATGTGAGTCTGATGGAGAAGGGAATGTGATCTGATAACATTTGGAACATAAGAACCAAAATTAATAAAAATAGTGTAAAGTTTATCAAATGTGTGGTTTTATCCACTCCATTTATCAAGATAAAAATATCAACAGGTATCAACTAATTTTATAATTTTCCCAAGATGAACATCCCATTAGAAGCTTTATTATCAGAAGGGAAAGAAAGCAAAGAGATGTCTGCACTAAATGAGAGTGGTTAAATGGATGCATATGCACTTGGGAATATTTTGAAATATTCATGGTCAGGACCTGATGAGAAATTGAAATGTACCCTAGGCGTGCAGAGAACAATTTACTTGTTTAAGTAGTCATTTTACATGTGGTTGTCATATCAAAACAGAATAAAAGCTTTTAATGCTCTTGAACTGTGATCACATGGGGGATGGTGTGGAGTGGAACTTGTCAAATCGGCTCACTGCCTGAACACAAGAGGCTGAATGATCCACGATTTTTCAGATTTAAGTTCAAAAGGTACGTTTTTCTTTACCGTCAGGCTCGTGCCGAAGCTTTTATCCCATTTTTCTTTGCTTGTAAAGCAAGGAAGTGAAGTGAAGCCCTTTCATTTGAAAAGTAGAGCTTAAGTCGGAATGTTTTTACGAAGACTTGCTCTTCAGCTACTGCACATTAAATGTTGGGTTTTTGGATGTAATGATCGCTGCTGGGGTAGTGATATTGTAAAAATCTTTCCATTTTATCATTAAGCTGTCAACTGTCAGGAAAAATGTAAATGTTGCATAACTCTGCAAATGCGCTTTTCTCGGAATCAGAGGATTTGCCTTGATTGTGTAAGAACTTCTGTAAAGTGTTGTATATCATGAAAGGATACCACAAAATAATGTAATTACTGGAGCTGAAGTTTGGGTGTTAAAGGGTTTAATAATATTTATTTTTATAGCTTGAAAGAAGAAAAAAAAAAGTGAAATTCCCCTGTTGCTCTTAAGCTACACATACACCGGTTATTTGAGATCCATTCAAAAATGCACTAAATTTATGCTCTGAAATGCGCGTTTATCCCATGGTGTTCATACTGGACAAGCATGGAGGGGGGAGGGGCTTCGTTTACTTCTTTTTTTATCTGCTATTTACCAGCACATGTCCACCACCAGTTGTAAGAGACTTGGTGAGAAATGTTGAAGTGGTGCGAATGTTGCAAATCTGGGAATGTCTGTTGGTTCGGACCGAGTCTGCTTAATTTGTTGTTCTGATGATTCCTTTGATCTGTATTCAGATGGGGGTCTACCGGAGATTTCTGCTTCAGACCAAATCTTGTAAACAAAATCAGAAGACCAAATATCTCTTTAGTCATTACGAGCTAGACGAAAACAACAAGAAAAAGTCAGAGGTGCAACGCTTTAAAATCCTTGTTGAGATAGTTAACTTATTTAAACTTTATATTTTGACTACTAGTTTTGAATTTCAAGAACAACAATGTTTACTTGTTACTTTGGTTTGGCATAGGCTGGCTGTGAGATGGTTGATGGCAAGAATACATGCCGCGTGCTTTAATGCAGAGGATGTTGGAAACTGCAGAACTGAGGAGATGTCTGGTATGAAGATACACTGTTAACTGTTTACGATATATAGATTGTGGGGAAAACATTGAGAAGCAATGTGTATCATGTTAAAAGTTTTTTTCATGAGCCTGCTTTCACCTGACCACATTTTAATGAATTGCTGAGTCTCATTGTCGTTCAGTGCGAGGAGACAAATCGTATTTTACATCACGTGACCACTGGTGATTGTTTTGGTCTGGTTGTTTCACTCCTAGAGCAAATAGTCCTCAGTCCATCTGAATTATCAGTCTTTTCAGAGCGAACTGAAGCTCAGTCCAATTGGAAACTAACAGAGACCACTTCAAAAGATGGGTCCTAGAGTGGTTCCTGGTCCTGGACCAGGGTCTGCTTAGGTGCATTCAGACAGAAAAATTTGTTCCGGAATATCTAGGGAAACAAAATCTGGTTCATTTTAAATGAACCAAATGTGTCCAGTCTGAATACACCCTTAGTGTCATTTAATTCTGACTGCTCACAAACTGCAATTATTAAATTTTCCTCCATGATCAATTTTCAAATGGTTGGCACTTAAATTGAGTTTAAAAGGAAGCCATCCAGACTGCACTTTTAAATTAAAGTCCCTGATTGGTCAAAGTTTGACCTGATTTTACTTGAAACACGCGTTCAATGTCTGTTCGTTTTGTACGAAGAGCCCGAAAATGGTCGTAAAAACTTGCAGAGCTATGCACGAACGTGAGATTTTTAAATGTGTAAGCCCGCTACGTGTGCTTGACTTTTTATCGGAGGTGGCCGCTTGAACCTGTGTTCTATGGCAGTGTGAATGTAGCTTCTCTGTTAAACAAAAAAACTTTTTAATTCATAAAACCTAACTGATAGGATCTCTGTAAATCGTTATCTAATTTTATCTTAATCTCATTTTACTAAATGAAAACCTAAGAATTTGACCAACAAAGCATTCATGTTGTCGATGATCTCTCCAGATTCCAGACTGGCCCTCCTCCCTCCCTTATTTATTGACCCATTTTTCTGTCTAGTGACCCAGTGTTAAAAGCTTAGAGGAAGTGAGCTGTGCTAAAGATAAATACACTTTGTAAGACAGCATACATCCCCCCCAAGCATTGCAATTTCTTTTTTTTTTTTTTTTTGGCCTTTCTGACATTATGCAGAGCGCAGCTCAAGTTGAGACTTGTGCAGCTCAAAGTGTCAAGAGCAGTGACCCTAGACACAACATGTCCAAAGTGCAAGGAAAGTGTGAGATTGCAGAGCACATCTGCTGCAAACGAGGGCAAAAGCAGAGCGCTGGAGATGTGAAAAAAAAAAGTGATAGAATGAGAGACGAATGTATCATCGTGGCACCGGCAAAATGTCAGGTCATTGTGGCACTTGTTTCAGGCGGTTATTGCAGACTGTAGGAGGAGAGAGTATGTTACATTTCACATCAGACATTCTCAGATTGTACATAATGAAATGTTTGCAATTGTTAAAGTCCCACTCTAACTGTATATTTTTTTATTGTAAAAAAAGTCTTTTAAATATGCAGGTTTTAGACAAAGATCAAAGAGCCTTTGTCATTTTTTGAAGACATCCTCTGTGGCGTAGCAGGAGCTCATCAGAAATTCACCTCTGAGTTTCAGGACTTAATCGCGGGTGAATCCCATGAAAACAATTACAAGAACTGAGCACTACCACTGCACCACCCATTGGTGCTCAAGACATGCATAAGTGCTTGTGATTGTAGACATTGTGCTATATCAGATTGTAAGGAAGGATTTGCTCATCAATGGATTTTTTCACAATTTTTAAAAGGGAATCAACAGTTTCTGTTGTAACAGCAACAGGTTTGGTAATTTGATGACGACAAAACCTGTACTTTCTATTAATGATGCAATACTTACCTATAAAAACAAAAAAAAAAGCAAGAACACAAAAGAAACACTAACTAAAATCAAAATAATTGTGTTGTTATCAGTCAGACCACGGTAGGCATTTCAAAAGGGCTTCCGACCACATCTAGTTTGTTCTAGGACAACAGCGTTTTTGATGTACGCAAATGACACAACAAAACAAAGTTAAAAACCCAACCCTGTATATTCCTCTCGGTCATGTTAACACTAAAATCCAACTTAAAGTCTGCGGTGGGGCGGGACGACAGACAGACCACTTGGTCTTTGATTGGACAGTTTGATTTGTGGCCATCCAATCCTGAAGACGTATAGGGACAGGGACACGATTCGCTACTGCAACTTCAGAAGCTAACACAGTTTTTTGCTTCGCATCTGCAAAGAAATTACTTGAGAAAAAAAAAAAGAGAAATTATTTCACAAAATTTTATGAGCATGTAGATCTCTTTTTACACATTTTTTGGGCAGATTTATTTTGCAGTATAATGAAACTTAAATTATGTGTGAATTATACAGTTGCAAATCCATTCAGTTGCAGTTGTTAACCATAATAGCTTTATTTGAGCCCATAAATTTACCATCCCATTGTTTACACTCTTTTCTGCTAGCTTAGCACCTCGCATGCCCAAGCTTAACATTAGCGTAGCAAAAAAAAACAAAACAGTGAGCAATATTGGATCTATCCATCCATATAGTTTAGAGCCAGATTGTAAATTAAGATCTATTTGTCTACAAGCAGATGCATCTGAATTGTAGCAGAGGAAGGAGACTTTGGCCCACCCATGACAGTTGCTGCATCACAAATTCAAGCTTTTTCAAACCGCAGGTTTTCATCTGCTCCTTATCCAACCCGATTTGAATTTAAAAAAAATGACATTTTAATATTACATTTTTACATATGTCATCGATCATGAAAAAAACTCTACAAGAACATTTTGAAAACACAATTTTAATTGGAGACATTAAGCAGACATTAATTGTAGGAAGAAAAAAAACAGCAGTAGAAACCCTGAAACTTGAATCCTTTGGTTGCATAAGTTAAGTGAATGAACTCATTTGCAGTGTTCCTCCTCACAAATTCATTACTTTAGAACTGGAAAAGGGCTTTGTGTAGACTTGATGGCCTGAAGGCTAACAATACAGTAGTTGCAATCAAAAAAAACAACCAACCTTTTTTGTGTTTGTGTGATTAATTGCATGGACCTAATTCAAGCTTTGTTATATGAGCTGTTGTTACAGCTGCTTTAGTTTCTGTTAAAAATCAAGTTTTACTTTTTCTTTTTCTTCTCCTGTCATTCCACTTTGGTATGAAACACATTGCTTTCCAAACGGTTCATGTCATGAAAGATGCGTTTGTAATGTTTTCTTTTCTTTTGGACTAAAATAATAACTTTTTAGGGAACAACAGTTTTTTATGGTACCAATGGGGCTCTAGTGACACTGTAATTTTCAAGGATTTTGCTGTAGTTTATACTTGAAAATAGCCTCTGTATGGTTGCTTATTTTGCTTTCTATTGCTTTTTGAAAGTATGATGAATACCCCATCCCTTTTTTAGCCCATTCAAAAAACAGACACAAGCTTCCCTGAAGGTAATTGAACAAGGCTCTTAGCACAGAGGAGGGTTTTTAATTGGAGGTTCAGAGCTTTTCTTGCAAGAAATTGACCAGTTTTAAATGGAGAGTTTACAGAGTCTATTGATTTTTGGATCAGACAGTGAAACGTGCTACAAAGTCTACAATCGTTTTATGTAAAGACAAATCTCCTGGTGGCACCCCTGTCTCCATGGGAACCAGCGATGAGATGCTCTCCAAAGAAACACCCACTTAGTCATGACTTTTGATTAGAGCAGTCAGCCTTTTATGGAGGATGAGAACAGCAATGTCTGCATGTATTTATTTTCTCAGCTCATTATCTCTAGAAAACAATGCTTTTTCTTGAGATTAAGACTTAACTCTGTATCACAAGAAAACAAAAATCCTTTTCTGTGGATAACAGAATACACTTTTCCTTATTTGGAGGTGAGTTAAAAAACAGCAGTTTCTAGGAGATGTCACTGACAATATCTAACTAATTGATCAACTTATGTGTTGACTCTGGCAGAAGGTGTCCCACCTGATGCAGACGTACTGCACACGCTATGAATAAATTAATCGCAAAAATAAGATGAGACCTGATGCTCTGAACTTCCTATAACTGAGAAAAAGGTGACAGTCTTTATTTTCAATTCAATTTTATTCATATAGCCCAATATTGTGAATAAAATTAGCTTCAACTTTTAAGTCTTGTGCTATGTTTACATCAAAAGTTAGCTCATCTGGACAGCTCAATTAACTTTTTTTTTTCCGAGTATTTTTTATCTTCATTGGTGTCTGTGGCAGGCATAAAATCCTGTCTATCTTTGTCATGGGAGGGATCACACATCGATATAAGGGTGAGGTCATCTGGACCCCATAAGAGAGCACAAGGGTTAACAAAAGCACACAAACAATATGGCCACAAATACATGTGCAAAGATCTGACATCGCACTCTAACAACATTTTGTCATGGTCAAATTGTGTTATGGAGAGAAAATAGACTCACTGGATTTGTGTGTGCGAGATTCTTGATTTGTAACACGCACGATACATTTTGTGTGCAACTGTGTGTACTGGTAATTGTGTATTCACCTGAATATCAAAATTGTATAAATACAAATACAATGTACACTTGAAATTATACCGTCTTAAAGCTAACTGTAAATTCAAAATCCCTTATACACACATACAAAACTGCATTTAAGTACAGATACGAGTTACAAATGTACAAAGACTCATTTCCTATCAAATTTCAATTGTAAAATTCCCCTTTTAGTTTTTAGAGCCTTGCACAGTCAAGCATCTCTGACCTTTAAATTCCATACTCTTCAGCCCGATCCTTGAGGTCTTCCAACCAAAATCTTGTAAGAATTCCAACACCCTCTTTCATTCTCATCTCTCATTTCCATCCGTTGCTCCTCATCTTTGGAACTCCCTCCCATTCTTGTTGTGTCAGATTGACTCTGCTGAGTGATTTAAATCTCAGGTCAAGATGTTTTTATTCAGGAGAGCTTTTAGTTTATTTTAGTCCTTATTTTATGATGTTTTTAGTTTTTTATTTATTTAATTTGACAAGATTTAATAACCGCTGTGATTTGGTTTTGTGCTCTGTTTATAAAGCACTTTTATAATACTTTCTGGAAAAAGTGCTTTGGAAATAAAGAAATTGTATACTATACTAAATGTTTTCATGTCTCCAGATTTGTGTGTATATGATAGTTTTCTTATGAGCTGATTTGAACTTAGATTGTGATCTTGTAAAAACTTGACATTTTTTCCACTTTATTAAACAAATATGCCTCAATAATGAAAATTAAAATAAGTCTCAACACAGGCTTTTGAAAGACCCTCTCAGCAGCGATACCAGACAGCGCCTTCAGCAAGGGGCTCTGGACTGATGTTGCTGCTGAGAGGGGTCATTCATACTCGTTGGTATCTCAAGAAAGTGAGCTCTACTTTTATTCCTTTATTTCAAGCAAAAAGTTATTATCTCATGATAATGAGTTATACAGTTGTTATTACAGGAAAAAATGGCCACACTTGTCTTCCTTAACATTTAAAGCTTTTGCCCCTTTTTCCCATCCAGCTATGCCACTAGTAATGTATCAACTTGATGCAAATAAATGTGCGTTCTATCTACCTGAAGAAATCAAAACCTGACACAAGACAAAACCATGAGAATTTAAAGGAAGAGGTCCGATAACTGGTGTTCGTCTGTATTTCTGTACAGGTCTTGACAAAGCTGGTCACAACAGAGCAAACCAATATTTAAAACTTAAAAGTTGTAGGTATTTCCATCAGTGAACTGAATGTACACTCTCTCCATCAGTTCTGTAACATGACGTGGGCATTTCAGCGGAGCTGATGGCACAAGTTCAAAATATTTTTTTAACTTTCTGCCTAAAGTGTGCTAGCAAAGGTAGGTGGTTGTGTGGGCGGGTCAGCATGAGGAACAGATCTGGGTGTATATCTGGCTTACTTCAAGTAGAGATGGGTCAACATTCCTGCTGAAAAATGTGTTATTGAAGAAAATCCGATAACGGATTTAAGACTTAAACATATAGGAAAAAAGATTTAAGTCCTAAAAGTTTTTAAAAGAAAATTGTGGTTTGTCTGGAAGTGTCTTTATCTCTTTCCCTTCATTCAGTTCATTAAAAGACAAGCAGAGAAATTAAGAAAAACCACGTACGGGATGGCGTAGGGGAGCTTTTCGAATGAAACAATAAAGTAATGCAAGAATGTGCAGGGTGGCAGGGGTAGTTAAGCCTAAAGAGAGCTTTTACTAGAACCACATCATATTTTGTCTTTGTCACAATCCCTCTGTTTTCAGATTAAATGGTCTTTAAAATGAACATGTAATTTCCAGTAATTCTGCAAAATCTGCTCACTCTTTGAGGGAACAAATTGAGGTGACATGGGGTTGATTTTTGTTTCTCTGCTGCTGCTAAGATTGGGAAAACAGAATTAAGACTGTCATTACTTCTGCAGCTCATTATTTTTTGTCTTCACTGTCCAGAATGTAGAGCATAAAACATAGATTTTTTTTTTCCTGTATTCATTTGGAGCTTCAAAGGAGTTCCACCCAGAGCAGATGTTGAGGATAAGGAGTATGGATGTGTGCACGTCCAGTTGTGCACTCTTGTGTGAATGTGCTCACGGATATGCTGAAAGTAAATGGGTCTGGAAACAGAAAATAATGGAGTTAACAAGTTTACATTAGACATGCATGAAAAAAAGGTAGGAGAATAATCAGGATTTCTCATGATCCTTCAAACAATCTACAAGATATGCAAACCCTTCAGTCCATCTCTGATGAAAAATGTGTTTTTGAAGTAGCATTTTTTCTGATTATGGAGGACAAATAGAAAGAAAATAAAATCTAAGGTTGCATTTCTGAGTGTTTTGTCATTTAAATCCTTGTGAATCAAGAGAAGATGAAAAACATTCAGTTTCCAAAAGCTTGTAGCCATGATGCAGTAGCTACAATCGGCAGGACAATGGCTATCTGATCCGCTCGATTCTGATGCATCCACTGTGCACTTTGTTTTTCTCTTCTGGGCTGGCATCTGGCTCAAAACTGCTCCAAAAATAGTCACCATTTTTTAATTAGTTAATAAAAAAAAAGCTTTATTTACCTAGTTCTTTTTTATATACCAAGTATATTCAATGTTTTGTTAACAGGAATTGCAGAAACTCAAATTAGCATTGGTTTTCACTAACTTTCAGTTAAAAGAGTTTCTGATTGATATATGGATACATGACTGCTCTAAAAGTCCATCAGTTGGTTTAGTGTAGCCAATAGTTTGACTGTGGAAAAATTCATGAGTGGTTTTGTAAATTAAAACCGTAAACATAACTCAGGTTTTCTAAAAAAAAAAAAAAAAAAACTTGTCTGGTTACTTAACTTAACCATTTAACAATCTCTCTTGTTAATAATTCTAAATTTAAAAAGTTGAACTCTGTTCTTACAAAGCCACAGTGTTTGATTTTCACGTGTAACCCTTGTGCCGTCTAGGCATGTTTACATTTTTTAACAGCTTTTCTAATAATAGTTTTATTCCATAAACTGCTTTCATTTTTTTAAATGTTGTCTTCATACAGTACTTTCTTGTTGACATGAGAGCATTTCTATTTTATGCACAGTTCCAGTTTAGGAGGTATGATGATTGCTGACTACATTTTTGAAGGATTCCTCTTTAAAAATACTTGCCTATACCGTCCTAACAACTTTCCATCTTAATATCTTTTACAATAAATGTATGCATCAAACATTTAAGATTTGACGTAACTATGTAATAAAGCACATTTAAATGATCCTAGATTTTAAATAGCCTTCTTATTGTCTCTGCACCGTGACATGTAAATGATCTTTCTTGTATATACTTTTACAATGTTTTTTTTTTCCCCTCCTGCATACGATACTAGTGCTTTTTTTGTTTTACCAAGATTGTCCATCAAGCATTTTTTGTTAAAATGAGGAATAAAAAGTCTAAACAGAAACAAGTCAGAGGTGTTGTTTTGGCTTCATGGAGAAGCTTCATAAATCAGAAGCTGGATAAATGAGCTTTGCTGGGAGAGGGACACTGAGGCGTCTGCCGGCTCGCTGGATCAGAATCGGGAAAACACATGAACCGTGTTTGTGTGTGTGGCCACTTGTGTGTTTTCCCCCACTGCGGAGTGTCCAGAGGATTTCCCCACAGGGATCATTAAATCTCAGCATGGCTGCTCATGTACACAGTCTGCATGCTGCTGGGTATAATTATAACTGTGAAAGAGTGTCATTAAAGTAGCTAACTGTAGTGACTTTGTGGTTATATGTTGATACTCTGTTGCTTGCAGATCCAGACATAGTTCTGGCTAATTGTCATACAGGTCATCACAAGAAAACAAAAGGAAAAGTTTTATTTTTATTTGTCTTTCTGGACGTTCTGATCATTTTCCTCCCTCATGATTCAAGATGGGTTTTTCTATTACTTTTACTGACAGCTTTATAAAAAAAAAAAAAAAAAAAAGAGTTTTTTCTTGTTTTTATAAAACTATTTTTTGTGTTTTTAAAGACTGTGGGAGTGTTAAAGAAATACAGGATGCTCGTTTAAGGGAAGATTTTAATTTTATAATTTTTTTCACTACTTTGAGATAAAATGGGAGTTAAATATCAGTCTAACTACTTCCTGCCTTATCTTATGTGGTGGCTACCCGCAAATTCTATCTAAAGAAAAATATTTAATAGAATTGAATTCAACACTACATGTTTGATAAAGTTGTTTGTCTCCCATTAAAAAAAAACAACAAAAAAAACTGCCTATATATTCAAACCAGAAACTGAACTAGTACAATATGCAAACTTGTTCTAAAAGTACATCTGTGAAGTCATTCATCCAGTATGGATCCACAGGAAAGAAAAGTTTTAAAAGGAGTCATAAATGTGGACATCTTCAAAAAATGAATAAATAAATAACTTTAATTTTTTGCCAAATTAGAAAAAAAGTTGACAACCATCTCCTTGCATAAATTGAATAACTTATTTTTTATCTTAAAAAATATCTTTTTTTGATCAAATAATGAATTTCAGTTACACACCATCCTTTTAAAGCAACAAACCAATATTATGTATTCCCAATATATTTTTCTGGCTTTGTTTTGAAGGTTAGCATTTTTAATTTTAGATTTTTAATGTGAGGTCTTCTGTCTCCATATGCATCACTTGAACAAAATGTGGTTTATTCCCAAAGACTTGTAGTGCAAAAAAAAATAAAAATCTTTGGATGTGAGTCTTTCTTTGGATTCAGCATAAACATTTGAATTGAACATATTAAATAATGAACCACAGAAATGCAACTAAACCCCAACAAAGTAACCCCAGCAATGCTTTGAATGTTTTGATGTGTTTTTAATATTGTGATTGTGGCTACTTTTTTTTTTTTTGAACAAGTCAGTCAGATGAAATCTTATTATATAAATGGCTTATAACAGAAAGAATAGGATTATATGGCATTCAGCGATTCCCAAGTTCTGATTCTGAGTTTGACACAAAACTAATACAAAGACGTAATTTTAAATTCGGGCACCCTTAATGACTTTTTAAAAAAAAAAAAAAAAAAAAAAAAAAAAAGAAAGAAAATCTGTAAGTCCTGTCAAACCATGAAGCTTTTCTCTGTTTTGTGAATATTTTTAGTTTTTAACCGGTTCAACAAAAATGGTGAGCTACATCAGAGCGATCCAGCCACACAGTTTTGAGCCAGATACCAGCTCGGACAAGGAAAACAAAAACATATTTGGATGTATTTGTCTGCAAATGGATGCATCAGAATGGAGCAGAGCAAGGAGCCTATGGCCTGTCATTGTAGCTTCTGTGTAACAGCTACAAGTTTTTTAAAAGGACGTGTTTTCATCTTTCCCGATTCACCTAAATTTGAATTAAAAAAAACTCAAAAACTTAATTTTCTTTATATTTTGCTTTCATAATGACAAAAATGCTACAAGAATATGGTAAAAACACACATTTTCGTTGGAGTGGGTCTTTAATGTCCAACCAGTTCATCCAGCTGCCATTTCTTAGTTCAAAATGATGTTTCTGCTAACTCCATCTGTGTTGACTGTTTTTTTTTTCTCTAATATGAATGTGGAGACACACAGATGATCTTAGTAGATGAGTAACGGAAGATGGAGTTGCTCCTTTTAGAATCTTGTCTTTGCCAGTAGCAACAAACTGGTTCAGTTTGCACAAGGCTGAGCACATGATAAAACTGCAATCCGCCATGACTTCCTCTGCTTTTTTTGTGAATTGATTTATCTCATTTTAGATGTGAAAATGAGAGTCACTGACCTGTATGTGTGTTTTGCATGACAGTTTGATACTAAATGAATTCCGGCTTATTTTCGGCGCTGTGTGGGACAAATGCAACAGAGCGCAGTGAGCGCGTCATTTCTTGTCTCCATTCCTTCATCGGGACCACGGAGCCAAGCCAAACAAAAAAGTCAGATTGCCTGTGAAGACGACTCTCTTGAGGAAGGTTTTTCAGCGAGCCACACGGCTCTGAGAAAGCATGGAGGGCGATGGGGACAGAGATGGACAATATACTGGCTACAGCATGTGGGTCAATCAGACTGGAATAACATTTATCTTTTGTTGGAGCAGCTCCAGGGCAAAGCTTCTTAAGTTGTTTTAAACAGAGCTTTGGTTAGGTTATCTAGAAGTTGTGTCCACATTAAAGTTAGTTACTCTATCGTTAATTCGTTTTCCATCACAGAAGCTTAAAAAGTCATTTCACTGTCATCATTAGGAGGTCATTCATCAACAATTTGCTGACGGTCAAACTCTTTTGATACTCTATCCATTTTCTTTGACAGATTTGGCTAAAAAAACTACCACTGCATCAGAAAAAAAGGACACGTCTGAGTAACAGGAGAAAGGACTTTATTTGTCTTATAAAATGTCTCAGAGACATGGGTGATGAAACCGTTAAACACTTAAGGGACATGCAGCCCAGCTGAAACTGATGGCCTGGGAGATAAGTGAGCAGGGAGCTCACCAGGGAGAGATAAAGCGAAACTCAACCCACTCTGAAAGCCCTGATTTCCACCTTTCCTCCATCTCCGAGCGAAGGAAATGGACTCCATGAAATTCTACTTTGGCGCTGCGTCTAGTCCTGCTTCGCTCATTTTCATCATAGTTTCTTTTTCCTTCGTCAATCAGGACCACGTCCAAGTCTCCCCACAATGGCCACCACCAGAGCTCACCGTTCAAACTACCATTTCCAGCCCCATTCTCCTGCTGACTAATTAGTGTTATGGTTAGTTAGCGTTTTTGGCAGGCCGGGGGTTCTGTGTGACATTATGTCTAAAGCACTTGTCAAAACAGTGGTTGGTGGAGTGCTGCCGGCCTGCTGGCTGGGACGGTTCAGGCTGCAGCGCCGGTGACGGTGGAGGGGTTGGCAGGATCCCCTGAAGTTGTGGGTGGGCGAAAGTCGGGGGAGATCTTGGCGTCTCAGACAAGGGCCCTGACAGCTTCAGTCTCCAGGCTCCCTGCCCATAAGCAGCACCAAGAATAAGAAATATTGTCAATGTCAGCTGAGCTCAGCTCGTGTGAGCTCTGTGAAAACGTGTACATGGGACTCAATCTTATCCACTGAAAATCACACTGAGGGATTGAGGCGTCCATATTTGGAGACTGTTGTCATCTGATCATAATCCCAAACCAAAAACGGCAGAGCAAAGGACAGTCTTCTGTGATTCTCCTTTATTTTTTATCCTCTTTTTCTTCATCTGTTTTTATCCAGTATTCTCACAGTTCGTCTCTTTCCCGCCCTCTCTTGTTTTTTCAAGTGTCTCCAGTTTAAATGGAGTCCTACCTCCTGTTAGCTGCCCATTTACCCCCATCTTAACAGATCCCCTGCTGATAAGCTATTACTCCTTTCAAGAGGGAAAACCTGATGTTATATGGCATGTTATCAGAGTTGAAGAGCATGGTGGGTTCTGGAGTGGGGAAAGCAGCTGAACACGTTAGGCATTACCTCAGCCAGACAATTTATATGAAGCAGAAAAGTCATGTTATAGTCATACATTTTTTAAATCCTTTTAAATTTATTCCGTTCCCTTATTGCATTTTCAGCTGTAGAGTCAAATATCAAAAGAAGGTCGAACGCCAAATGTTCTGGAATGGAAGACGGTATCTTTGCTTTTTAATGGCTGCAGTCATGCATGCTAGGTTTTCTTATTTTACATAAATACCCTTTGTTTTTTAAAAGTTATAATCTAAACTTATGCCAGACTAAAATATCAAATTAAATGTATTAGATTGTGTTGCATCTCCAAACACAACAAAAACATTTCTTAAATGATAACGTTGTTTTTATGATGTTGCTTTGTACGAATTGTTTAATATTATTTTTTACTTATTCCTATAAATACCAGTTAGATGAGTGAAAAATTTGTGCGTCAAGACATAAAATGACTATTGAACAGATTCTTTAGGACTTTAATGTTATGTTTAAAAGAAAAAAGCAATTAAGTTGATTATCTTCCTTTTTTCATGAGCAGATACACATGTAGTTACTGAACTAATTCCCTGCATACAGATACATATTTTCCATCACACATGTAAATCCTGCTCCTTTTTCTTTGCTCAGTGAAAAGAAAATCAACTTAAAAGACACACTTCATATTACAGCTTATGACCACCTAAACATTTTTCATTTTTTACATGTACTTACATTTACGCAGATACATCAGGTTCATTCAAAGAAACTCAAAGCACAAATGGTTATTCTACTTGCTCTTCAGAATAAATCAAGAAATGCAGGAATCAGAATATTGAGATATCAAGGAAACCCTTTCATACTGGATGACTTCCAACACTCAATTGAACACAAGCTTAAATTTTGTTGTTATAACATTTATGTGATATTGTGTTTAACTTTTTGTGAAAATAAAAAAAAAAACACAAACAAACAAAAAAAAAAAACAATGAAGCCCCCAGGTAGCTACATATCTTCATTGAAAACAGGTTGTGTGCTGGTATTGCAGTTTGTGGTTTTAAATGATAGTTTCTGCAAGTTTTCTTCTTTTTTTTGCGACAAAGTGAAGACTTAAGAGACACAAAAATTAAACAGTCATTTGAATAATTTTTTAAATTACTTATTTAAACAAGTTTACAAATCTCTACCACCGATGCGCAGACCACCTATGATTAACTAAATGTAAAAAAGTGTTAAATATTTATTTATTTATTACATTTTGTTGCGCAAAACCTTTTTGGTTCAATCCAATTTTCTTCCTTACCCCAATGGCTTTTCTGTGTCACTGCATTTATCCCTCCTTATGAAAAAAATAGATTAGAAATAAATAGAAAGAAATTAATTTTAGAACGTATTAAACAAACAGATGAACAAAGTCTGCTTAGTATTGGTGTTATCGGCCATATTTTTGCTTCTGTTGATATTAAGAAACTAATACATACATATATATATATATATATATATATATATATTTATTTCAAGCTATGTTTCATTCAAGCCCTAAAATACTGGACCCTCTTAGATATCAAAACTACGAGATATTTGAAAGACCAGGTTGAGTCAAAATGGCCATAAATTATATCAAAATATTTGCTTTGATTGTCGTCTTTTTATTGGTGAGCTGAAAATGTATGAAAACCAGAAATCTGATCAACAGTCAAGTATTTGGAAAAACAAGCAAAAAGAAAACGATTTTATGAGATCCAGAGCTCCTATTGTACTGAGGTTTCCTGTTTGTGATTGCTGCTCGCTGTAATGATTACCAACACTAACCAGAATCAGGTTGTCCACAACATGATGTTGCAGCCCCCGACATGGTTTGGATCGCAGGCCATATATTCCTAATTTACGGAAAGGCTCCTCTATCCATGCTGTGAGAAGGCACGTGGAGTTCAAGCAGCAGACGTCCACCGTCCAGTCTCGGCGTCTGACATCACTGTTGGAATAAGAGCTGGTGGGATTTGATTTAAACCTGCAGGTGGTTCACCAGCTGCGGAAAACATCATCAATGCGATCCAGCTTTTTGGATGCTATTTTTTTGTCACTTCTTCCCAACAGGCAAAATGACATTTATAGGATCCCGTGCAGTGAGCTGTAACTGTGAAAACCACAGTTGCTCTTGAACACACATCCCACCCTTCTCGCCCCACAGCGATTCTGTCAGACAGCGGGGACTGCAGCGCAGGGAAGTCCGCAGGGGAGAAATGTTCACTGGCTCGTGCTTGGTCTCCTGTAACTGGCGACAAAAGGAGGAGGAAGATTATTATGCTAAATTGTATCTCTGCTATACCTTGACTGGGAGTATGTTAATCAATGCGCAGTGTTCAAATAAATCTAGGGGGTATAAATTTTATTTCAAAAGGGATTTAAATAAATATGAATATATAAAATAAAATGCAAACATTTTAACTGTGAAAAATAAAATTGGCTAATATGTAAAACATTTTAATAAAATGACAGAAAAAAGTTAAAAACTCTTCTGTTACCTTTTTTCTTACTACAAACATTGCTTAGGATCCTAGAAAATAAGTTTTTTTTTTTTTTTTTTTTGCATTAGATATTTTTCTTCCTCTCGCCTTACTGTTTAATTTGGTTTTACCCTCACCTATGATCAAGTGCTTTGGGTCATGACCGAAAGGATAAGATCCCAGACGCAAGCGACTGAAATTGTTTTTCAGTGGCTGGGTGCTCCCTTAGAAACAGGGTGAGGAGCTCTGTCACCCAGGAGGAGTGAGGAGCAGAGCTGCTGCTCCACATTTAAGAGAGCACAGTTGTGTAATCTCTTCCAGGCCTGTCCCACCCGGGTGGAGGCCCTAAGGAAGACCCAGGACGTGTTGGAGGGAGTTTGTCTCTCAGGTGGCCAGAGAGTTCTTTGAGGAGCTGGATGAAGTTTAGCAGAGGGAGGTCTAGGCATCCCAGGCTGCTGCCCTGTTGATCCAGCCTAAGATAGCCTAAGTGGAAGAAGATGGATGGTAGGCAATATATATTTTTGCCATCCTTTTTCATTTTGACTTTTACATTTTTTCCAAGTTTCAAGATTATTTTTTTTATTTTTGGTAAATGATAATAAAATTGAGCCTATGATCTACTTTTTTCTTTAAATCCTTCTATCTCTGGTATTGAACAAGATTGAGAGGAGATACACTTTACAAAATTAGTTGTTTTAAGCAAGACAAATCCATGTGAATGAAATCTTTATTTCATAGTTTTATTAACATTGTTTTACTTTACATGACCCCAGTTTGAATCTTTTATGTCTCCTTCACATTGTTCCAGTTGGTTCTTATGGGTTTGATCCACACACCACATTGATAAACTCAAAAAAAAGATGTATTACTTCCAGAGATTTTATATGAACTGTAAAATATTGAAAGAACTGCACGTCAAAACCAATAAAATGAAGAAACTACTCTATGATGTTCTCTAAAGTAAACATTTATATAGTCGGCTTTCGTCTCTCTGTCCCCCATGTTTTCTTCTTTAACCAAAACCATACAGACCCTGTCTTTGCACATTGCACACAGAGAGCAGATCTGCATTCAGATGAGTGGGTGAATGAAAACCTTGGGTGAAGCCAGACTAATAGCTGCAGAGTATTAGTAGGTTACAGAAAGGCCATGCTTTTGCATGTCGTGGGCTGAAGCCAAATAAACAGATGGTTGGCTGCAGGATGTCATGCTTGATGACCGCTTTAGAACATATTTTGATAAATGTCTGTAGAAGTTCATAAAGTCATGAAAGGTGTTTTGTTATTGATTGGATTATATTAAAAAAAAGGGGTGTGTATTAAGCCTAGCGGTACAGTATGTATTGTGAAGCACTGAGAGTAGTAGCAAAATGCTAAATAAATAAAAAAATAAAAAGATTTATTTATTTGTTCATTCATATTTCAAGACTGGGCCAAAACAATTTTTTGCTCTTATGAGAGAATATGACTTAGAAAAAAAAAAAAAAAAAAAATCTCTACCTGAATATAAATTCATTGTACTAAAATACTCAAATGAATGTATCTAATGATGACCTCATTAACCACTACAACTGTATCTTGTATACAAGTTGCTTTTACCCATGCAAATTCATGGTGCTTTTTTTTTTGGCTTTTATTTTTAATTCTTTTTAAGGGAGCAACAGTAATGTCTGACTTCCATATTTTTCAGTTTAAAAAACAGAGTGAATCTGCCTTAACCAATAAGGTCCTAAAAGTATAACTGAGAAAAATAAAGTACTCTTTATTTACAAAATTGCTAAGTTTAGCTTATCCTGTACTTTTAATACATAAAGGGAAATAAAAGTCTGAATTTTTCCAGAACATTAAAGTGTGATGGAGTAGTGTGATATGATGAATAAGATTGCTTGAATGTGGCTAAGATGTTTTACAGTCCACTATGCAAAGCTGCAGCTCAAAGAGCCTCAGTGTTCTGTGCCACCAACTAGTGGTTGGGGATTCAGGAGTGAGCAAAAAGGAAGACCCATAAATAATGTATTAAATATCATCATCTCAGCGTTTTAAATCAATACAAGTGTCTCCAAATGAAGTATTGCGATATATAAACAAATCAATTTTTCTCCTACGCCCATAATTAAAGTTTTTTTTTAAGTTATAGGAAAAATTCTATCAAACTTTCTATTTTAGTATAAAATGAACAATAATCAAAGTGTTTTTGTGAGTAATATGCAGAACCTTTTTCCTGAAAAACAATAATAGTAGTGAACAAATGAATGATTTTAATTTGCATTGTTCACCTAAGGACAATGAAATTCTGGGTGCTTCCAGTCACTTCATCTGAAAGACCTACTCCAAAGAAAATGTCTTCTTGATGTTATAAATGTGATTTTGTGACATTTTTCTGATGATGGATGACACATAAAAAGAAAATGCATATTGAAGTTTCATTTTTAAGTGTTTCTTTGTTTAAATTGTGATGAATCAGAAGCAGACATAAAAATGCAGCTTGACAAAGCTTGTAGCTGTGATGTTGAAGCTTCAGTGGTGAACTGCAAGCTCCCTGCTCGGCTCCATTCTGATGCATCCATGGTTCCTGGCTCAAAATCGTACAGCAGGATAGCTCACCATTTTTGTTGCACCAGTAATTTTTGGTAAAGGGTGTGACGGGCCTGTATGCTAGTGAGTGAGAGTCTAAAGAGATGGATGATGGGAAATAGGGACTCTGCACCAATTGTCCCGCCCACAATTCAGAAGGAAATTTCTAATAAACTACTGCTAATCTGTTGAAATTGTCCTAGAAAATGACACAAGTTGCTGATTATGCCTAAAAAATGCATAATCATAATTTGAAAATAGATAAAGATGATTAAAGTGTGACTTTAAGTGCAAACACACACTCAAAAGTAAGTTAAGAGAGTTAGGCAAGTAATAGTTTAAAATTAGAAGAGAAACAACAAAATAAAAGGTTAAACTTCTTTACATCCATTGTCTTTTTTTAATTTTTTGTCTTAGGGGTCAAAATGAAGAGAGGCAGCAGAAACACAAAAACTTGACCTGATAAAATTTAGTAATGCGCCGAAAGCTTAATACTTGCTGTCTTCTTGAAGAATAAACACAAACATGTGCAGAGACACATAAACACTGAACTTCTTCTGACTCACACATTGGCTGTTTATTCCAGTCCTCTATTGTTTAATGTGTGCCCTCTAGAAACAGGAAAAGTTTGAGTCAAAGCAGAGTTTGCATGTGGATGAGAGCAGTGGAAATTGTTACAGAAGATCATTACTTGACATTCAGGAGTGCACAGTTTAAGTGTGAAGGTCTGATTCTGTGCATGTGGTTTTTCATTCATTTTAAGTTCATTATAGTCCATACCTCCAGTGTTATCCGTGCATCTAAAAGCAGCTAAACAATCAAACTGCATCCAGGCTGAAGGACAGAACTGGCGTCTTCAAGTTCAGGCCATTACTCATAGCTTTGAAACTTTATAATAGGAAATGGAGTTAGTTTTGCCTCGCTAGAGACCTGTGATCAGACAATAGGACATTAATAGCACATTAATTCTAGCAGTGTGTACCTCCCACCTTTTCACTCCCTCTGTGCCTCAAGGTGCTGACAGACTGATGGGCAGCTTTTGTTTCTCATCTGAATCGGAGGAAGGCAAGCTGTGGCCTCTCCCCTGCTCTCCTTTTTCCTTCTTTCACTTCACCAGCCACTTTTCCTAAGTCCCTTTAGTTATCCTTTGCTTGTTTTTCCCACTTTTGGTTTTAGTTTTTTTCAGTTTCACTCCACTGATCCTTCCCTGTTTGCTGGCATTCTCGTTTCCCCTTTATTGGGAGCCTGACTTCCCCTCTCCTCCAGTCTTCTGGCTGTCTTTTCTTTCCCCTTTACATTTTTTTTTCTTCCTCATCTTGCATCTGTCATTCCCACTCTCCCTTTCTTTTTATCTTCCCACTACACATATCCATCCATCCAGGCCTGGAATGCCACAAGCAACTTGGCACATCACTTTCTGCACTCCCACATCTGCTGGCTTGATCTCCAGTTTCACTTTACAGCCACTGTCATCCCATTTTTACAACATTGTTCTGTTGCTGCCTCCATCTCCAGCTCTTTCCTCCTCCATCTGTCTATCATTGCTTTCATTCGTCCTTGAAAGTGTCTGCTCTCATAGCCTTCCCCACCCAAAGTAACCCAAAGGGGCCAGTCTGCGGGTGAGTTCAAGGTGAAGATCAAGTTCAAAGTAAAGTTTTCTCTGGAATTAACTTTTAAATGATCACAAATAGCAGTCTATTTTCAAATTTGTGTCAGTAGCTTCTGGAGTTTGTAGAATAGAAAAGAATTTGGATCTATGTAGTGCCAAGACTTTTGCGGAAATTAGAGCTTGACGTGATGCTTGGTTTTCTTTCTGGAAGTAATCATTGATATTGTAAATGAAACAAAACAAGACAAAAGAACAAAAATATCAGTCGAACATCAATTTTACTCAAATTTTGAAAAGTCTGAAGAAAATTTGGAAAAATTGTGTGGTTTTTTTTTTTAAGACTTATTTTTTTCCTAAAAGAAACAATGAAAAATGAACCAGAACCAGTGGTGAAGCTAGAACATTTCAAATGGGGGCAGTAAGGAGTACGGGTGTAGAAGTCTATGGTTAGGGGGGCAAATGGGAACAGCAGAGTGTGCAGGAATTATAAAAAAAAAAAAAAGGTCAAAAATGTTTATTACAAACAGTTTTTATCATGAGCATTAAAACAGCAGTTCTTTCAGCCGATTTGTTATTACTAGGGCTGGGAATCAATTGAAAAAAATCGCTAACCTGGAAAAAAATTAATCACCATTAATTTTTTTTTTTTTTTTTTTAGTTGCAGTATTTGGCGGCCACTTATTATCTGGGAAAAATCAGAATATGAAATAACTTCCAAAACGAAATTTAGAATGTTTATTTTCAATTAATACCGTCAATCAATTAAAAAAAAATCTGATTCATCACAATTTTGAATTGTGAATCGTGATTAATCACAATTAATTGCAAAGTTTTACTTGGTAAATTTTATATGACAATATGCAGCTTTTGAACAAAAACAGGCCATAGAGAATATTTTTCCTTCATTGTCTGAAATGTTTTAAGTGTAAGAGGGGAATTTCTTTTCTAAACTGATGCTTTTTTAAATCTATCATGACGATCAGTATGTGTATCTCTTTCCTTTACCGCTGCAGTCGAGGGTCAGAGACGTATTGTCGTGCTACCGTGACGTGTCGGACCAAAGAGTCTGTTTTTTATGAAAAAGTGATCTAAATAAAAAAATAGCAAGAATAAAGTACTAAAACTTGAATATGTATTTATTTGTAAATGATCATAGTATAAAAGGGAAAACACCTGATGAAGTGTTTTAACCCACGTCATGGGAAGCCTGAAGTATTTGAAGCAAAGCAGAAGATTGTGTCTCTGCAAAGTCTAATCATTTTTGTATTCATAAATATTAGCGCATTATTATTTTTATTGATCACGTGTGTTAACACGTTAACATTCACAGCCATAGCAGTTAATAATTCTTAAAGGAGCTTGTTGTGATAATTTTTAAATCTTTGCCTACAGTGATAAATACTATTTAACTCAAACAATTGTTGGGGACAAAGTTTTTTGCTGAAGGAACATCTGCCCTCCTGACCTCCCTGTAGCTCCGCCCCTGACCTACAGCATTTATTTAAATGTGACTGTGTTTAGATGGGATTTTCACAAACTTAATTCAAAATTAATCTTTTAACTGCACCACCAGAAAGGAAAAAAGTAAAAAAAAAAGTGTGAACAATCCATTGAGAGGGCCCTGGTTCAAGTCCCTTTCTGTGCATGCGTGGGCTTTCTTTGGACATTTTGACTTTCTCTACAGTCCAAAAAAATGCTTCATTGATTTCTCTGTATATCCCTGTAGGTGTGTAGAGTGCGCCCCGTTCAGCGTGTACCCCACCTTTGCTCAACAGTAGCTTGGTTTACTCCTGCCCTGAAAGAAATTCAGCAGGTTCTGAAGATGAAAGATTCACTGATAAATAAAAAGAAAAATACTAGCCAGTTTCTGAATAAACATTTAAGTAATTTCAAATATTTTACAGGATGATGTGCCTGAACCCTTTCTTTCTCAAATATTGAATCCCTGTGCTAAATATTGTCATATTTAATTGTTTTTCGTAATGTTTTTTCTAATCTCTGTTCATTTGCTCTGTCCTACACTACATTAATAAACCCATTGTGGTGAACTTGGAGAAGGAAGTTCTTATGAAAGAGTTCAATCAATTAAGAATTTTTTTTAAAAGCAAATATCAAACTAAAAAAAAAATTGTGATTCAAATGAATGTAAATTTGTAACAAATAAAAGATGTGAGAAATTCTCTGTTGTTGGCATAAATAAAGAATCCTTTAAATAGAGAAACATGGCAGCAGCTGTTTCAGCTCTTTTATTTATGGAGCATTCTGGCATCAGCCCACTGAGTGGCAGTATTAGGTCATGGGTGATGCTCAAACGAACATGTGGTCAAAACAACTGGACAGAATGTGGCTCACAAACAAAGCAGACACATGCACGCACCATTAGAACACTCTTTTCTGGTTCTGACAGCGGCATGACACTCTACAATAGCACTGGTCTGAGGGGGTGAGAGGAAGTTGACTTAGCAAACTGTCTGGAAATGAAACGTGGTGTGTCTCATCGCCTCACAAAAAAGGTCAAAGCAGAGCAGCCAGAGCGGGCTGGCCTCTACGGCACAGTGTCACACTCTTCCTGTCATGTAAAGATGCTCAAAATTCAAACAAAAGAAACGCGGTCCATCAAAAATAATGGTCTGCACATCATAAAAAGGCTGAATTGTTGAAGCCTGACTAAACAATGTCATGTGTTCTGTAGAATTTTGTAATGGCTGTGTTTTATATCAGATTTATGCACCCATATTGTTTAAACAGACAAGTGTAGCTGTTGCAATCGGACTTTTTACCTCATATATCTCCTCTAAAAGCAGGAGTGTAGGCTGATCTGGAGGACATGAATTCAGACTCACAGCCAGCAGGCAGATGGATGAGATGGGATAAACATGGAAGGAATGACAAACTGGCAATGGACAAAAAGAAAGCTGGGAGTGCAAAAACGGATGGAAGTAATGAATGACTAAAAAGAAAGCAACAGAATCGTGATTTAGCACAAGAATGGGAGGACAAGCTGAACATCACACACAAAGGGAATTTAGAAAAAATGGATGAAGTAAGTTGAGAAAGGTGCAGGAAGTTGAAGAATTCAGATCTAAACCACAAGAAAATAAGATCACAGCAATGTTTTTTGTTTCTTTTTAAAGTAAAAGGTATTGTTTAGCATTATAGTCCTACGCCGATCATCTCTTGAGCTGTGTGAAAGCATATCCAGTGGCCTTTTAATTATGAAATTGCCCTTTTTTGCTAAAATCGAAACAACTCTGTCGTTTTTTGGGACATAGTTTCTGCAGAGCGGCGAGAGCTCATCAGAAATTTGGTGCAGAGTAACTGCTCCCCCTTCTTAGTTTCTGAGAGCTCTCTGTTTACACTCTCTCCTGCTAGCTTAAATTCCTGTACTCTCCCAACCTAACATTTGGAGGAGCCACTGGAAAAAATACATTATCAAAACAAGTAAGAAGAAAAAAAAAACAATGCAAGATGTTTTTCTTTCATTACGAGTAAAAAAAAATGAATTAGCTAATGGAACTATTAAATTTGCCTTGGTGACAAATTTCTCAAAATACGTTGTGATGTTCTGTCCTTTTAGAAACTAAATTTCATCTTTGCATTAGAATAAACACTCATATTTAGTTGTATGACTGATACTTGACAATATCATTTCTTAATATAAGCATCTATTTAAAAAAAAAAAAAGTTTTATATCTCTCAAGCAGATACATTTACATAATTCATACTTTTCCCCAAAAATATCTTATTTTATGTGCCACAAAAGTCCAACTATCTTTATGTCTAAACCAATTTATAAAAATAAAACTAGATTTACACATTTTAAGAAAAAGTTTTCAAAAATTGTATATAAATTATGAATAAAAAAAAGTTTTATCAGAGATATAACTTAAAATAAGACTTTCTAGAGAACAAATGACTCAAGATACTCAAGATCGTAATGAAAAGTTATTAATAAGATAGGTTTTACCTCATATCAGGTCTTAAAAGATACTTAAATTAGACAAAAAAGTTTAGTGATATTTTATAATGTACATTCTATTTGTCTGATAGTGGATGCATCAGAATGGAGCAGAGTAGGGGGCTTGTGACCTGCCCAACGTATTTTCTACGTTACAAATACAATCTTCTTCTAATGGCATAACAACACAGTTGTTATTTGGAGTTCAGATTCGATTAGATTATAAATGGTTTATTTCAAGCAATCAAGAAAAAAAATAATGTTCAATCCAATCAATCTTCAGGAGTTTACATCCATAAAGACACGTCAAACACGAGATTGAGAGATTCCCTAAAAGGAGGAAGCAAATTTATATAATCAAAATTAAATTTTTAAATTAATTTAAAAAAAATATGTACAGATCATTTTCACTAGAAAAGTTAGTGTTTTCAATAGAAAAGTCATTAACATAAATCAAGTAACAATAATCAAAAGTATGTGCAGATTATTTTCATTTGAATTTCTTTTTTTTTCACATGAATCACACTTGATCTTGGAGTGGGTCTTTAAATGTTATTTCCCCACAAAATCTATTAATAAGTAAAATTAATTTTGCATTTGTTTAAAAGCTGCACAAAACATGTCTTCATGTGAAATTATTACATTATGTTTAGAATTTAACATTTTAATAAATCAATATCCATGTTATGTTTGTAAAGTTTAGAAAACTAAACTTTTTAAATTCACTTTTTTATTTTGACATTTTGTGAACTGAGAAAAAAGTCTTTCTTGTGACATGACCTGAGCAGCATGTCAGCGTCTTGCAGCCTTGGGCTTTTCTTGGAGCCTTATTGTTTTTACCTGAAGGATTTTGTGGAAAGTTTTCAGAAAATTCCTTCACTTCCTTTCAAAAAAAAAAAAAAAAGTCACTAAAGTTGTCACTTTATTGTCTGTATATTTTAGACATTTTTTCCTGCTGTAAAGATCTGTACCTGTGAAGGAGCTTGAAACCCATTGAAGTAAAGGTAGATCAGTGTTTGCAGGGTAAATGGTTAAATAGTTTAGATATTTAAGCTTCTTTTAGAAGCACCACTGAATGTTCAAAAAAGAATAATCATATGGATCATATTTAAATCAGTAACTAACCGCAGGCTAAACTCTTTGCATAATGGATTACTGTGGGAAAAGGGGAAAAGGTGGTATAACATTGCATAAGTGCAAAAGAGGAGAGAGGGAGAGAAGTTTTTGGCTGACTCACGTGTTTGCGTCAATGGCCTTTTAGAACGAGGGGGTGGAAATGTAGAAAGTCGGAGCTCCAGATGCGGAGTGGGCAACCTGCCTGTCAAAGAAACTTCGCCCTGACGCCAGTCATCAAACAAAGCCGGGGGAATCTTTGGAGCAGCGCAGGGAGAAAAAACAGATTTGTTTGCGTGTTTGTCTGCCAAGTCAGCTGATTTGTCATCTGTTATGTAAAAAAAGAAAAACTGATGGTGCCCTTTGGAAAAAGAATAAATGTGGGGAGAAGCACCAGCGGCCTGTAGACGCTTGTCACCAAATGACAACATAGAAAAACATCTTCTTCTTAGAAAAACTTTTTTTTTTTTTTTATGTGAATGTATATAATATTGCGCAGTCAAAAAACCTGTCTCCTAATGATAGTTTGCAGATTACAGTCGGCCTAATAGAGCTGTAACAAGGGGTTGTAAAAAGAGTTGCAGTCTTACTGGGAAGACCTCCAGACTTTGTCATAATCTCCAGGGCTAGGTGCAATTTAAAAGTCACTCTGCTGCCCATCACTATCAGTCGAGGGCTCTGGTAGGTTAATGGCATTTCACTAAGTTTCCCTAATGCATTCTTTAGACTTTGATTCACGCATCGGTGAGCTCCTTTGCGGCCCATCCTCATTATCTAAAAGGGACATCACCGTCTTGGCATTTATCAATTAATTGTACGCTTCTCTTGGGTGCCATTTTGAAGCACTGAGATTTTTTTTCTTTGTAATGAATGAATGATGCATGTCTTTTCCAAGCTTTCCTTGACAGCTAAGAGTAATTAGTTCCAGGCACAGAGCTGACCAGCTCTCAGGGTCCAGTGGCAGGCTGCCGTCAGTGCGTTGGTCTACTCCACCAACGGTCCTAGAGTGATGACGAGAAAGAGTAAGCAATATATTTCTATACTATCATCTAAAAATATTTTGACTTTTTTATTACTTTGCTATTTACAAAATCTCTGAAACGGGAAAGTAAACTGTTGTTTATTTTCAAAAATCCATTATTTTCTTTTTCATTTGCTGACTTATTTATCTGTATCTATATGTGCTAGAAAAAGTAAAAAAAGAAAAATAAACCTACTTTTAAATTTTAGTAAGAACGGTTTTACTTTGATAGGAATGGCTTGAGTTGTATTTTTTCCCCTTCTTTTGGTTCAAGATCCCATACAAACAGGCAAGATGATATTGTGCAGTACATTAATGAAAGGAAAAACTACAGGACAGACAAAAAATAGGGATATTTGTTTTAAAGTAATACGGTAAATTCCTGTAAAAGAATGAAAAAAATGTTTTGGCGAGTTCAAAGGAAAAGAAATTATCATTGTGAAATGTAACAGCTTGTTATCACAGTGCGACTTTCTATGTTGGCGATTTTTTAAAAATTACACAATAAATTAGAAGCGGATGCAGCTTGTGATGTTGCAGAGTTTGTGTAAGAAGAAAAAATAGACTCGTCTGATTTTTGTGTGTGTCCTTTTTAAATTGTAACTAATAAAATTAATTTTGTGTGTAACTGTGTTCACTTGCAATTGTATATTCACATCTACAACAATTCCAAAATACAAAATATAATTTACACACTCATAAATTAAAATTACAGCAGCTTAAAACGAATTTTATAATTTTATAAAAGTACACACCAATCACCTGATACACACACAACAAAACCACATTTATGCACAAATCTTATGTGAGATTCCTTTCACGTCTTTGAGATTTGTGTGTAAATGATGTGTTTAAATACCGCCAGAATGCTGGGTCAACAGAGTTTTCTTATTAGCCCCTTTGAACTCACATTGTGAATAATATCTGGCAATAACTGCACATTTTCCCTCTTTCTTAAACAGATATGGCCAATTATTGATTAAAAAAAAAATCTAAATATGCATTTTTAAAACACTCACACTAAAGTTTCTCTATTGTCATCTCATTTGAACGTAGGGTTGATTGACCCACTGAGTGTCGACCTCTCACCACTTGCTATTGCCGTGACTGGTAACAGGTGCTCACTAGAGATCCTGCAGGGAAAGTGCAGCAGCGAGGGAGAGAGGAAAATACAGAAACTTTAGTGTTGGGTGTTTTAAAAATGCAAATTTAGACTTTTTCATATTAATTATCAATGGATATCTGTTTAAGAAAGGGGTAAAATGTCAAGTTTTCACCAGATATTGTTCATAACTTAAGTTCAAAGCTGCTGATAAGAAAACTCTGATGACCCAGCATTCTAGCAGCATTTGAACGCATCATTTACACACAAATCTTGTAGACTTGAAAAGAGTGTTGCATCTGATTTGTGCGTTTGTGTGTATAAAATGATTGGTGTGTACTTTTTAAAGTTTTGTATGTGTAGTTAATTTTAATCTGTTGGAATTTAAAGTTGTGCGTGTTTAAATGTTTATTTTATTTTTTGTATTTTGTAATTCTAGTACATTTGAGTACTCAATTGCAAGTCCACACAGTTAAAATATGTTGCATGAATTACAAATTAAGAACGACACACACACACAAATCAAAAGAGACAACTTTCTCTCCAGATGTTTTGTTTGTTTGTTTGAAAGACACATTTTTATATGCTGGCATGCAGAGATAAAGCATTCTAAAAGTTTTCTTTAGACTGCTGAGGTGTTTCATAGTCCTGATTTCCCTGGAGAGTGAAGGGATTTTAGTTTTTTTTTTTTTTTGTCAGTGTAACACATGTCCTAGCAAATTTGTGTTCAAACAAACACAAGCACCGTACAGTTTGACTTACTAACAGCTTCACTTAATAAAGATGAATTCATCATATGGACAAGCATTTTTTATTGGTTTTGCAAAAACTAGTTTAACAGTTTCCATGCTATTTGCAAAAAAAAAAAAGACGTCTTAGTTTTTTGTCAAATGGGAAAACTTTAGTAAATTTTTTTTGGCAAAATATATACCACTAACATTAAATTTTTTTTGTTAGTGTCATAGTCATACTTGCAAGTTCCTACATTCAAGTTATACTTTATAAAGGCACCAAAATGTAGTGCAGCTGTCTCTTCTAAGTTGCTGTTTTTCTGGCTTATCGTGTCTTGTGGAACTTCTCGTTCACTCAGCATGATATTTACATTTTGATATTCCGATTTGACAAAAATCTATGGGTCCAGGCTGCATGTTAATCCAGCCAGCCCCTGCATGCCCCCTTTACTGATGGCTGCTCTGGATAAGGGCATCAGCTGATGTTTTACATGCTAATGTATTCCAATGAGTGCAGGGTAGAGCCCAGCTCTGCTGTTTTCTGTTTGGATATGTAGAAAAATATGTGAAGGAAGAGTTGTGTTAACAGTGTCTGAAGGAGATTGTGGCTCTTTGTAGGTTTTTTGTTGAATGTGTTGTCTGGCAGAGTGCTTGATGAGGCCTGCCTTTGTATGAGTAAATGTTTTTTCGTCGTACCGTAAATAGATCGTGCTGAAAGTTAAATTATTCACATATGCATTAATGTGCATCTGACAACAATTACTGTGTTTAGCAGGAACAAATAGCAAACATGCAAAAGTCACACATGTCTCATGGAGTTACCTTAGAGAAAATGGACTTCTCTGCTTAACCAAGACACCACTCATTTTTTCCTCTACTATTTTTCACAAGTTTATGATTCTTTTTTTTTTTTTTAGACTGATATGTCCAACATATTCTAATTACATGGATGCATCCTCCCGACCAAATTGATGCAACTTTTCCTAAAATCCTCCTCGTCAGAGCGGCTCGCAACGGCATGCTAGTTAGGAATGTGCTTTTTACTTTAATCCTGCCTGCAATTTGCAATTCCATTGGCCTTTGGAAAACAAGTGTAGGTGCCAGACAGATGGTTCAAATTGATAAATGGAAAAGATTATCCTGAAATGTGGTAACACAGCCAAAGCTTGTCTAGTTTTGGCAGCGCTGCAAAGGCTTTATAGAAAGACGAGCCGGTGTCTTCCAGTACTAACCACTTTCTTGATTGCAATGAGAGACATAAAGGTCCATATTTGCATGTAAATGTGACAGAACATTTGCATAAATATAGACTAATAATAACATTTTACAGCATTCAGTCAGATTCTACTTCACAATCTAAGTTTAATTTCGAAAAGTGGTTATTTTAGGTAAAAATGTGACAAACAAATGTATCCACAAAGCTGCATTTTATTATTTTGAATTTTGTTGCATTCTATTTCAAATTGCTATTTTTTTGTTTCATAAAAAAAGTTTTTATTGCTTTGTGATTGCTTTATTTCCATAATGGCTTTGGTTGGGAGTCTTGTATTTTCATACTTCTTCTCAAATGAATTGAAATAATTTTCTTTTAAAGCAGTTTAATAGTTTTATATTTTAAATGTCAGAAGCAGACATTATTCAGACCTTTATTTAATTGAGTTTTTTATTACAATTTACTTGAATGATCTGTTTTCGTTCTATAAACTGGTCATTTTTTTATATTTGGTTGTTATAAAAGCTTACATTAACCGTAAGTGGATAAAATGTTTCATCTTGAGGTTTTTTTTGTCAGAGGAAACATGAAAACTGGAATTAACTTCCTTTTTTTAATGGCTTAAACATCCTGAGTTAGGAACTTTAAAAAGGGTTCCAGATTCTAAGTTTATGTCCTGAATAAAACCACCAAATTTACCGTGTCTGCAGTCATTCAGCCCGCTTGACTTTGTTGTGCCTTGTCAAAGAGCATGTCACGTCAGAGACACAAACTCAGCAATGAGCGGAAGCAGGACTTGGATGGATCAGAAGATCATAATTCTTGAAAGCAGCAGGAGTCCCTGGTGTACAGTGAAAGGGATCAGAGGTTAGCTTTCTGGAACTGCTTTAGTTTCTCAGCTTTGACGTGTTTACATGTTTGTAATGCCTCAAGATGGTTTAAAGGAACTATTTACATTTTAGACATGTTAATTGTGGTAATCTGGAGTCGAACTTAATTACATCATTATTGGAAAATGTAGGTATGGAAAAGGGAAAAACCTCTGATGGTACCTGAGAGGGAACTACTCCGTCCCCGTTTGTGAAGCTTTGATAAATTCTAAATGGCACGTCATTTTTCTAATGTTATTCGTGAAAAGACTTCTTACTAACTAGTGATGGACACTGATTCTGATTCTTTTGATTCGACTCCCGGTAAATATTTGGCTCTTTTGACTCTCAGTTCTCGACTCTTTACAAAGGATATTTTTCAGATCTTTTTCACCATAATTTTGAAAAAGTAATGGTTTGCATGGTAAAAAATGCTTTAATATGTAGTGTATTCAGGATAAGCCTTAGAATTACCCAATTTTTCACATTTATTTCTGCACCTTAGATCCTTTATGTTGACTTAACATTGAAACTCAATGCTCTCGATACCCAAATCACTCCACAGGAGCTCAGATCGTGTCTGTACATTGACCTAACCTTGAAGTTCCACGCCACTGCTGCACAAACCGCGTCTAGTGTGACTGCAGCTAAATTCCTCCTTTGGATCATTAATGTGGCAAAAGCAGCGCCTCCATAGGAATCTTCCTTTTTTACATCCCTGACAGTAAACGACAGGCCAAATCCTGCCCATGTGGAACAGTGAGGCGGGTGCAGTAAGTGGAGACAGTTAGTTGCAGATGAACTATGCGATTCAGCTCTTCCCTCTGGTTTGGGTGTCATCTAGCTCTGGACACAATCTTGCTTTCATGCGGCTGTGTGTCTTCTTGTCTCCACTTCTGTGTATTGAGTTACAGCGTAACTGAAGCCACGTCGGTGTGAGGCGTTCCTCAAACCCGGGGAGAACTTCAGATCCACATAATGGTTTCCATCAGTCTTGTGCAAAGGTGCCCATTTAAGAAGGGGTGTGTCCTGTTGAGGGTGGAAGTTCCTCCTGGCAGATACTCAGCTTCTTTAGTCGTTGTACTGTAGTAGATGTAAAACACTGGTGACAAATGGTAACTGTCAGCAGCTTGAGGTATCTGGGATATTTCACATTAGCAAATCACTTCATTTTCTTCAATTCTGCTAAACTAGTTTTTGATCTCGGTAATTTTTCCTTGACCTTTTCTCCATCGCTAATGGAGTAATAATGCTTCTGGATTCTGTCAAATAGAGTAGCGCATACAGCATTAAATCTGCCGCCTAATATTTCATAAAGTTGCTGGCATATTATAAGAAGGGTTTTATTTACTTCTTATTCCAGCGGTTCAGCTAATGTTTTGGTAGGGGGGTTTAGTTTAAAAGCCACCCCCAAATGAAACATTACTGTGACCCTGAGTGGAAAAACCAAACTGAACTTGCGGCAATACTGTTAATGTGTAGTCTGCAGCTGAAAGATGTCCTACACATGATGACATATGAGAGCTTTTGCTTTAGAGGAAAAGGATTATTATTTATATATAACATTTATCATATATTTAACAAAATATAATAGTTTTTAAAGTTCTTTAAATATATATTAGCAACATATTTGTAGAAAAAAATCCTTTTTTTCTTTTTTAGGCCTGCTCTTCTTTTAGTAAATAAAAAGGTGTTAATATATTGGATGGAATTTATAGAAAAATAATATGAAAAATAACCTTTTCCAACATTTTCCACGCGGAGCAGCTGTAGCTACCCGGTTGATAGGCAGAAAGTGACGACGACATTAGAAAGTACCAATATAGCGCTCATTAAAGCTAACGTTTCCAACATTTTTATGGTGGTATTTATTTTAGGAGTCCGCAATCTTCTTTCAAACATAATTAAATTTCTGTTATACACAATGGACCAGAAGTAAAGCATTAAAAAGACAAACCAAAATAAATTTACAGTTTCACTCTACTCATTTTTGGGGAAGAAATTAAACATGAAACATCGTTCAGCTGTACTGATGCGAACCATTTGGATGTTACCAATGCTTTCTTTGGAGCTTCTGTGACATGGTTTTGTAGCTACGCTCTTCAAATCCTTGAGAGTTACACTAAACGAAATTCATACCTTTTTTTTCGCTCCAATTTTATTCTACATTGGCTTATTTCTCCTAAATAGTCATGATACTTCTCTTTTGTGGATATCACTCCACCAAACAGGTGTGGTTTTGGGATACTCATTGGGAAGGGATGATTTTTTTTTAGTGGGGTGACCTGTTTTGTCATTGAAGGCAAATTTAATCATTTCTGTATGCAATTCAACTAAAATAATTCTAATTATTGAATTATTAAAGTGCCTCAATAAATGAATATAAATGTATCTATATGGTGATACAACAATCGTGATAGGTCACAATTAAAGTGGCATTTTTAAAATATTTTAAAATGTACAAATCCTTATTAATATATTTCCTTTTATCATAAACTAAAGATCTTTTTTATCGTGTTAATATTTGGTAAACTGAAATAAAAAGCTAGTTTGTGAAAATCCTATTGAACCGATATCATTTCATAAGAATTGGCAGTTTAAAAAAGATAATTGATCATCTCTGACAGTGAGCTATAATCTGTGTGAACAGTTTGAACTGAAGCCAACCTCTGTTCACTAAAAACAATCCCAAGATGGAGAGACATCAGCAGGGATCTCAGAGACGCACCAGATGCCTCAAAAACATTCTGAGAAACAAAACGCAGTCCATCATTTGTCAGCGGGAGGGTTATTATGGAAAACATTCAAGATAGTTGCAGATCTTTCCAGGGCTGGACATCTGTGCATAATTAAATGCATGTAAACCTCAACAAGCCAATGAGGCAGTTAAAAAATTGGCTTAAATATTTTTTCAACATTGTGTCACAGAGAAAACAATAACTTCTTATTGTTGGAGCTTACACCCCTCATTCTGTTTCTCAGTAAAGTTATATGATTTAGAATTGCATTTATGTTGACATAAACATTTTTTTTGTGAATCTGCTTGATACAAGTTGGCGAACCATGAAATATAAATTAAATTTGTTGCAGTCTGGAAAATTTTTACAATCTTTAGTTTAATTTTTAGACGAAGGACTTTATTTAGTAACAAATTATTCTAATAAAATATTTTTCTCTAACATAACTAATTATCACTGACTTTCTAAACTATTTTAAGCTGTTTTTCAATATATATTTGTATTCTAATTGGCTTAATGTATAATTTTTCTTTTCCTGATTGCACATGAGCATCTTAAATCGGTGATCTCATCGTTACATGGCCCACATAAAAAGAACGGGACTTGACCCTGACAGCCCGTGCTTCTGGCTTTGCTGTGGTCAGCGTTGACAAATCAAAGTTCCGTGTTAAGTCTGCGGTTTGAAAGGTCGTGGCCTTGACTGAGGTTGCTCTCTCATTGGATTAGGATGGCAAAAGTGCCTCCTCATTTCGCTAAACGGATGGTGTGCTAATCTGAGAGGCCTCCTCTGTGATCTTGTGACCGTAGTTTCAGGGTTGAGGTAGCAGGCCACCGAAAAGCTCCTGATTAAAACAGGTTTTTACTTCACCGCTGCAGTGCACAAAGAACAACTACTTCCTCTCACGTGTGTTTCTCATTTGTAGGCTGAACACCTGCACGGCTCACGGAGCAATATTTCAACTGCTGCACTCATGAGGACTGGTGCTTTAGCAGCAGGAACTGTGATAGAAGAAATGGTTAATTAACAACTCTAGAAACTCTATGAAAATATTATTTCAGTCTCCTCACTGTGATTTCATTTTTAATATGTTACTCCAAATTAAAGCCACCTAAATTTGCCTTATAGGTGATTTTTTTTTTCCCTTTTAGGCAATTACAGAAGAGTTTATAGCTTAGTTAAAAAATGTAATTAATATCTCACTCCGATTATTTTTTGAGCTATTTTAAAAGCACACCCAGTGGTCTTTTCATTACGATTATGCCGCAATAAACTTTTGTTGTTTATATGATAGTTTCTGCAGAGCAGCAGGAGTTCATCAGAAATTTGCTATTGACACAGAGTAAGCCTGCCTTCATTTCCCATGATCCTTTGGGCCTCGTCAATGCTGAGGCAGCATCTTGAGCCCTGAGCGCCTGCTTCGGGAGTAGATGGTGGAGAAACATTTCTCAACCTCCACAGAAGGTTCTGTGGTGAACCTGGCATCTCTTTCCTCAGTACCACTCTCCATCACAGACACAGCCTGACTGTACGTTACCTCCATCAATTACAGATCAGGACCACACCACCGTCACTCAGTCCACCACCCCTAGCCCTGGGCTTTTTTTTTGTTTTTTTTGGGAGTCATTCTCCAACTGTCTTGTTGCGTTACCCTTTTAATTGTCCTCTCCAGCAGCAGACTATATAGATGAGAGCTGAAAACTTCTTGTGTTGGACAGTTTTACTGTGTTCTAATACGCAAGGTGTTTATTTGTATAAACCCCTTTTTTTAATTGATGCTAACCTTTATATTTATATAAATAAATAAATAAACACTTTTTATATTTATTATGGTTGTTTCCACTGCTTGACTGGAAAATCATCCCTTTGTTTACACGCTATCAGTACAGCTGCCACAGAATTGGTGAGCAATATTAGAGCCATCCCGCTGTACAATTTTGAGCCAGATACTCAAACGGAAGATGTACATGGATCTATTTGTCTGCAAGTGCATCAGCATGAGTGAAACAGGGAGATTGTGGCTCACTCATTGTAATTTCTACAAACCAAATACAAAATTTTTCAAACTGCATTTTTTCATCTGCTCCAATATGAATGAAGAAAAACTCAGAAATTCAATTTTAAGCTTAATTTTTAATATTAATTAATTAACTAGTCAGAATTTTAAGTGGAGTGGGTCTTAAATACAAAAAAGCGACATTTTATTATAAGAATTCCCTCCAAATTGTAGAAAATTATTAATAAATATTTATGGATCTATCTTTTAAGTGATTTTTTTTTTCATTTGACACAACTTTTTTTGTGCATGTTGTGATCAACGTTCCAGCTTAAGTTCCTAAAGTTGGACTGCGGTTTGTGTGGACACATGCATGATGCTTCTGTTCTATGCTGTTTGACTAATGAGCTACTTTAGCAGGAGGGTGTAACGCTTCAGTTTCAGTGCATCCCGCCCAAACCACAGCGCTGCTAAAAAAAAACTTCAATAAACGAATGGTAGCCAAATCAACCAAAGGTCACAACAGCAGGACTTGAGTCCAGGGTCCATACCACTGACTGACTTACAGCGTTTACATTTCTACTTCTTGTATTTTTGCAATCTTCTTGCATTTTAGTTGTTAACATGTGTTATGCGCCTGTACTGTGTTTTTCTGAGTGGGAAAAGGAAAAGTGTTTGGCCAGCGGGTGCAGAGCAGCCTAATTCCTTCTTCTCTCCTGGCCTTGGTTCTCCTCACTTCCAAGTGTGACTGTAATTTGCACACTGTCTGCACGTTCAAATTTACGACCTCTCTCGGCTTTGCCGAACAAAAGAGGGGATTGAAGGCAGAAGGATCCATTGGGCCTCATCAAACCCTGTGCTTCTCAGCACCACCTAATTGATGCCAGATCTTCTCAGGAGCCAATCCTGAATGCACAGAAAAAAGAAGGAAACCAGTGAGGATGAAAAAGTTATGTTCATGATGCACAATTAAGCTTTAAGAGTTCGCCTTTTCCCAAAAAGCACTGGGCCTGCTGCATGAACAGTCACACACTGTGTGTGTGTGTGTGCAGAGCTTTCTCAGAGTGTCAGTGCCTTACCGTGGTGTGAGTAAGTTTGGCGTTGACCCCATCCATCCCTGGAGAGCATATGGATGCAATCACATGCAATGAGAGGGAAACATTCAAGGAGGTAAGAAAAGAAAACTGAGATAAAGAAGAAGTGCAATAAAATGGCATCTGGCTTGTGTATTTAGAAGACACAAAATCTCCCTAATTCCTTGTTCTTCTTTTCTTTCATGTATTTGCCAGAAAAAGATTTTGGTTAAGTGAGGCAATGATGATTTCCACATTGATTATGGTTAATATGGCATTATTTAGTTTATAAATAAGTCACAGAAGTCAAACAGAGATTTTTGTTATTATTTGAATAGAAATATGTCAGGTTAGTTTGTGTTAAATATAGCTTATGTTGAAGAGGAGCTCACTTTTTACCAAAAAAAAAAAAAATTAATAACAAAAAGGGCTAAGCTATAATTGCTGCCACTATGAAAGCATTATTGACATTAAAACAATAAGGTGGCTTTATTATTTTATCACAATGTCAGACCAAGTAAACAAACACATTTAAAATATATATATATATATATATATATATATATAAATATATATGGTCATAGACATTCATTCACTTCCAGAGACGGTAAGTAAAGTATAATGTCGAATTTGTTGCTTTCTTTACCTGTTCAAAGGATTTTTAAGTATCTAAAATAAGTTTCTGTCTTAAATATTTCTAACTGTTGCTTTATGTTTAGTAATTTTGCAATTGATAGGTAGAAATGTATTTTAGACAAGAATAAAAAGTTTGTCAAAGTTGCCTGTTGGAGGGACTAAGCCTCATATAAGGAAAAACTTTTTCCATTTCCAGAAAGAGCAGTGAAATCATTGTTTTCTTTTTTGCTTGGGACCAAAAAAAATCTAATGTTTAAATACATTTATTTAAATATGTGGCTGTGTTGTGTTACTTTTGAAAAAATATTAAAAGTGCAAAAGAATCCCCTTGCAGTGATTATGAGTTTCATCTCTCTATCTGCAAGAAAGAAAGTTAATTTACAGGAAACTATACTTCTGGTTTTATTTCAAATGAAGCAAAACAAAAGACTAGCCACTAACAATCATTTTCTTATGGATTTGAGGTTAAGGTAAAAGCAAATGCTTTAGCACCACCATCTCTCCACCCTGTGCTTCATGAGAGTTGTCCTTACCCAGAATACAAAATATGTTTCTACAAAATGGGAACATTTTGGAGAGTCTAATGAATAATAAAAGAGCAACTTCATGTTTTTAAAAGAAATACATACGATCGCCCAAAACGATCTGCTTGCATAATTTCATGGCAGACATTTTTTTTAATGTCTCTTCAGTGTTGTCACTCATGCAGAGCTGACATCTTTGCAGTGAGAATTAGTTAATTCAGTCTGATAAACATCTTTCTCTCTGAGTCCATTAGTTTCAATTTACTTCTCCTGCTTACACATGGATCCCAGCTATTCTTGCTGAGGCTTTCATTTAAACTTGATATGCTTTGGGCTAAAAACTTCAAAATTGGCTAAAAAAAAAAAAACTGACACCTAAAATTTCCTTTAATTACTTTCATTTATAAATTTGGTAAACCTACTTAAACAAAGCCTTATATCACCATTGAGACATCAGTCGTTGACTCCTCTTACTAACAAATGACTTCTAAATGTGTAAAATGGTCTTGCAGCTGTTTTATTTACTTTTGGTCACCCGATACTATTTGTCTGCTCATGTTCTTTGGCCAGTATTTAAATGTTTACATTGTGTGTTTTCAGCCCACATTTGTGAGTCAATCTGTAAAAGCAAATCAAAACAATGAGCTCTATTAGCTGTTAGGAACCCTTAAAGCAGTGACTTGTTTTGAGGCTGTTTGCATGTCAGAGTTTGTGGAATAAATCAATGATGCTAATTAATGATTCAAAGGCAGAGTTTGCTGTGTGCTGATTACTCTGAACCAGGTGCCAAGGGATTAGGCTGGACTTGCCTCACAGGCTCAGGAGGCAGAGGAGCTATTAATTAGAGAATTTTGTGCATGTGTGTGTGCACACGCGTGTTCATTTGTTCCCGCTCGCATGTGTGGGTCTCCGAGAAGCCTTCATACGCTGGTATTTCGCCTCCGCTTTTCTTTCTTTGCTGCCTGGACCCAGCAAACAGCATTCCAAGCTCCATTCTAGCCTCTTTGTCTCTTGATGCGCTGCAATTTACCTGCCAAAACAGTGAGGTCAAGCAGCAAAGGAGCGCTCAGTAGGAGGGATGTGTTTATGTATGTGATTATCACTGTGACCTCTGACCCTGCACTGAGCCATTTGTAGTAAAAACATGAAAAGGGACCCTTACAAAATTTGTGGCACTTCAGGTACCATCTTCCTGAAGTGAGTGGGGTAGCGATCGTCTTCTTTTAAAGCCTCCTGCCACTTCGGAGGTCACATGTTTCCCATTGAGAACAGTTTACTTCCATTGGGACATATTTCCGTAAGCCTTTGATTATAACCAGAGACCAACAGGGGTCTTTTTTTTTTTTTTGTACTTTCCCTTTTAAAAGCAACTATTCAAAAACGACTTTCATCATTTCTTGTATCTTTTTAAAGTCTGCACTGAAGGGCTCTTTTTGCACTTCGTTATAACTCATAGACCTTGAAAGCATGACGTGTCGGGCATCGCAAGACTTGAAATGAGAGGAGACACGTTTGCTTTGCAGTGTAGGTTTAGTTTACATATTTATTCTTGCTTACACAAAAGCGGGTCTGCTTTTCAATAAGGCTTGGATTTCACAGGCTGCTCAAAATCACCATCTGTCTGTCCATTTGAATTTGACAAGCCTTAATCATCCTTTACTTTGACAGATTTGATAGCAATTCTTCGCTGAGATGCGATGTGCACTTTAGAAATCTCCCCTTCTTCCACGCGAGTCATTCTGTTTTGTTTTCATTGCCTGTCAGAGCAATGAGACACGGGTTCTCTGTGTTAAAAGGACACAGTCAGTCACCTTCATTGCTAAATGCTACAGGAAAAAAAAAAAAGAAGCACACTTGTGGACAAGAATTTTTCAAAACAATTTTCCTTAAAAGGTTTCTAGACATTGCATTTCATTTGGTATTTTTTGTGGTTGTTTAGGTTTTATTTTGGATGACACTTTTTACAGATGGGGAATAATAATTGGCTAAATTATTGTTTGAAAATCCCTTTAGAATTTTCCTCCTTTTGTTTTCATTTGCTTTGCCTCCTAACACATTACTTTTCTAGGAAGTTAAGTACCTTGCCAGATTTTTTTCAGCTTTTACATTTTTTTTCAACTTGTATTTCATTTATTAAAATAATACAATATACAATTATCATTACAGTTATATTTTTATTTTTCAGTTATGCTAAGTTAGTACATCCCTCCGTTTTTTTTTTTTTTTAAATAATGAGTTGGCATAAATTATTGCATGATTATTGCATTTCCCTATTTTTTTTTTCCCAGAATAAGTGAATAAATGAATTAAATGGTTTATTTCAAGCAATCGGGTAATAATACATACAATAAAATTGAATAGTGACAATTTAAAATGAATAAATGCCCTTTTATTACTTGTAGTAAACAATTTTGAATTTGCTGAATATTATGCTTAATCATTTTTTGCATGAAAAACTTTTGAATAAGCATCATTTGACTTATTCCTACAATAAGCATGCTATAAGGGTCTGTGCTTATTCTTTTAAATATTATCTTAAGGTAAAGGGACATTAAATTAATGCCATAAAAAGGTTTGGGAAACCATTGCGTTTTAGATCACAGTTGTTTTCTGTGGATAGAATTGGGAAAAATTATCTTTGAGGCTGTGAAACAAAATAACGGAATAAGGAACAGTAAGGAAGCTGACTGCTTAGTAGGGAAAATATATTGGTTTTCTGTGGTCATATACCTTTACTTTATTGGGGAAAAATTACATCGAGCTCTGGGTAGACCTGCCATAACTATACCTCTTCTTCACCAAAAAGTAGCTGGATAGGAGATGTAGGCAAATGAGACGGTAAAGGAAAAAGATGAATAAATTCCCCAAAAATTGTAGGTTCTATCATTGGGATTTTAATGAGCATCTTTAATCTACTCTAGTGAAAATGGCAAAAGGAGAGTTCACAAGTAGAAAAAAAAAGTCCAAAACATGCAATATAGTTGTCCAACTCCGCCCCGGCGTGCCACTGTCTTTCTCTCCGCGTGTCCCAGGTTGCTGACCCCTGGTGTAGGCCATGCAAACAGTCCCGCCTAAAGAATAACTGCAGCTCTGCACAAACTTTGTAGATTTGTCACCCTAGTGGCAGAGGGATACAGAGCCCTCCGCCACTGCAGTTTCCCCATAAAAAACTGTTTCGGAGAACCTTACCCCTCCATATGCCCCGAAGCCGAAGGGCTAGGGGAATAATTTGGATTTAGCCTTATATTACTGTAACTGAATGAATGCTGTACATTGTTTTGTGTGTTACACTGTAAAAAAACGATGTCCTTATAAATAAGTCAATAACTCTTACTCCATTGGCAGATTTTCTGTAAATTAGCCCAACAATTCTGCCAATGTAGACAGAAAAGTAGTGTTTTAGGAAAAGGAATTCTAGTCACTAAAAAGATGTTTTCTTAAACGTATTTCTTGATAAGATCATTCTTCTTGCAAGACAGGAAAAATGAGAACAAAATTTTTGAAGCAAAATTTGGGTAGACTTTTTTGCAGTGTACAGAAATGTTTTATAGAGAAAATCTGAGTTTAAATCATTGTAGGATAAAACTACTACCCATTGAAATTGAAGCTAAAAAAGCAGAAACAATATTCCAGTTGTGGAAGATGTTTAAGGAAATGTTTACATAGCCCTGACCACCTGGAACCAACTGCAGCCTCTTGTACAAAATGTGATACAGGCTAACACATAAAGGGATGTAGACAGGAGGCACATTTTACATAGTTGTTTTTGACACAGCAGGTTCCCGTCCTGAGACTGAAATCACGCTGAGGTGTTACTCTCCATATTTCAGGTTGATAGAATACCGTCTTGATCTTATATTATTTATTTTACATGAACAAGAAGCTTCTGAAAATCAAGAAGTCATGATATTGGGAGGCGTATGAATAAAATGCCCTTGGAATGCTTTGATGACTGTGTATTGAAGGATATCATGAATATACAGCAGCAAAGTGACATCCCAGGGGACACAAAGGCAACACGCCTTCCTAACCCTGCTGCCAAGTCAATTCATGGAGGCATGGATGTGTGTGGGTGGATAAAGGTGCCTTCCCATCAGGTCATGGTGTATCTCCCATCAGTGGATGAAGGAAAGAAAAACAAACAGTAAGAGAGAAAGATGAGGAAGGAGCCCAAAGAGCATTAGTGGACAGAGCGAGAAATAATAGTTTTTTCTGGATGTTTATTTGAACATGGCACAGAAGAGAAGGGGGTTACTGTGAGATTTAAGGGTTCGGTGTAATAAAGTCAAGATGTAGCTAAGGCTCCCCTGCTGACTTGGATCCTTGGTAAAGCCCCAAATACTGAAACTGGAGGACGCTATTTGTCTGTTCACACACAAAAGAAGAAAAGCTAACACGCCACAAAACTTCAGCATGAAGGCCTTGCTCAGTGCCGTCAGGTGAAAAACAACCTTGTTTAGTTTTGTTTGGCAAAGACAAATAAAATGTGGAAAATGATAAAAAATAGTTTTAAAATATTCAATATTATATGCAGCATGTACCAAAGCTTTTCACTCTTTAAATAGTTGAAACTATGTGTTGATGTGTTAAGTCACTTTTTTAGAATATAGTAAATTCATGTTTATGCCATGTTTTATTGATGCTACATGATGCTGTGTTTTATTTAAGTTATCACTGTTGGTTTTTGTTTATTATGTTTTTTTTTTTTTTTGTTTCTCACCTGAACCTTCTTGAGGACTTAACAGAGGGAGGCTAGAGCCACTTGCTCTTTCAGTTAGAATGCTCAAAATGCTTTTCATAAATGTGAATTGTGTAAACTTCATGCATAAAAAAGGGAATAAAAGAAACAAGCTGCTGAACAAATGTAAAACAAAATTAAACAAAAAACAAGACTGTTAAAAAGGACCCATGGACAAAGGTGGTGAGAAAATAAAAGCACTTACCATATATCTGCCTTTAGTTGCTCTGGTGTTTATTCCATTCATTTGGCAGCCATGTGATGAGAGACAGGCGTCAGTTGGAGTCAGGCGTTTATTTCATCACAGACAGAATGGTGATGGCCAATGGGTTAATTTTGTGGTGACATTTGGTCAAGAAATGCTGACAACACCAGGTTAACACTTTAGGATTTGTTAAAATGATGAGAACATTGTATTGTGTTGTGGTTAGTACTGGCCGTGAACGATTCTTTTCTATTTGAAGCATCGTCAATCTCTGTATCAAAAATCTTCTTCGCTTTCATGTCAATTATTTTCCTGGAGACATGCGCACCTTCGTGTCTTTGCTCAATAATCCATGTTCAAACATGTTCTTCTAATTCATTGCTTGTTTTCTCCAGGCAATCGTTTACTTGTTGCTTCTTTTTCTACAGTCGTCTTCCCAATATCCCCCTTCTGTTTGCACCATTCTCAGATATGTTTAGGATCCAATCCAAAACGTGGTGCAGATCCCTCACCAGAATGTTCTTTGGCGTATGCTATAATGCTTAATTGAAGAGAATTTCTTGACCATTGCTACACTGACTCACAACACAATTACCACAGACACCCAGCAACCCGAAGGTGGGCGGATCTTAAAGGAGCCCTGGCACAATTGGAACATACATAGTATCACAGGCTATGCGTTTAGCATGAAGACGCCAAAAAAAACTGAGTTAAAAATGTGCTTAGCTATGTGCAATCGCGAGAGTTTTAATAGCAGAATCCTGACACGCGATTAAGCAAGTTTACACAAGCGTGGCCGCTTAAATGCACATTGTATTTGGGAGAAATCTTTAGAGCTACTTTTGTATCTGTAAGCAAACTAATGACTCTACTTTATGTAAGAACTTGCTATGAGATCATCTCTGCCTGTCTTCAGTTTGAAATCAATGTTGTGTTGGAAAAACATGAAAACCCTAGTCTTCTTAACTTTGAATCTAAATTCTTAACGTAACTTTTCAGCTCAGGTCTGTGAATATATTCTGCACTGTTTTATCTTCTAACAACTTTTTTTTTAGCTTATATATTTGTTTGCAATTTCAAGCAAAAATATTTTTTTATGTTGTGCTCACAGGTGGTCAGCACCATGGCATTGAAAAAAAAATCCATTAAGACCCAGGCCCAATTTTCCTTAAAAATACAATCATACAGAAAGTACCACAAACCAAGTTGACCACAGAAAAAAAATCAGAAATTCTTTCTGTTACACTGTCACTATGGGTTCTTATCTATTAATTATATGTGTTAAAAAAGGAAAGTTTTAGTGTCATCAGCCTCATTTGTTTGACATATTTACAGTGTGTCATCCCTATAGTGACATGATGTGAACTTGTCTTAAGTATTTCAGTTCAAAGATTGAGTTTATTTTGCTTAAGCCTGCAGAAAACTTGGAATGCTCAGCAAACTTGCTGTCCGGTGCTACATTTCACCTTTGACATGCTGCCGCTCCAACTGACGGCTGGAAAAACATCATTACTAATCACCACTATTGATCAAATGCTCGGCTGCTGAAACTTTTGCCTAATTTGCCTGGTAGATCGTTTCCTATTCCGTTCAGCACACAGTTGGCTCCCTCTAAAGAAAGTATGCGTTCACCCCCTTTTTCCCCAGTGCTCCTCTCTGTTTTTTGATCTAGGGTGATACATTATTTATTAGACGTTAAGGGTTCCATTGCGAACTTTAAGTGGCAACGTGTTGTATTTGCTTAACGAATGAAGTTAGAGAAGATCAAAGCTGGCAAAATGACAGATGAAGGGGAGGGAGTAGAGACAAAGATTGGGGCTTGTATGACCTAATTGCTGCCTTACAAGAAGAAATCTGATGAATTCAAGAGTTTGAAAGATTCATGCTGGCTTTCATATTCTAAGAGAAAATTTTTGATATGCTTTTCGCAAACAGTCTTTCTACACTAACAGACGCTCAAAAAAAGTAATTGAATTGTTAAACATAGTTGTGGAAAAAGACTGCTTACATTAAACCAAGTTAAGCCAGTACCATTTGTTACAGCTTTTGAGCCATTAAATAATATATAAACAATAATTTTGGTGCAATCTTTAAATCTTTGTCAGCTAGTTTACTTTAAAACTGAGCTGTTTGCAATTACTACATGTACTATTTGACAGTTTAAATGGCGTAAATGTAAGTGGTGTGTGATCCTTCAATGGTGGAAACCATGACTTCATTATGAAAAGCATTTGGTGGTTGAACAAGGTTTGTACAGATTCTTTTGCTAGTGCGTGGCGCCTACCGAACCAGCCGAGGAGCTAGCCAATCCTCTCCCTTCTCTCCACGGATCATTAGGAACCGTGCTTTTACCCTTTGAAGTCAGTGTTGTCTGCAGTGTCTGTCATAGCCATGCAAATCCAGGGGACAACCCAGCCACCTGTTCTCAGAAACATCTGTCCACACACTGAGTCTCTGCTCCGCTGCTGCTCAGCTGCTTCAGTCAACTTTGATCCTCAAAGGGCTGCAGGGTAGCAGGAAGGCTATTTTTTTAGGGAATTGCTTGAGATATTGATGCAGACTTCATGCTCTCTAACGAACATGCCGTTTTGGAACTAGTGCAATCGCAAGAGTGAAATATGTTGCTCATTGCCAGCCACCTATAGAAACTACAGAAAACTCCTATCATGGAGAAAAGTAGTCAGGATTTTAGCTCACATTTAGCCTATTTTGAGTATTTCTGTACGATAATAATGCTCCTTTTTTGCAGATATTCTCAATGTTTTAAAAGAAAGTTCCTCTTTTGAAAAATTCTCTGCTTCAGTGTCTCAGTTGTCTTCAGCAGCACATCACTTTATGAGATTGTTGTCTTTTGTAGTTTCAATCTCCAGTGGAGCCTCAGCTGCAGAATGTTAAAAATAATTATGTGAAGTTTGAATTTGACAGGGTTTAAGATTTTCTGTGAAAAACTAAATTAGTCAGGGATTCAGTATGAAGCTGAAGACTGACACAAACTCTGTCCGATAAGGCAGAAACAGTTCATTCTTCTCTGTGTTTCTCACGTTAAAAAAAACCAAAACACTTGGCATTTATGATTAGCTCACCATGAAGTGTTTAGAAAACGGGACATAGTGACATACAAGCTGGGTAATGCCCATCCTTCCAGAAAATTTAGCAATAGATTTGTCAGCCACCACCAAGGGACCTATTGTTTTGGATACATATCCGTTTCATGACTCATGGAAATTGACCCTGAGGGTATTTCCTGAGGAATGCGGAGAGAAAGCAGTCTTTTGATTGGCTGCATGTTTGATTACATGAGTATAAAATGCCACATTTGACAAAGTTATGGATAAATGAAGTCATGATAATTGGTCGTCGTAACTCTGAGCTCAGCTTGAACGAAAACAAATCTCTAAGGCCAGAAACAAAATCCTTTTTCAAAAATTGTAGTGGGTTCCTTAAAGAACTCTTTTAGTGAGATGAAAACAGACCTACTTTGGTACTGTTGCCTTACTGGTGACCCAACAGAACAACTTTTAGAGACCCACTCCAGTGAAATTGTGTTTTTGGTGTTTTTAACATGTTCTTGTTGCATTTTTCTCACGATGGAGGACTTAAATAAAGGAGGTTAAGCCTAAAATTGCATTTCTGAATATTTCTTGATTCAAATTATTTTGAATCAGGAGCAGACGAAAAACGCTGTTGGAAAAAGTAAGAGCTACAATGGTCGGGCCACAAGCTCCTTGCACTAATTTATGCTGATGCATCCATTTATAGACAAATAGATCCATGTACGTCTTTGTTTTCCTCATCAGAGCTGGGATCTGGCTCAAAACCATACAGCTGAATAGCTCCAGTATTTCTCACTTTTTTTGTTGTGCCGGTAATGTTAAATTGGGTTGTGAGCTAGCTGTAGAGAGTGTACAAAAAGGGATAATGGGAAGTGTGGAAAGGCATACACAGCTCCAACTGTCCCGCCCACAACTCAGAGGGGATTTTCTAATGACCGACTGTAGCTTTGCAACCTACGAAATGACAGTTTGTTTTTTTTTACTTAAAACATCATAATCATAATTAAAAGACCACTGGAAACATTTTCAAAATATCTCCAAAGATTATTATAGAAGGACTTTACCGATCTGAATGATGCTGTCCTACAGTTTTTCTGTTGATCAATCTTGAAGCATGAATGACAACAAACACAAAATAAGAGAAACAATTTATCTTGCCCACAGTGAATATATTTTTCATGTATTTATTGTAAGTGTTTGGTTATTTAGCTGTGCGTAGTACTGGAGTAGCTACAGTCTTGGTTTAGTTAGCAGCTGTGTTCCTTCTCTGCTTGCAAGAGGACAAAGATCAGTGAAATGTTTATGAATACATGCGCTTGAGGGGTGACCCACTGATCCAGGTGTTGAGGGCTGCTGGCACTCCAAGAAAGAAAAAAAAATGACACTATACTAGTTTTATACAACTACTAGCCTCATATATTGCTCATAGTGAGACATTACATGATTACAACACATGCACCGAAAGAGTAATGCTACATTATTTTGATTGGATGCATGCTGTATCGTCCAACTAACCATTATTTTTGGAGGAGCACATGAAAAGTGTCAGGTGGATGCTACAGAGTTTATAACTAGGCGGGTCATAGCTGTCTGTCATGATTGCATTAAAGTACACTGGACTTCCTATCGGTCAACTTCTTGGAAGCTATATGGTTTTGCTTTTGGGGATAGTCATTTGAAAACATACCTGAGCTCATTGTACCATTTATGAGAAAACGTTAATAGCTGGCATCTCACCTAGAAGACACAGCTTGCAACAAATGACAAAAAAAGTATGTGTCATGTTTGCCAAAATATTTTAAAGTTTTGTTTTTTGGAATTATTGACAGAGCTTTAAGTTTTTTTTAAATCAAACAATTTTCAATTCTGTCTCTACAAGTCAGAAAAGATGTTGAATGGGAAACGACTGTGATAAGTGAAACTAAAAACTTGGATTAAAACGAAATAAAACATATATCCCATACTTTGGGCTTGTGGGTGTCACATAAAAAACCTTGCTAAAATGCTATAATTTTCTTTAGATCACTTGGAAAACATTTGCTCAAAAATTAGACTAATCATTGTCTATTTGAATGGAAGGCGCAGCTTGAACATACATTTCTCTCAAAGTGCTTGCAACTTTTGTGCAAACCTGTATAAATAAATCACAAGTTAAACATGCAGCCATGCATTTCATCATTATCCTTCCAAATCAAAGTAGCCTTTTACAGCGCTTTAGACCTTCTACCAGCTGGACCTTTGCACAAAGCTTGACTATGGTTTCAACTGTAACCAGGCTTACCCATTAGAGAAAAAAAAACTTTGTCTGTCCGTATATATCTAAACTCATGCCACACTGGCTAGTCATTGTCCTGTTTGCCCTTCCAATTCATTTCAAGTGAAAGAAAGAGTCCGTGCCTTCCATTCAAAGCAACTTCATTTTCCGTCTCTTGATGACTGTGGGAGGACCTCAAACTCATTACAGTTTTCCTGTCAGGGCATTGCAAACACTCTTACGTTTCACTTGTCCTTTATGTTTCCGCATTATGTAGTCCAGATCCTGTGAGGCGATTGAAAAGATTGAGAAATACATGGGTACTTTCCGGTTGGGAGGCCCGAACCTTTTAGGTGACCGGTGTGATGAAATCCATCTTCGGCTAGGTCATCAGTTCACTCTGCAGCGTAATTGCACACAAACAAAAGATTTTTCACCGAGATCATTACGCCATTCTGTTGGTATGCCATTTTGAAAAGCTATCACAAGGGTGTATAGCTGCTGGTAACAGTTAGGGGAACATCAGTATTCCTTCAATCTATCCTTCAAGAAAGGACTACAGTGATTTGTCTACAGTCGTTTTCCATGACAGAGATGTTTAACTTACTTGCAAATAATAGCTCTTGTACTTTGGGTAAACAGCCATTACTAGCCTGTTTATTTGGAAGGAGGGGTTCACTGTGGATCTGACCGGTTTTCAAATGACAACTCATACCGAAGAGATGAAGGGATTGGGGGAGGGGAAGCAAAGACGAGGGTGGAAAGGAAGACCCAATTTATTTTGAGTAATTGGCTCCACTTGAGCAAACACCTCCTGCTTGCTATGTAGCCATCTTAATCCAAGACTGCGCCAACAGCAAAAAAATGTCCCATCCTATTTCTTCTACTCACAATACATTTTCAAGCAATCATGAAACCTCAATTATTTATAGAGATGCAGCAGTATAGCTCTGAAAATCCTCCTGCCTCAGTGCAAAACCACATTCTCCAAAAAGAAAAATTAAATCTTATAAGTAAGATCTTAAGAATAGTGTAACTATTATTCATTTCATATCATGCAAAATCTACTTTTTTGAGCTTTAAGTGTATTATAATAATTCTTTCAGAAAAAAAACCTCAAAGCTATATTTTGCTCCACTCACACATCTCTGAGTATTCCTATCCAACCCTGGTCTCTGAGCACCAGCCCCTCCCAATCCCAGAGAGCGATTGCGTCAGCCCGTTCCAGGAAGAGTCTACGTTGCTACCACCACCCAAGACTAACAGGACCACCTATCTTTTATGTTATATGGAGAATGCTCTCAGTATTTGTATGTGTTTGACCTCAGATCAGACCAGACAACCCGCTGTTAAGCATATTACTAAGCAGAGGTGAAGAAGCTAACCAGGATTTCGTCAGTAGCGGTGAGGGAAGAGCCCAGTGCTGAATCCCTGCCTGGCGGGCGGACGAAAGACGTGGTGTCCGGAAAAGTACCTGCTTGTTTCACGTGGGTCCCTAGGTCCCTCTGATAGAGGCTGGATGAGATCCAATTGTGCATTGCAATTGTCACCATTGGCTCTGGCTCGATAAGGAGAACGCCACCTAGACCTATTTGCCGCGGGGCTGTGTAGACTGGCGTGCTGACTGGACTGTGCCCCCTCTCCCGTCAGCGGGGCAACCTAGACCGGCCCATCTGTCGACCGGGGCCAACTGTCCTCAGTGCACACTGGAAATGGTGCACCAGTCCATATACAATGGGCACAAGGGGTCCACACCAGACTAGTTTTTAAACATGAACTGAGGAGTCTAAGGAGTGTAAATCTGGGTCTCTATGTAGATTTGAATAAAGTCACAACCGTCCATCAGGTATAGATTGCATTTCATACTAATGGTTTCATTTATAAATGGTAATTTGAAAATACTTGTATAATGCTTTTCTACCATCCTTGAAGGTGCAAAGCGCTTCACAATCAGACACATTCACTCACTGGTGCCGGATCAGCTGCCATACACTGGCGCCAACATTCCACCAGAGGTTATGTGGGGTTCAGTCTCTTGCCCAAGAACACTTTGACAAGTGGGTGCAAAAGACGAGAATTAAACCCACAATCTTCTGATCAGGAGTCAACCGCTCTACTGCTGCACCACGGGTATCCCAAGAAAATCTGAAATGTTGTTCACTTGTTGGACTTTGTATAAAAATGTCACAGTAACACAATCAGATTAGCTTTTATCCTTTTAAATCTGAACAAAATTAAGCATTTTATGGTCATTTTACTGTGTCTGCTAAGCCGTATCTTGTTGTTTACTCACATGTCCAACATGGCGTTGCTCTTTACGTACCTTGGAGAATAACAGGCTATCGTAGCATCTCTAACCATGTATCTCGTTGGGCATAACACTTTCATTTTAGCCTAGATTTAGAAGAAATGTTTTTTCTTGCAACAAATCTGCAGAGACACAGCCAGCTCTAAATTGACTTCATGAAATGGGCGGCACCCGCAAGGAGTGAAAGGCGGAGCCTCAGAAATCGAGGGGTTTTACCTCAAGAGCTTGCAAACATATTTCATAAAAAACGTGTTCTTTAGGAAGCCAAAAGCAATAAATTATCATATATATGAAATAGTTTACTCTGAACGGCTTAAGAATAGCATGAAATAAGCCCTTTAATTATTCTAGTTAAATTCAAATTTTTATCTTTCTGTTCAAAATCAACGAGGCCGACTAGTTAAATTTTAAAGCTCTTAGAAATTATCCAGCCATGTATTTACCTTCACTTCTTTTTCTGTTGCCAAAAAGGGAAATACCAATTCTCGCACTAGTTTGCCTTGACAAAGAACAACAAATAAAGAAATTAATCAAAGTCCAAGGCCAGTGAAACGGTCTTGTCTGTGGAAAAACATGCTCTTGGTGAGGCAGTTCTATTGTCAGATGACGTAGAAACTGTCAGGGAAAGTCTGTCTGTTTCATTTAGCCATGTTCACCTTTAACACTCTAAGTGTCCCTGGACTGTTTGATGGCCCCATGGTGCCCTGGCAGCAGCTCTGTCCTGTCCAGGAAAGAGGAAGCCCCCTGAAAAAATACACCTCTCCAATTGATAAGTGAGACATCTGTGGGCCCCATGACAGATTACACAGAGCAATTCTAAAGGGAGGCAGCAGTTTGGAGCCCGCGGTGTGAAATGGAGGCGATTCAGTGTTATAGCGGGCCTCTTTTAATTGTATCACTGGACAATGTGACCACTTAAAAGCATGTTTGGATGTTAAACATGCAATATACATGTTTGACAACTGAGTCAGTGCATGTGTGTGAATGTTTTCCATAAATGTGCTTGTTGCCAATTATGTGACTGGTGGTTTCTGTGTCGCTCAGATGTGGTGTTGTTGTTCTTGCCCAATGTTTCCTCGAATGTCACAGACTATGTGTGATTGGTTATACTACCTGACGTCTAAACATGACAATCAGCTTGTTATTCTATGCCAGCACCCCACTTTTATTTCTCATTATTTTTGATGTGCTTTCTCTGTCATGGATGCTAAAAATGTTAATGATGGCCTAATTTAAATGAAAAATGACAGCACTTTAAAGGCCCGCTCCTTTGAAGATTGTAATTTTGGTGTTTTTAGCATGTTCCTCTGGCATTATTTTATGATGCAGGACGAAAATTAATAAAGAAAATTCATGTTAAATTTGCATATCTGAGAATTTCTTTGCTTAAATTGTTGTTAATCAGGAGCAGATAAAAATAAACATTATTAGAAAAGCCTGTATCAGTGTCTTATAAGCAACATTTAGCAGTCCACAAGCTCCCTACTCCACTCCATTCCAATGCATCCACTTGCAGACAAATAGATCCATGTACATCTTTGTTTTCCTCATCTGAGCTGGGATCTTGCTTAGAATTTTTTTGACAGGATAGCTTCAATATTGATCTCCATTTTCGTTTCGCTGCTAGTTTTAGGTTGTAAGTGTCTGGAAACTAGCGGAAACATGTAAACAAAAGGTGCCGCATTTCCGCAATTAAACGTGAAAAAGTTCAACCAGTTGAATTTCCAGCGTGTGATCAATGAAGCCAGATTGTGCGTAGAGCCAGTGACTGGACTTAAAAACTTTTGTAGTGACGCTCGATTACGAGCGTCCCGAACACAGAAGCATGTTTGCATTGATTTTTCATTGAAAGCGGCTTTTTAAACACTTGTTACCATAGCCTGTGTCTAAGCACCTTAAGTGGCTGTTTGTTTGCTTTGATCCGTAAATGGCTCCAGCTTCCCTGGAATAAGCCAGATTTGGAAAATCAATGCATAGATAGATATCTACTAAATCTTTACATTTAACAAAGAGTATAATTAGATTTTTTTTTCATTTGAATCATGAAATGTGATACCTCAGGGTTCATTCTATGGATTTAATTTGAAGTTTATTTCTCTTCTAATAGACTATTCTATACTTGTCTCTAAAGCCAGTTGACTGAGATCATCCTGAGCACTTCAGGAGAGTCTGAATGCCATAACTGCCATCCAGCCCAACTGTGACAAATCTTTTTTTTAAGTAAATGCATAAATCAAATTTTCTACAACCGCTTTCGAAAATAACAAATATGAAGTCTTGGAGAACTGAAAATAAATTGATTCCAAGCATTTGCTTGGGGGTTGGACAAACAAAATTCCTTATCATCCAGTACTCCCAATCCTTCACCAAAAATGTTCACCCGATTAAAATGCGCTGCAGCCGAAGCGCTGATGAGATTTTTTAGAAATTTAGCTTCTGGAAGCCAACTGAAACCAAAGCAGAATTTAAATTATTTTTCCTCACAAATAAAACTAACAAGCTCCATTTGACCGGAAAGATTGTGGCCTCTATACTGCAAAACCTCCTGTTGTTGCTGTAGTTTTGAAAGTAAATGAAAAGTGAAGCCTTAATTCAATGAGCTTTTCTTGAAACCAGTTCTTTGCTCAAGACTGGGAGATGGATGTTGTCTCTGTTTGCATTTTAGGGCTGGGCATCAACTTATATAAATATTGCGAAATTTATATATGTAAATATACAATATATATACATACTACCAAAAGTATTCACTTACCTGCCTTAACTCACATATTAATTGAAGTGCCATCCCATCCATAACCCAAAGAGTTCAATATGATGGAAAGGCTGACCACAAGGTTGAGGAGTGTTTTTATAGGAATTTTTGACCAGCACATTGGTCAGGTCACACACTGATGTTGGAGGAGAAGGTCTGGCTCTCAGTCTCCGTTGTAATTCATCCCAAAGGTGTTCTATGGGGTTCAGGTCAGAACTCTATGCAGGCCAGTCCAGTTCATCCACACCAGACTATGTCCTCCATGTCTTTATGAACCTTATGGGCTTTGTAGACTGGTGCACAGACATGATGGAACTGTTCCCACAAGACCATGGAATTGTCCAAAATGTTTTGGTATCCTGAAGCATTCAAAGTTCCTTTCACTGGAACTAAAGGAGCCAAACCCAACTTCTGAAAAACAAGCCCGCACCATCATTCCTCCTCCACCACATTTCACAATCGGCACAATGCAGTCCAAAAAATACTGTACTGTAATGTAAAGCGTGATTCATCACTGATTGAGTTGCTGTTGTTCCCAAACTCTTCCATTTTGTTATGATAGAGCTGACACTGTGGAGTATTTAGGAGTGAACACAGAGTTCTTGAAAATTTGGCATCATTTAAAGATAGCTGCTGTAAATCCTGTGCAAAAATTGTTCTAACTAAAGTCAGATGTTTCCTGCCAGTGTTAGTTCATTTTAAATTAAATATTTTAATGGCTATTAAGTAATTTGTTATGGAAACAATGTAAACAAGAATTTTGGGGCACCTAAATATTTTTTTACATTGAGAATCTTTGATACTCTAGTGCTAAAAATGACTGCATATACATTTGTTTTTTGTACACTGAAGATAGTTGGCATCTGTATTGATTTACTTATTTATGGATTAGGACATTTTTTGAATAATCTTAGCCATCATCAATATAACTTCTACCTTTTAGTTTTAAAGTTTACAAGATAATTCAAAAATGCAACTGTTTTTACTGCAGACGGCTGGAAGCTTTTTATGGTAATACGACTACTTTCTGAATTTTTTCTCTCTTTTTTTGCAATGTCAATTTCTCTAAAACTTTAAATCAATCAATCATTTTTATCCCTTTCAAATTAGCCCAATTGATCAATCATAATGCACGCTAAATCGTGCCATGGGTCTTTATCTGCTACAAAGCTAATAACTTTCTGTGTTTTATATAATTTCCAACTCTTCAACCCATTACAGGACTTTTGTTTCTCCCTCTTTACTTTCATCCCCAGCCACTCCGAAAGTTCTTCATTGCCCTTAAAAGCCACATGGTGAAACCAGATGTCTGCTGCAGCAAATAATCCCATGGAGCCATAAATCTGACTACTTTTTGGCCTTTTTGTCAATCATAGCCACATCCTAAGTGGGAACTACAAGAGCATAAATCTTTCCACAATGCGCACCACCCTGCACTTTCATTTAACAGGTTTTAGGTTTTATCACTTGGTGTGTTACTGTAAAGTTAATAGGCCCATAGCAACATTAGTCACAGCATAGTCTTTTTTATGTGGACAGTAATCATGTGAAATAGCTAAACCTCTTGAATTGAAACTGACAACCTTCCAATCATCACGACCAGCATCACTTGTCAAAATGGGATTTGTAAACAAAGATTTAGCAGGTTATTCATAGAGTACTGATCTATTAAAGCAAATGGATCTACATTATCAGTTTGTTCTTTTTCAATTGGAAAAGGAAGAAATTGCTGGACATTGATCCTGAAACCCAAGGACTGATTTGCTTTACTATCTTTTCTCTATTTTCTCAAAATCTTTAACAAGAGATGTCATTTTTAGAGCTAAGATTTTCTCCACTCTGTTTTTCCTGGACACGGTCATTGGGGAAGTGACACTTTATGCCCAAAGGGAGCTATTAAGATGGTTAGATTTAAAACAAACACAACTTGAAAGCCATCGGTTAGAAGGTTGTCATTTTCTGTGACATTTTGATATTTTAAAATGGAAAAAAAAGAAAACTTTTACCCAAATCTCCTTTTGCTTTTTAAGTATGGGGACAGTACATTTATTGTTCATAAGCTGGACGTGTCTCTGAAGATATGATTGATGGTGTTTGGGTCGTTTGGGCTGTGAAACTCACTTTCACTGATGTAACTCTGGGACGCTTGGTGTGAATGGGCTCAGTGCCAGAATGCTGTCAGCTCAGGAAACGCGCGTCTCTCCTCCCCACCTTTAGACTGACGAGTAGCAGAAGTGATGAACTGCGGCCAACATTGGTGATGTCACCTCAAAGACGATGTGCAAGAAGAGCGGCCATAGCTGATAGAGCGCAGACAATCCTGTCACTTTTTTTTTACCAATAAAAAAACCTTTTCAGTTTACAGTTAGCCTTAAACATTTAAGCAATAAGTTGAATCAATAATCTATGATATTTGTGAACAACTAAATATGTAGAAGGCAAAATTACTAATATAAAAATGTTGAGTTATTCAGTCATAATTTCTCATTTAAATATTGAATTTTTATGTAAAAGAATAAGTACAAATGAATTTATAAAAAATTGTATTCTTACATTAAGGTATTTGCAAATGTTTGTGTATCATTTTTGAGTTACATAACAATATTTTTCACTTTCTTTTAAACTGTTGAACATCAGTCTGAGTGATCGTATTTCTACATTGATTGTTGCTTTTAAATGAAACTGAAATTCATATTTTTGTCTAGGTAGACCTGCAATGGTTCAGGTCATGCCCTGCCTTTGCCCACTAGCAGTTTGACTACAACAACCCAACGTCACAGGAAATGCCACAGAAAGGTTTTTTTTATTTTGCCAGTAATTCAAACATTTAATAATAAAAAAAAGATTCTGGACATAAAGCAATTTTGAAAAATATAAAAATTGAATTCTAATCCGATCAAACACACAGACAAACAGAAGAAAAACCTATTTGGTTTTGTGTTCCTCATCCGTGATAATAGTCAACCGTTTATTTATTATTTTAAATTACTTTCACATGTATCTCCTCAAAGATGTTGTTTCCATTTCATTTTTGCTGAATCCAAGCCTCTCCACAGTTTGTGATCATCTGTATGCCACTGTGTTCAGGGATGTAACCAGACACTGCGTTAGACAAAGAGCAAGCACTGTGTTCGCGCTGCCTGTGGTTCTCTGGAACAGATGAACATGCGTCTGAGATGAGCAGAAGCTGAATCTCATTTGAAATGGACAGATTGATGTAGGACATGTGTCCTGGGGTCCCCTTTTTCACTTCAGTGTTGTACATGTCAAAGATGAGAAAGAGCATTCAGGCTCTGCTTGGCTGACCTGCTGACAGGCTGCATGTATCTCTAACTGAAAACATGTTTTTGTGAGCCCAAGAAATATTAGCAATTAAATATTTGCTGGGAACCTTTTGTCCCGCCTTTTCCACCTACATGTTTCTTCCCCAAAACATTTTCACAGGTAGAACTACGATGTGGATGTGCAGCATTGAGGAAGCTGCATCAGAATCATGAGAAAAAAAAAAGACTTCAATTCAACTGTAATTTATAAATTCCTCAGAGAATATTTCAAATTACTTTATTGTAAAATATAAGCTTCATGTATCAGACATAAACAATCTTTGTGCTGACTTAAAATGTTGTATACATTTAGTAGATATTTTTTTGTATTTTGATTTTTTCTTTAACATTTTGACTGACAGAACCCTGTTTAAAGAGCATTAAGAGTAACCAGGTTGATACAAAATCTTAAAAATAAAGTCAAATTATTCACTGACGGAAACTTGAGCACAATAAGCTGGTTAACATAAATAACATCACTAGAAAGGAAACATCTGGAAATATTAAATGGAAAAACAATCTGGCAAAGAACATCAAATTAATTGTAGGCATATATTTTGAAATAATGGGAAAACAGGCAGCAGGTGTGATAATTCATTACAGCCAGATGTGAGCAATTAAAAGAAACTGATTTATTCTGGAATAATATTTTATTCAAACTTATGTTAAAAAGTTATTTTTTTAGAGTTTTAAAAATGTAGTTTTGGTGTGTTTAATAAATGTTTATTCCCTTTGGCCCCCGACCTAAGATGTGTTTTGGATTTTGGCCCCCTGTCCAATTGAGTTGGACACCCCTCTACTAGAGTGTTCATTTCAACACCACTAAAAACACTTATTCCTTGTTTTTCTGTCTATTTCCTGTATCATCATCCTAAAAGCTGTATCATAGTTCCTTAGCAGAATTCTCGTAAAAACAAAACACCAAAACAATGAGACACAGTGACTCATTAAAATGTGGTCGGATGAATGCTCATTAAAGCAACTTTTAACTTGATACACAATTCTTTTCTCACAGTTTTCCCAACAATCTATGGCTTTGTGCGAATGGTTATTTCCGGATTCACGAACTCCTAAAAAACTATATAGTGCAGGATTATCTAGTGCCCTTAAATTTGAAAGCAATTTCAACACAATGCTCACTTTCTTTCATTTTTTTAATCGCCAGATATGACCTCATTAATTTCACAAAGTAAAAATTGAATCAATTTCACACCATCTTTTTGTGATTGAACTGTTTTCTGAAATTGAAAATATGGATGGTTTCTTTAAAAAAAAAAAAAAATTAAACGTGTTTATTTTATTTTTATTTTTTGCAAAATTTGTTCGATCGCAATGCATTGTGGTGTATATTTGCCATTCCTACCTTCTTCGCCGTCATCTTGACAGTAACCGCCTTGCAGTAGCAGTAACAAGGCTTGAACCTGGCCCGCATCCAATCGATCAAGGAAAAAAAAGTTTGAGTAAGTGAAAAATTCTGGAAAACCACAGCACTGTAACTCCTTCATCTTTCTTTTTTCATTTTGACATGCCCCTCTAACTGCTGACCAATGACTGAAGAGATCTTTAGTCACATGGTTTTGTTTACAAGCCTTAATTTGAAACAGGAAAGTCAGTTTGATGGCCATCTGAATACAGACCCAATGCAATCTTTAGGACTTGATCTGGAACAAAGAACTGAACCAACAGATTCACACAGGCTAAATACACCCTTAAAGTCTTATTTAAACAAGTCTTATTTAAGCATTCGCAAACAAATGATTAAACTTAAACTTTTGAAGTTGTTTTTTTGTAGCTGAACGCATAAAAAATAAAATTTACATCAATGACCTTTTGGTTGTAAATTTTACAGGTTTACTAGCTAAGCCTGATGACATTACATGCGTAGTGTTTGCAAGATTAGTGGTTCTCAGTTGACCTCTCGTCGTTTTTCTATGTTCTTAGCTTCCTTCGGGAGCCTCCTCCTAATAAATCTCATCATCAGATCAAAGTACAACTGACCAAAACTTTTCTTTTCTCTTGGAGCCTGCTTGCTTCCATCACCAACCTTCTCACATTGCAACAAGGCCATCAGGCTACAGCTGCCTCTGGCCAACAACTTCTGCCTGGAGAGTGTGCTGCCCCTCTGCTGAAATCTCCAGCTCAACACAGGTTACAACACTCTGAAGAAAAGATGGGATTTCTTTTTCACAACATAAATCATGGCCAAGTGCAAACCTTATTTTTTTTTCTATTTGTGAAAGCAGCTGTGAAGGTCGGTTCTTTCGCAGAATTATACACACCAAGACATCCTCAGGTACACAAAGAGGTAAGCAAGATTTGAATGAAGGGCAGGAACCATCAAAGAGTGCGTGCCGGATGTCTGAAGGGGCTGGAAGGAAAGAAAGAGCCGGAGGAGGAATAGGAGGATTGGAAGGATTTGAAAGTCTCTTTTAGTCGTACATAAAGAACTTGTGATCTCAAAAGAAGCAGCTTCGACTTTTGAGGATAAAACGGCAGCAACATTGAGAGTCAAATAAGTTGAGCCGGCCTATTCATCCAGTCTTTGCAATGAGTCAGCAAGATGTTTGCAGCTAATCACAAGGTGAAGGTAGGTCTACTTTGAGTCATGTGCAATAATTAAAGAAGCATGTTGAATGCGCTTTAGGTCATTCTTGGAGGCCACAGTTAGGTGAGGAGCGTAGAAGAACTACAAAGCAGTATGAAGTGTAATTCTATTAGACTGCCGAAGCCTTCTCTCCAAACACCCCCGTGTGTTAGCCAGACCCCAACAAGCTGCTTCCATCTCAGGCTCTGGCTGAGAACAAAGAGAAACAGCAGACAAACAACAGCAGCTTCAATTTTTCATTTCAAACGCAGCGACCTGGCAGAGAGGGAAGAGTTCCCGCAACACGTCTTTCTGTTGTGATATCTTCCAATAAAACCGTAATGATACGCTCTCGCTCCATCTGGATTCAGTTGCTCGTGTGCACCGGAGGTAGACGTGTCACGTCTGCTCACAGTTGAAGGAGGGTCACTCGCCATGCCTTGCGTGCTTTTCTGTAGCCATGAACTCACTTGTTGAATGTCACCTAATATGCCTTCACAGGGCAACACATCCTCATGCAGGTTGAATAGTCTTCACGTGGAAAAAATTAGTCATCAACAACAAATTTGCACAGATCAAAAGCCAGAGAGTTTCATGCTGGGATGGCTTACTGAAAAAATGTATTTGGATGTTAGAGTGAACCTATCTTTATATTGCCTTTCAGACAAAAACAATCTTATGTTTTACTATGTAAGATGTTGTGGGATAATCATTGCTAAAAAATAAGACGTGCCGCTTTTAACTGCTTTTAGGAAATCTTATGACTTAGGAAAAAATATTTACACCTTACAACATAATAGGAAATATGAAAACAAATTGCATCAATGATAACTACCATCTGTTGTCCCTTTATGCCCAAAGTCTACTGATTAGTCTTGGACAATTACACTTTGTGTGTCAATGGTTTTCGTTCTCCCAGGAGGAGAAGTCTCAGCAGGGGAGGCATATTCCAGTGACAAGGCTGTCTGCCGCCCTGCTAACTTCATGATTACTTCCAGATAAGTGGAGTTGCCCTCTAGAATAGAACTTTGACGATAGTTAATTACTACAAACATTTTGTTAAAAGGTACAGTGAGAAACTGAATTTACAAAGTCTGACAAACAAAACAGCCTCCAGAACTTCAATAGATCTATCAACCAATCGATCGATCAAATTAATCGATACATCAGTTTACCAATCAGCAAATAAATCAATCAAAATATTAGTTGATCAATTGATACATAAATCAATAAAATGATTAATGAAACAATCAATAAATGGATCACTCAATCTATAGAACATCAATCAATCAACCTACAAACCAACCAATCCACACATTAGACGACCAATCAACAAACAAACAATTAACACATTGATTAATCAATCAATACATCAGTCAATTAATCAATATATCAGTCAATCTATCAATGCATCAGTTGATGAATCAACAAATACATTAATTAACCAATAAACCAATTAATGAATAAATCCATCAATCAATAAACTAAAGAAGAAATGAATCGTTAAACCAATAATGAAGAAATTCCTTAATGAACCAACAATAAATTAATAAACCATCAATATAAATTTGGTCCACCCGTCTGTCCATCCATTCATCCATCTATTAAATCAATGCATTTTTGCTGATCAAATTCATTCTTCACTCATACGATTGATTAATTAGTTCCCTAATTGGATAGCAGCAGTGTAAACATGAGCTTGTCTTTAAAATCAACATTGATTTCAGAAGTTGTTATAGACATCCATCATACGGTGTCTTTTTTTATTTGTCTTGTTTTTTTTGTTTTTTTTTTGTTTTTTTAACAACCATTTGGAAATCATTTGACATCAATGAAAACCAAATTTCCAAATGTTTTAGAAAAGGACATTTTTCAGATCGTCCTGTGCTCAAACAAACTGCTAAACATATTTAGGATTTGCTTGTTCATTTGTTACTGTAGCAGCATTTATGCTTGAGAAGTTGCATGGGAACAATTCTCAAAACCAAACAAACGAGCCCTTCAGACAAATGAGCAAAGTCTGCTGTATTGTAAATTCTATTGGTGTACAATAAATGTTTATAATTTCTCAATAACTGTGTTTGAAGTGGAAGGATTCAGGACTTTTTTGAAGCAGTGGGAATTGCAGTCCCATTGCATTTGTTTTGGTGCATGTTCTGCAGAAACAACTTCTGTCTCATCCAATCCCGGTGTTGACTGATTCTGACTAACTGATCACCCAAGAAATTGCAGTTTTTCATGTCTTCTTTCAAAAAAACAGAAAAGTGCTAACCTGTAGGGCAAAACACGTCATATTGATCTGATGTTCCAAAGTGCTCTTTAGAGCAGCATTATTACACTTTAAAATCGGACTTCTAATGAATAATTCTGACTTTATCAGAACAGAGGCCAACTATAATGCAAAGTACGTTTTCTTTTTGGTCTCTTAAACATTCAACAGGTGCTGATGTTGGCCACTCCCATGTCCCGAAGGACTCGTAGCATAAACAGCTGAAGCTGGTTTATAGATTCCTGCAGCCACATTCCCAGCTATGAGCAAAATTAAAGAACCCTCCTCTGTGAGCTGGTTTTAACCACCCAATTGTTTTGAAAACTTTGTGCCATTACCCCTCTGCATCAACAGTCACACAGACGCTCAATGAGAGACCAAAAGCATTGGATTTTTCAAACCAGGGTAACACTTAAAATGAGGTGTTGCAAAACACTTCATGTAATATTGATAAAGATAGTTAATACATAATTCGTTAAGCTTATAAGCAGTTTAGTCTCACTTTAGATGTTAATGAATCACACTAAGTATGTTAATAAACCTAATACTGCTTATTTGGCTAATATCTTTTTAACATCATATTAACACATAAATAGTGTTTGTTAATGTGATAATAAAGTTTTTTAAGGAATTTTTTCCTTCCTTAAAATATATAAATAAGGTTTGGAGAGGTAAAGTGTTAGAATTTAGGGTTTATGAGAGGTAAATTTTGGAGAAGGTATTTAACTTTTTTTTCTCTTTTTGATCAAGAATTTTACAGATTTTAATTTAAAAAAAAGCCTTTTATTTAATTACTCCAAAAAAGATTTGATAAAATTGAAATAAACGAAAATATAGGTTAGAAATAAATCTTTTTTTTTGTTAATATATCAACAAATTTGAAAATTAAATATAGGTCTTCAAGAAAAATTGTAAAAATTCTCAGTTTTATTCATTGTGGCTATTTTATTAAAACTAAATTTCACCACATAAAAATACTTTTTGACATGGTACTTCAAAAATTGCATAGCGCCTTAGTTTTATAGCATCAAGAAATGTTTTTTTTAACTAGTTATTTATTATAAATTATTTATTTATTTACACACACACACACACACACACACACACATATATATATATATATCTTTTTGTTATTTATTTTTCAAGCTGTGCTTATAATTTATAGCTCAATTAGACTTCCTTATGTATTAACATTTGAAAAATGAAACCTTTAGAGAAATTTGTGGCTGGTGTGATGTGAGCTCCATCCTGGTCAGTTTAGCTCCGTGCTTTCACCACAGCTGCTTCCTCTTACAACAAGACAAAACCGGTGGAAACGCGACCAATTGGACACCGGATAATCATTTCTTTATTAAAGCCAGTCTAAATATTTTCCTCTTACATATGTGGGAAGTTTTAAACCCAGCATAAACAAAAATAACCAAATCTGTCTTTTCCTGAAAATCCAGAACGTTCGTAATGATGTTAAAGATTGAAGCTAGCAAACATAGAGGCCCCTGATAATAAACCCACTGCAAAATCTGTAAATTATTTTAATTCTATGAGTCTATTCTTAAAAAATGTATATCTTTAGAAATTGAAAGATGTAAATAAATCTGTCTTTTTGTGGATTATTGAAGAATGAAAAGTGTTCATACATGTGTCTATCAAAATAGTAGTACAGTACTTTCTTTGAATCAGTGTGGCACACCTAATACTTTTCCATATTTTGCATTGAACTTTGCCGCAATTATATTATCTATAATTTGTTTTTGCATGTTTGATCTTCCTCCCCCCAAATTTAGACAAATTAGGAGCTTGCTTTAGTCTCTTGATTGGGTGCTGTTGTGATAGTGGAGATCCGTGGAGGATGATGATGGATCGACTCCTCCACTGCAGTTACAGTAAACCAAACAGTCCCGTTTCCAGTGGTGATGTCACAGCGCTAAAACCAGATGCAGAGGCCACCGGGTGCATCAGAGAGGCCTGCTGTAATTCAACACACACTTTATGGTTGGTCAACAGGCCTGAGAAAGATCCTTACTTTTCCTTCAGCTCAGCCCAGATTATGTGTTTCAAATTTAAACGGCCCCCTTTTTCAATCATCTAATTGTCTCTGCACCTTTCTTTAGGAATTGGGCTTCCTCTGTTAAGGAAAATAATACGCTCTCAAATGTTCAAAAATGTTGAAATAGAGGAATGGGGGCCCAGAGTTGAACTTAAACTTCCACCTTCACATGCATGAGTTACTGCGGTCTTTTGATGATTTTCCACAGCTATTGCTACACCGCTGCAGGAACTGAGAAAATAAAAACACCGGCTAACACATGAAGCGCCCTGTTTTGCTGCTTCCACTCTTCTAAAACCCGGTCTTTAAGTTTCAAGTTTCTGTTTTTAATACAAATTAACTTATAGTGGACCAGACACTTTACCACAGCTTAGGCATACCTAAAGTCGTATATATGTGTCTATATATAATTTCATTGGCATTTTTTTTTTTTTTTTTAAAGCTGTAGCTTTGTATAAAGTATTTTAAAAGCTCCAGGATTCCAACCTCTCATGAGCGACGATTATCTGAAAATAGAAGGATTTTCATCAATAAATTAGCCCACGTTTAGATTATTTCCTCATTTGGATTTGTGGCTTTTTGTCCTCATTTATAGAAAAAGCATTTAAAATTTATAAAAGGTGAATAGGCCTGCTCCTCGCTCTGGGTTGATTAATTTTCATGCCAAAGGTCACTGAAGTTAATAGGTATCTCTGGGCTTTGAGCCATCTTCCACTGTCATGTGATATTAAATCAAATTGATTCCAGATTCCTTTCTCAAAGCCATGTGTTGATTACCTTACCTTTACTGGGATTCGTTGGCAAACAGCTTACTAATCAGTGCCTGTCTCTGGATTTATTAACCCGGCTACGCCAAAACGGGATCATCCATGTTAGGCTGCTCATTTTATTGTGTTTTTTAGCTTTTTTCAGTTTTACAACCTTCATATTTTTTTGTCAATTGCAGTTTATATATATATATATATATATATATATATATATATATATATATATTACCTGCTTCCTTTATTTCTGATGTGAGAGCCCTCCAGTTTTCTCAGTGTAAGGAGTGGAGGACGTCCTAAACAGTTCATTACAGTATTGAAAATGTTATCATAGTACTATCGTGCATTTGTAGATGTATATTTCATTAGTTTATTATATCATATTGACGTATTTAGATTAGTAAAAAAAAACAAAAAACATGATCACACGAGTATTGCAGAAAAAAAAGAGGGTCATTGCTTTCATTATGTTAGGGCTGGGCGATGCTGTGTATTTGGGTATCGATCTGATACCAATTCGATATCAGGCAATACCGATACCAATATCGATATTTGTCATAAATGCAGGGGATGTTATATAGACCTCAAAATTCAATTGTTTTTAATATGCCGTGGTGGACTGTTTTATTGTAATTTGTTTAGGTCTTTTTTGCAGATGCAGATGTGTTATCGATCCGATAACACCTTTGGATCAATAATATTGTTATTTCGCATCGATCCGCCTACCACTACTTCATCTGGCTTTTATAAATGCACAGATATAATAATGATACTAACAGCTTGCAGAAGTTATACAGAACTTCCCCTCCACACCTCTGACCGATTGTTTGCCTGTGGGCTCCTTTAGGCATTCTGGGTATACAGTCATACCGCAAGTTCCACCACCAGTCAAACTGTCGATGAAGTTTAGAGTGCTCACATACTTCATTATTCCATCTGAAGAAGAAAATGCTGGTGCGTTGGGTGTCAAGCGTCAGATAATAAGACGGCGGTTGGATTTAGAAAGATGATGCACAATACCATGTGTGCGGAAAAAATACTCACATTTGATTTAATACCCAGCACATGCCGCTGGTGTTTGTGGCTCCCTCAGAAGTTACGTCAAGTATTTTTTTTACATAGTCTTTGAACATAGATTTGAATAATTGTATTTAAATGTTTGATATTAGTAAAACTGTACTATGTTGACATGTTTAACTTAAAAAATTCTGAATAGAAATCTCTGAGAATTCTTCTTTTTCCAACAGAACTCTTATTGCTGCTATTCTGACTTAACCGCTTCGTCTTAATGCGTCTACCACTGAAAGATCAGAGGATTATTTCTCTGTTTTACAGCTTCTGTTTCATGTCCGTTCAAAGATGAGGGGGTTGGAGCATCATCGACAATCTGAGGTTTTTTATTCTACTTAACTGCTTTAATATCTCTCGCAGGCCGAGATCTGGTTTCTCCTTTGCTGGTTTCGATTCAGTAGCCATAATCACCATTCCTGAGAAGTCTCAACTTCATTCAACTTTACTGTCTTCCTCTTTATTTTAGACAGAAAAAGCTGGTGGAGCAATGAAAGAACTTTAAGGGAGCACTGACCTCAGTGGTTTAGATTTATTCCAGGTCAAACTAAACGGCTAAGAAATAAATCTGTAGTTTTAAAACAACCTTGTGATTATTTTAAAAAAGGTAATAGCTAGGAGCTTGGGACGTTTTTCTGCTAAAAGAGCAATAAATATTATAATCCAAGTTTGAGATGCAATTGTAAAAAACTTTTTAAAAACCTCATCTTTATCAGCTAACTATTTAATGTTTCAAAAATTTGCTTTTATCCAAAAAAGTGTTCTGGGTTCACACTTTTTTTTAGTCGTGTTTTTAACTGGGCTGTGTGTAATGTAGTTACATGTCATCTGAAAACTACAGTTGTCACCTAATTAGTTTCCTACAACCAAAAATTGTGAAACACAGTGTAAAGCCTCAAGAGATTAGGAAAGGCCCGGGGGTCTTTGAAACAAGACCAGCTCGTTGTAGAAGTGGTGAGTGATGAAAACTTTCCTCTGATCACCGCTCACCTATTTGTCACTTAACAAGACTCTCAATCTGGGACCCTTTCATCATTCTTTAGAGACCGAGCTGACCATCAGAGCCCAAACTGACTTGTGTGAGCACATGCGTATCCTCATGTGCATCAGAAATGCCGGTGGGTGGTTGAGTGAAACCTAACGGATCATTGGCTTGCTCAGCTGTTGTCCTCTGTTTTATTTGGAAGTCAGGCAAGGATGACTTCATCTCCCCAGACTTCTTCAAGGTCATCAGGCTATGAGGAGCCCTTGTACTCTTTAATTTGTTTCCCATACAGAGAGCTCCCACACTGCTGAAACATTCAAAAACCCCGGAGAAGAGGATTTACAAGTGGCCAATTAAAAAGGCACAGACAAGTTCTTTCTCCCGTAAAATAAAGAAAAAAGGTCAACTATGGATAATTGCTCAAGGTTTTAAAAAATAATTTGGTGAATTAAACTTTCAAGATCAGTGGAGAAAGTCTCATTCACCTGGCAATTAAGGTTTTGTTGTGGATTAAAGAAAAATTAGGAGGAAATATTTATGACAAAATACCTTTAATGTAGAATTTTGGCTTACAGTGCTAAGAAACAAGTGACTTAGTCAGCAGGGTAGAAAATCTATTCTATCTTTCATGAAGATTTCAGCTCAGTGCATCTATTTCCCAAGATTAAACACATTTTCTAATTATTTCCCAATACTATTTACAAAACTTGCTTTTAAGGTATACACACTGGGGTGTGTAAAACTGTGAATTGTGGTATTGATCCATTATCAAGTATTTACAGTGCTGGTATCGATAATATCAATACGGTTGCTGACACTAAAAAAAAAAAAATAGAATCATTTTGGAAAAATACATTTTTTGTTAATGACAAGTACAATAAAAAATCAATAAAAATGGCAAATCAAAATGTCTGTTAGCTACTCTGTAATAATGAAGGAAAATATAAACAACCCAACAAAAAATCATGCAATTGTGTGTGGCCCTTTAATGACTTTCTTTACCAGGGCTGGCCCTGGGCATGGGTGACTTAGGCAACCGCCTCGGGCGCCATCTGTTGGAGGGGGGGCCAAATCACAATGACAATATATTCATTTTTTTCTTCTTTTTTTCTTGCAGTTTGACTCATTTCATGTGAAACATTTAAAAAGTAATAATTTAAAAATGTAAATAAAATAACCTAACAGTTTGATGAAATCACTGTGTCTGCTGGGGAGCGCCCCTCCTTTCCTTTCTCTTCTGCTGTTAGTTAGCACACTTGCTTGCAAATGCAGAAAATCCCTGTTTAAACCCCAGCTGAGGCATTCAATTTCAGATCCTGCATGGGGCGCCAACTATAATTTTTGCCTAGGGCGCCATGCAGCCCAGGGCAGGGCCTACGCTCGACTCTGACGAGGCAGGGAAGTGAGGGGCAAGGTGCAAAGAGAGAGTGCTGCTTCCTGTAATTTTTGAACAATTATATGATCACAACATCCTTGTTCTTTACACACACGCACAATAACATTATTTTCATGTTTATGTCCAATTGTAACAATACAAAAATTGAACATTTTGAAGTTTTATTTTCTTATTTTGTCTTAATACAAAATGTAACTTTAACAAATAAAGTTGTATTTATTTTTGAGTGAATAAATCGTTGTAGTTTAGTAGCACAGCAAAAGTGCTGTCACTTTACCCCAATGCATTATGGGTGATGCAGTGCAAAAACTGATGTTGGACAAACTCACCTTCTGAGCCTCTTTATTTTGTTCACTTTATCCAAACCTCCAACAATGATTGGTGGAGACAGTTGGAGGGGTGGAACTTTTCCAACAAAAAGCTAGCTGCTGCTAAATCACGGGACCGTCATTCTTTAAAAAAGTCTTTATTGGTATCAAATAAACACAAAGAAAAAAAAATTATTTTATGATCCTTCATATTTCTAACTATTCAGTGTTTTATCAGGGCATGTTTGGATGAAAACAGAGCTGATAAGCTGTTGATAGAAAAAAATTTTTATATCAGTGAAAATGAATAATTTTCCATGGCACAACTGAACATCTCTCATGGCACACTAGTGTGCAGTAGCACACTGGTTTAAAAACACTTTTTGCATGAACTCTATAAGTGAATTCAAGCTCCATGCCGTATAAATCAAAGAAAAACTGCAACAAAAGAATTGAAATTATCGATCTCATCATGCTAGTATCGATACCTCATCTTGGTATCGATACTATTGATACACCCCTACTGCATATTGCGTGGAAGTATTGTCAAAAATACTTGTACGTTATGAAATCCTATATGAAAATATTTTATGTTGACACTATAGCTTCAATAAATGATATCTTTTATATTGATAAAATTGAGGGGCAAACATTAGAAAACCAACTTTGAATCCTGTTTTTTCAGCTAAATAAACCACTGTTTTTTTATGCCAGAAACATATCTAAAAGATTTATTACGTTGCCTTTTACTTTAAAAAACAAGAATAAATTCAAGGAGTAAGCTCTTTCGTGGTCAGACATGATAAATGTTGTGAAGGTAAAACATGTTACGTTTACAGAATAAATGTTCAAAAAGTAAATTAAGGTCCGTCCAAGAAAAAAACAGATGAGAACATTTTCATCCTCTTGAGCAAGAGTGCATGATTCAAAAAACATGTTTGTGTCTCATGTATTTATGAAGTTCTGTGAGTGTTTTTTTTTTTCTTTTTTTTTTTTTCATCAAAAGCTGCATTGCTACACAACCAACCGATTTTCAAATGCTTTTTCCTTCCGTGGAATCCTGCCTTTTTGATATGGATTTTACTCTTTACAAAGACGATTGCAAAGTGCTGTTAACATTTACCATGTAACAGAGATTAAGTCACCTTTCTTTAATGACAACAAATGAGCTAAATGTGGAAAAAAAATTCTGTTTCACAATATATACAAATATGTATTGTAAAAACTGAATAAACCAGGTCGGTTGTGGGGCAGAGGTAGAGCAATCGACCTCCGATGGAACGATCGCAGGCTCGGTTCCAACCTCACAGTGGCCTTGGGCAAGATCCTGAACCTGCTCCTGGTGGTTATGGATTTGCACCAGTGCTAGACCTCAGTGTGCAAATGAGTGTGAATGGGACTCTAACTATAGAGCACTCAAAAATAGTAGCAAAATGCTATATAAGCATAAAACATTGAATTTATTTCCTTAATGAGATAGCATGTTAGAACTAATGCATGCACTTTATATCAGGAACACAAGCCAAAAAATTAAACAACAAATCAAAGTATCACAAGAATGTATATTTCCTCTTTGTATTTATTTAATTTTATTTTATTTTGGTACTCATCCTTTTTTTTCCCCACCATAACTGTTTTGCGATTTAAACTGACATATTATCAGGAATTTGATTTGGGATAGCTCATTTATTCAAATTTTCCAATCTCATTGAGAATATGATAATGAACACCCAGATCTTTTTTGATACATGAGTGTTTTTTTTGTTTCTCATTCAAGCTCCTAAGTAATATTTATATTTAGAAGTTTATTGCTGCTGATGAACTTACCTGCTGTGGTCTTATCAACACTGAGTTTCGGAGGAGATATTTCCTTGTTCATTTCATTATGCTGCATCCTTACCTGTCATGCCAAACCTGCTTTTATGTGTGGAGGTTAACATATCTGCAAAAATGCATTTTTCAGTTTGATTGAATTACATCACGAGACAAATTCAGTCAAAGGGAACTGACTATGGCTGGAGTTAGCAGCGCTTTCGCCTCACAGTGAGAAAGCCCAGATTCAGACACGCTTTGGGACATCATGGGTGGAGTTTGCATGTTCCCCCTGTTCTCTCTGAGGGCACTTCCTCCCACAGTCCAAGAACATGCTTCATAGGTTAATTGGTTTCTCTGAATTGCCCCTTTGAGTGACTGTATGGCCCCTCCCTTCGTTCAGCTCCAGCAACTTTGTGACTCCAAAAGGCGATTCAGCGAGTTCTGATGATGGATGGATGATGGGAACTGACTCCCCAACCCACCATAAAATCATCATACACCAAAAAAAAAAAAAAAAAAAAAAAAAAAGCAGTGCCTTAAAAAACATTGGGAGCTAATATTTTTCAACCTAGGGGATTCTCAAGCACAGATTTCAACTACTTTTGAAACAAAAAGGGCAGCCAAACTTGAATTACAAAGTCAGAAAAGATTATATTCTAAATAAATGACATTCCAAAGAAGGACTGTTGGGAGACAGAGAAAGAAGACAAAGTTAAGACCTGTCATACATTGTAACTGAGTAAGCCTGAGTAATTTTGTGGTCCACCAAGGATGTTAAACCTTTATTTGAAAGTTTATCGGCAGGATTTATTGTGATTTAACAAGAATGTGAAACATTCAGACAAACATGAATATATTTAAAAAAAAAAAATATTTATCTTAACTTTGCTTTTCACTTCATTTGTGTGTACATGTTCTGCCGATGTGCTTTAAAAATGAGAAACAATTTGAAAAAACATTTTTTTATTCCTGGTAGTCTTTAAATTCCAGGTCAGCATTCCATTCAGAAATAAAATGTATTGCACAAAAAAGCTTCTAACACTCATTTCTCAACTAGCCCTTCCATGTTTTGAGATTTAGAGACGTAATTTATCAGAAATCTAATCCCACTTCAGACACCTCTGTGTGTATGAATTACACGCTGACTGCTTTGCAAAGGTTCACACTTAGTGATGGCTTATTAAAGACAGATATACTGCAGGCTCTGTGCTTTTCATCAGCAGCTAAACACAGTAGAGGCTTACTCCTGCTCCCAAGTACCCCGGCACCACTTTGTGGAGGCTTTTTACAGTGGTGTTGATGACTGAGCAAGACTGCAGTTGGAAGCCAAGATGGCTTGATCAGCTGTAGTTTTGCAAATGTGTATTTATGCACTATTTTTATTTTACTGGTTTTTAAATTGGGCCACAACGCACTGATTTGTAGTTGTTGGCTGGTTCATTTCCTGACGGGATGACCTCTGAGTGGAGTTTGTATATTGTCCCTGTGCTACTCAGACTTCAACCCATACTGTAAAAATGTGTTTTAAAAAGAAATTAATGTTTTTAATAACCCCTCCAATAATATTTTGAGCTATTTTAAAATTGTTCCCAGTGTTCTTTTAATTATTATTATCCCATGATTAAACCAAAAATAAAAAAAAACTGTTGTTTTCTTTGACATTGAAAGGTCAAACTAGGTGAAACTGATGTTTCAAGAAATTTTAATTACAAAGTAAACAAATCATAAAGTTAAAATTAAATCAAAAGTATTAAAAATCAATGAGAGTTAAGAGAAAATGAATTTAAGTGAGTAAGTAAATAAAAACAGGAGAGGAAAAAAGGAAAAGCAGGTCAGAAATGGGCTTGGCACCATTTAGAGTTCCAGTTGCGCGCAGCGGAGCTGATTTGGATGTGGCGCAACCGTAACGCCTAAGAGATCTGCAACTTATGATCAGCGAAGAAGAATAGACCATTTAAGATAAGGTGAGATTTGACAGTAGTGCTGGCCAAATTTCCAAATTTGTGGCGATCCACTGTTGCGCACACATACACATCAGCTGCCCTGTCAGGATAAATGTTTATTAGCCTTTATATTTATTTATCATGATCAATGAATGTTTGTGTTTATAAGAAACTATTTTATTTTTCAACTGAATGTTGCTGTTTATCAGAACACTGCTTTTTATAAAATAAATGTATTTATTCATTGCTATTTTCTTAGTTTTCATAGTAAAGAAGTTAATTTTGGATAAATTGATGATGCAAGTTATTGAGTTAATAACTGAGTCGTAAATTTAACTTTTGGTAAATTAATGTTAGATACCTTGTTGGGAATCAATGACAAATTTTCTCAAACATTGTTTTTTGTTTTGGCTTTTCACCATACATGCCAGACATCTCGCCGTCAAACAATGCACTCTCTCTGTCCTGTTTAGACTTCTCAAAAAGTTGGAAAATAAAACAGGGAAGTATCTGGATGGTGTTGGAAATCCTCCTTGGAATACTCTGTGCATGCTTCCCCCCAACAGACATGGTTTCTGCATAGCGGCAGTAGTTAATCAGAAATTTATCTCTGAGCTGTGGGCGGGACTGTTGTTGTGGATAAGCCCCGCCCCCCTTCTCCTCTCTGTTTCAGAGAAGCCGGCCCGCTCTTTTTCAAACAGCATTTTTTCAACTAGTCCTTATATACAACATTTTGAATAAAGAAGTGCTTAAGGGAAGTCTGGGCATCTTTGCTTAGACTGCTGCCCCCGCGACCCGGTCCCGGATGAAGCGGAAGAAGATGGATGGATGGATGGATGGAAGTGCTTAAAAAAATCTATTTTGAGCTTAATGTTCTTTTTATGTGTCCTCCATCATCAGTAAAACCCCACAAAAAAATGTTAAAAACACCAAAAACAGGATTTTCATCAGAGTGGGCCTTTAAGCAAACCCAAAAAGGCAAATTTAGATTAAAGATTGATTATTTGGATTATTTAAAAATGTGTCTGTTTAGCTATTTAAAACATATAATCCTGTTATATAATACATAAATCTTTAACTGAATGTATGTATTTTTCAAAGATTGATGGACTTGCAGCTATGAGAAACAAGTATCCAGTTATACTGAATGCTTAGAAAAATAATTATAAATGTCAAATTATGCATTTTACCATCATACAGGAAAAACTACAATTTAATGCATTTTTGCACTCTTCCAAGTGCATACCAATGCACAAACAGACAGACACAGTGTGTCTGCATCTCCATTATAGACTATGACCGAAAAGGTTAAAAGACGCATTTAAGTGTTTTTAGGTTTAATCATGCAAGCGAGTCATTTGACGGCGCTCTCCGTTCCATCACGGCTTTTCCCTCTTCATCACATAAAATGGAAACGCTTACAGATGAATTCCGACAGCTCCGTTTTTTCCACATGTACAGGGAAAGGTGCGCATTAATTAGACTGTATTTATATAGCTGGAGTGCTTTAGAATCCCTCTGTGAAAAAGAGAAATGGAGAAAGAAGGTAGAGTAGGCTATTCTAGATAAGTGCACCCTTGGTATTTCAGGGTAAAACAAGTGAAGAATTATAAATAAAAACTAAATAAAAAATAAATAAATGAACAACGGTCTGCACAGAGAAACAATTTTTTAAATGTCTTTGTAGCCAAACATAAAGGTTGTGGTGAGTTCAGCTAAGACATTTTTTTATCTGCAAAAATAATATTTGAAGAAATAAAATGTATTTGGGGAAATTCTTAAATATTTTTTAGGGAAAGTCAGTTTAAAAATAAGAACAGATGAGCTTTAATAAAGAAAGACATTACCAACACTTCTGTTGTTATGCTTTGCTGACAAAATGATGATGCTTTGCTTAACTTTCCACTCTTTTTTCCTATAATCTAAGCTTTGGGTTGTGTTTTAAACAGCTGATCTACCGTACAAGTTTCCTTAATGGTCTCAAAAAGCTCACATGATAGAGTCTAATTAGAGTAAATGACGTATTGTTGCTTTAACCCAAGTTGAAAACCAAGACAGAGCCAAAACTGAAATAAGTAATGAGCTAAAAGATAGTTAAATGACCTGGAACTGAATGAACACAATGTAATCTGATGAACTAGAAACTCAGACTTTCTTGCCAGAATAGAAATACCAGAAAACAGGGACACATTTTTGTTATTCCTGGACGCTCAGTTCACATCCTTTCCTTGGTAATAATCTTCGGGCCGTGTCCTTCGAGGAGAGCTTCACTGAAAGTGGATCTGCTCGTCTTGTGTATCCAAGGAATCTGCTTATCTGATGTTGACTTCCTGAGATCTCTCCCGTAAACAGACCTGAAGTCCACTCCTCTGTCTAAATATCCCTCCTAAAGTCTCATGGGGTAAGAGAAAGAGGAAGTCGAGAGGAAGGAGGAAAGATGCAGGGAAAGGAAGGAAGAGCGAGAGATGTGAAGAGAGGAGATGAGATGGAGTCGCCGTACAGTTGAGTGTAAAGTCTGGACAAAGGGTCAAATTGTTGCTCAGGTTAGAAAACCGGTTTCCTCAGGCAGTCTTGATCGGCCTTTTAAAGTCCCACAAACAAATATCAAGTTACTAATCATGTTCTCTTCACTGACGTTCTTCTTTATTCACCCAACCAACCATTTTTTTTCCATCTTGTAATAATGCGCTACCCCAAGTGTGGATAATGTTATTAGAGCTTCAGATATGGCCCCTGTTCCAAGTAAAATAAAGCAATAATGCCCAGAGGCATGCGGGAACCTGACAGCTGGGCCTGGAGTAACTCGAGTGCCTCAAAAGAGCTGACTTCTGTCCACGCTTTTCATAACTTTCGTTCACACACTGCTTCAGGTCCCTCGCTTATTTCAATCTATGAATATCTTCTTTAATAGTGCAGGTTCACCTCAATTCTTAGTGGGAAACTGTCAGAAAACATACTCTTTTTTTTTCTTTTTTGTGAAATACGAGGTTAGAACTCTCAGCCGTTTAATTTCTTGTCTGAAAATCTTTGCAATTGAAGCAGATAGCTGGAGCATGATTTGGATCTCGCAGGTCCTTGAGGACCCAAAGCAAATTTCCAAAGAATGAGCCGTTTTAGCTTTTCCAAAAGTTGGAACAGGTGGTCAAAAAAGAAAGTTTTTACAACAGTCGAGAACAGATGACTATGCTCTTTATTAGAAGCAGCCACTTCTTTTTTTTTTTTTTATAGAACTACATTCGTTTCTCACACAGGGATATTAAATGGATGCGTTCTGGAATCTTAATTTATTGCTTACTTTTCCGTGCAGATAAATTGTGAAAATGTGTGGTTTTGAGATTTGACTCCAGACGCTGTAAATCTTCTGCTCTCCACATGGTGTGTAAATGTGTGCAGCCGACAAAACCGATGAACAAACGAACAAACAAACAAACAAGAGACCCTAAAACTTTTCCTGTGCGAGGAAGGAAGTTGTGGATCTTAATGGATTCTTGCATTTTATTTACAAAATGACTTTCGAGAACACTTTTTGGAACAAAGTCAAGCCAGTAATAACTTAGCAGAGGTTGCACACCCAAAGGAAGATGGATGAAAAAGTTATTGTTGTTGAGGAAATTGTAAAACGTCTCTCGGTTGAGCTGTAGCTGCCTGTGTTGATTAGCAGTCACACCTCATCATCCTTTGTGTGGAAACAATCCCATGATGCCCAGCAGCAGCAGCCAGTCGGAGGGCTGCCAATGACAGCACACCGGAGTACAAAGTTGGTCATGAACAGTAACAAGCAAGATTACTCATGCTCCGACTTAAATTATGGATGCATTGTGTACGGTAACACATATACAGCCCATACAGTGTGCAGCAGCTCAACGTCCACAAGCAGACAATCTTCAGCTTTTGTTCGGCAGCGCTCCAAAAGAGAAACTGAATAGCTTTAATCGTGGGAGAGCAATGAATGGGCCGTTGATTTCAGCATGTGTGTTCATTTCCTGACCATCAATCCCACAGTCCATTTGGCTCAGCACACACTAGTGATTCTAACCTTACAGAAAAGCCCATATCCTCCTTTTTTAAATTACTCAATTGCCATTCAAAAGGGAATAACTGAGAAAAACCAACCATCAACTGTCATTTTTCATTCCACAAACACATGGGAAACCGTCTCTTATAGCGAGTGTGTCAAACTACTATTTAGTCTTTTGTTTACATGGAAACATGTTCAATTAAATGTTGCCTATTTTCAGCACCGACTTCAAACGCTGCAATCAATTAAATAAACGAAACACTCCACTTAAAGACGGCTTTTTTCTTAGGCTGAAAATTCCAGACTAATTGCACGCACAAAGAAAATTTTAATTAATGCTTAATAATGCGTGCATGATTTAGTTAGAACTATTATGTGTCATGTTGAGTTTTCATTGTTGTCACATACTGCCGGAGTTACATAAAATGTTCTTTTGAAGTATTTGTTTTTTGTATTTGGCTGCCATAGCATTCCATTTTATGCTAATTAATTTTATGATTAAGTCTTTTCTGTCTTTCTTCAAAAATGGGTTTTGTATTCTTGAAGACTACACGTGATATCAACAAACTTGGCATTTAATGACAAACCTTCAAAAATAATTAACTTTGTGATTCTCTTTTGTTTCCGGAGCCATTGTTTTTAAACAAGAGCAACACATTAGTTAGCGCCTGTTTTCTCGTGTTATGTATTTGTTGGGTGATAACAAAAAGACTTGAGCAAAAAAAAAGATAAAGTGCAAAAATAATCTCTTAATTGACACTGAGATTGTTTTCACTAGAGAGAAGTTTCTTAAAAAGGAAGTTCCTTCATGAATGTACAAGATGTTTATTTTAGGAGGTCAAAGGTGGCGTGTAGACTCTAATTTGATACAGTTCATGCCCTAAAAATGCATGAACCTTTCTTTTAACAAAAAGAAACAATTTGCACAACCAGAGTGAGGAAGAACAGTCTTCTGTCATGACTAGTTAGGGAGGTAAGAGGACAGAAGCAGGCACAAACATAGTCATGATGGAAATTTAAACACATAAAAACGGCAAAAAAAGAAGTGGTCCCAGATTAAAGCCCTGCGTAACAGTTTTAAATCTGAAAGAAAAAAAAAAAACTTGGAATCTTATAAAAGTAGATTTCTGTTGTGTTTGGTTTTATCTTTTAATTTCATCTGCTCTACACCTGTTTTTTGTTGAAGTCATTACATGTCTGTTCCGTTCCTGTCACAGACACTCGTGCAAAATTATTCAGGACTGTAGTCGTACACTCTGGCTTTTGTATTTGGAATTGCTCAACTGTCAAAGTTCCTCTGTAATTTCTGTTTTCCTGTGTCTGCCCACTGGATGTTTAGATTTATTTTGCCCAACTTCATGAGTCCCAATACTGTTTCTTCTTGACCAATGTCTTATTCTGGAATCAGTATGCTGTTTTTAAAGTCCCTCTTGATCATATTTCAATCTACTGCAAAAGCTTTCCCGGTGGTCTTTTAAATAGAATTATGCCGTTTTTAGGTAAAATCGAACCTTCTGTAGAAGTTCCTTTTAAAATTTGCCTCTGAATTGTAGCCAGAACTGTTGACACAGAGTAAGCCTGCACTCATTTCCCATAATCCCTTTGTTTACGCTCTCTCTATCACCTCGCTCTATCATCGGTGCAAGAAAATGGTGAGCAATATTGGAGTTATGCAGCCGTACAGTTTTGATCAGTTCAGATGAGGAAAACAAAAACATACATGGATCTATTTATCCACAAATGGACGCATGGGAATGGAGCGGAGCAGGAAGCTTGTCCATGTAGATTTTACATAACATCTACAATCTTTTTCAAACAACATTTTTTTTTGTTTGCTCATGATTCACAACAATTTGAAAAACGAAATATTCAGAAATGCAATTTTAAGCTAAATTTTCTTTATATGGTTCATATATCATGAGAAGAATGCCACAAAAGCATATTAAAATCACTTATTTTATTAGACTGGATCTTTAACAGATTTTACAAAAAAGGAGAAGGGTCCTAAATTTTAGATACTGGAGAAAAGATGGGGGAAAAAAATAATATTTAGTAAATTAGTCAAACTAATCACTTTAGTGACTTTCAATAACTGAAAAAGACCCCAAAACAATCATTTTTTCTCAAACATGCACACTGAGTTATTAAGCCCAGCTTCTTCAACTACTACATTTTCAACCTTGTATTACTCCTATGACTTAATTTTTCTTTTTTACTTTACAGCTTAAAAACTCTAAACTTGTATTTTTTCTTCTTTTAAATTTCAGTTGTAATGATTGTTGTTTATTTCTTATCAAATATCTCACTATGACACTTTTGACTGGAATACTTAAAAAAGTTTATCAAGATAATCCCTAATTTTTCCCCTCAGTGGGGAAATACCAGTGTTACAGCAGCATTACAGATAGAAATAGAGGTGGGTATTGTGTACATAAGGTAAAAAAAAAAAAGAAAAAATTGATGACTCACATATTCACAAAAAAATAGAAAAATAAAAATAAAAACAACGTTATAATGCGGGAACAAACGAGAAATAGGAAAAAGTTACAACGGTGGCTATAAATAATGAAACGGAGGAAGTGCATAGCATTTTTTAAATTGACATAAAGTGACATATTGGCAAAGTTACCAATTTTATTCAAACCATTACCCATTCAAATCAGGTTTGTTCCACCTAAAGGTGTATCAGCCATCTTAACCTTTCAGATGTTTTGACCAAGAAAAATTCACTGACTGCTATTAAATTCTATATTCAAGCACGATTTTTTATCCCCCTGGCGTCAGGCATGAGCCACTCAGCCTTATCGCTCGCTGTTCATTTGCATAACTTATGGGATGGAATGTTTATCCCTTGATTTAAGAAGAAAATTGTGTGAGACGAGTATTTATTTCACTGTTCGGACATTTCCATCATCGGTGACATCTCCAACATGGGAAATGCTAAAAGAAATCCCAACTATTTCTCTGAAGTTCCGTCTCCTAGAACCTCACAAAAATTATTATCTGTAGGAAAAATAAAATCTGACGAGTTTTAAAAAAATGCTTGTTTCGGAAGGCCGCTAAACGGCTAAAATACTTGAAATTTACTTTATTACTGATTTAAGGCAACATATCTTTGTTTAGAAGCAACTTCTAACTAATACATCTTTATATGTGGTAGAGATTTTGAGAAATTGAAATGAAAAGCAAAATACAATAATAAAATATTGCAATTTAATGCTAGAATTTGTGACAGATACTCCAAATACATGGATTTATAGTACAACAATAAATGTTGAAAGTTGCACAATATTAAATATGTGTATTAATATTTACTTTAAAAAAAGAAATATTATTCTAAACTATATATGTTTAAATATAAATAAATGATAAAATTTTAGACAGGAGCTGTAAAGAAAAATGTCAAGACAAAACAAAAATGAGTGTTTCCGATTGGCCCACAGCAGCAGTTTCCCGTCCCAGCTGACACATAAATGCCCTTACGGTACGCTGCCCTTGCATTCGTCCTTGGGTTTTAAGGTCTATTTTAGTGGCAGCTTTGGCTTCCAGATGCTGTAGTGGAAAGGGAAAACCTAATCACCAGGGTGGGCAGCACACCATAAGCCGGGAAGGTGGAAATTGTGCTAGTATCTCGCAAAATCAGAGCCTCTCGTTCCAGGAAATATTTCATCAGTGAGCCCCAGACCACCTCAAATTACTTGGTGTGTAAGCAAAGGACTCGTACAATGCGTTTTTACTGATAATTATGCAGTTACGGAGCATGTTAGAAGAAAACCAACACATGTGCGGTTGTGTTGATTATTGTTATAGCCTACAGTCATCAAAAAGGGAATCATCCAAACACACTTTCCTGCTTTATGTCATTGTAGCAATTTCTTTTCCTCCAATCTTTCCCTGAAATATTTTTCTTATTTTGTTCTCAAATTCATTAATGGACATAGCCATTTGTATGTATTTTTCCTTTATTTTCTGGAATGGAGTGGAAAATAGTGTTTCCGTGCTAATTTACCCAGTTCAAAGGGATCAATCGGAGAGAAGAAATTCTCTAGAAATGGCTTTAAATTGTCTGAACAATCACGATTGTTATCTTGTGGGTTCTGGCCCGTGCTACATTCAATCACCAGAAAAGCTGCGTCAGAGGCTTCGGAAAGTGTGAGAGGAATGCTTTGAGGCCAAACAAAATCTCATTAAAAAAAAGGAAAAAAAAAAAGGCATTTCTTCTTCTGATTTTTTGTGGTGCGGACTTTAAAGACTTCAGATAGAGCGTAATTGCACTGAGTGCAGATGAAATACTTTAAACTCAGTGAGTGGGTCCAGTCTGCATGCCTTCGCAGTAGGCATGGACTTTATACTCAGAATTTATATATATATATACTGCAGTACAACATGGGTCATGTAAGGATAGTGGAAATAATAGTTAAGTTATTTTATTATTTTTTAATATTAAAACTGTTAATCGTTTTGTGGGTTTGTTACAAATGTTGTAGTACCATGAATGGCCAGCAGGTGGAATCAGCGCGTTCGAGGAGGAATGACGTCATGTTGGAGCCTGCAGAGCAGCATGAATAGAGGGAAAAGAGAATTTTTGAGTAGTGCTGAGTCTGATTTTAGAGAAAACCACCTGTGTGTGTTTGCAAACTTATCAGAACCCATGAATAAAACGCACAAAATGCTCAGCAGTCTGCCGTTCGTTTAGTGTGCAACAAGATGCTAAAATTTAAATAAGGGTTGTCCGACTCATAGTCATCAATGGAAATGCATTCTTTTCATGAAGAAGAAGACGTGCTTTATCAAAATACATGGCAGGGATTCGTGAAAAATCCAACAATTAGTCTAGTCCTTCATAAAGTCACAGCTGTGTTCACCCCATGCAGCTGTCATACTCCCCACGATATTTTTAAAGATTCCTGACTCTCTCGCCACTTCCTCAAACCAAAATCTGCATTTGTCTGTCACTGCTGTAAAACACGTCTCCCAGGATTCTTCCTTTCCTCCAGGCTCCAGCGTTCTTCCGCCGAATCCAACCCATCTCTCTTGGCCTTTGAAAATACGCCGCGGTTTGCTGGTGACATGCCTTTGAGCAGATGGTGTAAAAAGACACATGGCCATCATTTCGCATAAACACAGGAAAAAAATGTTGACACTCGAGCCAAATGGACTATTGATACTGTTTATAGCAATCACCTGAAGGTCTGATTAATGTTTGCGTTAATCAGTGGGCTCGGAAGAAATGTCGCTGTGGGTGTTTGAATGCCTTTGTGGTGGAACTGGAAAGGCTGGTGATACGTTCTGCAGCTTATGAAATGATTGAGCGATGCTGTGATTAAACCGACTAAACTGATTAACATTTCAAACAGGTTTTTAATCTGGACTTTACATTTCTTTGTGTGACAAATTTAGAATTTCCCTTTTTCATCACTAATATTTAAAACATTTTTAACACACTAAAACTTTGGCTTGTTAGGGATGGAACGTAAAAAATGCAACTATAAATGTCAGTTATTTTTTTATATATAATTTTATCATTGAATAATCATCAAATATTTAAAATATTCAGCAATTTTCATTATTTCTTCTAGTCAATCCAAGAGGATTTTTCTTTTTTTCATTGTGAAAGCTTTAATTCTTCTATGCAACTCTATTTTGAGCATAAAAGCTAATTATTATTATTATTATTATTATTATTGTGTTTTTACATAGTTTGAAAGGCACTGTGTGAACACTGGATGATCATTTGTTGTGTCCATAATTAAGATACAAGACCGCTCCTGATCTGATTTACTGTGCATTTCCGTCTTTCTGCCACAGCAGGGCGCTCTTCATGCTGAAATGTGACCTTTGTCTAAACAGTTCTGCTCTTTGCTGACATTTTCAGGCGTCTCGGGGGAACCCTGTCATGTGAGACCCTCAGAGCCCGACTGCAACCTGTCGCTCGTATTTAGATTTCATGATGAATCCCAGCCGTGACAAACCAATCGCACATGCACATCTGTGAGGGGACAGTGTGCGCAAGAGCTCAGCGGGGTTTAGGAGGAGCTCCCTATGAAATCAGAACAACACCCCAGAAATGAATGGCCTGTTCGGTCTGCTCCCCGTCCATTACGGAGCAGCTCTCCTGCAGATTCTTGCCGGGCGGTCGGTCTTCCTTGTCTCAACACAGAGATCAATGCAGTCATCTCATTACTCTCCTAGAGATCTGGGAGGTCAGTTCTATCAAGTGGAGTGGAGCTATAAAATAAATTGAATGTTCTGCTGAGGGAAATGTAGAAGGTGATGGACAGAAAGAGCCCCGGCTCAGAGCGGCAGTCGTGTCGGGCTCCCTTGGGTGCTACAGACTGGGACTGAGGCTCGGCAGTTGGAGGACCGGCTGCAAAGAAAGGTTGCAATCAGAATTAAACATGAGCTAACCCGACAAGGGTGGTATGTAAGCCATCCGTCATTCTCTGCAGCTTTGAGGGGCTACCTGCGCACATCCAGAGGGGCTGTCAGGTATTGGACTGGACACACTTGACTGCACAGACGAGGAATCAGAATTGCAGATGGGGCACACGAGAGGAGAGAAGAAAACGGCCAATCGATGTAAAGAGAAGGGCTTTGGTGCAAAGCCACAGAGAGAAGGTCTTGTGTTTCAGCTGATGTGGGCCAAGAGATTCTTAGACTCATTACAGTGTGGACTTTAAGTTCTGATGTGACGAACTACACCTCATCAGTGGAAATGACTTTAAATCATCACTGAATTTGGCAATTATCTGGAAAGTAGCTCATTTAAGTTTAGATCCAAATCCTATTAGAGATATTTCAAATGTCCACTTCTGTCTCTTGATTGCTTCCACATGACGTCACAGTGTGAGTAAAATGCCCCCCCGGCAGACAAAGCTGCAGTTGTGCTACAAACAGCAACCCCACATACAGGAACTCCCAAAAAAAAAATTCCTTTCTTAAAATTTCCACTCCAACTTCATGTTTTTCTATTGTAAAATCATTCCTAGTGGTCTTTTAATTAGGATTTTTCAATGTTCTGCATAAAATGAAAAAAAAAAAACATGTTGGTTTTTAAGACATAATTTCTGCAGGGCAACAGAAGTTCATCAGAAATTCCCATCTAGGTTGTGGAGCCATGAGAGTTGCAGCATCACCGACCCAAACTTTTTCCATCTGCTGATTTTTGTTTGCTCCTGATCCATCACGATTTTAATAAATAAATACTTAGAAATGCAGTTTTAATCTAAAATTGATTTATTTTTTATTGTTTTTATGTCTTCCATCATGAGAAAAATGCTACAAGAACATACTAAAAATGCCAAAAGGACAATTACCATCGAAGGGGATCTTCAATGAAGACAAAGCCAGATAATTTTTGAACCATCAGAAGTACAAAATGCTAATGCAAACCTAGACAGTTTCTATTAGAATTCAGTTTACATTTTTTAAGAAAGAAGCGCTTACATTTTTTGACTCAGAGAAGGTATCCCTGCATTTGTTAATTATCTTTTTGTTGACTTCAAGCAGAAATGAAACATGGTTGTCTCATTATGTCATTGAATATCATATAAATTGAAAAACAGGATACATAGCCAGGCCTCCGTCCAGTACCGTGGTCCTCATTTCTGGAATAATTTACCTGAGAGTGTCTGCCTCTGTGGAGATTTTTAAATGTAAATTAAATACATCTTTCAATTTCCCTTTTGCATAACTCCTTTATAAACATGTTTGTTTACATGTTGGGCTTTTAAGTGTTTTATTGCTGTTAAGGTTTTATCATTATGTTTTTATTTTATCTATCTTTTAATCTATGTGCCTCCTCAAATTAAATCGCTGTTAAAATTAATCATCACACCCCTAAAGTTTAATAACTAGTATTAGCAATTCATCCTCATCTCTGCATTTACAAAAACAAATCCTTTAAGTAATTACCACAAAATATCCAGTTTTGTCCAGTCACCACTGGAACATTTTAAAGAAAAACATTTTTAGCACTTTACTCCTTAATTTAAAAGTCATGCAGCCACAGCTCACATAAAAAGCTACAAAGCTGAAGGAATTAGCATACATCAGTCAAAATCCACAGCAAGAGTTCAGACTGATCATCCTCCGACCACCTTTTCCTCATTTACAGGGTAAAAAGAGATAAATGGAATCCTTTAAAAAAATCCCATTTTGTTTATGTTCACTGCATCCAAAGCCTCTTAGAGAGGGTGGATGATTGGAGACTAAAAGGTAGCCTTTGATCACAAGCTTTGGCCAGAAGCAATTATTTTCTCACAAATGCAAATTCCTGCAGTACAGCAAAATACAGTTGATCCATCAACCAGGAATGTCAGTCCACTTTCTTTTACTCCTTGAAGTTTTTGCAGAGCGAGCGATAAAATCTCCTGATTCTGAGAGCTTGTAAACTGTTCTTTTTCAGATGAGAGGTTAGGGGAAGGCACGCCGTGTTTGTGTTTTGTTTTTTTTTTCTTTCCCCATAAAACGTCATAAATAATTCATCGAAATCTGTGCAGTAAAGAGACGACTATTAAAAAGAAGGAGGGCTTCTGGTGTAGTTTTAGATTTCCTTGAAGCAGCCTGTTACATGGCAGTGGTGAAATGTCTTTGTATAGAAAGACATTTTGGAATGTGAGTTCAGTTATGCATTCATGCCCTCATACATGACATATGCAGTATGTAATGGAGAGAAACCAGTTCGTAAGCACACATTGACATTTGTAAAGGCAGTTTTTTTTTTCAGTTTTAGGCTAATTTTGACTCGTCCTCAAAGATAACACTATAATTATCAATCCTTGGCATAAATATTGTTTCTATTCTCCAGCAGACTGGTGTTGAAGCAATTTCTTGGGAGAAAGAAGTCCATTTTGCCTCAACAAAAAGGTGGCAAATGGACTTAATTGAGGTCTCCAGCTGTATTTGAGAAGTGTAAACACTCTTTGGTCATAGTCGTATTAAAGCAGCTGTTGAAAATCTGAGGTACTTTCTGTTCTTCGGCGGTTACACAAGTCAAACATTTTTGTCACGTTTTGAAAGATCCCTGTCTTTGCTACTTTATTTAAAATTGTCTAAAAGATTAATACCTCGGGTCTCCTGGCTGAACGGCTGCACTTGAGCTTTTTGGCCCGAGAAATCTATTCTGACAGATTTAACATGAGTTTGAGGCGAACGCGTGGGGAAATCCGCAAAGTTAAACAGCCCGACAATGGCAAAGGTATTTTAATTTGTCTTTTCCTTTCCTTCAGATTGTGGAAATCTTTAAAAAAAATCTCTCTGAAGTATATTCGAGCACCGATACAAAACACCTGCCAGGGGCTATGACTGAGACGGTCCAGTGCCAGACAAATCCTTGGCTCATTCACATTCACTGCACAAAGGAAAATCACAGAACAGCATTCCTGACCTGCAACCATTCCGTCTTTTAGCACAGCTTCAATATAATTGTGCAGTCTGGCCTAAATTACTCTGTGTCTCTCCAAAATGTGATGTTATTTGTCTTCCACACACCCTCTTAGCCTTCTTCTCCCTGTTATCTGCTATTTCCTGATTTATACGTCGCCCCAGCGACATGCCGAGTTAGCTCAGTGTTTTTGATTATGTTTCCATCAGTGTTTTTCTAATGCATCAACTTGTAAACCAATTTAGCTGCTGGCGCCCTAAAACTATCCCGGCATGAAAGAGCTATTGCACCACTCAACGTCCAACCCCTCCCTGTTTCCCCCGCTGCCAGTAAATGTTTAAATATGTTGCCGTTTTGTTTGAAGGAGCGTGTCACCGCACATGACTAGTCAGCAGATACCTTCAAGATAAGAGCACACCGTTTGTGTATATTTTCTCTGAATGGTTTGTGCCAGTGTTGTGGTCAGAGTTGCTGCCGGTGAAAGACTGACGTTTGTGTTCCAAAAAGACTTTTTGGATGGCGAGAACCAAGGTTACTTTATTCAGAGGCAGGCCAAGTTCACGTTTGTAACTCTGCAATCTTTTCTGTTCTCCTGTTTAAAAAAACCTTCATTAAAACTGACTTTTCAATAAAATATGTTCCAATTGATGCAGGTTTTCTTTGTATTCGTTTCCTTTTTTTGTAATATTTAAAAACTAAAAATCTTATGTTTTTATTTAGTTTTTACAGTTTTTTTTTCTATGTTCCCACCATAGTCCTTGTACATACTGTAATGATGATGTAGCTGTGCATCATAATGGTACGACTACAGCGGTTCTCCAAATTTTTGCGAATTCGGCTTGTCTCTGGTCCCTAATCCCCACGAATACTGGGGGGAATACTTCCCCCAGTCCCCCCATATTTTCCTCCGTCTTTTTACGTTTTTTTCGTGTAAAATTCTTTGCACTCAATGCAAAGAATTGCTGTGGTTGTTATATCTTCCACCAATCAATGGATTTCATCGTGTGGTGACAGTAGCTCCCCCCCAATAGGTCCATTCCATATTTCTATGGACCTACAACCAATGGGGAACCAAAAATTGTACGAATCAGTCTTGGCTAAATGGGTCCATTTTAAAATGAAGACGCTCAAAATATCGGTCCGGTTTGGTCCAGGCAAACAAAGCATTAAAGACCCAGTTCAGGTTCAAAATCAGGTTTTTGGTGCTTTTAACAGCATTTTTACTTGTGATGGAGGACATGTATAAAAGAAAATTAGGCTTAAATTTGCATTTTTTAACATTCCTTTTTATAGATTGTTGTAAATAAGGAACAAAAAATAAAAAAGCAATTGGAAAAAGCTCGAGCAGTAATGTAGGTTCTAGTTGACGGGCCACATGTTCCCTGCTCCTCTCCATTCTGATTCATCCACTTGTAGATGACTAAATTCATGTAGGTCTTTGTTTTCCTGTGGCTAAAGCTGTACGGCTGCATAACTCTGATATTGCTCGCCATTTTTGATCCCCAAGTAATGTTAGGTTGAGGTTGTAAGGGGCGGATGAAAGTGTAAACAAAGGAATGATGGGAAGTTAGGGCAGGCTTACTCCGCTCAAGCGATCCTTCCCACAACTCTGAGGCAAATTTTTGATGAACGCCTGCTGATTTACAGAATTTAAGTCTTAGAAAATGACACATTTAATAATTTAAAGACTACTGAATATTTTTACAATAGATCAAAAGATGATTGGAGTAGGACTTTAAAAATGATGATAGTTGAAAACAAATGTCCTGAATGATGCCTTTGCTCATTAAATACCTTTTTCCTTTGTCTTTGTGATGCTCATTATCTCAGGACCAGGACATGACAAGTAGCATCTTCCAGCTAAAAGGGCAGCTGGAGCTGAAGTCAGTCAATAGAGTGAGATGGATGACACCACTCGTCCAAAGACTAAAAGGCTCTCTTTGTTATGAACCTTACAAACTTGTAGTTTTCCATCTATGTCCTTCTCCTCTACAAGTTCCAAATGTCATCCATTCCAACGCTGCCACTCTTTGATTACTTCTTCCCCATTAGTCCTTCATCTGGAAAGCTGTGATGCTTCAGCTGAGTGTCTTTGTTTTGACTGTGGCATTAAGAAAATCGATATTTTGACAACTCGCTTTGGCAGTGGAGGTGATTGAAGTATCAGGTATAGTGCATAATCAAGTTGGTGGGAAACAAATGATTGACAGGTAATAGGATGAGGCGTCTCTGAGCCCTGTGGTTCAGACATTGTCTCATAACCTATTCTGTGCAACATGAAAAATAGAGCAGAGCTGCTAGTCAGGGAATGGTAGTCACATTAAAGCGTTGACAGTGCAGAGCAGAGAACTAGTTTTCCTGTATCACATATACTGTAGCTGCTATTTTCAGATGACTTGTATCAGTGGTTTGATGAGGAAACTGTGACAGCTCAGTTTGGAGACAGGTGTGGAGGTAGTAGGTTTGTAAGCTTGAGGTGGGGAGTTTAGATAATTGTTTAATATTTTTTAACACTAAAGCATCCATTTACCATCAAACCAACCCTAAAATAAGCCCATAAAAAAAAAAAAAAAAGGTTTTATAACCTAAATGGTCACTGTGACTACTTTCTAAAATACAAATAGAAGTGCGGAAAAGTGTTGTTTTCTGGGTCTCTTACCGTCGCGGGGGGAGCAGGTGAATCCTCCCAGGTTTAGATGCAACTGTCCCTCTTGCATCTCCTCAGGCTGGTGGCTTCTCCAAAGCTCGCCATCTGTTTTGACTTGGCCAGTTCCATTTCGTATGCTTGGAAGATCTCGGTGGCTGGCGCCTGTAGCAAATCCCCCGGTGCTTCCCTGCCTCCCTGCCAACACCATGTACCTGTCAGACTTATATCGCCACCTAATAGAGTCTAGGGATAATGTGGTATCTCCTTCTCTCAGAGTACCATGATTGCATAGATATCCAGAAGAGAAGAAATTATTTTTTTTAACCCGGTTGTACCATTCTTAGAATTTTACCCAGACCTTTTTTCCAAATATTTAATCCTTGATTTTACTGTAAATATCAGGAATATGTATGTTATTGAGGAGAGGTTCGCCATGTCACCCCTCACTTCTGCCAGTTTCAAGGAACCCACAATGTGTTAGTGACTTTTTTCCCCCCTGTTTCTACAGGTCCCCTCCTCACAGGACTTGGGCATCTGGGATCTGCCTTTTTGGGGAGGGGTGCTGTAATGGTTCTGTAGTTCAGTTTGGTTTTATGTTGCTCTTGGTCATGTTTTTGGTTTCCCTTTATCATGATCCACAGCTGTCTTCTGTTCAGTTAATTTAAGCCTATGTTGTGTGGTTTTTGGTTTGTCCTCATCAGGTTATCAGTTCTGTTCCATTATGTCACCATTTTATTTCTCTATAGGTTTTATTGCGTGACTTGTTTAAGTTTATTTCTTAAACTGTTAAGTTTCTGTCACCAAGTTTCTCCTGCATTTGGGTTTTCCACCACCTATTCCTGACAGTAAACCTTAAAGTACCAGTTCAACTATGTCTTTTTTATTTTATAAACTTGTACCCATTGGTATTTTAATTATGATTTAGCAGTTTTAAGCCAAAATCAAAAAAGCCTGTGTTGCTTTTTTACGACATATTTTTAGAAGCTCATTAGAAATTCGTCTCTGAGTGGTGGGCGGGACTGTTGGTGCGGAAGTTAGCCTCTGATGTTTTCACATCAGTTTTTTGGTAAATTTCTCCCGCTAGCTTACAGCACCTCACAAAATCAGCCTAACATTATTCTAGCTGGAAAAAAAATGGCGAGCAGGATCAGAGCTATCCATCCTGACAGTTTTGAGCCAGACAGCATCTCAGACAAGGAAAATGAAGACATCAAAGTATCTATTACTGTGCAAATGGACTCATTCGTATTGTAGTGGAGAATCCCACTGCAGTTGCTGCGTCACAAACATGATCTTTTTTAAACCTTAGGTTTCTACCTCTTTCAGATCAACACAATTTGAACAAGAAAATACGGAGAAATATAGGTTTGATATTAAATTATTGTGTATACGTCCTCCATCATAAGAAAAATGCATGTTATTATTATTATTTTAGCTGAATGTATTTCCAAATTACATAATTACTTAAAGTGTAAATACAGAAGTCAATGTCATTTTTTTTTCTATTTGTACATTTATATAATAAATAATAAAGGCTTCTCACCACCTCTTTCAGCTGCTACCCTCAGGCTGGCGTTACAGAGCACACAAGGCTCGCACTAATAGACTCAAAAACAGTTTGTTCCCAAGAGCAGTGTACATGGTAAATACAACATAAACCTCAATATTATGTATATTAAAAGTACAATATTTAGCTGGTTAAAGACATGGAAGTGCAATAATGTTCTACATATCACCCTTTACTTCCTTTACCTGTGCAATACGTGTATATATCTCACGGGTGTCTATTAATGTCTCTTCTTCATTTTACATATATATATATATATATATATATATATATATATATAGTTTTCTGTCCATTTAATTATATTTTTTTCTATTTAAATTGGCTGGAGGGCACCTATTGTTTCGTTGTGTCACAAGCTCCTTGTGCAACAATGACAATAAAAAGGATTCTGATTCTGATATTTGCACCTTTCCAGTATTTTGTTGCAAAATGACTATATTTTGGAGCTGTGTCATAAATGCCAATGATTATGTTCTATAAGTTTGTATTTTGCCTGTTTTGTTATACTATCTTCTTTGTGTCTTCTTCCTCCATGTATAAAGAAGTCTAGTCCCAGCAGAACCTGATGCTACATTACTAACATTTAAGGAATAAGCCAATACCTTGTTTTTTAAATACTGTAATAGGTAAAGTAAAATTTTACAACTGTAATAAAGTTGTAATGATGCAGGCCTGATCGTGTAACAGGAAAACACGCATGTAATGATGAGGGCGTCATTATCTTCCCTCAAATCTATCGTTGACACCAACTTAAACACCATAAAATGTTAAAGACACTTTTATTTTCTTTTGAGGTTGAGCTCTGCAATTTAACGCCCGACCGCACATCTTAAGCCAATGAATTCTTCTTCATTATTAAGTCATTTTTTTCTGCTACACGCTTGATTTGATTTCCCTTTTTTTTTTTCTTTTGGTGGATTAATCTTTTCCTTTCTTTTCACAAGGAGAAATATAAAACCTTCCTTGGTCATAACCTTCCTTAGCATGGCAATAATTTTACACTTTTTGACTTCATGTCATGAGTTATTTAGAATTCCTTTTGGATTGATAACACCAGGAGAGAGTTTCAGAGCTTAAGAGCAGCCTTCTGGTTTGTGTTTGCTGTGCAGCCACACATCAGGATTAATTAATAACTTTTTTTTTTTCCTTTTACAAAAAGACAATGTCTTGTCTTATCTTGCTATGCCAGTGTTGAGCTTATCAGCGCTCACAGTACTTTCTTTTGGATTGCACAGCACACGGACTACACAGGCTTGTGTCTAACTGTCATTTCATGCTGGTAAGACTTGTCTTCCATCCTCACTTTTCTGAAAAATTCATCATCAGTGTAACAACAAGATGTCTCTTATGGCTGTGCAACCAATTCATCAACTTAACCATATGTTTAGTTTTTATTTTTACCTTCAGAGATAACTCCTAAAAAAAAAAAAAAAAACAACTTAACATTGCTATCTAGCGCTCTGCATCACTGCAAGTCTCTTACTTGATGGAATGTTGTTCAAAGGCAAAAAATCCATTAAATATTTCTGATTCTTCTTGGCAGTCAAAAGACACATTTCATCACAATACCTTAAATTGGACAGGGCTTATTCCCCGGAGTGCAAAAAGAAACTTTCATGTGGAAAGCAGAGACTTTTGCTGTTACCATCAATGCTTCCCCCGTCTCCTTCTAAAACACGTAGAAAGCATAAAGTGTTTATGACCCCATGTAGAGGTCACGCTCGGGCTTTCATTCATTACTCTGTCACGTCAAGCGACTCCATCGCCGCTCCTCATCCCATTCATTTATGCGACCGAGGTGGTTAAACAAAAATGCAGTAAGAGGTGCTGACCCTGACCTTTGACCCAGCAGAAACGTACATACAAATGTCAAACCAATAACCGGCTTCCTTCTCAACCCGACCAATCGCCTAACCAGGAGCAGTTGCTTAAAAGTAATTCATTGGCCACATCACATGAGGCAGAAAGAAAGACATAAAATAAATGGACTTCTCGTGTGGAGTGAATTGTAAATACTTGTAGTGAAGCAGGGGGAGGGTGGGGGGGGGGGGGGTGGACATTCTTTATTTAGATATTGTAAGTGCAAGGTTGGCAAGGTTACGAAGTTTGGAAAATTGCTTTAAAAGGGACAAAATTATGTGTTGTTTTCCACATGGAAGGAAAGTGTTATTATTTTAGTGGGCCTGCACATTTACGTGTGTGTTGAAACAGGAAATCCTGAACATTCAGACCATTTCTCCTGATAAAAATGAACCACATTTTAAAAGTAGATAGGAAGAAGTGATTGTTTCCATTTTCAATTATTAGTATGTGGAGTGATAAACAAATAGGGCATTCAAAGTAGCAACACGTGCCGATATTCGTATTAAGTAATACAAAAAAGAAAAATAAATACAGGCTTTTTTTTCTTTGAATGTCTTTCTCAGTTTTTGTTTCCAGTAATTCCCATAATAAAGCATCTGAAGACTTTGAAAAGCTTGAATGGCTTTTTAAACTCTTCAAGGAAAAATCATGGTGATTCTCAAGCTTGTTTTTTTCAAAATAAATGTGGGTGGCTTTTTGATTAATTGTTTGGAAAACAACAATGGAAAAAAAAAAGAACTTTTCAGCTCTGTGAATTGATGTTTGTTAGTTAAAAACATAAAGTATCTTGGTTGCTCCATTTTAGAAGAGAATATATTAGGTTTTTTACTTTGGTTTCAGATTTCGGTTTTTCAATTTGTGTAATTTACAACTCAATAAATCTTAAGATCTTAAGACGATACAGTGACTCAACTGAGGAAGTTAACACTGGGGAAGATGTTTTGAATTAAAGAACCTTAAAGTCACAAAGACACAAATAGAACAAACCTGTCTAAAATCAAAAGAAGTAGAAACACAATACGTCAATGACTCTGAAGTGAAAATCCCACCAATGAATCACCAAATGCAAAAAACATATTAAAGATTATACTGGACACAGCTGATTCACTTAAAGTGAACCAGAGTTTCAGTGATGCAACAAATGTGGTTGAATGAATTCAGACTCATTAAAACAACTTTTAACTTGATACACATTGCGTCTCACACTGTTTCTACAACAAATCCATATGTCATAAACTCTAATCAGCGTACCTAACTGCTGCACCAAAGTAGGGGTAAAAAGGGTTGTAACTGATATTGATACAGAGGCTCAAAATTGGTCAAGTTTGAATCAGTGAATCACAGGGATTTCAACGCTAAGGACATCCACTTTTTTTTTCTCTCATTTTTTCCATCCTTATAATTCCTGGCCAGTGAATAAAAAGATATTTGGTCATGTGCTTTTGTTTACAAGCTTTGATCCGGAGCAGAAAAGTCCCCTAAAAACAGACCAAATTTTAGGATCAGGATTAAATACGGACCAAATTAAGTTGCATCGGTCTGAAACAACAGACTTTGCAGTCTGACTAGACCCTAAGAAACCAAAACATTTAATAATAATAAACAACATTAAGTATTATAAACAAAAGAAGAACATAACCAAAACATAATTCCAAAAAAAGAAGAAAACGAAAAATGAAAAAACGTTTTGGAAAACTGAGGTCTCCCAGAAATGACTGGAGGATGACGTTGAATTTTTCAGCGAGGATGTGGTGGTAGAAAAGACGGTGGCTAAAAATAATTAGCTGGAAACTGAAATTGCCAAACATCATTAACCGGAAGTGGAAATTCAACAAGATTTCAGATTTGAATAAATTTTTTATGAAAAACACTTTTGAATTTAAAAAAAAAACATCACTGTTATTTTTGACAGACACACCTCAGGTGTTAAAAACTCAGAGCTTCAAATACAAAATACAGTCTCTGTTAGGTCGCTGGTTAGTCTTTATCAACCAAAAACAAGAGTATCCTATTTTTCAACCGAAATGAATGGCTAATGGGGGTGTGGGGGTGTGTGTGCATGTGTGTGTGTGTGAGTGTTCCGGTTCTGGACTTCCTTCTGGCTAATAATTTTCAATGGTCCCATTCTAATACAACTTTGCAGATTAGTATGGAACATATCATGCTAAATAACTTATACTTAAAAAGATGTACAAACAACATGCACATATCAATGATGTTCCACAGTTCCTGCCTTTTCCGGTTCTTTCTTTTGTTTCCCTTTTTCCCTTTTTATCTTGATTTCTGGAAATTACTTCTGTCGTTTCAAAACATTTCTTTTTTTTTTATCTTTTTTTTTAGTTGTGTTTTCTGTGCTTTTTAATTGTTGCTGTGTTCTTTAAAAATTTTTTGCATTTGTTTGATTTGTTGGTGTCATTTACACTTCAGTGACCACCGTACATGATCCTCAGCTTTACCAACTTATAAAAATCTGGTAGAATTTCAAATTCATAAGGAATTTTTATTCTTTTAATTAATTAATGATTGTTTTGAACGAAGTTGCAGGCATCCCAGCCTTTCATCGAGTGTTCTAATAATGTAAAGCAGAACCAGATATTGGATGGTGATCCTGGCAAACAGACTGTTTGTGCTCAGACAATAACAATTGTAATACTACGGACTATAGCTGTGCGTGAGGAAAACTTTCCCTTTTTTTTTTTCTCGTTTTAATTTGTAAGAGCCCATGAGCAAATTTACCATCTGTTGTGTGATGTGATGTTATTTTCTTATTTTATCTTTCCTAGAGATTCTGTGTTGCTTCAAATTAGCCAGACTCCCAGATCTGCTGTATGTTCACATTCAGCAGCTGGTCAATACATCTGCTTAGTATTCCGCCTGCTAAGCTATATACATTTACAACATGGTAATTTGGGATGATAAAGAACACCTACAAAACAGAATACGGGAATTATTAGTGTTACCTTTTATCTTATAATGTTTAAATAAAAATTAGCAGTAAGGAAAATAAAATTAAGCTTTTGATTAATTTACATTGTTTGGCTTTAGTAAATGACTCTTCAATCAACTTTGTGTTATTGTAATGGAAGCTGGTAGCTGAACTCTATGAGACTCAATCACATCAGCAGCTGCCCTTAAGCCCTGATTTCAGCATCCAGTTGTCCTGATGTTTGGTGTCTTCAGAGCTGCAGTGTGACACATTAGACGTTCATCCATTTTGAACAAATCTCTTTAGCATGTCAGCTATTACAAAACTGCTGAAAGGTACATATAAGTTGTATTGTATTTTACTGATGGCAGCAGCTCTGAAATTTGACAGTTTTGTCTGTCTTGTGTTTAAGTTGATGTCTATCTCAACAGACAGCATTGTTGAGTGCAGATTTGTGTTTCGAGCCAAAGTTGCCATATGATACTGCACTATTATGCATCCATGTCGTAACTGCTGAAAGTCAAAACGCCAGATTCCCGAGCGTCTTTCAGATCTTACACCAGTTAGTGAAAAATTGTTTTTTTTTTCTTTTTCGGACCATAAATCTCCAGGTAATGAGTGAGTACTTTTAAATGATCTTTTTAATGTTCAAAATATTATTTAAAAGTATTCTCCCTGTGGGAGATCCGTGTGCCAACATCAGTCATCCCTCCTGAGTGAAGTCCAATGCAAGCGGGCTTGTGGTGAGCTACTTGTGGAAAACCCCAAACTGAAATCTCGCAGCAAAAATATCCAAGTCACATAGCATATCACAGCATATGCCAAACATAAAAGAACATAGCATGGTCTGCTTTTGGGGTATATGTCAAACGGGACACGCCGTCGTGGGGCCTTCAGTCCGCTGGGATCCATAACCCATTCATCACCTCTGATGGAGCTGCTTTGCTTCGCTCAAATGCTTATCCGAAATGTCTGAAACATAGATTTATGTGTGAGGATGCTTTCATCTTTACACGTGCATGACATGCTAGTTTCACTGCATAAAATAGTTGAAAAAGTATTTCAACACTGCATATTTTGTTTTAATATTATCAGCTCATAGGATACATTTGACTCTCAACAATCAAGGTTTACATGAAGAGAAACTTAAAAATGTTTTTCTCACCCACAAAATGCATATTATGTTATGCCAATAGTTTTCCCTTAGAGCTAAAATGTGTTTCTCTATTACCGTTAGCCCTCTGGCTAAATAGTCTTCTAATAGTATCAAAGATCGTCTTTACCTCAAGGAAAAGGACTCATTTTCACAAAAGAAATGTAGAATTACAAAAGCACACAATGCATTAAATCTGTACAATGTTTATTCATGTACTTTCTAAGACTTCTTGAGTTTTTTTTATATTTCAGATCTACAGAGAGAAATATGCTTCTGTCATGCCTCTGCATCTACAAGTCTAAATAACTGTCCCATTTACAATGATTTGACTTTTAAATTGATAAATAACACTGAGGGTCTTTTTTTAACTCAAGGGAAGCTATGAAAAAGAGAGATGACAGCATGTTTTGTGAAGAGAAGTAAATAACTTGTTTTGTTCCCTCTCTAATGAATAGTTATTTGTTTTCCTGTGATGAAAATCTCTGAAGATGTTCGAGTCTGTAAACTTTCTCCGGGTTTCGCCGGCGCTCGGGTGGATTGAGCGCAGCTCGTGAATGTTGCATTCAGTGTAGAGCGTCGTTGAAAATAGGTTTCTGTGAATAAAGAAATAAAGAACAATTATTACAAATGAAACTTCCTTTGAAAATACTGGATTAGCTGTTTCATATTCCCATAGATAAGTCATCCTTTTATTCAGTGTATTACAAAAGCAGTACACAATTCCATGTTTATACTTTGCTATAAATCAAAAATAGTTAAGCAGATAACACATTTCTTCAAGGAAACTTTTTCTCTCCAGAACTTATTCAGTGGAGGAGTTCAAGGACATACACATACACAAAAGCAAAACACATTTTGGTGTTATCAACATGCTGCAGGGCACCCTTTTCTTCTTCTTTTTTTACTAGTATTGTTTTTGAGAGGCTTTCTTCTCCAACTCTTGCAAGCAGTGGGGCTGCAGTCACCGCCACATGGGCCTTCTTTAATGTGGCCAGACATCACGACTGGTCCAGCCAGGACGCCACAATAGACTCTTGGCTTTCTCACTGTGATGATTTGTCTTGCTTTGTTTAGAGTTCGGAAAACAGCGAAGCTTAGCAGGATGTCTCTGAAGTTGCTTGCAACTTTTATTACAAGAGAAGACAGTAAAAACCCACAACCGGCTGTTTGCCTAATTAATGGTCTCAGTGTATAACTGTGTCGGGAGTTTCTTGAAAAGATTGACAGCCAGTAGAAGCAGCAAACTTTAAAGAATATATAAACTTGAAAAAATATATTGGACTTTTGTAATCGTGATTAGCGTCTGGTGTGTCATTTGACACGCATCAATAGAGAGGGGACTGGCTTGATAATAGTGCACGCTAAACGCAGAATTAAATTTAAACGAGGGGTGTCAAATGATTGTGTTAACTAGAATTAATTAATGATTACAGACAAATTAGGGCACCTTTTTTAATCGAGTTAATCCAATTTTAAATCAATAAGTATTGTTGAATTCTCAAAGATAAAACGAGGGTCCGACTGTTAACTTGAAAGAGCGTTTTATTTGAACTCATCGGAAACTTACATAGCTCTTGCTGTTCCTGTCATAGTCATGGGCTATGTCTACATTTCCACCCTAATTCTTAACTACTAAAATATTATATAGAGCAGGACTTTTTTTTAATGGGGGATATGGCGTCACTGATTTCACATCCTAATTTAATCCATTCAAACATTTTACAAAATGTCTGTCTGACTCCACTGTGTTCTGATTATGAATAGTGGATAGTTTATTAAAAAGTTACACAAAAAAACTTTTGATTCTGCAAAAATAGTTTGACTGAAATGCATTGTGGTGTACATTTGCTAATGTAGTGAGCATCGATGCGCACAAAATGTGCTTCAGGGATTTGATTTTGAAACTGTATATTTGGACAGCACAAAAAAATGTCGAAACGTGCGATATATGACTCTACAAAGTAGGAATGGATGGATTTTGTACATTTAATAATAAACTAAACTAATATTCATTTAAATTTATGACATTGTGACACAGTAAAAGATAATAGTTCTTGTGTTATGACTTTGTTTTGAGTTCATTCTATTCATTCATAGTCGCACATTGATGACATCATAACAGTTTCAACCATTTAATCAAAGCAGCAGTTAGGCTTAAAAAGCAAAGATATATGCAAAAATATAATGGCTAATATAGACATCAAAATTAGGCTTTTCACAGCAATTACTAGGTTTGATTAAAAATATAGTAATTTGAATAATATTTAAAGGTCTTGACAAAAAATGATTGCATTACAACACTCATTTAAACAAAAGCAATGTTATGCTTAGAAACAAGCCTGTTAAATCAGCACAAAAACAATGTCTCATTTTATGTAAGACTCAGAGGAACATTTTAAAAATAATTTGACTTCATTATTTAATAGAATGTAGTAAGGAGATGTAGCATTGAACTTTTTGAAGTTTCTATAGAGTTTTCCAAACAGACACGTTTAGATGAAAACTGCATTAAATTCTCATCTCTAACAATAAAGAAAAGTAAATACTTTTCAAATTTCATGGATTTTAATATACAATTTTTGGACTAATGGATCTTTATTATCATTTGTTTATTTTTATGAATCTCATTTGCACAAATCACAATTTACAGCAGCTTAAAAAAACATTGTCAACATTTGCAATTATGCCTGAACTGGTGATTGCTCTTTAAGCACAGCTTTCTTTCAGCTATCAGCATCAATCTGGCAGCAATTACATTTTTTTCTATCATTGCATTCCTCTTCCAAAACATTTCTTTGTCTTCAATGCGCCCTCCGTTGGTGTGTTTTTTTTTTCTTTCCCTCCAGAAGCCAGATAATTAGCTCTCATTGGCATTGGAAGCTCATTAATACCTCGTCAGCATCCAGAGAGCATTTCATTGATTAAATTCTTACCAAGGGTAGCGACAGAGACCTTCAAACTCTCGGTTTGTTTCCATATCACTGACTGGACGTTAATGAGATGGTAGAGGGCAGCAGGATTTTGCTGACTCCCTCCGAGCTCAGAAGAAGTGAACTACCCTTATTGCTAATTGCTTATTTACCCTTCCTCACACCAACAAGCTTCTAAGTTGCATTTCAGACATATGAAAAACCCCACCCAAGACATCTTTTTACTCCTTCAGAGAGAATTCATTTACTTTAAGGAAAAAATATAAAGATCTGCAATCTGATCAAAGAAAGCAAGTATTGCTCACAAGCAGAGAGCAGTATGTTTACTTTTACATCTTTATCAAATTCCCTTATGCAGTGTCAAGACAAGTGCAAAGCTGGAGCTAAGATGTTTTGAAGTCCCTTCCTAAGGAAAGGGATTTTATCTGGTTGACATTGCCATAACATGTTGATTTAGACTTTTCCAGCCATACCATTAGTGACACCGGCCACCAGAAAGGCTGCAGAAATGTTTTTCCTTAATCTGTTGATATTTCCTGAGAAGTTCAAATGTCCACAGAAAATATGATTTCTTTGATGCTGTAAAGAAATCTTTTACTTTTTGATTTTTTTTCTTTCCATAGCCATTAAATACAACAACATATATTTTTACAATATTAAACCCAACAATCAAACAGTCCCTAAACTAAAGTCTGACCAAAAAAACAACAGAAATACCCATGTATCACTCGTTTTTCAAATAAAATCTAAAAAGGAAAAGAAGGTAAAAAAGACAGCTCCACGTATTTATCTATTTCTAAACTACTGTTAAGAAAAGAACTTTTTGTTGCTCCTATTTTCTAAAAATTGAAAATAAAGATAAAACACAATGAAACTCCATTCAAATCAATACAAATTTAGGACATTGTCGCTTTTATTTACCACTATTGTACTGTTCTAAAATTGTTCTCGGTGATCTTTAAATTGTAATAATGTATTTTTTAGCCAAAATCTGGCTAAAACAGGAGTAGAAGTTCATTAAGTAAGTTAGCCCGCCCCCATTTCCCATCATCCTTACACCTCCCTACAACCGCAACATAACATTATTGGTGCAACAGGAATTGCTGGCAATATCAAAGCTATCCAGCTGTGCAGTTTAGAGTCAGATGCCAGGAAAACGAGACGTATATGGATCTATTTGGCTGCAAATGGATGCATTGGAATGGAGCAAAGCAGGGAGTTTGAGGCCGGCCGGCTGTATTACCTACATCACCAGTACAAGGTTTTCACAACATTATTTTTTTGTTTGCTCTGGATTCACAATGATTTGAATAAAGAAATACTCAGAAATACATTTTTTTAAGTTAAATGTATTTCATAATGTCCTCTATCATGAGAAAAATGCCACAAGAACATGCTAAAAACACCAAAAACATTTTTTTAAAGGGGGATCCAGCAGGAAACACCAAAAAGGCCATTGCGAAATAAGTTAGCATGTCTTCTTGTAAGGTCAGTGTCGGCTGTGCCATGTTAGAATTAAAGCAGTGTTTTTGGCACTTATCAAACACAGTCTATTTATTACTTGTGTCTCATATTGTATGTGAGTTACCTTCAGTTTCAAACAAATGCATATTTCACTATTGAGTCATCACACGCACGGCGACTCTAACTTAAAGCAGATATATTTCTGGCTGAAGATGAAACGCTGTTTCAACAACTCTTGCTTGCGATTTCCATGACTTCCTAATCTGATTGTATTGCTTACGTTCAAACTCTATGACAGCAGAGCAAACTAAATAACAAATCCAAACTTAAAAAAGAACTGAACGTTTAAGCTGCGTGCATACTTTATGAACTCAGTTCTGCTTCGTATTATCCTGTATATGGTTTAATTCTGCTAATTTTGAGGACTTCCGACACTACTTTTTAGGTTTCGGGCACACGCATAAACCGTTCTAACCAACACTCTAACCTGAATTTTGGCTCCTTCAAACCCCACCCTGACAGCCTTTCTTCATCAAGCCCTTCTCATACTTCCTCTTCTGCTAACCACAACCTCCATCTGTACTTGTATGGCTATGTCTTATTTATCCATTCCTCTCAGATAAAGTCTCTGGAGATGTGAGACATCTGCTGAATGTACTTTGAAGATGCATTACATCGCTCAATTATGTGCGGTGCCAAGGTCTCGTTTGCATTCAGTGACATGGAGAGTGCACCACTAACAGGTGGTGGGAGAGGACATGCACGTCAGGCTGTTTGATAAATAAAATATACTATGGTAATGTCACTGAGGAAAGGGAGATATGTGACTATTAGCAAATTGCTCCACACTCAGAGACACGGTTTGAGGAGGTGGATGCAGCAGAAACACATGCACGCTCTCTCAAGCACCTACAACGGAAATACTGTGAAACATATCCACTTGTAAATGTGTGCATATGTTAGCGCTTCTACAGTCGGGAGATTTGCATATGTGTCTAAATACTTGCTTTTTTGTGATAATGAATGCAAATCAACTGCAGAGTTGATGAGCTGCCATAGGAGCCACCAATGCTGGCTCGTCTTGTGCAGGCAGATGGAGGCTTGCCTCCTCAGTGGGTGTCTCTTATTACCTCCCTGAAACCCCGGGCCTTGTGCTGGACAGAAGTTGGACAGGCACTCTACCATCAAGCCAAATGAAAAGTGTGAGCTTAATGAGGAAGAGGGATGAAGGATGAGGGATAGATTAAAACCAACATCTTCAAATCAGTCACACATGCAGGCATGCAGACACACACGGAGACGCATCCAAGAAAAAAGAATGTGCACAAAAAAGCACAGCAGACTGACCCCTCAGCAAAGCGCTCACACACAATCTCAGAGGTGAGTTAAGGTCACAGGTCTTTGGACTGGAGGGCATCTCATCTCAAAAAATGGGAGCCTTACAATTAATCATGCATTTGTTTTTTGGCACACACGATCAAACTTTGATGACTTGAAAATGCAGTGATTTTTATACCAGATGACCAGAAACAAAACAGTTTATCAATAATTGGCAGATGATTTGTTCATGTTTTTTTCAAAAATTTTGACAAAAAGAACCTTAAGGCTGGTTGGTGGGTTTAAAACTATAAATACGCACTTAATAGAAAATAATAGTGACTTGTAATCATAGTTAAACAGTTTAACAATTATTTACATTTCTCAACCCAAAAAAGGCTTTGTCAGCAAAGTTATTTGCAAGATTTCATGGTGAGGTTAGAATTTTAAGTTGTCAATCACAGCTCTAATGAGAAGGGCACGGTAAGGCTGGGATGGGGTTAATACATGAGAAACAAACAAGAGAGAAGGGGGCCCTCTGTTCTGTCATGATACCTGCCTGCTAGGGGGAATCAGGCCCATATGTGTTATGGGTAACTCCTGGCAGAAGCGGTGACTTCGGGGGTCATGCTGGGGCGGCTCCGTTCTCCTTTCATTGCACACAGCTGTGCTCGCCACGAAGGAACTCCTCACCTCTGACCCTGCGACCGCTCGCTACAACTTTGATAGGAATGCCGGGTGATTGGCTACTTCGCTCCCCGTTTCATTTCCTGTCGCTTCAGTTTTCACTAACAGCCTCGCAAGCCTCCTGACACCTCCCTTTTCGTGCCTTAACGGGATTTTCCGAGCTATCAAGGACAGGCCTGCAGCTTAAATATGAATTATGAATGGATTTGAAACTAACAGTAAATCAATAATGTCTGCCCAGGAATGCATTAAACTTGTGCAGCTCATTATTCAATAAGCAATAACAGTACCCATAATCCCTTGTTTTAATGTGTTAGAACACAGTTAACCACCTTAACACGCTTCGATTGTGGAACCAAAGGTCAGATATGGTTCAATATTATACCAGGAATGATAGATGGTTATCAATGTTTAAAAGAAATTCTGTCGAAACAATCCCCAATCTGACCTTGTGAGACCAAAGCCCGGCATCCCCCAACAAGTTTTTTGTATTTCCATTTAAATAAATTTGGGTGAATTAATGTTAGTGTTGATTCGATAGCATTAAAGCACTGACTTGAATACGCTCAAAGTACCGGAAAATATTCAATCGGAGGAAGATTTTCAGAATAATCAAAGATAAAATGTTGGTCTGGTGAAAGGAATGTTTAAAAATGTACTGTTATTTGTAACTTAAAAAAAAATCAAGTTTCTGAATTCATCATAGCTGACTTCATTGCAATTCCGTTTCTGTCTGTTTTTCATGAACTCAAGCCTATTTAGATTTGTTTCAGTGAAATAATAGTACAATTACATTCTGCACCTACACGTGTGTGACCCTGAACCAAACCTGCCTTCAATCGGAAACTTAAGACTGTCTGCCCTTGTGTTTTCACAAATCCAGGCAACAAGCTGGATCTGTGCTTCATTCAGCAGTTTAGAGCCCATCAAGAACACATGGTTATGTTTCACGATGCTTGTTTGAAATTTCATTGAAAAATCTGATAAGTGATATCATTCAGATGGACGAAGGTGTGGCTCTTTTTCAAAGATTTTCATCTCTGATGGGTTATAAAGACAAGTTTGGCTGCTTATTTATACAAACTCTGCTCTTTTACCGGCATTAAGGAATGGGGATTTAGACTGCCACTCATGATGGATGGATTTTGCGGTGTAGATTATGTGAGATGTGAGATGTTGTGCTCCGTTTTGTTTTTCGTCTCTTCGGGGGCCAAATGAAGATGAAGGATTGCGTCGTTCAGACTGCTTTTTTTGTGCTGTTCGAGGCCAGGTTCGGTTGTCTCTGCGACGCCTGGGACAAATCCATTAGCTCTGCTGTATCTCGATACCCACAGGCGTCACCTTTGTCTGCGTCCCTCTGAAGGCAACTAAGTAAGACAGGCATGTAAAAAAGGAGAAACAAAGACAGGCCAAGAGTTATTTAAATATAGCATAGTCACTTCTGCTACAGTTGAAGTTAAAAAGAACAAGCCACAAATGATATGACTAAGCATTGTATCGAATGAAGGCATCATTTTAGAAAAGGTATTTGTATTGGCTACATTAAAAGTTTTGTAAACATGTTACCATATCTGAAAGCATATTTCTAGTTTTGTATTCAGTTTTTGCTGCAGTTGTGTTACTTTTTCCTAGTCAATCATTATTAGTTAAAGGGACGAGACAATAAAAATCCTAAAAGTATAAAGCTATGTTCACACTGGGCTTAGAAACACGGGTTTGAGAGTCTCTTTTCAGTGATAAGTTAATGTAAACGCATACATGTGCCCGTTTCAGGCTTCTGCATTCAATATGCTCGTGTTCACACGTCACTTCACAAGTTTTTAAAGTTTTTAAAGACCCGCTCCAAAGAAATAATCTTTTTTGTGTTTTTTAACATGATCTTGTATTTTTATCATAGTCGAGGATATATATAACCTTATTTACAATTAAAACTGCATTTCTGAGTATTTCTTAATTCACATCAGGAGTGGATGAAAACTGGATGCTTGAAAATGCGCAGTATGCTCTGTATTGAATTGGGCATGCCAAGCCTACCTTTTCTGCTCCAATTCTTAAGCATCTGCTTGAAGACAAATAGATCTACTAGCTCCTTAATTTTCCTCGTTTGAGCTGGTAACTGGCTTAAAATTGTGTGGTTTGATAGCTCCAATATTGTGTGCTGTTGTTTTGCTAAGCTAATTTTAGGTTGGACTTATGAGAAGCTGTAAGCTAGCGTGACAGAGTGTAAACAAAGGTTTGATTGGATGTTAGCAGAGCTAACTTCTGCACCAAGCTAGAATTGTGCTTCTAATGAGGTGCAGCAAATGTGTCTTACAAAAGGAAAAAAATCTTTTTGATTTTGTCTAAAAACTGCATAATTACAAAGTTACTGTGAATGATTTTACAATAGAAAAGAATATAGTTGGAGTGGGACTCAAAGGACTGTATGTACGAATCGTACATCCATTCAATGCTAGCTAAAAATTAAGTCAGTCAAACAATGACGGATCAGGAACTCCACTTTGGGTGCTGCTCTTTTTAAAAACACATTTAAGCCAACAATTTGAAAATTGACCAAGCCTCTTCCAACAGTGAGTATCGGTACATGCACTAGCATCAGTCAGTGACAGATCCACCACTTGCTAAAAGCGTGTTCAAAAAAACCCTCATTCTTGAACGCACCACATATGCTCAGCGTGTACATAGCTTTACACCTTCACAGGGAGCAATTGAAACAGATGTGTAAAGGGAACTCCAATACAGTAAAACTGCTGTGTTTGCTTTTAAATTCATTGAGGTTTCACTAGTTAGTAAGTTGACATTTACTGAGGACCAGAGGACCGTGATGAATTCCTAGGTGCTGCATTAGGCTGTTAGAAAGTTAATGTAGCCTGTACTTCTCTTGTAAATCACAGCTGTATAAATGGAATAGTCTTGTAAGACCATAACAATGCTTTCCGCCACAGAGTGGAAATTCACCCACCCAACAGTTAACCCTTTGTTGTACGATTTGACATGAATGTGAACTTAGCGCAGCCACGGAAACAACACGATTCTCATGAAGTTTAAACAAACCTAACCCTTCTTCCTGCCAGTACCTTGTCGTGGCCCTCAGCTACTATTAAGGTAATGAATGGGATAAAAGTTATAGAAAAGAGCACAAGAGAAATATCAGAGACATTTACCGGAAACTCCCTCCAGTGGAGTTTATATTCTCTGCTTGCACGAAAACGTTGCACAGAAAAAGGAAACAGTGAGGTGTTGAAAGGCTTTGGTGGAAGGAATGTGCTACGGTGCAGCATCAGAAACACAGATATGCTGCAAAGCTGAGGTTTAAACGTTCAGGACGTTAAATACGGGTTCATGTGATGCCATAAAAACACAGAATGATTTATCAATGCATTTAATCAAAAGCAGCTTTTACATTTAAATTCTCAAATCAACAATTTAGTTTTACAGGAAAACCTTTTTGATTGATTTGGAGACATATGACTCTGGACAGACAAAAAAAAAAAAATCATGTAGATTCTTGAAAACTGGTATTGTTTTCAGTTCTAGAACTATTTTTGAGGAGATTCCAGCTCCGAGTAACACAGTATAAGTTAAAGTGACACCAAAAAGATGTTTGGGATGCAGTTACAGGTTGAACTAAACCAACTTTTAATTTGAAATACTTGTGGTCATCAGCTTTCTTACGCCTGTGTGAAACCTCCAACAATATACAAACACTAAAACTTTATCTGATCTTCTTTGTGGTCCTTTGATCTGTAGGCCAAAGGTCAGACCGGGGCTGCAGACACAAAAACAACTTTTTAAAAACACTTCATTTAAAAGGAGTTTTTGTATCTTTCTTTTTGAAATGTAATCACCCTGACCTTTGAAGGACCCCTTGGATGCAACTACCAATGTAGTAATTAAATACAGAATATAAGCATTCCATGATTGGAAGAATAAAAGTAGATTTTTATGCTTTTGACAAAATCAATAATGAAAGTATTTTTCCTTTTCTTTATTGTTTAGAAAAGGTTATTTCAGCTGTCAATAAATCGTTGTTTGACCACTTGAATGCACAAAAACATAATGTACAGCTATTAAACTTTCACAATTTCTGAATCGTATCCCCCAAAATCTTCTAATTGTCTTCAGAAGTTTTTCCAGTGTTTCTCACAGTCATAAAAATCTCTTTTACCATTTTGCTGATCAAAAAAAAAACATGCTATTTGCACCAAATCAAATCCATGATTGCTTTTTCCCACACTTGAACACAGTCATTTCTCAGAATAAGAAGCTCATGTTTCATGCAGACGAGTTGCATCTGCTGACATGATCTCTGCTCGTCATTCCAAAATCACACGTCTGAGACTGAGATCATTAACGTCAAAGATCTCCATCCCGTCATGGATGAGAGTCTTCCTTAGTTCTTTTTTGTTCTGTGTTTTACCTGCACTGTCATCGCTTCAGTGTTCCATTTATGAAGTGTTGATGCAATAATAACACAACAATCCCAATGATTGATATGTCCCGTGAAGCCTTTTGGGATGCATGTTTTCACAAGGTCAACAGTTATGTTTTTCAAAATGAAGAACAAATGGGGCTAAGATGGCAAATTGAAAAAGACCGAGAAGGGATCACTACTTTTGTGGTTCCATGTCAACCACAAGGTCACATACCAGAAATGAGGATCCCCCACAGAGGAAAGAGCATTTTGTTTCAACATCAGCACATTTTAGAGCTCTGCAATCATGTGAAGGGGGCCAGTTAAAATGCTTCCCGGGTTTTTAGTGCTTCAGAGATTCATAAAATCCTCCAAGAACCATTTTTCCCCCATTTCTTTTGTTTATGCATAACAAAAAACTCAAACTAAGTGAAGTGGAAAATGATACAACAAGGCACTTCCAGTAATGCGGAGTACTCTGCGATTATTGGTTGAAACTAAACCACGATGGCATGCCATGCTGTGGCATTTTTCACTGTACCCCAGAGACATTAAGGCAATTACCTCATTAAGTAATGTGTCTGCTTAAATGAACTGATTTTGCGAGCTAGAGACAAAAAAGAAGGAGAGAAAGAGCGAAAAAGGGAGAAAAGAAGACAACCAGATATAGAGGAGGGGCAGGAATGAGGCTGTGTGTTTTACAATGATTCATCTGTGGCCTGTGTTTTAAACTATGCAAGACAATGTTGAATAGCTACCAGATGGCTAAAGAAAAATACAGTAAAGACTCTTGATTACCTTTAAGCATTTCTTCCTAAATGTGATGTCCTCAACACTATAAAGGCTGTGTTTCTTTACAGCGCAATTTAAAGTAGGCGTATAAAAGCCATAAAAAAAGCGCCATTAGCTTAGTCGTATAAGCAAAGTGATTTACTGGACAGAATAACAGGACATGACACAGGTGAACTTGGAGTCTTTAAATGTCTGAGCGCTAATGTGCTTCCAATATTAATGTTTCCTGTAAGGTAACACCTTTTCTCCGAATGCTTTGAACAGTTGGTTTTTTTGAGTATTCCCAGCGGTAAAATAAAGGCATCTTAGTGTCTAGTGAGATTCCGTTAAGTAGGAGGTGAAGTCGCTTTTAGTTGGAGGACCCAGAAAAGCCGATAGAATAAACAAGGAATTTCCACCTGTGTTTGGTCCGTGGGAGTGTGCTGGGGTCAAGACTTGCGTTTGCTACGACAAGAGGGTTGAGGTCACGAGTCAGAGGACGGCTTGCAAATCTCTCGGGCGTTCGGTGTATGTCAACATTTTCCTCATAAACCCAACACTTTGGTGATAGATCTACTCCCCGGCAAAGAAAATGTTTTAAAGGAAGTGCTAAGTCACTGATGGAAGACCTGTCAGCATTTCTTTAGCATAGCTGAGCAACATGGGAAAACAAAGCTCTATCCTTTCTCCACCTCTGGGATGCTCCTCTGAAAATCCTGTAGAAATTCCCCCGCTGCCACCCTGCTGCAACTGATTTGATCAGACATATGGACTCTCTAAACTGTGTTTTATTACTCTGAGTGCCTGCCCCGTCATCTCGTCACAGTAACTGCAATGAGGCTCTCCAATTGCTCCTGGCTGCCACGCTGGCGGTGTCGGGGAGTCTGCCCTCATGCTGCATGTTGCAAACAAAAGTCAAATGCGCCAATTAATCTGGCGGAGAATGGAATGGAGATGGAGATTGTTTTGCTTGAGTCAAAATAAACACAGTCCCCTTCCTTTTTGCATTGCACAGATTAGAGGTAATGAGCGCAGCTCTTTAAATTTTCTACTTTTTAGCAGAATAAATGTGCACGTTTAGTAGATTGAGATCATGTCATGCATTAAGTGCTGGAAAGATACCTACAGAGCCTGTTTATACTCTGAGGCTGGAGCTGTAGTCTGGCATTATCAACTGCAGACAAAGTGAATGGGTGAGGACAGACTTTGAGAACGATTTGGTTGCAGATGGAGAGGAGCTTATCTTCAAAGGGACAGACGTTTGGTTTCAAGCAGAGCATTTTTTTTTACAAGACTGATATGTTTTAAATCACCTTCCAAGTAGACTGACCATCAGAATCTAGTTTTTATAGCTGACATAAAAATGATACCAAAAAGATGTTTAAAGGAGATATGAGCCATTCTTCAAACAGGCATTTCTTATGCTGCCACAGCGAAGGAGAATGTAGTATTTCAGCAGCTGAATCTCCACTCTTGCATCCCAGTGAAACCATTAGCTTTCAGTCTGTGTAGCCCGTTGTTAGATACCCAGCTGGTGATTTATGGGCCAGGGCGTTTTCTTGACCCCTCTCGTTGAACTCCTGAACTCAGACGCAGACGATCCGCAGATGAGAATGAAACGATATTTGCTTGTCGACTTATGTGTGGAGTTCAGACCATGTGGCAACCAGGATAAACCGTAGAGAAATGAATCAAAACCTCCACAGAGCAAGAATGTGGGTACTTAGCTTGCAGACCTGAGTTATTTTTAATATGCACGATTCATCATATGGAGTCCCTGCATGCAAATAACCACAAGAGCAAAGTTGAGCTCTGACATTTATCAAATATTTACTTTATATTACTGAGTTTTAGAGTGCTTTCTCTCACTATAGGCCATCACTCATGAATTATTGACATTTGTCATCAGACAGGAACTTGATATTTCCCTTTTACTGTTCTCCTATACGTACTTCAAAATAAGCGTGACTGCCTTTAATTAGAACTCTTTAAAGTATGCAGTCTGCGTGCAATGCATTATTGCCTTTCCTTAAAAAGTGTAACCAAAATCCCCTGCTGAATCAGCTTAAAACAAAGCATTTTCTCAGAACTCTGGGTCGTAAAATGATTTTAATCCCCTCGCATCCTCTTGACTTTTGCGGGAGGGTTTGAAATATTAAAATGAAGAAAAAAGAAAGATCTGTGATAAAGAAATGTGTGAAATTAAACTAACTCATAACCTTTGCTCGCACGCTCTGAACTGAGATCCCCCAACTTTTGAAAAGTTTTGTCGGATGGGCTGTGAGACATCAGATAAGAAGATCCAGAAGGTTCGTCGTAGCCTACCGTACCCCCTGAGCTCTGTGGTCTCTGCACTTGCCTTAGGGCTTTGGTGGACGAGTGTCTCTAAGGCTGTCAATGTTTCTCCAGGATTATGACACCTGTAATATATATATATCTTCCTCTCTGACCACCAAAAAACTCTTCAAATGAACATGCACATTAAAACCAAACATGTTTGCTATAATGATCTGACTCCACTCATATTATTAGTTGGCTGTAGGGCTCATTAAAGTTGTACCGTACACTGTTTAGCAAATTACCTGAGATCAGATATGTCAGATACAGATTTTGTTATTAATCAGTGAAAGATTTGCCAGCAATTATAATCCTTTCAGGCTCTCTGCAATGTGATGTTTCAATAAGAGCCATGACGGGACATCAGTCATGGAAACATGACTAACGTAATTAAAAAAATTGGACAATACAAAGCACAAGAGGTTGATATCTGATGCAAAGTCCATTATAATACTTAAAGTAGCAAAAAATGTCTGCAGAAAGCTAGTTTCTTTTTTTATTTAACCATATTAAAAATCATCCTAGCAATTGATATTAATAGTAAATCACAAAAAAATAAAATGGGTAGAATGAGATGAATTGATGCAGGAGTCAAGAATTATACTTGTAAGAAGGAATTTACCATGTCTGGCTCCTGGACACCCCCTCAGCCACATGGTGATGACAGAGCGGAGGGTGTTTGATAGATGAAGATGTACGACTGCAGACAGACTATCAGATCAGTCGTTTGTTGTTGCTGATGTTTTGGTATAATCAATCCTATTCATTTCCTCTCTGTCCCATCCCTAATGGTGGGATCAACTATCCTAAAGTGTCTCCATGACTTTAGCGCTTATCAGGGATTCTCTTCTATCTTCTTTGACACCAATGCTTAATGTTTTCCTCATAGAAATCCTTTTTTGTTAGTATACCTGTATAATGAGATTCAGTAGTTAAAATTAGTACTTATTGTAACAAAAAGGTAGATTCATGCACTCATATTTGGTAATGGTAGAGGTACTTTAAAGGTTTAGGGCTTATTATGATTTGATTGGATCTCATTCCCTTCATGACAATTTTTTAAAATAATGCACAAAAAATCTTCAAAAAAGTAAAATGTACAGCATCTAAATGTATCAAAATCTTTCAGTTGGTGCTTTTGAAAGGGAAATGCTTTAATGAAGTAATCCACAGGCTGCATGGTGCTGCAGTGGTTAACAATAGGCTGCTATTTAACAGTCTCCTCTGTGTGGAGTTTGCATATTTTAATCATCAATATCATGCTCAAACACTATGGAGGAGGAGGGGGAGGGGGTTATAAACAATAAAGCACATCAACTAAATTACTTTTTTTCATTTATTTTTTACTTTCTTTTTTTCATTTTGGTGTGGTTGTTTCAAGTTGTGATTTTTTTCTGTAACACATAATTCTGGATGACTTGTTTGTTTGCCATAAGATTTGTTGTCAACAAGAAAAAGTTATGTTTTTTTTTTTCTTTTAGGTTAGAAGCTCTTTGTAACTATGTTGTACAGTTTTAACAAATCTATTTTTGTTCACACAAATAAAAGGTTGTTTATTACCGTGCAGGAAATAATGTAGGAAGTGATTTAAAATCTTGACTAATATTGATTAAACTGAGGAAAGTTATTTTCTTATCAGAAAATTGCAAGAGGCATGAAAGTTTAATTAATAATTTTTACATAAATGTAAATTATTATGTTTTTCAAATGCCAGGAGAATAAATATGAAAAAAGGAAACACCACAATTAGCTTGATTTTCTATCCTTCTGGCGTTGTCTTTAATTTTGCTGTCAAAAGTTGTAGTTACAGACAGATAAACTTACATCTGGCAGCCATGATAGGTGAAAAAAACAGAAAGCACTCCTCCACCGTCAGCTCTAATGGGAATAAATGGCTTACCTGGACCAATTAACAACAAACCACTTCCTGCTAAGAGCATCCAAATGCTTCCTGTCAGTCTTGGACCCTAAATGGGCCCTTGAGTGTAGAAAGCTTTTTCTCAATTTCAAAGTGAAATGTTTATCTTTTGAAAACAGCTTTCGTTCCTAAGTTGTCAAAAAACATTGAGAAGACAAGAGAAACACTTTGCAGATGAGTGATCACACTTAGCTGCTAAATGGGGGTTGTTGCTACAAAGACATGGCTGACAGTTGTAGAAAAGTTTCACAAAGTCGAGATGTGAGCCAAAGTTTCCTGGCAAGACTTCTGGGGAGTTTGGTCAAAGCGGGCAGCATATTTGGCTTTAGTCGTTCCAGTTACCTTGGTGAAATTAGCCAAAGTGCCTCATTAATGTCACATGGTTGGGAAGCGCAGTCATTGGGTTTGGGAGTGCCATCCTAAGTTGACGACAATGCAAAACATCTTGCAGTGTTTTGTGGTGTGCGGGGAAAACTCCCTGCGAGAAGTTCTGTCCAAGACGAAAACCAAACGATTAGCTTCCCTTCCTTTAAGACAAATTCCACAGAAGAACAACAACAAGGAAGGGAAAAAAAGTGACTTTAGTGCAACACATAAATCAGAACAACAATCCCTCATATGGTGTATGTTTAATTTGCTGCACAGCTTTAACTTATTGAGGTAAATTTTCTATTGACATGAGATTTTTTTAAATATAAAACATAGAAATATAACAAATATGATTTTTAAACAATACATTTTATTGAAGTAAAGAAGTAAAACGATGTACAGGTTTATACCTTTGGCTCTGCAATGGACTGGTAAACAGTCTAAGGTGTACACCTGGAGTAAGTTGCTCCAGAATCCCCAAAATCCTGCACAATAATTTGGATAAATTGCATTGATGCTTAGACTATTATTGCTTTTGATGGTAATTTTGTGCTCAACAATAGAAGTGAAATACACTTAATTGTTTCTGAATGAAACAAAGATCAAGATGATATACTAGGTGTTGATGTGTATTTACAATGTGTTTTATAACTTTGTTTTTTTACTTTATTGTGGTAATTCTACAGCCCCCAGACTCACTTACAAGGCACATCTTGTTTATTTGTCTTACACCATTGATTCTGCTTTTTTCACATCATTTACTTTTATTTATATAATCAAAAAGCCGGATTTTGGTAATTTTAATTTTAGTTTCACATCTGGTTTAAGTTGCTGGTTTCCCAGAAGTTATTTTCATTCTTTTTTGGCACCCTTTCTGCACGGCTGAAAGAAAATATTCATAGAAGCTCCATTTCTGTCTCCAGGAGAAGTCCTATATATGTTTTGGCTATATACCTGATTCTTATGTCCAGTGAGCAGAAAACCCACCAGCAAGTAGGTCAAATTCAATGGCTTTTTTATCTTAATTACATTAAAAACTTTTATTTTGAAAAATATTAATTAATATATTCAATCTGTGTATTTAAAAAAAAGTCCAATACCTACAAATAATGAAAAAAAAATTGTCTTGAACTTATTCCATAAAGATTAATATTTAAAAAGTTAAAAAAAACTTTATTTAAAAACAATAATTACAACAAAAAGTTAAAGCATGATGCTTAGTTTACACTTATGTGGAAAATGAATGAGGAAAAGAAGCTTAATTTATGAATGTGTGCATTTGTGTTGTTTACAACTTTGCTCAGAGAAAAATGAATTGGCCGTGTGTGTTGGTACGTTATCTGAGGACCCACACCCACACCTCCAGCCTGTAGCTGTTTGTGCTTTGTTTGCTTCACCAATCAAAACCACATGTGCATGCTCAGACAGAAGTGAAGAGGATAGAAACAGGGTGGGAGGAAAACAGAATAGGGATAAAGAACAGAGAGAAGTTTCTGATAAAGAGATAGAAAAGCTTAAACAGGGGATTAAAACAGTGTGTATAGTGAGCGGGGGGGGGGGGGGGGGTATGGAGTAGAAGAAGAAATGTGGGAAAGAGAGGTAGAAAAAAGGGGTGTGCTACATGGAGGCCTGCCAGGAAATGGTGTTAGAAAAAGTGAAAAAAAAAGAGTTTTTGGCATAAAAAGGTGGAGCTGAAGAGGCGATGTTTATTCTGGGGCTCAAAATGTCCTATTTCGGATTATTTTCCCTTTGGCTGCAAGGATGATTTGAAGTGTGAACTTTAGCGGGAAGAAATAAGCCTGCAATGAATGGAACTGTGCATTAATGTTCAATAAATGATAATTGCATCTGATTAATGTAAAGTTTAGTTCAGACTGACAGGAATAACATTTGATAATCTGAGAACATGTGTAGTTTTCTGATGCTGCTGTGTGTGTATGGGGCATTTTCCCTGTTGTCCCAATAGGAATAGTAAATATACTTCAAATTTAAATTCTTTTTTTCACTTTATCCTATGTCAGGAATAAATAATAGATGATAAAAAAAAGATTTTAATAATTTGGAATTGTTAATCTAATGACAAAATTTGAAACTCGTCCATAAAATGTAGAAATTATGTGTAATTTATGTGGAAAAGTTGCATCTTTTAAGGTGGAGGATACCATAAAATCAGTTCAATTATAGTAATAAAAGTAGAAAAAATAGGTACTTAGCCTGAGTTCTGAGTTCAGGTTTAGCAGGACCCTTAGTTTGTTTTAAATGAAAATGATGTTTATTTGGTTGCAGGTTTCCCCACATTGGCTCCCCAAAGTGCATTTGAGTCTTCAACCAATGAACTGCACCTGATGTTGACCCAGAAGACGAAATTAAACAAGTTTTAAACTTTGTCAGATTTCTGTAAATACAATGTTTTAAGGTATTCAGAGTGGTGACAGCAGCAAGTTATTTGTATGTTTGCTCAATGTTTTTTTCTTTTCCTTTCACGTATTATTACAAAAAGTAAATACAGTTAAAAGTATTAGTGATTGAAAAGCCCCAACTTTTTATTTTCCAGTATTTGCCTGAAAAAAACTACAGCAATCTTTTTTAGAACCACAGCAATGAAAAAAGACAAAAATAACGTCCTATCAAGTTAGCATTAGCATTTTGTACTTTAGCGCTTGAAAACAGCACAGAAGCCACTTGATTTTCAAAATAAAAGAAACATGCTTGCAGATTCTTCACCCCGTTGGTAATAAATGATTAACAAATAAAAGTTTTTTTTTCTTATTGACTAAAACTTTACAATGTCCAGAAATTGTTTTGATAAAACAATTTTTCACAAAATGCCCTATAGAGAGAAATCTTTTTTTTTATTATGTAAATGAATTTCAGCTCCACAAGTGGATGTTTCTTGTTTGCTTTGTCATTTTTGATACAAATGGAGGCAATGTTTGGATTTAGATAAGCAGGCTGTCTGTCTTATCATATCCTTTTTCCTGGAAAAGGGAGATTAATTGAGTGTAATGGACAACAATAATTTAGGTTTAACTGTGCTAAACTACCCAACTCCATCCTCTCATGTTTGTAAGATTGATGATAGTTCACCCACCTCTGCATGGGGATTCATAATTTGTCAAAAAAAGTTTCGGCTCCACTAATTTTCTGATAAGACTGTCTCTTCCTCCTCCAGCAACAATAATATAAACGCAAGCTATTTGTTAACAGAGCTCAGTTCTTTCATGAATTAGATGCAGTTTTGTAGCAAATGAATTGAAAGCAGAGATGTTCTGGAATTTTCATATGCAAATAGAAAATTGTTGAAAAGACTGATGTTGGATCTCTTCTGAATGTGACCTTTTAGGTGTTGTGATTGTGTGGGAGAATCTGGATCGCTTTGTGCTAATCCATCTGAGAGTCATCTGTGATTTTCTCTTCCCCACCTTTGACCTTTCTCAAGCTCTCTTGTCCCAAATCTACTGCTGGTGAGGAACTGAGGAGGGGAGGGGAGGCGGAGAGGGTGGACATTTTGCTTCGGATGTTTCCTGTGGTTCTGGGGGTTCCTAAAACATTATTCAAAGACCATTTTTTAGCAAGTGCTGAAGGCAGACCATTAAAAAAGAAAAAAAGACAGCTGTTTACCATCCAAAATGTGTCAGAGAACTGCCATTGATGAAGCACCACGAGATTTCATTTTGTCTCCAACAGAAAGAAAAAAAAAAAAAAAAAAAAAAAAAAAAAAAACTACAGCAAATCCTTGTATTACAACCACTCGATATGTTTATGTTGGCTTTAAAGGACAGAGACTTAAAGAATCTGAAACCCAACACACTGTTTTTAGAGGGGAAAAGGGACACGAAGATAATTGAGTGGTAAATGTGGAGGATAGTTTGCAACGGGCCCAAGGGCTATTAAATTAAGGTCTAGTTTGACACTTTAGAGGGAGCTGGGGGTAGTTGTGAGAGTTATGAGATCCTGTCTAGGGCCACATCAAGCAGGAAAAGAGGTGGCGGGAGGGAGGATAGTATGTGGGGGTGATAGAGAGTGGTCGATGATGGCTTGAGTTTGAGGGGCTCAACAATTCAGTAACCTCCACAGGGCTACGTCTGTGGAGAAAAAGTGAAAGTAGATGTTGAGGAGTTTTATTAATTGTTGAAGAAAATGTTTTTTTTTCATTAAAAAAAAAACTATTTTCAAAAACTTTGTCTTGTAATCTATGAAATCCTTATTTTCTCAAAACGTTTAAGTCTTTCTCCGTAATTATGTTTTTAATGCATTTATTCATCCTATCTTTCTTTGTTCAAAAGCGACGTTTAAACAGTAAAGTCTCAGTCCGTGAGATCAGTGATTCAAAGAAAATGTAGAATGTGGACCACCCCGGTTCTTATGAGCTCTTCTCCAGAGCCCCAGCGTCTTACAAAAATAAACCTCAAGCGATTTAATGACAAATTACTTTGGGATCCTTTTTCATTTTCTTTTTCATAAGAAAATGTGGCTTTACAAATGTGCAGATACTGAATAAAAAACTTTTTATTTTTTCACTGCATTGTTTATTTAGAAATAAATAATAGCAACTAAAGTCATATTTGTAAAAATCCTGGTTGTAAGTCAAATGAGTTGTGACATCCAAGCATTCTCAATTTTTGTGCTTACATTGAAATATAAACTTCTAATTTTATTGGTCACATGCTGCGTTCACATCAAATGTGATTAGCAAGGCACAGGCGGCCAGTTTCAATGTTAAAACATAATCTGAGGTACTGCAGTGCAACGGTCTGACAACAGCGTGATTCGAGCGGTGTGAATTGGGTGGCGCAACCAGAGTGCAGATATCCAAATTAAGGATTCAGCTTTGGGCATCTGATGTTTTCAGTGACTTGATCAGCGGTTATAATACTAATCCAATGCATTTTCTTAGCCTACTGGGTTGCCATGGCCCGTCCAGTCAACTGTTGGGCGAAGGTGGCATACACTCTGGACAGATCGCCGGTCTATTGCACCTGCGGCGGTTCTCTTTCTGCTGACCTGCCAGCCGACAGAGAGCAGTGGGAAAGGAGCCTGCTCGGGCGTCCTGAACGTCATGATATTGTTCCTATTTTCATCAAAAAATTGTTCCAGATTTCATCAATCTGGTTAATTTGGGACAGGAGCAAGCCTTTAAATTGGATCACAATGACAGAAACACTGCAGAAGTGATTGTCATAAAGACACAGCTCTGGGAGCGGGAGTGAAGCCCCCAGTACTGGGAGAGTCTCTGAATGATCACATGAACCCAGACATGGAGACGTGATGACCAATATTTTTGTAGAACTCTTGACAATAAATAAACCTGATCTCTCTACATTGTCCGTGTCTCTCATATTGTAAGTGAGATATACACGGCCACTGCTCCATGCAGCGATTGGGCTAAAAGCGTTAGCTGCGACTCCGGCGTCAAGCTCAAGAACACATTTTTGGACAGGTGGTAAGCAGTGAATTTGCCGCGTGGCGACAGAGGTGCAGCTGACATGATTTTGACGTGGAAATCGCGTTTGGTGTGAACGTAGCAACAGAGTCGCATACCAAATAGTTTCTTTTTTTTTTCTTTCTAATTTGCCATATTAGTTTCAAGTTTCAATTTTGATTGACATATAAGTGGATCCATGGGACAAAAGGCCTTGATGGACTCTACAGATGATCTCTGACATCACTTTATAGATTCTGCATGGCTAAAATGACCAGAACTGGAATGTTGCAACACCCATCTAAATAAAGGTACAAAGATGACAGTATAGTGAGATGAAGTAAAGTAATAGGATCTGTTGGGCAGCTCAATTCGTCCACCCTGCTAAACCCCCACCCCCAAACTTTTTAATCCTTTGACGCCTGAGATATCACCAGCAAACTTAAAAAACACTATAATATACCAGAACAGTTCAACCACGTTAGTTGCTTTTCTCTGCTTCCAAATGTGCTGGAATTACGTTTATCGTGTTAACGATTGAAAAGCATATAGACAATGGGAACTTGCTTGTTTCTTAAAAAAAACAGAACAAATAAAAGTAAACAAATCCAATGTAGATTCTTACATGTAATCTTTTTTTTTGCCTCCAAGCATAAACCTACAGCACATTTTTAGCCCATCTTGCAGATACTTGTAATGCAACAAATTGGAATCCCTGACCCACTCAAACTGTTTACTTGAATTATCATCATCCTGTTTGTGGAGTTTTGTTGCTGAGACAGCGTTAGACTGTTCCGTCAAGAAAAGGCCAGAAACAGGGGTAATAGAAAGTGGCTTCATTCATCGATTTTTGTTATTTCAATTTTATTTGTAAGTAAACTATAATAGTCTACAGGTTTTGAGCAAGACATAATACATGCATTTTTAAAAATTGGGTATTTCTGCTTTTCTCAGTAATGTTGACTCTAAAATGTCACAGCTCTGAATACTGAAATGTAGCTGTCATTTTCCAACAATTAAAGTTCTTATTTAAATTTCAAATAATCTGATTGGTTTACTTGAACTTAAGGTCTACTCAGTAATACAAATATTTGAAAAAAGATTCTTCCCAATTTCCACAAGAGCATTTATACTATTTTGAGGAACACAAGTATGATGATACAGAGATGGAGTTTTGAGATGTTCTGGGGCATTTTAAAGTATTTCCACTCCACTTTCACTTGTCTGAGGTTTTCAGGTCAAAGTGCAAGCTGCGCATAAGTGAACTCCACCAAACTTCACATCAGTCCTCTAACTGTGTGTTTATGGTAGAAGCAATTAGGTTTGAAATTGTTTGGGGGCAGCATGAGGTTGGGCTTGGTACCGCTGACGGGAGCCGAGCGCATAATCGAAGCACGGTAAGGGGGGGGGGCGGCGTTGGTCAAGAGAACCTCAATGCAGACAGGAAGTGGATACCATTGTGAGGTCAGCAAGCCATGAGGCAACCACCAGACTATGAAATCTGTGTGAGTGGCAGCTGTGAAGTGTGTGTGAATGCTTTTTAGGGAGAGCCAATTAACCTAATCACAACACCTTCAACAGAAGCAGTTAACAAAGCCGTGAACACTGAAAAACTTCACACAGCTCAGGCGGTGGTCCCCGACTTTGAGTTTTGAGCAATTTTGCCTGTCGCCACCTATTAGAAATACATGAGGGGTATTGTCAAACAAAGTCGTTTGTGTGTGTACTGTACAACCAAGTACACAGCACTAGGTCAAACCTCTTATAAAAACATACTTTATTAAAGAAAATACATTGCTTGGTATAAATGATTCTATGGAAAGTGGTGGAGTAAAACACACATGACCTCTGCTGTGGAGAGGAAATCACAGCACACTGTTACAGTGTCTGAACATGTCATTTGTTTTCAGTCTCGGCTTCATTATGAGAGCATTTTCCGCTGTCTGAGACCGTTTCAGAGCAGAGTTAGTGCTATGTGCACACGTCGTCAATGCTAGCAGTGAGCGGTGATGTTTTCCAGATTCTGACGGACTCGCTGACACACATACGCACACACGCACGCTCACACATAATCACACAACCACAAAGTCAGACCCCGGTTTCTTTTCTGTCACACATGGACACTAATTTTTTCACACACATTCTTTCAGTCTACACACACACTTAGACGCCAATGACGAACACTACCAGCAGCAATGGAAATAGAGCATGTATTTTAGGCACTGACCAAGTCTTCATGTGTTCACAACATCTTTGATATACAAAACAGAATTTAGCCAAAACATGTGTTGCTCATGAGAAAACATGACATTCCCTTAAAAACTTGAAAACTAGCTGTGTGTACATTTGCAAAATGAACCGTGTACATGAACCAAGAAATAATGTATCCGATTTTAACAAATGTTTGCATGCGTCACATGTTCAATTTGAATAAATTATTTTGATCTGTGCAGAACTATCTATAATACTGGAAATAGCTGAAGAAGAAGAAGTAGCGGAGTTTTATCGTAAACAAACATGACCGTCGTTAACATGGAGGAAGTTCATCTTCTGAGGATGCTTTTTGTTTTTTTTTAAACAGAGCTCCTTCATCCTTCATCAAAATAAATTTAAAACTATTTAAGACCATGCATGTAAAAACTTAAGATAATTTTTCCCAATCTATTTCCCATTTTATTGATTTATTTCCATTTTATGATAAAAACTTTCTTCTTATCTTGTAGTTTGTGGTCAGTGCTATGATGCTTTGGTGCTCTCCTTTTTTAAACTGATGCTAGGCATTCACCCTGTTGGTCCACAATGGGTTTTCCTGCTGTTTATTTGCATTATTTGAACAAAAATAATTGTGGTCAAAACATTACATTTTTGACATGAAATTTTAAGCAGAGGAGTTTCAAGTAGCACCATTTTTTAGGCTCAAATATCAAAATTCAAGACTTTTTTTTAAGGTTTTTTCTTTCCATTCATAAATTTGATGCTTTTTAAAACCCAGCAGCAACCCTGTTAACATTTGCACAATTTTTTTCTAAATACGTGCGATTAGTGCTGAACCTTTTTATTTACAGCACGACCAAAGTGTTAGGGTTAGATTAATAAATTTGACCAACAACAACATTTAGTCTTGGATTAACCTTACCCTCCTCACAGACAGAGTTCTGGATTTGAGCCGCTCTGCTCGGAGATGCGGTTTACGCTCGCTCGAAGCAGCCGGCCGAGCCGAGCTCCAAAGCCTCCTCTGGAGCACACACATAAAAAAAAAATACAGTAATGACCAACAGTAAGTGTTTACATGCACCACAATCGGATCAACAATCGGCATAACCCATCCATCTCAGTCGGAAGGAAATTATAACCTGAATGAGTCTGATAGGGTTGAACCATGAGGAGGCTTTTATTTTGAAAACTTGTGAGCATGTAAACACAGCTACTGAAAGGTACTAGAGACCCAATGAGAAGGTTTGTATGGCAATGAATTGACATCAAAAGCTAATTGATTCTTTTTTTTTTTTTTTTAGCTTAGTCCTTAAGAAACAAAATCAAAATAAAAGACTTTCCGCTAATTAGAATCTACAGCTCCTTAGAGTACAGCAGCGGAGATTAAGAGAAAACCACATGATTGGAATGACAGACTGAGATAATATTTGAGTATAATTATCAAGTACTGCCTCTTACAAAACATTGACAATCAATGAAATCAGAGTCTTGGAAAATTAAATCCTAACGTTTTCTCAGCTTGGTTTGCATGGCTGCACACACACACAAGGCCAAGTAAAACACACAGGACCTCAAGAGTATTTGCAGCATTTGAGTGCTCACAGTCCATATGTCCGGCAGTATTTGCTTGTTGCCGCTATTGTGAGCTGCCCTTCACTAATCAAGTATGTCTGTGGATGGCTTTTGATCCTAAAACAGGCGCTTACAAATTCAGCAGCGTGTGTGGGCCACAGCCAGCACAGTCATGGACACACGTGTACACACACACCGACACGCACACACACCCCCACACACATTCAGAGCCTGCAGCCACCGAGGCACCTTCCCACAGTAACTGCACAGCACGTGTTGTTAGCTGCATGACTGGTAGCTCAATCAAAGGACTTCTGGGATTTTCTTTTTTTTTTTTTTTGGTAGCTCTGTCAAACTTGCAGATGTGAATGGCATGTGTCCGGTTTTTGCTTCACCACTAATCTTTATTTATCTATTTCTTTAATTAGCAATAACAGCTGAGATTAAAATCAGCACCAATAAAAGGCTTTTAAAGGCTTTTTCAAACAGTCTTATTAGGCATATTTTTTGTGATAATGAAATATCCAAATGCAATGTGCTTATTAAATGTGTTTAAATTCATTTAGTAGTTAGAAATGTGTCACTACATCAACAATTAGAGCAATTTCCAGTTTTTTAAAGACCTGTTGGTACCTCCTACCCCCCAAAAAACTCCTAATTTTAAGTCTCAATTTAAGGGTATGTGACCATTCTGAGCCCCCATAGACTGGGGTAGGTTTATATAAAGTTATATACCCCCTTTCAAGCTGAAACAGGAAGTTATTTGTGTTTGTGTTTTGTTATTTTTCTATTGCTATGAATCCAATAAAGAAAAAAATAAATAAATAAAAACACAAAATGAAAAACAGTGACCAAATTTGACCATTTGGGTTCTCCAGAATTTGAATAAAAAACAAAAAAAAAAAAAAAAAAACAGCCAATGCAGCTCAGATTAAGTTCCGCCTAACAGACAGAACAACTGAGGACCTTTCTAGAGTTTATCCCACCTTTACCCCACAGTAGCTGGGATAGGCTCCGGCAACCCTGTAATCCTAAAAAGGATTTAGCAAGCTGGAAAAACAAATGGATGGAAAAGATCCAATGCGTTTAATCAGCAAAAATGTGGGGTTGACTTTGGGTTACGGCCACTTTCCAGATAACTAAGAAGAAATGTTTCATATTTTCTATGTGCTAACTACTACTTTCTTACTTACTTACTTACTAATTACTCACTTATTTTCCTTCTTACTTGCATAGTTACTAATTACTTAACTATTAATTAATTACTAATGATTTACTTACTTACTTATTAATTAGCTACTAACCATTTACTTTTTTATATACTTAATAATAACTTACTTATTAATTACTTACTCAATAACTTACTTTCCTACTCATGTATTAATTACTTACTTACTTAATAATTATTAATTACTTTAAACTTACTTATACCACTTATTATATTACGTACTGACTAATTACTTGCTTATTATTTACTTGATTGCTAATTACTTTGTAATTTACTTATTAATTACGTATTTTTTTTTTACTTATTTTCTTATTTATTTTTTTACTAATTACTTATGTACTTACTTAATTACTCACTTAGTAATTACTTATTCACTTCCTTATATCCACCCACCTACTTAATTACTTACTGACTTACTTTCTTACTTAACCAAGGTTTTGCCCGAGGACCTCGCTTGAACTTATCTGCTCTCAAAAAGGAATTTCATCTGGTCTCAAGGGGGAAAAAGCTAGACAAAAAACAAATATATGAAAAAAAAAGAATCACACTGTATCTATAAATTTTTCATATAATAGTTGTCATTTTCACCTTGTTGCTATGATGCAATGGTTCCACTTAGTGACTATTATTTAGTGAAGCAATAAAAGTTTACTGGCAGAACAACTACCTTTGGCTTGCTTTCTGCTAAAATGTTGCCAACAACATAAACTGAGGGATAATTTAGTACAAATCCTTCTACTTCCTTTATGGATCCACCAACTTTTAGTTCCTGTGTTTCCACTGTAACACTTGATTGACATAAAATTTAATTGTGCTTGTAAGAGTCGTGCAGGAATATGCAGCAGCTGTGAAAGACGCATTACACTTTTCATGTTCAGTACATACTTTAAATTGGAAGAAAAAAAAGCTTCTCTTTAATTTTATTTTCTTTTTATTTATTCAAATTCTCTTAAGTTGATTTTGATTATTTACATCTAAAATAAAATCTCACTTTTAGTTGTATTTTTCCTCTTAAGCAACCAAAATGACTTTAAGGTTATTTTTCCACATTAACTCAATATTTTACTAACTAAAAAAACAAATAGTTAACAGCTCTTGCCTATGTGCACAACAGGAACTAATTTTATTAATTTATGGTGTATTTTAATGACCTAACATCTAGTCTGTAGTTGCTTCTCCATGGTTGAAGAACTCTGGAAAATGTCTTGGATGAGGTAGTTCCTGTATAAGTCCGATCAAAAGTACATATATTAACTGCATCTGAATTAAACTACATGACTTACAATGGGAATTGCGATTTATGCACATTTTACCAGTAACCTGTGATATAATGTATCAGCTGTCTGCCAGTTTTTCCACAGGATAATTCATCAGAGTTAGTTTAAAATGAAGACAAGTCCAGCTATGTCATCATGGAGGGGATCTTTTCAAAGGATGAAGGGTTTAAGTTCTAAGCTGGGATTTTGCTTTGCACACAGACATCGCTTGTATGTTTGGTCAGCATGGGGACCACATGTGTTTCGGTAAATATGTGAAGACATGGAACTACCGAGGGTTTGTCTGAATAATGAACTGAGATGTTCTGCAGTTTAATTTGCTGAGTTAAAAAAAAAAAAAAGAAAAAAAGAAAAAAACTTTTTTCTTGCTGGAGCAATGACAACACAATCTAAATCACAACATTAAAAAAGCAAAAAATAAATTGCCTTCCATTTATTTTTAATATTAAAGATTAAGTTTTGGATGGTAGCGTTTAATGTTAAAGTTGTTCAACAATTGCATCTGTTAATAGTAACACTTTGACATCATGTTTCCAATTTTTCCAGTAGAATATTTCCCAACTTTATAATTTTTAAATCTACTTTTACATGCTTTTAACCTACTGTACATGTTAAGAGATGTAAATACTGTCTTAAGTTTGATCAACCACGTCTTAACTATGATTAAGTCTAACGTTTTCTTCAAATTAAAATCCTTTTTTGCATATGACTAACAAACCAAATTCATGAGGAAAAACTTGACTCATAAAAAGTGACAAATTTACAGTTAATAAGTTACTAGTTCTTTTAAAATGTATGTTTATAATAATGAAATAATAAAAAAAGTGGATGAAATAATGCGTAATGGGTAACTTTATAGCTACATTTTCTTTCAACATGTCTTTTTTTTTTTCTTTACAAAAATATCCAAAGTTTAGATCAGGGCTGCAACATTTAGAAAGTCTTATTTTACCCTTATGGAAAATTTGATACTGCTTTGCAATGTTACTTTTATAATAAAAATGAATTATGTTTTTTTTTATAGCTTGAATTACAAAAAAACATAAAGAGAAACTTGAATTTTTTTTTATGTAAATTGTTTTTAATGTTTGACAAAAGCCTGTCTGACTTCCTTTCAAAATAAAAGACCCCCTTTGCCAAACAGGATCACCCAAGTGAAGTTGATGCTCTCCCATGAAAGATTTTAAGCAACTAAAGACAAAATTGCATTTCTTTTGTGATACGTTAGGTCTTCTTTGGTGAATTTTGCCAAGCATATTTTAAACCAATGTCTTCTAAAGGAAGCGTATAGCAACAAACTCTTGTCAGGTCAAGTAAAACCTAAGATTTTCTTACAGCTAGGTACACCTCAGCAACACATCTAGATCCTCAGGTTGCAGACCCCTGGTTTAGATGAGCATATAGCATGCAGAATACAAAATAATAAAAAAGATTACTTTGCTAGCTTTTTTCCTGTCACCTATGACATCAACTTTGACTATTGTCCAACCCCACTTTAGGAAAAGTTTTCAGCTACTTCTGGCTGAATCACACAAGCAGATAAAAAAACTGAGGAACGAGGCAGCAATTATAACCAAAAGCAGAATAAACAACGATACAAACAAAACAGGAGAACAAATGATAAGTTGCTAACAGTTCTCCCAGCAAATCATATGCCATTGTTTGGATGTGGTAGAAGCGGTAATTCGCTGTCAACGCTGTACAGAAAATGATGGCATTATGCAAACAGGGGAGGAAATGAGTAAAGACAAGAATACAAACAGAGATTAACATGTTTATCAGTCGTGAGAAGAAAACAGCTTTTTTTGTGAATCTGGATCACCACTTGATATTCTGCGAATCACTCTGGGCTTACTGTGTGTTTCAGTGCACGCCACTGTCCCTGAAATCTGAGCTTTTTGAGATAACAGGCAGGTGGCAATGCCAGTTAACGCTTAGAAGAGTCTTTTCATTTAATCTTAGCAATTATTTCACTTCCAATGCCATTTTTTTAAAAGATGGAGCGTTTTCTACTGTGTTAAATCGTATTATTCTCTTATAAAAATCATGAACATTAATTTGACGATCGCTTAGAAGTCTAATAGAGTACTTAAGAAATCTATTTTACCCTGTGCCGTCATTAAAAATGAGTTTGATAACATAGTTTTGCATAAGTCAAAGTGCTGCAATGCTCAGTCTTTGTATTCAGGACCTGCATATCCCATTTCTCTCAGCACAGGCGGCTGGCAGTCTCTATAATTCAGCCTGTCACAGCCTGGGTTATTCAGCAGCCGTTTCAAACACCTGCCACACTAGACATGCTTTCCAGCAGTGAATGGAAATGTCCCACATGAATGCTGTGACCCAAAGGAACTGGGGTGTACCCAAAGTACACCCAAGACATGAGACAGGCTCTGTCATTATCGGCTTGTATGGAAGCAGAGCGACTTTGTGGAGAGGCTCAAAAGTTTGCTTCTTGTTAGCTTGATGCACTCAGAAACCTGAGATATTCACTCGGATCAAACCTGGCGGGGGAGTGGCAGCTGCTTTGACTTTTTATACATCTAAATTTAACTTTACGCTCCTCAGATGGAGAAGCAGGTGACAATGGCGACCCTTTAGGGGCTGAAATCAGCCCGTGTGGGTGGTTGTTTTGCTTCATGGAAGCAGTGACTGGATCTGGACAAGCACATTTAGAGGAGCTAAGAAACCCCTCTCGGATTTCAGCCGTCCACAGACAGCCTTTTGACGCTCTGGAGAGCGAACGTGAGGAGAAGGCTAAAATGTGAGGAACCCTCACACACGGAGTCCGCATTTGAGCTGGCGCGTTAATCCTGCTTAAAACTGGCAACGTTTAACCCTTGTCAACCCTGTACCACCACCAGCGCTGACAATGCACACACAAAAAGGTTCACAAAGACATTTTATGATCAGCACTGGTTAATGTGAGGATTGAAGTCTTTTTTATTTTATTTAAAGTTGAAAAGACTGACAAATATTCCATTATAATAATATTTTTCTCATTTAGTTGTTTATTTTTCTACATATTCACTTTATCAGTAAGATTCTTCATAAAAGTGCCTTTCTAATTCTCCAAGAGAAATGAAAAAATACAACAAAGATAAAATGTGAAAACACAAATCATGAATAAAAGCGCAGACTTTGAACCGTTAAATTCATTTATTTTTCATTTTTTTCCCTTTTCTTTTAATGGATAATTTCTCTTTTTAGGCAGAGATTTTTGTGTTTATAACACATGATTAAAAAAATATTTTCCATTCCTTCCAAAAAAACACATTTTGTACGCCCTGTTGGTGGAGTACTTGTACTTCTATCTCCATCTAATAGAATTTTCTGGTAAATTTCAAGCATGTCAAAGGTCTTCTCTTGTAACTCTGAAACATTCAGTTTCACAATTCCGCTGCTGAATTGAACACGTTAAAAGCCAGAAACTGTTAAAAAGTGACCCTGACTTTGCTGACCTTGTTCCGTTCTCACCAAATGTGCGCTGGCAGAATCTCCACCTGAGATTAGATTGGATGAATAAATGGAGCTCTTATTTTGCATACTTTCCTTTCCTTGTGTTTTCTATTTTGATGAGCACTTAAAAACTTTCTTGGCTAACCTTGTAAAAATCCAAAATATATTGAATCCTTGTACAGAAAATGTAAAACGAGGCATATTTGAGATATATTATTGTAAAGAAAGTAGTTAAAAACTGCTTGGTGTTTAAATCACACTTTGCTTGTAGATTACAGTGCATTCTTATTCTATTTTTAAATCATAATTTTGTAATTTAAATAGTAAAATAATTAAAATTTTGCAGGAACACATTTTTTTTTCTAATCAATCATTTTATGACTTCAGATTTGGCCAGTCTGTCCATTTTGTTGATAGGTGCACACCCTTGTTAAAATTAATTTAAGAACAAAAATTCCAAATCTTCTCTAGGAAGTGCAGAAAAGATTAAGTGAATTTTAAGTGAAATTGTGGCTTCGTTTAGAAGAGGTTAATGATTTTCATTCCATTTAGATGCAGGTGATTCCTGTTTTTGACTGTCCAATTACAGACAAAACCTTTAAACTTTTCTGAGGATATTATTACAAATGTGGCACATGGACTCACAAATAAAAAAAGACTGTTTATTCAAGCTTTTTTTTTTTTAATTATCACAGTTTATTTAATATTTCTAAAAACATATCTTACTCTTTTATTATATTTTTTGCTAATGTTATTCTTGTGACATAAATGGTAAAACTTTAGGTTAGGAATTGTTCTAAAAACAAGTCAAAATGATCTGTAAAGTGTCTTTGTGGAGAGAAAATCTATGACAGAGTCCAGAGAGAAGGCTGTGATGTGGGAGGAAGTTTGTAGGGGCTGAGGAGAATTTTGGAGTTGTGCAGGACTTGTCAGGGAGCTGTAATGCTAAATTCAAACATTCAAGCGACCACTTTCAATGAAAAAGTCATAAACACATGTAAATACGAGTTTTTGGCTTTTACAATCAAAACTCTTGCGTCCGCATGCTGTTATGTACGTTTTTGTCCGTTTTCAGGCTCTACGTACACAATGTGTAGCCATTGACTCACACTGAAAAATAAAAAAGGTGAACTTTAATCATTCAGGGACTCAAATATCATAATGACATATAGGTAGCGTCCTATTTAGGCCTTGAAAATTGATCATGGAGGAGAAATTAATAAATTCAATTTGTGTCTGGACAGAATTCCATAACACAGTCTTTCATATATCGGAAAAGAGTTGTGAAAGAAAACGTCTGGAGCAAGATTCACAAGAATTGCACCACTTTGACATTTCACACCAAGCCTCTTCCAACTGTAGGTACGCTGGTGTGAAATGTTTTGTAGAAAAATGCATGAAGACACTTTCAAAGGAGGGACAATGATTATGTTTGTAAAAGGATGCTGAATTTGGAGCTACCAGGAAGAGGTCTCGATGAAGACCAAATAAGAGGTTGATGGATGCAGCAAAGTTGGACATAAGGGCAGTTAGTGTAAATGAGAAGGATACAGAGGATAGGGTTAGATGGAGTCGGATGATTTGCTGTGACGACCCCTAAAGGGCGCAGCAGAAAGAAGAACAAGAAAAAAAAAAGTAATAGCCTGGCTGCTCAACTTACTTGCCTTTTGATATTTTAACTGCAGTTCTCCCCTTTCAATGCACTTAAAAAACAAAATCTGCAAAAATCTGCCTCAGTTGTGGCTTCATACTTCCTCTTGTCATTTACAAAACATTGAATTCCCCAGTACTCGCTTAGGAGTACAATTAACACTTATTTATTGTCTTGGTCACTTCTAGCCACATCTGCAGCTGTGTTCATGTAGGAGGTAAAAACTTATATTTAAACAATTTATATTCAAAATTACTATTTTAATATTTTTTTCGCACCAAATTCCTTAGAAATAAATTCTTTAGGTTATAAATATGAGACATAAGGCTTAATTTTGAATTAAAAACTGGACTGTTATCAGTATGAATAACTTCTATTGTCTTTTATTGTCAAGAATTGAATCTAGAGAACTTTCAATGATGGTGGTGATAACCTCTATATTTACATTTCTGTGTTTTCTCCTCATCCGTTTTGGTATCTTGGTAAATCTCGTCTCCTACACTGAATAATGCACACAGGCTCAGGTTCGTCCACTCTTTCAGTACTTCTTACTTAAAAGCAATCTAAAACAGAACACATAAAAATCTTTATAAAGACTGCAAGAGCCATCCAGAGTAATTTGTGCAGGACCCTCATATGTGCATAAATCAGCACTGAGAGAAGATAAAGAGCTCTACACACTCATATTCTCCACAAAGAGAGATGTATGCAGCTGAATGTGGGCAGAGGACGTGTTATGAAAAAGCACACGTTCTGTTTCAGTGAGTTAATGTTGCATGTGTTTTCTTGGCTTCTTATTAACACATGGTGCAGAGGGAAAGACTAAAGACTTCCTTGAACAGCAGCTAATTTATGCTAAATAGGCTTGCAAGGCTTGTATTGGGGAGGAAACGGGGAAATATTCTCTTTTGGGTGATTAATCAGCATATACAATATTTATTGAATTTATGGAAATACAGTGCTGACATTTCTTACAATATTATTCTTTTAAGAAGAGCCACTGTCACATAAACTGTTGTTTATTTATTGCTTTTCTTTTCCTGCAGCAAGGTTTACTGCTCATAAACTTTATAAGGGATTTATGCAAGAAATATTTTAATGCAATCCACAATATCTTGCTGAAAGAAATCACAAGTAGCTCTCAACCGTTTAAATGACTTTCTTTCCTTTTACATTACATTTCTAAGGAATTTATGTGCCTGTGTGACTGTGTTGAACTGAGACGGCTTTAATATTTTGGCAACGTAAGGAAAGATAAGTATATGGAGTCAGCTAAGCTCACTTTTGACATACAGGTTAAAGATGTGACAGCTATAAATAATTGCTTTTTAAGAAAAGACAGATGATTTAGATGACAATGGTAGACTCTCTCCACTCATCTCCAATCCAAAATAAACTAAATTAATCAATCAATGTATGTATTTATATAGCACAGTTGAAATATAAAATATCGTAAGACCAACTACATAAAAGAAACAACAATCAAACAGACAAAAATAGAAAATAAAGGAAATGCTGTGGGTGAAATTTAAGGAGGCACTTCATAGATGAACACATTAGTTAGAACAATAAAAAATCATAAAGCAACAACAATAAAACTGACATAAAAATATAAAATAAGACATTTGTTTGTTTTATAAAAATACAAAGGTGTTGTTCTAAAACAATATTTATTTTAGGATTAAATTAATAAAAATAAAGAATGAGAGGTTTTAAAACAGTTTGGTATGAGACTTCCAAGACCAACTCAAATAAAAATTGTGCTTTTGGGGTTTTTAACATGTTATTGTGGCTCTTTCTTATGATGGATGACATATTTAAAGTAAATTAATCTTGCAATTGTTTTTCTGAGTATTTCTCTACTTGTTGTGAATTAAGATCAGACAATAAATGTCTTCCTCTGCATCCACTAAGATCCCAAATTTTCCTCGTCCGAGCTTGCATCTGACTTAAAACTGTGTTACTGCTCGCCATTTTTGTTGCACCAATAATATTAGGTTGGGGTTGTGGGGGGGTTTAAGCTACCGGGGGGAGCGTGTTAACAAAGGGGTGATGAGAAATGAGAACAGCTTATTCTGAGCCAACAGTTCCGCCCACAACTCAGAGGTGAATTTCGAATTAACTGCAGAAATTATGTCCAAGAAAAAAATAGATTTTTTTTTTTTTTTTATTTATTAATAATATGTAAAGGAATAACTGGGAATAATTTTACAATAGATCAGAAAATGATTGGAGTGGGCCTTTAATTTACCTTAACTGTCCATTTTTTTTAATTTTTTGAAACAATGTAAAGACCAGAATGATATACGGCATAGATAATATCTAGTAAAATCAAATCTAAAAAAAGAAAAAAAATGTAAATCTGTAAATTATGCACTAATCAATTTATTAGGATTTCTTACTAACTCTTGTTTATCACTGAAGCACAATTCACATCTGTGAGTCTGATCAAAGAAATGAAAGTTTCAGAAAAAAAAGTATTCAAGAGCGGCTTTCCTTTTGGTGTGAAAGGATCATTTCTTTTCATGAGTAACAGTAATAATGTTGAAGACCAGACTTACTTAGAGCTTATTACATCACTCTGCCATCAACCCACCAACCACAACCCTGATTGCATTGCCAAGAGCAGCAATTTTAGGATTTTTGGGGCAATTGAATGAGCGGTTTCAAACCAGATGTTTGGAGTATGTACTCTAACTTCCTGAGAGATGTTTCTCCCCGTGAAATGTTCGGAAAATCCAAAGTCGTCGGTCACCGTCGCAGCAAAATTACGATAAAGTCCATTAGCATTTTGATAGCATGTGTCGCCCTGAGCAGTCCCCACCTTTTCACGCTTTTAGTTAACATACGCTGACCGTCTTAAATAGATTTTTAGGTTAAACATATGGAGAAATTACATATTTTCCCCAATGGAAAAATTGACTTCCCAGTAAGAAACTACCTAAACATCAGTAATGGCATATTTACTCAACCAAACTAAGTCTGCTGCCTTAGATTATGCTGTGTGATTACTTCAACCACAGCTGGTGTCATCAAGAGGAGCGCATACTGTAATGTTCCTCCTCCAACAAAGGCCTTTTTGTTTCAGTGGCAAGGGGATCCGTGTACTCCCATATCCTCTCTTCTGTGCCCCCCCCGTGCCCATTAAACACGCTGATTCCCAGTTAAAATTGGTCGTCTGTTATTAATCCCAGTCACCCGTGACACATCGACCACAGCGCAACCCAAACCATTTACCCACATCCTATCCATGATGAATGAAAATAATAAGATGAGATGGATAATAACAGAGAGGAATTTTTAAACTGGAGATGCCAACTAGAGGCGTGATTTGCTGTAAGTGGGCCTACGGAACCAAATTGGCAAAAAAAAAACATTGCTTCAGGGAGTCGGCTTCGTGTTGCTGGTTTCTAAGTACTGCTCTGCCTTCCAAGACCAGACTTTCCCTTCTTTTTTTTTTTTTTTTTTCCTTCTTGCTTGTCTGCCACCCACAAAACCTCTGCCAAAAACACATGCTGGAACTAACCTGCAACAAATGGAGAGCATATTGAAGTATTCAGGATTATATTTTTGAGGGGTTATGGGCAGGGAAAGTAGCTTTTTGAGTAAATCATATTTAAGACTGGGGAGTTACTGAACTGCAGAGAAACTATTTAGCACACCACTGGGATTTTTTTTCCCCCAAAAAACAAAAAAGCCCCAAAACATAGTATATTTGGTATTCGTCCTTTACTCTATAATCCTCCTCACTCCACATTCTTATTCAAAGTAGGGAAAACCTTTTTTTTTTTTTTTTTTTTTACCTCTCTGACAATATCAGTGATAATCTGCTGACACAAAAGTGTTTGAGTCTGCAGTTTTGTCCTGCACCATGCAAACAATTACATCTATCACAAATCTTAGATGGAATCTTCGATCTGTAAGTTTCATTTGAGCTAAATTTGACATTGCAGGAGTTTGTCAGCACAATTCTGCCAAGAGGATTCAGCCAAAAGTCTTCCCTGAAAGGATAATTACTGATAGGAACATCTCTTTCATTCGATTTTAGATTACGAATAAATTATGACTCCAAGATCGTGAAAGATTAGAGCTTTAATCTTCCTGAATCAGTTGAAAAAAAATTGAAGGGCACTTTGCAGAATAAATTGTACGACTGAGGTCAACATACAATGAAAATGTAAGCCAAGGATTTCTCAGGAAAGAAAAAAAACTTCCCTTTGAAAATATATCCTTATTTTCATGTGTGTGAACTCTGGTGTGGAAGGAAACGGTTCACTGCAACAGCTGCTGCATGCAGGATGTGAAACTTCCAGCTCTCGCTGTAGGAATAATGCTACCTTCTTTTAACACCTCAGCATGCATCTGAAAAGCGCCTCTGACGTCCTGACAATCTTTTGGCAGCTTTCCTTGCCGTTCCTCCTCCTCACCTGCATCACCACTCACAGGAGTTCTGGCAGGCGGCGCCATCAAACCAAGAGGCAGGTTTGACTTTTTAAGAATGTCGTCGAAACCTCAGTGGATGGATGTTTTTTTCAGTCAATATATTTGAACCTTTTTTGTAAGCCGCAGGCACTTTTGTAAAAAATGATCTTTAAAAAGATGTTTACTCAGATCTTTCAATGATAAATGGTTGTTTTGAGCAGATTGGAAGACGCGTGTAACGCTATGTTCAAACTGGGTTTGTAACACGGATTTCCAAATGTTTTCCTCCGGGCTTAAAGCACATATTGTCCATACTGGACAAACAGGGAAGGGCTTCTTCTTTTTCTTTATTAGCTCAAGTTCACCACATACAGTTTCGAAGAGGCTTGGTGTGAAATGGGAAAAGGGAGTGGATCTTGGGAATCTTGTCCCAGACTTTTTCTTTCCCAGCTCTGTTCTGATAAATGAAAGACTTGGTGTCACATTGTTCTGTTTGGACACGACACAAACCTCAATTATTTACATATATTTCTAATTTTTTAAATGGTTACCATTTCTGTAAACTAAAATCCTCCATGTGTCACTACCAAAGTCTCTGATTGGTACAACGCACAATCAATGACCATCATTTTGTGAGTAGATTCTGAAAACGGTCGTAAAAATAGGTGCAGAAAACAATTGACTGTATATAGAGACTTGAACTGAGCGACACCCCACTCTGTTCCAAATAGGATAGGAAGTATCTGTTGACTCTAATAAACCAAAACCCCATAGACTTCCATTGAGAAATGGTTATTACTCAGTCATTCATTCTTTTTTTTTTTTTTGTCAAAACAACCAATCTTACCGTGACACATTTTGCTTTAGCATCTTCTTTCTAATCAAAATTTTTTCCCTATTTTTTTTTATTGCAAATTATTCAAGTTATAAACTGACCAATGAAATGCCTCTGTAAAAGCTGGTTCCCTCTGGCTCCCACCTTGAGCATTTGATTGACAGATTCCCCTTTTAGTGAAAGGGGCTGTGGACTTCAAACTAGCTTACTCATTACTGGCGACAGTAGTTGCCATAGAAACGTTGACTCTGACCAACTTGGGCCAATCCCTGTCCTCTGGCTGTAACAAGGCGACATCTGTATTGGGGAGAAATGGTGACTAAATTGGCTTCGTTTCACTTTAGGTAAGTTATTTTCTATGGGTGATGTAACACCTGATTTGTCCAGTTCTCTATGTACAGTCAATGGGACCAACGTGTGAACGTGAAAGTTTTGAACACGGAAGAGCGAAACACACATGTTTACATTTACATAGACTTTTTATCAAAGGTGGTCATTTGAACAATGAGGGTGGTATAAATGTACCTTAATATTTTGTATCACTTATAGCTCTGCCTGGGATTGATCACATGACACAATCCAAGGATCTGCACGGTCATTTGCTGTCCTTCACCCAATTCTCAAAGGAGAAACTCATCATTTGTAATATTAGTCTTGAAATCCACCACAGTCTGACCCATTAATGATGTTTATCATTTTACTATTCGATTTTATAATTTTAATTTCTTCTATTGTTTACCTTTTTTGGATCCAGAAATAGACAAAACAATGCAAACTCAACATTTTTGGTTACCTTAATACACAGGCGGACAAGAAAACGTCCTTAAAAAATTGTATCACATTGATTTAAGGAAACCTCAAATGTGTAGTTTGTTCACCACATTTCAGCATGTTGAGTACAGAAGCAACCAAATGAAATGGCTGAAACGTTTTTATTAGAAATGCACAACCATCAAAAAATATTTTAAATCAATATTTGAACTATAAAAACATGTGAATTCATGCAAATATTTTCACATTTTCAAAAACCAATTAAATTACAGTATTTTCAACAGAGGGCACCATCTGCCAAAGTTTTCCTCAGCTGCAGCCTCGGTCTGACAGCAGGTGGAATTTGAGAGGTTGTGCAGGGCAGGATGATTTCATGACAGATGAGCTGCTGCAAAACTGCGTCCACGCTGAAACATGCCACAAATAACCAGTAGCTACTGTAAGTGTATGCTGACACTCAGAGAGAGAGAGATGTCAAACTCCATTCCTATGGGACACGTGGGAGCGGTAGGATCATAAGGCGCTGAGCGAGTTCTGGTTTGTGTACCATAGCGAAGCATTCACAACCAGAGAAGAACAGCCTATTGAAATACAGAGAGTGGAATTTCAAATGTTCACGTTGTTTACAGCATTAAGCTCAATGTAAAGCTTTGTTCGGCCAAAGCAGAGCCTCTTTAGGAGACCTTGCAGTGAGCGTGATCCTTGCAAGCGGAATGTGGAACCAAATGCTTTTCTATGAGGCCCAGACATATTTATTTGCTCATTCATCACTTTTAACTGAACTCTGACCTACTACTGTGTGCTTTTGCTCTCCTTCACTCTCGGTTTTCTCTCCCGTTAGAGAAAAATGAAGGCAGATTCTCCGCAAGAGACATATGTCAACAAGCTGGAAGAGGCTGAGTAGATACGGAGATGATGCTGGATGTCGTCCAGGTTCTCATGCTATTGTCTTATTAGCTGCAAAGTGAGCTCTCTTTTACATATATATATATATATATATGTATATGTATATATATTATATATATATATATATATATATATATATATATTCCTCCACTTTCCTCCTTCTGTTGCTGGATTGCAGACCCTCAAACACTAAAAGTTTTGGAGAGGAACATTACTGAGTGAGGAAGCAAAATGCTGCATGTTTTTACAAAAGGAGAAGCAACCAATTATAGAGGCTCAAAGTGCGTGCTGCTATTACTAGTGTGATTCAAGTTTGTTCAGTGTTTCTATTATTAACATAAAGTCTTGATATTATTATGGAGAAATGATAAAGAGAATTATGTCAGTAGATAACAAACAAGATGTACCCTTGTAGAAAAGGAAGTCCGTATCTATGTGGACAATAGGAAGTTTATTTATTATTAAATAATTGGTCTTTTACATCGTTATTGCTGACAATTTTAAACAAAAAAAATTAAGATAAATTAGTTTTCCAATTTTATTTTTAGATAATAATTTGAAAAAGTTGCATAATGTTAAAAATACTTCACATTTACATCCAGTTGTATGTCATGTAATCTCTAAAGGATACTGTAATTGTTAATACCTAAAGTAGTCTTCTGGGACCAAATATTGAATTTATTTTTTGCAAACCTCAACCAAAGATTAAAATCCCCTTTACCGCATTTAACTCTATGTATATTCTGTTGAAAAGAAAATCCAGCAATTGGTAATCACATCTTCCAGAAAAACAGGCATCGTCCTCCCACTCGGTTGTAAATTTTGACTTTAAAAATCAGGTTTGAAGCATATGCCATAAAATGAACATTTTTAAATAAAAGAAAAAGGTAAAAAAAAAAAAATACTGGAAAACAATGTTTAATAGTCCAGTGGATACTTGAATTTATGTCAGATATACACTTTAAAAAAACATTTTTACTCTAAATTTTAAAAATGCTATATAGAAATATGCTTAGTATCGCAACTAAAATGTTCAGACACATTCAGAGATGTATATTTTGACATAATTCATCATGTTATCGAAATATATATATATATATATATATATATTAAATCTCATTCAAAAAAGTATGCTTTTTTATCTACATAAAAATGCCCATCTTGAATCAACCTTGACCAGAGAGCCCAATTAGCTTAGAATAAATATATCTAAAGAACATAATGAATACAATGAGATGAGTTTAAAAGCAGCCTACCTATCCAGTGCACAACATATTATTTCAAATGTACTTCTTTTTTTCAAAAAGCTGAACAAATGAGATGATATTGCTAAAGGAATGACTATCTATAAAAATAAAAGCGAAGCAGGGAAGTCATGAAATAAGTAAACACCGCTTTATTGCAGCTGATTGGGTCAAAGCTCAAGTACTCTGACTAAATCAGCCGCTCTTGCCTGAAAGTGTCTGCAAAAGACAAATAGCCACTGCTATCAGTGACAAAGAGGCTTCCCCCTGGACATAAATGAATAGCTTCAGCTTGACATTAGCTTCTAAGGTTAAGTCTATGTTGTCAACATAACTGGGCATTCTGGAGACAAATGATACAGATGAAGCCCCCTTTGTCTCAGTAATATGTTTTGCATTGTGGATTGGAACCATATAGATTGAAGTGAATAAGGTGTTTTTTTTGTTTGTCTTTTAAAAAAGGAAATGTCAAAAGAAAAAAAGTAAAAAAAAAAAAAAAAAGTTACATATATCAAGCTTAAATATTACCGTATAGGATTAACCTTAAAGGCCTACATCATGCTATTGTTAAGCCTTTCAGAGTAAACTATAACCAATATATACGATCATATGTTACGTTTGGCACTCTAAAGAACAAATTAGTTATGAAATATGAATTATTTTCATGAGAATTTTTCCTTCTCTGAAGTAAGACGCCTCAATCTTTGAAACACCTGCTTTTAGGTGCCGCCCATTTCATGACATCAACCTCGTCAGCAGGTCTGCGTTTCGCCCATGAAAACATACATCTGAACTTCTGCAAAGACGGATGTGCATATTGTGGAGATAAAATGAACGTGTTTTGCCGATCACTGTTAGCTCCACGGAGAAAGAGGGGGTTTGTATCAGCCTGGGGGCGGTACCGGCAGTGCAGACTCTTCCTGGAAGGGGCTGTTCCTCACTGGTCTATGTCAGATTATGACAACCTTGTTTTATTTCTACAGTGAGGACACACTTGTTTTCTTGGATTGTTCAGGGATGTGTGAATTGAGCAAAATAATGCTTTGGGGATGTTTTCCATGAAAGCTCAAAGTCGATTTTGCATGGAATAGGCCTTTTTAAGAGCCTCTCTGATCATCTTTTAAAAACATTCCCAGTGGTATTTTAATTGTATTTGTCCTGCTTTTAGCCAAAGTCAGCAAATATGTGACATTTTGTAAGAATGTAATCACCTTAAAACTACAAAGTTTTAAGCTGATTAAAAAATTTCTAAGAAATATAATTTCAAAAGAATGTAAATTTTCCTTATGGTTATGTTTAAGTTTAGACACATCAACCTTAAGACACATTTAAGGGACTGCTAGATTTAACAAAAAAGTGGAGTCCAAACTTCGACCCTCATTAAAACCTGATTTTTTTTCAGATCTTTTTTTTCTTTCTTTAAGTAGAATAATAGTATTTTTTTGTTTGGATGTTATTAAATCACAGTTTTATTTTATTTATTCTTAGAAATTTTTCAAAATAAGATTGGATATGGAAATATTAACTTTTTTTTAAGACAGAGCTGATTGTTTAATAAGGGTGTCCTAATTTCTTCACGACTGTGGCTGAAGGACATTATTAGAAATGATATGAAATCCTTCAGACTGAGAACAGTGTGCTTTATTGGGGAATATAAAACTATGAGGTTTTTGAGCCAAAATGAAACATTTTGGTTCAAAGGTTTTTTTTTTGTAAAAATTTAAATATTTTCTGCTTTCAAAACCCAGACAATGAAGAAAACCTGAAATCATAGAAACATTTTGTCTTTAATGTCTGAAATTCTTTTTTTTAAGAAGAAGAAGAAGTTTTAGAACATCCTGATATCTAGGTTATGTTGAAGTGGCAATTCCAAGAAAACTAAATTCTCTCTTATTAGATCTTTTTTATTCTGGATATAAAAATACAGAGGAGACAAATGAAAATAGTTCTAAAAACTTTATTGACGCAAAAATAAAAAGTCACAAAAATAAAAGAAACAAACTTCAAGATTTTTATGAAAGAACTTTTTGAAAAATGCATCCCAACTTCTAAAGCACTCAGGTTTTGATGTTTTTTCTCTAATGCTGGTAAAAAAAAATAAAAATACAAGCACCTTAAAGCTACAAAAAAAGCAAAATTATATAGAGTTCCCTTTATTTAAACACAATTTTAAGGACCCTGAGATGTTGGCTTCACTATGATAGCAATAGTGGAGAAGAGGTTCCTACTTAAAATGTGGAGCGTGTCCTTATGTCTCAGACTCCTTGGGAATTGGTCTCTAAAAGGAAAGGGCCATGGGTACAGGATGTGCTCAATCGCAGCATCTGACCTGGTAAAAATGGGAGCTGTGCTGCTGTCACTCCAGGGTCTCTCTCCAGGGATGGAGTTTAATTATAAGAGTGAGGGCCCTGAGGCCTAAGAGATCCAACCGCTAATCACACAAACCCGCCACAGAAACCTGCCACAAGAGGCTGCTTCCCTCCGAAATTGAACCAAAAACACTTTAATAGGTAAAGGTCAGACTCAGAGGTAAGATGTGAGTGCACTTGTCATATTGTGTCCAGGTTCTGAATACCCACTGTGGGATATTTTAGATTATTTATTTATTTATTTTGAATGAGTAGGGAACTTGCTCTTAGCAGTTTATTGAACATTTAATCAATCAATAAGATTATCTTAAAGACAAAAAAATCGTAAAACAAAAATTAATCTGTCATTTTAGCATGTTCATTTGATGTCATGAAAATGTTTGGACACGTTTTGACTGATTACAAATAAACATGACATTCAAGACTTTATTTGTACTATGTCAGTCTTAAATATGTGATGAGTGTATCATCTATCCATCTAAATCTGCTTCATCCTTTTTGGGGTCACGGGGTTCCCAGAACCTGGACGGGTCACCAGTCTTCTCTCAGGGAGGATCTCTTGGTGATAATAGCTTCAATTCGTTGTTTATCAAGTTTTCTGCACTGTAGGGTGCCTCAGATATAAAACGTATGGTCTATTTTTGAACTCATGTCAAGGCACAAGTACAAAAAGATGCATTAAGTCAAACAGGAGTCAGAGATAAATCCATTTGTCAGACTTTATCAACTGCATTCACAGTAAATCTAGGACTATGTTTGAATTCCCACCCTAATCCCAACTATGGTTAGGCGCCGAAGTCCGGTTCCAAGTAGGAACCGTTATGATTTATGCGGTTCTACCAAAACTGAAAGAAGCTGCTGCAAACGGTGCCGCATTTCGGTGCTTAGTTTCAGTGAAGGTCTATTTGTCTTAGGACATGTCAATCACTTCAACTCCATTCAGTTCTTTGTAGCTCTAGCCCAGGGGTCGGCAACCCAAAATGTTGAAAGAGCCATATTGGACCAAAAAAACCAAAATCAAATCTGTCTGGAGCCGCAAAAAATTAAAAGTCTTATAATGAAGGCAACACATGTTTTATGTATCTATATTATCTATATTAGCCTACTATCAAAATGACTAAGTGTGTTACAAATACATGATGAACCTTCATGATTGAATGTTTATTTAATCCTGTGGAGAATGAATCACCACGTGACTACACTGTTGTAGAATGAAGTTTAACTTCATTACAATATTAATGAATTACAGTTTGTTTCATTGTTTTGATGAAATTAAAGGAATTCAATAAAGAAATCCGATTTCTGATGTCATTTTTATTTTGAGGATTCGTAAAAACAACAATGGAACGTGCATAACGTGCCCCTTATCTGGGCAACAGAGTACAATAAAATGCAGCATACATTAATAAAAATAAAACAACAGCCTTTTGAAGAGGTAAAGTGTATAAAATCAAATGAATACAGTTTAAGTTTGATTTCTGTGCAAATGCCAAACAAGTCAGTGCATGGGTAAAACGCTGCAGTATCCTCTCTCTCTCTCTCTCTCTCTCTCTTTTGACACCAAATCAGCGCAGCTATCCTCATTTCTGAGCAACCAAACACAATAATACCCCTAACCCCGGGCTTACACCGCTAGAGTCACGGCTCTGTTGCGTTGCAGGAGCGGACTAGCTACATCCAATGGCTTAAGTGTCATTCCAAATATATACTGACAAAAATCAGAAATTACGAACGCTGAAAGCGCCCTGCCCTACTTTTTTTTTTTTTTTATCGTTTTCTCGTGATAACGAGATAATCGATAATGAAAAATGAAGCGTTCCACTCTCTCTTTCCCGCACGGAGACGCCGAAACTTCATCTGTTTTAAGTCTCTTTATTTGGTGGTTAACCAGAAAAACAGCAGCAGAACACTCCACAAAAGTTGTATTCACTAATCATTTTATTAGTGGGGATACCTCGAACGCCTTCATTCCGTCTCATGCACCAGCCCTCCCACCCTTTATTTACCCCAAACCTCTGAACAGCTGATTGACAGATCACTGCGCATGTTGTGTTCAATGAACTCTGGACATTAACTCAGTCCGCTACTATGCTTTTGACATTTTTATACAATCCTCAGAAAAAGCAGTTTTTCAGGAAAAAAAAATGGCGAGACTTTTTAATCCCTTGATTTTATAAGGATCAGTTCTGGGGTTCAATGTTTTCTATGATAAACTGCTTTGTTTTGCTGCCGGTGTCCAGAGGTCAGTGAACGCACCATGCAGAAACGCTCGGCAGACCTGAATCCTGTCAATCTGTCAATGTTTGTTCGGGGTTAAAACAATGATTAAAACCAAAAACATATTTCCCTCCTCCATCTTTTTCCATTTTCCAACATTTTGGAAATAGTGCCAGGGAGCCACAAGGCAGCGCCTAAAGAGCCGCATGCGGCTCCGGAGCCGCAGGTTGCCGACCCCTGCTCTAGCCAATCATTCTGCCTTTCATGTGAAAGTGGGCGGGCTTATATAAAACCGCTGATGAGGCGAGAACGAGAGTGTGCAACGCTCGAGTGTCTGGCTGCATTTCACAGCCGATCACAGAAGTTTGACAGGTTGCTGCATCACATTAGCCAATCAGGAACTCAGCTTTCATCACATGACGTTTTCAGTGACCTGATCAGCGGGTCAATACGAGCGTTTTGTCCTGTTGCAGTGCGGCGGTTCTCTGGCTGCAGACAGCCTCCCAAACTTCAGCGGAGCTCGCCCGCTCCACATGGCGGGAGAAAGACAGCCGCTGTGGAGAAGGGAGAGCACGGAGCGCGGGCAGCCAGCTCGGCTCTCCTGAACAATGATATTTTACTTTTTATACACGCTACATGTTAGCATTAGAAGTGTTAGCCATGTTAGCGTTTTCACAATAGCATATACCTCCGAATCTTATTCAAAATGTGCAAAAATACAGACTGATAGCCACCACTAAAACACACATTACTTTATAAATGCTTACTTCCATCTTGTTAGTAACATGTAGTAGTAACATTAGCCTTGTTAGTGAATTCACAATAAATAACACTTGTTTAAAAATTTCAAGAGAAACCAACATTTTGACAGAGCGCCAAATAACTCACAATTACTTCAACGTCACTAAGAACATCCAGAATGAATCTAAATATCCTTTAAGATGCTCCAAATTATATTGGACAATATCATAAAGAAAATAAAGTTAAGACTTTTAAGTGCACCTTATAGTGTGGAAAATATGGTAGTTTTGGTCTTCCAGTGGGTTTTATTCTACATTATAGTCAGTTGTGGCATTTTTAGTGTTTTATTTTTTTTACTTTGTTGCCAAGACTTCTGCCTCAGAAACAGTTGAACATCTCCACCGTCTGTATTTTCATCCCCCCTATCTCTTATACGCCTTTGTTAACAACTCCATTCAAACCAGAGGATTTTCAAGGTCCACTAAGATTATGTCACGTCGTCAGAGCATCTGGTTCTTATTCTGTGCAATTAACAAGGCCAGCTTGGAAATGTTTTTTTTTTTTTTTTTGCCTTTAATCTGTATTCTTCTTTTCCCCTTCTTTGCTTCTAATTCCTGTTATTTTATTTATTTATTTTGGTTGGAAGGAGGATATTCACGTTTTTGAATCACAGCAACAAATGCATAAACCTCGGATGAACAGATCCATCGACTATTTGAGATTAACATTTTTTACTCTTGGTTTTAACAAGAAACATTAATTTAGGAAAAAAAGAAAAGAAAATTATGGTTTTTAATTATGTTTAGAATAACTTTTTACATTCTCAATTGTTTAAAGTTTTAAAAATTAGTTATAAAGATAATTTTACATATAATTTGAATGCAACATACTGTATACTGCACCCATTGATGAGCCCAAGTTGTTCAACAATTATTAGATCAAAAGACAACATACATTTCTGTAGTATACTTAGTTAATTGATTTAGAAGAAAATTTTTCTTCTTTAAAAGGCTGGAACCTTGTCGCTTATGTTTACAACATGAGGTTTTTCCCAGTTGCCGTGTATGACCACAAATCCCAGCCTTGTGTTTGATGCCGGTGGCTAGAGGTAAGTGCCGGCAAGAGGCGGAAGTCTCCTGTGTTTCCAGGGTATTTTACAAAGTCAGGGTACAAGCGTCGACAAAGCCCGTGGCTGCTTTTCCAGGGAGGTCAGTGGGTACAAAAAGAGTTAAAAGCTACTGGCCGCCGAAGGCTTAAGCCATCAAGCTGTCTGACAACAAATGACAGCTTTATAAGCCTTTGGCTTTTTTGAGCATATTTTAAAGCTGAACTTAATTTGTCTTGCACTCCTGTTTTCCAAGAATTTGCTAACCCTGCTGGTCAAAAAAAAAAAAAAAAAAAACCCAGAAGCAGAAACACAAAAAAATTAAGATTTTAAGTTTTACTAAATTAAAAGGAATGTTTTTGATTTAAGACGTATAAAGAAAAAACATTGGATATTAGTTTAGATTCAAGTTTAAAAATTCAAATTGTGCTTTAATTTTCACTTTTGTTCTTTTATAACAGAATGATGTTCTTAAGTATAAAAAAACTGCAGTTCAAAAACAGTTGAGTCCCTCTTCAAACATAATATACAGGATTATTTTTTTAAATGTTCAAATCTTAAAAAAAAGTCAACAACGGGCCTCAAAAATAAAAGATAGAATTGATTAAAATTTTTTTTTTTCTCTATTATGATTATATCAGCAAATTTTAGTTCTAAGATTTAGCCTAATGTTCACATAAGAGTGACCACAGATCATCAACTCTCTCTGTAACACCAGACGCATCATTAAACAGTATTTCATGTGAATGTTGCTGTTTGTTTGTCATGTCAAACTCTAATTTAGCTGGATTTATATGGTAATCTATCTGATATTTAAATCTCATACAACTAAGATGTTTCAGTCAATAAAACCACTACAGTCATCCATAAATTTCAATTATTTAAAATAATTTTACATGAAATAACGATTAAAAAGATTTTTTGCTTTAATTTTTCCTCTGTAGATCTTTATGAACGGCAGTACCAATACTGAAGGGATTTGTACTTGGACCCCAATAAACACAGGCACGGAGTAAGTATTTAAAGTGTTTATTCGGCTCAGGCAGGACCAGGAACTCGGGAGAGACAGCCTTCAGTCAGCGGGGGGGGTGCTCAGGCACTAAGGAAGGAGAGCGGTTAGGAACGCAGGCAGGAGGGGCACATGTAATCAGACAGGTACAGGTTTGGATCTTACTTGGTGGTGAAAACTCATGAACGAAGATCCACAGAGGGGGCCAAGGAGGAGATGGAGGGAGTGCACGGCAGGGCTGACGTTGAGGGTGGTGCAGGAGGATGTCCTTCAGGCTGTCCAGGTAGGAAGAGGAAACGGCAAGGTACAGGTGCTGGGCAAGACTCGTAGTTTAAAAAGTTCCAGTGCAGTGCAGGGGTCTTTTAGAATCAGATTCACAGGTCAGCAAACATGGTTCACATGAACAAGGTTGTTGCTCCATGAAAGGCTTGTGACAAACTGACAGAGACTTGAGGGCAGCAGCTCCTAATAAAGGGAGTTAAACAGGTGTCCCTAATCACCTGATTAGCTCCCAACAGCCTGGGGATGAGGAAGGAGTGCAGCCATGACAAATACTTTTGGCTCTCGTGTAGGATAAATAGATCAGACTTTTCTTTAAAATCGTCTGAAGCATAAATAAAACATTTTGGCAAACACTGGATGTCGCAGTAATGACATTCTGTTTCAAAAACATCACAGAGGGAAGTGGAGTCCTGTTAGTGGCAGTTTGGTGTTTGACTGCTTGCCAGAATCGAGGTGTTAAGTGAAAGTCAACTCAGACTATCACTGATTAAAATTCATGATTGTATATTGAAGGACGGACTGGCTATTCTCTGTGGATCTACTGCAGAGTCTGTGCTTGACAACTTTAATCCTATCACATTTCTTTACTTTTAAAAAAAAATTAACTCTTACTCTCTTCTTCAGGTTTATCTATTCTAGAATTTAGGGACTCGAATTTGGAAGTGGTGTATTGATGGAGATTTTTTTCAAAACAAAGAAATGCTAACCTTTTGAAAATTGATCATGAAGAGCAAATTGACAATTGTGGTTTGTGTCCATTTATATGACACAAAATCTGTCATAAACCTGAATAGAGAGGTAAAATAAAAGCGCAGAACAAGTTTTCCGAGATTTTTACTGCTTCAACATTTTTCACCAATTGTGAGTACTTACTTTAGAAATGGGGAACAACTGTCCAATGTGAATACTGTATTCTAAAAGTGCATACAAAAACCTGATATCAGTGCGTTCTTGATCGCGCACCACATGTCCTATGTGTATGTGACATCAGAATTCTCATAAGAGCATTTAAGTGAATTTGAAATGTCATTTTCCCAAGATCTAACTCAGAAAAATAGAAGCATATTTTATAACTTTAAACATTTGAAAAAAAACTATCAATTCATGAGTTCAAACACACAACATGTTTACAAAAGTTAAATAAAAATACGTCATATCAACAGAGTCAGTGAAAAAGCTTGAAAAACAAAAGTAAAAAAAAAATAACAGGCTTGACTTGTGTTTAGAAATTCCAAGGAGTTCAAATTCACTCAATAGAAGAAAAACAAACATGCATGCTCCAAAAATCTTAAATCTTTCAATTTATGGTAAATACATGTTTTATTTATTTCATTGGGGGAAACTTTAAAGACTGAAATAACATGTAAGCGACACACTTCACTCCTTTCTTTAGCTCAGTGGGATAGTAATTCTACATGTAGTTTGTATATTTGTCTAACACTGCCCACTCTGGGATTCAAACATAAATTATGCATAAGCAATGCATGTTATTCAAAATTTATTAGCCGCCCCATAGCTGCGTTTCACTTACCAGTAAAAATAGTTTAATGTAGAGGAGTAGGGAGTAAGAAAAAATAAGCAAACACAAAAAAAAAAAAAAAAAAAAAGGAGTGTGATGGCAGCTGTGACTTCCCTGCTGCACCCCAGGAGAAGATTAATAGTTAATGAAAGGCCTTTAGGCTGTGGAAATACCCCAAGTGGCTCTTATTCCAGCTCTGGGAAGAGCGAGGAGTATTGACAAGGAATCAGTCGGTAGCAAATAAGTCCTTCATTTCCCAACCTTCTGACTTCTATTTCATCAAATAAACATGCAAAACATTATCCGCATCAGGCACAGGTGTACATCAAAACCCGGGACGCTACCTCATGAGTAATTTCACACCAACAACAGCTTTGTTACTCACTTCCTTCTTGCCACGGGCCTACGTGATCTTTATATATGAGGAGAGAGGAAAAGGAGATTAATTTTTCAAACGTAGTGCGGCATATTATCTCTGGCAAGGCGAGTCAAATCAGCCTTGCAATTAACTTAGGCTCAGCGCTGCAACGCAAATCATCAGACTCGTTCAGGGTCACGCAGATTTGTCTCTCAAGGCACTTACCATCCTTCATTAATTAAAAATTCTAATCAGGATGTTGGATCAATAATGTACATCACATGTGCCCCGGCTCACTGAGGCAGACTGCATCTCATTCTAAAGCCGGCGTTGACATAGTAATGAGCTGAACCCTCGCACAGCTTAATAGAATATGAAATGAGATGATTGACATTCTTACGGAATAAATCTTCTAAGGCAGTGTGTAAAGTATTGAGTACCCAGCAGGGAAAATTATTATTTATTATGTGTTGACATTTTAAATACTTATCTCATGATGCATACTCGCATCATTATGTGGCGTTGTACTGTAAAGAATAAATTGCAACTAAATAGCGGGTGTAGGACTGGCGAGCAGGAAACCTGGATTCGCTTCCCAAGGGGGCGCAATGAAATTAATCAGTGTGGGTTCTTAGGAAAGACCCTGGGTTTCCCTGTGCCGGTCCCCAGCCCGGGTAAAACAAGGTTTTACCCGGCCTGGGCATCCAGCATAAAACTCTCTCTCAAACCACATATATCGGGGGTGTTTATATTTTCTGCCATGCAAGTTACTTTTGAGACAAAAAATTCATGGATGAACAATTCTTTCATTATAACTCGAGCAAGCTCTGAACTCAGGATTTTGTGGGGGGCTCTCTTTGGATGTATTCATCCAAGGAAAAATTATTTATTTGCTTAATTTGATCTGGATCTAGTCCTAAACCTTCTCTTTGGATGTATTCACCCAAAAAATAAATATTTGTTCGCTTAATTTGATGTGGATCTAGTCCTAAACCTTCTCTTTGGTCTGTATTCAGACAGGGGTCTATCTGTTCTATTCTGGACCAAATCTTGTAAACAAAACCACGTGATGAAAGATCTCTTCAGTCATTGGTCAGCAGTTACAGGGCGTGTAAAACAATGTGCTGGAGTTTGCCAGGATTGTTCACTCATTCAAACTTCTTATTTCGCTGATCAATTTTAAATGTCTGTATGAAGGCCAGGTTCAACACTTTTGACTGTTATTTGGTATGGCGGAGTTTTGCTACAAGGCGGTTACTGGAGACGCTATGGCTACAAGGTAGGCTAATATGTGTTTATGACGTATAAATCGTTGGGGAAACACTATGAGGAGCAGTGTGTATCATGTAGAAAGTTATTTTAATGAGTCTGCATTCATCCAACAATATTTTAAGAAGTTGCTGATGCATCGCTGCTCTAGGTTTGTCCGCTAGTAACCAGTTACGGTTCAGTTATTTTGCTCTCGGACCGCTTTGTATTCAGACTATTCGGTCAGACTAACAAACCAAAACAACCTCAAAAGCTGGGTCAGAGAGCAGTTCATGGTCCCGGACCAGAGGTCGCTTCAGACTTAAACTTTGTTCCGAATCATCTGGGTAAACAAACTCTTTACTTTAAGCTAACCAAATGTGTCCAGTCTGAATACACCCTTTAATAAATAACAAACGGTCTGTCTTTCAGCTGGTCTCGTGGCAACTCCAGTTTGACTTATCCGTTGAATTTTTCTTCATTGGAAGGACATGGGTTTGTGTCCAGTTTTCGGTGACAGCATATTAATATTTTAATATATTCGGGTGCTCTGGAGCCTCCTCTGTGCTCCGGAGGGAACTCTGCTGTGTGGAAATACACCTCTGCAGCACAACACTTCCTATGGACACAAACGTCTTGAGTTGTCCGAGTTTTTATAATAAATTGAAGGAGTCGTGCATGAAAAAAATTCAACAAATACATGATACTGCAACAGTCATTATACTGTCTGGAGTCTTTGAAACCAGAGTCACTCCGTCACTAAGACAAGGTAGAAATTGAGTCCATCACCAAGATGGATAAAATACATGAATGTACATGTCTGTGAGTTTAAAATGAAGCAGGAAACGTTGCCAAGGGCTGAGAATAATCCTGTAATTATTTTGTTCCTTTCTTGGTGTTGTTAGTTCATCAAATGCTGGTCCACCCTGACTCCTACTTCACCTCCTTGGCCGCAGTCATTACAGCTCTGTGGGCCAATTATTTTCTGGCTGGAAATTCTTTTTCCATCATTCAAGTATGTGCAGGTGACATAAATGCACGCTGTAACTGTCACGTTCCCAGATTTAAGTAAGCTCAAAATCGCACAGTCTGACTCTTTTTTTAGGATGTGAGACACACATAAAAGAAGGTTTGTCTGCGGAGTATTCTAACACTTACATATGCTTGCAGTCTCAAAGTATGCTGTGACTGAGAGAATTTCCCAATAGGTGATTGCCTCTGTTTTCAGGTCAATATTGGTGAAAAATGAAGTCATTTTGGTTCCCAGAAGAAATCACAGCAGAGCCGATATTTCCCTCTCATTAACAAGAAAAGGAGCGGGAGGGGACCGTTCCGCCGGCGCTCCATATTGTGGCCGAACAGGAGGGGAATAACAACCATTGAGTAGTTTTTTTTTTTTTTTTAATAGAGTTGGCATATATCAATATCATGTTACAATTTCTTGGCTCACGCTGACCTCTGTGGTAATGTGGCTTGTGGAAAAGCTGCTCGCAGGTTCAGGCCTGTGGAATTACAGAAACAGACTAGAGGTGCGACTATAAACACGATGCACCAGCACTAACACAAAGGCTTTCAGTATTGACTGAATGCCTCCCCTGAAGAGCCTTTGCACCAAAGAGCTTTGGGAACTCCCTGAAGGTTTGGGGACTTTACATGAACTGCAAACCAAAAAGCTTTTATTTTTTAAAAAATCTTTTTCATTAGGGAATGTGATGTCACATCCAGCCAGAAACGTGTTCTCTTCTCAGAATATTTATAGTTTACTATTGCCTTTTGTTTAAATAAAAGTTTTTGTTAAAGCAAAATGTCAGTTTTCGGTTTTAAGAAACTAACTATGAAACGATTTTGAAGTCTTCCCACAAGCTTGACTGTTTTACTGTAATAATAATGTTATATATATATTTAATTGAAGTTATATCCTGGAACACCAATATTTCCTCTCAAAAGGATTTTTCAGCAGGACAGGTTTGTCTAAATGTGTGTGGTAAGTCCCCCTATTTTTTCCAGTAAATCTTTTTGCAGTTCATCAACTTTACAAATGGAGATTGATTGTGCTCTCCCAAAATGTTTTTGCAAATCCATCTTTGTTCTCCAGAAACCTCAGTGTGGCTGATATGGGAAAAAAAATCTGGAATGTATTTATCTTTTTTCTCTACCACTGTATCGTTTTCTATTTTTAGTTTTTTTTTTTTTTTTTAATATATATTGTTTTATAAGCATTTGTTATTTCATGATTATTTCATTTTCCCTCATATGGCAGCCAGACATTTGCATATTCTTAAAGTCACTTAGGACTTTTTTTTCTCATTGATTTTATTCTCAAGAAAGAATTACAACGCAGGCAGACATTAATAAATCTGCCACTTTCAGCGTTGTCAGCAATAAGACATTTCACCAGAACCAAACCTTGTCCAAGTGGTTAATTTTCTTTTAAATTTATATCATTGCTGATAGCGTGTTAGCTGAGTAAGTGCTATAAATCACATTACAAAGTGTGTTGACAACAAGCAGACTGACATCGTAGGGACAGCCTTAAAGTAAGGCAATTTCAGAAGCTTAAATAAAAGTTCTTTCTTTTCAAATCATGAGCATAAAAAGTAAATAAAGATAGCATTTACATGCAATATAAAGTTAGATGTAAAATCAATTAAAAGTGCAAAATTGTCCATAAAACTGCAGATTCTTCTGGTCATGCATCCTTTCTTCTATACCCTCTGTCTTAAAGGAACAGTTAAACGCTGTGATAGCTTGAAGAAGAAATCATTTCCTGAACCTTTTCATTGGATAATCTCGAATAACCACCACTGAAGACTGCTGAGAACAATCAGAGCTGCAGAGTCAAGTACAGTGCTTGACCTAAGCGGTTCAAAGGTCAGAAGTGCAAAAGAAAAATAAAAGTAATTTGGTTTGAATGAAAGGTAAAAATAAATATTTTATTTAAAAAAAAATATTTATTATTTAGATTTGCCTCTCTACCAATGAAGACTATTGACTCCTTGAAATTATTCAATTTTCTCTCACAATGATTTCCATTCTGTTAAATACAGTGGACAGCTCAGCGCAAATCTAGGTCCCACCAGGTGCTTTTTTGCTTTTGGGCTTTGGCAGCAAATTCACTCTGTTCTCTCCAAGTACACAGCTTTTAAAGTGTCTCAGCTTTTTCAGGCTCGTTCACGGTTCACAAGACCTTCATTTTGTTTCACTCCTAATGCCTAATTATAGTAAAGACCTGCTGGCCGGAACATTAGCTAAAACCTGCTAAGTTGTTGTAACACTGGGGCAAGAGGCTAAAACTTCTAGTGTCCTTATGTCCTTATTTTTAAATCAAGAAAGAATCCTGCCTGGTATTTCCACTTCATTAAAAAAAAAAAAAAAAAAAAAAATTAGTTCACTTAAAAATGTATGTTTTTAAAAATGATTGTTATGTATGGGTTCCAAATCTAAATGATCACTGCGGGACCGATTGTGTGACAAAGGTTAAAAAAAACAAAAAACGATGGATTGGTAATTCAGCAGGACAAATTGCGTCCCTCAGAAAAGCTTCCTCAAGCCAACACAAGGCACTTGTGAATGAGTGGGGTCTGAGAGCCTGCAATTAATGACAGAACATCATTTTGACTGGCTCTACCTGTATAGTTGGTAAGTGGATGCTAGAGTCACTGAAATGATGTTTTAGTGTTTGGGTGGACGGTGAATCTTTCCCAGAGTCTTAAAATATGAGCTATTTTTTTTAGATTTCAATATTGTTGAAGTTGTTTAACTTTGTAATTCTATAAGCATTAAAACCATTGAGGAAATATACTAATGAAAATCGTAGTTTTATCATGCTCCTGTAGCATTTTTCTCTTGATGAAGGATAAATACAAAGATAATTACAACTAAAACTGTTTTTCTGTGTGTTTCTTTTTTTTTTTAATTGTTGTGAATCCGGAGAAGTTGGAAAAAAAAAACAGCTTGAATAATCATGTAGCTGTTACATACAAACTACAATCACCAGGCCACAAGCTTCCTGCTCCGCTCCATTCCGATGCATCCTCAAGAAGAAGTCCATGAATATCTTTGTTTTCCTCTTCTGAGCTGGTATCTGACTCAGAACTGAACGGCTAGACATCTCCAATATATATATATATATATATATATATATATATATATATATATATATATATATATATATATATATTTATGCAGTAATGTTAGCTTGGAGTTGTAAGCTAGTAGGAGAGAGTGTAAACAAAGGAATGATGGGAAATGAGTGCAGGCTTACACCAAGGCCACAACTCAGAAGTGAATTTTTGATGAACTCCTGCCGCTCTGCAAAAACTATCGACTAGAAAACAACTCTTATTCTTTTTTTAATCTAACCTAAAATCTCTATAAATATAATAAAAACCACTGGGAATGCTTTTACAATATAGACCAAAAGATGACTGGAGCGGAACTTTATAACAACTGTGAAAAAGTAGACTGGGCTTCTATATAGAACAACATTTACACATTCACCGATAAATCAGTTGTAAATAAAATGTTTCATTTCAAACAGCTGGTGCTATAAAATAAATCAAGTTTAACAGAATCATGAGAAAAGTAAAAGGATAAGAAATAAAATATGGATTGCAAATCCATCGGAATGGAACATGTTTACATAATGTGACTGACTTCACTACTTTTTTTTTACGGGGAGAGGACTTGACCCTTTATTTTACCCTGTCTCGCCTTTAATTGCACCCAGTTTGGATGATGTGGTCGTGACAGAGCGCAGGCGGCGGCTGCCTCACCCCTACACATCCTCTGTGAGCCTTTTCAAGTCGTAGCAAAGGTGAAAAGAAAAACTGAGGTTTTCCTTTTATTGACAGAACCTGCAGCTGTTTCTAATTCTTATATGAAATCTGTAGTGAGTGTTTAGAAGACCATCAGCAAATGTCAATGACCCAAGGACAAGTTTTGTGAAAAAAAAAAAAAGTCAAGAAAAAAGAAAGAGGGAGTCAAAAGAAAATGATGTCTTTGGAAACCTGTGTCTCTTTTTCGTCTCTTCTAGATTTTAAGAAGGACTTGAGACATTCCTGACAAACGTTTTTCAGACATAACAAGGTTTGATGACAGGGAAAGGCCTTATGAAGCTGCCCATACCTGATGTTATCCAGTGCAGGTTTGTTCATATTTGTGTCATATTGGGGTTCACTGAAACACTGATTGTTATCTATGAGTGAAGAGCCATTACAGGCCTGCATCTAACAAGGTTACCATACTGTGGCTGTCAGCTAAATCCTGATGGGTGAGGTCACAGGAAGCCCTGCAACCTCAAGTCATGAGCAAAACAAAGTGATGAGTTCACAAAGGCCAGCCTTCCTTTGAGAACACGGGCCAAATGCTTGGCAAAGCTTTCTGTCTGACGTTTGCTCCACTTTCCCGGATCTCTATAACAGAGTAATGGAAGGCCATGATCACAAAACAGCATTTCTTCTCCGGAGGCTTGCCTGCACTTCACAACAATACTCACCTTTGTGTGCCGTGCCTGCAGTGCAAACATTTTATTTTTAATGGTTAAAAAAATAGACTGTTTGGGTTGTGTCATCTCCACTTATGGCTTACGTTTCACACCTAAACGATCGAAGAATTTCAAAGCACATGTGATACCTTCTTTTTCTCCAAGGTTGCATTGCTGAAGCCGGGTACTCTTCTTGCACAGATGTGGTGCATATGTTGATCTGACCTTTAAGTTAAGCCAGCACCTTCAAAGTATGAAATAACACGCATTAAACTGAACTTCGTACATCTTTTCTGTTTATTTTAAAGTGCAAACATAAGTGGAAGTTGGTTACTCAGCAGTGTGTGCTTGGTTAAATAAAGAATGCATTCCTCGAATTTAAAGCTTTTTCCATTATCAGTCTGGCTAATGCACTGCCATCCTGTCGCGGCTTTTAACAGCTCCTCTGCCTTCGTACGCAACGAAATCTGCCAAGAGAACACTCTCTGAGGTGATGACTTGGCTGTTGCAAATGGCAACCTGCGACACTAATCCAGCTTTAATAAATCAAAGCAAACAACGTTTGAGCAGAAAGGGGGAAAGGCAATTTTGTAATGGCTAATATTTAACATAACAATGGAGTTAATTGCTTGTGATAGACTAGATGTAAAATGTACAATTTATGTAAAAAGATTGGGCATTTTGATCCTTTTTCATATTTCTTTTCTATTTTTACTCTTCAACAGTTTTTTTGTTTTAATTTTTACACACTATGGAAGGAACCCTGGTGATTTTTCTTGGTCTGAATAGTAAGTACCTCCACAGAGTGACTTATGATTTGTTTTACAGGTTTGGTTTTTGTCTCGGCGTCCTCTCTCTTTGGGCTTTTAGTTTATATCTAAATTGCTACTAAAAAAACTGAAACTACTCCCTTTCTGTCAATGTCTGTTTTACTTCGCTACAGCTAATCCTGTGAACAGCACAGCAGCATTCATAAATCTGCAGTGGGGTTTACCTCCGTGCGAGTTTAACGTTTCTTTCTGCATTTGTGACTTTAGAGCAATACGTAAGTCACCTGCCACAAATACTCCAAAATATGTTAAGGAGCTAAAACTTATTCATTTTTTCCATTCTGTCTTTGATTTTTTTTTTTTTTAATCTGAGTTTTACTTACAAAGCCAAAACAATTATTTTTCTTTTGTCTTAATGTCTCAGAGTTGCTGTTTTAAAGACTCCCTCCACTCATCTATTGCAAAATGCATTTCACATTATCTTTAAATTAGGATAATACAGTTTTGGGTAAAATCAAGAAACATTCATTTTCTATGACATAGTTTCTACAAAGTGGCAACTTTATAACTATTACTTGCACCACTTACCCCATAGGCGTAAACCATACATCACATAAGCTAAAACATATTTAACAGTACTTATATCACATGGTAGCTAACATTGTGTCACTTTAGTTAAGGCATTAACTAAATATAACCTAAATAATAACCTCTTAGAATGTTAATAACAATGAAAATGTTCATCATAGTAAAAATGTTTCCTTTGATGCTTAAAAAAAAAAAAAAAAAAAACGAAAAGAAAAGGAAACATTAAGAATCAGGACCGCAGGGTCTAGTAGATGGACTACAAATGTTTTCTTTAGATGGAAATTTACTCCCCAAGTTAAGAGGATCCAACTGTGTTAACGAATTCTTTTAAATTCGTTAACACAGACTTTAACAGCAAAAGCAGCTGCAGCAGTCCATGACATCTCCTCAGAGATCCTTTCTCTGTTTAATTGACAAAAAGCATAAATATTGTCCTTTTTTTAACGATAAAGTGAGACTTTGTGGCTCTCGTTGGGTTTTGGTCTTTAAGAAACTAGACCAAATGGGTTTTTTAGTGTTAAACTTCTATTCAACATCTTGATTACATGTCAGAACAAAGAGAGGTGAAGAATCATCACTGCATGCTATGACTCCTGAACTTTGTCCTTTAATGATTAATCAAATATTTATTCAGTGGTTTTTGTGCTAAAAGAAATATTTCCTTACACTAAGTCAAACAAGAGTTTAGTGACAGTTTATGTAGAGTTAATGTTGTCAGAGTGACTGGAGCTGAGGCATTGACGCTTTTAAGTGAACACTGTGAACTTCCGAGAGATGCAATTGAATCTTGCCATCCAAAGCTAGCGTCAGCAAAGCTATCAGTGTGATTAAGAGAATGATCCAGGGTTGAAAGTGAGTGTTTAAAGGGTTGTGGACAAGATGAGAGCCGTGGCAGCCCAATCTGGAAGGGCAACGAGCCACAAGCAACCCTCGGTTGACTTGGGTAATAGCCCCCATGTGTAGTGCACCAGGCTTCATCCCATGAGATACTGTGCACACAGGAGGGCACTTGAAAGCCTAGCAGCAATCAGAGCCAGAAAAAGAACGCAGGGGAGTAATCTGTTCCAGTTTTTGAAGCGTGCCAGGGATTTGGGAACAGAGATGAGTCTCCATGTATGTGGGAGAGTGTGCGACTTATGGTCTTCATTTGGGCAAAGCCATAGTTAGTTCAATGGAAAAAAGGGCTTTTTCCCTCCCACTGCACAACAAGATACACTTTTCTCAGATTCCACTACACATCTTAGACACAACCCGTCAGATTTGTAAGTAGTGCTGGCAGCTTGTGGTACAGCCACATCATTAAAATCCCTTCAGCTACTGACTTATAGGTGGTTTGTTGACTTCCAAGGACATGTCATGGGCAGTAAGAACTGCATAAGAGGTTTGCATCAAGCAGCAAATATGCAGGAACTGCTCTAACCAGGCAAAGTGGTGGTCAACATTTTACAGACTAATTTTAATCTTTTATGTTTCTGTATTTCATTGGAGACTCGAGGTTTTACAACCTCTGATGGCTTTCTAGTTGCAGTTTCAGTGCTATTTTTTGAAAACCTCCAGTTGTGCATGTTCAAAAGATTAACATTACCGAGTATAGTAAATAGATCAAAATCATGGCCCTTTCGAGACAGTTTTTCAAATACAATCATTTACCTGGGAGTGTCATCCTAAATTCCTCTGAGAGTTGATGACGACAACACACGCAAAAAGGTATAATCAGTAAGCAGTGACCCAGAGGAGGTCACGCTGAGCCTTGGGGAGTTGACTAATGAAAAGTCCAATCAGCGCAGCAGAGGACGATTAGAAGAAGCCCCAGGCTGCAATGGAGATGGAAGAAAAATAGAAGGGAAAGCAAGAGGAGGAAACGGCAAAACGGATGAGAGGAGGATGAGTACCGAAGAATAAATCCCACAAACACACACTCAGAAGTACACACCTCATCCCATCATAATGTTAGAGTGCTTGTGGTCAAAATAAAGTAGCAAAACAGGGAGGCCAAGATGAGCAACATGTGTTAACATTTTGTCTCTGCGTTGCTTAATGATGGGGAGACATGATAGTAATTGCTGTTTATTTGTGTTCCTGAATTTATTGCTGTTCTGTAGCTGATCGTGTAATGAAAGACTCGCACATCAAATAAGCTGGACAACACACCCCCATTATTAGGTGGAATTACTGCATAGAATTTGTCCGAGCAACAGTAAAATACAAGAAATCTACATTTTAACTATACTGTAACATTGACTTTTTGTGATCGGGGCTTTAAACGACGCTTCTTAGTGTATGCACAAGAAAGTGTCAGCAATTCCTTCACAAGTACTGCTTCCTGTGAGCCCCTGAAAGGACAACTCATCTTGCTTGATGCATTCAGGGCCACAACAAAATGTGCAACATTTGGCTTTGATTGTTTCAAGCTGGAACTAAATCTCAGGATTTAGACCAGGGCTTTACAATTATTTTCTGGTTGCAAGCCAATATGGCTAAAAAATACACACACAGTTTTACAACACTTTTTTGACAAAACAAAAAAGCTTTTTTCTGTCTTGATGGTCTTTTATCTGTCTTCTAAGTTTTTTATTTTAGTTGTTCAAAATGCTAAATTACACCTTTGTGTTTAGCTACACTTGTAATTAGGGCTGTGGATCGTAACTAAGGTGGCAATCCAATTTGATTCCCGAATCAAATCACGATTCGTACTTTTAAATATAATGTTTGTTGCTATGTTAATGTCTTTTTAAATTTCCATCATTCATACTTTTATTTAGAACAGGAGGTCAGAATCAAGTAAGTTGATAAAAACGCAGACTGGGATAGAAAGAGATGGTGTTTGTTGATCTTTTGGTTAAGTTCAGCAGTTACATAAACAACAGAAGAGGCATAATTATCACTGTTGTTTTTGATAATTTAACAACAAAACCTGAAAATGTTCTCTAAAGTTTTTCTATCCTTAAAGTTCTGCCGAATTAAAGATATCAGCTTCACAAATCGCTGGAATAACTTTTATTGCATCAATTGTTGAAGAGTTACCATAACCAAAACAATGCGAAAACTGGAGCTAAAACTCTGGCTTTAAAGCTTTTTTTTTGTTTTGTTTTGTTTTTTTTTACAACTTCAGTGTCAGTGAACTGACCTTCAGTCTAATTTTTTGAACCGAAAAAAAGCACTCGCTAGTTTTACTTTGAAAACAGGAAGCTTCCCCAACACAAAGATATATTTACTTCCGATGGGAGAAGCGCTGCACATTCGTTTTCGTTTTAGTCTATAAACTTGAAATCCAACATTATTCTGCATTTCAATGCAATAAATTCATCATTCCCAGTTAATTTTTTTTTTTCTGCACTCTACTATATTTGTAAAGATTGCATATCCGAGTGCTCAGATACTCGTTACAACCCTACTTGTAATACTGTGGCTGTATTTTTTTTGGCTTGGAAGTATCTACTTGATCAAAAAAAAAAAAAAAAAAAAAAAAAAAAAATTCAGTGTAAAACGTTTTCAAAGAACAAGTTCTGGTAATTTTCCATTTATGCCGTCCACCTTTACTTCTTTCTCAAAGCTTTCTTTCTCCTGTGGAGTCAGCATTCTTAAAAGTCACAAACCTCCTTTCTAAGCCTTGAAGGTTAGGGTACTCTATAAATCTGTCCTGAATCTCCACAGCTCTCCAGAAAGTTGTGAGGTAAGAAACAGCACTCTTTACTCCCTCCACAATTATGGCTGACATGTCTTCAAGCAATGAGGTTACTCCCAATTGTGTCTTTTGAGCTGCACAGGTGCCAATGGAAAACTGGGATTTTGGTCCCATGGAATTATTTCCAGACTTTCTGTCCTTATTTTCTACAAGTTGAGGTTGGCCACTGACATAAGTTGAGTGGCAAAGGAGAGAATAATTCTTCAGAGGAAGATGACCACAGACAGCAAACCTTGTAAGACAGTTTTTAACTTGAATAACTTCGGATGAAGAAAAAATATCTTTAAAAAATAGGATTAGAAAGAAGATAGTAAGAAGAAGGTATCAGAGCAAGAACGATTATTCTGATAAATAAAATGGATCTCAATAGATCAATGATGTACAGTCGTGTAAATGGACATTTTGTTGCTGTGCAAGTTTTAAGTTCCTTTTTAGGGACTATGTACATAGTGAGTCACAGTATGTGCATTAAAAGTTAAACCAGTTGAACTTTGACCAATCAAAAACCATCCCTTTGAAAAGTGCACATCACATGCCCAGTATGTATGCAGTTTTAGGCATGTGTCTCATTGAAAGTTTTCCTTGTGCTGTCTCTATCTCCATTTGATTGTTGGTATTGATTAATACATGGCCTTTCTGCCAGAATTTCTTGTTGTTTGCTAGCAGAGTAGAAACAGCCGCAGAAAGTGAAAAGGAGAAAAGAGTAGCTAAATCCATGGGATCAAGTACAGAATCTCCAGGCTGTGCTGTGACACGACTGCTCAACGAAGTGTTCAGCTTGCCCCCCTGAGCTCATTAGCTTGACACGAGAAAACTGCCTCGACAGTATAGATACATACGTCCCTTCAGATTTGTTTGTCCGTCTTACGCGTCGCTCCATCCTCCTTCTTCAAGCGTCTGATTTGAGGAAGGGAAGCTGATGCTTGCATGTAAATCAGATGGCAGCCAATAGTGGCTCATCTGTTACAATGGAGTCATGTTAATGCAATGGAATAGACTGAATCTGGAAACATCTGGTGGGACATTTGGAACTGCCAACAGCGGGACACACAATCATTTCTCTTTGTTATTGTTTCATTTGACTGTGGCCTTTTTTTTTTCCTTCTGTTTTCTCTTACCTCTCATAAAAATTCTTCAACGGTGCTTCTCCTCTCAGTTCTCCAGCTTTTAACCAGTAGTTGCACTTTTTTTCCCCCTTTTACCTGTGATTATATTCACTTTTTACGTCTCTAAAAATCAGCATCTTTCCCATGCCTTCTCTGTTTACATTTCATCTGCTAATTCTTCAACATTTCCTTATTGGAAAGTTTCCTAATAGTTGTACACACAAAAACATAATGTTGTATTTTGTTACTGCTGATGAGAGACAGTGGGAAAACTTCAATCAGATGACAGGTAAGTGGCTCCTCATGAATGTAAATATGTGGTTAAAAAGTTACACTAGATCATTCTGGATACTGCCAATAGATAATATATATATATAAAAAAACATATAGAGGACATAAATGCATTACAACTTACCTTTGCTGATTTCTGGAATAATTGGTCGTTTATGGCCCACAGCAAAAGCAGAGGCACCACGGGGCAAAACAGAGGAGAAGAGACGGCTGATCAGTAATGCTTAACACCGACTCTATCAGCACGTCTAACATATTCATTGTTAGTCCAAGACCCTGAGGCACTGCTGGTTAGACTGGAGGGAGACTCAGAGATGTGCGTCCATGCACAGACTGCCTGATGCTGACTTTTTTAACGTTGGTGCCATTAACCGGATCCCATGACATGGTTTGGTTGCTGCGCTGCTCAGTGCCTGAGGAAGGATATCATTACATTTAATTTGGTTGGACAAAGAGCAAATATAGAATGCAGGATGTCCCTTCCATGCAAATGTCAAGAATGATGACAATGGAATTAGAGAAGATTATCTTATATTGAAACATCTTTATTTAGTGAGGGTTGATGCACTTTTCTTTTTTTTTTATTTCTCCCTATTAAAAAATTTGTAACTTTTATTCTTTAATAGAGGCTAAAAGACAAAACATGATCTGGTTGCATTCAGAATTTTATTTACTTATTTTTAAAGTCTCTGTGTTGCCTAGAATATCTTGGAATTGTCTTGTACTTATTCACAAAATCAGTTTAATAAAGAATCGGACACATTCATAGCAATCACAGCTGATCTATTTCAGACTCAATCGTACGGAAGGCCAAAATCCAAAACACACCTTAAGTCGTGGGCCGAACAGGATAAGCATTTACAAAACTAAATTCAAACTAAGACTTTGAAAATGAAACTTTTTTCACATTACAATGAATAAAAACAAGCAGGAATATTATTTCAGAATAAATTAACCTAAAGTTTAAATAACTTTCAATATTTTACTCCATAAAAATATATTCTGTCAAAATGATACCAGGTAGAAATAAGCACAAGATAACATCGAGACATTTATAAAACAAAATAATCTGGAGGGCTGGATATAATTACCTGGAGGGCCGGATCTGGCCCCTGGGCCTTGACACGTGATTTAGATTATAGATACTCAAAGTGTGGCCCATGTAGAAAGATTCTGGTTGGTTTGCAGTAAATTATCATCAATGGTTTTAATATTCCAACTGTAGAGAGCTCAGAACGAACTAATTGTGGTCGTTGGCGATATCTTTGAGCGGAACACGGACCTTTTATTAGTGTACATGGCATTGGCTCTTCTGAATCTTTAGTAAGGGAATTTGTGTGTGTGTGAGAGATTACACGTACCATCACAGGTTCCACCACATGGATCCACACGTACCTTTCCTGTTGCCACATGAGTTGGCTGGTATAGCTCCGCAAATGTGATCCAATAAGTGCAAAATACACCCCAAGTGGAACATCTTGAATGCAAATGCTTTACAGATGACTATAAATACACTGCTTTGATTTGCATGCCCAGCACAAATGGAAAACAGATTGTTAATTGTGCGAGTAAACCCATTACCATGAAAGAATTGAGGGATTTGATTTTGGAGGATGCAGGTAACCGCCGCAGAAAAAAAAAAATGACACCATCAGTGTGATTTAATTGAGCTATTTAAGGCTTACTCATTAGCAAAAAAGATCTTATTCTGGGAAACTTAACTTTAATTAGTCAATTCAATTAGACTGACTCATGTCACACATTTAGAATCTGCTAATGACACTTTTACTAATGACTGTTTCTATCAGCAGCTCAAATTAATAGAGCATCTTTATTGTATGTGTTTGAGTAAACATGATTATGCTTGTTATTAATGGATGGTAGGTGAGTGTAATTATTAAATATAATTATTAAATCACATTATGAAAATTAGAACCATTTTTAAAAAAAATAATTATTTTCATACTGACTGAATATTAGTAAAATACCAGAACACCAAATTAAGGCATTTACATGATACTTCAGTTATTTAAGGAACGCTTTTGTTAAATTGGGTCAGAAATGTTACCAAGCTGACCATCTGTCCCCCCAATGTTCTGCAGTGCTTTGGGGGTCAAAGGTTTACAGCGGCACACTGTGCTGGAAATGCAACAGAGTGTATCTCAAGAAATGAAAAACAGTCCTGGTTCTGACAGAAGCCGTTAGTCACCAGTAGACTTTCTGAACGCCAACCTGCTGAGAACCACATCCTAAGAAAAGTACCAGTGTCCAATAAATCCTGGACGACCAAGCAAAAGAGGAATTTCCGACTTATTCCGTTAGGGAGGGAGGGGGAAAAAAATACAGGTCAAGACAGGAGAAGAGAGAAAGTGAGAACTAACCTGACATAACAAGAGCCAAGGAAAATGATGACTCTTCCTGTCAGCAGAAATGCCTGTCAGTGATGGGATTACTCCTCCACACTTTCCATTCAAAATAAAAACAAATACTAATGACTATCTTTTGAATTTACACCCTTTAAAATTCAAATGCATCTCCAACTAAACTGCAAGGAATTGTGAATTTGTGCCTCAACTAAAACCATGTTGACACAAGTTCCTTATTCAGCTGCAAGAGACATCCAAAGTGCTGTAAAAGGATCCTAATAATAATAACCATAATTATCAATCTAAGTATACACGCTGAATGAAAACCAGACGCTTTTGCGACTTGGTTTAAACCTCCTCTTAAGCTCAACATGGCATCACATTTTATTCGCGCCGGAGGCAAGTCAGATAAACCCGCTTCTCACTCCACAGGATAACAGAGCTGCTTGGATAGGCATTTGTAGCAATAAGATGTGATCTGAGACAAAGCTGTTTGACACAATATAGGAAACTGGTAGGAAGTGGAGTTGGATCAGTAGGGAGGGTGTAATGGACAACAAAAATACCACACCTCCCACTGCTAGATCAAGTGTGAACGCTCTATAGCTCTGCAGTGGAGAACTCCTCTTTTTGAAATCGGAATCACTCTGTGCATGCCAAAAAAAGATTATCAAAATAAGAGAAAGGCGTTAAATTTATACTTTTCTTTGCATCTGCGTTCGGCTGGGGTTTTATATTTTGTGGCTTGAGTCAAAGTGGTGTTTCGGAGGCAAACTGTGACCTCAGGGGTCATAGCGATTTAGGGACAAATGCTGCTGAAGTGGATAATGAGGGGTGGAAACTTAACGACTGAGCTCAGGCTACTGTCTGTTGTTTCAGCTGAACTTAATGCGTCTTCTCCAGAGAAATGTTGTGATTTCAATTCAATTAAATCTGACTGACAGAATATTCAGATGTTAGGTTTGGGAATTTGAGCAGAAATTGCCACGGCCATCTGTATTTCTGAATAAAAAAAATTAAAAAAAGATATGTCAGAGTAATATATCTGCAGTATGTCCCCAGATACTCAAGTAATAAATTATCTAAAGATAAAACTTAAAAGATGTGTTCAAACTGAAGCCAAGAAATATCAGAAGTAAAAAAAAAATACAGAAAAACAAGCACATGAACAGAAATGTGATGCAAAACCTAAAAAAAAAAAAAAAAAAAAAAATCCCAAGACCCCAGCAAAAAATATAAAAATATTTATATTCCGATAGGGAATGAAAATAAAAAATTGGATACTTACTGTATAGCATGTGGTTGTGTAGGTGGATGGTTGTGACAACAGGTCAATGTTAAGCCAACATCTACATATCTAACCTAAAAAAACCCTCAAATTTAGCAAAAATAAATAAATTTTCTCTTAAATTTTCATTAAAAAATAATATTTTTTGTATTTATCTTTATTGGACATCTCCATTAACCATTTTTTTGTGATAGTGGGCAAATATTATTTTTACTTCACTTTATGACTAAAACAACTCTTAAACTTGTAAAAATGAAAACTTGCAATCTGTTTTCCGTACAAAAGAATAGAAATGTCTCTCGGAGTAAAAGCCTTCGAATGTCAATGTCCTTTTTCTACCCTCAAAATATAGATTTTTGTTGTCTAAGACACAGAGTCAGAAATGCTGGCCTCTTGTAGATTTTCTGTTTTTGAAGAAAGGGTCAGGTTATGTAGGAGGTTGTGCTGTTTGTACGTATTTGCCGTGGAGTTCCAGTCATTGTCCTTGGGGCTGGCTTGACTGAGTCTGGTTTGGGTTCAGTTTTGGGGTGGAGGGGAACCAAGCTATTTTAAAAGGTGTTTCTGTGGGGCAGACAGGCCATTGGGTTTGGGATTAGGTTTCCCTCATGCCAACAGAAGTGGTTTGATCGTGCGTACCTGAGCCTTAATCAATGCCAAAAAATGTTGAAAGTAACATCAGGAATGTTGGCCGTTCGCCACAAGACATTGAACAGATCGCTGAATATATCTTCAGGAGTCCTTGCAGCTTTTGAAGCTGACCGCCTGGATACTTCAGCCCTGAAAGAGCATCGAGGCAGATGTGGATGGATCACTTTGGTCCATCGTGAGCGGCTGATAATTATCACAGATGAAGTTTTTTCAAGCAATGTCATTATCTAAGCCAAATGAATGACAACATTAGCTCAGGCAATATTCATTAGGACAAATTTTATCTGACAGTCAAACAGCTGGGCTTGTTAGAATAACAGACTTGCATTTTTTGTAGCTGAAACCTGCTTTGCTTCTTATATTCAATGATTTTTTTTTCTCTACATAGATGTTACTAATTTATTATTCCAAAACCAAGCATCTATACATACCAGACATCAACCAATATGGATTTTACAGGGATGATATCAAAATGTAAAAATGCTATATGTGTCAATGTTGTTTGATAAGTTAAAACTTAAGAAAGGAAAAAAAAAGGAAACATAAAACAGAAAAAAATCATTATTCTGAAACAAGTACTTTAAATAAAAACTAATAAATAACTCCCAGAGGTGCAGATAGTAACAAAACCACAACATCTACTTTTTTTTTCCCTAATTTCCTGAAATGTTTTGAATGTAAATAAAGTAAAACCTAAATTGAATGACTCATCTCTGTGATAAGTTGTAGTAATAATAAAAATAAAATGCAGGGGTTCTTTGGCACAATAGCATATTTTAGAAGGTCAAACAAAATGTAAAAAATACTGTAAGAAAATTCCAGTTTTATAAAGTAAATAAAAACTAAGTTAAATACAATTAGAGAAAGATGCGACTTTTTAATCCTCAGTAGTCCCAGTTGAGCAGCATGAGATTGTGGTGTAAAAAGCAAAGTTGTTCCATGTGTTCTCCAAAAAAAAAAACGCTTCTTTTGGGCTCATAAATTGCAGAGACTTTCAGTAAATTAAAATCTACTTGTTTCCAGTGAACTTCCAGACCACATTTCTGGACTTGTACATCTGACAGTTCATGGTATAAAGCAGGGGTCAGTAACCTTCAACACTAAAAGAGCCATTTTGTAGTTTCTTACTGACCAAAACAAACTTGAACCACAAAATTCGACTTTATGCTCAAAAAAATCACTTTATTTATGCTTTGTGGCCATGAAATCATTTTTTAAAATAAAATCTAGCTTTTATGTATTTATAAAATTTCTATTTTTTTTTATTTATTTAACGTCTTTAACTTACAGTACTTTTGACAGAAACACATACAAGTTTATTTCAAAATAAAACATGCCCTGTTTTAAACATAATGAGATTTTATACTAAGAATTTACGCTTTCAATTTATTCTACTAGATTAAACTTTTTGCCATTACTTTGCTCCATCATCTAACATGTTTAAATGTACACATATAGTAGATAACATTATTAACTAAACCAAAACTAAATACCAATAGTTCATTCAAAGCAAAAAGAGCCACAACAGAAGGATAAAGAAGTCACAAGTGGGTAAGGTTGCAGACCCCTGGCATAAAGTAAATAAATAAATATGAATTAATTCATGTACTATAAAACAGTGTTTTGTGGCTTTGTATCATGTGAAGCATCCAAATTCTGTTTTTTCCAGACATATTACCCCCTCAAAAGACATTCCTGTTTCGTTCTGTAACAGTTTCCCTATAGGACATGACATAAGTATAATTGTGTTATTGCACAGCTGTAATATTCAACAACACTTATTAAAGGAAGCGAAAATAATGAGAGACGGAACTGAAAGCCTCAAATCCAGGTCTGCGCCTCAGACAGGAACTCTGACTCATTCGCTTCACTATGAGTCACAGCTGACGAGTGATGTGCCTGAAAAATGAACAGTCAGGGTTTCAATCTAATAAATACACAGTTAGAATAAAAGTTAAAATACGCTTAAATGAAATTTTAAAAAGTAGAAAATTGTGTCTTATGAATAACTCTGCTTACATTTTTTGTATGTTTTTTGTATTTACAATACTATTAGTTAATGAATTTATATAGTTATGTATTTATTTAAGCACCATCTATCATCACATTTGTGTAATTTATTAACTTGAGCAATATTTTTTTTTTTTTACTTCAAGAGGTGAGTTTACTTGAGTATGCCTGCCAACATTATATATTTCATCAGAAGAACGATGAATATTTATAGCATTGCAGGATGCATATCAACATCGCATCAAATGAGATAAGATAGTATTTAAGGAGTTTCATTTTCCAAAACATTAGTAGTCAGAATCAAACACTTGGTTTTGATTGATTCAATGGTAAAAAATAAAAGACGTGCGTTGCATGATGAAGGTTGGAGGCTGATAAGCTGCTTTTTATTCTTTAAACCCGTATTGTGCTTTTATTATCTGAACTTTTCTTAATTCTACCCATCTTTCTTCAAAACAGTAAGAGGTTTAGCAACAAATACTTTCTGCGTATAAAAGGAGATTGAAGAAAAAATGAGTTTTATCAGTGCGTATGGGAATGTAAGAGGCAAAGCAGCAGTCCTAGAAACAGGGAGTACTGTAAGCGATGTTTAGTCAGCCTCCCTTGTCAGATGAATTCCACATGGTGGTAATCCATCCTCCCCTGAGCCAGTTTCCTTAAGATCATCCTCCCTGCAAATATGAACAGAGCTCTAAGCACACGAAACCACCTTAATGTTGTTTGAACATCATATCCAGGCAACTCTCTATGTTTGCATCTTATCTGTAAATATTTAACAGGCTTCCAGTTGAGTTCATACAAGAAGATTTGTTCTATTTTGGGGTGAAAGATTTTCGCTACCTCTTGACAGAAAGGTTTGTCTTGTAAAATTGATGTGCGTGTATCCACAAGAGAATTCAGCTGATTTTTTTTTTCTATTCAGGGGCATCAAGTGAAAACAGATGATGGGTCCAGCCTTTAAGACATATGGCAAAAGGGGTTGTCCATTTTAGCTCATCTTATAGGAAAAGCCCCAAATTGACAGAGACTGTGTCATTTTCAATGCCTTTGCTGAGACCTTAGACAACCAAACCACATTAAGAATTTTCTAGGATCAGCCTTGCTGACTAACCATCAGTTTGTGGTTGCATTCCCCCAGAGTGTCTGTGAACTGTTAGACCTCCCATTTCTGACTCGTGCCTGATTTACAGTTTGAATACTTTCTGCAACACTGAAGAAAAAAAAAAAAGAACCGCCAAAGATGACAGCAACATTACATGTTTGCCATGAGAGGGAAGAGTAGTTTGGGTTTCAGATAGGGAACTTTCTTTTTTTTTTTATAAATCATATCTGTAACCCTTCATGTTCCAAACTGTGTTATGAGAAAATGCAGTTTCTGGAAAGTGTCACAACTGCAAGCGTGAGACGAAGCATCAGCACAGGATGGGGTTGGGGGTTTGGGGAGTGTGAAGATCTGTAATTTAATCAGAGACTCTGGAGAGGACTGTTAGGGTTCACTCGGCGGGACAGAACAGGACTAAATCCTGATCTAATTCTTGGCAGAAGGAGAAAAACAAAAACACACGGGAAATGATCCTGCTGCTACCCTTTATTTGATTTTGCATGACCCAAAGTAGTGCTATTCCTGATTTGAAAAAGCCTTGGGCAGGGCTCGGTGTGCCTCAGGTGTATAGATTTTTAACATTATTTTCTTTATTTCAAAGACATTTGATCAATTTTGTCCCCGCTTATATTTAGAATATGTCAGAAAAATGCAAATTGAAAAACTCTTAAGGAACACAGACTGTGTAAGTGAAAAGCACTTGTTATTCATTTATGTGTTTGTGTTTTGTCTTTTCAGACAGCACCTGCATATTAAAGAGCATGATGTGTGTAACATACTGTTTGCATTTTATTTATGCACATGCCCCCATTAAACATTAAGTCTCTGGTGCGAATACATCTGTTTTAGTACAGATGTGTTTTGTTTTTTTTTTATCTAGAAACTCAGTTGTATTCCTACTAGATTTGACCAATGACAGTTTTTCATGAAAATTTATACTGCTATGCATTAGGGGTGTCTAACTCAATCACACAGGGGCCAAAAATCCAAAACACACCTAATGTCGCGGGCCAAGCCAGACGTACATTTATTGAACATAATAAAACTCAATTTTTAAAACTTTAAAAATGTAACGCTTTAAGAGTACTAAATATAAAAACAACCAGGAATATTATTCCACAATAAAGCAAGTTAAACCTTATATAACTTTCAATATTTCACGCTCCATCAAAATGTATTTCGTCAAAATTATACAAATTAGAAATAAGCGCGAGATAACATCGGGCCATTAATGGACATAAATATTAAAATGATGCTGGGGACGGAAATACCATTTATGTTAATGGTATCTACCTTTATCACCAAAAGTGTAGTTAGTTTATCTAATATTGGCCAGCGTTTTGCTGAAATTTAGAAATATTTATATTTAAATGATTGTATGTACTCTTACTTGATTTGTGCATTTTCACCATTAGTGCTTTAAATCCATTTATTAAAATTTACTGTAAACTGAGGCTGGGTATCTCATGGTAAATCACAATATGATTTGATGCATAATACATGGTACACGATACTGATATTATCACAATATGACAAATATTGCAATAATTCATATTTTCCCTTAGTAATCTATGATATATCACTATTTTGTAAACAAATATAGCTTTATGTTTTCCCCAAAACCTTTTAATGGAACAATTTGAGACATATGTTAATTTACGTTCTTTGCAAAAATAACATAGAATTATCAATGAATGCTAACGTGTCTTTGCAGTAATTACATACATTTTAAGGTAACAAATAAATAAATATCCAATTAAGCAATAAAAGAAATAAAGATTCACAATGTTTTTTTTTTATTATTTTTTGCATCAGATCATTTATTATTATTGAGGCACTTTCATATTAACTTTATTCCTGCTAATATTATATAATCACCGTTTTTTTTCCAGTGCTGGTAGCCATATTACCGGCAAATTACCGGCATGAAGCCTAATGAGGCAATTGTTTTTGTGATATTGGGCTATATAAATAAAATGACTTGAATTGAATATTTGTTTTCCCCCTTATTAAATTCCTCACATTTAGTCACGCGCTCTGCTAGCATACGTACCTGTTGAAACGACACCGCCATGCACCATATGTCTCACTGAGAGAGTCAAACGCTGCACCCCTCTCCACTAGGATCTAGTGTATGTTAAGCGCTTTGTTTGGACAAGTTACTTCTGTTACTGCCCTCACAAGACAAGTTTTTGTCACATTTGAGACAGAGCGTGGACGGGTCCCCAAATTATCGTTTCCCAACTAAATATTGTGTGTACATTGAGGTTCCAGGGTTTGTGGGCATTGTATGTGTTTTATAATGTTTTTGTCCGTAAATGTTTTTTCTTCCTTTTGTTTTAATTGAAAAATGTGTTTTACTATGTGAAGTCCTTTACAAATAAAGTTTGATTTGATCTTGTCCTTGTATTTACACTGCTGAAATAAGAATTCTATTCCAACACAGTGCAGACCGGTAACAATCCTTCGCAGGTTTAAGCAGCCTCTGACTCTCAGCAGGTTAAAAAGATACTGCTGGAGGAATTCAGTTCCAACATCATGCCCTCCCTCTGTGCTATTTTCTAACTAAAGGTGTGTTTAACTTGCCAGTGTGAGCAGTTGGCAAGTATTACGGTGTAGCTTTGTGCCACACAGATGTATGACTTACTGCCAGGCTGAATCGGTTCCTAACCTGTAATTTTTTGACTGTCAACTGCTGAGTTGCAGTGCAGGCGTATTATGTCAAATCTATGCTTTCTTTGAAGGTGGAAATACAATTTTCTGTCTGAATTATGACTTTAGTTGACTGCATTACAGTTCAGAAGTTTCTTTCCTTAACTTCTCAATACGGTAAAAAAAAACATGTATTAATGAAAGTAGTGAGCATGTATAATTGAGAGGATCTGTGAAGACATCAACAGCAAGAAATGGAAATCCTCAACCAAAACCAGAAATCCTTCCATCTTGCTTGAAAAAAATTAGCAAAATCAACTTTTTGAGCTTTTAAATGTATTATAATGTTCATTCCTCACTATAAACAACCCCAAAGCAGTATTTTGATCCATTTATTTCCCAGTATTCCTATAAAAATCTGTGCTCTGAGCACCAGCCCCTCCCAACCTACTACAAGCTGATGTCACAAAGTGAGGACAGCCCCTTTCAGGAGGAGTCAGCGTTGCCAGAACCACACCCCCACCTCCCTGGCTAACATAAACACCAAATTTCCCTGCTAAGCTAGCAATGATCGGCCGCTAGCAATGCTGCTCAACTAACGTTGGTTAGGTAGCGGTGCTTAGTTTGTTTTCATGAGTGAAACACAGACACGATGCCAAGGCCGGCTCAAGGATGACGACATGAAATGAGCAGCACCCACAAGCAGCGAAAGGCGGAGCTTTAGAGATCAAGGCGTCTTACTTTCAGGTAGAAACAGAACCCACAAAAAAAACTCATTTCATAAATAATTTCATGGTGTAGGTATTTTAACTGGTGATCCTAACAGTGAAAGGTTTTCCTGTTTTAAGTTTTAATAAAAATGTCTTTTACCTTTTTGAACACTTTTGGTTTAGGTTTAGCCCCCATCTTGTCCTCAGTCAAGTCTCTCTCTGAAAAATGGAAAATTTTAATGAAAAAAGAAAAAAATATTTTTTTTATCATTTAAACTGATTTGTTTATATTTATCTTGGCAAATGTGTTAAATATGTTACGCTATATTGCTAAGATTTAGTTTATTTGTCCTTGTGAATGAATGACTCATAGGGGAAAATTCACACAGAGTTCCCATTGTAACTGCTGAAGAACAGCTTTAGCCCATCATGGATTCATTCAGTCCCAACATTTTTTTTTTTTTTTTTTTTTTACTTTTTTGACATTTATTGGTTGAAAATGCAAATCAAATGTTGGCCGTTCCTGCCAGAAAGAAACTGTTCAGCTCAGTTTCCTTAAACTATGGAGGTGAGATTTTTGGACCTTGATCTTATCTTATGATCTGGGCCATATGCTTCAAAGATGCTCAAAAGCCTTCTCGTCTCTGTGGACCCAACACTCACACAGTATCTTCTAGACACGGTCACATAGAAAACAGGTGCTGGCAGTTTTTTTTCCCCTCTGCTGGATTAGTGCCAGATATTGTAAACTGTTCACATTTGACCTTTATTTTTCTGTATGAGAAGATTTAAGGAGGCATTTCCCAACCTTAACCTGTCTAACTAAAGAACCAGCAGAGACATTGAGTTCCTTTGCAATGTAACTTAAGAAAAACTAAAACAAATTCCTTTTCTTTTTTTGCAGCTGCAGTCAAGTAGGTTCATTTTCATGGATGTTTAAGCTTAAAAAAACACAAATGAAACTACTTAAGAAAAACACTGAGCTGGTAGAAATGTAGCTATTTTGAATATGTCATCTTTTAAAATTAAATAAATGCCCTCAGTCTACCTAGGTGATTTGGTAGATAACATCCTCTCATTCTCATAACCCAAGGCTGCCATGTTTTAATTTTCTTGAAGAAAAGTGGCTATGGAAGCAAATCACCAAGTAATGTCTTCTGGCTGTGTGTGCCTGGAAATTAAAACCTGGTTTCACTTCAGTGCACATGTGCAAAACAGACTTTCCTGAACAACAAGAGCAAAGGATGAGTGACAAAAATGCAATTTGTTTTGAAGAACTTTGAAACCAGAACAAAGTAAGAAAACAAACATTCCTTCATCTTTTGTTGCCTGGTTTTCCCATTTTCAAACTTGATGTGCTTTTTCCAACATATTTTAGGTAAATGAACCTTTTTGATGCAGTAACATTTACAGTAAATTATACTTATAAAAAAACTCATATAAAGACGAAAGTAAACATGTATAAATGTTTGGTAGCTTTAAGAGGTTCATAAAATATTGTAAGAAAGTTTTTTATTTGAGGATGGATGCCATTTTTACTCTTGCTCTTTCTTATGGGGTTCAGGTGACCCTTACCCTTATATTGATGTGTGATTCCTAACATGACAAAGGTAGAAAAAGCTGGACAGGGTTTTATCTCTGTCACAGACACCAGTGAAGATGAAAAAAATTATTGCAAAAAAAAAAAAATTCCAAGCGCTGTCTTGTGGGGTCCAGATGACCCCACTTTTTATGTAAACATGCCTAGGATAGCACAAAGGTTACAATGAAACAGGCTACAGGTTACAAAAGGTTCCATGAAAATTCTACTTTTTGAGGTTTTAAATGCATTTTACTGTCCATTCCTCATTATACAGAACCCCTAAACGGTATTTTTATTCTTTCATGCATTTAGGAGTAATCCTTTAAAAACCTGCACTGTCTGCAGCAGCCCCTCCTATACCCACAAAAACGAGCGGTTGGAAACGTGCAGACGTAAGATCGATGCCAACAGCTCCCTCCAGGAAGAGTCTGTGCTGCAAGCTCCGTCCCCAGGCTACAACGAACACAGCCCCATCTTCTCTGTGGAGCTGTGGCATGGGATAACTACCTGCCTGTACCAGGAACCGCTCCCGGACCCAAATTTCAATGTAGTCTCGGTTCATTTTTAATTGGACTGAACTTTGGTTCTCCCTGAGATTCCTCAATCTGAATATGAAACAAACCAAAAGCGGAACAACTGAACCAAAAATGCCACCATACTCGACAATCACGTGATGTAAACACGGTAATGAGTTGATTGGTGAGCCATGGACAAATGTAGAGCCTTAATTGTCATGTTATCAAAAAGGTCCAACCGTTTACTTGTTAGAACATTTATTTTAACACCACCAAAAAACGTATAACTCTCTTTTCTGTGTCTCCTATGTGGCGCGCAGGCTGCTGCCATGTAAGCTCTATTGTAGTTTCAACAGAATTCTCTTAAAAACAAACCATGACACCACAACGATGAGACACGGAAACTCATTAAAATGTGGTTGAACAAATTCATGCTCAATAAAACAACTTTCAACGTGATCCACATTGTTTCTACCAACGTGTCTTTTAGTGTGTGCACCTGTAGCGTCTCCAGTAACCGTCGTGCAAGATTCCAAACAGTGTTGAACCTGGCCTTCAAGAGAAGAGATCTTTAATCACGTGGTTTTGCTGACAAATTTTGTTTACGCTGAGGAGGCAGGCTCAAGGATGACGTAGTGAAATGGGCGGGACTGACAAGGAGCGAAAGGCAGAGGCTCAGAAATCGAGTCGTTTTACTCCCAGGTATTAAAATGGGCCACAAAAATGACTCATATTTTACAAATAATTTTTTAAATGTAAAATATGATCATATATGATCGTATATATGAATATATGTTTCATTGTAACCTTTGTGCTGATATATATATATATATATATATATAATATTATATATATAATATATATATATATATATATATATATATATATATGCACAACATATACCTTTTTTTAAAGACCCACCCAAACAAAAACTGTCTTTTTTGTGTTTTTAAAATGTTCTTGTAACATTTTTTCCTATAATAGAGGATCTATATACGTATTAAAAAAAACAGAATTCAAACTGCATTTCTGAATACTTCTTAATTCAAATCAAGAGCTGATGAAAACCGGATACTTGAAAAATTCTCAGACTAATGGGCGTGCCAAAACTTACATTTTCTGATTCAATTCTGAAGAATCCACTTCCAGACAAATAGGAATAAGATTGTTAATTTTCCTCATCTACCTGGTCTCTGGCTTAAAACTGTACAGCTAGATAGCTCCAATGTTATCATTGTTTTGCTATGCTAATGCTAGCATGAGGCTGTGAGCTGTACTAGCATGAGATACTTATTGGGATATTAGCGGAGCTAAGTTCCGCACCATCAGTCCCGCCCACAATCAAGAATCCTATTTCTAATGAGCTGAAGAAAATATGTCTCAAAAAATGAAACAGATTTTTTTTTATTTTGACTGAAAGCTGCAGTCATCATTTAATGACCATTGGGAACTATTTTACAATAGAAATAATATATTTGGAGTGGGATTTTAAGTTGTTTTGCTACATGTTAAATTTGAGACTTAATGGTAAAAAATAGCAGCTTTTTTTGGTAAAAGACAGATTAAATAATCATGAGCATAATTGCCTTGTGGTCAACCATCAAATAACTATGACATTTGTTAACCTGAATCTCACTTTTTATGGTTATCGTGTTGCTGAACTCCCTTTGAACACTAAGATATGAGAATGGTTGTAAATCACCAAGTTCAGAGCTATGTTTGCAGAGAAAACACTGGTTGTCATTTAGGATCCGAAAGCTGTGAAACGGTGAAGTGACTACTTGAAGCTTTCATAGGCATGTTGTTCTGCCCGCTTGACTTTCATTAGCATTGCTTTGAATGTCAGTGCTGGTGCTTGTAAAGCTGAAAATGGGATCAATGACAGAGGTACACGCTGGCTGAATTTTCACTGAGACGCAGCTTTTGCTAATTTTGTGGAAAGTGGGTTGCTTTTATCCCCATTAAAGAGAAAGGCAAAACGCTTAAACCAAACTGGAGTAACATGATCAGCTGTTAAGTGAAAACCCTTAAAGAAAACCCCTTATAGTAAATTATTTGTTCAAAAGCTATTTCAAGGATTCTTTATTGTCATTTCACCAAAGAGTGAAACAAAATGTGTGACTCTTGTCCTGGGACAGCCATTTTTTTTTTAATATAAATTGAATAAAGACATTTAATAAATTCTGCTTTTCCTCCCATTTTGATGATGAATTATGTGCGTCCTACAGCCGTGCATTAAGTCACATTGGTACAAGACTTCAGGAAAAGACTAAAATAACTGTACCATGAAACTTTGCTCTAAGCAATGGTCATAAAGAAAAACCCAGTAGTGCTTAAAAACACCATATGAATGTATGTAAAAAATATATATACATTATCACAAAAATCAAAATAAACGTAGAAAAAAATGGGTACTTTTAAAGAGCATTAAGTTGTCCAGTTTCTAAAAAAAAAAAAAGTTTGCAGAGAAGTGCATTTGTTTATTGGATTAGAAAGCGGTATGTGTTTCAAAGTTCAATGCTTCAGTAAAATATTCTGGTGCTTACCTTATTGCTGTGGCAACCACAGATAATGTGCCATGAAGAGAGATAGCTCCCAGTCAAAACACCTGATAAGACCAATCTGCCTTCAGGGTGGTCTGTGTCTTTCTTCACAATATGTCATTCCTAGACCAAAGTATTTCTCTTTCATCAACTTTCTGCTGAAAGATGAACATTCAGTTTACTAGAAAAATAAAAATCCTGACAACACCTTATCAGACAGTGGTCTTAATTCAATTGAATTATTGAAAACAAGGTTGAATAGACTGTATGAGAAACAAATCTTTTATTTTCATCATTTGGACTTCAATAAAAAAAAACTTCTATAAGCTTATATAATTGAGTAAAAGCAGTAAAAAATCATATTAAGTAAATAAGTAATTCTGTTACTTGGAGAAAAAGAAACATTTTAAATGTCTAATAATATGAGGAATGATCGGAAGGTTTCTTGTAAACTTGAAGTTAATGAGGATAAAGATGCCATTTCATTAAAAAAAAAAAAACAAAACATTCATTCAAAAATGTAGTCAAGGCAAACTGTTGAAGTTCAATAACAACTGGCTTTTTATTCAAATTTCAACATGCTCTTTAGTTTAACTGATTCTATTAGCTAGCTTTAAAATAACAAAGTAATCGTTTATTTAGACTGAAAACATTTGGTTCACTGAAAGTGAACCAAAGTTCCTTTTTTCTGATAATCCAGAACAAATTTACCCAAGTGGACCCTGGTCCAGGACCAGGAACCGATGGTCGACCAATCTTTTGAGATGGTCTCGGTTCGTATCAAACTGAGTTCTGGTTTGCTCTGAGTTTGGAGACTATGGAGCGGAACAACTGGACCAAAATGGCCACCATAGCCGCGCATTATGGGATGCAAACAGAGTACCACAGTAGCCATGAGACGTAGCAACTCATTGAAATTTGGTTGGAGGATGCAGATTCATAAGAACTACTTCTTATATGACACAAATTGCTTCTTCCAATTGTTTTGCTACAATCTATAAAACCTTATTTGTCGTTTTCTCAGCAACAGCCTTTGCTCTTGCAGCATGCTTCCACAGATTCAAAGTAAATTTTTTATCTGACAGTGATTCAGATGTTCAAAATTGATCAGGGAAATGTAAAGTCTGAATAAGTTCTATTCTAAGGATTGCAAAGCGTGGGACTTCCATTATTCTTCCTCTCCTGTAATTCCAAGCCGATGACTGAAGAGATCTTTTGTCGTGTGGTTTTGTTTACAAGCTTTGGTTCAGAACAGAAATTTGCAGCTGATGGCAGTGTGATTACAGACCAAACACAAGGCTCAGGACTCAAAACGGACCAAATGAAGAGGACTTTTCCAGTCTGAATACACCCTAAATCAGTTTTAATCTGAAATGTGAAAAGAAAATTTGTTCAAAAGTGTGCAAAAGATTTTCTTTTTTTCTTTTTTTTTGTTTCTTTGCAGGAAAATGACAGCAAAAGAGAAAAGACTTATGTTAACCGACTCTATAAGCCCTCATTTTTGATAGCAGTCCAACCATACCATAGCTTAGCTGATATTCACTTTACATATGGGAGTTTGAGTCGACTACGTCAAATAATGGACTTATGTGGGTTTGATGAAACTACCAGATCTGTGTGTTTGAAGGCTGTGGTCATGAAGGCAGACTGAACCAAGAACAACATCCTCGCTCTTGTTTACACTGACATGTCCTGACAATCTTCTAGCTTGAAGTCCTCTCTGTGGGGAAGTGTGGCTTTGACCCAAAGCAATTAGGAATTTAGAGCAAGTTGTCACATTCATTTGTAGGTTTTTACAACTTTCTCCTTTTCAGATGACTTTAGAAGCATTTTATTCTGGTTCTCTTTATTTAAAAATTTGTAAATTAATACTGGTTGTACTGCAAAATGTGATTCAATTAAATTAATTATTTTGGTATTTAAGAGTTTACTTAGAAAAACTCAAAGATGGAGTAAAGAAACAGCAATTTCAACCATCTGGTCTCACGTAAAATACACATTGAAGCATTAAGCTATTGTTAAACCCCCTCAGTGTGGCTGGTTTCGCTCTGCTCAGAATATTAATGCACATTAGTTAGAGCAGAAGGACGGACAAGAAGGGGAGAAGGTCAACTGTTCCTTCCAGCTGACTGGAAGCCATACCATAAATTTTAGATAAAAAGACGGATCATATTTCTACCAACCAGAAAAATCAAAGTGGTGTCATTGAAAGTATCTGAACATTTTGGCATGAAACAACGGAGAGATTTTCATTTTCTTTTCTCCTATTTTTCTGTCAGACTGACACGACCACAGCCCCAGAAAACTTAATAACATTAAGCCTCCACGACAAGAGCAAACAATGACTTTTCCGGCCCTCATTTTTAATGGAAGAAAAATCAATTATAAAAATGGAATTGACTATAAATAAAAGAGCGACCATTATGTGGCAGTGCCGACATTATTTATTGAGGTGTTGCGGGTCAAACTCTGGTGTCCATCTCATATGAAAGACTCTGTCCATATGGATATTTAATTCCAAGCAGAGCCCATTACATGTTCAGGAAATTAAAACAAAGCTTAAGGAGCCAAGAGCCGTCAGCTAATTCTTTGTGGAAAACAGCTCATTTTTCAAGTCTGCCTCTTTTATGTTTTTCTGGGACTCATGCGGGTGCGGGGATCTGAAGCAATGTGTCTTTACATTTTTCTTTTTAGGTTGTGTGCGTGTCGACCGTTTGTAACCGGACTAGGCTGCATTCTGCAACCGCATGATGACAGGCCTTGATGAAGTCAGAGTAAACAGTGAGTCAATCCTCATTATCACTTATACAGGCTTTTGGATTTATTCGCTGGGTCACGAAAGCTCCCCCAAGTATTTTTCAGTAAATATTTCTGTGACGCAACTCAGTTCTGAAATTTAGTTGGAGCCTGCCGGAGTGCCCCCCCGACATTCAGCCGTGACACAAAGTGACAGCTTCCCACAACCTAGAAAAGTGGACAGGAAGCGTAATTGTTGGGGTAAAATGTTTTGAAGTTTGTGGAATTGTTGGTGTGACTCGGTTTCAACAGTAGCCTGAAAATGTTTGCAGCTTTTGTGCAATACTTCACATGTGCAGCAGGATCATTTTCATGCAACATCATCAAATAGCCAGTGATGAATATTTGAATTGAAGCTGACAAGACTAAAGAATAACACGGAAAAACACACTGGAATGCTGGAGAACTGTTGATTTAAAGCTGCAGAGAGCACAGGTTAGTATATTTTTATAAAGCTTAAATGAACATGTAGAAATTAATGTTGAAAGATTTTTAAGGGAACTTAAATGCACCACAGATGAGAAACAAGAGTATAATTTTATAGTGATAACAACTCCCGTTGCAGTGCGCCCCATGCTTTTTTCCTTTGTTGCCATTTTTGAACACCTCATGACGGACTAACTTCACTCTTTATTTTTGAGCAGATGAAAAACACAAATTCTACTTTCTCAAACTTGATTAAACAAAACAAAGTTGGTTGTTATAATTGTAATCATAATCAATGACCCTAGCCCTCAATTTTCAAGTTATTGAAGTTAATTTAAAAAAAGCAATCATGTTGTTGTTTAACATTAAAATCTGGATTGTAGATTTAAAAAAGAAAGTATATTTTAAAAAGTTACATGTGGTTTTTTTTATAGCTTTGATATAATTGTCGTGTTTATTCTATTACAAAAAAACATGTATTCAAAGTATATTTAGGACAATGCACAAATACATTCATCATACTCATTCTGTAAATGTGTCAGATTAAAGCATAATCGCCAGTTATGTTTGGAATTGGAAATGGTTTATTTCAACCAATCAAAAAATAAGTAAAACAACTAAATATCTTAGGATAACTAGTATAAAATTGACTGGAAATACATATACAAATGCATGTATCAACATGCACTTGTGAATAATAAAATTATAACTCCTAATTATAAATTGACATGTTAGCTCAGGAAATGACACAATGAGGCTTTTAAATTTTAAGTCCGTCAAAAAAAAATGGCTTATAAGGGAGTGGAAGAAAGCAAAATTATAAAGTCCAACTCCAGTTATAAAGAATAGATATCGGATTTCTAATAGGATTTTGTATGAATATTGTTTTAAAGATGTGGAAATTGTGGCATTTTCCTGTGTTTTTGTTGGCAGAATGTTCTAGAACTGGTTTATCCAAACTTTCAGTAAAGTTTGTCCAAATGTCATCCTCCAAGAAAGGATCTCTGTCTGTTCTGGAACAAGTGTATTACCTTGGTCTACGTTTGTCTTTGATTCTGATATATTTAGAATGTGGAAGTGGGGAAGACAGCAAGTAATTTAGTTAAGTATTTTTTTTTAATAAATAAGATTTTTAAAATTGATCCTATTTTTATTTAGTGAAACATTAGTGAGATCTTCTTTTTTAACTTTTTTTAAAGATTATTTTTTCTTGAGAATGACCAAGATACAATACTGAATGTGAAAGTATATTGTGGAACGTGGGAATGTTTAATCAGCTGCCCTTGCTCTAAATTATGTGGTTTGTGTTGAAGTCCAGAATGTACTTCACTTTGTTGGCTGTGTACGCTACATGTTTTGTGAATAAAAGGGCTGGATCCAGTGAATCCCAATAAAATACACATATACATATAATAATATATTTAACAAAGTGTTGCCCTATCTCTCTAAGCAAAAGGTAAAACCTATCTAGATTTTAGTTCTTTGTGAATTTGAATCTGGACAAACATTTGACAGGTCATATAAATATATTAAAAAGCATAGAGTGCCAGAAGTAGAGCCTTGTAGGACACCTATGAAGGATGATGTGAGGCTCATGCACAGTCATCGATCAAACAGAAATCCATTAAACCGTTCAATATGTAATTCCTAAGGTTAAATTGAGTAAAAAAAAAAAAAAAAAGACAAATCTCAAGAAAGGATGTGCATGCACATGTTTTTGTAGATGATACAGTTTCTGTTTCTTTTGAGTGGAAGGAGAACTGCATAACATGTAGAAAAAAAAAGATGAGATACTCCAATCTGAACTGGAGACTATGAGTGGGGCAGAGATTTGAAACTGGTGTAATTGTAGCTACTTTCTATCCTGCTGGGAAAAGCATGTCTTTGTTTGATAGGTTTATCAGATAACTCTGGACATAGAACTTTAATGTATATGTTTTTGGGTTTTTTTTTTTTTTACAAAAAGTGTCAACTCCATTTATATTTTGTCAGTTTATAAAATCTTAAGGACTTGACAAAATTTGCAACTTCCACTTAAATAGTAAAGTTCACTCCATATGTGGAAATAGGAGGATGGCAATGCAAGAGAGGTGACTGAGAAGAGATCAGTCATGTATGTCTTATACAGAAACAACTCAGTTGGTGGAAGCAGCCAGTGATCAATACGGCCGTCAGACTTTGATTTGATTCTGTTGTGTTGTCCTTCCTTAGAGCTGGTAACTGGATTTCGAAAGGAAACTAATGATAATTGAAACCTTTAGCTCCTGACACACATTCACAAAAGTAGATTGATACATAACTGCCAGAAAATTTGTGAAACAGTACTTGATATAAACTACTTAAATGGAAAATTTTTCTTAAATGTTTGGAAGAAACCAATTAAAGGGTTGTGATATTTAATTTAAAGGGGTGCCCAGCTATGTTTTGTTTGTAGTTTTGAATTTAAAAAAAATGAAAGAAACAAATGGTATGGGGGATTTTAAGAGCTGTATTGTTTCTTTATGTATTTAATCTTGTTCAAATAAGTTTAGAAACTGCTTGAACTCGACTAGAATAGAATGAAAAGCTCATGTCAGGTTTAATGAAGAGCTTCTCTTGTACTTTTGTTGTTTTATTGTTTTTCCAATGTTTAAAAGTTGGCTTTATTGTCATTCTTTTGTGTTGTTGCTTTTATGATGAAGCAGATTTACAGCACTTTGATGCAGCCGCGGTTCGGCTGGAGTGCTTTATAAATAAAGCTGTGCTGAGAAATAGACTGCATAAGCTTTTTCACCTCTAATGCACAGCAGCACTTTAATTTAAGCATTTCAAGAGCATCACTTTGACACCAGAAGCTGTTTTACAAACTCTAATTCTTATAAATGCTTGCTGGCCATTAACATTTTTTTTTTTATTGAAGGCAACTTGACAAAATATTCCAATTAGAGGACCCACACAAACACACACATTGTTATTCTCTAATTTTCTTTCTTTTTTTTTTTCCCCCTTGCCTGTGCAGCAAACTGTTTACCAAGTCGCACCAACTGTTTTAGCTGTAGGCTCAATGTTGCTTGTTAATTAGACTGGTTAAGAAAGAATTTAGTAAAAAAAAAAAATACCATCCAGTATTAAAAATTTAACTGTACACTTGGTGTGGAATAAAGTGTCTCATAAACAGAGTGGAAGAAAGCCAAAGCACTTATTTAATTCCTTCAGCTGCAGGTGTGAGCCGTGCCTTAATATACCGACAACAAAGTCAAGCAAATAAAAGAGCTTAAAGAACTTGACGAGCAAACACGCATTATAAAATTTGATAAAAGTCAAATGAAAAAGATTAACTACAGTTATCTCTGCAGGAGACTGAAAATATGAACTAGGTGGGAACTCTTCATCAACTTTAATAGCAGGTGCTAAATTCATTTCAAAACAAAATAGCAAAATTCAATTAACACCAGTTTAGTTTAAAAAGTAAAAAAAAGAAAAATCTAGCAAGTAACATAACAAGAAAATCGAATAGCATACAATACACTCCGAAGACAAGATGAAACAAGGGAAGTTAAATGGCACAACTAGATGAAGTGATAGGGTGTATCTGTAGACTCCCCAGCCAGCAATGCTAAGGGGGCCCCAATTGGGGAAAATGTGGGCTATGTGGGTATTGAGTGGGCATGGGCTTAACTTGGGCAAATTTTGGAGGCCCCATTAGGTTTTGCTCATATTGGCCCCACGCTGGTCCCCCACATGGGGTACCTGAAAGGGACCTGCAAGGGATCCATGTGGGCTACCTGGGCATGGAAATTAACTGGGTAAAGCCAACTGGGTCCCATTTAGTTAGAGTAAAATGGGGCCCATGCGGGAAGCCCATGTAGGTAGGCCAAGTGAGACCCATATGGGACGAATGAGGGCATGAAGCCTTGGGTTGCATCTGGGACACTCTTATGTGGGACCCAAATGGTTTGACCTACTTGGGTCCACATGTGGAGCCCTCATGGGCTAACTATATGGGCCCAATGAAAGTGTCTAGGTAGGGGCTTAGAAGACTGGTCTATAACTGGGACACAGTTATGTAGTACTCACATGGTATAGCCTACATGGTTCTCACGAGAGCAGCCCTAATGGGCTAAACTACATAAGGGCCCATGAAGAGTAGGTTATGGGCAGACTTGGTCTTCATCTGGGACACTCTATGTGAGACCAAAATGGTTTGATTTACTTGGGGCCCACATGTTCTGCCCACTTTTAAATTATATGGGGCCCACTTGGTCTTGCTGGCTGGGTCCTCCTCTGCAGGAAGCACAGGGAAGTGGGCGGGGCACCAAGGAGGAGCCACAGCAGACCTGCACAAAAACAGGAGAGAGAACCAAGAACAAAACAAGCAGAATGTAACAGAAACATTATTAAAAGACCTCTGGGGACAATTTTACAATTGAATTTTAACACATTTTTGTATTTGTATGATTTGGATTTCATGGCCACCGTAGTAAGCACTGATTGGTCCAGAATCAAAAGTTCGACATTGGGCCATAGGCAATGCATACTTTTACTGAGGCATTTGATTGGCCAGTTTATAACTGGGATAACTTCCATTGCACAAAATATAGTCTAAAATTGAATTTACTGGAACATTTTTAAAAAAAGGTTGCAGAGCAAGAATGGTTATTCTTACAAATATAATGACTAAGTTAAAAGTATTTTTCAGTAGAAGTCTATGAGATTCTCTCTCCAGTTCTCATATGTAGTTGATAGTGTGACTACAAAATTGAAGATTACCACTCATATCAGGCTCCAACTAATTCCCCTTTTAGAAAACGTGACGGACTGAACGAATGAACAGAGCGTGGAGACTCTTTAAAGTAAACAGAGGTAAATACTCTCTTTGTGAGCTTTAAGCTGATGTGACTGGGCCACAGACGCACTCAGGAAACTCAGCCAGAGTGTTTGACTTGGAAGGCCAAGGTGCTGCGGGACTGCCAGAGTGCTTGGAGAACCAGCTCACCTCACCCAGTGCAGCAGAAATTCTCACCCTCTTCGGTCCCTCACATGCTCTAAAGCTTTATACATTTTCCACACTGCAGCGGGGATTTCAGTCTCAGTGCAGAACCGGTGCTCACTTAGAAATTTGCACAGACGTCATGTCAATGTGCAGCTCGACACACTGAATAACCGGACAGGACATTCAAAAAATAGGGATGTGGACGGCAGCCCCCTCCGCGCATTTACTAGAAGTCAACTCCTGAGCGTATCAGGTCTGCCATTTGTCCGTTTCACATTATTTTTATTTTCATTTAAAAGGGGGCTCCATAAAACTCGAGTTGCCTCTTACTTTTCAGAACTCTTTATTCCAGGCGTATTACTTAAATCGCAGGAGGTACGTTGGAAAAACAGGACACCCCATAAAACCTTGAAAATGGCCCCCTGTTTTAACACACTCAGGGGGGAGCAGATCAGACCTTTTTGTGAAGGAACACTTGTGTTGGACAGTCAAACAGGAAAGGCAGCGTTTGGAGCATTTTATGGTGCTTTTAATTCAATTTACGGCAAATGTTTATTATCACTAAACCACAGCTTGTGATGAAGCTAAAGGAAGGTATGATTGTTGTCTCGCTATAGCTTTAGGTTTAGGGGTTAAACTGTGATGAGAAAGCTAGAGAAGGGTCGCAGAAGCACAACGTCTAACTGAAGCTTCCATTTTGTTGATCGACATGTGGGTCAAACGTCTCCCTTTTAATCCTTTTGTTAGAGTGATTAGGGAGAGTAAGGAACAGGAGTGGGTGAGGACAACAAAGAAAAGCCAAAGCAAACTAGGAGCATCCATGTGACATCATGGAAATTGAAGAACATTTCATTGAAACTATTTTAAAGCATCATGACGTTTTACTAGATTACTTCAAAGCATTCAGAAAAAACAAAGAAAGGTCATTAGTTGGAACCATTGACTGTATAAGTAGGAACTGGACTGAGCAACCCCTCCCTTTTCGTGGTCCAAGAAGTTCCCGTAGGATACTACAAGAAGGCTAAAGTTCCACAGACTTCCAGTGAGAAATAGACAGTTATTTCTCAGTCATTTTATTTGTCAGAATAATTATTCGTTCTCTAATACATTCTTTGTTGCAGTTCTTTCTAATCCTAATTTGTTTTTAATAAGAATATACTAATTTTTGATCTTTATCGCAAGCTATAAAGTTGCCTCAATAAAACCATGTGGCTCCGCCTCCAATGTTTGATTGACAGCTTCTCCCGTTCTTGCTTTTAGAGGATGGGGCGTGGAGTTTGAAGAGAACAAGCTCACTCAAGATTGACGACAGTGGTTCCTCTAAAAACGTGACTCGGACTAATCGCTGTTGAGGGGTGGCAATCGGTTGTAATATTGCATCAACAGGGGTGAAAGCGGTCCAGAGTGGCATTCCCGTAAAATAACTGGAGAAGGAACGCTGCTCCGGCCGGAGAGATCTGTCATGCAGCCATTTTTTCTGCATAACACATGACAGAAGCCACGGCCGCTCTTATGGGGCACCAGCCAGTTGATTAAATGCTCTGGATCTCTATCTCTCCCGGTCTGCACCCTCTTACTTAAATAACGCATCCTCACTCTCAAGTCGTCACATATTGACGTTTGGTTAAGGACCCCTCCGCGTATCTTTTGCATGTTTTGGGTGTCCCCAACCCATCAGTTTTTTAAACCCATGAAATCACAGGTCTTTAACGTTTGGACCAGTACCGGGACGCGGCCCGGTTTGCGTCCGGCACTGCGTCCGGTAACGCATCCTGTACCGCATCCCAAGGGTTGCAGGCTCTCGTCGGTATTGTGAGTAGTCCGTTTAAATACATTAAAATTTTGTTCAAAATAGAAAAAGTAAATGGTGACATTATGAAATAAAGCAGAATATTATTTCAAAGAAAAAATTTATTAAGTAAGAACATGCAGAGAAAAATGAATCCGATGTTAAGAGGAAGATCCAAAGTGAGGATGAAGATGGGCAGGCCAAATTTCTAAAGGAGGGAATGAGAGGGGAGATGCAAGTTATATGTAAAATACCATTGAGACACCAGGACCATCAAGCGTAGATTACTTTTCTATATTGCCAGATTATCCCTCATTCTGGACAAAATAACAAAATGAATGGATCTTTGCCAAGAATTGAATGCTTGGATATCAAAAATGTCAGTTTCAAAGATCTCGGTGAGGGGTGGGGGTGGGGCAAACACAACATCTGCTTTCACGTCAGTGTATCAGGAAGTGACGCTAAGACCCTGGACTGATTTCGCGAGGGCTGGAGGTAAGGCATTCCCTATGGGGGGCCTAAATGCTTATTATGTCCAGTTCCTACTCATACAGTCAATGACTGGAACCAAGTTCTAAAAAATGGCTTCTCCTTTTAGAACAGATACAACGGTTTCTTCAAGAGGAAAGCAAAGTATATGTTCTCATTGATATGCAGCAGTGGAGCTGCAAACTGAAGGCACCTTCAGGATTACCTTCCTCTTTGAGGCATGAAGGAGAAACAATGGTTGCTAAAGTGCTTAAAAAACAAAAGGATAAAGAAACCTTTGAAAGTCACAAGTTTGACTCTTTCCCTTCTGTAAATAATTACACCCTATTGTCCATGTTGCCCTGTCTCCTGATTTTAGAGCAAGGAGCAGAACTCCTTTGAATGATGACTTTTTGATTGCCTAGTTGCGTAACTCAATTTTGCAAGCCAAACTCAGAAAGAATTTCTTCTGATGAAAGTCTCTTTAGGAGGGCAGACTAATTAAAAAAAGATCCCTTACCTTATCGAGCTCATGCAGACTCTTGTATTCGTTCTCAGAGAGAACTCTTTGTTTTTCAATGGCGGCAGCAAAAACAGATCCTGTTGTTGAGTCCCAGAGCACCAGGCGAGTGGGGACGCTCTTGTTTTATGTGGTGGCTCTGAGCACTTGCAATGGATGTGTTCTCAGCCGCAGCCGCAGTCTTACCCCTTAACAAGGGACAATTACAAACTTGTTGCAAATTATGGCCGTGTGCACTTGGGAGTTGTCAAAGGATTCAAGTGGGTTTTTAGATACTTTCAGAACTGAAGAGGTTTGGGAAAGGAGCTTGATAGTGGGTGGCGACGCTGAAAAAGGAAAATCGGGATTCCTCAGGTACAGACTAATTAAATAAATGATCTGTTTGATTTATTATGTTGTACTCTGCAAGTTGTAGGAAATCAATTTACCCTTTCTTGACTTATCCCTTTTTTTCTTCTCTTCTTTTGACAGCATTTCATGTGCAGATAATGGATTAAGGCATGAAAAGCATAAGATCAATATCTTTTATTGCCTGTTGAGAGTTTTCTAACCACATTAAAGAAAGCCTCTGGCATCCCATCTTAACCCCTTGCAGAGAAGATGTGATTTGTTCCCCCTGCACAGAGTCCCAATCTGGTCGTGGTCACATTTGTTCATCTGCTTAGTATATCCAGGGTAAAGAATGTAACATTGATGGATTGTTATACGATGAAGACGGATGGCATTTCCTTCATCTGACTCCATCACCTCTACTTGTCTCTAAAGAATCCAAAGAAAATCATTCAAAATATACCCTGTCCTGTCATATATTTTTACACACACGTCTTCCATTACACTCACATATATCACTTAGTTCACAGAGAACATGCAAGAAATGCCCTGGCTGTGGAGGAGAGCGGAGCCAATGAGAGAGTCACATGTAGTGAAGTTTTATTTCTTTCCTGGCATTTTACTTCTCCCTCTCTCACTCTCTCTTTTTTTTTTTCTCCAGCTTGGCCAATCCTGTTGTGGCCCGCGATACAGGGTCCCAAGGGCCTCGCGGTAAAATAGTAATATGGACCATCTGACACCTGTCAAAACAGCCCTGTTAGTTGAGCGTCAAGCCCTGTCAGCTCGCAGAGGAAAGTGCTATGCAGGCTCTCAGTCTTTCCCCTCAAGTCTCTGCCCTGCTCCTCTTGCTCTCTTTCTGCATCTCCCCCACTTTCACTCATCAGACTTTCGCTAATTCCCTCAGCCCAGCTCCCCGTCTTCCCATTTCTCACACTGAGGCAGTCCGCCTGCTCATCTTTCTCTTGTTTACTCTCTAATTGCGTTTAGGCAGGGTGGAGGTCTTTGACTCTTCTTTTTTTATATAAATTAAACCATATTTAGTACTAATGTGATTCAAAATGACTTTTATTTATTTTTGGCTACCTTTGATTAAACACAATGGAGATCATCGTCATACTGTGAGGCGTCCAAATATTTGATCAGTCTGGCGTCCCAGGATGCCAAAGCTGTGCCATTTGTCTCTAAACAGTGTTGCAAATTCAGATCCGATCCAAATGCCAAAGACTGACGGTGTTATTTGTCATGGGAGGGAAATTATTTTTGAGCTGAATCATGTTTGACTCCATATTGAACCTTGTCTTTGTGCATCTCTTGCTTTATTCTTTATTTTTCCCTGAGTTGATCAGATTACTCGTCTGCGTCCTTCCTGTTCTTCCTTAGCAGCTCCTTTCCTAATGGGCCAACAGACCCAAAGATGTGGCAGTGGGGGTGGAGAGTGGACACTGGGCTTTGTGCCACAGCATGGAAACATGTTCTGGCGTGGGATGTGGTTTTTTTTTTTTTTTTTACCTCAATTAAATTACAATCTACCCAATTTATTTACAATGGATTACAATTGATTTCCTAGCATTCCTAATGTGGGACATGTATCAACCCAAGAGGAATTCGTTTTCTGGTTTTCTTAGGGTTCCACAGACTTTTTTTTTTAAGTACTGTAAAGTATTGGGCTAAATGTTTCAGCAACAACTAGTCGGCCGCATCGTTAATATTCCACATGTCAGTAAGTGGGTGTTTTGAGTGGTAAAATAAAGCTTTGGTTCATTCTTGTGGTCATGGAAATTAAAAAAAAAAAATGCTGACATATATCACTGCATTGAACTTCATATTTAACAAAAGTAAAAATAATATATTTATAAGTGATTGGTCGTCTTGTATTAGAAAAGTAATAATGAGGGAAAATAAATGATATCACCTCCCTTCCTCCTGTCCCATGGCAGATTATATTTGATTTGGTCAAGAACAAGAGGAAATGAAACAAGTCTGAACCCATGAGCATCTCTTGTGTCCACCATAAAAAATAATAATAAAAAGTAACTTTTTTAGGATAGAATCCAAGGTACATATGGGTACACAGCCAATAATTTTTAAATGTATGCTTAATCAAGATTTTCCAACGTTTATGGATTAATTTTTTTGCATTTTGTCTTCTGGTTTAACAAAAACACTCTTTTGATTATCTGCACTGATTGAAGCAATTTGAAAAAGGTTTGTAGAACGCTAAATGATCAAAGAGCCTCTGGTCACATGCAAGAAACAATTTTGCCAGAAGCGGAAATTTCGCAACTTTAGCCAGTTGCGTAAGTGGAAATTTCCTAAACTTTAGGAAGACCTCTCAGAAGTGATATTTTAAAAAATTTTCAGCTTTTAATCTTTTAAATGCAAATTTACAGTAATTGCCTAACAGTTCATTGTGTAAGATGAGCTTCAAATGGGACAGAGAATGTGAATTGTTTTATTTCTTTCAAGTCAATATTAACAAGTGTTCAAATTTATAGATCTATACCTGCTTACCTCTGGAGAAAAAGCAGAGGAAATGCTGTTTTTTTCTCTAGGAATCGTGTAAGCAGTTATGTCAAAGTGAAAAAAAGGTCTAAATCTAAAATGGGGGGTTCCGATCGAGGACTTCTGGTCAATGATTTTGGCCACAAATTATGTTTTTTTGTGACTGGCTCCACCAGGGGGAGGAACTCCAGGCTGTTGATCTTTTTTTCTTTGTGACCAGATTCTCTTGAAATGATCTGGTACATTAGGGAAAGAAAAAAAAGCTGACTTTGTTAGCCTTATTTTTCAACATGTAGTTGAGATTTAGACAAAAAAAAACCTTCATTTTTCTGTAGACGCTATTCTTTCAAATCAAGTGTAACCTTCATCCAGTTCTTCTTTTTAGATGGCTTCAGAGACAACAATAATGCACAGATAGGCTTAAATATCTTTAATAAAGTCTTTGTTAGAAACTGGACCTTTTTCTTAGTGTGGACAACTGTTTTGTACGGTGGCCGAGACGGCTCACATGATTGCAAAAGCCACAACACAACGGCAAAAGCCAAAACACAACGACAAAAGCCGAAACACGAAGACAAACGCCGAAACACGACGGCAAAAGCCGAAGCACAACGGCGAAAGCCGAAACACGACGGCGAAAGCCGGAGCACGACGGCGAAAGCCGAAGCACGACGGCAAAAGCCGAAGCACGACGGCAAAAGCCGAAGCACGACGGCAAAAGCCGGAGCACGACGGCAAAAGCCGAAGCACGACGGCAAAAGCCGAAGCACACCGACGAAAGCCAAAACACAACGGCAAAAGCCACAGCACTCCAGCAAAAGCCAACACAAAACGGAAACGAATCAGAACGGAAGTGAATAATGGACTTTTTTTTCTTAACCTTTCATTCAGTTTCAAGCTATTGGCGATTCTTGAGAGATACGTGATTTTGAGAAGGGATAGGTGAGGGGACGTTCGGTCTTGCCGCTTTTACTTCTTCTTTCAAAGCCTTCACGGAGAGGTTTCGGGAGAAAAAAAGGAGGCGGAGGAGGGAAAACGGATCTGGTGTTTTTCTGCCATTCTTTCTTTTTACCTATTTTTATATACTTTTAAATACCTCCACGTTATCGCCAGTGTAAACCTAATACTGGGGATCTATATATTGAGTTTAAACTGTTTGGCTACGCAAGCTGTGTGTGGGCCTTAATGGTAGCACACGTGTAGTGTCCCATAAGGGTTGGTTCGAGGCTTGCGGGCACGTCATTTAGTATGTATCATACATTTCTTTTCTGTAAAAAAAAAAACAAAATCATACGTGGTTCTTACGTACATTTGAGAATCAAAATAAATAAATACTTCTTGCAACATAATTCCAGGCAGTTACGTCGTTTCAGTTCAGGATGGTGGGGTTGTGGCACACGGCGCCAAAATTCCTTTTCGCCATGCACCCCATGCAACAAAAATGACTAAACTACCTGGAATTATGTTGCAAGAAGTATTTATTTATTTTGATTCTTAAAATGTACGTAAGAATCAGTATGATACTTTTTTTTTTTTTACAGAAAAAAAATGTATACATACTAAATGACTCCCGCAAGCCTCGAACCCCCACCCTTTGGGACACTAACCAAGTGTGCTACCCATTAGGCCACCACACAGCTTGCGTAGCCAAACGTTTAAACTCAATATATAGATCCCCAGTATTAGGGTTTACACTGGCGATAACGTGGAAGGTATTTAAAAGTAATAAAAAATAGGTAAAAAAGAAAGAATGGCAGACAAAAAACCAGATCACGTTTTCCCTCCTCCGCCCTCCTTTTTTTCTCCCCCGAAACCTCTCCGTGAAGGCTTTGAAAGAAGAAGTAAAAGCGGCAAGACCGAACGTCCACCCTCACCTATCCCTTCCCAAAATCACGTATCTCTCAAGAATCGCCAATAGCTTGAAACTGAATGAAAGGTTAAGAAAAAAAAGTCCATTATTCACTTCCGTTCTGATTCGTTTCCGTTTTGTGTTGGCTTTTGCTGGAGTGCTGTGGCTTTTGCCGTTGTGTTTTGGCTTTCGTCGGTGTGCTTCGGCTTTTGCCGTCGTGCTTCGGCTTTTGCCGTCGTGCTCCGGCTTTTGCCGTCGTGTTTCGGCTTTTGCCGTCGTGTTTTGGATTTTTGCAGTCGTGCTTCGGCTTTTGCCGTCGTGTTTCGGCTTTCGCCGTTGTAATTCGGCTTTTGCCGTCGTGTTTCGGCGTTTGTCTTCGTGTTTCGGCTTTTGTCGTTGTGTTTTGGCTTTTGCAATCATGTGAGCCGTCTCGGCCACCGTAGTTTTGCAGTGTATCTCACTTACAAAAAAAGTCATCCAGGGTTTGCAAATGTCCCCAATTAATTCAGAAAGGATGAGCTTTGGGAACGGCTGCCAGCTCACAACTAACAGTAAAGAGAAAACGCTTTGTATTAGATTGGATGTAATTGCTTAGGTTCGATTCACCACAACCAATATCAGAGGTTTCGCTTCTCCTCTTCTCCACTCCACTCCTGCACTCCAATAATGCCACTCGGATTTTCTGTGAGAAGACATTATGTAGCATTCAAAAGGGCCAGTTACCTTTAAGTACCTTCCTTTTTTGTGTCGGAATAATGGATCTTGGCGAAGAGATGTTCAGTAGGCGGTGGATCTGATTTTGTGGGTGAGCTGATGGAGTGTAGGATGGAGCTGAGTTTCAGAGAGCTTGGCGGACAAATTTATGTCCGACATAAAAATAAACAGCTCCCTGCTCAAAAATGAAGAATAAAGCCCAATTAAAGCTGATGGTTTTGTATGATAGGAAGCCTTTAATGGCAGAGAATGAAGCAGCAGCTGTGGTGTTCTACGTTCAGAGGAGAGATGGTAAACTATGAGTGGGGGTTGCATTTGCGGTCCTGGAGACAGATGATGGTGAAAGCGCATGTGACCTTGAAGGGTCAGTGCTGAGGAGAGATCCTGAATGATCCTTGTGTCTTGGTAATGTAACGTATGTTTTTTCTCCATCCTGCCCTAACAAGATGATCAATCTTGCGTCGGAATACCTTTGTAAAGGACATGAGTGGGAAACCATATGTAACCTTTTCCAAGGCGTAACTTCCTCAGTAATTTTTAAATTGTGCATGTTGTCCACATGTTTTTGTAACCAGTTGCATTGATACGATACAGGAAAACTTCAAAGTCATAGAGATTTTTTTTTTTGTTTTTTTTTTTTTTTTTAGTATGGAAAAATTCCTTGTTTGTTCAAGCTATAATGTAGCCACACCTGGTCAAAGCCAGAGGGGATGAGGCTACAAGTCAGTCCTCCTTGCTCAGATTCAGTCTCACTAGTGGTAAGTGCTGGATTTATTTGGTATCGGCCAGAAGTAAGCTTTTATTAAGGTGACTCAGCTACTCATAAACAGCTATTAGAGGGGGATTTTCTCAGCTCAGAGTTGGCTCTGGGCTTAGTGAGCCGAAGGAGAAGATGATGGTGTGAAAAGTTTCAATCTTTTACATCATTATTAGGGTTCTCTGGGATGACCCCCTCCAGCTGGATCGCCCAAAATAACAGAGTTGAAAATTATATAACTTAGTGCAGAATGAAACTTTATAAGCAATTTCGTTGACTTCCAGCCAGTTTTTAAAATTGTGCCCCCAGGTCCTGTTCAAGGACAGTCACAAATAACATCTAACAAAGGGATACTCCATGTCAGCAGTTCACAGATTTTCCTCTTATCCCCCTAACTGCAATATTTGAGAAAAGTGTTAAGTTTTCTACTTCAACAGTCTTCAGCTACCTACATTGATTGAATTGTTTCAAGCCTACCATATTTGTTACTCTTCATACCTTCCTTAAAAACAATTTACATATGTAATTTTTTTTTAATCTTAACCTTCTGAATTAAAAAAGTAAAAAAAGAGAGTGGAGATAACTTTTTAAAAGTTTCTTTGGTGTGGCCATTGACTGAATAAGAAAACTGGACTTAGGGACTCCTCCCCCTTGTGTTCTTGCTTCAGAAAGCCAAAATCCCATAGACGTCTATGGAGAAATGAGCGTCTATTTACTCAGTCTTTATATTTGTCTGATACCTTTTTTAGGTGTTGCTAATGCTAATTTTTTTTCATGATATTTTTCTTTAGCACAGGGCCCATTACAGGACGTGGGGCTCTCAGGCCACCTTCATGAAGTCTGTTCCTGATTGTTTGGGTAGAGACATTCACACCTGTGGCCCTCTGGAGGTCATTCTGTAGGGCACGAGCAGTGCTCAGCCTGTTTCGCCTTACTCAAAGGAGCAGGTATCGGTCCTGCTGAGGGCCCTGTCCAGCTCTCCCAGAATAACCACCACTCTCCGGAAATCTCCTCCATGTTCTGGAGATTGTGCTGGGAGACACATTAAACCTTCTTGCTGCAGCACATGTGCCATCCTGGAGAAGTTGGACAACCTGTGCAACTTCTGTAGGGTTAAGGAATCTCCTCATACTGCCAGTAGAGAGAATTACACAAGACAAAATCAGCAGGAGTGGAAAACCAGCCAAAAAAGATCAAGTGGGAGAAACTTGAAATGACCTCCACATGTAACACCGGTCCTGTTTTGAGGGTTTTCTAATTGTTGCCACTGAAGTGCACCTGTTGTTAATTCCATGAACACCAATGCAGCTGAAATTGATTAACGAGGCCCTCAGCTGATTAACCAACAAGAAAATTATCAGACAGGTTTAATTCAATTCATGCCAGGCCCAATCAAAAAAGGGTTTCTTTAATTTTTGTGAGCAGTATATTATTCAACATTACATGATGTCTGCTCCACCTCACTTCCACTCAGATACAACACTGGACTGCCAGTGAAACCGCATGACATCAGCAAAAACAATATCTGAACAAGATTTGATAAGACATTCACGACAATTACATTTGAACATCAGTCAGCCCTTACATTGAGTCCTGTGAACGTTAAGACCTTAATACTAGGCAGATGTCAGGAAAAGACATCATCTGCAGTAAAACTCCTTTTGAGATGTAATACACGATCCAGAAAACATGTCCCTTGATGTCTCTTTACACACTGGGCTCAGCCTTGAAAGTCTCTGGCTGCTTAGTTACTTTGTCTCAATAATTTAGCAACTTTTTCAAAATCATGGGAAATTTAGTTTGCTTATATTTATAAAATTGTTACTTCTAACACGTTTAAAACCTTTTGCACATTGAAAGTGGGCCTTTAAACCTTTGTAAACTAGACTAAGCTGGTTATAGTTGGTTTAAGATTAGCAGGAAACCCCTTGTGAGAACTTCAAATATTTGCAAAAATTATTCTCACAGAACATTGAATGTAAGTGTGTGGTGTTGTCTGTGTAGCCCTGCAATGGACAAACTGTCCAGGGTGAACCCCACTTTTGCCTGTCACTATACAGCAGTCCGATGAATCTGACCAGGATTAAGCGGGTACAGAAAATGGATGGATAACAGCAGTTAACCTGCTTGAGGACGTGGATGGCTGCTTAAACCTCGAAATTGCTTCAGTCGTTCTTCCAGCTATTGTCTGGAAAGAATTCGTAATTTAACGACGATAAGCCAGATGCAGTGAATTACTTTAATTGAATTAGGATGGGATGCATTTTTTCCCTCTCTTTTTTTTTTGTGAGTGGCTGCGTCTGAAAGAAAACAGACACGTCTGGATAATACATGTGCTGCATGCAAACCAAATAAAGATGTTGATTAAAAGACACAAAGCCTTTCTCCCGGACTTTCTAAAGTGTCACCACAAATTGCCAGAGGGAAAATCCTTGCTTAAAGATTTAGATTGCATTTGTGTGCAGAAATGCAAGAGCTTTGTTTGAAAGTGGTTGTATTTGTTATGTTGTTCTTTTTTTTTTTTTTTTTTTACTTCAGAGGGGTTGTTTATTTTGTGAAACGTGTTTGAAACAGAAGTCACAGCAGATAGAAAAAGTTAGATTCTAGGATTTTGTGCTGGTGGATTCCTCCAACTCTCATTGCTGGGCCTACATTACTAATTGAGTGCCAAAGATCTTTGGTCACAGCTTCACTGCAAAAGCTCTTGACCACACGGTCCTCACTCTCAGTGGTCATTGCAGGGCTGCTGAAGTTCTGTCGAGGGCAGTGGACCATATTGACCATGTCACATAGTGGGTCACTGTTTTTACCCAGCTGAGCTTTGCCTCTTTATCACCCTCAAACATCAGGGTCTGCTGGTCACACAAATTAAGGGGCCAATTAAGGCACTGAAACAGCAGAGGGATCAAAGCAGACTACAGGAGGAAAAGCCCCATCAGAGACTCAAGCAGTTTTATTAAGCAGCTAAAGTCTAGCTCAATATGAACTGGACCAATGAAAACACATCAAGTAAAACAAAAATAGGATTGTCTCAAAATGGTTAGTGAATAACTAGAGGTAGAAGATAAGTTGACTCTAAAACAGGGGTCCACAAACTACGGCCCGGATCTGGCCTTTCTCCACATTTGTCCCTGCCCCCCAAACTGTTTGGGCTAAATTAAACATTTTTCCAGTTCTATAGGCTAATTTGGCATTTAGCTAATATTTCATCTGCATGCTAGCTGTTTAGGCAAATTTAGGCTTTTTTGAGTTTTTTTTAGGCTAATTTGAAGTTTAGCTAATATTTCAGCTGCATGCGAGCTGTTTTGGCTAAATTAGACATTTTTCTAGTTTTTAGGCTAATTTGGCATTTAGCCAAAATTTCAGCAGCATGCTAGCTGTTTTGGCTCATTTAGGTTTTTTTTTTAGGTTTTTTAGGCTAATTTGAAGTTTAGCAAATATTTCAGCTGCATGCGAGCTGTTTTGGCTAAATTAGACATTTTTAGGTTTTTTTTTAGGCTATTTTGAAGTTTAGCTAATATTTAAGCTATGTGTTTGCTGTTTTGACTAATTTAGAATTTGAGTTTTTTTGGCTAAAATGGCACTTTGCTAATATTTTAGCTAGCTTTCAGCTTCAGCGTTTTCAGCTATCATCTTCAGCTCATGCAGCTATCAGCTTCAGTGTTTTTTAGCTACCAATTTAAGAATGTACAGCTATCAATCTATCAAAGGCACTGCTATGTGTCAATTTTTAAAAATATTTTAGCATTATTTTTTCTGTGAAGATTACAGAAAGGAATAATTTTAATTGTCTATGTGTGGCTTTTTGCTGCACTTTTTCTGTTAGCCTACAAACCGACCCCGGCCCTCCACCAGAGAGGAAAACAGTTATGTGGCCCTCACAAGAAAAAGTTTGGGGACCCCTGCTCTAAAGCACAAAGACATACTTCTCTGTGTTTACAGTTTAAAGGCAGGATATCCAAGTTGTTTTGAATTGACAAAAAAAGGAGCTTCAAATTAAAAATTTAGACAGATTTCATAAATAAAAATGTATCTCCATAGAAAATCTGAATTTTGTATGCATTTTATTCATTTTCATTAACATAACTCAAAACAAGAATCAGCTTTCATAATTTCGTTACCATGTCTCATGCCAATCTTAGAACCATAAACCAATTTACTTCTATGGACTCCACGGATTAAAATGTAATTTGCTGCAGTAAATAAAAATGCATTCACAATAAACACATGGGGGATTACAGAGTTGGGGTTTTGGAGGTGAGAGAATTCTTGAAAACAACCAACAGGCCCTTTGATGTTTGCAGGTGGGACCAGCTGCTCCTGGGAGAAATAAGATAGAGTTGGTTAATTTCATTTCATTATGTATGAAACAATATCTGCCTGAGTACACATGGACATATTTATCTTGGGTGCAAAGACTCATTTTAAAGATCCAGATGTGTATGTGGGTATGTTTGTGTTCATATGCTTATGATTACACATACCTTTATGTCCGTGCACTTCAGAAAGTGAGGAATGGCTTCAGTTTTTCCAGCTCCTCTTTCTCAAGAAACAGACACAAATCAAAGTGGCTTTAATTTCAATGGAGAATCTGTTGTTCCATTGTGCTGTGAAATGGAGACTATGCTGGTGCGCCATGCTGAGGAGAACTTGGGTTTCTAGACAGCCTCGTTTCTCTTGATAAAATTGCAACTAATCGGATTTCTCAGCTTGCTGCAATGCTTAGGATGTGCCACAGCCATGTCGGGACTCCCGTCTGTGACACTCAGACAGCTTTTGTATATCTAAGTTTGCAGATTCCCCCTCTGAGAAAGTCCTTTGAGAATGTTCCTCTGGAAAGACGTCTCTGTCCATTAGCGCATTAGCCTTGAGTGGGTGTCTTTTCTTTTTTTGGAAGAAATATTTTGTGTGACGTTCACATAAATTTGCATTCTTTGCAGCTGTTCCCCAAGACCTCAAGACTTTACGAATATTAATTTGCACAGGGGATACAGTGAAAGTTTGCTCATTAGGCTTGTAGTGTTTCATGAGAGCAATGTAACAGGGTAGAGGTTAGGTTATATCCACTGGGAGGCTGCGTGTGTGTGTGTGTGACTGTGTATTGGGGTTTGCTGGGAATGTTTTTGGCTCTCTGTGTGCAAATTTATCTGTCTGGGAGCATTTGTCTGTCTGACTGTCCCCCTCTATTTGTGTAAGTGTGTGTGCGCGTGAGAAGAAGAACTTGTGGGGTTTTGTCTTGGAATTGGAGGGTGAGATTTGCATCACTGCTGGAATGAATGCACCCCAGATGCAGGATAATTAGTTTTATGGAAAAACATTATTAGCAAACATGCTTTATAAACCAACGCATGCACTCTAAAGTGCCTTGTCTTGTATATTTGTTTTAATGTTTTATAAATGTATACATATATATACATTTTTGCTTTTTTTTATTTATCAAAATGAATTCTAGGTTATTGTTTTATTGTTTATTCTTTTTATGGACTTTGACATTTTAAGTGTTTTTATTGATTGTTTTTAGGTTGACAATTTTGACATCTGTCCAGGGACAACAGATGAAAAATAGCCGTTGGGCTAATTCTGGCTCATTGCATGCAATGCTTTTAATGTGCACTGTCCCTGAAAAATAAAAAGAAATTATTATTATGAAGGAATAATATTTTAAATACCTTAAGATGCTATTCTGTCTAAATCAAATGGTTAACTGACACTTTTGGACAGTTTTAAGTCCCACTCATCTTCTGATCTATTATAAAAACGTTCCCAGTGGTCTTTTAATTATTATAAAGTCTAAAAATGTCCGTTTTTTTCTAGGACACAGTTTCACCTTAAGTGCCAAGTCAATCAAAAACTTGCCTCTAAGTTGTCAGCCTATACTTCTTGTGATCCCTTTCTTTACACTCTCACCTGCTAGCTTATAGCCCCTCACAAAACCAAGATTACATTCGCGGTGCAACAAATGTGGCGAGAATCATTGGGGTTATGCAGCCATGACGTTTTGAGCCAGATATCAGCTCAGATGAGGAAAGCAAGACACTAATAAATTGATTTGTCCACAAGTGGACGCATTGGAATGGAACAGTAAGGACCAGTCGTAATTCTTCCCTTCCTCTCCATTTGAAGGCCCATTTTTAGTGCAAGTGTGTCCGGAATTTTCTCTTTTTTTAATCCAACTCTCCAAGCGGAGGGTAAACTGCGTCGTGCTGAGAAGCGCTTTTCTCCTTGTGGGTGTGCTCTGAATCACAGAAGTTTACATTTAAATGTAAATAACGACTTTTTGTTTTAGCGTGATGTTTTTAAAGTTATAAAACCAATGTTGTCATGTATATTTGAGCGCTGGAAACTCCGCGCTAAAGCTAGTAAGCTGTCAATTATTGGTGATGTCATCGAACAAAAGTGGCGTCCGATTTATGAGACATTACTTTTTCATAACTCTCCATTTGGAGGGCTAAATGAAGGGGAAGGGAGAAGGGAAGAATTCAGATTGGACCTATAAGACTATGGCCTGCTTATTGCAGTTTTTACATCATAATTGAGAACTTTGTTCAACTACATTTTTTCATTTCCTCCTGATGCACCGGAGTTTGAATAAAGACATACTCAGAATTTCTGTTTTAACTTAGAGGGGCCATACCATGATTTTCTTAAGCCTTTCAGAGTGAACTACATCCATATATATGATCATACATTGCCTTTGGAACACTAAAAATGCATTAAATATTACTTATTTTTTGCAAGTTTTTTCCTACTCTGAAGTTAAAACGACTGAAGCTGCGCCTGCAGCTGCGTGTGGGTGCCGCCATTTCACGTCATGCTAGAGCCAGCTGTGTGTCTGCATTTCTCCCATGAAAATAAATAACATCCAAACTTTTTCAAAGATGGATGCACATACCATATAGTAAGCCCGGCTATCGCTACTCTGCTTCACAACACAAATACACTCAGCGTCTGCACAACTGTGACTGACTGGGGTGGAGATCTTAAAGGAGCCCCGCGTCTTAAGCAAAGAATATCTGTTTGGGCTGAAATTTATTGAAAATAGGACAATATTAGAAGATTTATGGTATTCTGCATCTGAAATTAACGTTTTTTTGCTGATTACCGCTAGCTCTGTAGAGAAATTGGATGTGGGTGTTAGACTGGAGGCGGACTCATCCTGAATGGGGCTGTTCTTACGCTGTGACATCAGCACGTGAGAACCCCTTTTATTTTCAGGGGTATGAGAGATGCTGATGCTGAGAGTCCAAGTTTTTATAAGAATACTCATTAATCGAAATACCGTTTTGGGGTTCTTTATAGTAAGTAATAAACAGTATAAGACACTTAAAAGCTCAAAAATTAGATTTTCAATGGTATGGCCCCTGTAAGTTATTTTATATATGCACTCCATCATGACAAAAATTCTGCAGGATCATGTTAAAACACCAAAAATCATCATTGAAGTGTGTGCTTAATAGTTAACAAAAGAACTGTAATTTTTAAAGTTAAAATTAAATATTTATTAGAATAAGTGGCGATGTGGCCGCTTGGCCTAAAGAGCTGGTTCTAGATAAGAAAATTAATTTTTTGGGTCCAGTCAGTCATCCAACCTTCTAGTTATAATTTATTGATTGAAACTTTGCCTCAAACATAAATCAGCACCTGACGACGTGCAAACTTGAGTCTGTATTGGAGAAGGCTTGGCACACCCTAAGAAATGACAGGTCTTCAGCAGCCAACTTAACATTCATAATAGCAGACACCGCAGCTTGAAATATTCAAGTGGCAGAGTGTGATTAAAGTTCTCTAAGTGTTACCACTTTGCTTGTGATCTCAACTTGTTGCCTGCTTAATGTTCAGACCTGTGCTCTGTGTTTTACAACTTTAGTGCGAAGGGCGAATCTGATAAGGTGGCCTCTCATAGCAAGAAATCAAACCTCTCTACATTTGGATCCAACTAAATCGTGAGCAGGGAAATCAATAGGGAAAACAGATGTCTGGATGAAGTTATAAACAGCCTGTAAAGTTATGGACTGACTGTACACAGTCATGCCATGGTGACACCCAGATCTCCTTTGATCTAAACCCATTAAATGACTGTTTTGAAGCTTCGCCCGTCCTGGGATGCTGACACAAACAGCTCCGTCTGGACACGCAGCTTAAAAACGTAAAGCTGTTAATAAAGATGTCTGAGATCACAAACGTGTTGTTGGAGGATGGGAGTTAAGGAAATACGACGCTTGCATCGATGGGGGGTGGAACACGGTTTTGCAGAAAAGCCACCGGAGAGGTCCTCGCGCCAAGAAAGCGAGGCATCGCTGAGTGTAAGAGGATCCACCCTAAGATTACACCGGCATCACAGGTCTATCCATCTCATTGACAGCTTAGTGGCGTCAAGTAGCGCGGGGGGGGGGTGACACTGTGCTAGACCGCGTCCTACACATGCACCCCCCCCACACACACGCATACATATTAATTACTGGAGTTTTAGAATACCCCCATCTCACATCTGGAAGGGGATCAAACTTGATCGGCCTCTGCTGCTTGGGGGGTCACAACATGAACGACATTCAGGGGTTCTTTCACTTAAGCTGATCCCATCCAGCCCTGCCGCACTTACATGTCGGGTCAAGGTCGTAAAACCTCAGAATGTACAGTTGCTGTGGTTGCACGGAATCTGTGGGGCCTCTGGACTATTTGTGTCCGCTGGTGTGTCAACTTGCTCAGGTGGTTTGTGTGCACGCTTTCATTGTATGCGTCGCACTTTACCCTATGATGCAGGGGTGGGATTAGTCGGGCAGAAACATGGATTTTATGAACGGCATCGAGGGACTTAAACAGTTTGAATGTAAAAGTCTAAATCTGCTGCGTGTAAATGTTTATCTGTGTGGGTGGTGGGGATGCAAGCTACAGGAACAGCTGGGACTTCACCAGACCTCAGCTGACCATGTCTTTCCCATTCATCATTGTCATGTCATTGCATGCATGTGTGTCTGTTTGACTTTCCCCTGTAATGAAAATTCCGCATGTGCCACATCAGACATGGTTGATGCTTGCTGTCCTCGCTGGTCAGACATGCTTACAGGAAGCCCCAAAGAAAACAAACAAATAACAGAAAAACAATATTTCTCATCTTGTAGGGGACACGCTGACGGGCTAAACAGTTCAAGCACTAGAAATGTGTTGATTTTTTATTCCTTTGTTCTGTAGTTACAATCTAAAAAAAAAGATATAAAAAAAAATCTTTTATAAAAGTTATTTTTCTCTGTAAAATTTACTTTTTCAGACACCAATTTTTGTTGGAAGCTTTGTGAAAACAACTTTTCAGACCACATTTTAGGGAGATCTGAATGCATTTGTCAATATTCTTTCATTGATGGGCAATCAATGTAGTGGCAGGGGGATCACTTTACTTTAAAATGCCTTACATCGAGCTGAAAATCGACATAAGGAAATAACCAGCGAAGGTTGCACACAAAAAAAAATAATAAAATGAGACTTTCTTTCTGAATGCAAGTGGCGAAAATTGCTTTGTGTTTTGGTATTCATCCTCTTTTATTCTAACCCCTTTTTTTCAATTCTTCTTGCTCTGCTCTCTATATTGTGTTTGCAGGGGATGGTGGCAATGGGATGGGATGGATCTTTAATGGATTTGTCTCGGGCAGCACAGTGGGAGGAGGGATCGTTGTTAACATTATAACATATCGATCACTTCAACTCCATTTCCCAAGGCCCTGTCACGCAGGAGCCATTACTCACAGCAGTCAGCCCCATCACCACCGCACATACACATATTACCTTCTTGCTGCAGGCTGTGACAGTGCATGTCTACATGGGTTCACCATGTTCATCTTTTTTTGACCCCTTCCAGCCCTCCCAGTATCCCAGCTTTCTGTTTATCAGCTTCAAATGCAGTTTGCGCTCGCATGCGGCTCATGTGGGTCACACATGTGCATGCATGGGATTGGATTGAAGAATAAAAAATGTAATTTGGAAGTCTACTAAGAAAACGCATTTCCACTGTAATGAAAGGGACACATAATTTTCAGAGGTGTTTCTGTTGTTGGTCTAACTCACATTGTGTGTCTAAATGCTAGAGTGACACACAGAAACAAGTTTTCAGAAACTCTATACTAGTGGGTGGTAGCCTAAGTGAGACATTTTCCAACTGCAGTTCATGGTTTAGTCCAACCTCCAAAAAAATCTGACCTCCACTCTCTTGTGAGGATCTTTGTTAGCTATTAATGCTTTATCTAAACCTAAAGTACATTCAGTCACCCTACATCAGGCGTCGGCAACCTTTAACAGTAAAAGAGCCATTCAGGCTTGTTTTTTACTTATCAAAACTCAATCTCATTTTGATACTGCTTTGCATTCATTACAATGTATTTTTTATTTATAAATGTAAATTATTTTCTTTTGTGGCATGAACAAAAACAGAAATATAAAATATAACGAATATGTTCTCAAAATGTAAAGTTATTTTTTTTATCATTGATAGAGGCTCGTATGATTTCCTTTCAAAATAAAAGATGCCTTATGCCAAACCGGATCATCCCAGTGCAACTTTGGAAAACGTAGAATGTGCTTAACCCTTGTGCTATCTTATAGGGTCCAAATGACCCCAAACTTACCAATTTAAATAAAAAGAAATACAATTTTTTTTTTATTTACCCAGAGAGCCACTTTGGAGAAGTAAAAGAGCCACAAGTGGATCTGGAGCCGCAGGTTGCAGACCCCTACCCTACATCTACAGCCATGTTAAACTAGGATGTCTAAACTTTTACTTTTTTTCCAATATTAATAAATTAATAAACTTTTATCCAGATAAATATCACAAGACAAACAACCAAACCAACCAAAAATGTATAGAAACTAGGTAGTCTGTATTAACAACATGTGGTCAATATTACCATAGTGCCTAAAACACGAATCAAATAAGCACAAAAACCATCTATTTTATGATTTTTCATCAAACTCTGTAGGAAACCTGAGCTTGTTTGGATGGTTGATATCTTGGCAATTGCACATTTTTAGACCATTCAGGTGAAATTGAATAATTTCCCATTGCACACTTGAAGATCTCTCACAGCACACTGGTGTACTGCGACAAACTGGTTGAAAAAGACTGTCTTAAATCATATCATTTGCTCCAGGTTATTCCAGTGATCTAAAAAAAACTGTCAGACGTTTGTTGTACTTTCCTCTCAGTTGTCCAACTTTATGCTTAGTGACTTCTTGCAGAACTGTAAACAACTTCATTAATTGTTTTATTTCAATAATACTTTTCTCTACAACTTCCTCTTTTTATGTTTTTATAGAACTTAAGCTCAATTTGCCGTTGGTAATTCATCCCATTCAATTTCAATATACCTTACAATATTATACTTTTATATCTAAGGGGATGGGCCCACACAATAATGCACATTAACGCCGCAGATTTTGACATTGACAATAACAGTTTAATTTTGGTAGTCCAAAAACGTGATATTATTTATGGCACAAAAAATACATGTTACCAGGTCTCTGTGAGGAAGGAGAGGACATGGGGCCAATTGCTTAAGTTTTGGAAGACTGAAGAGAGCAGGACTACTTGACATGGGAGTGGCAGGACAAACCACTCCTCCAGGAGCCAGGGGTGGAGGAGGAACGGACGCAACGGAGACAATGTAAACTAAATGACTATTGTGTGACAGACTTCTCATACAACGGAACAGAGATGACCCTATTTGATGAGAAATAAGAAGTTGAACAAAGTGCAAGATTCAGAGTGTTTGCTACTAACACACAACTACCAGATAAGAATGTATTCACGTGAGGCATCCTTTGAAGGTAGAAGAGTTCGAGATAATGAAGTATTACTTTATTCAAGCCACAAGTCTTCCACCAAACCAAAGTAAACTGAAATAAATGGCAGATTCAAGAATTTGGAAAAACACTTCTTTTGTACAAATTTGTACGAGACATTTAAAGAAACACCCATGTGAACGGTTAATGGTTGGCCTTTAGAATGGACTAAAATACAACAATTATCATCCATCCATCCATCCATCCATCCATCCATCCATCCATTTTCTGAACCTGTTTCCTCCTTTATGGGATCATGGGGCTGCTGGAGCCTAACCTACTACTGGGTGAAGGTATAAAAAATAATAATGATCTTAAAATCACATCTGAATTTGTTTTGACACAAAGCTAGAAAACATGTATTTATCTCTTTTGCATGAGGCTGAACCTTTATACTTCTAAAAACACAGCACATCATAGTGTCACCCCCACCTCTATCACCACAATTCATCACACCATCTTCACTTTTTTTGGTTCCTGAGAACAAGAATTTATTACCGGCAGGTGAAGCAAGCAATTAATCTCAGCATCACACATCTAATATTGCTCTCCTTTCCATTGCCCGTCTTATTATGGCGCCCCACACATACCTGCCTCTTCCTTAATCCCTCCTCTCATTTTGCCGTCATGCTTCACTTACGGTCAAACTCTTTTTTTTTTTTTTCAGACCCATCTCCTCTCAAGAAAATCATCTTTGCTCTTTCAGATGAGGGCACTGTTGTCCTTGACCTTAAGCTGGGGTCAGTAAAGTAATTTGTTGTTTGATTTAAAAGTGACACAGCTCAGTAAGTGGCCTTGACCCACTGTGTGTTGTGGTGAATGTTAATCAAAGGTGACAGAATTGGCTAACAGTCACATGACTGTCTGTACTTGAAGGACAATATGTTAAGAATGTCATTCCTGGCAAGCCCTAAACGCTCTGAGCAAATAAATAAATATGTAATTATAAGTTTTTACCTCTTACAAGTAATTAAAAGTGCTGAATTGGAACTGAGCTCTCTCGGCTTGATCCCTCCTTCTTCCTCCAAACACTCAGCCTGTAGGCTGTGCTTGACTGAAGCATTATAATAGCTCAAGGAAATAGTCCCTCTTGAGAAACTTTTAAGGAGCTGTCAGAGGGAGAAGATTAATGCTGGGCCAGGCTCTCTGGGGGACCAGGACCCCCTCATTTCTCTCTGCTTAACCATTTCTTTCATTCCCTCTTCCTATGCTCACATCTGCCACACTTAACCTGCATTGGCATGTCCATGCAAACAGGAGTTCCAGCTACAAAATCCTCCTAAACGCTGTACTTGGGTTTTTCTGGGTTACGTACTGACACAGTGTTGGTATTTGAGTGCTTTCTCAGGAGGCAGCACGGTGCTTTACGAGTCCTCATCAAAAATGCACTCATTATCTCCCATAATTTCTTTCTTATTCTCAGGTTGACACATGCAACAATCATCTGAGTGCCTTCATGAGCTCAGAAATACTTTACAACAGCTGTTTGGGGGGGAAAAAATAAGAATGGAATTTGTCCCGCAGGAATTTACCCACATCTTTCTGCACCAGGAACCAATCCACCACTCACTCTCAAAATTAAAAATGTAAAAACACACTACAATAACAAGCAGTGACATCAGTCATCTACATATTCACTTTCCCACATGCGCCTAAAACTGGGTGCCTCCCTGTAGACCACCATCTTTTTCTCAGAGAACACCCATCATGCCCTGTTTTTTTTAATATTTCCCCCCTCTGGAATTCTGTCTTTCTTTAGTTTTTCGTCAACCTGTCTTTTACTGTTTTTCACATCACTCTCACTAATCATATTTTTTTCTCCTTCACTATGTAGGGGCTTCGACTCCAACCACTTAAAAATGTTATTTCCTAAAAGACTTATCTCATTGTATTGATGCAAAATGTGTGCATTCAATGGTTTCCTTATTTATTTCTAATTGTATAACATTATTACCTTTACATGATTTTTTTAGTCAGTATAAACAGTGAAATGTTGCCATCGACTGTATATGGAGAACTGGCCAGAGCATAGGATTATCAAGAAAACGGCATTCAAAAAAAATGCATCAAGAATGGTTACTCTGACATATATAATGACTGTGTAATAACTGTTTATTTCTCTACAGAAGTCTGTGATTTGAGCTTCTTGGAGGGGAGGAGCCACTCAATCCAGTTCTCTATATACAGTCATTGAGTGTTGATTTCTGCCATTTGCCTCAAGATATTTACTGGTTTGCAACAAATTTTATAATGAAAAATGTGAGAGTTTGACTTACAATGTGCTTTTTTTTTCTAAACGCTGAGCTGGGATATACATTTTAAACTGATTATAAATGTAAAAATGTCAATTGGATAGATTTTTTTTTCAATAAATACAATGTCATCTTCTTTGGTTTTATATACATATATATTTTTTGTTTTCAATGGATATTTTCTGAACTTGCATTATTTTCCTTTTAATTGTATTTTTTTGGTTTATGTTTTTCTTTTTTTTAAATCTTTTATATGTGGGAGCAAGAGTGCAACCTTTTTTTATGTAAAGTAAGTATTTGTATATAGAAGTGCTTTATATATCTGGTTACCGTAGCTTAAAACAGCATTTTGATGAGTGTTCTAGGGGAAAGAGACTACAGTGTTTGGCTTGAATAATCAGTATTTGTCTTTTACAAGGTATAGAATAGCTACAGCTATGAATTTCTGTTTCAATTAAGTTTCAACAAATTCAAGATTCAGAAACAGAGTGACTGCCATTCACTGATGTTTTGAACAGGCAAAAGTTGCAAGTGAAACCACTCTCCAGATTTTTCACCAAATTCTCCATGTGTCTCAGCTCCTCTGAGCTGAAGAACACAGAGCCGAGGCTAGTAAACTTTAGGCGTTTTTTTCTGCGCAGCTGTTTTCTGTCAAGAAGATGGGAGGAAGAGAGACCATCAAATATTCCTCCCCCTCTACATAGCCTCCATACCCTTGTCTTCTCCAGTTTTCACAAGAGCAAGAGAAGTCTAGGCAGGGTGCCCTCCTCCTTCTTCAGCAGTGGAATCAGCCGTTATCCTCTGGGATTGTCTGTTTGAACTTTTCAAATCAGAATTTGTAACGATACAAAGCAAAGGAGAGGAGACGCAGCCGAAGCAGAGCAGCGCACATCAGAACGAGGCGAAGACGGGCCAGATCAAATTTGTCCCTTTGGGAGTAATGAAGAACCTCAGAGTAAAACATCCAACCTCCTCTACAAAGCAAAGAAGCATCTAAGGCGCCTTTTGTCTATCTAACTTACCAAGTTTGTGACCTCGGTCTATCGCTTGCATCCAAGCAGCGTAAACAAGAATATCACACAGTATGTGTAGCATTCCTTGGGCCACCCACCAATCTCTTCCACTCACTGCAGACAGAGAGAATCGAGCCCTTGGGGCACTTCATGGTTTTTCTGCAGAACACTTTTTGAACAAAGAAAACATGCTGAAAACCCCTCCAAGCAGAATTTTACGAGCCAAGATATTTTCGTTTTTTAACCCAGTTCCAATTTGCTATCGTACGTTTGTGTTGGCTCGGCTAAAGTGGCTGCACAACACAGATGACAGGCCTAATTACATTGCTCAGAAAACATACACAGAGACATGAGAAGTTGAGATTTTTCTAAACGTTGGACTGACGCAGACAGCCAGTGGCACAAGCCCCAACATCGCACCACATTTATTCGTCCTACAGAAACCAGGGCACCGGTGCTGATTTTGTGCCACTAGGGCTTGTCTGTTTTTTAGTTTTGCCAAGTCAAATTAATGACCTGAACGAACAGCTCTTTATTTCTTAAAGAATACATGGTCACTATGATTAGACATGGGGGGAAAAAAGGCCAGTCGAGTCCTTAAAAAGTAAATTGTCCATTAAAAGAGGGCTACAGTTCTAGATTCTTCATGTACTAGAACTTCCAATCTAAGAAGGCTTCACCTTCGCTGTATTATTTAATTTTTTTCTGAAATTGTTAACAGTTTTTGAAGTACGCCCTTTTCTATGATCAATATCTCCTTTAGTTTACTCAAATGCAGGCTTCAAAAACGTTCTCACGACTAACAGGGGTTTTGAGTTAGATATGTCGACAAAGCTTCGGGATCTGCATGTATTCTTCAGAGGGCGGACGCACAGCTGCAGATTACCGTGTCCCCAGCAATTTTCTGTAACTGCGAGGGCTCGTCTGTGGCCTTGATTCATTAAACACATGCGTGGCAGATCCTTTTCTGCATAGGGTGGTCTGCTACGACTCGGTCCTCCATTGAAAAATCCTAATATGACCAAACACATTTCTGTTGGGGACCAAAGTTGTTCCATGTGCGTGTCTGAGTATAACAGCCCATGGGAAGTCTGGAAAATAAGCGTTTGCACCGCCGTGTGAAAATAACTGCACATATGGGGGTAACAATGTATTACGATGAACTCTGAAAACATGAAATTGGTTAATTCAATAAATAGACCTTTAATTGTTATTGAGTAGGAGATGGTAGACCTTGACAGTCTCCCTCCGATTATCTTTTCATCTATTGCAATAGTGTTTCCAAGTGGTTTTTTAATTCAAATAAAATGTTTTTAGCCAAAAAAAAAAAACAAGGACATAATTTCTGCAGAGCAGCAGGGCTTCATTAGAGATTTGCATCTGTGTTGAGGGCGGGACTGTTGACGTGGGGTAAACCAGCCCCCATTTTCCATCAACCGTCTATTTTTGTGTTGTCCCGCTAGCTTACAGTCCCTCACAACCTAACAGTACTGGTGCAACAAAATATAATATTGGAGCCACAGTTTTTGAGCCAAATGCTAGCTCAGATAAGGAAAGCAAAGATGTTAATGGGTCCTCATGTCCATACACGACATCAAGTTTAGTGCCATTCGTTATAGATCTAGTACCTGGAAACACTGGAGGAGCAGCCATCTTGCACTCCTGTATTAATTAGTTGTGTGAAGGCTTTAAAGCATTCAAAAAATAGTTATTCTGTTTGTCCTTCTTATTGTTTATTTTTATTCCGTACACTTTTTGGACCATGAAAACTCAATTGCACTTTCAGCAGTGTCTGCAATCTTGGTATCAAAACGTTCAGCTTGTTAAGGACATTATCGTTTTTTAAAAAAAGAAAAAAAAAAAGGACATTATTGCATGTATTTTTTGTTTTTGTAAGTTTTATGATTTTAAGATATTACGCAATTTGTCAGCCACATTGCAATGAATGGGATTTTTTGCAAATATATGCAATAAAAAACATTCAGCATGTTCAGGAAATTCATGCTTATACTTTTGGTATCGTTAAATTTCACACAATTATTGAAACGTAACCAAATTTTACACAATTTTTGCATTTTTTTCCCTCAAAATTCAACAGATTTCTTGTACGCTCTAAAACCTATGCAATAATCGTAACAAAACATTCAGCATGTTAAATACATTACTGAGATTTTTATGCCTAATTTTGAGTTTAGCTAATATTTTAGCAACATGCTAACATTTTAAAATAATTTAGCACCTAATAAGGTTTTTGGACTAATTCTGAGTTAAGCTAATATTTTAGTGACGTGATTGCTTTTTTGGCAAATATTACATGAAGTGAGGATTTTTGAGCTAATTAGGAGTTAAGTCAGTATTTTTGCAATGTTTCAGCTTTTTTTTTTTTTGCTAATTTGGCATACACTAAAGTTTAGGGCAAATTATGACTTCCTATTTTTTACGCATTTTTTGTTTGTAGTATAATTTTTTTTTTTAAATATTATTTAAATTCTTTGTGTAATTCGTACAATTTCTGCAATTTACATCCTCTAGCAACTTTAGCATTATGCAAATGGCTTTAGCATTTTTAGGAAATCCCTTCAGCCATCCATTCATATTTGCATTATTGTAGGAAATGCAACTGTTCTAGTTTATATTGTGCCTTTTAATAATTGTGGTTTTAAGTAATGCATTTTAATATTTTAATCTTTTCTGAAGATTTTTACCATCGTCTTTTTATTTATTTATTTGTCTTTTTAGTCATCTTGTATGCTCTTGGCACTGTATGTGTACTGATGGTTCAGAAATCAGGGAACTGGTTCCCGTTCACTGATTGGACTACAACTGTGGAATAAAGTTTATCTAGATTACCTATATCTAAGTTTATCTTTTACATTACAGCTGCAAACTTTTCCAATTTCAGTTTTTTTCGTCTGCTCCTGATTCACAGCAATCTGATTATAGAAATACTCGGAAATGTAATTTTAGGCTTAATTTTCCTCATAAACGTCCTCCATCATCCATAAAAATTACACAAGAACATGTTAAAACACCAAAAACAAGATTTTCCTTGGAGTAATGCTTTAAAGGAAGCCGCTAGCAAAACAAAATGTGAACGCGTGATCTCCACACACAAAGACTTTTGGGGGGATTTGAACGAGGATGCCGCGAGGTGACAGTGCAAACACAGCAGCTTTATGGGGCCGTTTCCTGTGGGAAATAGCATGTCATAAGATAGCAGCCGTCTGTTTGACCAGATGTGTATTTGTCTTTGTCATTGCATCTCATCAGATTATTGATCAATCGTAATTGGTTTATCTTACAAAAGAAAACGAACTGAAGAGCTCTTCATGTCAAAATGACCATTTTCATGTTTACAGAGGTCGTAGATGCAATCTCTCCGGTCCATCCACTAAACACTCCTTTGCTTATCTCTTTGGTCCACTGATAGCAATCACTTGCTGTGACATCTTGTGAGAAAGTTGCCTTCATATCACCGCCTTTATCCTCGCCTCGTTTCTCATCCCCTCCTGCTGATTTCATCACTTCCCCCCACCACCACGCAGCAGTCTAACATGTAGGGATTTAACCTCAAAAGGCTGCCATGCCTCCTGCTTTTCGGCATTAACTGTTAACCAGGACGTAACAAGTTGGGTGGGAACGGGGGGGTCTTGCTTTTGAAATGTAAAGTAGACATTATTTTGGGCCTAAAAGATATTCTTTTTCTCTGTTTGGCCATTGATCCAACATTTGGAAAGGATTACATTGAATGCTTTTGCTGTTTTTGACTCTAAAGATGAGATTTTCTCATACGTGATGGTCTCAGGACATTGCACAGCTAAGAAGAGTTTTTATTCTTCAAATTTTTGACATGTTTCTTAAGACCCAAAGGAATAATATACTGGCCATGCCCGGAGAATGGAATTATTGGACTGTTGCATTACCATTTATCGTCATAAAATGAATGTAGTCATCCAGAAAAGAAAACTTAAGGACACAATTGATGAAGAACTGCTCACTTCCTCTCAAGCTTAAGCCAATTTGACTTTTTTAATTAAGTTTTAAGCGAGGTTGTGTTTGACAGTGCCACTAAAGGAAAGATAAAACTGTCAATGTGACAATGGGAGCCTCCTAAAGAGTTTGACCAAACCCACAATGTCTCGTGGATGTCTTGTGAAGTCAAGCTGGCACAAATGGTCGGGGGTTACTGGTTTTACAATATCAGACAGATTTGTGCTTTAGGGGCCTCTAAAACCCGAGGTGACAGATGAGGCAGGAAGTGGGAGCCACTTGGTCGCCAGGACGTCCTGTGTGGCTCATTTTCTGTTTAGCACAGCTGCTGAACCCCGCAGACTGCATCAGGGTGTCCACGGGCGCATTACCTCTGAGGCGGCTAGATTTCAAGGAGTCAAGCAGCAGGCGCAAGGCTTCATGCTGACATGAGATCAAGCTCGGAACAAAGCAGTCACACGGTCCACGCACATAAACATGAATAATGAATGACTGCATGTTGAATCAAAGGTGCTGGTTTTTATGTGTTGAAAACCAAATTTTATGTTAATTTTCATCCCTCGGTTTACAGCACTGCAAGCATAATAGTTTGCATTTCAATGACAAATCCACACTGAGCCTCCACTCAGACATTTAAATCCAAAGTTGTAAATTCATTTGGAAAATGCTCCATTTGGGTTCAGGCATCTCCACCACCCTGTTGGCAACCACCAAATACACTTCTAGTCCTGCTGTATGTGTAATGAGACAGATGTGTGTATTGGGCATGCAGGGGGTTGAAACTGGTTATTTCTAACATGTCAATACAAAGATGCTAGTGACGATGGCTGAAGATGAAAACGCTGAAGCTGATAGCCAGCTAAAATATTAGTTAAAGGCCGAATTAGCCTAAAAAATAAAAAAGCCTAAGTTAGCCAAAATAGCTAGCATGTAGCTGAAATATTAGCTAAATTCAAAAACACCCTAAAAAACTTTAAATAAAAAGTTTAAGTTAGCCAAAACAGCTAACATGTAAATGAAATATTAGCTAAGCGTCAAATTAGCCTAAAAAACCTTAATAAATACAAAAAAAGTCCAATATACTTGAATAATGCCATTATAACATTTAACTTTACCACATTCTGACTTTATATAATATTAAGTAACGATTAATCAACTATTAAAATAGTTGTCAACTATTTTAATAGTCATTTAGTCATTGATTAGTCAACTTATCGTGGTAGCCCTAGTGTGCTAAAGAACAAAACTTAGAAAGGGAATATTGTTGAGCTTTATAAAACATAATATTTAAAGTCAAAGACATTTGGTGATTATCAAATCAAAAAAAGTTTTAAAAAGTTTAGAATTTTTTCATTTTAAATAATTATCACTCTAGAACACTGTGGTAGCAGCACCATGCTTTACCAAATCTGCACCGTTTTCTCCAGTGAATGTCTCACTTCTGCATTTAAAAATAAACACTATGTGTTGCTCTTCTCTTGCAAGTTGCACAAATGTTGCACAATCAATCAATATCTGTCTGAGTTTGGCTTTGCAGTTAGACAACCTCACATAGTGAACTCACCTTCTTTGATTTTTGTTTCTCAAAACTCGGGAACAGTTGGAGACCAATTTTTCCGGTTGATGTACAGATCCACACCAATAAAAATGGTGATTTTTATGCTTTTGCAGCATTTTTCTGTTGATGGCGGACACATATAAAGAAAATTAAGCTTGAAATGGCATTTATGAGTATTTCTTGATTCTTACAAAATGCAAAGTTCATTAGGGGGATCTATAAACCCTTTCTCCACTTTATTCTGATTCGTCCTCTTGTAGACAACTGAGTTCATTTGCGTCTTCTTTGCCCTTATCCAAGCTAGAATTTAGATCAAAACTGTATGGCTGGATAACACTTGATAATAACATTCCTTAACAAGCTTTATTAACACATTAACAAACATTATTAATGTGTTTGTATTATTAAAATATTTATTAGCACAACCAGCCTAACAAGATTTATTAACATACTTCTTGGATTTGTTGCCATCTATGTGAGACCATTGTTTACAACTGCTTACAATATTAACAAATGTATCAACTATCTTTGTCACCATCATATTGAGTGTTTTGCAGCATCTCATCTACAATGTTACCAAATAGATTTTACATTTTTATCCCTCCATTACTTTTTAAATTCTTTTAGTAAGTTTAAATGATTAAACAAAAAAAGAAGAAGCAAATTTTAATATCATTAGGCAAGGCAAGGCAAGTTTATTTGTATAGCACATTTCATGTACAGAGACAATTCAAAGTGCTTTACATAAAACATTAAAAGAAACAATCAAAAGAAATAGTAAAAATGTCATTCATTATTCAAATCATTAAAATAAAATTAAAAGAAAGTAAAAAGATTTTAATTTAAAACAAGCATAGATAAAAAGTGCGGACGTAAACTTTTGAATACATATTAATCAAATGCAACTGAGAACAGGTGAGTCTTTAACCTGGATTTAAATACACTGAGTGTTTCAGCAGATCTAAGGTTTTCTGGAAGTCTGTTCCAGATCTCTGGTGCATAGAAGCTGAATGCAGCTTCTCCATGTTTAGTTCTGACTCTAGGAACTGATAAAAGACTGGATCCTGATGATCGGAGAGGTCTGGCTGGTACATACTGGGTCAGGAGGTCAGTCATGTATTTTGGTGCTAAACCATTCAAAGCTTTATAAACCAGTAACAGAACTTTAAAGTCTATCCTCTGAGAGACAGGTAACCAGTGTAAAGACCTCAGAACTGGACTGATGTGGTTTACTTTCTTGGTCCTAGTGAGAACCCGAGCAGCAGAGTTCTGAATAAGCTGCAGTTTCCTGATTGATTTTTTTGGTAGTCCTGTAAAAACACTGTTACAGTAATCAAGTCGACTAAAGATGAAAGCATGCACTAGTTTCTCCAGGTCCTGCTTAGACATCAAATCTTTAATCCTTGAGATATTTTTGAGATGATAATAGGCTGATTTAGTGACTGCCTTAATGTGTTTATCAAAATTTAAGTCTGTGTCTATCACTACACCCAAGTTTCTGGCCTGGTTGGTAGTTTTTAGTTGAATAGATTGAAGCTCTGTAGTGACGTCTAACCTTTTTTCTTTAGCCCCAAAGACAATAACCTCAGTTTTGTTTTTGTTTAATTGAAGTAAGTTGTGACACATCCAGTCATTAATGTCCTCAATGCATTTAGCAAGAGCCTGTACAGGGCCTCGGTCTCCTGGTGTCAGTGTAATATATATCTGTGTGTCATCTGCATAGCTATGGTAACTAATGTTGTTGTTCTTTATAAGCATGTAGATGTTAAATAGAAGTGGTCCCAGGATGGAGCCTTGGGGCACTCCACATGTAATTTCTGTTGGCTCAGAAGTGAAGTTACCAACTGACACAAAATATTTCCTGTTTTCTAAGTACGTTTTGAACCAGTTTAGTACTGGCCCAGTGAGACCCACCCAGTTTTCCAGTCGTCTGAGTAGTATTGCGTGGTCGACTGTATCAAACGCAGCACTGAGATCCAGTAAAACTAGCACTGACATATTTCCACATTATGCATTCTATATTATTGCATAAATCTTTCTTGGTATCAGTGCTTCGGAAAAGTCAAATAAAATGTTTTGTTGACTTAATCGTAATACTGAGGGATGGACTGACGCACCTCTGAGCTGATAGGATAAGAAGCAACCATACGGGGGGAACATCTTATTTTAAACGCTGTCATTTGGCTAATTCTTGGAGGAAACATGCAATTTGCACATTGTGCCACACCATATCATCTCGCCACAAAAAATCAGTGAGGGGAGTAACATGACTGCTGACAAAGTTGTATAAGTGTATGCAGTGGATAAAGTGAAAAATATTAACCCCCCAACTTCCCAAAGTAAATAAATAAAATAAAAAAATGTGGAGGGAAGAAATCTTCAGGTCAGGACCAGACTGTGTAAGGCCACCATCTGCTGTGACTGATTTGAGTTATGGAAGACAGGAACGAAATAGACAAACATGGAACATATGTTGTCAGACAAATAATGCGGTTTAGTAACTATGGAATAAAAGCGGAGAAAGAAGACTGACAAACACAACATTCCTGGGACATCTGCAACTAGACAGAGAAATAAGTAAGTAATAGAACTTCACCAGAAATGGGCAGAAAGCATAAAATCTTTGGAGGATCGGTTAAACGTCAGAAGATATTTGTCTGTAACAGCAACAAAGAATAAACAGAAGGAAGACAAACATTAAAATTGTGAAGCGTCAGTTCAGAAAGAGAGAGACACAAGTCAATGACTGCAGTCAGGAGCTAAACATCAGAGATTAGACAGAAAAAGGTTTGTTGGAAGTAAGATGACGAAAATTTACCCTAAAAAAAAACACACAGCTTGTAATGAAATATAATTAATCGCTCAGTGTCACTCATGTCCACCATAACCAAAATCTTTTTTTTTTTTCTTTTAAAGTTTTAAGTCTACCCTTAGAGAGTGCAATAGTCTTTTTTTTTTTTTTTGGAAAGTTTAAAGTTTAACTATAAACAAATACAAAATATTTTAGCCTAATTACCAGTTGATTACTACATTTTATGGGTTATTTTTCTGATGTTATTGGAAAATAAATTGTTTTCAAAATTCTTTTTGCAACAGCAGTTCTGACAAAGCAATATATACATTTCATACACATCACTTTAAAAATGGCAGTAGTCTAAACAGTAGCTTTCACATAAACAAGCAGCCGTTCTCAGCAGTGGCAGATTAATCTGATGTACGCTGTACAGAAGCGGCGTGAACTATGAAAAGCTTCACACTTCAATCCTATTTTTCACACTTTGCGAGACATAATAACAAAAAGAAAAATGTGTAAATATGAAAAAAATATGTGGAAAAGTGTTTGAGCTACAACTCAGGGTTTCGCTGTTTGACAGAGTATCAATATTTTCTATGGTTTTCAATGCTGTTCATTCAGCACAGTCTAGCATATTGCCTGACTTTTTATGGCACAATAACAAGGTTCTGTGAAGTCTACAATAACTCACAGATATTTCTTTAGATTTTTCTTTCAACTTCAGTCCAACTTCAGTCTGAAAAACACCAGTAATCGTAAAAATAGCTGTGTAAAAAAAAAAAAAAGTTTTTAAAAAAGTCATCAGCTGTGATTTAACCCATGTGTATTTAACCTACAATGGCCATTTTAATCATTACCTTTAACGTCCCACTCCAGCTATATTTTTTGTTATGAAAAATCTTTTCCAGTTGTCATTTAATTATGATCGTGAAGTTTTCAGCCAAAATCAAGACTTATTTTATGCCCAAGCCAGTAGCTCCATAGAAATACAATTCTAGGTTGTGGGCGGGACAGTTGGCTCGGAGCAACCCCTCCACATCACTGAGAGCTTTGTTTGCACGCTTACAGCTTACCTTACAGCCTCAAGCTAGCATTAGCGGCACAAAAATAACGATCAAACAAGCCATGGAGTTTTGATCCAGGGCCCAGCGTTGAAGACGGGCCAAAGTGCGCAAAAGGGAGCGGAGTGGAAAACAGAGACTTTGGTACACCCATTTCAGCAAGTGCGTCATTAGTCCAAGCTTTTTCTAGCATTTGGTTTTCTGATCCAACACGCAATTTAAATTAAGAAATACTCAATAATGCAGTTTTAATCATAAATGATTTTGCATAGGTCCTCTGCTATGAGAAAGAACATGTTAGAAACAGAAAAAAGATCATTTTAATTTAAATGGGTCTTTAAACATGCAAGCTTTTACTTAATCTCACTTTTAACGTAAACTGCAGGTTCGGTTCTGGCCTTACCACCCATGTGTCGTAATGTAATTGGGCCCTTCTTGGGCATTGAACCCCACGTTGATCTTAGTAGTTTTCGGTTGGCTCTAATATAAGACATCATTGTGTGAACGGCTCTGTCCAAATTGTCTTCCTACTCCCAAACTACAAAAATCTCCACAGAGCAGGACTATCTAGTGCTTATAGATTTTTAAAACAATTTAGACACCACAAATTCTCACAATTTTTCTTTTAAACTGCGAACATAACATAATATATTTCACAAAGGAAAAAATACAAGCATTTTACAAAGACTATTTATGAATCTGTTGTGTTCTGATGATGAAAACTTGGATAGTTTATTAAAAAGAAAAAGAAAAATTGTTAAGATGCAATACGCTGTGATCTAATCAAACAATCTACTGAGCATCGATGCACACTGGTTTTTCGCAGAGACTTCTGGGAAATGTCTCAGGGACTCGAATTTGCAATTGTAGATTTAGTGCACCATGTGATTAATGGGTAACAAAAACCAATGTTTGAATGGGACTGTAACTGTAAAGCGAAGAAGAATAGTATAATATACTGTACATATATAATTTATCATTTTTTAAACATTGACTTTTTGCCTCATCTTTTACTCACAAGATCAGAAGTTCTTGATGTTCTTTTGAACAATCTGAGATATACTGAATGTGTGTGACTGTAAAGTGCTTTGGCCCTTCAAAGAAGGTAATATAGCGCTATATAAGTATTTCCCCACTTAGGCAGTAAAAGTTTGACAAAAATGAAGATTTTTGGTCAAGGGTTTCTCTGACCAGTGTGGCTTGTTGTTTCACTGTAAATAGTTGTCATCCTGGAAGCTCAGCGAGATTAGATGCAGTTACTACTTGGATAGAAGATCAATACGGAGTACTAATTAATTTTTTTTTTCTTTTAAAGGCAAATCAGGTATTGATAGTTTATCGATTGGCCCGTGTTGAGGCATTGATGAATAACCATCATCGACTAACCATTTTTGGGTCATGGGTCAATACATGAGCAAAGACGTTCCCTGCAACATTGTGGCTATTATTAAATATCTGCCCAACATTATCCAGATAGAATAAAGCAGTATGGATTCACACAAAGTAGTATTTTACTTTAGATGTGTCGTGGTGCTTTTACACTCCATAAGTTTAAACACAAGCACACAAAAATCTACTGTTTTGAACTTTGTTTCCATGGATTACTTATAACTGGTAATTGCTATTTATTTATTGGTCAGAGTTCTGTCACTACTAGTGTTGCATTAAGGACAGCAATAATGAGAAACGATAATTAGAAAAATGCAAAATATTCTTTGAAGTTCCGCCGTGAGACATAGCGATTCACTCTCAGCTACTTGACCTGCAGTTGTGAGTTAGAATCCTGGACAGCAAAGTGAAGTCAGTCACTTAAATCATTCTTTGATTGCTTTAGCATTAGTATGCGGGTGGCTCTCTTGCTGAGAGGCGACGACAAGGAGCCACCAGGACTGCGTATGTTTTCACCTGAGGCTTGGCTGCTATAAATGTCTCTGGAAAAAAAACCCACTGAGGCTTCTCTGTGTGCTTGTACTGGCACATGAACCCCAAGCAGCAAGGATAAAGTATAAAGTATAATTTAAAGCAAGACCAGCGTTTATATTAAGTCGCTTCACAAAATGCTGCTTATAATTGGCCCCATCATAATACTAAATACACGCTTCAGCACAACTGCATTTAAGAGGTGGTGGACAGGTTAGAAGTTGAGACAATTCTGAAGCTTGAAGGATCTAATTTGTTTTTTTCATCCCAGAGATGGGAACCCAAGTCCCACTCCCCTCCTCACACCACTCCTCATTCAATTTGTCAGATTAGCGCCTTTCTTGTACCCTTGGCATGTACCAAGAGACACACGACGGCACAATAACCGCTCCGAAGGCAGGAGCACCCCCCCCCCCCCCCCCCCATCTCCTCACCTTTTTTTACTCCGACCACTCCCCGTCTCCCAAATCTTATTAAACTAATTAACTCTTCCCCCCCTCAACAAATTTCATTTTGTTTCCTCTGCTATCCCTGACTCCATCTTTAATCATGTTTCAGATATCTAAGAGAAGCTTTCTCGTAAAAGTGAGTGTTAACTGTCTGTCCTGAAAAGAAGCAAAAAATAAATAAATAAAAAAAGTGCTTGCTTGAGACCAAAATATGCTGTTTCCATGGCAATATGGACTTAGTCAAGCTTCAAGCAGCATACCATATGAGAGATTTAGGTTTGAATTTTACTTAACCAGAAATCCAACAGGATACAACTAATCATCTGGCAACTAAATCAAACTCATGATTATTTCTATTTAAATTAATAAACTATCGTCCAAAAAATGGGCAAAAAGGAGAGAAAAAGAGGCTGTTTTGAAATATTGACAAAAAAAAAATCAAGTTTAAGTAATTGAGAAGGAAATTCATTCTTCTTTTATTGTTTACCACCTAAAACCACCTGAACGTGAACTCATAAATAGAAATGAAATTGTATTATAACCGTATTTTAGCTAAACAATTACAGTTTACAAGACTGCATGAGACAGTAAAATGAAATTACTATGTTCACATCATCGAAGGTTGCTATGAAACCCAAACAGACACTTCACTAATGAAAAAGAAGGGGGAAAAAAAAGAAAAAAGCCAGACTATTTTTACAGAATTTTGCTTTGCAACCAGAAACATTTCCATCACAAAGCCAACACACTTGCACCTTGAATTAAGGTTATTTTTGCAGGTCTATCAATCACAGCACGTACCACAGATTGCTAGGTGAAATGTAAAATAAACACCTACAGTCCAGTGCTAACCTCCTCAGTCTTACTGTTTACACCAGCGCATAAACACACAGAAGAAAGCCACACTCCACTTACTGGAAGCACACATGCCACTGCAGCAGAGGATGTGACCTTTCCCTTTCAGGAAGGAACACTTACATGTGATGAGAGACATTTTTGACACTCCTAGTCCACAGAATCAAGGTTCCTCCCTTTAAGAGTACAATCATGTGGAGTTTATCTCTTTTGTGTCACATCTTTTCCCTTTTTATCTAAAGGCATGTTTCTAAAAATGAGTTCCTCGTACAAAACAAACATCATCATTGGATTGAATTAGCGCAGGGAATCTCCTTTCTGTGCAATTTCTGCTATGTTTTATCAAGATCCTGGAGAGACAGCCAAATTCTAGATGATCTTCTTCCCCTCGAACCATTCGCCTTTGCAGTTCATGTTGTCTTTGGATTTCACCACAGGACGGAAAGACGACCTTCCCTCATTCTTAACAGACTAGCTCAGCTCCAGACAAGAGGAGTGGGACTACACTAATCAGAGAATAACTGATGACATTCTTAACAATGGAACAGTTGTCAGTCAGATTTCCTGGTCCAGTTTTTTACTTTTAAATTGACAACAACTCAGTGTTTTCCATAGTTTCTATACTGTTTTTTTAGAGTATTGTGGAGGTCAAGCAGATACCTTTTTTAATTTGAAAAGGAATGTTATTAAAAGTTAGTTGTGATGCTTCATACACATGGACTGTCACTATATGCTAGCACATGTAACTTGGAAGAGGCTTGGTTACAAATCCTGCACAGATGCATGAAAGACTTGGTATCATATACATATGTCTTGGCAAATATTTATTTCTCCTTCAGGACCTATTATCAAACAATCAGCACTTCCGAATTTTGAAAAGGATCCTACCCATACGTCACTCCCAAATCTGAGTTCCTGATTGGTCAACGTTCAACTGGTTTAACTTTCAGCACGCATTTATTTGCACATTTTTTAGATAGAGCCAGAAAACTGAATTCTCAGTTCATACACGCATGCAGCAGCAGGGATGGGCTTCTTCTTTTGTTTATTTACTGTTTATGTATGCTTTTTTGACATCTACTATTAGAAGAGGCCTTGGTGTGTAAAGTCAAACTGGTTCAAATGCAGGAAATCTTGCTCCAGGCTTTGTTTTTCACTTTTCTTTACTTGTTCATTTAATTTCTTCTTTGTGATCATATTTACAAAGGTTGGCACTTCTGTTTTCATCATCAAAAGTTCAGCTGTTTTAATTTAGCAGTCATAAGTTCAACTGGTTGAACTTCCAGAGCGTGATCAAAGAACGCCAGATTTGTATGTTAAGCTGAGGAATGGATTAAAAACTTGAGTGTGTATCCACGAATGTGAGAGCTCTGAACACGGAAGTCAGAAACAAGCTTCTACAGGTGTTTACAAAGACTTTACATTAGAGTGATTGCTTGATCGCGAGTCGTTGCGGCTGGTGTGTATCTCCCCTTATGGTGCATTCACACCGGATGCGGCAGGCACATCAAGTTTCCATGTTAAATCAATGCAAAGATGCTATCTGAGGTCTTGAGGCACAATTTGTGCATCAAGCGTGGCGAGATTGGCGCACCGCGTCATCCAAGTCAGCTTTCAGAATGCCATGGTTTTAGTGAAAAGATAAAAGGGTAAAAATATACAACCAATATGGCTGCTCAATGCGAGGATTTTTGTCCTGAACTGCCATGAATTTTCTGAATCCGCTGGGGCCACAAATAGGTTGCCAGCCTGTCACAGATGCCATGGAGCCGGAGCGATAGCGCCCACAACGCTAGCCAGCCACTCGGTGGACAGAGAGCCACTGCAGGTGCAGTCATAGCGGTTGCCATCAAAGCAGGTGTAATGGCTCCTACTCCATGGGCTTCTGATTTTTTCCTAATTTCATCGAGACAATAATAAAAAAAAATATGTATTTTATTTTAATTTATCCCCTCTCGAGTTAATGTTTAAACTGGGCCATGAACAGACGGAGGTAATGTGTTCAAAATGGCCACCAGGAGTGAAGTAGACAGCACCGGGAGACACTCTGAATGATCTGGTAAACCCCGACACGGTAATGTTCTTACCGGCACTTTTATAAAGCTTTCCAAAATATATAAACCCAAGCTACTCGCTCAACATCATCCATGTTTTCCATGATGTGCAACGAATGAAGTCCAGAAGAACTTTGGCGTCAAGGTTTGAACAGTAAATTTAACACGTATCAAAAGAGAGACAGCAGTGAATGCACCATTAGAATAATGCCTGAATGGGTTGCTTCTTTTTTTTTTACTCTTATTACCTTGAACTCGTTCGAACAGGAAGTACGGAATTAACAGATGTATTCAGAAGCAACGCTGGGTTCATTTGACTTCTGTGTCATATACAATGAATTTAATGAATCATAACTAATCAAATGAAAGCTGTCTAAGCTTTGGCTTCAACGTTTAACCTACAAAATTGCTGCTGCAAATTGTGTTTTTGACTCAGCATCTCAAACAAACAAAATAATTAAAAAAAAAGTTTCCAACTAACAAAAGACTAACACAGTTTCACATAACACCCAACTTGCTTTTTTTTTACATTTACCATAAATTGAAACTAAGATGATAAAAATATTAAGAAAACTCTTAGGGCTTCGGGGAAATGTCTCACTTGAGGACTTTGTTGGTACTTCCTGGAACCCTAAAACTCTGTGAGAAAAAAAAAAGCCGAAAATGACTGCTTAACACCCCAGTGAGAAGAACGCTTGTTGGAAATTGTAATTTGCCTCACTCGGTTTGTGTGCGCAGCTGTTCAAATGTTTTCCAGGATCGTCACATGTCCCCCATCCTGAATGTCACTTATCATTTTGTTAAATTTCAGCGCTCTCATTTTCAGCAATCCCCCCCTCCCTAAGTTAAACCAATAGAGCGGCACAACAACAAAGCTGCACCGTAGCCACTCACCTCTTCCCAACCACCAGCCCTTGCTTTTAAACTATACATCCTGACTTTTCTTTTCACAGCTTGAGGGGGGTAGAATCCCCCCCCTTGACGGATTAGAATGAGGCAGGAAGAGACAGAGAGGGCAACAAGGAGGAGACGGAAGGATGAGCCCCTGTTAATGGTTGCTGAAGCAGCAGCTGACAGAAGCCACATTGTCAATAGGGTGTGAAATTCCTGCTTAGATGGGACCTCCGTCTGGTAAGAAGCAGAAGGGATGGAGAATAGGAGGAAACAAGTCAGCCTGTCTGCCTGCAGTGGTTCCCCAGAGCTTTTTCCAGCATGCTCTAAGACAGTGGTCGGTTTATCTGGAGTAGCCGATGCTCAACCAATCCCCTGCTTTCCTGCAGGCAACCAGCAGGGAGGCTGACACCGAGGCCAACAAAACAGTGGGTTAGCAAGCTCTGCTGCAGTGCAGGATAGCATGAACTACAGCAGGATTTGCTGATAAATAAAAATCGCCCAGTGATGCTGAATGTTGTTACTACTGGAAAGACGTAGAGACGACGCCTTAAATAATACAAACTCATCATAAATATAGTATTGTATTGAGACAGTGAGGAAAAAAATATCAAATCAGCTATCAATTGTGCAATTTCTCCCTCTTAAAAAGATGAGAGATGCCGGTAATTGTCATAAATATACCTCAACTATGAGAGACGAAATGAGAAAAAAAATCCAGAAAATCAAAATTAAAGAATTTATTTATAAATTATGTTGGAAAACAAGTATTTGGTCAAGAATAAAAGTTCAACTCAATACTTTAAATGTCCTTTTTTGGCAATGACAGCAGTCATTTTCTGTTTTCACAAGCTGGTATTTTGGCCCATTCCCCCATGGGGGATCTCCTCTAGAGCAGTGATGTTTTGGGGCAGACTTTTAACTCTCTCCAAAGTTTTCTATGGGGTTGAGATCTGGAGACTGGCTAGGCCTCTCCAGGATCTTGAAATGCTTCTTACAAAGCCACTCCCTCGTTTCCTGAGCGCAGGATGGCTGTCACGCTGAAAGACCCAGCCATGTTTCATCTTCAATGCCCTATAGTGAAGAGGTTGCACACAAGTACAATTTCCATAGCACAAAAATGAGAAGAGGTATATTCACTGGAGAAAAATGAAAAAAAAAGTTGGAGTCAGAGGTCAAACTAACCAAAACACTCCATGGCAAACTTTTTTATTTATGTCTAACACAAAAAATTACCACCGATACTTAAAGTTCTACTCCGCCCAATCTAACATTACCGGTGCAACAATAATGGTGAAAAATATTGGAGTTATCCAGCCGTACAGTTTTAAGCCAAATGCCAGCTAAGATGGGGAAAAACAAAGACGCATATTGATCTATTTGTCTGTAAGTGGATGCATCAAAATGGAGAGAAACAGAGAGATTGTGGCCTCTAATGGTAGTTTGTACATAACAACAAAAATCTTTTTTAAATGGTAATATTTTTATTTATTTTTTTCTTAATTTTCTTTCTATATTCCCTCCATGGTTATTTGAAAGTTTGCAAGCGGCTCGGAAGAATACCGCTATAAGGACAAAAATGGAATTGCTAGCTTGGCGCTATATTGGTGCTTTTTAATGTCGTCATCGCGTACTGTCAACGGCTCCACCCCAACCGTCCCGTTCCATTTTTCTATGGACCCTCAACAGATGGGGGCCTTCAAAGAAAAATGGTTTGGTACTGTTTAATGGGTCCATTTAACACAAAGGTGGGCAAACTACGGCCCGGGGGCCACATGCGGCCCCCTAAGCTACTTAATGTGGCCCTCCAAATTAAAATACATTGAATCAAAAATCCTAATTATTGTTTTATTTTCATATTTCTGGTTCCTTCTCATGAATGGTGTTGTTTCTCTGGCATTCGTGTGTGACTTCTGAGTCAGAAGGTGACTTTTCGGATTTCTTTGAGTTCACATTTTCCTCTGAAGAACATCAACCCATTGGATCACCAAAAAGAGAACAAAAATCAAAATTTAGAAATTAAAATTCCCAAATTTTCTGTTTTTAAATGAATATATGTGAATTTTAATCCAAATTAAAGCATGTTTTTCTCTAAATTCCATATTATCTTTTTAGTTTATGAGGTTCATTACCAAATCACTCCTTCCATCTGCTCCTTGTCCGGCCCTTATGCCAAATTTTAGTACCCTTTCTGGCCCACAAATCAAAAAGTTTGCCCACCCCTGATTTAACAGTACCTCAAAATACCAGACCAAATCAGTGAAAACGAGGCTTTAAAAACATGATGTTCATTGGAGAGGGTCTTTAAAAAGGATAAGTTCAATCAGCAGAAATACTGTCCATCTATCCATTTTGTGAACCCGCTGTGTCCCTGTCGAGGTACGGGGGTGTCAGAGCCTAACCTGGTTATTGTTGGGTACAGCCTGAACAGCTCACCATTCCATTCTAGCATTTATTTAACTATTTTTAATAAATTGAAAGAAAACTAAAAATGACAGCTTCTTCTTTTCCAACAAATATAATCAATATAAATAACATTTATCCTAAATTACAAAAAAGAGTTTATATAAATATACATCTTGTAAGATTCTTAATCCTCTGCGGTAACAGTCAAATACGTCCAACGCAAGAGGCATTCAGCTCTTCTCTGTTTTCTCAGTCGTTTGAAAGGACAAGTTTAAAAAAAAAGAAAAAAATTTGACATGCACAAAAAATAGGATTTTGTCAAATTGAGAAATGACCCGATTCTGTTTCCATCACAAAAGACCTCGACCTGTTTTGGACTTAAGGTCACACAGCTTCACATTCCCTCTCCTCAAACTCTGTGACATATTTCCCCAATAACAACCTAATAATTAGTTTGGCACATTATTCCGTTCAGAGGTGGAAGAGTTCTTTGCCTGGAGCTGGCAAGCCCGTCTCAGGTGGATGAACACATGCAAATCTGTTTGTTTCATCAAGTGTGAATTCAATTTTTGAAGTTCGTTTTAATCTAGAGCACCTTTGCCCCAAGCACAACCGAGATCACACAGTTCTTGTTTGGGGAAGTTGGGATAAAAAAGAGGAAGGGCAAAGGGAGAAAGGAAGGAAGACAAAGACAGGTAACAAAATAGCAACGACCTGGAGGAAGCAAGACTGGATTTGATGAAATCTTTAGGAGTTTATATCTAACTTTGACCGGTTCTTATCCTTCATAAAAAACACAAAAGAGGTCAAATTTGAAACTATTGAAGGGCTTTCTGTCACCTCTTTTATTAGGTGAGTTTCTCAGGCTTGTTTGGTGAATGTACTATTTTCTTAACAGTTACAGCCTTTTGTAGAAACAAAAAAAAACCAACAAAGTTTAAATGTTTTTTAGAAGCATGTGGAAAAATCTTTCAGGAGTTTCATTAAAGTCTGAAGAAAAGGATCCAACTAATTTCTTTGCTGACAAACGTAAGAAAAGTTTTTCCAAAATCCCATTAAAAATGCAAAGCAAAACAAACTTAAAATTAAAGTTTCATTTAATGCACTTCCAGACACATCAGACACTAGTCAAAGTCGTACCTCGGTTTTAAAATACACATATAGATGCGTTCATAAATAATACACTTAACTCCAGAGCTCAGAGGTTCTGAACTGATGATCAGTTGTCGTGGAATGTGTATGCCGTGCTAAAAAGAGACACTAGACACGTCATCTTTTACCCACGATGCCTCATTCAGGTCTGATTGGGCGTGGGCCAGGATGTGTTTGTGTTTGGTGATGACAGGCAGCCAGTCTTGGCCGTTCGCTGTCAATGCTGAGGCACGAATAGGGCGTGACGCAATCTGTTATCATACGCACGTGAATCAGTCCCAAAAGCAACAGTCAGCCAGTCGCACCACAAAAAAAGAAACCCTGATTCCATTTTAGGACGTTAGGGGAGTGAGCTAGAAGACTCAAGGCCAATTAGAGCTGCGGTCTTTGTCTCCGGTAAGAGACGATGAAACTAAATGTAAATTGTGTCGTTTTACTTTAAATAACTGTTAGCCTTTTATTCCAACAAGGAAACCAGTTTCAAAAACATAAAACCGGAGTAACGAACCAACTTCTTTTTTTTGTCCCACATGCAAAAATGTCACCAAGTTCAGCCAGAATTGCCAATGGTTTCAAGTTTTGAGTGAAAAGATATAAATCAAAAAGGCCGAAACTATTTCAATAATTTCAATTATTTAAAGAATCAAGTAAAACACATTTACAGTAAGGAGGGGTTTGTCTTTACTACAGAGGACACAGAAGTAGCACTCTGACTTTAAATATGTGTCTTTTAGGATGTGGTAAAATGGTGTTTTGAATATTTTAAATTAAAAGATAAATATATTAATACAACTTGAACCAGACTTACTATGTTTTTGCCTTCTGTTTGTTCAGAAGAAGTTACAGTGAAATGTCTAAAGTTTTGTGATTTAGCCTAAAAATTAGAGTATTTCCATACATGTTGATTGATTTTCCACAACTTCTTGTTCAGGATGTCAAGAGAACCTCTATCCCAAACAAAAGATGGATGTGGACCTGCAATCAATGTTATACTTGCTGTTATATCAAGTGAAACAGAAAGGGTATTTTAGGGGTCATTTCAGAGAAATGTGTTCTACACTACTTTAAGCTTTAAGTTCAGTGTACTTTTTCTGACATTTCTAAATAAAAGTATAAATACAAACAAATGAAATTGTGTCTAAAAGTCCTCTTAGGGTTGAAGAGAAGTTAGTATTTTGCACAAAAAAAAAGTCAAAGTGAAAAAGACACAAAGAACTGAAGAAAAAAAATAGTTGATCCAAAATATTGAGATATATACATTTATAATGGTGTACAGTGTACGCCCACATATTTGATTATTATTTGATTATATATTTCATTATGTGTGGTATTACGCGGAGAAACAGAGTGACACTATGCTGGTAAGGTTTATTGTTCTAAGTAAAAAAAAAAAAAAGAAAATGCTCCAATGTTCTTTATTAAATGTTTATGAAGCTTGTTCAGAAGTGTTTTTGAGGAGTATCAGACGTTCTTTTGCAGCGGGGATGGAATTCTCCGTATTCATGAATATCCCTGACCCCTGCGGATAACGGAAAAACTGTATTTTAAAAATTCTCCAAAATTGTAAAAAGATTATAACTATATCAAGTCCTTGTAATTTTTCCAAAGGTTTTAAACAAGAAGGAAAACACTAGTGGGTGACCACTGAGCTTCCAAAAGTGTTTTTGAAATACTCTGTAACTTTAATAATATTATTTTTAACATAGTCTGTCAGGTTAAAACTTAAATGAGATTTTTAAATAAGAATAAATAAATTAAAAATAAAAAGTCTGAAAGTGCAATGTATCCTTTTAAGCTTAAAAGACAAATAGCCTTTCTTACATGTCACCTAACAAGTTTTGATTTGTTTTCTTTACGTGTTTCAGTTTCTTCTAACTTTTTTGTGAAAAAAAAGGCTTTCTTTTATTTTTGTTGTTCTTCAGTCAGATTAACAGATGGACGGTTTGAGCCCTGGCTTAGCTCTGAGCGGCAAACTGTTCCGCTGGCAGCTCCGTGTAAACCGCTGGGACCGGACGGACGTCTTGACACACACCACGCCTCTGAGCCGCGGCATCTCAGAGGGTCACGGTAATCCTGCAGTATACCGTTACACTGCATTCAGACTAAACACGAGGCCAGGTGAGAGAATGACCGAGTGGTGTGTGCACGCAGGAGCTCACAGTGTGCGTGAATCCAAAAGTCACATCAATAGGTGTTCATGTGTGTGCGTGTGTGTGTGGGCCCGCTGGGCTGTCTCACCTCGTGCCTCTGCTAACACTAAATGCTTGAGGTGAACAACAGCAAGTGTGTTTGCAAGCCTCCGAGTGTGTAGGTCTACATAATGCAGAACAGCCTTGCCTCCCACCCCAACCTAAAAAAAAAAAATAAAATCCCAGTCCCAGCCGGGAGGCCACTTTGAAATACCAGGTGCTCATTTGGCAAATCCAGGCAACTTGGGTGTTTATATTTCAGCAACTGAGAGGGGAAAAAGACCAGATGCCCCCCTGAGCACCTCAGCAGCGTCCATGCGGAGATCACTCAAACAGCCACGGGTGACAGACCTGTGAGTGAGTCATGAGAGGGGTACTGGATAGAGAGAGCACTGTGCAAAGTCATTAAACACTCTATAGGTGATTTACAGCAGGAGACACTGAAATAATGCAACACCAACAATTAGCTATTCTTGTAAACGCGTAACATTTTGTTCTTCCCAGTGTCTCGTCTTTCTTTTATTTAGCCTGCTGTTGATCCGTTTGCCTCTTGAATTGTTTTCTCCCATTATAGATGCAATGTTTGCAAACAGTACTTTCAAGTACTTTCTTATCTGCTAAAGTCCAAAGTCAATCATCTCTGAGCTTTGTTCAAAGCATCCCCAGTGGTCTTTTATTTATTCAGAAATTAGCCTCTAAGATGTGGATGGGAATGTTGGCGGGACTTCCCAGAATCCTTTAGTTTACACACTCTCCCACTAGCTGACAGCCCGTCACGACTTCAACCTAACGGTGCAACAAAAATGACAAGCAATATTGGAGCTATCCATTTTGATCCCGGGCTCTCACGGCAAGCGGTACGGCTCTGATGCGACCGCCGGACACTCTACGTAACTTTAAAAGTGCGAGAGGAACCTCCACGTCTGACCTCAAGCTCACACTGCGTTACAGCTCAGGTGCGATGCGGGAGCGGTCTACCTATAAGCCGATGGCTCATATTAGCCACAGGTTGGCAAAATTTTTTACCTTGACGCCGGAGCTGAGTTGCAGTTGGGACCATTAATGACCTAAATCGTAAGAAATGGCAGGTTATCGCGAAAACCATTTTTTAAGATTACTTTTATATGTATGTCCTCCATTGCAAAAAAATACTACAAAAACACAATTTTCATCAGAAGTGATCTGTTAGTGAACAATAGATTACTAAGACTGCAAAGGATTTCTGCAAACTTTTCGGAAGAGCAAAAGCTGCATCTGCAGTGGATGCACGCTTGAAGCTCCGGAGTACCTTGACCTGGCTGATGCTGCAGACGCACTTATTGTTTCATTATGTCTGCCGTCATTTTGTCAGCTGTAAATGTAGTTCGTTTTTCATAAAAACATTGCCTGTCACGTTTTTTTTTCTTAGCTTCACCTGCTCATAACAAACTATTGAGGCACTCTTTCTGACTGATAGCTTCTTGGCAAAGCTTCTTCTGTTTTCTGTTTGTATTGAGGGAAGTGGATGAGGATGAAGTGGGTGCTGTCAGAATGACTGACTCTGTATATGACTGTGCATATTTGTGTCATAAAGATATGTGAAACTGCCAGAGTAAAAGAATAATTCATAGTTTTCTCTGCAAAAATATTTGTGCACAATAGCAACTATTATGTTTGTAAAATAAACATTCACATTTAAAAAATGTTATCTCAGTTAATGAGAAAAGATCAGGGAGCTTTTTTGGTTTGAGCCGTGTGACTAAATGACACTGAATCTTAGAAAGTGTCTGAACTTGAACTCCTCTTGTATGCTGCTGTCTGTCAACTGCTGGCTGGGTACAGTTGTGTGTCTGTGTGCATACGTATGTGTCATCACAACTGCATCCATTCATCTCTTCTGCCACGTGCAAACCGCTTGTCTGTGTATGCGTGCATGCCATTGGATCACATATCTCCCTGCGCAAAAACACGTTCTCTGACAAAGATCTGCTCACCTATCACAAACAGGGAAGCTTTTTTAAGCTTTAACTTTGAAATACAAAATATATTTACACACAAAAATGATCTTGCTCTTGTTCCTGTGCACAGGAACACACAATTTTACACCAGTCCAATTTAAAATCCTGTTGAAATATGGGTAGGACAAGAGTTGTAGCTAGAATGTTAAAGAGGAAGCATTTGTTTGGAAAGATTTCTACATGAAATGATCTGATAATTATACAAAAATATTACCAAGATAGTCAAAACATTCTTAACAAATGAAAAATGAGCTGCTCAAACCAGTACAACTTGGATAAAAGCTGGTAAAACACTGATATTTTGTTGATGCAAAATAATACAAAAAGGCACCTTTTTTCCTATAAAAAAATAATATTGAAAACAAACCTGAATTTATTGAAGCCATTTCTAAGTTTCTGTTAGTTTTAATTGGCTTCAGTCGGAAAAATAAAGGGTTCCCACATTACATAGCACCGTTTCATCCAACACATCTTAGATACCATAAAAGTGTACGAGTGTAGATTTTAAGGTGACAATTTTAATTATTTGAAAAAAAATGTTACCAGTAGTGTACACTGTAAAAAGTAAGAACCCCCTCTACTCAATAAAATTGTGGCAACAAAGTGACAATTAATAATATTAAGTAAATTCAACAAGTTCAGTGTAAAATTATTATTATAAAGTTTTCAAACAAATTCCCACAACCTGAATGTCTTAAAAAGCCATTTTTTATGTTGATCTGAAGCCTCTGTTTCCAAAATCTCCTCTGAGGGGGCGTGGCTTTTGGAGCTTAGCTGAGTAGCCCGGCCCCTAATCCCCCCTGTCCTCTCTGTGTCTCGCTAGTGTAAATCTTCATCGCCGCTGCATAAAAATGTTAAGCAATACCAATAATGTCCAACCGTATCGTTTCGAGCCGAATGTCAGCTCGGACGAGGACCATATTTGACCATATTTGACCATATTTGACCATATTTGACAATATTTGACCATGTTTGACCATATTTGACATTGGCTGAATCACATCAAGAATGTCCTTGGAGTCTCGGGGAGATTTTCCAGCGTTCGCAGCCCCGCCACCTTTAGTATTGTGTGAAACACAACTGTAATGGAAACACTTTTTTTCAAAATAAGTGCGCCTTTTTGTATGAAGTGGCTGTCTTGAGCGCAGCACAGTGAATGCCACGAGAGATCCAACAGCTTCACAGCTCATTATAAAGTTGCATATCATAAGGAAGGGTCCAGCTGCTTACTTGTTAGAATGGTTATTTTTTTTTTAATACCGCTGAAACAGGTTTTTCACGTGCACCTGAGGCTATCTATGGACTCGCACGCGCGCGCCAGACAGTACTGTGTTGTCATCAACATACTCTTTATTTACTGAATCAAATAAAAAAGATTGATACCATCCATCGCCGTGTTTTAATGGCTTATCGCGTGAGTTGGTTTGTGCTTTATCGCAAAATTATGATGGGAACAGTGTCATTTCGAAACAGTTTTTTCTAAATTCCTAGAATTTCAATAAAATTTGGCGCAAATGTGAAATGGAAACGCAGCTATTGATGGTGATTTAAAAGGAGAAATACTCGGAAATGCAAAAACTAAATGATTTCTTACTACATTTGTTCTCTCTCATAAGGATAATGCCACACATACATTGTGAAAACTCAAAAAACATTATTTTTATTGGAGTGAGACTTCAAGCAGTTTCACCATGGTAAACAATTATAGGGTTTTTTTTTTAAGATATTTTAATACTTGGTGATATTAAATTTGACCAAAATGTAACATCTGAAAACCCCTAGACATGTTTTATGATGTTCTGACATCTCATTAATAATAGGTTTACTTCCTTTTTCATATATCTGCACAATTTTTTGTCACTATAATATTGATGGCTCAAGTTCAGAAGTGTACATTTTTCTTATCCGCTGTCACAAACCACACCAACACCATAAAAGTCCTTCGAAACCAGACAAAAGGCTTTTGTGATCATCTGGGATTAGTTGCCCACCACTGAAACGTCTTCACTTGTTGTGACTCATATCTGATTTATTGAAAGTTAATCATGGCTGCAATATTTTCCCTACACAATGATGTAATCGCTTGTAAGCGTAAGGACGAGTTCAGGCCTTGAGGCAAACAGAAATAGTCTGATTTATTTTTCTAGGTGATGCCTTGACAACTTCCAAATCAAAAGACACTGAGAGGTTGTTTCTGCTTGAGCCTTTGAGCTAAAACGTGAGACCGTCTTGAGCATAACTGACATGTTGCAGCATTTTTTACGAGCAAAACTTCAACAATTTCTTGTGGATGAACCTTTTTGTAAAAACAGGCAGCTATTGTTTTTTTTTTTAACATTGTTAAGTCACTTTAAATTACTGTTAATCTGCATAAATGATGCTTGCACTTTTCCATTGATGCTTGACAGTCAAAGTAAGTCCTGTGATCTTTTGTTGAGTAGGATCTTTAATAACCCAGAATCATGTGGTTTGGAGGGTGAAACTGATAGCTATACACATGCAGTGTCATGGTAGGGTAATGAAAGCCTTTAGTTACATTACACAGATGTAAAGACCATAAGGACTTAGCATGCACGCACACCTCTTAACAACCCACTCGGAGGTAGGTAACAAGAACCTGGCCGACACACAGAAACACACAGATTTACACTAAATCTGTTCCTTCTTACTATGCATAATAACTAGGAGGCCAGAGAAACTCATTAGGAGCTCACTAAAGACTGGTTTCCACTTAGCGGTCCGGTCCGGTACAGTAGGGAGTCGAACGGTACGGTCCAGTTCATTCTGGGGAGTGATTCCACTCAGTAGCAGTTTGTTTTCACAGCGTATGCGTGGTATAGACAGCTAGCGTGCTGCTAGCTCACCCTGTATCACACCATTGCTAAGAATGAAAAGGAAGATTTTTAGTTCCACCACAGAGCAGGCTTTGCTGTTGTTTGCAGGCATCTTCAATATAGACTAGTGAACAGGAGAGAAACCGCAAAAACCCAAATGCTTGCAGTAGAAAACATTGGAAACGTTAGCTTAAATGAACGCTATATTGGTGCGTTCTAGTGTCCACGCCAACTGTTCTGTTCCACTTTTCAATGGGCCTTCAACCGATGGGGATCCACAAGATGTATGAGTCCTTACTGTTTATTGTTTTTTTTATTGTGTTTATTGTTTATTTACTGTTTTATTTGTCCATTTGACAAAAGAAATGCTCAAAATACCAGACCGTACCATACCGGACCGCTAAGTGGAAGAGAGGCATAGGGGTCAATTCAGACTGGGCACATTTGGTTAAAGTGAACCAGAATTTGTTTCCTCCAATAATCTGGTACACATTTTCAGTCTGATTACACCCAAGTGGACTCTGGTCTGAGACCAGAAACCACTCTTGGACTCATCTTTCGAGGTGTTTTTAATCAAACTAAGTTCCAGTTTTCTCTGAGTTTTCTCAGTCTGAAAAAGCTCCATACTAAGAGCAGAACTACTTTACCAAAACAGCCACCGTAGCCATACAGAATGTAAGCACGGTAGTGGAGCAACAATGTGATACAGCAACTCATTGAAATGTGATTGGATGAACAAAAGCTCATTAAATCAACTATTAGTGTGATTCCCATTTCCTCTGTTCCTCGACAATATAAATGTCAAAGACTTTTTCTTCATTGTCTCCACAGTAACCTCCTTGTAACATGCCTCCTCCGTACCAACAAGTGTTGTACCTGACGTTGATACAGACGTTCAAAATCAGGGGTGGGCAAATATTTTGACTCGTGAGCCACAAAGGGTTCTAAAATTTGGCATAAGGGCCGGACAAGGATCAGATGGAAGGAGAGATTTGGTAATCAACCTCATAAACTAAAAAAATAATATGGAATTTAGAGAAAAACATGTTTTAATTTGGATTCAAATTCACATATATTGATTTAAAAACAGAAAATTTGGGAGTTTTAATTTCTAAATTTTGATTTTTGTTCTCTTTTGGGTGATCCAATGGGTTGATGTTCTTCAGAGGAAAATGTGAACTCAAAGAAATGCTGCATTTATGTGGTGTAGGAATAATCCGAAAGATCACCATCTGACTCAGAAAAGAACACACACGAACGTCAGAGAAACAACACCATTCATGGGAAGAAACCAGAAATTCAATGAAAATAAAACAATAATTTGGATTTTTGATTCAATGTATTTTAATTTGGAGGGCCACATTAAGTAGCTTAAGGGGCCGCATGTGGCCCCCGGGTCGTAGTTTGCCCACCCCTGTTCAAAATGGATCAGTGAAATATAAAGTTTGAATAAGTGAACTATCACGACAAGGATTGCAAAGCATTAGTCTTTTCTCACGCCCCGCTCTCGTAATTCCTGGCCAATGACCAAACAAATCTTCGGTCACATGGTTTTGTTTACAATCTTTGGTTTGAAACAGAAATGACCGGTCAACAACAGTCTGAATACGAAATTCAGGACTTCATCCGGACCAAATAAAGCAGACTTTCTGACTTTTCTAGTGTAAATACACCATAAGTAACTTCCTAACTAATATCAACTTTGCATAACAGCAATACTTTAACTTAGACAACATGCCGAACAAATACAGACCACAAAATGACCTCCATTTTATTCAGGGATGTAGCTGACATTACCACGAACAGTGGTAAAGAAAGTCCTTTCTCCCATTTTCCTTTTTGGCCATGACAAGTCATGTGCAAGTTGTGCGATTGCACAGGGGGAGTGTGCAGCAGGATGGGGGCCATGTTGAATGGTAGCAAGAGCTAAACCGAAACCATGTGCTGCTGTGGTTTGAAGCTTTGTCATGACTAACTACCTCAGGGAGAGCTGACGTAAATCTGGACACTGAGGGGGAAGAAAATTCACTTTTTTTTCTTGACTGACAGTAACTAAAAAGAGATGATTTGTTGTGATTTAATGCTCATGAAAAGTTGACAGTGAAACTCTTGACCTCTGCTTCGTTCGGTGGCTTTAAGTGAGTCTTCTGCATCACGTACTGGAGTGGTAACTGCTCCATCACGGGTTTCTGATGTGATTCCAAACAGCAGAAGATTCCTCCGGGCGAGTTCATTTCCAGGCTTGTTTCTGGAGCCTTTTTCTTTGTGACCTTCAGTAACCCACAGTAAACGGCATGTGCCGCTGCTTGCCACTATTACAAACCCTCGGGGGTCAGCAACTGCATTTTGCAGCTGGACACGCTGAAATGTCAAGGGTCAAAACAGAGACTACGGTTATGGAGGCAGAATGGAGCCCACGAGGGAGACACTGTGTTGATGCTGTGTTTGAACACTTTGAACAATGTTATCTCAGACAGTGAGGGGCTATGGGCCAATCAATCATTCTGTTATTAGACCAGCTCCGGTGATTATTCATCCTGAACCTTTGATTTCAGCCGATGTCAAACCGAGCTTTGTCCTTGGAATTAGTGCTACCTGTATATTTTTCACTTGTTTTTTTTTGTGAACAATTTTTTATTGAACAGTTTCAAATGACAGTTCAGAACGTAACTTAGTCAAAAAGCCCTCCCCCACCCTCCCAAGGCGGCAGCCTCCCAGGGGTTCCCTGCAACAACCATTAATCAACAAAATAAGTGACAATGTGTGCTCATAGACACATGCGCAAATAACAAATAAATTCAAAAATTTGAAAATAAATATTTATAAACACCTATACACTCATGTATTGCTAACTCTGGTGAAAAGGGGGTTCATGAAATGTTACCAAATAGACAAACGCAATAAGTAAATGAAAGTGCGTAATCATTAATCATTGGGTGGAGTAAAATTCCTCTGTGTTCACCTTCCGTGAATTCTGATTCTCAACTGCACCACTGCTTCTGACCACATGTCCAAAGTCGAAGATCTTGCTCTGTTTATCCTGGCAGTGGATAATTCCATCAGAAAAATGTCATGGAGGTATGCCAACCATTTCCTGGTGCTGAGGTCATGAGGTGGCAGCCATCTTTGGGCCAACAATTTTTTAGCTGCTGTGAGACCTGCCAGCAGCAATCGCTGATATTTTTCACTTGTTAAACAAAACTAGATGTTCTTTCCCAGCCCAACATGAAGGCAATCCACAGGAACGACCCTGAATATTTATGAACTTAAAGCAATTGTGTCGGCACAAGTTCCGCTCAAGATATTTCCAGCTCATCCGCTGACGTGTGAAGAGAGCGTGCTCTGAGAGTCTAGCTTGTGTAGGCAAGCGTACCTCAGCAGCAGAGACGGAATAGTTTGTGCACTGAAAAAAAAAAAGAAAAAAAATTACATTTACATTTTCAGAGACAGTTGTAGTGGGCAGCAGGCGGGATATTTCTAGTGTGTTAATGGGAAAAGCTCTGAAGCATACTGTAGTGTTTCCTTGGCTGGTGTACTTGTTGTGACCTCTTTCCACCTACTCTGCCTTCCAGGCCACACAAAAAGTGGCAATACAGCAAACAGAGGATTGGTGTCAAAAGAGCAGGAAGACACTTAGACTTATCCGAGAAAAAAGAGCGGGTTGAGTGAGAACTCAACAAAGGATTTTTTTTTGTTCTTTTTACTAAAAAAAAAGAAAAGATTTTCACACTTTTTTTTTTCAATATAATCATTTTCCCCTCGACTTTCTACACTTGTATGTTTTTCTTATTTTATTTATTTATTTATTTCACAGGGACAGTGCACATCAATAGCATCTCTGCAATGTGCCAGAATTAGCTAAAAGCTATTTTTCATCTGTAGTCCCTGGACAGGTGTTAAAAAATTGTCAACCTAAAAATCTCAAAACATCAGTTAAATACACAAGTAAAAAATATAGAAATACATTTAAAAAAATACAGCTTAGAAAACCAGTTACAATACATATAAAATACATAGAACAATAATAAAATGCACACAGTAAGAAACAATAAAACTATTATAAAAGTATTAAGTATTGGAGTCATTAATGCTACAATTGAATTGTAATACATCTGTATTTTGAAAAAAAGGTATTTGATTGTTTCATTTTTTGAGGATTTTATGTGTGGATGAAAAAGGTCAACACACATATTTAAATATGTAAATATAATTCATAAACACTGATTAGCTTAAAACTGATTTTTTTTTTGTGTAGTCTATTCTTACATTCATATTCTAAGCGTTAAAGCTTTGATCTGGGGTATCCAGCGGTAGCATCCTCTGAGAACATGAGTGGGAGGGGTCACTTATGTGGACAAGTCCCCAAAATATTAAGTATAAAACTTTATTTTGCATATTTGATCTGAAGCGATGGGGTGTCCAAAAGAGTTTCAGATGTTACCTTCGTTTGATGACGTCATCAATAATTGTCGGTTCGCTAAAATTACCGCGGAGCTTCCAGCTGTTGAATATACATAACAACATTGGATTTATAACTTTATAAAGTTCATGCTACAGCAAAAAGTCATTGCTTACATTTAAATGTAAACATCTGCGCTTCAGAACGCACCCACGTAAAGAAAAGCGCTTCTCAGCGCGACGCGGTTTACCCTTGCGACGATGGACATTTAAAAAACAAAAATCCTGGACACGACTAGCACTTAAACTGCCACTTCAAATTGAGGGGAAGGGAAGAATTCGGATTGGGTTTTGTTAATTTAGCATGAATTTTTAAAGTTATAACACTGATGTTGTTATGCATTTTCCGACTGCTAGCAGCTCCACGGTAACTAAGCTGACAGACGACTATTGATGATGTCATTGAGTGGGAGTGGCATTGGAATTTAAAGACACTATTTTTTTTTATAATTCTCTGTTTGGAGGACTAAATGTAGAGGTAGGGAAGAATTCGGATTTGTTTTTTAGACTTATGGTTTTAATTTAGAGGGTTTGTCAAGAACCTGTGAAGCCAAAGAAACTATTTATCCTGGATCTTCTTTCAAGCACGTTACCTGAATTTTTTGTGTCAAAACATTTGCAAATCAAGTTAAAGTCTCACAATTTGTCACGCAGCTGGGTGTGTGAAATTTGTTTCTCCGCATTTGACCAATCCCCTGGGGGAGCGGTGAGCTGCAGACACAGCCGCGCTCGGGAACCATTTGGTGGTTTAACCCCCCCAGTCCAACTCCTGAGTGCTGAGTGTCAAGCAGGGAGGCACTGGGTCCCATTTTTAGAGTCTTTGGTATGACTCGGCTGGGAATTGAACCCTCAACCTTCCAAACTCAGGGTGGACACTCTACCACAAGGCCGCTGAGTTAAAGCAACTTCATAAAACCTCAAACGCAACTAAAAACTGTAAAATATTCCAGAAGAATGATGCAGAAGGCGGAGTTTTCTGATCAACTCACTTCACACATTTACTGCGTAAAAGCTTAAGATAAGGTAGACACTAGTCCTACTTTAGAATAAAAAAACTTGAAACGCTCTCAAACACACGTTTACGGATTCAACCACTCTGCCTGACTTCTCACCTGCTGTGCTCTGTGAAACTCTGAGTTTTTATGCATAATCCCGTCATAGTTTTTGTCTGCACAGTGTATAATTTGGCTGCTGAGGCTGTTTGTCAGCTGTGCATGCGTGTGCTTGCATGATACCGTGATCCTCACATGAGTTCTGGAGCTGTCTGTCTGCCAAAATTCCTTCCTGTTGGTGTGTTCATCTGCGCACAGACAGCAGGGTCATGGTGATGGGAGTCTGAGTCATAAATCTGCAGCGAGCTGAGGCTGTGGACGATTTTTTTTCTCGCTTTTTCCTAGAGAAGGTGATGAAAAGCTGGAGATGTCCACCAGAGACAGACAGTGGCTGGCTGCGAGGCAGAAGTCGCGGATCTGGGTGATAGCGAGGGAATAAAGGAGCGCGGAGGGGCCGGTTCAACAGCGGGACGGCGAATGTGGAACTGAATGTGTGTTTGTGTTGGTGTATGTGGAGAAGGGGGGGCCGGCGGTGTAAAGGGGGGTTTCAGCTGTGACTGAATTTGTGATCCTGTGTTAAGTGCTCGGTCAGTGGTGAAGGCCTGGAGGATTAGACCCCCACCCTAAAACTCTCGTGAACAGCCCCCTCTCTGTCCAACACACACACACACACACACCTCCTCTCTTCCTGGATTCCAGCTTTGAGCTTTTGTGAGATTCTCCAGAGCCACCCACCACCAGCTCCTCCTCCACCCGCTCCACTTCTCCACTTTTGCTTCTTCGTCCCTGCACACACACACAGATTTAGCTCTCAAACACACACATCAAAAGACACTTTAACATAACTAACATCTCCCCCTAATATCGCCAGAGTAAAGCAATCCTCTCACACTCACATTAGTGCTGCTATCAGACCGAACCCAGACGCAAGAGCCACGCAGGAGGGTTTGCGTCCGGGCATGCGATTCCTGAAGGAGGAGACGAGAAGGAAGTCCGTTGTGCTTTTTTTTTTTTTGTTTGTTTCTAAAGCCTGTGTTCATTTGCGAGGAGAAAGCAGGGAACACCGATGTTCTGGCACGAGATGAGTGGGAGGAAGGATAGATGAGGTTAGCGAGGGTCTGGGGAGGGCTCGGTAGGTGTAAGCTTGAGAAATTTCCATATGGCAGTAAAACGTCTGCCACTTTGCTTATTGAGTTTCTAATGCGTGCCAGGTGCTGTTGGGACGCTCTCAGGAGCACTAAGTGGACCATTTCCCTGTGTCTGTGTATAGTATAATGTTTATATGTATTTGTTTTAGGCCACATTTGGAACAAATTGTGGACTTCAAACCAGATCAAGCACTACTTCAGGACAAAATCAATGTCTCCAGTTTGGTCACAAAGTGGTTGCATTCAAAACCAGCAAAAATATCCTTTTTTTTTTTTTTTTTCATAAGGGTAGAATTACAGAGTAAAAGGTAAGGCCTCTTTGGTCACGGTTAATGGCTACAGTAAGTGTCCAGGAAGAACAAAACCATCAAGGCCAAAAATAAGCCGTGTGGAGTTTTCGGTGCCATCTTGGCCCATTATGATCTCACAATAACAGCCTCGCAGAAAGTAAAATGTAGAAAAAAAAAAAATCATTTGCCCTTTGAAGTTTTGTAAAGCCATTTGCAGAAAACAAACAAAACCAGGATTTATTGAGGGAGATCTTCCAGTTACTGAAAACACCATGTGGGATGTTAAAGTGTGTGTTTCAGCAATTCCACAAAAAAAACTGAATAGAGAATTGGCTTACATTAAAGGGGTATCTATAACAGGAAACAGACTTTACAAAAAAAAAAAAAGACTAAATCAAACAGTTAAATGTATTTTTTGGTTAAATAGATGTTCCTTGTTCGGAAAAGAAAAACAAAGGTGCCAGTCCTGAACTCGCCGCTCTTTAATAGCGATCCGGCCGGAGAGTCTGGGCTTCGGTTTTGGAAACAAATGAGAAAGTCCTCTTTGAAGTCGCCTCAGATCCTCTTACCCACGTCGCTTCACTCGTGGGATGATTTTCCTTTCAAAAGGAGCACATTTTTATGAGCTACGGAGGAATTCATCTTGGAAACAGACAATTTTTTGTGTCAGTGGGACTTAACCCCGGAGTCTGCGTTCTAGTGTAAACACAACATAAGGACAGAGCAATGCAAAAGAGTTTATTCCGTAAAGAATTAGTTTAATTCACTTTTACAGTAAAACTGTTGTTTTTTATTGCTTTAGAATGAACACATCCTGAGTTGATGAGCAGCAAGAGCAATAAAAGGAGGCAAAACCGCCTAACAAATGTATGGAGGAAATGCAGTATTTACAAAACCAGCAGAGGTTAGTGTGTTTTGGTTCTTCTTTTCATTCACTAATTTGATTATTCTCCCGGGGACTTTTCATTTACACTCACTATTAGTTAATTATAACTTCTCCCCAAGAAAAAGAAAACAAAGTTAATTGTTACCTTAACTCTGAAGTTGAAAATTCCTATTTTTCACAATAAAATTTCAGGGTTTTTTTAAAGATACACAGTAATGCGACAATTCAAAAAAACAACCAGAACTTTTTTTTTAACAACAAAATAGTCAATTTGGTTTAAAGTTTATTTTATTTTTTTAAGCAGGAAAATACTTGATGTACGGAAAATGTACGGAACTTTTACGTTGAACAATTTAAAATAAATAAAATGTTAAAAGAGTAAAATTTTATAGTGAACAGATTTGGAACAACAAACATTGAACATTGCAGCAAAGTTTTACTCACAAGACAAATATTTTTTTTTTTTTCTTTTCAAACAAGAAAGTCGACCAGTGACATTAACTGTGGAGTGTAAAAAAAAAACATACCAAAAAATGTAAATAACGTTGAAAATAATATTTTAGACCGTGGTTCCTTTTTCCTGCAGCCGTGAACTCAACTTGAACAAAAAGGGAGTCGCACCTGCAACCGAGCAGAAAGGTTGCAGCCTCTGTCATCACTCTGATGTATTCTTCAAGTTCATTACAGAAGGACTCTTGATGAATGGAACCACTAAACAAAGTGGGCAAATGACTGTTCAGCACGCACGTGCGTGTTCACAGTTGCGAGGAGTTCACTCGCCTTTTGTTTTGTCAGCAGTTCTGCTAATCACCCCGCAGATCACAGCGTCTGTGCGGGAGACCAAACGCTCATTTCCCTTCAATTAAAGCGCCGGGATGAACTTTGGAAAAGGTGCGCACGGGACGATTATGGTTTTTAGCCTCAGCTGACTGTTTTCTGCTGCTGTTGGAACAGAAAAAAAAGGAAATAAGTTTTGGAAACTTTTTGCGCCTTTTGGAAACTTTTTGCGCATTTAGTGTTCCGGACGCAATTTTTACTAATAAATAGTAATATAAGAATAAAATATCGAGATGTTTGAAGAAACTTTGTACTTCATTCTCCAAACTCATTCAAGTGGAATAAAAAAATATTTGATATACTCCTATAAAGAGGAAAAATTTATTTATTTTTGTTCATTTCATTTAATATTTTTTGAGATTTTTTTTTTTGTTTTGTTTTGTTTCTTCTTTTTTTTTTGTACATTTAATTTTTCTATAATTTTTTAGGGAAAGCTTTAACCCTAAATTAAACACAAAAGTAAATTAGGTCTCCCTGTTCTAATATGTATAATTTTGTTTATTTTATTTTTCGTTATTTTTATTGTTAAATTTAATTTACTTTATTTAAAGCAAAGGTTAAATAATAGACATTAAAGGATGGAGTCACTTTCAAACTGAACACTTTGGATGACATAAGCGCTTAACAAAAGATAAGTTCTGTTGAAAAACAAAGATACTGAAACTTTAAAGTTTCTTTCGTCTTAAAATAAATAATTATTTTTGTAGGAAGTTAAAAGCTCGACAGAAACTTCCGTCGATCACGGGGGGTGAAATTAATTCGCAAGGGGGCGCTGTGTGACCACTCCTTCACGTGGCTTGAGAACCCTGTGAATGAGAGGCAAAGTTGCAATGAAAACGCCTAAAAGAACAAATTTATTCTGAAATGAAAGTGTAGAATCATTAAAAAAATCAAACTCAAAAGAAAACTTCTAGAAAATGTGTTTTATTTTTTAAGAAAATTGGAAAAAACATGAAAATCGACTCGTGCGCTAAAGGAGAGGTGTTGCTGAATATGGCACCATTACGCACGTTTAAAATGCAGGAATTTCCTCTTTTATTTCAAACTTTACCCCGAAAATAAACGTGACACTAAGTGATTGTCAAGGTAGGCATTTTTCCCAGCAGCTGCTTGCACTGTAACCCCTCCTCCTCCTCCTCCCGGTGCCCCTTGGTCTGTCTGCCTGCCTGCCTCCCTCACCCCCTTCTCTCTCTTCTTCTTCTCCTTCTTCTTCCTCCTTCCACCGGCTGCTTTCATTCCAGCGCGCGATCCGACAGGAGCAGACGGTGAACGCAGCCGCCAAAGCCGAGAGATTCGCTCAGGGAATAAATATCTGCGAAACGCGCGGCTGCTGCTTTATAGGAATACCACTCGCTCGTGGACGCACGTGAGCCTGCGCGCATGCATATATGGGGAGCAGAGGGACCCGACTCTGACCTCAGAGAAAGTGTTTTGGATCTCTCCGGGCAGGCTGCTGCCCCTCGTCTTTGAATGAGGAGAAGCCAAACTGGATATACTACCTGAATGGTGACCGCGGACCGGACTACCTGTTTTGCATTTGATCGCTCAGAGCGCACGGAAGGGACTGCTGGAAGCGCCCTTTGCCTACTGTTTGGGTTAACAAGGCACTTTGGAAATCCCTGAAAAGCGAGAAGGGCTTCTGCTTTTACGCATATTTTTATTTCATTTTTTTTTTTTTTCATTTCATCAGGGCTATTTTTTCCCACTCTGAACTGTCTTTTTTACGAGTTTTGGTGAATGGGGATAACTCTAATCCAGGAGGCTTGACACGGCTCGGACTGGGTGCTCGGCGCGTCAGATCAGCCAGGATTGCATCTCTCAACCTCCGTCTGTTTCGACTTCCATGAGCGAGCAGATCCTTTTCTGACAATGGATTACTTTCTGCTTTTATGCAGCTCCTTGCTGCCCGTGGTGCTGGCGGTGGAAGGTAAGAGATATGCAGCTTAAAAAAAAAAAAAAAAAAAAAAGACGCATGTGTATCCGCCTCTGGGAGCCTCTCCCAGGCGGATCACCATCTCCACAGAGATCTTCTTTAAATTAAAGTCAACGTTTCATTTTCAAAGTGACCACCTGGCTTGTTTTTTGAGGGATCACTAATGGTGTTATTGACTTTCGGCAGCCAGGCGCTGCGGCCGCTGCAGTTTTATTGTTATGCGCAGCTAAATCTCATCCATGTCAATGAGAGTTGTGGATTCTCCTCTGGAAACATCAGCTATTGCGTTTGCTGAAGCTTTCTTTGTCACTTCAAGGAAATTAGCTCCACATAGTGTTGTCTCATCGGGGAGTCGGACCCCCCCGCCACTTTCCCTCAGGTCGGCTGCGTATATTTAGGGTTGTTTGAGTCTGTGGCCTTTTGACATCTGGATTGCATATCATTGACGCTCCCTTTTTGGAAAAGTTGGAGATAAATTTTAAACTTCCCCAAAAATACAATAATTTAGAAAATTGAAACATATTCATTAATAACATGAAGTAATTTATTATATTTTCTGAAGGGATGCACGACCTGCTTACTTTGATGTGCGTAAAATCCTCCAAAAAAACGTCTTTTCTCGCACAACTTCTACACTCAAAAGTTCTCTGCTTTAGTTTGAAGGCTCTTTTTTTCTTGCGATTTGGGGGAGTTGAATTAAATTTAAAGGAGGCCTCGTGCATGGACTGAGAATGCTCGGGTTTGAGCTCGGTTGGCACACGCGCTGCCAGCAGGAAAGTAGGACAGTGGGCCACTGGCTCAGTAACGCGCCTCTTTCTCGCTTTATTTCTTTATCTTCTCACTCGGTTCTCCTTCTGGTGAATTCAATTTGTAACTACAAGTGGAATAAACGTTTAAAAAATGTTCATTTTGAAATATTTGCTCTGCATTAATATCAAAGCCATGGCATGAAAGGAGAGCACTTTTTTTTTACAGTGAACAGCGAGTCTACTGTAAAATCAAAGAGGAGCTTTGAAAATGATGTACTTTGTTGTAAGAGACGTTTTGCTTATCTAAAAAGAAGCTATATGGCACGTTTACATATAAATATATTTATTATTTATTTAATTAATTTTATTTACATGTTCTGACTAAAGAAAGAGAGGGAAAAATAAATGAATCCACATTTTCGTGCACTTTTCAGCACAATGCTCTTCACGGATGACATGAGGACCAAATGGTTTAGAAAAATAACAGTCAAAATAGTGAAACTTTTTAGTAAATGTTGTAGTTTATCAGTTATCCGCATAAATCCTTGAAGAAAAAGTCTTGAACATGAGCAGAAAAAGTTCTAATGCGCTTCTGTCATGACCAGAACTCTTTTTTTTGTGACCCCCTGGGTCTCTCTCGATGACCCCTGTGGGTCACCGGACCCCAGTTGGGACCCGCTGACACATGGCTTGAATAGATGAGTGCGTTGTTGTCCAGAGGAAGCAAGAGGGGGGGCTGTAAAGGTGCAGGAAGAACGATGGAAAAGTGGGAACGAAAGACAAGAGTTTGATGTTAAGTTTTTATTGTTTTATTTTTAGGGCAAATCATTCAGCTGAACACTGTCCTGAAGTTGATGAATTTCGTTAAGAACAATCCATCGTCTGCATAATTGATTGTAAATTGTAGCCGTCTGACCCGACTGGGGGGTTTGCTTAAGCTTTTAATGCGGGCGGGTGATTTATTGCCACCGTGGAGTTTTGTTTTTGGAGAGGTGCGGGGAGGTTCGCATGCAGCCCGGCGGCGGGGGCAGCCTTCCTCGGGCGCGTCGGGTGCGTCCTTGGGTCATCTCAGTGAGCAGATATATAATAAATGAGCACAGACATGCGCTCACACTCTTTAACCCTCCCTGACGCAGTTTGGAGCGCATCATAGAACTTTAGAATTATGTATTTCGTCGATTGCGCGCCAGACACTGACAGCATCAGTTTGACTGTAGCATTTCCAAATAGTTTTTTTTTGACAAATAAACACTCATGACTGAATGACTGACTGACTGACTGAACCTACACCCTTAAAATTGCGGGCTGAGGGTGAGGGTGACTGTTCCGCGGAGGGCCTTGCTGTTGAACTTTTAACTGCTCTCAGAGGCTGAGCTGACGGACTGCTCCGATGACAGTCCTCTGCGGCGCAGGGGCCGCTTTGCTTACCTCGTTGGAAGTGACCTGTGATGCGGGGAGGAAGTGAAGGGCACAAATGTGGACACATTCTTCCCCAGGAAAGGAAAGGCCAGCGGGTGTGCGCGCGCATCGGCGCTGCCCCTCCCGAGGCATCCCTCTGACTGCCGAGGTCAAACAGAACTTACTTGAACAATTAATTATTAATGTCAAAGGGAAAGCGGGGTTTAAATATTTAAATATAAGTAGAAGTTTGGCTGGTTTTGAATGTAATTATCTATAGAAAGTTTCTGGATTTGCTTGAATTCTGTCCAAACCGGGACAAACGCGCATTCTGTGCGGCTCAGGGTTTCCCTCCTGGTCTCTGAGCATTTTTTTTTTCTATTTCTGGGTGTTTCATGGTGTGATTACGCACAAGTGGGCTCTTTGTACTGCGTGTTTGTGTTTTTATGTTGTAGATTGGTGAGATCACACCTCCGCGTGAGTTTTCCTGTGCCTGTTTTTGGATTGGCACTTTTCACCCAACTCGTATGATTCATTCCCGCTGTCTCTGTCTAATGGGTTGTTCATCTCGCTGCGGTTGTCTCAAAAAGTAAAAAAAAAAAACAGAACAAAAGTTTTTAAAAAGCCTATTTTTAGACTTTTAATTATGCATAATATCAGATAACATATATATTTTCAATATATATATATATATATATCATTTTTCACATATATTGTCAAAAAATGAGTTAAATAAATAAATAAAATAAAATTTCAAGACTCCTCGGGTCCATTTGCTCTGCGCGCTCTCCGCGCCGCGAGGCCCTCCGCGCGTCAGAGCGCAGCGCCCGGCTGAGCAGGACTCGCTGTGAAGCTGCGGTGTCCACGCTGACTTCAGGGACTCATTTCCATGACATTCAAAGGGAAATCACCGAACAAATGTGTTTAGAGTGTCATTGGAACTAACAAAGGGAAGTATTAGTGACTCTATGGTGGCTTTTTGGCCATTACACTGGCCATTCAGGCGCTAATCGGAAATGTGCTCAAGAGGCGTGGATGTGAATTTGCAAAAGAAAGAAATGAATCTATCTATCTATCTATCTATCTATCTATCTATCTATCTATCTATCTATCTATCTATCTATCTATCTATCTATCTATCTATCTATCTATCTATCTATCTATCTATCTATCTATCTATCTGTCTATCTGTCTATCTGTCTATAGTTCAAAACAAATGACTTCATGTAAAACAGAAAAGAAAAAAAAAACTTAAAATAAAAAAAATGTATCTAAGATACAGTAACACACCCTAAACTCCATAGTTACTGTTAAAATAACAATCTTGGATTGTTTTTAACTTGACTCCGAGGTTTAAAAGGGAAAAACTTTTTTCAGTTTTTTTTTTTAAATCAGGAAAAAAAATATGTATACATAAATTGGGTTGAAATGACACAACTATAATCCAAAAAGTATCCCAAAAATATTTCCCAACATGAATAAACCAAGAATTAGGTAAAAGAAATAACCCAAATAGTCTTTTTTTTTTTAATTGTGTTTTAATTTTTCACTTTGTTTTTAGATAATTGTTTATAACTATTTGTTCTATTCACAAATATAAATAGCTGTCTTTACTATACTGTCATTATAATATGTTAGATCTCACTACAAAGTGAGTGGTTTTTTTCTTTTTTCTTTCTTTTTGCTCCAGTGGGTCCATTGCAGCCTCAAACTCCGTCCCACGGGGGAAGTATGAATTTCTAATACTTCCTTTGGAAATACACTCAGGCGGAGGGATGCAGACAGGCCACGGTGTTCATGGTTTTGCTCATATTTCAACAAATAAGTTGAAGAAACTATAAAGACACGAGCGACAACAACTGTTCCAGTTCATCAACCTTGACAGGATTTGGGGTTGAAGGCCTGAGCCTGTCTGCAAGTCGTACGCTAAAGGCCGCCGCCATGTTAAACAGATGTAGCCTGACATTGGTTTGGATTGGCGTAAGGCGCTCGGGACGATAGGGGTGGGGGAGTTGATGACGACATGTTGGGAGTGGGATGGAGGGGCAGTCAGGTGGTGCTTAGGTTAACCCAGTGGATTTGGATCAGAGACAGAGAGCGCAACGGAGTTGACAGACTTTCCAGACGCCACGGGCCTGTGAGAGCACTCATGCGCACCCACTGATGGTTCATGGTTCAAATGGCGGCATGGAAAGATTCACCGAGCTGGAATTTCACAGGCAGATAAGCAGCAACTGTGTTAGGCCTGTCGGGGCCTTCAGGCTCCGGGAGGTGGATGATACAGAGTGACCACTGAGAGGAAAGGACCAGGGAGGATTTTTTTTTTTTTTTTTTCATCCAGTGAACTTTCACGCGTCTTGATTTACAAATGAAAACACAATGACAGAATAAAGTGCATTCAGCTTAAACAAAGTTACAGTAGCTGAGTTATTATTTTGTTAGATTTAGTTCTCTGTAACAAAAAAAAGTGTCCAATCAAACTGTTTTTCTCTTTTTTAAGATGCTACAATAATTATAATTAATATGCATTTTTTCCCTTTTTTAATTTAATCTTTTTATGTTATCACCTGTAGATATCTTTATATTCATAATAAATCCTTTTAAGGCGTTTTAATACCTTCAGCTCTGTAATCTAAAGCAGAAATGTGACGGACCACCAGAGCGTGTGTACGTAAACACGACTGTTTTGTCGACATGATATTTGTGTGTGCCGTCTATCTGGGAGTCCCAGAGGGGCTCTGCGAGATGGCAGGTCTCTGACACAAACTGTTGAGAGCAAGCAGGGGAGGGTCAGGGTGTCTGGCCTGCGCACCATGCAGACACACACTCTGCTGCTGTCTGCAGCTAGCCAAGCAGAATGAGGGAAGCGGGGGGGGGAACGACGACAACCGGGGAGAAAAATAGAGTCGGCAAGAGATTTTGTGCTCATTGGGAGAGCAGTATGGGTGGTACGTCTGCGTAATACTGGAGTGTGTTCATTGGTTGGTAACAAGGGCAGAGGGGGGGTGTTTGTGTGTTGTTGGGAGTGCAATGAGAAAGACTTACAAAAAAAAAAGGAGTAATGCGATAATTGCACAGAAAAACTCAGAGAGCGTGTTTTCATTGTTTTGCATTCAAAAGGATACAGCTTGTCACATCACACTGTTATTTTTCGTCACTCCACACTTTGGGGAAGGACTTTTGAAATTAAACATGTTTCTTTCAGTGGAGTAAAATCCCTGCTTTACAGCAAAAAAAATTAAATAAAACGTTTCAAGTTTGAAGTGAATCTTTAAACTGAAATAAATAGAAAATGGTTTAATTTAACTTTCTGACGATGGAGGACTTACAGTAAGATATTAAGCTTAAAAATGCATCACTGAGTATTTTTGTACTCAAATGAGTGTGAATCAGGAGCAGATAAAAATCAATGGGAAAAAGCTTGTAGGTGACTGTATAACGTACAGCTTCCTGCTCCTCTCTATTCTTATGCATCCACTTGATAAATAGATCCATGTACGTCTTTGTTTTCCTCGTCTGAGCTCAAAACTCTACGGCTGGATGGTTCTGATATCGCTCGCCATTTTTGTTGCAGTGGTAATGTTAGGTTGGAAGCTAGCAGGAGAGCTTGCAACAGATGAATGACAGGAAGCAGGCATAATCATAATTAAATGACCACTGGGAACGCTTTTAAAATAGATAAAGATTATTATTGGAGTGGGACTCTGACTTTATGATTTTTATGAGAGATTTGGAAAAATTGTTGACATTTTAGGGAACAATGGTAACGGCTGTCAGAGCTGGTGTTTTATCGACCCTTTTGCACTAGGTATCCATAAAATACAGCTGAAATTACCATGTGTCTGACTGTCTAAGTTATAAGTGAGTTAGTATCGGGTGGGATGTCAACCCACAGCCAGCCCACATCCCATGACCCCTACCCCGAGGCCATTAACGCTCCCCTTGGATTTTTTTGAGGTGGGACTCACTTCCTAATGTTAGTCCTAATTCTTCTTTACAGGAGGTTTGCCAGCACAATTAAGACCCACGTTTTGTCTGTTCCAAGTTCAACTGAACATTTTTTCCACTGAACGCAGACATATTCAGCAGACGAAGTCCAAAAGTGACTCGGTCAGCATTGTTTGCTGGTTTTCTTCTGGCCCTTTTTTTGCCACTCTGCACATTTGGATGCTGGACTGCTTCACACGGACACATGACAGTCATTCTCATGCAAGTCCCACAAGAACACCTCAGGGCCCTCTCCTACCATGCCTTTTCGAGCTTGTAAGAAATTCTTGGAGAGGGGAGCAGGAAGGGATCTTTGACATTTTTCTTCCAGAGTGGCCAGTTCCATCTGGGCTGGGAGTGGACACAGCTGGAACTGAGCCTCCAGGGAAGAAAGGCCACATTACCTGGTTTTAGCATCTTTATATATGAAAAAAAAAAGAACGATGGGAAACTGGAATGGGGATTTTTTTGAGGGGTGAGTTTAACTATAGCTGGTTGGTTAATGATACGGCACTTTGAGGCAGAGGGCATAGCTCCAGGCCTTGTTCTCTCCGAATCAGAGAAACAGCTTTTGGTAATTTTCAAACAGCCATCCCGAGTAAACCAGTATGTGATGATAGTCAGCGCTTCAAAGCAAAAGCTGAATTCATGACTGATGTGATGGACTCAAATGTCTACTGTGATTACCCATAATGCATGTATGAGAATGGTGCCTATTACTTTGCACAGAGGTCGGTGTTAAAGTCTTCCTGTTCGGTCCGGAGTTGTAGCAAGAGGCTATTTCACCTCACTCTCTGCCGCGTCTCATCCTCGGTGTGGAAAACACTCACCACCTGCACTTCATCTACACTTCAAACAGCCCGCAGGCGAGAGGAGGGCTCCTCACTATTAAATATTTCTCTCTTTCTCCTCTCATTTTGTTGAGAACAGCAGCAGATTTAAGCAGACACCTGCTTCCTTCAGTTCACCGCATTCACTCTGACCACCTTAAACTTAGTTCGCTGAGCGGCTAACCTAAGATGAATCCATGCAGGTATTAATAGAAGCAGCAGCAACCCCATTTTGTCAAGACATTAACATAATCTCAAGGATTCATTTTGCAGTGACTTTTAGTACTTCTGATGCTTTAACTTAACAGCTTGTGCATCATTCAAAGACCAAAAAAGTAAAAATTAGAAGTCTATGGAAAAATCAATTCAGCGATATATCGTGATATTTTTCTTGGTGATACTTGTATCAATTTAAAATGCTGACAAGACGATATTTAATTAGTTATTTGTGATTGTCTTTCAGCCTCTTACTTTTGTTTTTTCTACTTAAAGGGTAACCAAACAGGAAAGTTGGAGGATGACTCCACCCACAGCCAAAATCTGAAAATCCAGTCAGGGGGGTGGGGCTGGGGAACAGGACTGATGTTAATACTAAGTGCAGGTCATAATGTGGAACTTCTGAAATGACTTGTCCAGTTTGTACTTATACAGTCAATGCCCTGGACTTGAGACCAATCACGACATTAAAATGTAATACCTCAATTCAACCTGTAGGGGGCAGCACACAGACGCTTTATGGCATTATTTTCAAGAATTAAACAAATTTATTTTAATTTTTCAAAAAATGTGGCGATGGCCTACATACAGCGCCTTTAAATCCTCAGTTATAGACATAAATAGTCATAAAAAGTCGATTTAAGGTTTGGTTACCCTTTAAACCTCCTATTGCTAGTTGGCAGCAAAGCACACTGAGCCTCTTTGAGCATCTCTACACCATTATCAAAATAACAACAAGATCTCAAGAGAACTATCTTGTGCTAAATGTTCCGTCGGCCAGTTTTTGTTGTTATGAGACATGTACTACTTAGTTTTTACCTGGGACGAGTATCGAACCAAGACCAAAAAAACTTTGCTGCCAGTATCAGTACACAGCTGCATTGCTTAATGTAAATTAAATAAAATTCATTTTACTATTTTATCACAATGAAAAACATATTAATATTCAGGTAATCTTTTTTAAAGTCACACTCTGAAGAAAAAAGATATATCGGATACGAGATATATTGCGATACGTATTGTATCCTGAGACACGTATCGGGATATAAATTATATAGCCAGGCTCTTGCCAATACACACCCCTAGTAAAAATGAAAAGTATTTAAAGGGCCAATCCGGCAAATGTGGAGGTGTTCGTTTTGGCTTGTTACTATCCAGGTGGCCTTAACACGGTTCCATTTGGTTTGAGGGCAGCAGACACAGAGCCATAAAGCTGCATATGGGATGCAGACGCTCATATTGTGAGGAAAGCATCTTCAGCTGCTTTTTTTAGTTGAAGGAGCTGAAAAGATTCAGTTTGTTGTATCATTTAAACATTTTTTTGTACAAATGTGTTTGTATGGGGACTATTTTGATTGTTGTTCTTTTTGCTGCATGTCAGCTTTAGCTTTCACAGGGATTTTACGATAAAAGCTTCAGACAATATCGACTCCTCCCCCACTCCCCCCCACTCCCCGCCCCACGAAAAGCTATAAACAGCTCCCCTTTCCCCTTTCACACTCCTGTGGAAGTCCCATCTGACCTTTCATCTCACTCTTTATTTCTCACACACACAAGAACGTTATGATTTCCCAATCCCACTGCAACACATCTGACCTCCTGCCATTACGCGTGGCTCCCACAGATGGAGGGCCACGCGTAATGCCCCCACAGGATCGTCACCTATGCATTGTCATCTCAAAGTATAAGTGCACGCTCACCTCCCCGATAATGAATTAATCAGCTGCTTCCATTAATTTCATTTCTGTCAGACCCAATCGAACAGCCTCTTTACCCTCTGAGCTAACAGAGCAGCAGGGGAGCAGAGAGACTGAGGGCAGAGGGAAGGCTTCGGAGCGTCCAGACAGTTCAAAGACTCCTCGTTTTTTATCTGGAATTTTGATTTTAAGCAGCAGAGAGCGTGTCTGAAGAATGAAATAAAAGTCAAATCCAGGAAAATATAAAGAGTCCTTGACATGCCGCCATTACAAAAAAAAGCTATTTATAAGTATTTGCGATACTATGTAGCTTTACCAACTGAACGGTTTTTACTTCATATCGAACGAGTCAAAACCAGAAAGGTTATTATTGTTGGAGGTGTGTTGGAGTCTGCACAGAGTGAGAGGAACAAGGAGGCAAAAAGAGGGAATTCACTGAGTTCTGACTTTGTAAAGCCACTTATTTGTCTTTGTTGGCTCACCACTTCCAAAAGTTGCTGAGAGAAAAGGCTATCCAGGATAGAGGTTGTTAGGAGCCAAGGCTAACTGTGGAAAATAGAATGGAAGGAAAAGATGGCGAGGTGAAAAATAGCAACAAAGAAGCTGTGAGATTTGTTTGAGCAGAGAAAAAATACAGTACTCTGTGATTCTCTGGCTTGGACAACTGCCAACAATCTATCGTTGGAGTCTTTGCTTTCAGCTTCCTCCCAGACACGGGATTGCACCTGAGAAGAAAGATCCACTGCTTTCTATCAGTGCCTTTTACTAACTTCTATCCCCCAGTCTCTGTATCTTTCACATTAGTCCCAAATGAAAGGTCCAGGCTTTGATGTAGTCTGGAGGGAATCTGCTGGAGATTTTTTAATGAGCCTTACAGTGCCAATCAATGGAAGCATTGTGCGACAACTTCAAGGAGTAATATCCAATATTGTCAGAATGGGTGAGTCAATAGCTGATGGGGGGAAAACAGTAAAGAAAAGGCAAAGGGAGTCAGTGAGTAAACACGAATCTAATATAAATTGTGGTTAAATGTTTAACAATAGCCGAGCTGTTTGGTTTTATTACCCATCTCTGCTCAAATGTGCGAGAAATTCTAAGCCCTGCTAAATTGTTTTATCAGTGAGAACAAAGCATGCTGTTATTTACCAGCATCTGTTCTTTTACAATGTGTCAAGGTTTATCTTCAGCTCGCAGAGTTGATTTATATGAACCAGTGCACTTTATTACCGTTCGATCTGAGCTAATCTGAGACAATCAGGTAAATCCTTAAATCTTACCAATAAGTATTTTGACATCTTGAGTTGTTCTTTTGACAGATCTTTGAAAAGAAGAGAAACTCCTCAAGAGTTCAAGTTTTTAATATTCATTTTGACTTATCTTTCTGTCAGTTTTGTTCCTTTGTGCTATCCCATGTGTTTGTCCGTGGCCATCTGCCCCCCACCAGTTTACTGAGAGGGACCTGGATGTAGACAAGATGGCGCCTGATAGAAGCAAGAATTATACAACTTACCCTGACCCTAAAGTACGACAAAGTATTAAGGCCAGTTTACAAACAAAAAAATATTTTTTTAAATAACGACTTTAAATTTAGTAAATTTACGAGAAAAAAGTCGTAACTGTTAAATTATGAGAATTAAGTCTTATATTAATTACTTCAAAAAACATAGGCTAAATTTATCACATTTTGTTTTCGTGAATTTACAAGATTTAAAATCTTATACATTTACAAGAAAAATCTCGTAATTGTTAAATTGTGAGAATAAAGTTGTATATTTATGACTTCAAAAGTCAAAGACTAAATTTTATTTTTTTCTTTTAAATTTACAAGTTAAAAAAGTCATAAATTTATGAGATTAAAAGTAAAAAATTACAATAAAAAACTTGTAATATTACCTTTTTTCTTGGTGGACTAATACTAAAATGTTCAGAATTGTAGAAAAAAGTTTTATAAAATCTTTAAACGAGAAAAACTGTAACTGTGAGGGTTGCCAGTTAAAGTGATCTCTTTTTTTGGAGTGAAACAAACTTTTTTTTAAATAAAATATTTAAGAGTAAAAAAAAAAAAAAAAAAAAAAAATGACTGGATACAGTTTTTCCAGTTTTAAGATTTTATACTTTTTTTTTCAACAAGGGGGTAAGGCAGGGGTGTAGAAATTCAAGCCTCCCGGACTGGTATCCTCCTTGTTTTCCAACCAATCTGCCATTGAAACTCCTTATTGGCTAAACATACCTGATCCAGGTAATCATCAGCAGCAGATAAGACAGAATTTCTGGAAAACCAACAGGAAGCCGGTCCTCGAGGCCTGGCTTTGGACACCCCTGCTTTAGGGTTTAGGGTTAAGATAAGTTGCATAATTTCCACCTGTAGACTATGATGGCGCCATCTTGTCTGCAGCCGGGTCTCTCTCAGTAAACTGGTCCCTGCTCTGTAACTACATGCTGTCCTTTTCACAGTGAGCTCTAATTGGATTTTTTTTCCCTCTTTACGCTATCATAAATCATACTTAGCATGGAGCACAGATACTTTTGAAGGTCGTTTTTCTTCCTTCTTGTTGATAGACTCTAGATCATCAAGATGATTGGTTTTGTTTGTAGGGTGGAAACTCTGCAGTACTTGGAAACTGGAGTGTGCTCTGTATTGCACAAAAGCATAATTGCTACTCTGTATACAGGAAATGAAAGAAAAAAAGAAGTTCAAAGAGCAGACCTTACATGACAGGTCAGGTATGTGCTTTTATGTCACCACGCCATTGTTACTCTTGTCGTTTTTTCACAAAACATGCTTCCTGTGTGTCATGTCGGACAATGTGAAAGATTGGCACAGAAAGGAACGGTTAGAAAAATGACACGCAAGTGTGCCTCAGTGGGATGTAACTTTATATCCTGCTTTGGGTGGCAGACGGTATCTAAGTGTGAAAGTCTGGGGCTGTCTTTGTTTTAAAAACCCGTAGCCAAATGGCTTAGAGCGTAAAAAACAATCAAGGTGTAGGCAAGAAAACACAGATGTCAGATAACCCCTGGCCAGATGGGGTTCAAGTGAACTCAGGAGAAAGGCAATGGGGGTGGGCAATGTGTGCGCCACCAGTGTCAGAAAAAGGATACAAAAGCATCGCCCCGTGCCACTTTTGGCCTCTCTTAATCCTCAGGAGTCCAGGAACTAAAAGGCTGGTGATGATTAGAGATTCAATTTAGCATGCTATCAATCAATGCCACCAAGATAGGCAGGGATGCTGGAGATAGCCCGTCCCTGCAACCAGACCGGATTGGTGTCTCATGGGATTCACACCCTTTCTCCATGCTTTGTTAATTAAGCGACCAAGCTGCCCCCACACTTACTTATTTATGAATCTTGGCTTTGACCCACACTGGAAATCACTTGGTCTCCCCTAATTAGACTCTCACTAATGGCTCTGCTTTCAGACAATTCTAGACCCCCATTTCGTCAATGCACACACCAAATTGTAACACCCATATGACCTTGGCGTTGCGCAACCCAAGTTGTGCAGCGTTTCAATAGTAGTGGATAAAACACCTCTCATGGGATAATGAGGCAACACTTAAAGAAAATCAATTTCCATCTGGCTAAGTAATTCCCCACCTGTTTATTATTCTACAACTACAGCAGTCTGAATATCTTCCACCATAACATTTAATACAATTAAAGAAACAGTCAACAGAAAATGTGGTAAACATTTACTCCTTCTGGAATTTTGGTAAATTATCAACAGTTTCACTGAGAATGGAGCCTTACAGAGGTTAGCCAGGACTGATTGATAGGTGATCTTTTAAACCGAGTTTGTTACAAACCAAAAAAATCTAAAAAGGGATATGCCCTCTGACTTCATAACACCTTTTTCATCATGACATGCACAACAGCAGCATGACATCATTCCGACAAACCTCATCTTGTAATCACTGTAGCTACCAATTTCAGCAAACACCCTTCACCAAAGTTTCTTCCCCAGCTTCTTTTAATCATGAAGTCACCCTTCAGGGCTGAATCAGTAAACCCATTTGCCGCGGCCTTGTGTGGTGTGCTTTGATTCCCGTAAACACTGGTCCAGAGTCAGATTTAGTGGCCAACAGCCCCGGGGATTGATTTGTATTCCTCCCACTTTGGCTAGTTCATGGTCAAGGCTGAAGAATAATCAGGTCAGTGATGATCTACACCCTGTGGTTGGAGCATTATTAAACCTAACTAACTTCCTTGGACCACCAAGTGGTTTGGTGTGAGTGGAAGTGAAACTAGAGAGGAAAACACTCGATTTTTTAAGGCACATCACATTCCTCATTTCTCCATTTGTAGATAGCATTAAAGTTGCATCTCATATTTTTTTCATTAAAATTCAATATTAATCACCAGAGTTTACAACAAGAAAGGAGCCTAACTGAATGCAGGCCATTTCTGAGTCACTTGGGAAACATCTCGAACAGTGCAGTGTTTTAAACAAGCCTCTTGAAAATGTGATCTTCGGTTTGTATGCATGACTTTGTTTTGCTCTTCGCTGTTTTTGTTCACTTTTTGGTCTCTTACAGCAACCAGATGTGTCTTAGAACTCAGTGTTTTATCGATAAAACAAAAAAAGATGAATGAAGTAAAACTTTTTGAGTACGTGTAGAGCCAATTAAATCAAAAGTCTTAATTTTACTGCTTTTAGCCAAACATTAGTCACATCAATGCATTGTCATTGTGACTGTGTGCTACCTACGCATATACATAATCAGTTGTACAGAAGTTAGATGTAAATTTATGTTTTTTGTGACAGAAAAAAGTGTGCGCATGCAAACACACATTGTGTGTCAACACATTAATCAATGGGTGCCCAGCGGCCTTAAGGATAAGGGCTGCTGTGTGTGCATGTGAGGGCCATGGTGGTGGTGAGGTATAATTGGTGACACCCCATTCCTTCTTAACTGCCAGCTTTAGTTACACATCAATGAAGGGTGAATAATACATTAGCTAGGGTTGCCTCTATACCTACTGTGTATCCCAAGAAAAGCAGGCAGATGGGGGGGGGAGACAGGTAAAAAAACAAAAAAAAAGCAGCATAAATCTTTAGAGAAGTCTAGAAAATATGTTTAACTGGAAGCTGGTTGTCTGCTTGATACTCGTCTATCATACACATTATCCAGAACAACTACCACGCCACCTCATTTTCAATTTCCTGCCTTATACTGAGTGTATTCTATACAGAAGAGGTTTATTCTGTTTTTGATTAAATTGTTCTGATAAGATTGACATGTTCTTATATAAATGTATTTTCATTTCAATATTTCTTGCCCTCTCCTGCCCTATGTGTGGTATAGTGTCAGTGCTGGTTTAATCTGTTGCTGTACAGTATGCAACACATACAGTGTGTGTCCATATGTGGCAGTGGTACTAAGTGCCGTATGATTTATTCCTTCTTTCGCCGGTGTTGCTGTCTGGAGCCCTCTGCGTGTCATACCAATGCACAGAGGTCTTTATGTAATTGCAGTGGGCCTCTGAAAGCCCCTTGCCATATGGACCCCAATAGCCTTGGATCTCTAACTGTCCGTCTGTCAATTACTTTTAATTGCTTAGGGCCGGAATTCTTTGCTGTGACTATCTATTGAACAGTTTCTTCATGGGTAGTAAATACATCAATATGTATTAAGGTTTGGGACATCACTATTCCCCCTCAACGTGACCAGATAAGGCTGAGCTGGGCTGACAACACACTCTATTAAGACATTTAAATTAGGAGAAACCCGCCTACTATTATTGGAAGTTAGCTAGATATATTTGGAACCCCTTTTTTAAATTATTTTCTGATTTTTTTTAAATTCATAAGTAATATGCAAAAGAAAAAAAAAATTAAATGTTAAAGAACATAAAAAGTATAAAAATATAAGATAATGCTTGCTATTTCAAACTGCAGTTTCCTTGTATGTGATTATATGAAAAACATGTTTTTTGGTTAAAAAATGTTTTTTTTAATTTTTAATAAAGGATCACTTGAAATTCCAAATAATATTTACAATTTAGAAGATTATATCTTACAATATATAACATTGAAGTGACCTTTAAGAAACATTTAAGAAAATCATTGACTATAATTTATTCTAACACACCTTTTACGATTAAACTGTGTCAACATTTAGAAAAGTACATTAAAGTGTAGTTTCTCTCATAAATGTGCATTAACATAAACATTTTCTATCTCACTCTGATTCATTTGACAGACAGATATAAACCATCTTAAATGTGTGAATTTAAAAAAAATATATTTTAAATCAAAATATTGATCATTTGATTCAATTCCTACAATAACAAAAAAAAGCTACTTGGTAACTATTAAAGTTAAAATAAATGTAGAGCAAAGTATGTAGATATGAATTTTTTTTAAGTCTTTATGGATGCTTCAAAATCTCATTGCTTAGTAAACATAGTTCAGCAATCATCTATCAAAGCGCTCAGCCTCTTCAGGACATTACTGCTTGCATTTTTGCTATTCATAAACTTTATAGTTTTTTTTAAATGGAGTTTAACTAATATTTTAGCAACAAAATATTGTTTATTTTAGCTAACTTTTTTGGCTAATTTGTCATCTGCTGAAGTTTTTAGAGGCTACTTTGGAGTTTAGCTGGTGTTTAAATAATGAGCTAGCCTTTTTTGGGGCTTATTTGGCATCTACTTAGGTTTTTTGGGCTAATTTGGAGTTTAGCTCATATTTAAGCAACACACATTTTTTTTTTCTTTCAAAATTGGCATGCTTTTGGGATTTGAAATTTAAAATGTATTACACATTTTTCAGAAATGTAGGTAAACTTTAGCGCTCTTTCATAGTACTTTAGTGAAATTAGCAGTCTGTTAGCAATTGTCTTTCAGCATTTTCAGCAAATTGAAGTAAATTGCATCACCCTTTTCAGCAAAAAGCTTAATGCAACATTTCTAGTTCTATTATTCTTCTGGACAGCTTATGACCAATATTTTTAGTTGCTAAAAAGGTCAAATGCATTTGCATTGGAGAGGTCTGACGAATCAAGTTATACCAGCATCCAAGTGTGAGATAAATGAACTCGGTGTCGATTGAGAATAGAGACCTGACGGGGATGATAAATACAGACAGATAGTGTGCTTAACAGCGTCCACTCCAAACACATCAACATGATTAATCTCATTAAGCCATTAGTGGGTATGGGTCTTTAAAAAAAAAAAAAAAACAAAACAACAAAAACCAAAACAGGCACTGATAATAATGGCGTCTCCCTTAACCTTTAGCTCCTAGCTAATGTTAAGAGATGACACATTTATCTTCCACCAGCACTTTAAATGCTTAAGCATGCTCCCACAATAAATAAAATAAATGATACTAGCATACAGCTTTATGTCACCACTGACCAACAGCTGTTCCAATCAAATATGAATACACAGAGGAGAAATTAGGAACAAAAATAAAACAAAAAAAACAAGGAGGTTTCAAAGAATGTAGAAACTTCTTCACTTTAAAGTTGGAAAAAAAGGTGGTTAGAGCAGGAAGCCACACCAAGAGAGGAGAAAGAGATCAAGATGAATGAGAGCGGTAGCCATTCGCGTTCAAAAAAAGAGCTTGTCATAAAGCTTGAAACAAAGAGCTTCAACGGATAAAAGGAAGGAAGGATTTCTGAGGGGAAGAAAATGAACAAAACCATGCGAGTGGCCAGCCCAGTTTACCTATGAGAATGTATCACGTAAACAGCATCTGTTGTGTGAATGCGGCGGGTCATTGTTCCCATTCCTGTTTGGATCTGCAATGCTATATGCCCCACTATGCCTCTTTCTTTTGTTTTTTCTTTTCTTTTCCCTCTCTTTTTTATTATATAAGCCAGCCACTCCCCAGCTTAAATGCAAGGTTGCATGGAGAAAGAAAGAGAGAGAGAAAAAAGATGTCTCTTATGTTTGTGTAAATGGATTTGCGTGGCTGTTACAGTAAGGGTGTGTGCATCTGTGAGAGTGTTTCTCTGAGGCCCTCGGAGCTCAGACCTGGCTGGTCGCATTCCTGTCTTTAACTGTCTTTGTGTCCCTTTTGTTTCTGATAAATTTGACCTGAAAAGCTAATGTTGAGGAAAGCAGGTAGACTGTGAGAGAAGACAACGAGCTATGCGACTGAAATTGAGATGATGCATGTGAGTGTGTCATAGGCACAGTGAGTAAGATCATTATTACTTATTTTTCAAAATTCTCCATTTGGCTCCTCTTCCTTTTTTTCAATGGTAATTTTTTTTCTTCCAAAGAAAAAGTGTGGTTTCTTCATAAATTATTATTTCTAACTGGCCAAATGAGAGCTTTAAATACATCTGGTTGGAATAAGTGCCATTGGAGCACCTCGACTCCCGCTGTGGTTATGTCGTTTTGTTTACCCTCGCTGTGCGAGTTTTCGGGGAGATACCGAAAAGAAAAAAGCAAACCACAGAAACTCTTGATTTCCACCGCAGACTTTTTTTTTTTTTTTTTTTAAACTGGTTTAATTGGAAGCCTCTGGCATGTGGAAAAAATGTGGGCTCTGCACTGGGGCTTTGCCCCCTCTCAGGCAGCTGTTCCGGGTGTAGCAGGAAGTGACCGTCTTTAATTAGATTGAAAATAGTCATTACATACTGTTGGGGAAGTGCGCTGTAATGTGAGCCGATGTATTTGCAGATGACTTTATTAACAGAGGTTTTTTTTTTTTTTTTTTAATGGGAGAAAGTTGGGAGAAAAACCAGAGAGTCGGAGGGAAACAGGAGGCTGTGTGTTTGTGAGAGACTGTTTGTTGAAACAGAATGACAAAGCTGGGTGCTAAGCCCTTTTCTTGTGTTGCTCAGCCATTCAAAAAGCCACAGCTTTTATTCAATGCCTAGTTCCAGCTCTTTCTAGCCTACACCCCCCTGTGAACAAATAGGCTTGTGCATGTGTGTTCTTGTACGTGCCTTAGTAACCTGTCTGCTTGCGAGTATCAGCGATGAGGTGTGCGTATTGGCATTTTATAAGTATATGGTTTAAACTCTGTGTTTGATTTCGCTTCGCTGAGTCACACGTTGCTGTCACACAAGACTGTCTGTAATCTGTTATTACAGCTCTCATTACAGCTTTGAAATCTAAGCTCACAACTGCACGAACAACATTACAAAGCACCTTGTGTTAAACTCAACTTTCTGTGCATTTTTTTTTTTTTTTTCGTAGACATTCTAATAATCAGTGTATTCTTTCCTGAGGAGCAAATGGTAATTCATTTGCACTGTTGAAACACTGAACTACAACAACAACAACAACATAAGGTTTTCAGTGGAATTCATGCATTTGTCCCCAAGGACAAGTTGCTGCTCAGTCTGATGTGGTTTAGGAATCTCTGTTTTTAGCTTCCACGCAGTGTGTTACCAGAGTAATCGACCTGTTATGAATGGATGCAGTGGAGCAGATGAAAGCTGGAAAAGAGAGGAGAGGAGGAAAGCGAGCTGCGAGGAGAGGAGAACGAGAATTAGAGCAAAAAGCAGAGAAAAGGACAGCAGCGATGTAGACAATGGTTCCCTGGGCTGCAGTAAGGCAATGAGCGGAGACAGTTCCCATCAGGCTGCATGTTAAATGTAGACACTTCAGGCAGACACACAAACAGGACACTGAAGACATCAACAGTGCGAGTCTCTGAAGGCTCCTGCGTGTCAGTGTGCCAGAAACACAGTGCAGGAAGTGCAGAATTTGTGCAGAATACAAGAGAAAGTACAAGCCACCACCCCCCCTCTCTCACCCAGTCCTCCTCCCAACATTTCTTTTCTATGTTCTCTCCCTCCTTTCATGCATCCCCTTTTGTTACCTCAGCCACCTCGAAAAAATAGCTCTTTTAATTGTGATTTTCTTCCAGTTTTCTAATTTTAACGAATGCTAAGAAACCCGTCAAGCTAGCCTCAAAAGGACACACAGGGACGTAATCTGCAGGCATACCTTTCATACCCTTTGATTCCTTTTAATTAGAATTTCAGAGCATTAATTGAAACAAGACTGTTATGTAAGTAAAGGCCTTATTTGAAGACTAATTAAATTATAACCTATCTCCCCTTCTTCTTGTTTGACCTTTGAGGTACTTCATATTTATTACTGTCTGCTCTGCCTCACGTGATTCTTATCTTGTTGTGTGCTATGGAGTGTCGTTTGTTCATTAGTCTTATCCACACAGGAGCTATTGCAGCAGTCCGCGTATCAGAGTGTCTACACCGCTTTATCTGAGTCAGTGATTCTTCTTTGATGTCTTTCTTTTCCTCTTTGAGAGGAAAAACAATTAAGCACATCAGGAATAAGCTTCAAGTCAATTGAAATTTGCAATTTGAATGTAAAAAGTAGAATTTTTCAAAGTATAAGTTGCATTTTTTTGCATAGTTTGGCTAGGGGTGCGACTTAGAGATTTCTGAAAAATAAATATTGGCTCAAAAGAGGCTGAGGAAGCAAATTGGACACCTGGATCATGTACAATGTGGCAGATTTTCTCCCAAAAATGCAACTTATGCTATAGAATCTGTTTTTTCATTTCTTTATTATCCATTTTCCTGAGGAAAAGCTACGGCGTCCAGTGTGAATCAGGCACTATACCCTGAAAAATATTGTATCACGAAAAATTTTAGATACTGTGATTTTTTCACCTTTTCTGTTATATAGTGCATATTGTGTAAAAATTATTTGTTTACTTTCCTCAAAAGGAAGCATTCAAAAAGAGACAATCTTGTGATAGTAGTCCTTGAATACAAGTTTATTTCATAAGTATGTTATAAATAGTTACAGTTAAATGATAAAGGTGGAACTGATGCCAGGAGATGTCGCGCCGGCTTGTTATGTTGATATGTGTCAAAGAGGTCTTTTTATAGCGACTTGAAATGTGCACCTACACATGTTGATGTGTATGAGTGTGTGGCCCATTTGTTTGCCTTTCATCTGCGTGCCAGACTGGTAAATCAATCAGACCTTGCTGCGGTTGCAGTTACAGTATATTGTGTTTTGAATGCGAATCGTATTCCAGGTATCGCTGCCCTCCAGGGAGCATGGAGGGAAACAAAATTAAATCAGCAGCTGGGGTGGCATGCACACATCCCATCATGCACCACCACGCACAAACATGAATGACTTCATACAAACTGAAGTGCGCTCACAAATACCCACAGACCTTGACTAGAAAATCTGTATTTCCATATTCAGATTGGCGAGGTAGAAGCGAATCTGCTGCTCACTTGCTTGTTTGCATTTTTCAGTCGCAGTTGGCTGAGTCATTTGCTCAGAAATCGGATGATGGCATCATGGCGTCTCACGCAAAGGCACTACTTCTCCACATCTAATTCAGTATTTAAAAGTTTAATGAGTGTTTATTGTCAGTGTGTAAGGTTGAACTTTATTTGAAAAAACAGCTTTGTGTAAAATGTTGTAAAATTTTAAGGGGATATGTGGCAAACTTTCCTGGAAGGGTTGTGAGCACATACGCAAAAAAAAAAAAAAATTGCTTAATTTTTGTATTAAAGTTGGAGGTAATAGTTTCCATGTTGTTTCATGTGTTTACAGGAATCTGGGTTTGTTCCCATTTTCCTGCAGCCAATTAAACCTGATATCCTGACGAAATGATGTACTTGTGTTTCCAAAATGGGATCTGACCCAAAACTTTATAAATCCAAGCTACATTAATTTTGTGCAGATAATTGGGGAAGTGCATTTTTTTGAGGTTCATGTCATACTTTTTAGTTTATTAAACCAAAAGGAATAAAAAGAACTGAAAAATATATAACAATGATGATAAAAAATAAATAAATACATTTCTCTAAAATAAATTAATTGAAATATTTTAAAAGTAGTTTTTTTTCTTCTCCAAAACATAAATTAAATTAAACGAAATTTTATGTACAGGATTTTTTTAAACAAAAGTTTATACATTATTTTAGTATAACAAATTTAAATTATTGGGAGACAGAAAAGTAAATATTTTTAATTGATTCACATTTTCAAGAGTAAATTACATACATCTAAAACAGTCAGAAAGTTCCAAGAAATTCCGTTTAACCCTTGTGCTATTCTAGGCATGTTCATTTTTAAAGCGGGGTCATCTGGACCCCACAAGACTGACATTTTTTCCAAGGATTTTTTTTTATCTTCACTGGTGTTCATGATGGACATAAAATATACTGGTGGGGTCACCTGGACCCCATAAGAGAGCACAGGGGTTAAAACACCAAGCATTTATTGTCTTTTGCAGAAGAAAAGTAACAGAGCGGTTTCAAATACTGGAGTGAAGCTAAAAAGCAGGGAGTAATCTACTATCACACTGTTGTGTATCAAATATTTTAGTTAAAACTTTAAAAATGCATCTGTCAGCAATTAAAAAGCATACTAATGGCTCACTCCCAACAAGTGATGCTGTCAGAACTGTCGGTAAAGAGGTCATGACTAAGACAATTGCAACAGAATTTTTAACATTTCCAACAAAGTCAAAAATGTGGTTATTTATTTCTTCTAGATACACCAGAAGTTTCAGTGAGTTAAACTTTACGCTTCAGCTTCTTTTTGTCCAGGATTACTGTAAATCATGTAAACGGGTCTGAGAGAAATACTGGAAAACAGCCTTATGACAATGTGACTATTCTGATTCACACAGACTCAGACACACACCTGGTTCTTTAGACAGCTGCCCTAAGGGCTACCTGTTTGTCAGTTCCTCTGTGGTTTGTAATTAGGAAAGTGGGGGGCATGGGAGATGCAAGGAGGAAGAGAGGAATGAAACGAGGGAGGAAAAGAACAAAAAAAAGGTGAAGACAAAACAAAGCTATTTCCACTTGTGGGGAACCAGAGTAAACTATATGAGGCCTTGAAAGGCTCATTTGGATTGGTTTATAGTTTCTACCACCTCAACTTTTACAAACAACTGTGAATGTAAATAGTAGACAAACATCAGTGCATGAGTTTTATCTTTTTCCATTAGTCGTTTGGATCTGTTTTGCAAATACATGTATTTACATGAATGTTTATGAAAATGCTGAATTTGTCTTTGTTTCATGATGGTCTGTCAGACTTACTGGAATCTTCCAGATACAGGACTAGCTAAAGAGCAAACGTTCTAATGCCTAAAGTCATTGAAAACAGTGTCCCGATGACACATGCAGAGGGCGAAGGCTTGATTACATCAGGCTTTCCCTTTGGAGGAGATAATAGTGGGAAACGAGGGGTGGAAAGGGAGCTTATTTACAAAGCATCTGTGGTGGTACCCTGTTAGCACACACCGGACAAACTTGTCGTTTGACAGCCATTGTGGGATGACTGACAGTGAGCGGTATAGCAGAATGAGGTAATGTGTGTCTGCAGATGTGTGTGTGTTGGTGAAGAGGGGGCCATGATGAGGGGGGTGACTCTGTTCAGGAATTCCACTGAGGAATCAACTCCTTGGCTTCACCACGTCGCACCAACTAATTACCATGACTCTGTGTATGTGCATCCAATGTGCGCTTGCACATGTGTGTGTTTCTTGGTGTTTGTTGGGAGCGTTAAGGGGGGAGAAGCCTTGCCATAAAATGGAGAGGACTTCTCCTAATCATTGCCCTCTGGCCCCGGACAAAGGCAAAAAGACGAATTGGACCATTTGAATTTGAATAGCATTTCTCCCCCTGCCTTCTTTTCCTGTCTTTTTTTCTCCGCTCCTGCTTCGCTTTGGTTGACAAAAGTGGGGCCAACAAAGATAGCTAACAAAGCAATCAGGCTAATTGTGCTAATAAGTTGAGTAAGGGTTCCTCGCTCTTAGTGTTGACACATTTCACTGTTTCTGTGGCTAAACACTGGCTCAAGTGTTTGGCAATCAGACAGCATAGTATTTTAATGGAGTGGCTACCCCATGCCAGGTTGCCATGTGCTTAGTCTGTTTGACTGTTGTTGTCGAACACAACAAAAGCAACTTGGAGGAGAGGTGGGGAGAAGATAATTAACTAATGGAGAAGCCTCAAGGGAGTGACTTGGCCTGTGGAGAAGCCATTTTGTTTTGCACGCATTGCATAAAATGTTGGAGGCTAGCAAAAACATTTGCGTTTTTTTTTTTTTTTTTTTTAATTGAGGTAAAGACACTTTCCCTCAGCTGTTGATGACAAAAGCAGGTAAAGCAAGCTCACCTGTCTGCTATTTGCAACCTGGGTCGAAAAAGAATATGCATTCCTGTCGCTCAATAATAAGTCTTTCTTCCCCCTTTTCCCCCTTCCTTTAAAGAAGCCTGCTTGTTTGAACAAAGAAATATTTTAAGAGGCTTGTAACTCCGGTGGTTGCGTGCAAGTGTGTGTTGGATGGATGTGGCCATAGGGACGAATGCTTCAGTGCCCTCCCCTGTTATTAGTCCTGCCCTGTCATTATGGGATTAGTCTGCAGGGGTTGGCTTTGCATCCATGTCTTATAGTTGTGTATGTGTGTGTGTGCATGTCAGCATTTATTTGCTTGTATATGCCTCCTCGAGCCTGTTTGTATTTCCACGTTTTTCTCACAGTTGGAGCATGCAGAGAAAACAAACGCCTGTACTCTTTTCCCCTATAGTGGTTAAAATAATCCCAGGTGCATTTGACCTCTATGGCTAATGTAATCCTCCAGAGGCTCAAACTGAGTTGCTAATTGAAGTCTGCATTCGCGGTAGGTGGTTGGACATTTTTGACAGTAGCATGCACACGCGAATGACCAAAAACAAATCAGCAAAAACGAACAAAAATCCAAAAAGATTATACCCTTAAATTACGAAAAAGGTTAGTCAAATTTAAATGTAAATAAGGAGGAAAAAAAAGGAGTGCAGTCTTTTACACGGTTGGTGAGGAAGGGATTAAAAAGTGAATGAGGGGGAAAAAGGAAGTACAGATGATGGATTAAACGTTCTTTTACATCTCTGCATTCTGATACACCGTCTCCCTCATCCAGCGCGTTGCAGTCTCACTCTATGTCTATGGCAGCAAATTTGCATGTTCATTTGTCTGATTTACCTTCTTTGCCTGAACCGCCTGCTTCCAACCTTCAATCACTGCTCGATTCATTTTACAACTGCAGGAGTAAAGAATTATGAATTGTGATGTGCAGATTTCAGAGTACATGGGATGGTCTTATCTACATAGTGGTTGCTTCATCACTAACTTGTCATTCTGGTTCTCTTACTATTCATTTTCCTTTTCCTCAACCAACCTGCACATTAGGCAACCTTCCAGCATCTTCTTAGAGACCTTCAAAAGATGTTTGCTTTGGAAGATACCTTTTTTTCTCCCTTTAATCTATCTCGGTTTACCTCCCTCTTTTGCTTTATTATCTGCAGAATTTAATACAAGCCTGTAGTTTTAGCACTAAAAGAACTTGCTTTGTTCATGTGCGTTCCGCTCTTTAATTTCACTTGGACCCGGGTTTATCGCGCTTTTCTTTTCTTCCACTAGCGTTTTATTTTTTTTATCCAGAAGTTAATGTTTCACTTATGTTTTACTGGATTCACACTAGCGTGCACAAGCAGAAAAATCAGACCAACACATGCAAACACACCAACAAACAGACACACTGACAGAGATGGAGCAGCCAGGTTAAGCCGGGGTCATCCAGTGATTTAGCTCTGGCCGATTGACTCAGGATTGATGCTCCACTTTGGCCACAATGGAGGGCTTTGCACCAAATACATGCACACAATTGGCCTCTGACAGAGGGACACATACGCACAACTAGTAATGCACACAAACCCACTCCCAGTTTGGTCAAACAATGCAGATGCATTGAAAAAGGAGGGGTTATGGATGCACCTGCACTCCAGAATGATCTACTGCCCGAACTACTGAGTCAGGTTGTGCAAGTGCGTGCGTGTTTTGTGTGCGTGGGCTTTAGATCTCCCCACAGTTCTCGTTCCGTCTATTTAATCTCAGCCTCCCTCTCTACTCCCATCCCTGAATGTCATTGTGTTTCACCGGGTTGTCATTTTTCCTGCAAGGTCAGCTCTGATGACAAGCCAGAGTGCCATACGCGCAACCCAGTTGTAATGATGAAGACCAAATAGTCTAGGTATATCACTTCAGCAACACCGCTTGTCAGTATCAAGTCCCAAATTATACCCTGTTACCCTACGAGACAGGGGAAGTCCTGCGGCTGACATGTGCCGACACAGTTTCTGAGATGAAGACGCTTCTAGTCCGCACTTTGCACAAGTGATATCTACTGTACGGGTGGTTGCAAGCAGTACATTTAAATTGTACACGTATTAGCGGTGTAATATGCTCAGCAGAAAGGCTGTTTCTCAGGGAATGCGGGGGCGAGATTCAAAGGGAATTCCCGCCAGGAAAAGCACACAGTCTGCTCTGTGTTAATTCACAGGGGGCTTGGCTGTTAGCATTTGCCACTGCCAGTACTTCTGAGTACAGCACGGGTGACAGCAGGTATCTGGAAAAAGCATCAGGAGAAAACTGAGATGTTCATAGAGTAGTAAAGTGGACAGTGAGGCTTCTTCAGGTTCCTTCTCTGGAACTACGGCTGGCAAAGTGGAACATCATGCCACTCTTTAATGGGAAGGAGACAGCTACTAACTGTCTGGCCTCGCTGTTTCATCATCTTTTACTATCATGTCGAACAGAGCAGCGGTTGAGATAATAACTGTACCTGCTCACAACGCCTTGAGCGGCAGGTAGTAAAAGACCCTACATTTATATTCTTCCTTCCATTCTCGTAGAACGTTGCTGCCTTTGCCAGTAAAAACAAGAGAGTGATAGAAGGAAAAAAAGGAACTTGCAGAAGGGTACGGAAGCCGAAAACGACTTGCCTTTTTTTATTTTTTTAATCATTTTCTCGTTATAAAGAGATAATCAAGAATGATGAATGAAGCGTCCCCCTCACCGAGACTGCACCTGTTTTAAGTCTCTGTAGTTTGTGGTTAACAACAAAAACACTTGAACACTTCACATTAGTTGTTTTGCAGTTTTTTGGGGTTTTTTTCCCTATTCTTGGCAGTCCCGGTTCTGTTGATCGACAGAGCCCCGACTGCCTCACTGAGCTCCAGATATTGGCAGCAAAAAAAAAATCAGTTTATCATTGAAAACACCAGCACTGACCCATATATAATTGATCGATTAAATCGTGTCGAAAATGTTTTTGAAGAACTGCTTTGTTTTGCTGCGGATTGTACAAAAATGCCAAAAACTTAGTAGCGGACCCAGTTGAGCTGAGTGGCTGTTTGGGTCCACTAATGTCCAGAGTTCAGTGAACACACCGTGATCAGATTCTCGTATGCCATGAATTTAGTCAACAAACCTGTTTGTTTGGAGGTTTTAGGGAAATAAAGGAAGGAGGGCTTGTGTATGAGGGGGAATGAAGGCTTTGGAGGAGCGTAGAACCCCTAAAAAAAATGTTAAAAACAGAATGAAAAAATCAACTTTTCTCCAGAAAACCAAGTTCGTTTTCTCGTTATACCGAGATAATATCTCGATTTCTCAAGAAATGGTAAAAGAAAAGAAGTAGGGCAGGTCATTTTGGGCTTCCGTAGAAGGGGACTCATCCCACCGTGTTTGTTATTGTGTCTTTTGGGAATTAGTTTGTGTCTGTGGGAAGAGTTGTCTGTAAAAGTGACCTCTGTTTCTCTTAAGTGTTGTTCTTTTGTAACACCTAACTTTATTGCCCCTCTCCCAGTTCAAGCCTTCTGTTGGGTTGTATATCATGTGGAGTTTTACAACTGTATGTGTGTGTGAGTGTGAGTGTACTCTGTGGGAAGCTGAACAGCTTCTCTCTGAGTTTTTTGCCTTCACATTGTTTCCCTTGTTCAAAAGAAGCACATAATTGAGACAAATTAGCCAAACGGGGAGCCACAATAAAATGTCACACAACACCTCACTGATCAGCCACATAGATCTAGGCCTCACTCTTCCGCTGTTGTCAATGCTTTCTGCCCAAACACACTGTCACGCATACAGTAATTCTTTGTTTGGTTGTATTCAATATCATTCAAAGAGCATCCTGTCTGTTGAGCTATTCACCTTGTTATCTGAGAACAGCTTTGCTCAAAAGGCTCTTATCTCTTACTTGGATCATTTTACAAGCTTTATGACATTGTTGTAAAACCATTGAAAGTTCTGTTGACCTTCTTTGGCATTCTGTTCCTCTTTGTCTGAATGAGTTGTCTAACTGGGATGTTTTCTTTTTTTTTTTTTTTTTCTACATTTGCAGAGACGTTGATGGACACAAGGTGGGCCACGACGGAATTAGCCTGGACTTCACACCCTGAAACTGGGGTAAGTTCAGTATGCCTGAGTGGGTGTCAGCTGAATTGAAGTTGTTTGAAACCTTTGTGCTATCTTATGGGGTCCAGATGACCCCAGCCTTACATTGACCTGTTATCCATACCGCGACAAATGTGGACGAAGGTAGACGGGACACCAGTGAAACTAAAAAATCCTTGAAAAAAACAAAGAGTTCAGCGCACCGACTTTTCAACATACCTAGGATATGACAAGGGTTAAAGAAAAGAAAAGTCTAGTTTTTATACTTTAAATGGGATATGTTAACATTCATCAAGATGCGCTTGTTAGGGAGAATCAAAAGATGGAGTACAATCCGATTTCATCGCCCCGCCCAGACACAGATGTTCCTTTAACCCTGCATCAGCGCACTCAAGACACACAGAGAAAGAGCTAAATTTCCTATAGTTTTATTTCAAACCCTGAAGTATTGATCAGTCACATCTGCGAGCTCAAACTGACTTTGTAGAAGACACACGTGACAGCATCATTTACTTTCCCATGTGGCATCCACAATGAGGCAAAGAATCCTGACCCCTCCTCATCTGTACTTCAAAGAGTGCCAGCTCTCCTCCCCTCGCCTTTGTGCTGTCCTCCGACTAGGCCCTTGAGTTTTGAAAGGTGGGCCCCCACTTTTTATATTGAATTGTTTCCCTTGCACACTTGCCGGGAGATTCCTCCTTCCCTGTTCGGAGTCACCCTCCCTCCCCATTCTCCTTTTGGTTTCTTCCCAGCCAGACGCATTAGCCAGCTCAGCTGTAAACCGTCAGTAAAGACAAATGTCACGTCCTCTCGGCTCCTCCCCTTCCATCCTCTCATCTTTCAATCGTCCCTGTCTCACTTTTCCTGTTAAACCACAACGCGCGAGTGAAGCTCCCACCAGCTCCCGCATGACACCCGTGGCATAAAACCGAAACCCCTCCCTGTTTCTTTCAAAAGTCAACGTGTAACAGATGCTCCTTTTCAGGAGACATATATAAAGTGGCGAGCTTCTTCTAGTCCAGATTCCCACATTACTAGTCAGAGGAGTAGAATTTTTTTTTCCTCAGGCTTTCCTGTCTTGCAGTAGAAGGTGACACAGACAGCACTTGTCCTCCCCAGTTATTTTTCTTTCCTTTGTACCTTTTTTTTATTCCTTTTATTTTTCAACACTGTGAAAAATCAATTCTCCCTATTCTTTTTATCCAAACTTACTCCTTATGTGACTGTTTTGAGTACTTTTGCTGCCGTTTTTGCTATAGAAGTGATTTAAAAGGAAGCTGTACTGAGGCTGAGAAACAAGGGAAGCATGCAGGAGTGTTTAAAGTGAAACAGATATTTAGTCAAATTTAACAAAATACCTACAAAAAGGAAAATATGTTTAAAAATTGTAAAAGAAAAGAAAACATAAGGCGTTTTCTTGGAAAAATCCTTGAATTAAATCCACTTTTACGCCACCCTGCCAAGTCTGAATCACAAGATCTGTTTTTTACAGTTTGACTCAGTGCTGGAATCACATAGTCACATGGGAAGCATGTTAAAGCATCGATAGCTCTGGGAAGCTATCTTAACGCGTGTGCATTCTTTCTGATTGTTCTTTCTCATCATCTTATCATGCCTTCGACATTCTTTGCATTTCTGAGTCTCAATGTCTCTCCAGCGACATTGTTGTTTAAAATGTTTTAAAGTATATGCACATGCCTGTTCTTAGACCTTGGATGAGTTTACTAGTTTATATATATATATATATTTATTTCCATAATTGCACATAAGCTAATATTTCTAAGACTAAATAAGCTGAAGGGAAAGACGTAAAGCAGCCATGAGTTTTTTTACAAGAAGAAATAAACTAATAACTTACTTTAACACAGTTGAACTCATACTAAAAATGTGTGCATGTTTTTGTTGGATTAGATTTTTAATATGTTTAACTACATTCATGATTATGCACTCTTAATGTAAAAATTAAGTGGGATTCATTTAAATTGATAGATTTAATGTAATAGATCTCTTGAAGAGCCGTACTTACAGTAATTAAATAGTTTATTAGTCATTTAGTTTTGAAATAAATTTTAGGGCTGCTGCTTCTTATATTTCGTAACAGTAAAATAGCACTTTCCTAAATTTTCAAAATAAAAGCTTTGTAGCAATTTACAAGGTAACAAGCAAACAAACAAAACTAAAATGATAGACATAATACATTTACAAAAGTAGAAGGCAAATACAAAAAGTAAAAAAAAAAATAACTTTTTGATCTTTTGAAAAACATGTCATAAGCAAAAGACAAAGTATTAGGGAGGATGTCATCTTTTTTAAAACATTAAATCAAAGTATTTGTGTTAAAGGAAAAACATTTTTTTTTCTAAGAACTACCATTTGTTGCAAACAAAACAAAGCCAAGTGTTATCTATTCTGATACTTGATAAGATAAAGTATTTTTTTTTCTGTATTCTGCACATAAAACTTGCAAGACAGCATTTACTCATTTTGAAATTACAATTTGCAAAGTTTATTTATATGTTTTTGCCCTCACTGGTTACTGTCCAACAAAAATTGAAAGGTAAAGCTCACAATTTTCAGATTTTTGCCACTTTGTAAATTTTATTTTAAAAACAAGAGAAAATGTAGTTTCATTATCTATTCTATTCTATTCTATTCTATTCTATTCTATTCTATTCTATTCTATTCTATTCTATTCTATTCTATTCTAATGAGTTGCTGTTTTCTCATATCATTACATTTAGGGGGAAAAAAGGCATCATTTAAATAATGTTTTTTGTTACTCAAAGTTAACGCAAGAAGGTTTTATTGTAATGAGCATCCAGAAAGTATTTCATCTGATAGAAAATCAATCGCAAAAAAAACTTGACCCTTGTCCTTCATCTCTTCATCCTTGGGTTTAAGGAAAAAAGCGCTGCCTGCTGGTGCACGTTTTCAACTACGAGCTCAAGCAGACAGGTTCACACTAGAATTTTAAACTATCGCACCCAACTTTGTGTACACACCCACAAACACTTGGCTGCATCGCGTCTTTGCGGTGGGTGATTTATTACACTGAACTCGATTCCCATTGACACTTGGTGCTTTCAGCCATCCCATTGACCTGGCTGGTGATTATCGATTCCCTCAGGTCTTTTCCTTCTTCTTTTGCCATCGCTTTAATGCCACCGCTAAACTACACCCATTCTCCATATCTCTCCCTCGTGGCCTCCAGGGTCTTGGATGAATAGCCCTGTCTCCACCACATCCATATCACAGCTTAATTAAGATGATCCAAGCTTAAATGGAAACAACAGACTCTAAGGGATAAATTGATGGGTATTTAAAATACTTTGGAGAAAGTCAAATGCTTTCAGGCAAAGTTCAAGCCAAAGCATAAAAGCACTAGTATTGACGTTTGTTGCAGGCTTTTGATGAGATGAAAACATTTTGTTTTTATTAATGGAAATAGATGGTAACTAAGATCCTGACTCTCTTGGTTTTAACTCATTAAATTTAACAATGTTTTGAAGCTAAGCAGAGCACTCTAGTTTCCCTGCTCTCATTTAATGCAGTCGGCCCGTTTAAGTAATACGATCTTATTTTCTACTGAGTAATTTACCTCCTGGGTACTGTGGGAACACTGGAAGATGTAGAAGATTGTAAAAAAAAAAAAAAAAAAAGCATGAACGTTAACCAACGCCTTTTTTCAGTCTTTATTAGAGGACGTTACAGTCATTGCTCCATAATTGAAGCATAATTGGTTGTGTAGCAATGTGGCTGCTACTTCACAACAGATATGAGGTAAACATGCGGTGGTGGCTTTATGGTGAGGAAGTGACAGGTTGCAGTAATTGTGATAAATCTACAGCTCTGGTTCCTGCTTTTTTTCTACACTAATCAGGGATGAAAGGGACGTCATAGTAAAATAAAAGCTAAGGAAATCATCAAAATGATGTAATCTTTCTAACTAACTTCTTTATGATAACTGTCACTTTTGTCTTTATGTTTAAACCTCTTTATAGCGTATTTATATTTAGTAGTAATGATTATCTTCTTTCTTTTTAGTGGGAAGAGGTGAGCGGCTACGATGATGCCATGAATCCCATCCGGACCTACCAAGTCTGCAATGTTCAACAGCTCAACCAGAACAACTGGCTACGCAGTGATTTTATCCCACGAAAAGATGTTCTCCGCGTATACGTGGAAATCAAATTCACAGTGCGTGACTGCAACAGCATTCCCAACATACCAGGTTCCTGCAAAGAGACATTCAACCTCTTCTACTACGAGTCGGACTCAGACTCGGCTACGGCCACCAGCCCTTTCTGGATGGAGAACCCCTACATAAAGGTGGACACGATAGCTCCAGATGAGAGCTTCTCCATGCTGGACTCCGGACGAGTCAACACAAAGGTGCGAAGCTTCGGGCCGCTCTCCAAAGCTGGGTTCTACTTGGCCTTCCAGGACCTTGGTGCCTGCATGTCGCTCATCTCAGTAAGAGTGTTTTACAAGAAGTGCTCCACCACCATCGCCAACTTTGCAGTTTTCCCAGAAACAGCAACAGGGGCTGAAGCCACTTCCTTAGTTATTGCTCCTGGAACTTGTGTGCCCAATGCCTTGGAAGTGTCAGTTCCTCTGAAGCTCTACTGCAATGGAGACGGAGAGTGGATGGTTCCTGTGGGAGCCTGCACCTGCTCGGCTGGTTTTGAACCCGCCATGAAAGATACTCAGTGTCAAGGTGAGTGCTTTAATAACAGATTCTACATAGTCAGTCTAGGATTGTATTCATTTTTTGTAGCTTTGTAGTTGTAGGCCCAATCCGAATTCTTCCATTCTCCCTTCCTCTTTACATTTTTTGTCCAATAACCACCGGTCTGCTGGTGTTAGCGCGGAACTTCCAGTGCTTGAATATGCATAACAACAGCAGTTTTATAACTTTAAAACAGTAATGCTACAACAAAAAGTCATTAATTACATTTAAATGTAAACGTCTGTGATTTAAAGCACACCCACGTGAAATAAAGCACTTTTTAGTACGTCGTGGTTTAGCCTCTTGACTTTGTATACTTCCGCTTGGAGGGTGAAATTTAAAAAATCTAGTTTTGGGACACGACTTCCACTTAAACTGCTCCTTCAAATGGAGGAGAAGGGACGCATTCAGATTGGGCCATAGATTAGGAATATGTTTTTCACTAGGGTTAGTTAGTGACCTACTTTGTGTCTTTTGCCGCTTCCTACTTCTGCTAAGATGATCATGGGACTAGTGAACTTTTTTATCATGCTGAGAGTTTGTCAGTATCAAAAATCTTTTAGAATTTATGCAATTTTAGTGATTGAGTTTTTTTTACTATTATTTATTTTTCATGTTTTTTTTATTTATTTATTTATTTTTCATTTTTATATTTTTATTTTATCTATTTTATTGTAATTTTTTAAAATATTTTTTTATTTCATTTTTTAACATATTTATTAATTTATTAAATTATATTACAATTACATTACTTTTAACCCAGAGGCCACATCCTTTTCTTGTGTTGTTAAGCAGGGTGAGGATTGTTCAATTCCTAACATCCAATAGCATTCTCTTATGGGGGATTTTCAGTCCTCTGACCAGAGTTTTGGCTTGCGAACTAAATGTAAATGAAGCTCGGGCTGCGTCTGTCCATGACAGCTGGGATGCTCATGGTTTCAGGTCTGCTGGAAAACATGACGAGTTCACAGAGGTTGAGATAAAGGTGAATTTTAACAGCATGGTCTCGTCTGAAATTGAGTGCAGGTGACAGCGGGAGAAGAATGAAGGATAAATGGAAACTGTGTGTGTGTGTTGAGGGGTATAAGGGCGGAAAATTGGGCTCGGGGTGTGTAGGTCAAATGGAGACAACTGGATGAGAGTGAGGAAGAGAGGGCAAGGGAAAGAGCTGGCAGGGTTATTGATCAGCAGGGGTTTATTGCGCTGCCTCTGCGCATGTTCAGCCCGTGTGGGGTTGGTGCATCATCTTTGCTGGCCTGGGTTGAGAAGGCTCATCCTTCTTGTCACTGCGCAGAAAGATGAGGCCGAGAGCTTCTCGTCTTCCAAATCCAAGCCCATGATCAGGCGGAGAATGGATGCATAGCTTCTAGACAACGCTAAAAATTGAGTATGCACTTACCTACAGAAAGAGGAAGTAAATCTAAGTTATGGTGTTTGTGGTTAGAAAAGCATTTGTTTACTTTTGGCAGCTCAAGGTTAAAGCTCTGGTGACTGGACCCTGATAAACTGCACTCTAATCACCAAAACCACAAGGGATAAATCTCTCGTCCTTTCTTCTCTGCTTTTACCTCCTCTTCCAGTTTAATTTTTTTTACGTTTCATCATTTCATTGCCTCCTCAGATGTCCTTCTTGTCCAACATGCGGTATCTGCTCTTTTCCGCGCTAGTTCTCACTTCTGCCAGTCCTTCCTATCTGAAGGCCGTTGCTCTCATTAATTAGCCTCCAGAGATATAGTTAGGATGTCAGCATTAATATTAATCGATGAGCATTTTTTTCTTCTTTTTTTTTGCCTCCTTGCTCATTTTTTGTGGCTTTCCCCACCCAATATTCTTAACTTTTTTTTTTAATTTTTCAGGCCTCACACTTTCCATTTTCACCATACATTCTAATCACTTCCTTAAGCTCTATGTTCTGCATGAGAGGATAAGACACAGGGGAGTGAGGAAGAGGAGTGGAGGCTGTGGGGGTGAAAGCTCCTACAGGATTAGCATTTTCAATGCCTCCTTCTCTCCCTCTACCCCCTTGTCTGTCTCTGCCTCATTCTTTAATGGCTCCTCCAAGGGAAAAACAGATGAAAGGAGGAGGATGACCCCTTTACTTGCTGGAAGTGATTGATCAGCACTCCGTCTTTTTTTTTTTTCCTAAAAAAAGAAAAAAAAGCTTTTTTTTTTTTTCTAAGGAAAATGCTACATTTCTGTTTAAGCTAACGTGTTCAAAATTTAAAAAAATATATATTTTCCTTGTGTTGAGTACATTTAAATCAACTTTTATGGGTCATGAAACCAATTCAAAAGGTCGCTTTACTACTTGGCTAAACTTCTGGTGATTTCTTATCGACCTTTACTTCCTGTTAGCTTGCTGCACGGATGAGTGATTAATGGTGGAAGAACAAATACACTTAGTGTTAACATATACTGGTGGTTTTGAGCTAATATTCAACTTTTAAAAGCAGCAGGAGCAGTTAGTGATCTGCTGTGAATTTGACCTCCAGTCTTTTCAACAGGAAGCATAAATCCAGCAAAGAAGCTGTGTGATAATTATCATTCAGAGGGGACAAACTGCGTTGTGTGTCCTTGACATTGATGAGAGCCACCGCACCACTGGATCAGCTAATCAACTGCCCCTTGTAAACTTTGCCTGTCTAACCTGCTGCTGTCGCTTTTATTAAGCACCGCGGCAAGCTCATTCATCTTTTAACAAGACAGTTTATGAAAGATATGGAGGCTGCCAAAGTGCTGTGGATCCCAGTGCTGCTGTTATGGTTTTCCTGCCTGTCTGTAACTTATCACTGGACTTATAACCTTCCAAATGGCTGCTATAAATGGAGATAGGACTTTTTCAAAGGCCAGCAGTGTTTTGACCTGATTAACGAGGCATTGCTCAATAAAGAGCCAGTTTAGGTAAAACTATGTTAAAGGGAAGTCCTCTTTATAGATGTGGTGCAAAAAGCCTCTCAACATTTACAGACTTTTCATCAAAAAGTATTTTTTGCTTGAGGCAGCAAACAATGAGACTGTTCAGTTATGGGTTTTATATAGTCTGACTTGACAGCTTCATGGAATGGACCCCAACCTTTAATTTACCAAATGATGCAGCATCACTTCCAGGCCCGGCCCTGGGCTGTGTAGCGCCCTAAGTAAAAATCTAATTTGGCACCCCCAGTGGGCACAGAGTGTTGGAGAGAGGGCTCAAACTATGAGTTTGAATCCAAGCATGCTAACTAGGGCTGGGTTAATAAAATCAATTAATCCATTTGAATCGATTTAAGCTTAAAAGATCAATAACTGATTCAAATTATTATTATAATTTCTCGTAGGACGGCTAATGCTAACACTCAGTTGACCTAAACATACATTGCTGACTAAATAAACATCTTTATTTACTCACAGACATGCATTTTCTAAACCCTTTTAAGTAAATATATTTTAAAGTAACCATTTGTGGTCTAAAACATGTTTTTTTCGTCAAATTGTCTTCTTCTTCTGGAAGAAGACGTAATGCTATGGCACGACTGCCACCTATTGGCCAAACTGAAACACCCTCCAGGAGAAGCAGAACAATGTTTTTAATGTTAATGATCTGAACGTTTTTGCTAGAGCTTCTCCTTTTGAGAACCCATGTAAAACTGTATGCTATAAACACTCTCAGTAATTCACTTATAAATGTTACAGTATGTCAACTGTATAAGATATTATATAGTAAAATCATATAGTAGATTATTCATGTATTTTTGAACAAATGTATATAAATGGTAAACTCAAAATTGAATTGAAGAATCGAAAGAATAGAAAGAAAAATCAGAATTGAATCAATTCAGGGTCATTTGAATCAAATTTAATTGTTTCTGGAAATGTTAATTTATACCCAGCTCTAATGCTAACAGACCGCACCACTGCTCAGCCAATATTCTGTAGGAAAGTAGGGGGATTTCAATTGTTAAAGGTTTTTAGAGAAAAAAAAAAAAAAAACACTAAATCACCAGTTAACCCTTGTGCTATTCCAGGCATGTTTACATTAAAAGTGGGGTCATCTGAACATCATAAGAACTTTTTTTTTTCAAGGATTTTTAGATCTTCACTGGTGTCTATAACAGATATAAAATTCTGTCCACCTTTCTCTACCATTGTCATGGGATGAATCACACAACAATATGAGGCTGGGGTCACATGGCCCCATTAGATAACACAAGGGTTAAATTAGTAATTTGGTGCCCCCTCCAGCAGATGGTGCATAAGGCGGCTGCCTAGGTCGCCTATGCGTAGGCCCGGCCCTGATCACTTCACACATTGCATGTTAAATTGCTTTAGAAAGAAGAATACGTTTTTAAAAATTGATTTTTTTTTTTCAGCTTGCAGCCCTGGCACCTTCAAGTCCAAACAAGGGGAAAGCCCCTGTCTTCCATGTCCAACCAACAGTCGAGCCACCTCCGGGGCAGCCAGCCTTTGTTCCTGTCGAAATAGTTACTACCGCTCTGACACAGATTCCCCAGACTCTCCTTGTACAAGTAAGTAAAAATCATAACTTCATTTGTCCTTTATTTTTATATGGTCTTAATATTTAGGCAAGATGTTTGAATCCACTTTTAGATAGTTGTGTTCAGTAGCAAACAAGAGGGAAACATTTGTTATCTTTCTTTTTCCCAGCCTCTGTGTATGAATTGTGTTCTCAATGACTGATAAAAGCAAGGACAACGTTCCCACCATGTCCCACATATGGCAAACACGGCTGCTTACTTTCCCAACATTATCAGAACTTTTTCATCCAAACCCGCCTCTTCCCATCTGTCTGTGAAGTCTATGTCCTCTCAGTATTACATTTAAAGCAGATAGTTGAGTCTTCAGCGGGAGCAAATATGCAGACATTGGAGCAAATTCATTCAATGGAGAGGAAGATGCTATTTCTTCTGCGAGGGTGGGGGTATGAATCTCCCACAGCGCTGTAAAAGATAAGACTCTGGTAATTGGATAAGAATTGCCAAGGCTCTTCCAACAGTTTGTCTTACGTGTTCCCTGCAGCACACTGACACACAGAAGCAGAGCGGAAATAAGCATGCAATTCAAATTTGAACTCCTGTCCTCTTTTTTATTTTTTTTTCTGAAGGGCTGGAGGAAGAGTAGCTTTTGTGTGTAAGGAAAAAAAATAAATGTATATATATTCTTGTCATAGCATGGGAAATGTTCTAATACCATAGCGCAGGGGAAATTACTGGGTCATGAATTGTTGAATAATGAATGTATGTGAACATAAAGCCATATCCACTGTGTTTTTCAATGTGACTCTTAGTCTATTGTCAGTATGTCTCTGAAGTGTCACCAAGGCAATTTTTTACATGCATTGTGCCGCGAGATTAAATTCTTTCTCATTCCAAACCTATTTTCGCCATCTCATCAAAATTTCGACTTCCCTTTCCAGCGGTTCCGTCTGCGCCCCGTAACGTCATCTCCATTGTCAACGAAACCTCATTGGTGCTAGAATGGAGCGAGCCTCGCGATTTGGGCGGACGTGAAGACATCATTTACAACGTCATCTGCAAGAAGTGCCTCCCCGAGCGAGGAATGTGCTCTCGGTGTGATGACAATGTCGATATTTCGCCGCGTCACCTGGGCCTCACGAAGCGCCGGGTCACGGTCCGCAACCTTCAGGCCCACACACAGTACAGCTTTGAGATCCAAGCAGTCAACGGCGTTTCCAACAAGAGCCCCTATACACCTCAAGTCTCAACGGTTAATATTACCACAAATCAAGCAGGTAAGTTTCTCATTTGTAAGATATTACATACAAAACGTTCAAAGAGCAGAAAAAGGAATAAAAAATCATAAGAAAAATGTTCAGCTCGTAAAGGAGAAATAGCTTTTTTGCACATATGTAGGAGTATTTTACACATTTCTCCTATGAACAGGACACAGAAGGAAGACGATTTTGACTGAGCTTAGAAGGGAACCTTTTTCACACGCCTACAGCATGCTCTGTAGCAACACTGATGTAAAAAGAAAATGCAAGGCAGTGTGTATTTAGAGCGTTAAACCACCAGTGTTCTGTCTGCCCACTGATTCCAACCCACCACTCCTGCAGCTCACAGCAGCACCAGTAAATAGGGCAATATATCAGTCAGTACTGAGGTTGTATCACGTTGAATTGAGTTCACCTTTTACATTATGTGTGACAGGGTGACAATTCATGCAGATACATAGAGGTAACTCATTTAGAGTTTTTTAATTGTATTGTATGCTCAATACCTTAGGGCAGGGGTGTCAAACTCAATCGCACAGAGGGCCGAAATCCAAAACACGCCTTAGATCGAACGCCGAACAGGATAAACATTTATTTAACACTCTAAAACTAAATTTAAAAAATGTTAAAACCGTAACTTTTTAAATATTATTATGAACTAGATATATAGCATTACTTTCAATAATGCTCGTGTGAATCCATGCTGAATTTGACTACTGAAGATGCTAGTCGTGTTAGCTGAAGATGCTAAAATTGATAGCAGAAATCACTGAAGCTAACAGCTGAAAATGCTGAAGCTGATAGCTAGCTAACATATTAGCTAAATACAAAGTTAGCCTAAAAAACTAAAAAGAAAGAAAGAGCCTAAATTAGCTAGAATAGCTAGCATGTAGCTGAAATATTAGCTAATCTCTTAATCTTAGTATATACAAAAATAGTCCAAAAATCTATGACAATATCAATTTTTAAAACTTTAAACCTTAACTTTTTAGCGTCAATATGAATAATAAAAAGGCAGCAATATTATTCCAGAATAAATCAAATTGTACCTTAAATAACTTTCAAGATTTTACTCTCCATAAAAATATATTTTGTGAAAATTATACAAGTTAGAAATGAGCGTAATATTACGTCGGGCCATTAATAACAATAAAATAAAATGATCTGGAGGGCCGGATCCGGCCCCCGGGCCTCGACTTTGACACATGTGCCTCAGGGGATGTAAATACATTTCAGAAATGTTGAGTTCTGCCTCATAAGAATGAGTCTCTTTAATAACGTTCTCCTCAGGCACTTAAGCTATGTCTTGGATGGTTTTAGCTGCTGTGTTAAATTTGCTGCCGGAGGCAGCTTGGACAACATCACAGTCTGTGCTTTGCTCCTCCCCCCCGCTCTTCTCTCCGTGACCTTGTCCTCCTCACCTCTAACCTTGCATGCCTGCTCCTAAAAGATGCTTTTGGAATACCACTTCTTTGTGGGTCTAGAATCCAAAAGCCCCACGGCCCCCATGTGAGGGGCCTCATTGTTTTATAAGGGGGTTTGAAACCGGGCTGATGGGAACGACTGTCCACCCGTGGTTGCAAAAGGTCAGCAGAGTGGCGGAGGAAAAGACAGGGCAAGAGAGCATCAGCTCTGATCAGATTATCCGTTTGTGTTGTTCCAGGACTATCCCTGCGTGTGCATTCACCTTTTAAGAAGCAAAATAAATAAAATGGGTAGTGATAAGCTCCAGGGGCCACCGCCATGGTAACTTCAACATCATCTCCTAGAGAAGGGCCCCTAATCCCTGTGCTGGGGTAACTAGGGGCTCTGGCTAGGAAGTATTGTCCTTTGCAGTAGAAAAGACATGAACAATTAGAATGGATGGGGGTGGTTGGGAAGGGACGGAGTCAAAGAAGGGCAAATTTGGTACCAGACTAGTTTGGTCCTAAACACAAGCAACAGAAGGTAAAAAGAAAGTGTTGAGGAATGCAAGAACTGGAGCGTTTAAAAGTAGTTATTTGACATATACACTTATTGTCAGTTTAATGCTAAAACATACATTTGTACTTTATTAGTCCTTCATTCATAATTGACAATTTGAATGTATTTTTATTCATAGAAGAAGAAAGGCATCAATTTGTGTCACATTATGGCAGAAAATATGTGAATTCCAGAGTGATTTTCCTGCTAAAAAACAAACATTCAGGGCAAATGAAGTTTTACACCGTTTGAATCTGACCTTTATACAGAAGACAGAGTCAAAATGAAAGGAAGCAAAAGAAAAATGTGGACAAGACAGATGGAAAACACCAAAGGAGACTATGCGCAGACAGGAAGATGTGAAGAATTTTTCATTTAATGTTACTGGTGTTATTGTTAGGAAACAAAAGGATTACCCTGAGACAAAGTGTGTGAGTCAGATGTACAGGACAAGCTTAAACTCAGAAAATAGGAAGATAGTCATGGAGACAGACAGCACTTTGACGTTAATAGACACATTAACAAAGCATGGAAAGCTCAAGTGGGTGGAGTGGCTGTGGCTGTTTTTTACTCTACTGGGATGATGATAAATCAATGAATGCAGGCATTTTTTTTTTTTTTCTGAGTGTTTTAAAAGGGTTCGTCTCTTGTTTGTCAACAAACATGTAAGCCTGAAAACTCCATATTTAAATATGGATTTTACTGGAAGTCACATTTTCCTCCATAATGCTTCTGTAATGGTGTATGGTAGGAGTCTGCAACATTTACCAGTAAAAAAAAAGATCCATTTAGGCCCGTTTGGTACTGATATAAAACCATAGTAGGAGCCACAAAACTTTTTTTTTTTTAACCCTTTCTTGAAAATTTTGTCCTACTTTGCATTGTCACTTTTCATAATAAATATGAATAATATTTATCTTTGGGTGCAAAAAAAATACATAAAATATTCAAATAATTTGGATTTTTCTCAAAGTGTAAAGTTGTTTTATTAACTTTTGAGATAAGCTCGTATAACTTTCTTTCAAAATAAAATACTTTCTGTCCCAAACAGGAACATTCAAAGGAAGCAAATGTATTCCTAAACAACATTGAACAAAAATTACATTTTTTATTTGTTATACTTTAGGTTTTCTTTGGTGAGCCGTCATTATTTTCCCACTTACCACTGCTGTTAACTGGAGCATAAACATAATACATTTTTAGTTCATCCAGTAGAAAAAGTACATGACGTACACATATATTTTACATATATTTTAGCGACTCCCCTCTAAATTGTTACTAACCATTGTTATCCAGCATAAGGAAGGAGGAAGTGTTGAACAAACACAGCCTAATGATGTCAGCAGGGATATAAAACCATTACAGTTTATCTTCTAGTTGACCTCAGCCTATAAACTCAACTAAAATATATTGAATCAGCGCTAAGTTATCTACCCTCAGTTTAAAAAATTACCAGTATTTTATTTTTCTTTAGCCAGTTAGTCACTGTGGAGGAGTAAAAGAGCTGCACTTGGCTCTGGAGCCTCAGGTTTTCTTTCATTGGTACCAGCCTGAGCAGAAATAGGGTTTGGTTCTGCTTATTAACTAATCAACAAACCTCTTTACAGAGTTCATCGATTTTTGTATTGACCTCTTTCATCTCAAATCAAGTAGTCATTAAACTGTCTTTGTATTTGATGTATTTCAGCTCCATCTGCAGTGCCTACAGTCCATCTGATGGCAGCCACAGCGAGCACCATGAGTCTGTCCTGGCTTCCTCCTGAGAAACCCAATGGAATCATTCTGGATTATGAAATTAAATACCATGAAAAGGTATGTTTTAGTGTCCATGGATTTTGCTTATGCAATCAAAATTCACTGAATTTTGATTGATAGAGATTATGTCTTTCTGTCCTTTTCCCTTCCTTCTTTGTTTTGCCGAGCATTTTCAAGGTGTCTGTGTTGAATTATGAAGCAAAGGAAGTTTGTTAGAAAAAAAAAAAAAAACAAGTGGTTTGAACATTTTTTTATCACTTAGCCAGTTACAGTTTTATAGAACTGGAGACTTTTGACAATCAATCAAAAATATTTGCCATTTTGTACAAAATATCAGCATAAAAAACAGGAATAAATAGTTTGGTATCAAAATATTCTGCTATAGTACACATGTAAGGAATGATTAACTGAAATGTTTGGAACAAGGAAGTATATTTATGTATTGGTTTTCTTTAGTTTAGTTTATCTATTTTATTTCACATAGCACACAACAAAAAAATGTGAATTACTTTTGAAAAAAAAAGCAACAGAAAGAGAAAAGAAAAACGTATTGTCCTAATTTAACTAAATCAATCAAGCAATTTTAACCAAATCTATCTCTTTGTATTGTAACATAGATATATAAACTGGCTGGCAAAGCAACAAAAGCAGACAAAAAAAAACAGCGAAAGCAACAACAAGAAAACACACCAAATAAACCAGATACCTCAGAATGTATTTATTTTAAAAATGTTTTATTTAACCTCTTCCAATGACCTTATAATTCATATTGTGTGAGCATTTTGTTTTTTCACAGTTTTTTAATGTAATAATTGAGCTGGACTCTTTCATTAATTTTTCAAGATTAGTTCATAATTTGGTACCCACCTTTTCCTTCGTTTTTGTTTTAAATTTTTTAATTTTGAAAATTTAATGTCCTTTTAAGTTCTAATTGCTCTTTTTTTAAAAAAAAAAAAAAAAAAAAAACTCTTTTTGTATTTTATGTGGCAGACTTTCATGATATGGCTTATACATGAGTTTTAGGATTGAATATTTTTACATTAAGTTAAACAATGACCACAATGTTTACCTGTTGAACAAACTAACTTAGGTCCAGTTTTTTTTAGTCCAGATGGACAAAAGCTGCTACTTGCTTGAATTAATTTGCTGTATTCATATTGTTTTCTGCCATATTGTTAAAAATCTAAAGCTCCTCTTGACTCTATGTTTTATACGTGTCTTTCTCTTTGCAGGATCAAGGTGAGGCCATTGCCCACACCATGACTGCCCAACGAAGCAACGCACGTGTTGAAGGTCTCAAGGCTGGTACGCCCTACGTGGTGCAAGTGCGTGCCCGAACTGTGGCTGGTTATGGTCGTTACAGCAGCCCGGCGGACTTCAGCACCAACCTGCAAAGTATGCTTCTCATTCTCACTTTTGTTTTCATAACGTGATGTATTAGGATTTTTGATCTGTAAGAGCACATTTTCTATTTTTACATATAAAGAAAATAGGATTCACACGTTTAACTAGATAAGAGGTCGGTAACCTTTGATTCTGAGAGGGCCATTTGGTTTTTTTACTGACCAAAACTGAGTAAAAATCATTGTTTTGAAAAATACACTTAATCTATGTTTTTGTAGCCATTTATTTATATAAAGTATGTTTTAAATAAATATGATAATTTAATTAATATCTTTGTACAACCATTTTAACTTTTACTTTTGACAGCAGTACATCAGTTCCCTTCAAAATATTATAAACCCTGTATCCAATTAGCTAGAAAGTCAAATTAAACATAGTATTATCCATTTTACTATTGATTATAAACATGATAAAATTGATGAATAATCTATTTTTTTTAAATAAATCTATGTGCTCTATCCTTATTATAGTAAACTACTCTTACAATTCTTTTTCTTAGTTATCTGAAATGTTAAATTCAAAATATAAATGAAAAAAAATTGACTCTTAGCTATAAACACATTACTTACTGAATGATGCATTCAAATTATTTGCTAATTGCAGACACATTTCTTTGGAATAGTGAAATAGAAATACAAAAATAAAATGATTTAATTGTACACCAAACTAATACTTTCCATTCTGCATCTGTTCTATCAAAAGCTGATCCACCTAAGTCATGGCAGGAGCAGCTTCCCCTCATCGTTGGGTCGGCCACCACAGCCTTGGTCTTCGTCATTGTAGTTGTAGTTATCGCTATCGTCTGTCTCAGGTAAGAACAGAACTTTTTAGTTCAGCGTATCAGTTTTGACTTCAGTCTTTTCCTCAAATAGTTGAGGAAACCTGAAATAGCTCAATTGTCAGCCTTGTTTGAATGTCCTCCAAAACACTCTCAATGGACTGTGTTGCCACCTGTGAGGCCACTGAATTCCAGATTAGCCCTCTGAATCTCTGAATAGTAAACAGCTTTGGCCAAAATGCTATTTTCCTCGCTGCACACAGTATGGTGTGGCAGCTGTTGGACCTGATAGGCCTTGCCCATAGTCCAGCTCTCAGAATCAGCTGTTTTGTTGCTTCCCATTGCACTCTGTCCACAGAGCACAATTGACTAGAAAGATGCTAACGGCTGCTCACACCTTTCAAAAACTCTGATGCTGCATCAGCTGGGTCTAACCACACTCATTTATCCTCATACAACCCATTTGTCAGACAGAAAACAGTGTGTGTGCGCGCACATGTGTGAAGCGTTGGCATCCATTGCTGACTAGCGCCCACCGTCCTCCCTCCACAAGCCAGTTCAGGCAGAGGCTGACAAGCGTGGGCATCGGTCACGCTAGACTGAATAATAATCTTCTTGATCCCCCTCCTCTCCTTCTCTCTCCTGCTTCTTCTCCCTTTTCTGTTTTCACACTGCTACATTGTGTCTCTCAGGGTCTTGGCTTAGCCACTGCTCTGACTGCCACAGAAGGGGGAAATAGTAATAATACAGAGCCGCTGCATACACCAGGACTAAATTAGAATTTGAAATAAGATGCTAATCACCATCGGGTATCCTTGCCCTGGTTAGTGGTTAGACAACAAAGGAAGCACATTAACATGTAATTTCAACAACCCAGCCCCCCATCTGTGGCTCCCATCCCTGCTATCGGGGACCAATCCAGGAAGGTGAGGCTGTACCAACCGATAGACATGTGTACAGAAGAAAAACAAAAAAACAGACAAATACAAAACAAAATGGAAAGAGACAATGACATCAGACGAGCTACATTGCATGTGAAGAGAGAAAGACTCAGATTGAAGCGGGATGAATGGAGTGATGTCAGAAGGGTGAGACAGCTGAGCTTGCTCTTTAAGTCTTCTTTTGTTTCGACTGGAAGTAAATAGCGTTCACATGCAACAGACAGTAGCATGATATCCTTTCATTTCCGCTGGTTTTTAGCTCGACTTATAGTGTGTCTAGGCATTGATTAATTTGTCGTCTGTATTTAGTTACAACCTAAAAGGTTAACTAAGTCACATTGTAATGTCGGAGCATCTCATGCTACAAGGAGGCTTTGTTAAAGACTCCTCTTTGTTGTTGTTGTTCTACCTGTATTCTTTTCAATTGTGTGGTTGACACTTAGATTTTTGTTTGTCTTTCTCAACAGAAAGCAAAGAAATGGTTCAGAGTCGGAGTACACAGAAAAACTACAACAATACAGTAAGTTTCATAGATAATGTCTTAAGTTTGCTGTATTTTTCATTCTCATCTCATTTTGTAAGACAAATCTGGAAAATAAATTAAAAAAAAAGTCATTTCACGAGTATAGATAAGTAAATTTTTTGGTAACGCAAATTATTTGTATTGTCTTTGTGCCAGAATCCCCAATAGTTACGCCAGGAATGAAGGTCTACATTGACCCCTTCACCTATGAGGACCCCAATGAGGCTGTACGCGAGTTTGCCAAGGAGATTGATGTGTCCTGCGTGAAGATCGAGGAGGTCATTGGCGCAGGTAACCCACCAAAGCTCCTGAGCTACAGGGGGAAGACTCCTGGTCACATCCAGGCCATACCGTTAGAGGACTTCACGCCAAGCGGTACTTTCACTCAATTCATCGCTAGTCCTCTTTTTCCTCCCCACCCTACCACACTTGTCAACTTTTAGGAACCCCTTATTCAACATTGTAGATGTCCTCAGCACTTTCTTGTGTTTGGAGAATTGCTAGCTGTGTCCACCTTAAGTTAGCATGACTCACAGCCCTTGTGCCCCTCACGTTCTATGTGTATTTAGAGTAGTTGTAATACCTTTTGTATGGAGGATTATCATTTGACTTCATTATGTTGAGTTCAAGTGTAACACAGCAGTAATATCTAGATCTGGAGTAATTACTGGAGTCAGTGAAACCAGATTTTTCACAGTTCAAAACTACATCTCCTATACAGATAGGATTTTAAGGTTAAAGAAGCAGATTTTAATCCTGTGTCTGGGCAAGTGGGTGTAAGCTATTGCTTATCTTTTAAAATAACCCTAATGGAAAAAGCCTGAATTGAACCTACACATTTGTTTATCTATGAGTTTAAAAAAAAAAAAACAAGTGCGGCTTTTACACAAAAATATTTGACATTTAAAGGACTATGTAGACATAACTGTATTTTCTGGAGTATAAGACACGTTCCTTTTTTTTTTTTTTTTTTCTATTTTTTTGCCAGGGGTGCGACTTATCCTCAGGAGTGACTTATTTGTGTGTTTTTCTTAGACATAAATAGGTTCATATAATTTTTATTTGCCCAATTATCCTTTTGCGCTTGTTTCCTCTAACAACCACTAGAAGGCGCTGCATCAGAGTATACGTATTTGCTACTGACAGTGGCAGAAGAAGAAGAAAATAAACATAGAAGATTCTTTTCCTCCTAAACTTTGAAATTTTTCTTATACAGATCAAAAAATTAGCATTCTTGTATTTAATTGTTTTTAAATTTATTTTTTAGCTACACTGGGCTTGGTAGATTTGTTCTGAAGCATCAGACTTTTCTCCTAAAAGTGCGCCTTATATATAGTTTTCTTCTTCGAGATTTTACATTTTTGCTCTTGCGACTTATACTCTGGAGAATACGGTACATAAACACATAAACAAAAGTGCTTTGAAGACCCACTCCAATGAGTTGTCTTTTTTTGTCTTTTTGATGTTAGCTTGAGGCTGTAATTTTGTGCGTGAGCGCGTAAACAATGCTCGCATTGACGGCGATGGCTGCTCTGTGTCAACAGTCCTGCCCACAACCCGAAATTGTATTTCTAATAAGCTACTGTTGCTGTGCATAAAATGTCTTAAAAAACGATAAAAGGCTTTTTGATTCTGGCTCAAAACTGTACAACTGGATTAATCAAATATTACTCGTCATTTTTTTTTCACAGCTAATGTTAGCTTGAGGCGATAAGCTTGCGCATGAACATGCAAACCGAGCTCCCAGCGACGAGGAGGGGGTGGGGTTGCTGCGTAGTCCTGCCTATTCTATGGAGTTACCGCCACTGTGAATAAAATATATCTTAAAAATGATAAAGGCGTATTAATTTTGGCTATAAACTTCATAATCATAATTAAAAGATCACTGGAGACGATTTTACAAAAAGAAAAATATATATATGGTTGGAGTGGGACTTTAAAGATTTTTTTTAATTAGTATCGTTAAAAATTTATATTTTCAAAAGGTGTAACTATATGTTGCTGAATAGCACATTGTATTTTGTCCAGGATGTACTGTGTTTGACTGCCCACTTTTTACTATTTTGATCAACTCAAAATGGACAGTAAAACCTGTTGACTTGCACAGGATTATTATATTGACTCCCATCCCTTGTCTGTACACCTCCTCCACAATGTGGTTGTTCTTCCCTTTTATTATTTTTTTTTACAAATCCTCCCTTTCAGGATGTTGCAGACAGTTAAATACTTCTTGTATTTGTTGTATTTGAAAGTAATTTCTCTTATCCTTAAAAACTGCAGGACATTTCCACATGAGGTTGTGTTTTTTGTAGTATATCTGAGCGAAATTGAGGGACGTTGGCAGAAATGGAAATCTGCTCCTACTGCTTCTGCTACTACCATTACTACTGCTGCGTCTACTACTACTACTACTACTACTACACTGCGACAGCTCTTCTACTGCTGAGACTGCTGCCACTTGAAACCCGTCGCTTCCCAGCATTTCGCTTTTAAAGTGACAAAATCCTCAACCCCTGTTTTCCCTGTCCCCTTCCTCCCCTCTGCCCCTGCCTCAATCCATCCCTATGTTTCTCTTTGCCCCTAACTTATCCCGCACTATGGTACCTCTGCACCGATGATGAAACACATCACGCTCACCAATTAATTTCCATCCATTGTTGCACACGCTTGGTACAGACTCTAAACATAAAGCGCCCACAACCCCAAACCCACCTAAGCTTTTGTCTCCACCCATCTCCTCCTCTTGTGGCCGCTTCCTCAGCTACTCTGAAGCTTAGGACCATCTTCCTCATCCATCATCCCTTTCCCAGCTACATCTTTTGTGTCCTACCTGCCACTTTTTATTTCCTGTTCCTGTTTAAGTTTCATAATAATTTTGTTTTCTTTTATGATTCCACCACGCTTCCCACCTACCATTTTTTTTAAGCTGATAACAGTAAAATTGTATCGTACACTCCCTGTTCACCTCCATACTTTAAGACTGGCCTAAAGTCCTGGCTTTTCTTAGTTTGCCTTGCCCACTCCCCGTGCTCCCATTCCCTGGCTCCTTGGTTCTAACCAGTTAACTGTCCCCTCTCCCCCTTTTTTCCCCCCACTTTTCCACCGTGCCTTTCTTCCATCTCTCCTCTTTCTCTTTTGCTGTATCTCTGTCTGGCTTACCTGGGCTCTCACAGGAGAGTTTGGGGAGGTGTGCCGCGGTCGCCTGAAGTTGCCTGGACGCCGGGAAATCATTGTTGCCATCAAGACTCTCAAAGTGGGCTATACTGACCGCCAGAGGCGAGACTTCTTGTCTGAAGCTTCCATCATGGGCCAGTTTGACCATCCCAACATAATTCGGCTGGAAGGTGTGGTTACCAAGAGTCGGCCTGTCATGATTGTGACCGAGTTTATGGAGAATGGAGCTCTGGACTCTTTTCTAAGGGTGAGAGAAATCTTACTTAATTCTTTCAAGCAATAACTGTAATGTCAGCTCTTTCTAAAAGCAGTATTTATCTGTGGTTTTGATGGTTTTTGTAAATAATTGTAACTTAATTTGCTCAATCTTTTTTTTTTTAGTTAGTTATTTTACTTTAATTTGCACCATCAAAAACCCTTTAATAACTAGCCTCAGAACTGATTATACCAGATAAACCAGACAATGTGATCAGTTAGTGACATTAACCCTTTAACACCGGAGCTGCAGTGTTTATGTTCTTTGATTTACTGAAAAAACGGCTTTCTCCTTCAGAATCTACTGGAATTGCATTGATCATGTTAACGATTGAAAAGTGATATCATGTTATGGATTTTGTGTTTCAGTTTCACTGGCAACGCCTCAGTATGAATTTCAGATCTTAAGTTAAAATCCAATATTTTGTCTGCTTTTTGCAGCTTAACGACGGGCAGTTCACAGTCATCCAGCTCGTTGGCATGCTGCGTGGCATCGCAGCGGGCATGAAGTACCTGTCAGATATGAACTATGTGCACAGAGACCTGGCTGCACGTAACATCTTGGTCAACAGTAATCTGGTGTGTAAGGTGTCCGACTTCGGCCTATCTCGATTCCTTGAAGACGACCCTACAGATCCTACCTACACCAGCTCACTGGTTAGTCAGTTTGAAAATGATCCGTTTCTTTATATTTTGATGAATTTTGAAACACGCTAGCAAGACACAGAGCCATCACAATCAGACAGGGAGGGGATCAGGGGCGGAGCTACACATCTCAGATCCAAAAGCCATGCCACTTCAGAGGAGATTTTTGAAACAGAGGCTTTCAGTTACCATAAAAAATTGCTTTTAAAGACATTTAGGTTGTGGAATTTTGGTTAAAAACATCATAATAATAATTAAAACACTGCTGAGAACATTTTTTAAAGTAAAAAAAAAATTGTCATGGGGGACTTAAAATATTTTTTACAAGTACACTCACAAACCTCACACAGTATTGTGACACTATTCCCATGTTTGTAGAGATTTTCCTTTTGTGTCACTGTGACATAGATAGAGAGAAAAAGGGGCAATTTCAAACACTGATTAAAAAATGTCTGTGTACACAACTAATTGCTGTTCTGAGTATCTGGTGCTGCTGAGTTACGAAAAGAGCTTGCAAAACAGAATAATTATACACAGTGTGGTCGCTGTGGTCCTGAAAAATGCCTAACCTGCTCATGTCGTCATTAAATTACAGCAAACTACAAAGTGCAGCGTGAGATGAATACTATCATTCACTCACCGCCATTAAAATTGTAGCCTTTGGCCGGTTTTCAGCCAGTAAAGTTCCTTTTGTGACTCAGGTCTTCCAGGTACTGAGAAGATCTGGTTGAGAACTGGTTTAAAAGTGGCTTATAGTCTGTAGCCACTCGTACTTTGTATCTTATTCCTGTCATGGTTGGATTTTGTGATGTTTGGGCTGTACATGCACGCACCCATGTGATGTACCTTTTCCTTTAGACTGCTTTTCTCACCCTCTCTCTCCCCCTCTTGTATGTGTGTGGCTCTGTGTCTGTGCTCCATCCTTCCAGTATTTCATGCTCACCTACTCATTCGCATATCCACAGGGAGGCAAGATCCCCATCCGCTGGACGGCCCCCGAGGCCATTGCATACAGGAAGTTCACCTCAGCCAGCGATGTGTGGAGCTACGGCATCGTCATGTGGGAAGTAATGTCATATGGCGAGCGGCCATATTGGGACATGAGCAATCAAGATGTAAGTTGTTGTTGGATTTTCATACTTGAAAGCACAGTCTAAATTTGCAAAACACTCAAAATCCTGTCTCTATCATCAAATTTAAAGATATAGGTCTTTTACTCTGTATCTGCAACTACTACTCGCAGGGGATATTGTCAGATTTTTTTTCACTTTTTCTACCTTCTGTTTGTTATGTAGGGCTGCCACAAACAATTATTTTATTTACTAATCAAATAGCTTTAAACTAACTTAAAACCAAATATATAGCCTTACCTGTGATAATACTAGTGTGAATGCCGTACAGATGCTAATGCTGATAGCTGAATATGCTGAAATTGATAGCTAAAAACGCTGAAGCTGATAGCCAGCTAAAGCACTTGGTAAATGCCAAATTAGCCTAAAAAACTGAAAAAAAGCCTAAGTAAGTCAAAACAGCTCGCATGCAACTGAAATATTAGCTAAACTCAAAAATAGCCTAAAAAACAAAAAAGCCTTAATTAGCCAAAATAGCTAGCATGCAGCTAAAATATTAGCTAAACTCAGAATTAACCCAAAAAAAGCTGAAAGTCTTAAATTAGCCAAAATAGCTAGAGTGTATTTGAAATATTAGCTAAACTCCAAAATAGCCTAAAAAACAAACCAAAAAAGCCTAAATTAGCCAAAATAGCTATCATGCAGCTAAAATATTTGCTAAACTCCAAATTAGCCTAAAAAAGCTGAAAGTCTTAAATTAGCCAAAATAGCTATCATGCAGCTAAAATATTTGCTAAACTCCAAATTAGCCTAAAATAGCTGAAAGTCTTAAATTAGCCAAAATAGCTAGAGTGTATCTGAAATATTAGCTAAACTCCAAATTATCCTAAAACTGTTAAAATCCTAAATTAGCCAAAATAACTTGCATGTAGTTGAAAGATTAGACTAATCGACTATTAAATTAGCCGTCCACTATTTTAATAGACGATTAGTCAACTAATCGTGGCAGCCCTATTGTCATGGTCTTTTCATAGATTCCAATCTCAATTTCTTCACCAATTCTCTCTCTATCTAAGCCAATGTGATATTTACAGGTGGACTGATTTCTCTGCTGTCCTCCTTCAGGTGATAAATGCTGTGGAGCAGGACTATAGACTGCCCCCACCCATGGAATGCCCCACAGCCTTACACCAGCTCATGCTGGACTGCTGGGTGAAGGAGAGGAACCTGCGGCCGAAATTCACCCAGATTGTGGCCACGTTGGATAAACTCATTCGAAACGCTGCGAGCCTCAAGGTGGTCACCAACAGCACGCAGTCCACGGGGTAAGACTTTAGGACACTGAAACTAAAGCATTTTTACCATCTTTTTTTTTAATTAAATAATACAAACATTTTATTTTTGGATTGCTCAGACTTTTCTATTTCATTATGTCACACATTGTAAGACATGTTAGGGGTTTATATTTGATAATAATTAGCTAATTAAAGTCACCCAATTTCCTTGTCAGTTGGGTACCAGACGAACAGTCTAATTTGGACCCAAGCCAGTGTGCCATGCCACTATTTTTAGGAAGACGTACGTGGCTCAGTCTGACTCAGCTGAAAATGCCTTTTAAGTAAAAACGGCAACAGCTTTCCCTTACAAAGTTTACTGACAAATGCCGGCTTAGCCATTATGCAAATCACCATCATTCAATAAAGCCCTTAAAGCAGTTCAGCCACCAGCTGGGAGCTCAATCAATCACGGCACATCTACATTTAGCTGATTTATCTTTATCTGAAGCTTGTTTCTCCGAGGGGAATTTGGAGTCGGCAGCACGCAGTAAAGGGGGTGACCTACCTTCTTGTCCCCGCATCAGGGTCTTTCTGTCTTAGGGGACGTCTGTAGACAGTAGTGGATTTGACCCCATGAGGAAAACCGGGGTCTCTGTTGGCTACCAAAAGTGACGTTCTTGGAAGATTGGGCTCGCGGTTAATTAGCTCGATGCAAAAAAGAGTCGGGAGCATCTTTTAATTAGCCGCTAACGAGATTTTAAATGGGCCATTGGAGACGGGGCCTCCGACTGACAGCCTTAACAAAGGAGGAGTGAGTGATGACACAGCAGTCCTGCTTGGCAAGTAGTTTACGTAAAACTGTTGAACTGGATGATTCACATAGCCATATCAAATTCCTGAATTAAAAAAAAGTGAGTTAAACCATCGGAGAAGCTGTGAAAGTCTCCTGCAAAAACTGTCACACTTTCTCATGCATTTAGGGATGGCATGCAGCTCTCTCACTAGCGAGTTCACAGGATTATCCAGCTTTCCTGCTGGGTGGGTCTCTGCTTGTTGCTTAAATGTGGCCAGCAACAGCCTGAACTCTTTTAAAGTCAACTTTACAGAAGAAGGGCTAACAATACTCAATTAAGAGAAGCCAGAGTCTGGCGTTAACGACAGCCCAAGGCTCAGAAGCACAGCCCTTATTAAAAATCACTCCATCTACACCACTCAATGGAGCCTCTGTATCACTGTTATTAACTCTCCCACTATGCCTTTTCTCTTCTCTCCCTCTTTCATTCTCCATTCCTCTTTTAATTGTTAATGAATCTAATGCCATCAAAAAGGATGACAGGGATCAACAGAGCAGAGAGAAGGGGAGACAGTGGCGCTCTTTCTCCAGGCCTGCTCCCTCAACTGTTTCTTCTCCTTCACCTCCCTTCACTTCCCCGTCATCCTCTCCACCTCCACCTCCACTCTTGTTCATCCGCTCTACTTCACTTTGAGTTGTTTCACTGTTTTATTAAAACTCCCAAGGTGGCCCCTCTATCTGCAGGACTGATCAGCACTGGTATTTTTTTTTTTTTTTTTTTTTAAGAGAAGCCTTCTCTGTCAACGGGAGCGCAGGAAAGTGCAAAGAGCACCAAAACACATTCGCAACCCCCTGTGTGACCGTCTCACGAGTTCCTCCGAATGTGTGACCACATGAGCGCACGAATGATATCTCTGTTTACACTCCACAAATATTTTTTTGCTTTTGATGAAGAAAAGGTCAACTCCTCCCTTTGGGATTGTGTTGTACGCATTCTTCTGTTGAAGCAACATATTCTCTAAAACCAGACAGAATGTGCTCCCTAATACTCGAACGCACCGTAGGAGACTGGGCTGTAAATGCAAAGATTATGTGCCAAAAGGCATCGCGGTTACATCCTGCTGTTAAGCTCATGTTCAACAGACAGTGTAAATTTGATTTAACTGACCAGAAAAACCTCATGGAATCAAATATTCCTATATCCGATTCTAACCACATTTATTGGAGGTTCTAAAAGTGCAAATAGGTACAAGCACACATGCTGAGCTTCAAGTTTTTCTTGGTTTTTGCACAGAAAGAGAAGATTGTCCAGATAATTTTAGGGGAAGCAGTTTGAAAGATGAAACAACTCTCGATACACACAAAGAGAACCTTTTTTTGGCCCCAAAAAAGCAATAAAATGAGAAAATATAAAACAATAACTGTTAAACAATTCCGAATGATAATTGTTTAGACTGGATCTAATGGGTGTAAACACATTCCACCATGCCTCGCCAGCTGCAGCGCCAACATCCACCACCATTGCCTCCAACCAGTCTCTCCACAGTCTCAAAAGTCCTTTTTGGCAGTGTGTGTCCCTAACTCCATTACATTTGTTTTAAATGGAGTGGTGAGGAGGTGGGGAGAAAAGAGGAGGAGGAGACACAGAGAAATGGAGAGGTGGCGCTCAGTGGGGGCCGTTGGGGGTGAGGTTGGCCGTAAGTGGCAGTAGAGTGACGACCTTAACCCTCTCTCTCTGTCTCTCTTTTCTCCCTTCCCCTTGTCCCCCCCCCCCCCCCCCCCCCCAATGTAGGGTGTCCCAGCCCTTGCTTGACCGCTGTGTACCAGACTATACGACTTTCACCACTGTGGGGGACTGGCTGGATGCCATCAAGATGAGCCGCTACCGCGACAACTTCGTCAATGCCGGATTTGCTTCCTTTGACCTGGTTGCCCAGATGACAGCAGAGTGAGTGGAGCTAATCGGGCCTAAAGTGATTGACTGGATGGAGTTTGATAGTCAAATTAGAGCTTCATAGATTGACCTTGAGGAAATGAAATAATCTCATGGATAAATTAAAGATGATGTGGAAGAGTGCGCTCCGAGAAGACTCAGAGAGAAAGAAATAATAAGCTTGAAGCTTACAAAACAAAGCTCATTTCAGCTTATCAGTAATTTAAGATGACATTCCAGTACAAATGCATTTGTTATGCTACGAAGATACAGCTTGCCTCAAAGGCACAGATTGCAGTAAAATCCCTTAGAATGGTAGGCCTTTAACATTTATGTACACATAAGAACACTCATCTATGAAGTCCAGCTGATCTCTAACACAGCATTTGTCATGTTTACCAACAGGAAATGAGGTAATGAAAATCATCATCGGAAATTGGAGGCCAGTGATGATGAAACAAATGAATTAGGGTTATTGTGATAAATAATTTGTTTGTCATTAGCTGCATAATCGGCAGGAGAGGTGGGGGTAATTTGTTTCAATTTGTCTAGGATGACAGGTGTGGTGTACTGTGGATCTGTGGTGCCCTTAATGGCCAGTAACTCCTCTAATAGTTCCCATTTATTATAATTTCATCCACCGTTGCTAAGCTGACGGGGATGGTGAAATATTACAGACAAAAACAAAGCCAAAAAAAAAAAAAAAAAAAAAAGCACCGTGTATTTGTGTACTTCACCTCTGCTTTGGGAAACTGGGTGTGGAGCACAGATGTCTGTGAACGTCCTCACGTTCTGTGCACACGGCTGTGGGTTTAGGTGTACAGGCTGCCAGCTTATTGCTCCCACATGCACTGCATGTTCTCTCCTCTGCAAAATAAAGTTGGAGTCAAACACTCATGCGGAACAAAGCTTTTGTAATATTAGTAAAATGCAAAAATCCCGTTTTTTAGATCACGTCTTTGGAAATAATCTATAAATGGCATGCCAAATATATGTAGAACAGTCAACTTAGAACACATGCTTTCTACATCTAAGGGGCATCCACAAAGTTATGAGTCTAAAAGTCCATTTGCACACAACTTGTGTCTTAAATGAATGAGAGTCTGTTGTAGACTCTGTGAACTCTGCCAGCTGCCAAACAGAAGCAAACTTTACTCTTTAATCATTAACTATTATTATGGCTCTTGTTCCTGTCCCTATGCCCACCTGCTGGGAAACACAAGTATGCCTCAGTCAGACTTCCATTCTGAAGTCATTCCTTTGTGAACATGCTTGTAGGAAGTCATTTAATCAGGGATTGTCTATGTGAGGTCGGGTTGGGCACTGAAATTCGGTTTCCAAGAAGGAACCTTTATGATTTACGCAGTTTTACCGAAACCTGAAAAAAAGATGCTGCAATCAGTTATTCCTTTCAGTGATTAGTTTCAGTGAAGTTCTATTTGTCTTAGGATATGTCAATCACTTCTAGTCTGTTCAGTACTTTGAAGTTCTAGCCAATCGTTCTGCCTTTCCTGTGATAGTGGGCGGGCTCATAAAAGACCGCTGACGGGGTGAGCAAGAGCACGAATGTGCCTGAATGTCTGGCTGCATTTCACAGCAGGCCGTAGAAGTTTGACAGGTTGCTGCATCGCATCAGCCAATCAGGAACTCAGCTTTGGAATTGAGATGTTTTTAGTGACTCGATCAGCAGGGAAAATACTAATCCAATACGAGCGTTTTGTCCAGAACTTCCATCCGTTTTCTTAATCAGCTGGAGCTGTGGGTGTTGACCAAAGAATGTCTCCAGCAACTCTGTACAGCTCGGCTAACTGTCGCACTGGGCAGTTCTATGGCTGCAGCCGGCCTCACGGGCTTCAGCGGAGCTTGCTCGCTCAATACCCAGGCAGACAGACAGCCGCTGTGGATAGCGGAAGCAGCCTGCTCGGGTCTCCTGATATTTTACTTATTTTCTTTGAGAAAATAATGAAAGAAAAAAGCTCCCCAATTTTTCCCTCCCACTAGGATTAATGCGAGACAAGCCTTCAAACTCAGTCACAGGGACACAGAAATACTGCAGAACTGGCTATTAAACTCAGTCACAAAGACACAGAACCAACCCCACCCCCGAGTGAGATAAAAAGCGCAGATAATGGTCTTTTTTTTTGGACGATTTCATTTTTTTTAGATGTTTGTAGAATTCCCCCAATAAATAAACCAATATTTTCTGTCTTCCATTAATTGGAAGTGTGACAGACACCCACATGCAGCGTCCAGCTCAGGTTTTGCGGACCGTAGGTTGGGGAGCACTAATTTTATGGGAACACCCAAAAACCAAACCAAAAAAAAAACAAAAAAACCCGACAAAACCCAAAATGTCAATTTTTGATGTGTAGGTCTTAACCATGGGTCAATACTTGGGATTGAAAATGAAATGTAGACATTATTTTTTATTACTTAAGTACCGAAATTGGCACAGATTAGGAACCAAAACCGGAACCAAAGAACCGCTTTCGCACTAGAACTGAATAAAACCCAATAGGTACCCAATCGTAATGTGAGTTCGGACTCTGCATTCACCTGATGGAGTCTGAGTTCACTAAAGTGAAACTCTTTCTTTCAGCTTAAGTTTTTTTTTACTTTTACGATTGTCAATTGAGCCACCTGTTCTTATCTCTTTCTCTTCTCCCACAGGGACTTGCTACGGATAGGTGTGACATTGGCCGGTCATCAGAAGAAGATTCTCGGTAGCATTCAGGACATGAGACTACAAATGAACCAAACACTTCCTGTTCAGGTGTAAGCTAAAGGCCACACGGATGGATGCAGTCAAAGGACAGCCAGACCAGAAAGGGGGAGAAAAACTGTGCAAGAGAGGGCCACTGGAAAACCTTAGCTGCCTGACCCATCTCCGCCAATGAAACTGGCTTGCAGTGCCTCTGAATTTATATTTTCTTTATTTCATTACCACATACACTTCCTGGCCAAGCTTTTTGTTATACATCATTGGTGGTTTTGTTTTCATCCAGGCAGGATTAGTTTGTTTTTGAAAGAGGAAAGAGTTCCTTCCCCATGCGTGCCTCACCACTTCTGGAGTGGGCTGATGTTTGCATGCATGTGGTTTTCACTGAGGTTGGCCTTAGTTGTGTCCTGATCCTCATGCAAGAACCTCCTTCCTTAACTTCTAAGCCCAGGTCTGCTGGAAAGGAATTACATCGGAAAGATTAAAGAATCACAAATAAAAAAAATAGATGTGTCAGACAACAAGAGAAATGGACAATTCCTTCCCAAACAGAAGTCGTTCTATCGTGCATGTGTTGATCTTCATCTTCATATTGAAGGTGTGTTACTTATAAGGGCACTTGCTGGCATGGGTTGAGGTTGTGAAGGAAAAATAACAAGAAGATGGGCTGCATCTGAAGGTCAAGAGGATGATGGACATCACCAAGGTCAAAGGCAGCCGCATTTTTGGACACTCATTTCGACTGTTGGGTCAGCAGATGACCTCTCCACTCTGACCTAAAGAGACTCAGGGTAGTTCCACATCTGCAGGAACACCTGCCCATCAACTGTGTTTTTGTAGACATAAAAAAAAAAAAACAAAAAAAAAAACGGTTTTTACTTGTCTTTTGTCCACACTACATGTCTTTGTTTCTTTTGAATTCCTTTGACAGTTTTGGGAGATCTGTAGTTTCAAAATGGCCGGTCAAACCGAAGTACCCTTCCCACCTCCATGCTGGACACTTGATGTGATTAGGGGGAGGCAAGGACTGTGGATACACTATTGAAAGACCCCTTGGCCTTTTGTGTGCATTTTTGTACCTGAGAGTGTGTCTGCGCAGATGTGTGTGTGTGTATGCGGGACTGTGTATGTGTGTGTCTCCTGTTGCACACAAATATACTGTACAAAAACAGCTTCCGCTATTTGCCACCATGGAGAATTAACGCATGAACTGAACTTTAATAAGGAGCAACTATATCTGAAACAATATGCTATACTCTGTGGACAGCTGTAAACAGTTTTTTAATTGAATCCAAAAATGGTATTTGGACATAAACATATCCATAAATTGGTGTATGGATAAACAGTGATGGACATCTTTAACTATCTGGTATTATCTGGATTTAGATATAATCAACAGGCTTGTTTTGATTTCTTAACGCCCCTCCCTCAAGTATTTATTTGTACCTCACCTGCCAACTCATAGTCCCCCTTTTAACACCCAGATGGACTGAAACAATCAGAAGGAAGAGAGACTTCAAGAGGACGAATACACGATTATTAAACAAAAGAAGTTGCATATAAATTGGATATTGTATATTTGTTGTTGTTCTAAACAGCCTGTACATGTTTTATAAGTAAAATAAGATAAATAACAAAGAAAAAATGTGTTTTGACAAGAAGGAAGTGTTGTTGAATGTTTGCCTGACTGAAGGAGTGGAGTTCAACCATGGAAAAGCATTCATGTCAGCTCATTTTTTTTTTCCTTTTTTTTTGTGATACAATGTTGTCTAAGTATTTGTGCTTAAGTTTGTCTGTGCCACTTGAACTTCATTCTGAAGCCCCCATCCCTCTAGTAAGCATTTATAAAGCATTGAGCTGTTATCGTCTTCCAGATACATTTTTAGTCCTGCAAATCATTTGACTGTTGTCCAGCTCAATTCTTGAGTTTTCTATGTTTTTTTTTCTTTTTCTTTTAATTGGGGAGAGGACCAGAGGATAGTCAGCATACCATATTTATTTGAGTCACCTAGAGGAGGGTCTGGCAGGATCCTCATTAGAGAACCAGAGCTGTCAATGGACAATCCTATTGGTCTTTGTCCGGTCGATTAATGCAGCAGCCAGTCGGGCATTGCAATGAGTCTAAGGTGCAGCATGCAGACAAATGCAGACACGGGGCAGGCGGACCTATCATTATCTCTCATTCGTTTCCCGTCTGGCCTGCAATCATCCTGTCTCAGCTTTGGCTGCTGCATGAATAGCAGGGTGCAGGATCAACAGCATGGGCATGTAGACAGACAAAATCTGTAGTTCCCCCTCGTCTTAACTGATCGCAGATGCACCTCTGAGATAATTCTGCTTGGGCTTGTCTCAAGAGGGTGTTTGAAGGTGATGGATTAAAGAGTAGGGCTATGATATTCCGCATAGTTCGCTGTATTGTTTGAGTTGGAACTGATCGATGCAATATGTGGGTCCAGCTCATTTAGTTCTGTGGCCAACCAGTGTGTCTCGTCAAATACCAGTCACTCCTAAATTCCTGTAGACGGAATTATGCAAAACAGCAACTTGGTTTTGGTTTGAAGGTTGTTGGGTTTCAATATTCTAGCAGTTTCTGTGAGAACTAACTAATGTAGAGAAGTAGTAACAAACACAAACTTAGTAAATTAACAGTTGGATACTAATACAATCCTACAAATAAGTCAATTTCTTGAATCACGATAATGAATCCATATCTCTGTTTAGAAAGACAAGAGCTAGAAGTTTTCCAATTGAAAACCCCAGACTTTTTTCCCCCTTGTACACAATTATTTCATATTCTGTTGCAGCGAAAACATGTTTTGATTGGACGATGGATAGAGAATATTTTTGGAAATGACTGTGAGCAGACACGCAGTATCACTCCCCTCCAAAATCCGGTTAATCTTTCAATCAGTTAAGCCGCGCTGCCGCTAATTTTCATGTAGCACAAAACAAGGCGCAGCCGATGGGCATAAAGATACAGCGACTGGGTGGAATAAGGAGGTTAAACACAATCAGATGGCAAACATGCCAACTCATGAAGAGGGGCTGCTTGGAACTATAATGAAGTATTGATGGAGTGCACATGCTTTTCTTGGGGTCTGAACTCGTGTTCACCAAAGTCAATGGGCCATGAGTGATGAGCTCGCCTGGTAGAGTTACACACATTAAAACTATGAGCCCACTCCCAACACAGCTGCAGAGCATTCATACTCTGGCATTGTTTTTATCGCATACACTTTTTTTTTTTCTTCTTACCATTGGCTGAAACTAAGATGGACTGTTACCATTGTGTGTGTGGACATGTGTGTATGAAATGCCATTTTATATGGAAACGGTTCGATTAAGAGTCTATACTGTCTGTTGTATCTCTTTGTGTGCCAACAGGATTCAAACCATAACCCTTTTTTCCCGTTTTTCTTCGTATCATTACAGAATAAGTCAACATACACCATCGCAGAGCTCCCTTATCATACACACCACATACAGCTCTCTGGCTTTTTCGTTTTTGGTCTCTACTTTAAATAAGTATATACACTACTGTTTTTCTTTGTCCTCTAACAAGCTCACTTCAGATACATATTTTATGTCACTTTTAAAAATGTTTCTTTTCTTTTTTAAATAAAAGTAAGCAACGTGTTTTAGAGAGAACTGCACGTGTTGGACAACACAGGGGGGAGAGGGTGGGGTTGAATACAGAAATGCAATTGTCCTCTTTGAAAAGCATTGAGATGTATTTAATGGTGCAGACAAACACAACAAATTACTAAAAAAAAAAATGATGATGCATTCTTGTAGAAATATTTTTAAAAGACCCTTTTTTGCAATTAAATTATTTAAGAAATGTGACCCGATCTCCATGACTGACTCTTTGTGTTTTTCTCTGAATAGTTAATTCTTCCATATGGCTTTTCTTTGTTCTTTATGTACCATGCCAGTTCATAATCACGCACATGCTCTGCAGCCAAGTAATTGCCCAAGACAAATACATTCAATCTCACCGCATTATTTTTATGGCTGTCTCATTCCTTTAATCATTACCAGAACATTGAGGAGTTTTTGCAGAACACATTACAGAGAAACTGATAAAAAGGTGCAGAGGCCTACAACGGGATAACAAGACATTCGAAATAAACAAAATATAACTGTACTTGGTGCACCTTTAAGTTAGAATTATTCATTTTTTACCCATACGTGCTCTGATTTGATGTTTTTGTTTCATACGGACATGAAAGGCCATGTTTCTCCTGCTTTTCAGACAAAATTGCGTAGGACATTAACATATAAAAGTGGAGTGGATTGCCGGTGGGATCAACAATTTGCCTTTTAAAGGTAATTTAGGTAAACTGTAAGCATGGAAACGTAATAAATAAGTAGATATTAGCCACTATCTACTCAGAGCATGATGCTGTCACAAGCAAATAGAAAAAGAAGAGCTACACATCAGTTGTGTGCAGCACCCAAACCCCCAATATTGTATCCAGCCCTCTAATTAATAAGAGCTCAACTCATCCCTGCAGGCATTGAGCCAATGGTCTTGTTTTCTAGCAGTAAGGAAAAGATGCTCAGATCATAGATTCTACCTCATCTGGCCCTCGTCTCGTCCCCTGGCTCCCCTCTTCTGCCTTCCCCTGTCCAATTAAATGCACAGCCTTGGATCAGTCTCTGTCGGTGTCTGGATAGTGCAGATATTTTTAACCACACACACAATACACACACACACACTTACCCTTTCTCCGATGAATGCTCTCAGAAAAGTTTCAGCAGTAACTGAAGTGGGTCCTTTTAATGCTGCAGCAGGTTGAATATACTTAAAGTCTCCCTCTAATAAAAACCATGTTTATGGACTTTTTAACATGTATGTGTGGCATTTTTCTTGTGAAAGAAAAGAAATGTAAAAAGGACTAAAAAGATGAGTGTTTCTCTATTTAAATTGTTGTTGAAACAGACGGGCTCTGTTTAAAATAATCTTTACGTCACATCTGGTCCGGCTAGCATGTCTAGCTCTGGTAAGAAGATTATTAATCTTCTCTTAACCACAGAAAATGATTTCTATGGTCAAATCAGCCGTCACTGCACTTTTTTTGTGAGTTTCATACAATACTTACGGTAGCAGGGCTGCAAACGATGACTCAACTGAAGTTCTTGATGTGACCACGGAAATGCGAACGGCGGCTCATTTAATCGCAGTCTTTTGGAGGAAGTTCGGTCCATGAAGCTCTTCACTTCCTCGTCCGAGCTGACATCTGGCTCAAAATGATACAGCTGGACATTACCGACAATGTGTGACATTTTTGTGTAGCAGCGGTGAAGATTTATGCTAGAGAGACACAGAGCTAGGATTTTAGGTGCGTTTGAGATCATGCAGCGCTGCACAGTTTGCCTGGTTTGCAGTGAATGCTGGGTAATTTTTGACTCTTACGTCATTTGTCAATCATCATGAAAATATCACGAGAAGAAGCACCAACTCCGGCAAGTGAAGCTGGAAATCTGGCGCTGCGCTGGCTGAAAGCCGCCTTAAAGACTACAAAACAATGCATTGTGGGTAACGGTGTCCAGGCAGTCCTTGTACTTCGACATGATACGGATTAGAAATGACTGGTATTAAAGACATTTGTGCATTTCTAAATCTTTCTGGAAAGAAGTGAATCACTGATGCAAAATTAAAATATTTTTGTGGTTATGTCTATAAAGTTAACTTTAATTTAAATTTTATTTATTTCTCTGGGCAAATTATTTTAACCCAGTGGCTATTTTTCATCTGTTGTCCACAGAGAGATGTTAAAAATTATTATTAAAAAAATTAATATTTAAGATTACACTAAGGAAGAGAGGCATATTAACATTCAACAGAATGTCAAGGACAACCCCAGACTTCCTGTTCTTGTTCAGTCTCGCAGTTTGCCACGCCTGGTCTTGGAGACGATCTAATCAGACACCTAATCAGACAGGGGGGATCAGGGGCGGGGCTTGTTCAGCTCAGCTTCAAAAGCCACGCCCTCTCAGAGGAGATTTTAGAAACAGAGGCTTCAGATCAACATGAAAAAGGGCTTTTTAAGACATTTACGTTATGGGATTTTTGTTAAAACATCAAAATCATAATAAAAAAAACTATTGGGAACGTTTTATTTAATTAAAAAAAAAGTGTCATAGGCGACTTTAACCCGTTAGCAGGAGAAGACTCAAAGGGTATTTTATGTACACATTGTTTTCCTCTATCAATCCAATAATTTGGACAGTTTTCCTCATTTTTTGACTTTTTTTGTGTTGCTGCCTGGCTGGAGGAATTTTTAACCCAACAGAATACAATTAAGCATGACTGTAAACATCCTGAGAGAGAACGGGGGACCATATCATCAGTTCTGAGTTTGTTTTGGCTAAATCCCTTAGCCAGTGCTCCCCCAGTCCTCAAAGCAGAGTACTATATGTCAGTTTGAGGGAAATATGGACCAACGCCAAAATGAACTAGAGTGCTGTATACTTTTCTCTGGCTATTGACATAGTGTCACGTTACTTCAACTGGAGAGTATTGATTGTCTGCAGGCCTGTTTCATCAAAATATGTCAAACAACTTGAAAGAAAATTACTTGGACATCAATAAAGATTAATTTCTTATCCGTATTCGGTCAGTGAGGCGGCATTAGCATAATGATTGCTGTACATGAACATGTCTAAGCTATGAGTCGGTCAGAGGGAGGATCAATGGAAAACAGAATTTTTTTTTTTTTTTTTTTACAACCTCTATGCCCACTCCTCTTCTTTTCCAAAGCCAGACTGCTTTTATTCTCTCTTAGTCCCCGCAGACTACTCTCTCCCCACTCATGAGCTCCCCCATAACACCCACACACCCCTTTCCTGACTGCTTTTTCATCCTCTCCCCATCTCCTCTGCCATAATCCCTCTCTTTCACTTTAGCTTGGCACCACTAATTGGTCACGTCTGTACTGTGACACTGGGACCTGAAATAATTGCTGGACAAATAGTGAGGCGTTTAGCTTCAGACCTGTCTCAAGCAAGATGTACACAGACACCAGCCGACTGGAAAGCTTAATTACCACTCCAGACCCACGACTTACTAATTGGCAAATCCTCTCAACAAAGAAATATGTGTAGCCCTGTTTGCAAATGCTTGTCCGTAATGTTGTTTTCCTCTTTAAATTAAGGGGAAGAGAGAATACATAAACAGTTGCTTTCCCACGTTTTAACTGAACTTAAAGCGCAGGTCTTTGTAACCATGTAATTGATTATTGATCATTTCTGTATTGTTGATTTCATCCAGATATGATACTGACTGAACTCCAGACATGATCAAATCTGCATCATACAGAATCATCCTCATGCAAAAAAACTCCAAAATATTTGACCACATTGCCCCATCCCCAGTAAAGGGGAGCCGATCTATTCTGTCCCAGAACAAGCGTCTCATTGTTGTGTGTGTGGGTGCAGCTGCATGCCCTGTCTGTCTGATGGGTTCAGCACGTCTGCCTGCGAAACAATATTCAGAGACGGACGGGGTGACCCGGAGTTCAGGGTCAAGGCTGGACAGTTGGTGGGAATCGGTCACGCTTTTAAAAAGTGTGGCAGCTCTCAGGTGCAGAAGAAGCAGTGAATAACAGGGACACGCCGAGATAGTATGTTCCCATGACTGCAGTTGCTGAAACAGTCGTAATTTACAGTAAACAAAATGTAATACCAACACTATGAAGCATAAATCGCATGGCTTAGTGCAGAACCGCACTGACGTGAGCTTGCATGTGAACAGAATACAGCTCATGCTTAAAGTGTACGTGATACTTGATGGGATAGTGTTACAGTTTTAGCTTCTTTATGACATTCAGACCTATTTAATCAAAATTTGTTTTTGTGTGACTTTGTGAAAGTTGATATCAAACTTTAGCAAGTATGGTGAAAAAAATATTTTCTGCTGGGTCTGAGGCAATCACGTAAGTATTTAATGAGGTTTTCACCTACCTGTGAGCAGATTGTTATTTACCCGTCTGTCTCAGCCGGTTAAACTAAATAACATCATTTCCCGAGTGAAAATGAAAAGCAATAATTCTCAGTTATCTGATGTAATTATGAAAAATAACATTTCAAACAACATCTGCCGTCCAATCTCTTTTGTTGATGTCAATTATTTCAGTTGCACCTCTAATAACGATGTACACCAACCCAAAAATAATTAACAACTCGCACTTAGCACTTGTGAAAGACGGTCGTGACATTGCCAAGTCAAGGTCATTTTTTTCCTGTCATTGGTGGGCATGAAGGAAACAGCCTTGTTCCAGCCTGACATCTCATTAACTCCTCGTCGATATTTATCAGTCTTAATCAGAGCTGTGGCAGGTTCGGTGTGATTACTTCCTGGGTTTGAAAGCAATCACACCTTGCCCTCCCCACTGTCCTTGATTTATTGAGGGAAAAACACTCTGGCATGGTTGAGGAGGTCTGAAAGAGCTGTGTGAAAGGGAAGTGAAAAAAACTAGAAAAGTCATTTAGGTGGTTCAGCATTTAATTTTTTATTTCACTGTCAAAGTTAGTTCTTAGTTGCACTATTTATTGAACAGAATTAGGGTTAGACCGGTCTATTTATATATATATATAATATATAATATATATATATAATATATATATATATATATATATATATATATATATATAATATATATATATATATATATATATATAATATATATATATTATATATATATATATGTGTGTGTTGGTATTTACATTTTATTAACAGACCCAATAAAATGGCAAGAAAAATATTGAAAAAAGTAAAAACCTCAACCTAAGCCAATGTTTTTTTGTTTTTTTTTTTTATTTTATTTATATGAAACTATAAATTGAACCGAACTGTTTATAATTATTTACTTTTTTCAGGTTTTAAGATTTAAAATGAGTTTTTTTTTTTTTTTAATTGAGGTGTTTTTGAAGCCCTTTGATGAAATCCACAAAAACATGTCAGCTTAAGAAGCAAAAATATTGACATCTTCAACAATCAAGAACTAAAAATTTGGACAAATTCCTGTGTTTTAAGTGTGCCCCATTGCTCGAGTTATACAGTCAATTAGCTCAGTTTTATTTTTAGATTTTTTAATTTTAGATTTAAAGTTAGATTTGTGAATTTCTGGCTAAAAAGTACTATAAACATTAATATTTAAATATACATATATTTCAGTGCTGACATTACACTACCTACTTCTAGATATACTTCACTAAGATGATACTATGTGAGACAGGAAGTCTTATTTTGAAAGGAAGTCTTGTGAACCTCTGTTAAAAGTTTGTTACATATTTGGAGAAAAATAAATCTATTTTCTCTTAAAGTTTGTTTATGCCAAAAAACAATATTGCCCCACCATTCCATAAATACAAACTCTTATTTTTTTTAAAGGATGTGTGACCTGTTGTGGTCAGTGAGAAACGACCAAAATGGCTCCTTAATGTTAAAGGTTGCAGACCCCTACTCTGCTCGAACCCATTAGATGATGTACATAAACATTTTGAATGTAATTTATTTATTTAAGCAGCACATTATAAGTTATTAATTAATGTAAGAAATTTCTTGTTTACACAAAAACTGTTTGTTCTTGGCCGACGTCATGTGTTCCTTCTTACTCCTTGACCCTACCGAGGACCTCTAACTAGGCCGATGTGAAGCAGTCTAATGTCAGGTGGCAGGCAGACAAAGGTGAAGCAGTGGGGGGTGTCGGATAATGTGCTAACATTCTTGCAGCTGTGTGGGTTCGAAGGCCAGAGAGGTGTTTTTCAGGAGAACCAAGTGTCAACTCATTACCAAGTCTGCTTCACCTCGCTGGACTGCCATTGACCTGTAAACAGCACAACTTGTACAGCCATTTTCCAAGACAAAGGCGGAGGCCAAAAAGAGGAGCGCTTGAGTGGAAGACAAACACAGCGGGGAAGCCGCTGTGATTTCTGTGGGGCAGAATTAGTAAAATCACGAAAAGTGGGACATCGTCCACTTCCACACATCAGAAGACTGACCTTTTTTGTTTTTTCTTCGCTATGTTTTTGTGACGCTATCCCAGCCGCGTCTCCGAAGCTCAATCCCAGTGTCGGCCACAGCCGCTCAGTTTTCGACATGGATTCTGATTGGGCAAAAAACGGATGATGCCGGATCGCGCCGTTAGCCAGACACTCGCATCATGGAGGACGGGGTCACACAAAGGGCAGATCGTGATGCATCTTGGGTAGAATGGACTCTTTTTTTTTTTTTTTTTTTTTTTGCAAGCAGAGCTGTTGTGAAACAAAAATGTGGGACAGCTGGTAAACAGAGAAGCACGTTTCTTTCAAACACGACACAGATTTAAATAAACTGGTCAGACATTAACGCTTCAAGGATAGCTTGGTAAACCAGTGAGCGTTGTGTTTAATAGCTGTTCCGAGACAAGCCCAAACACACAGTGCGCGCATATAGCTCATTAACAAAGATCTGCATCAAGCCTAATTTAGCAAAGTGCACTATCAGAGTGTAAATGGTGTCCAATAAAGAACAATAAAAGCTTGCGATAGAGGCACAGTTAGAGCCGGCAATTACATCCCATTACATTCTAGATCGTTAGAGCCGTCATATTAACCACATGGAAAATGGGAAGTAAAAACCCAGAAAGCATCAATCCACGGATACCACAGCCCATAAATATGTTTTTTTTAATAAAATGAGAAAAACAATACACATTAGCACATTAAAAAACATATAATTTTAGATTTTAAGCAAAAATATGGAGGGAAAATGACTGCCTGCTTCTCTTAATCTTAATTGTTAAATTGTTTGTTTTTCTGCAAATTCCTAATAAAAAGTTTAATTATTTTTAAAGGGCAATATGATAAACATTTGTAAAAAAAAAAAAATCAGTAAAATTCAGATTTGACTTAATTTTCACGATTGCGTGCCTCCAGTTAAAGCACCTGTGCTGCGGTGTACACATTTTCATCTTTACAATATTTCCATGATTGCACCTGAATGCAACATGCAGCCCCCTTTTCTCTGTTCGACGCTGCTCGCAGCCGCACGTTACCACACTTCATTTGTGTTTGCTTTCTGTCTCTTTCATACTCAGCTGCGAAAACAGTGTGTGTCATCAGGGAGGCGGTTTTGCTTCGTTGACACGTGAACAAAATCCTTGACAGGAGGAGAAAAAAAAAGGGATTAGCGGCAGGTTTAAAAAAGAGAGGAAAGAAAAATACAGACATGTTTGACAACAACAACACAAGTTCACCTCCTCACATGCATGCTCCAGTGGTCTCGTGCCATGTGATAAAAACCATCACACGGCCTGAAAGGCACCTCGAGGCGGAAGCAGACAAAATGCAGTCCAGTAGCTGTCAAATCTCCTGACACACTGCTGTCTGTGAAAGTGAGAAAAATAAGCACAACTAAAGCTAAAAACAGTTTAAAAATGTTTTGTGTTCCAATGTATTTTCGTGTAAAGCAGGATGAATATTTCTATTGAATTAGCATTAAGCTTGTAGATAGCTTTTAAGTTAACACACTTTGGGAATGGTAATAAACCAGTAAATATCAAGTCTTAAGGCAGTTTTATGGAAATAGGATATATTTTTAGTCCAATTAAAGCTTGACTGCATTCCCTATCAATATATGACGGTGCTCGTCAAAAACATGGACGCAGTCATGCAGATGTTTTTGTTGTGAACCAGTGTAGCAATGGCTAGGTGTACTAAAGGCAGATAGATGGTATGGACATCAATCTTTGAAAAAAAACTTGATGCTTATTTTCGTGGGAGAAATGCAAACATGCTGGCTCTAGGATGATGTCATAAAATGGGCGGTACCCACACACAGCAGCAGGCAGGGATCCAGGAATCAAGTTGTTTTGCTTCGGGTTGGAATAAACTCACAAAAATAACTAATATTTCATAAATAAACATATTTATGATAATATTTTTAATATTACAAAGATAATATATGATCATATACTATATTGATAAAGTGTATATATATATATATATATATATATATATATATATATATATATATATATATATAGTAAATATTAAGAAAATCTCAATATTTTGCCGTTTGAATCCTGCAAGCAAAATTCCGATACAAATACAGTATGACATTTCAAGCAGTAATGCACCTTTTCACACCAAAAAAGTTACTGAAAAAGAAGAAGAAGAGATGTAATCTAAAACAAACATGGAGGAGAATTTTATTGTCCTCAGGGATGTGAATCTTACAACAACTCAGGATTCAATTCAATTCCGATTCCTGGGGTGCCGATTCGATTCTAAAACGATTCTCGATTCAAAAATTTAAAACACAAAGGAAATCTTTTTTATAAAGAAATGGGATTGATTTATGATGCTGTGCAAACTTATATTATTCAGACCTGCCAGGATTTTTATTTTTTATGATTGTTGTGGACTGAAGTGTCGGATGATGCTGCAGCTTTTTTGAAAAGCGCCTAAAAATTTGTAATTATGAAATAAAAATCACATTCTCATATTACTCTCTTTATTGTGACACATGCACAAAGAAAATACTTCACCATCACCATATACGATGTTGTTGAGCTGTCATTTAACTTGAATAGAACTGTCAAACACAAAATGAACTTTGGTCTTTTGCACACTGCACATGTCATGTCGAGCTCCTTACCGCGGGATATGTAGAACCCGAAGTGCGCCCAAACATGTGCCTTCATTGAAGACGGGACAGGAGGAATCTCTTTTTCTTCTTCCATGTTGTAGCGTAGCACGCACCCTCAAGTATGCTACGCTAGCCTCCAGGGAAAACAAACTACAGTGGCCGTTTCATGACAAACATTACGGCTTGAAAGTAAGCTAGCAGGTTCGAGCCAATAAATGAAATATATTAATGCAAGAATATGGGAAAAAAAAAAATACATTTTTGGATAACTAGAATCGATTCTGAATCGTTAAAAATTAGAATCTAGATTTGGATCTGAATCGATTTTTTTCCAACACCCCTAATCGTCCTCCTCCTGAACTTTATATTTGATGCGTGCCAAATTAGAAGCAACACATGCAGATTTGACCCGTGAATCGCATTTGGTGTAAATGCAGCATTACTCAGGGTTTGGTGGAGTTGTTCACACTTTTCTCCTAAAAGTTCTGCTTATATTCCACTGTGACTTATATATATATATATATATATATATATATATATATATATATATATATTTCATCATTATTATCCATTTTTTTGGCCGCTGTGAGTTATACTCCAGAGTGACTCATAGTATGAAAAATATTGTAAAAAAACCAAAACATATATTTTCATTTTTTTCACTGAAATGTTTTGATTATGAAATATTTGATAAAATATTTTGCCTTTAAACACTAAATGTAACACATTTGTCCCATCTCCTAGTTAAGGGACAGAAAACAACAAAAAAGGGAGCTTTTTTTTTTTTAACATAGACACCACAGACCCCAGCATCCTACTGAGACCTTTAGCTGTTTTTAACTGCCAGTCCTTGTCGAAAGATCACATTTTTCACTGTTAAGGTGCTGCCATGTGTAGTTGAGATAATGTGACCCTAGTTACTGCCTGAGCCGATTTTTCCTCAGGACATACACCCTCTCACTGGACTGCTGATTACTGCCAGACTTTATTTCCTTTGCCAGGGAGCACTCTGAGCATGCTCAGACAGATGCATGAGTTCATGCGCACACCCCAACACACAAACTTGTTATACTTTGCCTCAAACACACACACACACAAACAAACACACAATGTTCACATTAAATTACTTCACAAAAACGTGTCCCTGCTGCACACAGAAGTACACACAGCTCACCTTGAACACAAAGACAACTGATCTTTCTGCCCAAGGATTTAGTAAAGAATGGAGGTGAACTGAATTGAATTATTGGTAGCATAATGGGTGCAGTTATAGTCATGTATTTGTAGGATAAAAAGTGTAAGAATCTAAACAGCTACGAACCCTAAATGGAATAATCCCACCTAATTTTTTGTGTTTTTCTGTCTCTTCCTCTTGATTTGCCACGCCTTAGCCCTGTAACTTTCCTAAAGACTCTGTTTTAATCCTCCTGACCGGCTGCCTTCTCGTTGGAGTGTCAAAACAAGGTCATGTTTGTTAAGTCAAGTTCACTACTGATGAGAAAGTATGATTTAGTGCCCCTCCATACAATGACATTCTGTGTCCTTACCTAATGATGTTTTCCTCCTGCTCCGTCTTTCCTCATGTGCGCTCCGTCTGGAAACAAACTTCTGATTGAGAAAATTAGGTGCGAGTGTGAGCACATGGGAAGCAGAACTTCACCAGAACTTTGCTTTACTTTTAATCCAACAATTTTAACTGAATGTTTCCTTTATTAAATTTGAATATTTGCGATACATAAACTACTACTGTAACGCCCAAATACCAAAACTCAACTCTTTTTCATAAATCTAATGCTCACACTAGGCGCATTCAAAAATGCCCTTAATATGAGTTTCTGAACACACTTTTGGCATACGGTGTTCACACAGGTTTGTCGACACCCTATACTGAACCAGAGAATGCTTTTAAATAAAAAGCAACAAATTGAAATCTTTCTGATGGCCAGTTCAGCAAAGGAACGTTTAGTAAACACTATTATAAACACATATCCATATGTTCTTAAAAGTGTTCTTAAGGAGTGGAGGACACGCATTGAAATGTGTTCCAAACAAAATGGCTATCATATTGAGGGTATAATATTTAAAAAAAATTCAAGAAGCATTTCTTTTTTCTAAGAATGGAGACTTATGGAACACCCTATATAATTCTAGCTGAGCACAAGTATTAGTTTCTCAATCATAAACAATTTTAGAATGAGTAGCACTTCTGTACTTTGAATAGGACGCTAACCACTGTAATCGGAATCTCAAAATTCTACTGATTTCCAATAGGGGTGTGCAAAAATATTCCAATATTTAGTCCTGCAATTGATTCTAGATGGGTTATTACCAAGTATTGATCTTTTATTTTTTATTTAAAGAGGCTGTAAAACGTCATCCTTTGGTAAAACGTTCTTTTGGAGGTTGATATGGGGGTGCGTGTTGCAATACTGGCTGTGGTGAGCACCAGTGTGCCTTTCAGCTTCTTGAAATATTAATTTTTTTTCTGTTCGTTACAATATTTTTTAAATAAGTAGTGGCACTACTGTTCAGGTTTATTATTATAAGTTCAGAATTTTATAAATAATTCCAACTCAATTGGCATCAATGCTTGTCAAAGACTATCACTGATTTGCACAAAAGTGTCTTATTTGTTGCACAAAATATGACACAAGTTGTTTATTATGATTATTTTGAAGCTAAAAATAAATGGGGATATATTTTCCCCCAAAAACATGTGTTCTTGTATATAATGTCATTTACTAGAGACGTTTTTTTTTAGCCAATTATACCATCGATATCATGAGCCATGTATCGCGTATCGCATCGTATCGTGAGGCATCAGTGATTCCCAGCCCTAGTTTCCAGTGCGATCTGTGCATAAAATCCGAGAACTGACTTAAAAAACTCATGTAGCAAAGTGTGAACGCCAGAGTTTTGAACACAGAAACTTAAAATGCACATATATGCATGTTAACGTAGACTTTTCATTGAATGTGGTCACTAAAACACACATTTTCAAGCTCAGTGTGAATGTAGATGCCAAATCTACAGAAGGCAACCGACTGATTGCACTCTATACTTGCAATGTACTTGGTTAAATTCCCCCAAAATTGCTTGATTCCTTTTTCAACACATCCATCCATCCATCTTCTTCCGCTCATCCGGAACCGGGTCGCGGGGGCAGCAGTCTAAGCAAAGATGCACAGACTTCCCTCTTCCTGACCACTTCCTCCAGCGTGTCCTGGGTCTCCTGGGCCTCAGCTCAGCGGGACATGCACAGAACACCTGCACTCTACTCTGAGCTCTCTGTGGGTGATCGAGCTTCTCATCCTATCTCTAAGGGAGCGCCCAGCCACACTCCAGAGAAAACTCATTTCAGACGCCAGTAGGTGAGTACTGGCACAACGGACCGGCACGGCCACCGCTGCTCCAATCCGCCTGTCGATCTGATGCTCCGATCTGTTATAAACATCTTAAACTTGAATGCTAATTGAAGTGGCAAAATATTTATGGTGGAGGCATGGGGGGGAGGCTTTTTTTCCAAATAATCTCAATGTTGGTGTGGTGCAGAAGAGAGGGGACTGCCAACTGTGATGAATGGCTTTTAGCAAGGACACATAATGGGTTCACACACCTCCTAGAAGGACTTTAGTCATTTAATTGCTGTTAAGAAGAAAGGCTAGTCCGATTACTTGGAGGGAAATTCATTACTATCAGAAGAAGCACATCAGCAGTGGACATTAAAACATCTCTAAATGAAATAGTTTAGAAAGATATTTTGAAAAAAAAAATAATAATTGAAATATTATTTGAACAGTATTAAGATGAATGAGGATACTAAAAAATGATTTAAATCTATATTAAGAAGGGTTAATATTGCATTATATTTGATGTATTAAAAAGTTTTGAATATTGTCATTTATGTAAAGGCAGTATAATTCAACCATATACATCAAAAGAGAAAACAGATTATTTTTGAGTTTCATTTTCATTAATACAAATGTTTCTTAATGATCTCTGGCTTGCTTAGCATGAGATACTTCAGTAAACAAAAAGCCCTCACTGTTATGCCCAGATCAATTTTCAAGTTCGAAAAAGACAAAAATCTGTCTGTGATCTAAAATTTATTAATATCTTCCAAAAATCGGTGAGAAGATGCATAGTTATTCTGTCTAAAGAATCAGAAAATATTTATTCCAAATGCAATAAACACAATAAAGTTGAATTAAAAAGATGTTAAACTTAAGGTATGACCTAAATAAGAGGCTTGTTTAATGATTTTTAGTTCTACTCTTGACACTCAATGAATAAAAATGAGATGAAATACACAAAATACAACAATAATTGTTCAAAAGTTTACACAACTACTCAGGGAAACCTTTGTCTCCATCTTTTCTTCAGAATCCGTGTTAGATTATCTTATCTTCCGCCAGTTCTTAACATGTGGTCGCCATGCTCTTTTCTGCAACCCTTTTATTTTCTTGTCCCTCTGTGACTGAATTGCATCATCAGAGATTCGTACATTTTTACACACTTTTTTTTACACCTCTGTATTGTCTTAACAAGGAAACTGCCTTTTATCCCATCAGTATAGTCATCTTTCCGTTTTTTCTTGTCTTAGCTGAGATTTGTTTGTTTTATCTGTTTGTGTGAGTCTCCAAAAGTGGACAGTGAGAGCTTAAAGATAGATTTTGTTGTTGTTGTTTTGACAATCTAGCCCAAGACTTTAAATATTGTTTTGCAGATGTCAGAATATGATGGAAAAAACATGATGTATGATGTGCACATCAAAGCACTTTTATGTAGAATAGCATTGCTGATTAGGGCCATGGGTAAGCAAGACAAGTGTGATTCACACCAGCTTCCACTAACAACCTCTGCAAAAGAAAACAACAAGGATGCAAGGGCTGAAAAAAATGAACCTGAAACATGGATAAAAATGAGAAACTTACAGTGTAAAATCAATTTGCATTTCACCTTAATTTCAGAATTATTTGGTTGAATATTGTCAAGAATGTTGGCCAAGTTAAACAAAAAAAGACACTATAACTCTCAACTGGAGTATCAGAATAATTAAACAGAATTATTAAATGTTTTTTTTTTTTTTTTTTTAACACAAGATCTGTGTGTTAATTTAAACATAAACAATGACTAGATTGGTCTTTTCCGCCTTCTCCATTGCATCTCCTAACCCATTCAGTTTTCAACCAATCAGATTGACGATGCTGCCGACTTTCCTCAGGATTGGCCTTTTTTCACTGTGTGAGGGACAGGATTACTAAAGATCATTACCAGCCAATTTTATCTCTATTTTATACTTTACTTAGACTACAACACGATTCAATCAGTGATTGCTGAGCTGCAGCAAACAGCACTGATTTCATCTTCCAGAGTAGATCCTATCAGACATTCACCAGAGAAGCCGACAAGTCAGGACGGAAACTTCAAAACCAGAGGTGTATGCTGCGATGGTGATAATCCGAACCCTGAGGGTAGTTTTTATCTGCTAAAAATAATCGGTTTTATTCATTTGATTAAATCTGAGAGTCAAACTTGTTTTAGTTGTTGTTGCTTACTGTAATATCACCACATCTCTTGCTTTTTGCGTCTTATGTGTTGCCTGTATTGACACCAGGTAACCAGTTATGTTCAAAATTCTATACAGGTTTACAAATTTTCACTTAAACTATAGCAAATATGGCAGGTGGCCATTCAGCGACATTTTTAATCGAGAGGCAGTAGTTTCTTTTTTACAACTTTTATTTTGTAAATTTGCAAAAGCTTTAAAATATATTAAATAAATGTCCTTAATTTACTTCATTTCTATATTTTTCCAAACGAAGCCTCTATATAATAGTGGAATGACAAAGACATAACAAAATTATCCTGCTCATGCTCCACGGACAGAGAGTCTTCAGCTAGTGTGTCCATGGATGCTGAAACTCAAGCAGTGCAAAGTGGTGATAGGTCAAGCACAAGTTAATGTTTTTGGCCCAAGTGAACCAGTGGGGGAACATCTGGAGGTCACAGTCCAACAGAGAGCATGGCTGGAAAGGTCAGCATGCTGCTTAGCCTCAATAGGGTTGCAGGATATGTTCTGCCTGTTCACCCCAGGGTGTTGTGTTCAGTGGAATCAAAGTCTGACGGGCCCAGACACATATGATAGTAGTTAGTGATGTGGCCTCTGAAATGTGGCACAAGGTTAAACACGAATAGATCGTGTTTTGGGATTCTTGAAATGGATGAGTCGATAGAAAATAGAAAAAGAGCGGTTGATGGATGCATGAGAGCAGGTTTAGAGGATGGGAAAGCATAATAAGTGATGTTTATTGTCCCAGCTATGGGTGGACCAAAGGCCAAGTCTCAATTCAATTCAATTTTCAATTCAATTTTATTTATATAGCCCAAAAAAAATAGCCTCATTGGGCTTCATGCAGGTAATTTTACAGATGCAGAAGTTAGTCATGAAATATAAAAAAATATCTAAAGACTAAACAGACTAAATAAACTGGTTATCCCACCAATATAATTATTTTTTTAATGATTTTTTTTTCTTCTCAAATTCCAAAGTTTTCATTAATTTTCAAGCATTATGTTTGATCTTCCTATGTTTTTTATATTTATTTTGTTACATAAAGCACAGTTAAAAAAGGGAGAAAAATACTCTCATGTATCGTGCATTTCATATTTTGATCTCATTTTTATGAAAAAATACTTTATTGGGCATATTACATAGGGTAAAAGTTACCTAGCAAAAGTGATGGTAAACTTTTTACAGCGAAAGTGTTCTAGGGTTAGTAAAGCTTGTTTTAACACATTTGAGGCTAACTGTGAACCCTAACCTGTTTATTCATGTTAAAAAGTTTTAATAAACTCTACAACTCTGGCTGACAACCTCTCTTCTTTGGTTAGAAATGCTATAAAATCCTATTACAAAAAAATACATATGCATAAGTTAATTTGTGCAAATAGTGATTATAAGTCTGATTTATGTCACCAAAAATGTCATTTTTACTCTTTGGAAATAAAATAGAATTTTAGGAAACATTGTTGATACAAAAAAAAAAAGAAAAGTCATGGTGATTTCAGGATTGCTGGGTCATTTAGATCCAATTGACTTTGTGGCAATGTTAGTTACCGCCCTGAAGCCAGATCTATAGAATATCATTCATTGGTAAGATTTTGCTTTTGTGCATGTAGAGGAAAAAAGCTGCAGGCACTCTCTTCACAGGGTAGGTGCTTAAAAATGGGGCTTAATACAAATCCCATTGTTTGGCGACACCTGCAAAGATGGTGAGGACGATAAAACTCTTAACTGGATGTCAAATCAGCACTTTACAGAACTTTTGGCTCACTTGACGGAGGGTTTTCTCACACCTTTGAAGGTCTACGGTTTATATTCTCTATACGACTATAATTAAAAATGATGAATGGAGAGAGAATAATGGGTGATTAAAAAATCAATAATTTGAGAATGACAGGATGATTATAAATGATCTGCAGCAGCTGCACCTTTAAAATGTATTAAAATAGGCAACACAATATTGTTTCACTCACTTTTCCGAAAGACTTGTATATTACACGAAGCTATTACCTACCTCTTTTCAATTCAAGCCCTCTTTGCCCTAAAGTGGAATAAAACACGATTAATGATTTCAATTACTCTGACCCAGCTTGCCGTTTACAGTGCCTGAAGTCTGTGCAGGAGAGCTGTGCAGCATAAAAGCTGATGGTGGAGGACATTTACGGAGGAGTGATTCAGTGAGGAGTTGGCAGTTTATGCTGGTTCATCTGAGGAGGGGAAAAAGTTTGTCTTTGTCTTGGGGATTTCCTACCGCCTGGCATGAAAAGCAAATTGTTGATTAATGATGGCGATGATGCTTTGAAATGAAGTTTTAGAATAAGCGCACGGTCTTAATTTAAACCAAGAATGTAGGTAGACTAAATGAAACGGGCAAATACCGCACATGCAAAAAAGAAACGTCTTGATATTTTAAATACCATTGAGATAAGGGAGCCTCACTTGAAGTGAAATCCCATGTCACAAGTTTAATGCTATATGATTAAGTCAGATATAATATTTTCTTACTCCTGAAGCTCTTAAAACCAAAAGATAATCTTTATGTAAAATATAAAAACTCCCCAACTGAAAGTTCACACTCATGATACTCAGTCAGAGGCTCCACCTTTTTTCTTTCATGTTTTTGAAAGGTGAAGCTCGGGTCTGCTTAAAAAAATGTAAAAGCTTAATTTTACTTTTTTTCTACAAGATTAAAGTGTTGGATTTTGCATTTTTTAATATTGTTTAAAAAACGGTTTTCTGCTTTATGATATGAAAAGAAATGAGAACCATACAGATAAATCATTGCGCATGAGTTCAGAAAGTAGGAAACATGAACAAACGACTGTACCGAAAGACAAAAGCTATAGGAAAGTAAGAGAAGAAAGAAAGAAGTCACAAAATAGCTATGAGCAACTCTACATAGTGGTGGCACCGTCACATGCAGCATGACAGGAAAAAGAATCCAGTAAGCCCACATTGCCTCTGTTGGTTACAGCCTACAAGTTACTTTTCAACTGTTTTAATTGTTCTATTTAAGGGATGAAAAGTTACAAATCATTGATATTTCTACCACTGCTTTTTTTTTATCATTAAACATTATGATTTATTTTAATGTCATAGTTCTTTTGGTTTGTTGACTATTTTAATTTCACTTCTTTATTACATTTCAAGAAGTTTTTACTTTAGTAAACTATTTTCCATTTAATTAAACAGATTTCCCTAATTCTGTTTTTATGTTTATCAAGTAATTTAAAAAAGGGAAACTTACAAAAAAAAAAAAACATTCACAGCATTTAAAAACAATTGAAGCTTCATGTCACATCCACCGCACGTACAAAAAATATTGACAATGGTATTGATATCGGCAGTATTGGATCGTTATTGATCGATACCCAAATGCTCAGTATTGTCTAGCCCTATTCCATTAGTGAGGGGTTGTAACTGTAAAGCCCTTTGGGCCTTCAAGGAAGGTTCAAAATCACTCTACACTATTTACCATCTTAAAGGACTACGAGAAAACAACAAGTTGTGATTCTTTGACAGAATAGCTCTTGGATTGAAACATTAAAGACCAACTGCAAGGAAAAGGCATTTTTGGTGTTTTTACATTTCCTTTAGCATTTTTCTCATGATAGAGGACATATATAATGGAAAAATAAGGTTGATACTATACTTCTAAGAATTTTTCTATTGAAATCGTGGTAAAACAAGAGCAGATAAAAAAAAAAAATGCGGTTCAAAAAAAGTCTGTGGTTGTGGCGTACAAACTCCAGGCCAAACGCTCTCTGTCCCATATGACAAGGGCAAGTGGGCCCCATATGGTTTAAAAGTGGGCAGAAAATGTTGGCCCCACCTGTGTTTGCCCACAATGGCTCCGTTGCCCTGGGACCAGCAGCCCAGGCGGTGACCCTGCTATATCTGTTGGACCCTGGGCAGCGGAGCTCACTGTGCTGTCCATCAAGCGAAGCGCAGAGCGGAAACTCAGCTAAACTGTGACAACATTTAAACAATTTGAAACCAAGCAAAAATCATCCGATTTGATGAAATCATCTGCTGGAGTTTTCAGTTTTCGTTTGCTTTCTGTTTTTTTTTCTACTACATTACTGACACATTGTTGCAGCTCATAAACACATTAGATACCTTCTAAATTGAATTTTGCAGCTCAGTGCATGAGCTTATGGAATCACCAACTGAATACTAATGTGGATTTGCATTTCCAGGTGTGAAAGCAGCTTTCCATGACAAAAAAAAAAAAATCTAATGTTCTGAAATATGTAAATAGGTAGGCCTAGTTTTTCTGACCACTTAAAATATTAGTTTTTAAATACAAAAAAAGCTTAGGGAGAACAAATTCAGCATGGCTTCCAGAAATCCAGGTTTTATTTGAGAAAAACATTCTCTGTTTGAAGAGAAGATAAAGTAGAGGGTGAAAGACTGAACACGATAAATGCTTAGCCCGTTTTGCAGTCAAGAGTGGAGAAAAAGAAAACATTATTGTTGGCTTGAACTCAAAGACATCAGAGATCTTTATTTCTATCCTATCAGGCATCGCACAGGTACAGGCGCAGATAAACTGAAGAAAATTCACCACACTGACTCTGCTCTACAATTAAGAGCCTCTACATTCTCATTTTTTTAAGTGCCTAGTGACATTTCTTAATAATAAAGTGCATGCACAGCAGCTCTGCTGGTTGAAAGCACAGTATATCTTTCTGGGCTGCTCCTCATGCATTAAAAGTGATGATGAGTATGTCAACAAAAGCTGATTGATAATGCTGTGGATAAATATGTTAATAAACAACAAAAATTATTCAGTTCCACTGAACTGAATTTGATTTATCAATTAAATATAGTATATATTAGCTTGTGGGGGAGCTTTTGAGGGCATTTGCAAATTAGATATAATTTATCTCTACCATACTACTGTGATCAGTGTGCATAAAAAAAGATCCAGCTGACATTATTGTTGGAGCTATTTAATCATGTTGATGAGGCTGTTGCTCAGTTTTCTTTTGGTTTTCTATTTTTTTTTGGACATGAAGGATCTTTGCCTGTCTTCACGCCTCATTAATCAGCTAAAAAAGTGGGATTTGGTATTAAATTTGCACGAGTAAGTCGTTTTTAAGATGTGTCAAAAATAAATACAAATATCTGAAGAACAATCACACAATAGAGTTGTCAACATTCTCGTTTTTTTTCCTTATCTCTAACTCTTTGTCAAAAAGAGACATTGGACATGGCAAAAAAGAAGAAAAAACTAAACTTAAAAATGAAAAAAACAAACAGTAAAACCATGAACAGTGGAGGAAAATAAAACAGCAAACTTAAAAATTAGTTATTTGAAATTTTTCAAATGTGGTGTGTAGTTAACAGGAAGAAAACAGAAGATAGCTGAAACAAAAAGGAATCAAAATTACCCCAAAAAAACGTACAAATGGAAAATATTAATAATAATAAAAATAAAAATAAAAGAATGCTTATTAATGGCAGGATCAAAGATGGTAATAGTGTACGGTGTTCCCTCATTTATCGTAAGGGTTATGTTCCCAAAATAACTTGCAAAAGGTGAGATCCGCTAAGTAAAATTACAGTGTTAAGTTTTAAAGCAGAGAAACCCGACTACACGCTTAATACGTGTTTATCAGACAGACATGACCATTTTCAAACCCTCACAATTCAAACACTTGTAAGAAAGTGAGTGAAATAAAAAGATGTATGTCTATTTAGCAAACTGACCTCATCCTGCGTGGGAGACACAGCATGAAGGAGGTTGATTGACAGGGTCAACAGCCAATCAGGATGCAGAACACATTGAATTGAACTATACCATTATTAAATTGTTAGAAAAATAAATTAAATTAATTGATTATATACATATTTGTATTAAGGTTTTATAAG